>OY728120.1:171943653-173336831 GCA_963277665.1 Viscum album | reverse complement strand
ATCGTAAGATTCAGATATACCAAGGGACAACAAATGGTGTGGAAGTGACACATTGGAATGCACCACGCATCAGGTGTTATTGATGGGGAAATACGGGACACTCACAAAATTTGTGTTCCCTAGTTAAGAGATACCAATGGTCACAAGAACAACAAAAACAAAAAAATAGATATCAATAATCTATAATATCAATTAAGAGAAATTGTTTTTGGTGTGGAGTATTTGGAAACATGGCTATATATTATACAAAAACCATTCATATGAATGTTACAAATAAGAACCACAGTGATCACAACTAATAAATCAATGAATCATTAAGTGATTTGAAATCAGAAAAATTATTTGTAGCTCTACATGATTATGATAGTCCATCATACTCTGAAGAAGATCAATATTATCAATCTATACCAAGTATGAAGTCAAAAACATAGATCAGAAAATATTAGATAAGGAACTAGTTCCATAAATTTCCATTAAAGAATTAGATCATTTTGTGTATGGATCCTTGACATTGGTTGTACATTTTATATGAAAGGAAATAAGGATCTTTTTATAGACATAAAATATGATAAGGAATGTGTTGTATAATTTGGAAATGATAAAGGCCTGAAGATAATCGTCTTGGGGAAATATTAGTTTGGGGGAAATAAATAATATGTGATGATGTCTTAGTCTTTGAAGGCCTCAGTCACAACTTTATAAGAGTTAGTCAACTATGTGACCCAAGGACTGATATAATATTTTATAAGAAGATGTTTATCATTAAAGGAGGATATGTTAAAGTTGTTCTAAATGGATATGGAACAATGGGGAATCAATACCTTGTAAGTGGGGAAGAAGATATGTGCTTTTTATCGAGAGAGGAAGAAAACAGGTTATGGAAAAAATTACTTGGTCTGTTATGCCAACCATCCCAGGAAGATATGGTAAAATTTGATTCATATAGATGTGTCCCTAATCTATAATGTGATCATTCTCATGCATGTGATTCTTTTTAACAAGGAAAGATTATCCAAAAGAGGTATAAGGAAAATGAAAAAATGTCAACTAGAGTCATTTAATTGGTGCATGAAGATGTATGTGGACATATCTCACCAATAGACATTTACAAGAAGAGGTATTACATTTTTTCATTGATTATTTTTGAAGGATTCCATGGTTAGTTTTCATTTCCCATAAGACCTATGTGTTTAGTTGCATAAAAAATATGGGATGGGTTCAAAAAATATGCATAGAAAAACAATTATTAGGTTTCATACCAATAATGGTATGGAATTTACAAACATACATGTAGAAGGTTATCTCATGAATCATGGGATAAGGAACCAAGTTTCTTCTATGAGAACACCATAGGAAAATTTAGTGTTTGAGAGGGGAAATCAAATTATCAACAACATGGATAGGAAGATGCTTATTTAAAAAGGCCTACTAGAGAAATTCTGGAAGGAAGCGGTCCTAACATCCATCTACATATCTGAAAGGGCTCTTTATGTATGATGGAATAAAAGACTCTAGATGAGATGTTTTATAGAAATAATCAAACATTGAAATACTTTATATTCATTGGAATTAATTTCTTCATTATCAATAAAGATAAAAATGTTAAATTTGAGCTACATGGAGATGAGAGAATATTCCTTGGATATTGGGGAAAAAGGAAATCAAATAAATGATTTAATAAGAGGCGAGAAAAATTAATTGAAAGCAATGATGCCACTATATTGGAAAAATAATAAAATCTTCAATAGCATAGTGAATAGTTCTATGTCAAATGTGACTATGAGGTAAACAAAATATGGGGAGGAGATGTGGAAAATGATAAATTAGAAAAAGATACTGGTAGAAATAATGATGATGTAAAATATGTATCTACATAGAAGAAAAAGAGTCGAGATGAAATCAACATGATAAATATCATTGGTGATCAGACAGTTCCAGTTCAAACAAGAATAATGATGTCTTTACATCAGGTATTCTTCCTATATTAGGAAGAGCCTAGATTTTTTGATGAATCAGCTGGGGATGAGAATTGGGTTTAGGCTATGAATGAAGAGCTTGGCCAAATTAATAAGAATAAAACAAGGGTTATTGATTCGATGCCAGAAGAAAAAAATTTCATTGGAACTAAATGGGTCTTTCAAAATAAGATGAATGAATATGGAATAGTTATTTGAAACAAATCATGACTAGTGTGTAATGTGTAATCCTAGATATAAGGTATCAATGTTGATGAAAAATTTTCACCTGTTGAAAGGCTAGATACAATAAAATTATTCTTGGACATTATAGTGAAAAATAAATTCAAATATTTATAGATAGATGTGCAGTCATAATTTCTAAATGGGGTTCTCGAATAATAAGTTTACATTGAGTCGAAGATTATCTTCTCATTCATAAATATGGGAATGGAGTATATGGGATGAATAAATTTCAATATGTGTGGAATGAAACACCAAGAGAATGGTATTCATGACTAGATCTATTTTTAAATAAGCTTGGTTTTTAGTGTGGTGCAATTGATTAAAATATGTACAGAAAAATGGTAGCAATGAAAGGATGATGATGATGGTAAATTTAGATGAAATAATATTTGGTGAATTAGATTAATATAAATGAATATTGTTTGAAAAATTCATGAAAAGTGAGTTCGAAATGTCAATGATTGGTGAAGTGATATTTTTTCCTTAGTTTATAGGTGACACATGGAATGAATGAGACAATAATTTCTCAATGTAAATATTCCAATGAAGGTTTTGAGAAGATATGGAATAGATAATTTCAAGAAGATGATGACTATGGTGGCTACCTGGTTGAAATTGTTAGGGGATTAGGAAGGAAATGCAATTAATATCACATAATACAAGAAAATCATTGGTAGATAATTTTACATGAAAGTGATAAGACCTGATATTGTTTTTCCACATCCTAAGAAGCATGGTTTCAAAGAAATACTAAGGAAACCCACTTGTCTGGATTGTAATGAATACATTGATATATCAAGAGAAATGTGGATTTCACTTTTTTGTATAATGAAAAATCTCAGGAAGAGTTACTGGGGTATACATATTAAGATTGGTATGGTTCAACTGATGATAGAAAATCAAAATCTGGTGGTTCATTCTATTTGGGTGGATTCTGTATTTCATAGCTATGAATGAAGGAATATTTCATTTCATTGAGCACTACAGAAGCTGAACTTATTGTGGACACTCATGCATGCATACACTTTTTTTGGATGAAGCAGTAGCTTGATGATATAGGAGTTGAAGTGAAGTCTCATATCAGAATCTATTGAGACTATTGAAGTGCTATATTTCATATAAAAAATCCAATCCATCACTCAAGTAAATATAACATTGGGATAAAATATCATTTTATCAAGCAAAATGCGTAGCATGGGCTTGTAAAGTTGTAGAATGATCTTAGATATATATATAGGTTGGAGACATTCTAATTAACTCCTTACCCAAAGAATCATTTTATCGGCATTGAATAGCTCTATGAGTTTAGTTGACTTCCCACACTAGAAAAAAGTTTGTATTTGGGACCCCCTATCCCTACGTTATGGTGTTTTTTTTCCTAATCTATTGATCTGTGTTATTTACCCAATTGTAGACCATAAAGGACTAGCCTTCAATTTCGTTTCCAAAAGGGGGGAAATTGTGCCTTATAAAGGGGATAAACTGTATTAAAAAGAGAAGGGGAGAAGCTGATAGGGGGAGCACTGAAGTAAGTGTAATTCAATGCTTCTTTAACATGATGAGGATTTGGTGTTATATGGGAAATGGTCATGGCAATGTCTATCAGATTTTATCTTTTAAATCTTCAAGCATTCCAGAGGGAACGAGAATTCAAATTGTCAAATATGGGGAGTTAAAAATATAATAATGCTAAAATTTATCGATCAAAGGATATATATCATGATAGATATAGTTCATGATTAATGTATTTGAATAGTTTTTGGATGAAATGTTTCAATGATTAACTTTTCATGCTACTCTTCTTTCACATGCCAAGCATGGATCGTTTGGGATTAGAGTGTGTGTTGATATAGTATTTTATTTATATTTGAATCAAAAGAAACAAAGGGGAGTAGAATATAGAAGAATCCTTAACAGGGTATAAAAATGTTAAGAGGATTCATTAAACCAAAAGGGGGAGATTGTTGGGAACAAATCCCTCAAGATAAAAATGAATCATTTTTGGGGTGATTGTGTTTATTAAAAAATTGGGTTTCCATGATATGATGTGGAGTTCCAGAGTCATTTTTGACAATCTATGTTGACTAATTTTTAAGACAATGGAATGGACACTCTGGAGGTAGTATAAAAATATCGCGTACAAGTTGGGGTCATTTCCTATTGTTTTAAAAAATTGTAGTTCCAAAATATGGGGAATTGGGAAATGTATTTTTAATAAAGGAAGTTGCATGAAAGGTTAAAGGTGGTTTGGAATTTTGTGCCGAAGACATATTTTTGGATCCCCACATCAAAATATGGCAATGTAAAAAAGGATGTGAAAGATTTGAATTTGTGTGAAAGATGAGTTTCTATAAAAGATACATACGCACCCAATGCAACAACAAATATGTTTTTACGCTCACAGATAAAATATTATGTACATAAAAGAAGAAGTTCTAGGATCTTATGTGTATCCTCATATGGGCCTATAAATAGATGTATTACCCTCTCATTTTAGCAGCTTAAACCTAATAGGAAACCATGGTGCGTAGTAATTGTGTGTGAAAGGATTTTTCATAAGAAGATAGTTTCACATAAGAAGAGGTTTGTGGTCAAAACATAAAGGTTGTTCGCAAGTTTGTTTTCCATGTTGATGGAACATGTTTCATAAAAATTTATAATTTTGTACACAAGGAACTCAAAGGTGGCCTAAAATATTTAATTTGACGAATAATTCTATGGTAAATGGGTATTCATCAAGCGGATGAATGTTGAAATAAATGACACACTAAGTGAGATGGTAATTATATTTATTCAAGAATTTAAAGGAGTATTTTCTAAAGAAGTTGTGAGCACACATATGTTGAGAGAGGAGTGAGATTTAAAATTGTGAATGGTTGTAAACTAGGAGGGAGAGTGAGTCTTCTCTAAATATTGTAAATAGCAGTGCACTTTTGGTGGATTTGGTACGTCAACCCATTTCCATTTTATGCTCCTTGAATATTTCCCAGTGAGGTTGATCCAAGTAAAATTGTTGTGTCTCATGCATTCTTTAATTTCGTTTCATATTATCAATGGGGAAGATATAGGGGAATTTTTTTTAATAATGAAATAAGATCTGAAGGAAAAGTTGTTTTAATCTATCATACCCTAATTCATCTCCCTATCAGAGTATTTATCCTATTGGGACTAACATATTTCAGGGTTAATCACCAAATTTTTCATAACAAATATTACCATGACCAATGATGGGAGGATAAAATGTATACCCTAAATGAGTTCATTTCTACTTCAGTAGGATATATTTTGATGCCAAGATCTAGGACCAAGTACGATTTTCAATAAGAAAAATTCTTTATTTAACATTAGTGTTATGTGCCTCTTGATAATACATTATTTTCATCATGACACAATATTAATTTAAAAATCTATTTTCTTCCCCCGTACATGAAGTTCATATATGTAAAATATTCTTCATAAGAATTTGGGGTGGATCGATAAAATGTTATGTCCTGTGTATAACATGATTTATATAGATACTCCTAGTTAATTCCCATTATCCTTTGTACAAGAAATATTTACATAGAATTATTCATTATAATATTATTGACATGATAAGATCTACTAAAATTAATTTCCATTAGGAACAAGCATGATCTGTATAAAGAGAACAATAAAATTATACTTACCTTTCTAGTTTAAGCTCAACTAAATTATTGATGCCTAGAACCATTATATAGGGTCCAGTGGAAAAAATTTCTACCAAAATAACTCCAATACTATACATTGGGGTTTCAATTGAAGACTCATTTATGATCTTTAACTATGTAAAGAAGATAAAAAGTTCTCCATTTAGGAATATTCTATGTATCCATAAACATATGCTATGGTATAATGTCCCCATTTTTAAGTAGTGGAATTTATTTCACTATTTCCTGAAGTTAGGATATACAACATATAGTCTATCCTATACTACCCTAACCTTATTTTAGTAGAATATCCAATGTGAAATGTTACCTATATGGGAGCTAGATCCATATTAATGTACAAGTCATATTATCTAAATTTATAAATGTATGATATGGTTGAGTGCACCGTTCTTATGGAAACCTAGATCTTCTATCCTAGGAATGAGCTATGGTGTTTCTCATGACACTAATTTCATAATAGTAATAAAATATTAAAAAATTAAATCTCTTATATGTGATATATATATATAGGTTTACCTTTTTGAAGCCTTCATGATATAACATTAAACTATAGAACATGAGTTACACCATGCGTAACTTAGAACTACTACGAGTAGTCCCCTATATAAAACCTAGTTTCCCTATAGAAGATCCAAATACATGTGAAGGTTCCTAAAATAAGTTCACTATATAAACAAACATTAAGTTAAAATAACCCTTAATCCATGATTTAGCTTATTGTCTGGAGAACCCCCTACAAAATATGCACTACATATGGCCAGATTATTGATACATGTCAGAAACCCATGCTTAAAACCCATCCATAGGTCCTCATTATTTTCCACCACTTCTAATGGAACTATATATTCCATGTTATGACTGGAATGAATCTAAAATCATGTGTCATTATTTTTGTTTCATGGAGTACCAATAACTTTTATCTTTCTATTAGTAATGAGTACATCCTACTCAAAGGACACTTATGTTGGACTATTTATACCATGCCCATGATATGTCCTATAAAACTAAGGAATCATCACACTAAAAGGGATGAACCAATAATTTCCATATGTATTCACAACATCATAGAGGAACCTAATTTTTTAATACTGTCCATGGTCCTCACCATTGTTTCTGTTTCACATCCTTACTCTTTATCTAGGAACATTATGTTGTAATTTACAATGTCTTAATTTTCTATTCAAAAGTTATTAGGGCATCCTTATCATTTTGACCCTATATGGTTTGTTACACACATTAATCTAGTCCACTCATCATAACCTATATGTACCAACCCCTTGAGATAGTCTATAGTCGCTTTGAGCTCTCCATCCACATCAGGTCAACATTACCCATTTCTACTAAAGGGATTTTATCACCCCATTTTGGTCTGAGAACTATGATCATAAATTATATAGACCTCCACTATGTGATAACTTATAATAAAATCGGTCTCTCTATTTAAAGATATTTTTCACCTCACCCTTTCCATATAGATTGTCCCACATCACATTTGGTCAAAGATGCACGACCATAAAATCATCTTTTTTTGGTTAAACCTATATAACCTTAATCATTTTACAGAGTGGTACAAACTGTAAGACCATAAACGTTAGGTAAATGATAAAAAAACATGTCAACATGAAACCCTATAAATGTAAGACTGAGAAAATTTATTTATCGTATCATTAAGCCTCCCCATTTTTTAGGATTAGGAAAATTTGAGTGTAAAATAAAATAGGAAAAATATATATATTTCTTGTTTTATGGACCTAGAAAATAATGACCCATAATTTCTATACCCAATTATTAGGAAAAATATAGAGTAGTGACACATAATTTCTATTCACCAATATTATATGGTTTATATATGTGTAATATCCATTAGGGTTCTATAATCCTTCATGAATATTTCATCCTTCCATGAACCTAATTTATTTGACAAGTGTTTGAATCCTTGTGAACATTTCATTGGATATTAGTAACGAGCACATTTATCTCTAAACGATACCTCGGCATGGGTTTACATACACTTACATTTAAATGTCTCCATATAAGTACCCTTGATCTGTCCTATCAACCATATGCATATTTATACTAAAGAATAGAATCCTCAAATTTCCTTACACCCTAACACAATTTTAGTGAAATCCATATTTTAAACATGATATTTAGTCCTTCTATGTATAATTTTCCCATATCATCAGTCATGATTAAAATTTTTTATGTTGTGACCTATATAATCTACAATCCACCTATTCGAGTGGATCCATCAACCTAGATGTTAAAAAAAAACCCACGCGTTGAGATCCTTTTTTAAGTGGTAGTTTGAAATCTCATCTTTCAGCCTTTAATTGGTACTTTTCTTGTGTCTCTAAATCACATGACATGATTTTCCAAGATTCATGTCCACAAAATAAATTCCTACCATTTCTGGTGAAGTCTGTTTTTTTAAATGGAATTCAATTCATGTTGGGTTTTCCCTTACCCTTATGATGGGGACTTTTCAAAAAACATAGTCAAAGATAAACAAATGTAAACTGTATAAATATATGGTCAATTATATATAACTTTAAACTGTCACAATATGTGATTAAATCTATAATAAATAAAACATTAGATAAATAGGTCCATCTTAAATGAACATAATCCTCTTAAGGATAGAGGAACATAACTCACTATATTGAAGCCCTATAAAAAGTGTTTTATACAAAATTCATGTCTCCACTCACTGGACTTGTGCCTCATGTTATTCAAGAATAATTCATAATTTGAGGTTGAAAAGGGAACAAAACTAGATAGGTTGACAAATAGTAAAGGGAATCATAAGTAAAATATAATTAATCATCCTTGATGACTCCCTATTATGAGGCTTGGTAAAAATTTTGTGTTATAAAACAAAGGGCTCAAAACTAATGAGGTCCAGAATATAACTCCAGTACAAGTCAATTTATGCTTTATAGACCCCTTATCTGATAAAAAAATTATATACATCGCTAATTCTATCATCCATAATTTATCAATCTTTAAGATTCATAGGAAGTTCATGAACAAAAAACTTCAAGGTGCTCAAACCCTTTTTACCATTATAATCCAAATTCCAAATATCCTTCTTCATGATCCTCATAACATTGATTCTACTCATTCATCTAAATGGACCAACTCTAGTGTTATTTTGATACTAGTTATATCTATAGCAATCCATGAACCACATCAAAGAGGAAATAATTGATCCCAATAGACTAAAATAAGTGTTTTTTGATATTATTTTTGTTTATATTCATCCTTGATCCCTTCCTATAATGAAATAATTTTTCAAACTGGACAAAATCTAGTTTTAATATTATTGTATCCATGTCTATACTGAATTGTGTTCCATGACGAGTTGGAAATCATTCATCCCAATGGACAACTCATGTTTTACGTTGATGGTACTTATGCGTATACCCACTCATGAGCCATTATAATGAAAAAATAACTCATCCAAACAATCCAACTCTAGTTTTATGGTGATGGTACATATTCCCATATACATCTATGATCCACACCCAAGATGAAATATTTTGGGAACAATAATAATGAAAAAAATGATTAACATTGAAAATTATCAATTTAATATTCTATTGGTGTCAAATTATCTCCATGATGATGCTTCCCAGAGTATACCATATTATCATGGAATGGTAATCAAGATGAAACATAATCTATGGAGATAATATAAATTTATTGAAGAAGTAACTTTTATCCATTGATCAAAGAAAATGAGGAGGGGTATCCACAGCTTATAATATCTCCATGAAATTACAATTAAAGACAAAATAACTAAAATAGACTCTGATCCTGCCTATATAATTACTCAACCAACACTTTTCAATATGTATTGATGGACTACTAATGGTTCATCCATAGGATAGATTCCCCTTTGGACAATAGGCATGTTCACTTGATATAAGAAATTAGCACTCAAATCCTTCATCCAACAGCCTGATGCCTGATGGTTTCTTATAGTGACTATTCATAAACAATTGAAACATGAGCCTAATATTCTAGAAGATATAATATATACAAAACTATGTAATAATGATGTTGTACTTACTCAATAACAAAAGAATGTAGCTCAATAGTTTCATCCTACTGAATATCCAACTGATGGTTATAAAGATCAAATTAGAGTATGTCACATTATTAGGCCAAACATTTCTATCAATAGGTGAAAAATTGGTGCATGTGTGTAAAATTACTAGTATCTAAACACATCTATGTCTAATACATAAAATATTTTGTGAATAATTTCTATTTTAATATTAATATTATCTAAAGGAGTCTTTACAATGATAGCATGAAATTAGATCCAAGCCTGTTTTCTTAAAGGCTAGTTTTTTATACCATTGGTGGGATATAAACATTGTATACATGCAATTATAGATATATTTACTAGAATTAGTTCTTCTATATAGGTTTTTGATTTTGTTGGTAATACATGTATATAGAAACAGTATGTCATTGCTTCCTAGTTTAATTCAGAAACTAAGTCAATAGCGGTGACCACCACCAATATAATACTCTCTATTTTCAAACTATTATCAATGTTAGTTACATATCTTATAACCTTGGTTGATAACACTATATACATACCACTCCCAATGTGAAGGAAACCCAAAAAATTGCATTCCCCACAATGTTTGAATGTTTAGCTGGAGGATTATCCATCTTAGAAATTTTTTCTAAATGGATGACAAGTGAGGTACTTTGATAAGTCAATGATTACTTACCCATTATACTAGGTATACCAATATTTCAGTTGGGTACTAAAACATCCCTTAATTTTTTTACCCTTATGAAACATTGGTTAGAAAACCATTAGATGGAAGGATAATCCTCATTTCTATATCATAACACATTATAGTCAAAAAAATTGATAGAGTATGGTTATGTTTCTCCCTCCTTACCTATGTAAGAGATAATGATTCATCCTATTGTAGACATCCAAACATTCAAGACTACTTATAAGGAGTTTAAGGTTAAAAAATGATCCCTCAAGGAATTTTAGATATTAAAAAACTATCTCAAAATGAGATGATGTAAGGAAATTCTTCTTGGGTACCTCCATCATTTCTCTTATTATTCAATCTGGTGCAATGTAATGATCAAAGAAAAAGTCAATGGGTTTACTCAGTAATGAAATAATGTTTTTCAAATACAAGGATATTAGATAATGAACAAAAATGTTTATAAACTAGGGGAAATAAGTATAATGAAGGAATATTAAGTTAGTTTTATATGCATTACATTGGAAGTTTTCTTCCATCCAATTATATAGAAATTGGAATGGTCTTCTAATACAATGTGGAGAACTTCCTTGTTTTATGTAACCATGTTAGTGATAAACATAAGAAAGGTTGTGTTTGACCATGTTAATCCGTTTACCTTAATACAATGTATCAATCATAATTAGGGTTATGATCCTAACACTGGAATGATCATCACATGTTAGAAAAATCCATCTGCTCAAAATAAGGAAAAATACCAGAAGTAAAATATCTAAAGTCATATATAGTCAAACCCTGCAACCCAATACAGTTTAATAACCTACTTCTATGGATTCCAAGTATAATACTTGCATATATGTTGAGTGTTTTGGGTCACTGTTTTCCTAAGCATTGGCCTCATCCTATTTGGATGAATAAATATTTTCACCCAGTCACTGAACATGATAATTGAATGGGTGTAAAGAGTATTGGCTACATATTTCTATATTGTAGTTAACAAGTATTTAACTAGAAGAGGAATGTTATTTTAATTCACACGGGTTTTAACTATGGGAGGTAACACATCATGAATATTACCAAGGATTGATATTCCTCCCAATTGATTAATATCACAAAAAATAATCCCAACCTCAACATGTGGTAGATGTAATGTGTTGGTATTTGAACACCAAAATCTAATAAACTCAGGTAAAATATCATCATACTCATATATCATGAATAGAGAAACATGTTATTATTTTAAAAAATAAATTTCCTCAAATCACTTAGGATATTATATTAATATTCTTATCACTAAAAAAGATAACTCCCACTCATCAAAAAAGTATTCACTTGATCACAGGTCCCAATTAAGGCTCTACCCCCTATTAAAATTACTCCCTGAAATGTTGAAAATATATGTGTAATATTGATTAATGGGAATATGGGATTCATTATGGAGATCTTGGGTATATAGAGATATGTTAATCATAAAATAACTTCCTCAACACAGCATTGGGACTAGTTATCTTGTGGTAGAGATGTTATCCTGAATGAATGTTGTGGAAAACATAAAATATATGGATGATGTGTAATAATTAGACTTTAGAATCAAAATGTATTATTGAATCCCATGCCAATAGATCATAAATTTTCTAGATAGTGGATAATTATAATTTTCTAGTTTAAGAAGATTCATAAGGGTCTCATCCTAAGGAATAATATGGTATAGAGGGACATTCTGAACAAGTTTTGTGAAGAAAACCTTTCTTTTAACTACATTCATTAGATCAAACAATTGTGTTACCATATAAGCAATTATTTCTATAAAATGAAATGATGTTTATATTGAAAAAACATCAGTAAAGTAATAACACCATGAAAATTTTACAAAATACAAAATCTCATGTAGTATATTATAGGAACTATATGAATCAAAAAGTGCCTCAAACATAATGTACTCTATTATAATTCTACATGAGGTTATCATTATTACATGACGAGATACTCTAAAGAGAATAAATATTATTTCATAAAATACCTTGTCTGCAAAGATTGGTTCCCCAATATATAAGAATCACCCATAGAGAAATTGACATCCATGAAGTGAGTCATCCATGCAGCCAGTTATTGATCTCTAATTCAATCACATAGAACATCAAGTTATACATGGAAAATAAAGTCACCTAAAACCCTTTTTTGTAGGGATGGACCCTCCTTCCATTATAGAGGTATACCATAAATAACCTCATTATCCCACGTTTCTTCCTTATAATTTCATCATCATGTTTTCAATCAGATCCAATTTTGAGGGGGGCATTATTTGAGGCCCACAACGTTTCAAATGTTTGAAAAAGTATCATAGTGAATGTCATTTTCTAAAAAATGGATCAGTGGGATGATAATCATAGTATAATTTTAATTTTTTTAATTTTATATAGTAGAATCCATTATTTTAAATAAAATATATCATTTTTTGGGGCCTTATCTGCAAATCAACCTTGTCAATTAAAAAATAATTCTCCAGCATGGAGTTTTCATTTTCAAGTATATGGAAACATTTTATTTAATCTTGTATAAAATTTTTGATGTCTCGACTGTGGAAAATGAATAATGGTGGTATATTTATTTTCCCCCAACATTAACAGCCTTCTTATGAATGGGATTATCATTTTTTATAGGAAGGGAAAAAAATTCCCTCCCTCAAATGGGTTTCAATTTCCTAAATTTGAAAAGTGTAAGTTAACCACATGAATTTTTGATCTCATTGCGAAGCACGTTCCCCTACATAGAATTTATATTTCTATAATTTTTTGAATTATGGGACTCCCATAATCCATTCTAATAATTTGTGGCATTATGGAAAGAATTTCCATCCTGTAGAATAGGGAAACATGAAGAACTATTTTCCACAATATGGCCCCTCAAGAGGCACTATTTGAAGTCTTATATATCCCACTATGATTCATGAGATTCCTTGTGGACCTTAATTTCAAGAGATAAGTTAACCTTGAAATTCCTAAAAAACATTTTCTATTTATCAAAGGAAATAAAATATAGAAATGGAGGAATGAAATTTAATGATAAGGGGAGACTAAAGAAGATATCCACAGAAGGTTTTTATTTTTGGAATCCACATCTAAGAGATCCATTAAATGTAAAAAAAATTGATATAGAGATATAAGGTACCTCATGAAGCCCATATTTTACCAATCACCCAAAAGGAATCATCTTCATGAAGCACCTCCTCTACAAAGGTATTTCACTAAGAATCTCCCTAAACTGTGTTCATAGTGGGTGATTTATAGGTGGAGATTCGAAAGGGTGACTATGAAGAATATTTAATTGTATCCCCTTATAGGTTTTACTCACTTCTCATAAAATATACTTCTAAATGAGGTGGGTGTATTTATAGGTGTTTACCACCATCTCTTCCATGATCACGTCCCATAAAATTTTTGGATCCCTTATAGTTATTTTACAAAGCTATCAAATATTGAACAAATGGAATACTCAAATGTTTTATCCTTTTCTTAGTCTATTTATATGTTTCACACCAATTCAAATGAAATTGGTCATTTTCCATACTATAAAATAAGATCCTATAAATTGTTTCATTCTCAATTACATATAATGCTTGGGAATATTTATGAATAATCCCCACACAACCATTAATTTTCACTCCTTTTTCAACATAACATCCACACTATATAATGATAAACTGCATCGTATAATATCTACACTACGTGACAATAAAACATGTAGCATAACATCCATGTTTCATGATGGTAAACTATATATCATGATATCCAAAAAAACATAATATTTAACTTCATGGATAGTTTCTTAAGTGAAATATATAAAAATAAATTATTTACTAATACAATAAGAATAGGATACCTTGTGTAAGGATACAAGATACATCATGTCATGTGAATGTGATGAATCTTCACTCAAGTGTAGTATCAGTGCATATGTTTCCTTCAAATTTAATTTTTAACATTCATATAATGCAATTGATCTTCTGGTATCTATTTTTTTAAACATCGAGCATGACTCTCAAAGGATTAAAAGTTTAAGTTGACCATTTAATTACCACAATTAAATAACTTCCCATTTGTCCTCCAACTAATAATAAAACCCAACCTTAACTTATCATTTGGGCCTCATTCTTGCTGAAATTCCCAAAAATATATATATCTAACAACCTTACTAGGTTTCTTATCTAAGGTCAGCTCATGAATATATCCTAATCAATCTCTTATTTAAACCCCTTTTAATACATTGGAATCCAATTTGGGAAGCACCAATTCCTAACCCAAATTAAATTTCATATTTCACACTTCAATGTAATAAGATTAATATTATGTATCTTGTTTCCCACACCATGTGTAACATGCATGGAATCATAGTTTTAGTTGATATTTAAATTAGTATAATTGAGATAAATCAGAGGAATCACCTAGTAGTATAATTTTTATCACATTAAACATCTTACAACATGTATTTATCTCATGAAAATAAATTATAAGGAATTTTCTAGTCATACAACATTAAAATTTTCATCTAAGTGGGATAAGATTCTAGTTAAACGGGATACATGGGATACCTTCCAGAGAATCAAACCCATCACCAAAAAATTTTATGTCTCTCATCGGTGGTTTATATTCTTTTGAGTTTTAACATCCTTAATCATTAGTTCATATTCCCTACATGATCTCATATACCTATAGTAGGTCCATATTTTATATGGATCATCCACCTATTATTATAAATTCCTGAACAAATAATACCCCATCCTGGAGGTCTATATTCCCTCTAGGTCTCATCAAATTATCATCATCATGCCATATTCATGTCATGACTATTATTAAAAGGGATGTATTCCTTATGATTACAACCCAACATCATTGGTCCATATTCCCTACTAGTTCAATTAGAAATTATTTTTCATGTGTAAGCCTCCCTCGTACTATTTCTTGGCATATTTTCCCTATTAATCCTTACCTAATGACATTAAGATTCATGTATTGGTCCTAGTCACATGACCTTAAAATGTATGACATATACTCTTAAGTGGAATATAAATATACGGTTTTTGATTGTTTTTAAGGATATATTTGAGGCACCTTTAATAAGGCTAATCCTAACACTATAGATATTTACCACTTTCATGGGTGGTGATAATATCTATATTGACTTACTATGTCAATTTATACCATATCCAGTTTAAATTATGTATCACCATGTAATAGAAAAATAATATGCATAACATCTGATACAAATAAATATTACCAATGATATAGAACCTCTAATACATAAATATATTAATATTGATGAGGAACCACATACATATAAATATATTCACATCGATACTTGTTAACAACTAAATTTGGCATGGGGTAACCAGTTTCATATTGGGATATAGGTAGAATTTATTAAATATAAAAAATATAATACAAATGTTAATAGTAATAAAGGAAACCTTCAAAAATTTAAGATGAATCTGACTTCCCTTCCTCTTGAGCAATGCACACCACTATGCGTCATTATCCAGAATACCTCAGTGACTTTATTCATTTGTAATGTAGGATCATAGTGACATAATATATCATGAAGGTGGGAGTCATTGGGTATTTCCTATTCCATGAACTCAACCCATATGACATGAACCAAAACATAATGTATCTTAAGGTGGTTTCTCTAGGGCTAGTTAGAAAATCGTGAGAGGATTTGGACAAGTGATGATGGTAGAGATAATCGCATGTCTCACACTAGATGATTAACACCCTACAGTGTGGGAACAGAGAGTTGGTTTATAACATTTTTAGGAAGATTTATCTAGGATCATATAGGATGTGATAAATAGGTATTTACTCTAATTAGTGGGTTGATAACTCTTCTAAGGAGTGATATGAATTTGGAAACTAGTGAAGATCATTGTATGATAATTAGTAGGGGATGTGATCTGGCCCCTCAAGGTTTGGGTTCAGTGGATCCTAAGGTTAGTAAAAATTCCATTTTCATATTAGATATGGTGTCAAGGAGTATCTTATGGACTGGATGTATGAAGATGTACTCAAAGTTATGGGTGTTTCAAAAAGTGACTAGCTCATGGGTGATAAGTTGGTGAAATTGTATCATGGGATGTGGGACATATTTTTTATTGAATGTTTGTTCCTAATTATGGGATTGTAATATAATATATTCATTAGTGTGGGATATGGATCTTGGGGATTGTCTCCTCCAAGGATGAGGTGGAATTAGCATCCATGGGTGAGAATGGATCATATTTGAGAAATAATTTTGAGAATACCATGAATGAAAAGATACGGGTTGAGACAAGTTGGATTCATATTCCTTGAGATTGTGTTGTTGTGTTACTTTTCTAAAGTTAGATTTCAATGGTTGTCATAGAAGACATCCTTGAGTGATAAGGTTGGGTTTGGGTGAGATGTAAGAAGTGATCGAAGACACCCCTTCAGTAATAAGGGTTCATCCCGAACTTGGATGCATAACCCTTTCTTTCACCTTAAATAATTGACTGGTATTTGGATGGAATCCATCCTTGGATATTTGGGTATGGGATGTGTTGCAGTTCTATGTTATGATTAAATTACTAAATTCTATAATGGTTATAAAGTATGTAATATCATGTGTTGTGGTGGTTTGGTTAGTAAAAAATGATCCAATGCGCATTGAGACATGGTTTCTTGGTTAGCACATGGTGTCATGCATGTTTGTGGAACATGGATATATTATGTATGCAAAAATGTGTAAAATGAAGAATTATAAGGTCAAATAGTGAAACTATAATAAAATATATTTCTCGCACTCTATATAGGGACTATGGTGTATGTGAAAATCTTATTTCTACATTCATCTTAGAGTATATAATCTGCGTTGGATCAGAATTGTGTATCTTAACAGATATTTAGAGATAGGGATGTTGACACCCAATGATGGTAGTAGGGTCATTTGTGTTTTATTAATTTTTATATTTTGTATATATGATCATGCATATAAGAGATCAACTAATGTGTGAATGTATTCTTCTATGTGGTATATTTTCTTATGGAATTGTTTTTAATAATTATTCGTACTTTAACGTCTCTGATGGATATTTTTGGGTTATTTCAACTGTATATTTTACTATTATTTTATGTCACAATCTATTTATGTTATGGATTACTCCCACACTACTAGTCAGTAGCCTCTAGTATATGGGGAGTCATTATTAGGGCCACATTTCCCTCTAAATCAGATGGTATTATGAGATAGGGTTTTATAATTTATTCTTACCTTGTTATGTATTCCATGAATATGTTATATTAGATTTTTCTATATGCTACCCCTTAAAGAGTTTCTAAGATCACCTATTTTTATTTTTTCTCTTTTCCTCAAGAAACTGTAGAGATTATTATGTGTGACATATGGACTTCAATGGGAAATAATATTGTTTTCATATTTTTCGATTATCTATCTTATTTTTTTTATGAAATTTATATTCATTAATATATATAGTTAATAAATACTACTACTTTGTTGGATAATATTTATTATAATCTATGTATTCTGAACTAATATAAAAATAACAACCAACTCTAGGTTACTATAGTTGGGGTTATTATATTATGTGCATATACCTACCCCTATAATTATATATTGTTCTTTAGGTTTATTTTATATTGGTTTCATTTTTTATTTGATCATATTCCGTGGTTGATAAAAGGATTTTACTATTTTGGGAATTATTTAATATTCAATATAGGTATATAGTTTATTTGAGTGTTACAACATACTAGATGATAATTATTGAATAATCATAAGTATATTTATTATATTGTTATGGTGTTTCAAATTTATTCATTATAAATTTTTATGAAATTATTTGATCTTGGGTTATTTATTGTTCATGAATAGGGTTTTTTTATTTTTTATAGTCTTATATTTTTTTGTCTATATGTTCATTCCTAAAATTTATGAGATTTATAACCTCAGTGCTAGTCTCAAACATTTATCATATTAGAAGTCTACATTCAAGTTCACACTAATTCTATTCATTAATAATTATAGGATTCTAGATAGTAAAATTCCATTAAATAATTTTATTTTATATTTTTTTATGAACCTTATTATAGTTTGGGGTTAGGTACCTGTGATAATTTTCTTGGTTTGGGAAAACATGGGAAACAGTTTTTGAAGTATTATGGTATGGGTTTTCAATCCATAGAACACATCTATATTGTGTGGCGATAAAAAATTCCTTTAAAAATTACTTGATTTTCAAAAACTAACTTGAGCACTTAGATTATTATTTTCAAATTGAAATTATGTTTTTTCAAGCATCAAATAGTAGTTAAGGAATTAATTTTATTGTCAAATTCTTAATATTATAGAAATATTCTTAGGTCGATTTTTAGGAGAGTCCAATGTTATATTCTAAATTTTTTACATCATTACACTGTGAATATATCATGGTTTGTAGATTATTTTTAATTTTAAAACAAATGACATTGAAATATCAATATGATTTTATGTATATTGGTTATTGTTTGAGATTGGGTAACAATATATCCTCATTGATTTCTATGAGGTATCATGATATTTGTTTTGAATTAAGATCATTCTAGATGTTGTGGGTGGAAATTTCTATCCCACATGTGTAAACATGATAGTGATTTAGTGTTTAGGAACAAGAGTTTGACTACAAAATTTTTATTGATTTATATCGATGGTAATTTTTAAAGTGATGAGAAATTCATTGAAATTTTTTACAAAAAAAATATATGTACGAATATTGAGGGGTATCCCTCTTAAGGGTTGATTTTAATGGGTTAAAATAATCAAGATTTAATTATATGTGATCCATATGGGTAGATATGTGTCCCTATTGAATTCATTTCAATTTTGATGAAATTTTCCCTAGTAAGGACTCTAATGTTTTTCCAATCAAAATTATTTATTTGGATGATGAGTTATTTAATTCATTGTTGTTTCCTATTGATCAAATGGGTACTAATCTGGATTCAAAGGTAGATAAATTGAGGACATTTAGGTGGCTAAACCATTTTCTATTTGTAATACGGTGGTATGGGACTATAGTAGGTTAAATTTTTAAAAATATTTATCAACATGTATATAGTTAAATGGTAAAAGATTTGCCTTGTTGGTCTCATTGGTTTTCATTAAATCCACTTATGTAAGGGTATATATGAATATTAAATTATTATTATATTGAATCATTTTATACATAATGATATGGAAATGATTAGTGTTGATATACTATGTATCAAAAAGTATTCATAGAAAGACACATAATATAGATAAATGGTATAATCATTATAAAGGTATGATCAGTGTTGATATTAATAGTGAATTTAAATAGTTTCATTGTGGATTAAATATTTCATTTTATTAAAATTATTTTCCATCATTCTGTAAACTATGGATATAAGTGACAGAAACTTAATATTATGAGTGAAACACACTTATTGGAGATGATGTACCTTAGCATAGTAGATTTTGGAAAAGTAATTTTTCTTAGATGATTATGGTGATTTCTATTATTACTTCATCAAGTTAAGAAATGGGGTTTATAATTATTATTATTTTAGAGGTGCTTCACTCATGTGTTGTAAGGTTTTACCATGATTTCTTTTAATGACGTTATGGATTCAGAAAATGAAAAGAGTAAATTGGTACATTAGTTATAATCCATTAAACATGTTGTAATTTTGAATATACAGATGAGTTTTTTTATAAAATAGATATTGTAACTATTTATGTATATTTTATTAATCATTATCAAATGTAGTTTAGGTACTCTATAAAATTAAATTGTATAAATTTTGGTATTCCAAAGTACCCAGCCTACATTCTAATCAAGTTCCATTCATTGATTTCATTGGCCTTATTAGGAAAATATACAAAATATCATGAATCATCTCATAGTATTTTCCATCAAGGAGAGATACACAAGACATGATAAAGGTATTAAGTGATGAATTAAAGATAAATGAATATGTTTTGGATATATTATTATAATATTATTTGATCTAAATTAGTTGTTAATTTATTCAAATAGTGTCATTAGGTTTTTTTGTATTTTTGTGTGGTTTTAGACTATCTGAGGTTTCTTGTAACTAAAATAATGAGGTTTCATAGAGTTTCATGACAGTCATGGGAGGAAAATATTTATTTACTACTATATTCAAATATTTATTTGATTAAAAAAGGTAATATTTTATTCTCTTAGTAGAATATTAGAGTGAGATTACCCTGAGAGGTGGGTGAATCATGGTGTAATAGGAAAATCAAATCTAGACACTTGATACTTCAATGTCTCACTTTCCATAAGTCTATTGACCTCTCAACATTAAGGGTCACTTGTTATGAACTTTTATTAGATACACCTTTTGGTTTCATGAACTATTTCTCTATGTATGCATAAAGTAAATATGGAAAATATAATTTACTTGGTTCACAATCATAAGGATATGTCCATGGAGCATACATTGACATTGTGTTGTATACCACAATACATTATTGGGATTAATACTCTTCACAGGTGTTTCTCCTCCTACAATGTTTTTGGCTAGGTCACTCCTTTTCTATGCCCACTACCTTAAAAAGTTTTGGGTAGAATCACTAACTCCTACGGATCACTATTAGCTCACTACCTGTTCATCCTCCCAATTTTATCACTACATCTGGAAGGATCTATACACAGTTTATGGACATATAGGTCTCTTTAAATCAACAAAAAATACATATCCAAACAGGAGTATATGATTTATTAAAGTCCAATTGAGTTTCTCCTTAACCTTCTTTAAAAACAACCTTAGATGTACTCTTCCTATTTACAAATAAAATCAAAACATCACATTATTATTGGAAAAATAACTATTATATTGGTAACATCTTTTATGGTTTCTAAATATTCATGACTTTCAACCCTTCATGGGAACAAAACCTTCTTCTTCTATTTAAGGAGTTAGAATCTTCAATAATGCATATGTTCATCATTTTTTTTGTCTTCTCCTTTTCAAAGATATGAATTCTGTGAATAGAGACACTCAACACCACTAATTATCCTTCATGATATTACCTGAATATATAAGATCATGTTTCTATAAAATTCCTCCTGTATTAACATCATTAGGCTATTAAAATTTCCTATTTATTTTTCTATAAACCCCTTCTGTAATTTCCTCCATATTAGTAACCACATAACTACTTCATGGAACCAAACCTAATTTTATAATGTATAGTAAAATAAACATTTAATTTCATATGGTACAATATATTACTCATCTAAATCATCATTTTTTAATTGAAAAAAAAAATAAATCCCATTATTTTTGAATAATTGAAGACAGGTTCATACTTTTCCATAATCTCCCTGATTTTCTATGTTAAATCCCATCACACTAATCACCATTTGTGGGTGAAAAAATTAAGGTTTTTTTCTCAAACACCAAAAAACATGGGTGTGGTCCTCTTAATTTTCCATTTTGTATTTATACTTCACTAATCGACCACATCCATCTCTAGACACAATTATACCCATTTTGGGATTCCTTGTGAAGGATGTGGATCATCTCAAACTACAACTAGAACCTGTACTATGTGGTTCATCCTATGTTGGAATCCATTGAAATTTAGTTATTCTACATAGATCACACGCTTTACCAGGACTTCTTCATTATATCATGGTGAAAAAATGTTGGTCATTGTTCACCCAAAATTCCAAATATCATGGAATGAACCACATTCATCATGATATTTTATTCATTTCAACTATACCTATAAAACATGGATTCTAACACCATGGGTGTTATCCATATGATTTTCTCATTTTGGCCAAAATACCACCAACTCTTTAACACTATACAACTACTGGACCACAACCACCTCCATGGTTGTTTTTCTTTGGTCGTTTCACGTAGCTGTACTAGAATGACACCATGGGGACCACTACACGTAGGGTCCCATTCCATCTACCCACATTGGTCCTAGTATTTTAAATAACCCATAACTATGGGAGTGTCCTCACATGGACATATTTGACACCTACACCATACCTAATTACTTGGGCATGGTCCTGACATATTTAACTCTTGTACAATACCACTCATGGTTCTTCACATCCATCATAATTATAAAAATATTCCACTTTTCCAAAAAAAAACCTTGATAATAATTCCAACATGAAAATTTTGTTTGTCAAAAATATCCATGGTCACAATTAATCAAAATCACATTTTTCATCTTCAACAATCTATTTTCAAAAATCATCTTTTTAATAAATCCAACTTTTTTTGCAGGGATAGAAATAAAACATATTGTTATCTTCAATTATTTTTTTCCACATTTATCTTTTTACTAAATCCAATTTTTTTTATTGAGATAACAAAATCACATATTATCTTATTGGAAAAAATCCATCTCAATCCTTTTGGATTTATAGAAATCTTTTACATTTGATTTTTTTGAAATACATAATATAGAAACTCAATAATATCTTAATCCACCTTATTAGAAATAAAATAAAAAGGTAAATTACAATTTCCATCAAATTTGGGGATCATACATTGAAGATTAAACTCCCCCACTTCGAATGGGGTTATCTTCTTACTTTTTAAAACATTTCCCCACCATGATGTGCATGGTAAAACTCTATGAATGGATAAACACATAATTATTCTTCATCATCCAAGAGGAAATATTCATGGTATATTATTTCCCCTATTTATAGAGGGAGTACTTATTTATCTCTTTTTATATCCCACTTTAATGATATCATCACCCCCCCCCCATTCAGATACATTCTCCCCCTTATAGATATATTTTCCACTTCTGATGATGGAATTTCTTTAGGACAATACTCATAATTTCAACACATTCTATTGAAATCCATTGAGTAAATATACCACTTGGGACATAAGAATACAAAAAAAAACTCTAACCCTACTAATCCTGACCTCAATGTTGGGAGAAAGATTTTTTATAGATAAGAATGTGGTTTTACATGTCACTCATGAATACAAATCAAAACTAACATCAACTTTGGATCTTTCACATCTAAAAATAACCAATGATATACAACAAAAATACTCATTAAACAATTTTTATATATTATTTATGAACTTTTTTGTGGGTATTATTCCCATGATGAAGCAATTTATAAAATTTTTTAAGAATTTTACACTATTTGTTGCATGTGGGGTTCAATTTAAACAACTAAATCAACTTGAAAATGATTCTTTTTAGTTATTCACTGGTTTCAAAAACTTTTGTGAAGGCTTAACAGTCATAAACTTTCATCATATAATCCCCTAATACATGAGTTATTAGATCATGAACCCACCTATTTTATATCAATATAGGGATTCCACTAATGTGAACTAATATTCCAAACCAACAGAATTTGGAAATCATAAAAACCATCATATGATATCAAACACCAAACAATTTGTTAAATAAAAACAAATATTTGAGTTACATTTTAGTGGATTCCATTTTTTTCAATTTAATCCTCTTAAATAGGACTAAAACCAATTTACCTTAATTTATTTCATATCTTATTTTCATCTCTCATCGCATGTTATTTTCATAGCATAGTCACCACAAGGATCATATCTCAAATTTAATTTTACACCTATTTAAACACATTTAGAAAAAATAAATTATATGGGTAGAGGTATAACAACATAGTCTTGACATAAATTAACATTAAATAATTTTTTCAGAATAATCAAATCATTATACAAATAGACACCCAAATACCATATTAGTCTAGTGGATTTGGAAACATGGAAACATAAACATTAATACACGAGTGAGATACATTATCTCCCACTAAATACTCCTTTACTAGAACCCTTATTAGACACATAAAACATTAATCATTTATTCATAACCTAGGTAAGGAAACATAAAAAGTGGTGGGCTCAAATGCTCTATAAGGGTAAACAAGGGAGATATGTAGGAATAATCATGAGCATAATTGTATGAGAACATAATCATAAAAATATAATATCATAAACTACATATAAAATATCATATACATAAATCATGTAATCAAGAATGGATTTTAATATGACAAGAATCATAATGAAATAAAGAACATAATCCTGGAATTAATAACATGGGAATAAAAAATGGAATTGCGGCAGACACATAAGATTATATTATGATTTTCAAAGTAGCCAAGGAATCGTTTCCAATACCATCATAGTAGAATGGTTTCACTCCCCATACCATCTTGGTAGTAATTATTCACTCCCATGGTGATCTCATAATTCAAGGTTCACTCCCAAGACCATGTTATTCTCTATAATGATATATAAATCTTTTCTGAATTCATTGGAGGGAGATATAAGTCACACCAATCCCATTACATACATGTACCATATGATCATATATAATGATATCATAACCCACTATATTATATGGGTATTATAAACATGTATTCATATCTTAACCTATTTAAAAAATATAGGTTTCATAATCATTTAGTCATACAAATAACCTGTGAAAAGAAATGGGTTTCAAGATCATATAACCCCTAAAAGGGAAATGGGTTTCAAAATAATCATTCAATATAAACATAATACATTCATAGAAATTATATGAATCAAAACATTGAATAATTTCTTGTGAAAGGCATGATTAAAATCAACATATGATATCTTATAAGGGAAATAATTTTAAGAGATCTTTTAAAAATGTTTCATGAGGAAAATATCATTTCTTCTTTGAAAATTATTTTTAAAACATCAAACCTTTTGAAAACCCACTTTATTTGAAAATTGATCTAAAAAATAATAAAGGAAACTATGAAAACAATAAAACGTTTTAAAAAACCATTTTCCTTTAAAGTAATCTTCAATTAATTTTTGAAACCATTTTTGAAATCATTTTTTAAAACCCTATTTTTTTAATAAAATAGATTTCCAACTGAAGAGAGGGACGAGAATATTTTACCTAAAACATTATCTTAAGTACCAAAGAGTGAAAATGGTACCATTATATGAATATATCATGAAATAACATAAGATAATTAATCTTATGGGTATTAATGATAGATGGATCACAAAAATTATCCAATGGATGCAAAATCATTAACAATCTTGAAAAATGTTGAGATTGTTTCAATAAACTCTTACTACTTGGTAACTTGGGATCAAAATATCCATGTAAGAAAATTAAATTACATGAATAAATACAAATCATTAAAATAATTATATTCCTGATTTATCATTTAAAATGGAATTATATACACCATGAAAAAATATTGGTTGTATAACAAAACATGAGTCTCAAAGAGTGAAATTAAGACAAAACAATCTTACTGATTTAGTAACTTTTGAAACATAAACCCAATGAAAAAATGTTCTTTAAATGGATAGATAAATAACCATACATTTAAGTATAATATACATATAATACATTCATTTTAATAACATGCACCACAAAAAAAGAAGTTATTGGTGAATAAGGGACATATCTCAGGAAAATAAAAGTGATATGAAATTTCTAATACATTGCGTCTTGACTCTAATCATACTCATTACAACCACATGTATTTAATTATAAATTTATAATAAATATTTTATATAAAAAATATTATTATATATAATACCATATATGGTTTGATTATAAAATTATATTACCCTCTTGATAACAATCTTGTGTTAAGGTTTTACTTCGGGTATTAATCGCTTTGTTCCTTACATGTGTCTTAATTTGTTATATCTTTTGTCCTTATACTTATATCATGATTAAATGAATAAAAATCATGACATAAACATCATATATATATTAATTATATTTTTTTGTAACAATATATGGAATGTATAAGTATGAAATGGAATAAACTGTTCATGGAGACGATAGGTCGTACGTATGCATACATGTTATTTTTATTTAATTGTTATGTTGAAGGAAAGAAAGTAAAATAAATATATGTTTGTGTGTGTGTGTGTGTGTCTGTATATATATATATATAACTGTTAAATTATCTTCATTATATCATATATATCATATATATATTCACTAAACCCATCCCTAATACATTCCATGTAGTGTATGAATGAATCATACCACTTTTAGTGGTAGTAGTCTACACTTCCTCAAACGAAGTTATCATATTTACACCAAACGGAAAGTAAAAAAGTTATTTTTTTAAAAGGAATTAAGAATATTAAATACATAATAAACATAACATGTTACATATATAAACATATTTTCCATGATCATTTCCTCAATGATAGGTGGTAAAGGAGAAATAAACAATCATTATTTAGTGAGGTAGTAGTTCTCCGTACAAGAAAATTATATGTTCGTTACCCATTAGATGGAAGTATGTGTAAGTGTAGGAATTACTAATATCATAATAACATCCTATTATATTTTAAATTTATTTTTATTTTATATAATTACGTAATAAAGAGTGTGGAGGGGTGGTGAAAGAAAATAAAAGAAATGAGCTTGAGATAAGACGTTGCCTCTTAATTGGGTAACTCCTTTTGGTTTGTTCCAAAAGGAATTCTTGGGTTGCCTTCTATAAAAGGGGTGGATAATAGTAGGAATGTAGGAATGTTGGTAAGTGTATTTGGAAGATCATATCCAAACCAATGAGGTTTGGGAGGTTTTAATAAAAGGGAGAGTTTGTGGCCTTTTATAATGAAGAAGGAGTGGTACTCTTGAAAATATTTGAATAGGAAATTCCAACCATGTTTTGTATATAGAAAGTGGTTCAAATAATGATCCAATGTCTATCCATGTGAGTATAGAAACAAAATATGGACATCCAATGGATCTTGAACAATATTGTAGGTTATTTGGGCCCCTGAGATTAATGTTTAGTTCCTTATTAAGCTTAATTTTACCATAATTGATGGGATTAATTTTAATTACATTCACTAATATTTTTGGTCAAAACTAATTTTACCTTATTAAAAATTATAAATTATGCTAATTCTAAATATGTAATCCATTTTTCAAAATTATAATCATAAAATTGGAAGAAATTAATTTAAATCTATTCTCGTAATCGGGTCGAAAATGGGTATTATTAATCATATAAGAACTTCACCAAAATTTATATATTTCATTATAAATATTTTTTATTTATATAATACAATTATAATAAATATCTTAAATTTTTTTATTACTATTCATATAACTAAGTTTAATTTCTAGGTTATAATTATATCATTTAAGTTATTATGATAATAGATTGATGTTTCATAGAAACATCAGTGTTTCATGTAACATATGCCAAATCGGTGTTGCATGTAATTTACAACAATTCAATGTTCCATGTATAATAGGCCGATTAGGTTCCATATAATGCATACCCGTTAGTTATCATTTGTATGTAATGTTTGACTAAGTGTATTGCAATGGATTGGTGAAAATTTAATTTATTCTAAAACAAGTTCCATAAAAATTCATGGTGCTACATTATACCACCCTTAAAATGAATTTCACCGTTCAAACATTATCACTCAGGTAGAAAAAAATGAGGACAATTATTCTTCATCATATTTTCATGTTCCCATGTATCGTCCTATAACTAGCGATATCTCTACAATACTTTGACTAGGTGAGTGGTCTTGTTTCATAGAACATTTTATATATGATATATAATCTCAATAGGTTTCTCACTGTAAGAAAGATCCTACTCCAACACTATGACCTCTGATTTTAGTACATGTGGATGGTTAGGTATGTATGTCCTTAGGAGAGATATATGGAATACATCAGGGACTTGATAGATATTTGGAGGAAGTTCCTAGCGATAGTCTACTATCCCATTATAATCAAGAATCTCAAAGGGACGGATATAATTAGGGATTAGTTTCCCTTTCTTCCCAAATCTCATAAATTTCATTGAGGGAGAGACTCATATAAAAACCTTTTCACCAACTTCCAATTCTAGATCACTAAAATATTATTAGCATAACATTTTTTCTGACTTTGAGAAACATTGATATGTTACTGAATGGTTATAACCTTCATGACCATTTATTCCACAATATATGGTCCCAATAGATTTCATTCTCCAACCTCATCCCATCACATTGTATATCTAAATTTTTCATATATAGGTCTTCATAAGGATCCACTGTAATTTTTGAGTAAAATACGTTGTTTTAAGAAAACTCAACTAGAAAAAATTGTTGATCCCAACCAACTTTGAAATCTAGACAAGATCTCAATATATCTTATATGTTTTGAATTGTTATTTCAAAATGACCATCTATTTTAGGATGATAAGCTATGCTAAAAATCAATTCTATATCAACTTCTTTTTAAGACATTTCCAAAACTTTGAGTTGAACTTCATATCCTGATTTGTTGTACTCCATGAAACCCGACCACTTATTTAATCACTACCACAAAACAGGGCAAGGGAATCCCTACCCTTTATCAGTGCTAAACAGAAAGTACTGATAAAGGGGTAAGCCTTTATCAGCGCTATCTAAAAGCGCTGATAAAGGGTACCCCTTTATCAGTTCTTTTTTAGCCCTGAAAAAGGAAACATTTATCAGTGCTTTTTTTAGCACTGATAAAGGTATCTCTTTATCATCAATAAATAAGTGCTGATAAATGAATGTTTTATCAGAGCATTTATTTTAGCACTGGTAAAACATACCTTTATCAGCACTTTTAATGAGCACTTATAAAGGTTCCGTCAGTTTTTATTTAATAACCCTAACAGGCCGTCCTCGCTCGCACGTGGTCAATCTTTCGCGGAAGCTGAACCAGGCCCCTCACCGTCGCGACCTCATCCTCCTCCTCCTCGTCCTCCTCTTCTTCCTCCTCCCCATCCTTCCTCCCCCTCGTCCCCCTCCTCCTCCACCACCGCCACCTCTTCCCCCACTCCCACTGTCGCGACCGCTGCTGCCTCTGCCGCCTCCACCCCCACTACCGCAATCGCCGCCGCCTCTGCCGCCGCCACCACCTCCACCTTTGACACCGCCGACAAGGTGGGTGTGGATAGATGATTTTCTATGATGGTTCTTCTATTTTTGGTTTCACTTTAGGAAACATGATCAAAGATTTGTTATCTATTGATGATACCTGTTGAGGTTGAAACTTTTTTTATAACTAGTGATCTAAGGATTGTGTTTGTATTTTAGAAAAGATTCATCCTGATTTCCCTTAGGTTGAGTGCCAAGAGATTGGAAATCAGCACACTAAAAACATTATATAAATTTAGCTTCATGTATATATTATGGATTATTTGGATGCTCAGTATAATGGTTGCTTATTGAGGGTCATGAGATACTTGGGAAGAGAGATTTTTTAACTATTCATTTGATGTTTTAGATGATGATAGATTTCTGATGCAGATTCCGCCTATATTCCCTGGAGAGGGAGGCCCCTATGTAGAAATTGTTTGGACCGGGTCAGCTTAGATGATCTATAAGAATATTGAGATACACATAGATACGATGATGATGATTTCTTCATATATGCATAGTGGACCAACCAAATGTTGGAGGTACAATCACGATTAGATTGGTTAGGAAGAGGAGTTATCTTGGAAGGACATTGGGATTAATTTCTTAAGCCACTAAAATCACATGATTTTTAGGAGAGGGAATCCTCGTTAGATCAGCACCTAACATAGGAGGCCATGTTAGTATTGAAATATGATGAATGTTTCACTGACCTTTAGTCTGTGGCTCCTTCTTTGGTTGTTAATTAGATATCCTGGGAAAGTGGTTTTAGGATGGTCTTCACTGTGAGATTTATTTTCATGGGAACATGTTCTATCTGACCATTTATGTCGACGACATGAATCAGGCACCCATCACCGACAGAAATCTTGGAGAGTCCATGAGAAGTAGTCAAACGGTTTTATCAAGAAGTGTATAAACTCTTCTTGTAGAGGTAAAAGCATTGTTATGAAATGTTTATCCAATGAAATAGTTGGAAATAATATTAGGGTCGTGGGAAGCCCGCTCAAGATCATGATCCATTACAGTGCAATTAGAGTGTTAATATTGTTCACAAAAGGCCATAGTGTTTATGCACCACTTTGAGGTGTCATGCTTATAAAAGATTCATCCACCTAATGAGGTTTTCTAGTGGCATGCAGCAATAGAGCCTTTGTGTGGGAACATGAATGGAACTAGAGATTGGGAAGGACTCAGACACTCCTATGATAATAGGTAGCTAGAGTCCCATTGGATGTTTTGGTCAAGGGAGGGGATGTTGTACCACCATGCAGGAATGACAGTATAAGGAAGAGTATATAACATATGGAGTCTGGATCCAGCCTAGGGTTTAGGGGCGGTTCATATTCTTGTTATGTAGTCTACTATGGCTATTTTTGGATTCTAGATCATCTACGGTCAATGGTATAATTCCTATATCATCTACCCTTTATTTTATTTTTTATAAAAGATAATCAAAATCCTTTTTTCCACTAATTTTGTAAATTTTTTAGGCTTCGAGTTGTAAATCTTGGATAGTGTTATCACCATCGACACACTATTGGTATTATAGTCCATGAATATCACATGTTGGAAGGAATTATCTCTAGATATTGGTGGTTATCATTTATTTTGTGTTCCACCCATGATTTATATGATAATATTTTATTTTAGTTTTGTTATGGATTAGTTTATTTTATATAAATCCAAAATCATTTGTTCCCAGATGAGAGTTACCTTTTTATCTCCAAAATAGGCAGAGTTATTTTCACTTGGATGAGAGGAATCTTCTATCTGGTCATGTTGAACCAATTCAATCTATATTGTATTTTCTCATGTATCAAATAGTCAGGAATATTGTAGATGTTGCTAGAATGCTATCGGATTCTTTTTCCCCAATGGTAGTACATTTTTAGGATGTTTTCACTGATGAGGTATAAAATTTACTTCTTAATAAAGAGATAAAATTTATAATCTAGTATGTTTTGGTAGAAAATTCAGTTTCTATCACAACTTCTAAAATAACACCAAAAGGGAATCAGTTGTTTCAATTACAATTTGATGATGTAGAATATAATGGTTTCATATGGAATAGTACTTTACCATGTGGTTTTATAGATCTCTAAAATAGACGGTTGATTGTTATTTATTCTTTTTTTGGACTATTGGGGATTGAACCTGATGAGAGTCATGAATCTATATCCTCATCCACACATTGATAGTAACATTGATCGTCTATGAGGTTATATGATCTTCTCCAAGATATATTTGATATTAGGATACCATTAGATGAGTTGGACATCGATGGACCTCCCATGGACTACTTTTAGGAGTAGTTATGGCCTGTATGAATTTTTAGCAATGATATTTGGTTTAACTAATGCATTGGTTGTATTAATAGACTTGATGAATAGGATATTTCATCCTTTTTTGGATCAGTTTTTAGTAGTTTTTTTCAATTAAATATTAGTGTACTACCAACCCATAGTTGATCTTGACCAACATCTTATCATCACCTTTAGTAAATTAAGATAGCATCATATTTATGACAAGATAACCAAATGTAGTATCTAGATTGATAAAGTGCACTTATTGGTCCATGTCATCTCAGAAGTAGGATTACAAGTGGTCCCATAGGAAGTTTTATTTGTGGTAGCATGGTAGAATATCAAAAATGTATGTGAAATTGTGATATTTCTTGGTTTACCATGTTATTATTTGTACTATATCCATTCTTTCTCACAGATCATAGCATAGATGTTATGGATGAACATAAATGGAGTGATGTTTTTTTCTCAAATTCATGTTAGTGATATTTTTAGGTGATCAATGGAAGGTTGGCCCCTTGCATCTACCCCCACATTACCTATTCTTGGTAAATAATATTATGTGTACTAAGTTGCATTAGGAATTAGACTCAAAGTAGTTATGATGAAAGATAATTAGTGGTTATCATTTATTTTAATGCATTGTCTTTTGGGGTTTGTGGGATGTGGTAAATGGTTTACTCAGTTTTAGATTATTTTATTCTCATGGGTTTCCCCTATTTTATGTTTTCTTTTCAGTTATAAATCTCCTCTATTGTGCGCCTCTCCTCTGCCACAAACGCTCCTTTGTCGTGTGCGAAACGACACCTTCACGGTGAGTTTTCTCCTGTTACTCATTGGTATCCTCTTGTTCACATGTTATTACTGTTTGATATTTATGGTTATAATTTGAAATGTATGGGCTAAACGCCCCGCTAAAAATCATGGTTGTTGGTGGTCCTTGTTTTCCCACTAAATGAATTGAATGTTGGATAGTTCTTGTTGAACATTAGAATATATAAATTGGTAATTTACGTATACTTGACTTATGAATGAACACGCCATGATGATAAAACTTCTATGATAACCCCTGAAATAAAAAACAAAATTAAATAAGGGATGCTTTGTAAAATCTAAAATTTTTATTGTTTGGTTTGTATGGTGTTGCAATTTTGATCACGATTGTGTTTTTGTATGGTGTTGCGGTTTTTGGAATAATCTTCTAACACAAACTTGGAATAATTTTCATTTTAAATGTTACATGTCATGTGAACCTAGGTTACACACAATGTATCTCCAAGACATATACTTCAACATGAAACCATGTACATGCCATGAAATAATGGTAGAACCATATGAAATGTTTTTTACTTCACTCACACCATGTATGGATACCATATAGACTTGATGTGTATAGACTATACACCTCTAGTGGTTGTGTAAGGACTACACACCGTGTATTCCACAAAAATGTGGTGCATAGCTGGTGAGGTGACTCAATATGTATCTAATGTACACTCCTTTAGCTCAAGTTGTTCTAAATGTCATGTATTTTCAAAGGCATCATTTAGTCCTTATAAGACTAACTTGGAATAAATTTGATATATGTCAGATTAAATCAGGTATCTTATACATACACGAAGTTCACCCTACTAAACACATCATGTATATGGATTTGACAAGTGTTTAAAGGCATTTGTACCATGATTTGTTTTTATAAAACCCAAAAAATGCTACTATATTAATTAAAACATAATATTAGGAATGTTTGTGATCAAACCCATAAAGACGATGAATATGAATAAAGAATGGATGAATGATAATCAGTTGACAAAACAGTATGAAGATCTCGTGAAAGATTTTATCAAGTTTGCAAAAGATCATGCATGTAACCCATCTCAAATCATTTTTCCGTGTTTACGTTTTTTTATTCATGATAAATTATTCTAGAGGAGTTGGAAGAACACCTGATCTGTCACGGAATAGATCAAAGTTATACATGTTGGAATAAACACGAGGAAAAAAAGAATATAGGTAGTGAATCAAAGAACACGACATTTTACAGATAATTTGATATTATTAGAAGCATGAACAGTGAAGACGATCGTATGATGGGTGTGATTACAGATGTGAATGATGATGAATATCGTATTGAGGAAATGACAAGGAAAGTTGAAGATGAACTTAATGATTGCCCAAAATTGTTTGAGAAGTTAAAGAGTTGTGATAAAACGCCATTCTATGCTGGTTGCACTATATATAGAGCATTTTCAGCCGTATTGAAGCTATATAATATGAAACTAGGCAATGGGTGGGGTGACACCAGTTTTATGGAACTACTTGCTCTCCTGCATGACATGCTCCCAGAAGATAATGAACTCCCAAGCCGAACATACGATGCCAAACGAATGCTAAGATTTATGGGTATGATCTCTGAAAGAATACATGCTTTCTAGAATGACTGTATATTGTTTCTCAAGGACCACAAATCACTTACAGAATGCCCAAAGTGTGGTGATTCCCGATACAAGAAATATGATTCTAGTCCTACGAAATTTGTATGGTACATTCCAATCATTCCTAGGTTTAGACTCCTATATGGAAGTGAGGGGACTATAGGACAATTGACATGGCATGCAGATACAAGAATTAAGGATGGGATACTACGTCACCCGGCAGACTCTCCTCAGTGGAAGAGAATTGATCACGAGTATCCTGAATTTGGGAACGTGCCGAGAAACCTTCGTCTGGTGTTATCTACAGATGGGGTTAATCCTTTTGGTTTGCAAAGAAGAAGTCACAGTACATGGCCGGTTATGTTGGTAAACTATAACTTACCACCGTGGTTATGCATGAAACAAAAATACATCATGTTATCTATGCTTATATCAGGACCAAAACAACCGGGTAATGATATTGATGTTTATTTGGCCCCATTGATCGAGGATTTGAAAATATTGTGGGATTCAGGTGTTACGTTGTATGATGCTTAAAAATGAACATTTCACTTTGAAAGACCTATTGTACGGGACGATAAATGACTTTCCTGCTTATGGAAATTTTTCAGGATATTGAATTAAAGGACCTCAAGGGTGTCCCGTTTGCATACAACGTACGCATTCAATTTGGTTGAAACATTCATTGAAAACCATGTTTCTAGGACATCCCCGATTTCTACCCCGACGAAATAAATACCTATTGTGGATGACATCATTCGAAGGAAGTTCAGAAGAACGTACAACACCATCTCCACAAATAGGTGATCAATTGTTTGAGAAAGTAAAAGATTTGGACACTAATTTTGGTAAACCATTTTCGTAAAACCTTACAAAAACTGTTTGGAAAAAGAGATTAGTTTTTTTTTAATTACCATACTAGAATTGTTTATATGTCAGACATTTTCTTGATGTTATACATGTTGAAAAAAATGTATGTGATAGTGTAATCGGCACGTTGCTAAATGCACCTGACAAAACACAAGATGGAATTAAGGCTAGATTGGATATGGTTGAGATTGGAATATGAGAATATTTGGCACCAGTGAAGGGTCAGAAATGAACATTTCTTCCTCCTGCTGCTTACACTCTTTCCAGGAAGGAGAGATATCATATTTGAAACTTCATGAATGACATAAAGGTTCCAGAGGGGTATTAATCAAATATCAAGAACATCGTGTCAATGGGGGATTTAAAATTAAATGGTCTAAAATCACATGACTTCCATATTTTGATGCAAGATCTAATTCCTATAGCTTTATGTTGGATTTTGCCCAAGAATGTCCACCATACATTAACGAAGTTCTGTTTCTTCTTCAAAGCTATATGCAGCAAAGTTATAGACCCGGCTAAATTTCCAACTACGGAAAGAGATATTTCCGTCATATTATGTGAATTGGAAATGATCTTCCCGCTTCCATTTTTTAATATGATGGTTCATTTGATGGTTCATTTGGTGAGAGAGATTCGACTATGTGGTCCTGTGCATTATAGATGGATGTACCCCATTGAATGGTACATGAATATTTTGAAAGGGTATTTCAAAAACTGAAGTCGGCTAGAGGTTTGTATTGCGGAGAAATATATTATTGAGGAAGCAGTTGAATTTTGTACCGAATACCTGTCTGGTGTGGAAATTGTTGGCCAACCGAAATCTCGTCACATTGAGCAGGTTGAGGGTGAAGGAATTTCTAGAAGAGAGGTTGTCACAGTCATTATTATAGATCAGGATCAGGACCACCTTTACATTTTTCATAATAGTTTTGACGTTGACCCATATGTTCAATCCCACAAAGAAATTCATAGGAGTTTGAATCCTTCTAGGGCTGAAAATGGATATCAGATACACATGATCGACAGTTTATAGGATGGTTTTGAGACCATATTTTTAAGCAATTAGATGAAAATCCAGACTCAATTTCAGAACAACTTTGATGGATAGCCGGATGAGAAAGTGTGTACATATTATCTTACAATGCTTATGTAGTTAATGGTTATACATTCTATACTAATGAACTTGATAAAGACAGTACCATGCAAAATTGTGGGGTTACACTTTTGACTGAGGTGATGCATGTTTCCTGTGCTAAGGACAAAAATCCAATTTATGTGAATATGTCATACTTTGGCATCATCAAACAAATATGGGAGTTGGGTTATATGAAATTCAAAGTGCCAATTTTTCAATGAATGTGGATTGATAACAGGAGTGCTGTTAAAATAGATGAATTAGAATTCGTGAAAGTTTATTTCAGTAAGGAAGGGGAGAAGGACGAACCATATATAATGGAATCATAGGAAGAACAAGTATTTTATGTTTCATACCCCGCAAACTGAAATTGGTCAATTATTCTGTTATCGACCAAAACAACTGATGGTTCAGATGAAATTTCAATGGAGGTTGGCCCATTTATAGGAACTTCACAATCATTTCGCAGCGGTCCCAATGTGGACGGCGTTTTGTATGTCAGAGGAGACCACAATGAAGGCATTTACATAGTCGATAGAGGAGTCAAATATCTTCAACCTTTAAAGAAAAAAAAGAGAGTAAAATAATTAGGTTATTTGTTTATTGTATCTAACATTGTGTTACGTTATGTTATAATTTGTTCGATGCTATTTTTATGTAATCTAAATTAAATATTAAACCACCTCTACAGATAATGACTTCTGCACCTGCTGATGCGCACAATCCCGAGGAACAAAAGGTATCTCAATTAGCAGCTGGTGGTCCCACTGCAGAGCAACAAAAAGTTTCTCAACCAAATGCTGGTTGTCCCAGTGTAGAGAAACAATAGGTTTCTCAACCTATTGTTGTTGTTCCCAGTGCTGAGGTACAATATGTTTCTCAACCTATTGTTGTTGGTCCCATTGTGGATGCTAGTGCTCTGGGGGAGGATATTGATGCTACTCTTGAGGAAATGGTAGGAAATGAAACCCTGAAAGCGCAAGAAAAAAACAAGAGCATCGTAGTTTGACAGTGTTAGTCAAAATCCTTATGTAAAAAGCAAAAGGCATCAAGTTTGAGGTGGGATGGAATAAGCGAGGCCAACAGGTTAACCCCAACAAAGACATATTTAGTAGCTACATTGGAATTGTCAGTCGGCAACGTGTGCCGATTGATGTACAGTCGTGGAACCATGTTGTCACCGGGATAAATACACTAATGTGGGAAGAGATTACGATAACATTATGATATCATTTTTTTAATTTATTAAAAAAAATAAAATACCAAAACATTGACTTACTCATCATCATCCATTGCAGAGTGCATTTATAGTAGATGCCTCACACAAGGAATATGTATTCAGAGTTACAGGAAGGACTCATAGAGGTTTCCGCACAATTTTAATGAAATATCATCTTAAATATGCAGAAGGGAAAATCAAGGCACACCCACCTCCTCTTTACGCACACTTGATATCCCAAGGAGTGTGGGATGCTCTTAGCAACCCTCATGGGGAGCAGAATTTTCAGGTACATTGTGTGGGGTAATATGTTGTTTGACGTTTTCTTGTATTAATCACTCTGATTGATAATTTTTTATTTATGAAACAGCTACTGAGTGCTGAAAATAAAAAACACGCAACAGAACCAGTGTACCCTTACCGTAAAGCAAGGATGGGGTGCGCTAAAGGTGAGAAAATATTTGTACATCTTTTAAATCTACCCTACTACTAGTATGTGACACAAAACAACACCATAACCATGTTCCTCTATTTATATGAAGATTGATGAATCAAAATCGAAATCTATATCCATCCCATGTCATGTGCTATGAAATGAGGCTCGTGTAAATAAAGAGGGGATACTGATAGATGAAAACACACAAAAAGTGTGGGAAACATGTGTAAGTATGACATAATATAAATTTTCTTTGCATTTAAATTTATATTTCATTACAATAACTACTTATTTTTCTATATTTTCTTTCTTACATAGTCACAAGAATAAACAACAACCACACCAGATGCAGACATAATTTCAGCAGACTTGAAGCAGTCGGAACAGTATAGCCGCATCAGAGGTGCGGGTTTTGGGGTGACACCCCAAACATATTTTCAAAAAAAAACAAGCAGAGAATCAAAATGATAAAATGGAAAATCTGCAAGAACAGTTATATATTTTTCAAGAAGATTTACAATAACAGAGAGAGATGGTAGAAAAATTGATGGGTAGATGCAAAGAGAAGAAACTACTCAATAATAGCCTATACGTGATGATTCCGCCCCACCCCCCACCAGCTTTGAGGCTAGCCATTCCCCTAAAAAACCTAACTTAGATGAGGTAATCAATGTATTAATAATTGTTTCTCTTAAATGTGATTTACATAGATATTGATACCTTTCCTGTACTAATATTCCACAGGGTGAAAATGACTGTGATTTATATTTATAAACTCCCACCTATCGCCTTGTAGGAAGGGATATGGTGTTCAATATGCAAAAAGACATGCTACACAACAGAAAGCTTCCAAAATATCATCTTAGAGTGTCAATTAACATAGATAATGAGCCGAGTGCTGAGATACCGGTTCCAAATGATGATGAACACATTCATATGGTTGAAAAAGCTGTTGGATCATTCATCGCATGGCCAACCGTTCTTGTAAAAAAACATGTCGACAAAAAGGTATCAATTTCCAATTTATTTTTCAAGATAGACCTTTAAAATTTAATGAAAAAAGGTCTGAACCGATTAATGTTATTACAGAATGACAAAGACTGTGGGGTGAAATGAAATATCATCTCAAAACTATCTCAAGGATCATCCAACCAATTGAAATGGTCTACTGAGAGCACCTTCACCCCGCCCGTTCTATATCCACAGTTAATATCATTGCAGGTTCAGGTGGATACAAGGTTGAAAGACAACAATACTCACACAATGGATTTCAAAAAAGATATGTATGGAGAGGAAACATCATATTTCATTAGTTCTGAAATTTTAAATGAACTTCTCAAGTATAAATTGCTAGGCGCCTCAGTTGTAAATGTATACATGAGGTAAGTTTTCATGATTTGATTTTAAAAAAACCGATATACTATGATAATTATGACTAAATACATTTTATATTTTTCGTAGACGTATATATGAAAAACAATTGAATAGATTTCCCCATGAACAAAAATTTGGACTCGTTAGTCCTCACACCACCTCTTCAAAAGATGAAACACTAATAAAAATCCACCAATAGTGACCTCCATTGGTGGTCACTATTGGCATGTAGGGACCGCCCAGCGGCCGCCAATAGTGTTCGCTTTAGGACCAACGCTGAAGGTGTCTGAGTCCTCAGCCTATAGCGACCACAACATTCGCTGAAGCCGGACAAAAATCTAGCCTACAGCGACAGCCACTGGCGGTCCCTCCATTGAATTTTTTAAAAAAAAAATTCATGATACAAAATAAAAAAAAACAGCATATAAATCATAAAAAATGAAAAAAAATTCAAACACAACAAACATCAAGATCATCATAAACAATAAATGATAGACGTGCTTCAACGATCCGCATCCATCTGCTTTAAAAACATAAAATAAAATACAAAGAAAACTAAACAAAACAAACGTAAATTTGACATCTTTATTCAGTTATTATATACATATGATAAAATTAAATTCGACATCTCATGGACACTCTAATAATTTAAAACCACCAATTTAAGAAATGTTATCATTTTTGAATTTTTTTTCTTATTTTGGAGTCTTTGCTTTAGTATAAGGAAAGTGTTTTTTTATCTTAAAATGAATGTCTTCTGTGCGTACCGCACATCCGATGGACGTGCCCTCTCCTCCTGCATCTCATGAATAATATTTCTATCGTTATCAGGTGGTTTGAGGTCATTAGGAGCACGTTTTCTCTCAATTCGACCGTGAAATGCCGTTTTGGTGTTTTATGACTCCTGAAATGAGTTTATGTTCACCGCGGTCAAATAGAACCTCCGATTTACATGCCTTCTATCTAACCATTTCATAATTCACTCTGCGGTTGTTGTTGTCTGATTTTGTGGAATTCTGTGGTCGTTCATGTGGTTTTCACCACCCAGCGCGCCCTTTTTGAGCGCACCGAACTGTTGAAAATGACATATTCAGTCGTACCTCTCGCATCGCACGTCCGATGGACATGTCGTCTCCTCCTGCATCTCACACATAATATTTCTATCATTCTCGTGCGGTTTCGTGTCATTCGGAGCACGTTTGTTCTGAATTTGACCGTGACATGATGTTTTGGTGTTTAATGACTCTGGAAACGCGTTTCTGGTCACCGCAGTCAAATGGAACCTATGATTGATGTTCTGTCTATCCGACCATTTCACAATTCACTCTGCTGTTGTTTTCATCTGATTTTATGGCATTCTAAGGTCGTTCGGGTGGTTTTGACCACCCAGCGTGCACTTTTAGAGCACGCCGAACTGCAGAAAACGATACATTCGGTCCTACCACGCGCACCTCATGTCTGATGAACGTGTCGTCTCCTCCTGTATCTCAAGAATAATATTCCAATCATTCTCGTGTGGCTTGAGGTCAGTTGGAGCATGTTTTCTCTGAATTTGATCGTGACACGCCGTTTTGGTTTTTTATGAATACGGAAATGCGTTTCTGGTCACCTCGGTCAAACAACACCTCCGATTGACATTCCGTCTGTCCGAACATTTCAAAATTCACTCCGCAGTTGTTTTTTTCTACTTTCCTATCATTCTGAGGTCGTTCAGGTGGTTTTGACCACCTAGCGCGCCCTTTTAGAGCGCGCCGAACTGCTGAAAATGACACATTCGGTTGTACCGCACACACCGCTCATCCGATGGATGTGTCATCTCCTAGAAAATCTCACTCATAATATTTTTATCATTATTGTGCGGTTTGAGGTCATTCAGAGCATGTTTTCTTTGAATTCGACCGTGACACACCGTTTTGGTGTTTTATGACTCTAGAAATGCATTTCCGGTCACTGTGGTCAAATGGCAGCTCCGATTGACGTGTCATCTGTCCGACTATTTCACAATTCACTCCACGGTTGTTTTTGTTTGATTTCGTGGCATTACGAGGTCGTTCTTGTGGTTTTGACCACCAAACGCTTCCATTTAGAGCACGCTGAACTACTGAAAATGACACATTTGATCGTACTGTGCGCACCGCACGTCCGATGGACATGACGTCTCCTCCTTCATCTCAAGAATAATATTAATATAGTTCTCGTGTAGTTTGAGGTCATTCAGAGCATGTTTGCTCTGAATTCGGCTGTGACACGCCGTTTTGGTGTTTTATGACTCTAGAAACACGTTTCTGGTCACCGCGGTCAAAAGGCATCTCCGATTGACTTACAGTATATCCAACCATTTCACAATTCACTCAGCGGTTGTTTTCGTCTGATTTTGTGGCATTCTGAGGTCGTTCGAGTGGTTTTGACCACCCAGCGCGCCCTTTTAGAGCGCGCTGAACTACTGAAAACGACACATTCGGTCGTACCACATGCACCGCACATCCGATGGACGTTCCGTCTCCTCCTGAATCTCACGTATAATTTTCCTATCATTATCATGCAGTTTCAGGTCATTCAGAGCACGTTTGCTCTGAATTCGACTATGACACGCCGGTTTGGTGTTTTATGACTCCAGAAATGCGTTTCCTATCACTGCAGTCAAACAGAACCTCCTATTGATGTTTCATCTATCCGAACATTTTAAAATTCACTCTTAGGTTGTTTTCGTCAGATTTCGTGGAATTCTAAGGTCGTTCGGGTGGTTTTGACCACCCAGCATGCCCTTTTAGAGCGCGCCGAACTGCTAAAAACGACACATTCAGTCATACTGCATGCACCACACGTCCGATGGATGTCTTGTCTCCTCCTACATCTCACACATAATATTCCTATAGTTCTCATGCAGTTTGAGGTCATTCAGAGCACGTTTTCTCTGAATTCAACCGCGACATGCCGTTTTGGTGTTTTATGACTCCCGAAATGTGTTTCCTATCACCGTGGTAAAAAAACCACCGATTGAAGTTCTGTATATACGACCATTTCAAAATTCACTCTGTAGTTGTTGTCGTTTGATATCGTTGCATTCTGAGGTCATTCGGGTAGTTTTGACCACCCAGCGCGCCGAACTGTTGAAAACGACACATTCGGTCGTACCGCGTGCACCGCCCATCTGATGGACGTACCGTCTCCTACTAAATCTCATTAATAATAATATTATAATTCTCATGTGGTTTGAGGTCATTCGGAGCATGTTTTCTATGAATTCGATCGTGACACGCCGTTTTGGTGTTTTATGACTCCGGAAACGCGTTTCCATTCACCGCGGTCAAACGGCACATCTGATTGATGTGTCTTCTATCCTACCATTTCACAATTCACTATTCGGTTGTTGTTGTATGATTTCATGGCATTCTGAGGTCGTTTGGGTGGTTTTGACCACTCATCGCGCCCTTTTAGAGCACACCGAACTACTGAAAATGACGCATTCGGTCATACCACGTTCACCGCACGTCCGATGGACGTGCCTTCTTCTCCTGCATCTCACACATAATATTAATATCGTTATCATGCTGTTTCAGGTCATTCAGAGCAATTTTAATCCGAATTCGGCCGTGACACACCGTTTTGGTGTTTTATGACTCTGGAAACGCGTTTCCGATCACCATGGTCAAACGACACCTCCTATTGATGTTTCATCTATCATAAAATTTTAAAATTCACTCCGCGGTTGTTTTCGTCTGATTTCGTGGCATTCCGAGGTCGTTCGAGTGGTTTTGACAACCCAGCGCGCCCCTTTAAAGCGCACCGAACTGCTGAAAACAACACATTCGATTGTGCCGCGTGCACCGCACGTCCAATGGACGTTTCGTCTCCTCCTAAATCTCAAAAATAATATTCCTATAGTTCTCGTGTGGTTTGAGGTCATTGGGAGCACATTTTCTATGAATTCGACCGTGACACACCCTTTTGGTGTTTTATGAATCCAGAAACGCGTTTCCGGTCACCGCGGTCAAACGACACCTCTGATTGATGTGCCGTCTATCCGACCATCTCACATTTCACTCCACAGTTGTTTTCCTCTGATTTTGTGGCATTCCGAAGTCATTCGTGTGGTTTTGACCACCCAGCACGCCTTTTTAGAGCACGCTGAACTGCTGAAATCGACACGTTCGGTCATACCGCACGCACCGGACGTCCAATGGATGTTCCGTCTCATCCTACATCTCACACATAATATTCTTATCGTTCTCATGCGGTTTCAGGTCATTCGGAGCATGTTTTCTCTGAATTTGACCGTGACATGCCGTTTTGGTGTTTTATGACTCCGGAAATGCATTTCTGATCACCACAGTCAAACGACACCTTCGATTGACATGCCGTCTGTCCGACCATTTCAAAATTCACTCCTCGGTTGTAGTCATCTGATTTTGTGGAATTTCGAGGTCGTTCGGGTGGTTTTGACCACCCAGCCCGCCCTTTTAGAGCGCGCCGAACTGCTGAAAACGACACATTCGGTCGTACCATGGACACCGCACGTCCGATGGACGTTCCGTCTCCTCCTGCATCTCAAGAGAAATATTCCTATCCTTCTCGTGTGGTTTTAGGTCATTCGGAGCACGTTTGCTCTGAATTCGACCGTGACATGCCGTTTTGGAGTTTTATGACTCCAGAAACGCGTTTCCGGTCACCATGGTCAAACGGTGCATCAGATTAATGTGCCATCTATCCTACCATTGTAAAATTCACTTCGCGTTTGTTTTCTTCTGATTTCGTGGCAGTCTGAGGTCATTCGGGTGGTTTTGACCACCCAGCGCACCCTTTTAGAGCGAGTCGAACTGCTGAAAATGACACATTCGGTCGTACCGCACGCAACGCATGTCCGATGACATGTCATCATCTCCTGCATCTTACACAAAATATTCTTATCACTATCGTGCAGTTTCAGGTCATTCGGAGCACGTTTACTTTGAATTCGACCGTGACATGTCGTTTTGGTGTTTTATGACTTTGGAAACGCGTTTCTTGTCACCGCGGTCAAACGGCACCTCTTATTGACATGATCTCTGTTCGACCATTTAAATATTCACTCTTCTGTTGTTTTCGTCTGATTTTGTGTCATTATGAGGTCGTTCGGGTGGTTTTGACCACCCAGCGCGCCCTTTTAGAGCGCACCGAATTGCTGAAAACGACACTTTCTGTCGTACCGCGCGCACTTCACGTCCGATGGACGTTCCATCTCCTAATGAATCTCACGAATAATATTATTATTGTTCTCGTGTGGTTTCAGGTCATTAGGAGCATGTTTTCCCTCACTTCGACCGTGAGATACCATTTTGGTGTTTTATGACTCCGGAAACGCATTTCTGGTCACCGCGGTCAAACTTCACCTGTGATTGATGTTCCGTCTATCCGACCATTTCACAATTCACTCTGCAGTTGTTTTCGTCTGATTTCGTGGCATTCAGAGGTCGTTCGTGTGGTTTTGACCACCCAGCACACCCTTTTAGAGCGCGCCGAACTACAGAAAATGACACATTCGGTCGTACCGCGCACACGGCATGTCCAATGGATTTGTTTTCTTCTTCTGAATCTCACGCATAATATTCATATCGTTCTCAAGTGGTTTGAGGTCATTCGGAGCAAGTTTGCACTGAATTCGATCGTGACAAACCGTTATGGTGTTTTATGACTCTAGAAACATGTTTCCGGTCACTGCGGTCTAACAGAAGCTCTGATTGATGTGTTGTCTATCCCACCATTTCACAATTCACTTTTCGGTTATTTTCGTCTAATTTCGTGGCATTCCGAGGTCATTCGGGTGGGTTTGACCACCCAGCGCGCCCTTTTAGAGCACGCCGAACTGCAGAAAATGACACATTTGGTTGTACCGCATGCACCACACGTCCGATGGATGTGCCGTCTCCTCCTTCATCTCATGAATAATATTTCTATCATTATCGTGTGGTTTCAGGTCATTCGGAGCACTTTTTCTTTGAATACGACCGTGAGACGCCGTTTTGGTGATTTGTGACTCCGGAAACTCGTTTCGGGTCACCGAGGTCAAACAACACCTCTAATTGACATAACGTCAGTATGACCATTTTACAATCCACTCCGCGGTTGTTTTCGTCTGATTTCGTGGAATTCCTAGGTCGTTCGGGTGGTTTTGACCACCCAACGCGCCCTTTTAGAGGGCACCGAACTCCTAAAAACGACACATTCGGTCATACTAAGCACACCACACATCTGATGGATGTGCCATATCCTCCTGCATCTCACAAAGAATATTACTATCATTCTCGTGCGGTTTCAGGTCATTCAGAGCATGTTTGCTCTGAATTCGATCGTGAGACGCCGTTTTGGTGTTTTTTGACTCCGGAAACGCGTTTTCGATCACCGCGGTCAAACAACACCTCTGATTGACGTTTCCTCTGATCGACCATTTCACAATTCACTACGCGGTTGTTTTTTTCGGATTTTGTGGCATTCTGAGGTCGTTCGAGTGGTTTTGACCACCCAGCGCGCCCTTTTAGAGCGCGCCGAACTGATAAAACTGACACATTCGGTCGTACTGCATGCACTGCTTGTCCGATGGATGTTCCGTCTCCTCCTGAATCTCCAGAATAATATTCATATCGTTCTTGTGCAGTTTCAGGTCATTCGGAGCACGTTTGCTCTAAATTCTACCGTGAGACGTGGTTTTGGTGTTTTATGACTCCGGAAACGCATTTTCGGTCACCACGGTCAAATGGTTTAATGTCTTTGGAAACGTGGAACGTAATATTCTAATCTTGGTGAAAGATCTTAAACATCTCCCTTAAAGATCTTCCCCCTTTTTTTACCTAAAACCTTTTTTTATATCCTGGGGAAAGAAAACACAAAAAGGGTGAGCTCAAATGCTCATTAAGGGTAAGCATGGATAAAATAAAACATAACATATACATTTGAACTTAAAAACATGAATATAATGTTTAAACATCAAAAGCTTGAGCTATGACATAAAACATGTATGTACGTATGGTGTAGATCATAATGAAACATTAAGAATTATAAAACAACATTGGAATAAAACATGTAATTGTGGCCACTGTTCAGCACATGTCATGATTTCCATAGTAGCCAAGGCATTGCTGCCAAGACCATCTTGGTGGACAAAGTCCCTTTTTGAATCGATTTCACTCATCGTTTCAGTCCTGTAATACTAAACCGGATTAACTTACCATTCCAGCCATGTCTATCTCATGAGATATAAATCTTTACCCAATTCATTGGAGGGAGATATAGGTCCCACCCATCTCATAATGAAATCATTCTTACTTGTGCCACAAAATAAACATACATGATTCATAATAACCCAATAAATAAAATGGGTTTCATAAACATCATCCCATTATCACATAATCCATATAAAAGAAATAGATATCATTTCATAATAATAAATTTGGACCCATTTAAATCATAGAGACTTGATACTTGAAACATACACATATGAAATAATTTCGTCTTAGATGGAAAATGGTTTTGATAAAGCACTTGAAATGAATTCTTGAGGAAAATATCCTTTCATCTTGAAAATCACTTTCTTCTCACAAAATACCATTTAAATTTAAAAGAAAAGGATTTTGTTGAAAATAGTAATGAAATATTTTGGAGGAAGATTCATGAAAATAAGGCTTTATAAAACCATAATAATCCTTTCATTCTGTATAAGTTAAAAAAACATTCTTCTCGTACTTTTGTCGGAAAAGTCAAAAAGTACCTTATAGGGTAAATAAAAGAATGATTCCTTCCATACCATGGGGTAAAAGTCAAAATGGGTAAAAGGACATTAAACATACATGAATACACTTTTATAAAACATGTACATGTATGATAGCAATAACCCAGTAAATACTTACGAATAAGCAATCTCGGATAAAAATGAGATTTGCACAATTATCCCTTACCTTAGGTCCGATATGCTTCGTACGTATCTGAAACCCCAGTATAATGATTTAAATAATGTTATTGACTTATTACAGTATCATATTCATTGTTATTATATCATATATGGTCCACTTATTACTTTATATTACCCGTTCTTTTGTAAATTCATGTTGAATTAGCGTTTTGGGTAAAATCGTCTCATTTGTCATTCGTGTTTTAACTTGTAATTATTAATATGATTAATTGGATCATGATTAATTATATCCAGAATGTAAAACATGATTTATATATAGTATATATTAAGATTATACATATATATAATATATCGATAAATGGAAATAAATACACTGTTCATGGAGACTGTAGGTCGTACGTACGCATGAACGCTATTTTTGTTTCCTTTTTGAATTGAATGGAATTAATTAGATGACATACATATATATATACATAAATATAGTATAATTATTATTTAATGTATTTCATTATTAATTATTATATATACATTATAATCATTCATGAATGGTTAATCATTGAGAATGAATCTCATCGCGTCGTGGAGACGGTAGTTCGTACGTACGCACGAGCGACAATATCATTCCCATGATCGTGGAATTGTATTCAAGTGTATGTATAATATTTAAGAATCAATATCACTTTAAAATAATCATATATAGTTATTATTTACACCATTATACCCATCCAAGTAAGGTGGTGGTGGAAAATAGATTACACCACGGCGTGGAGACGGTATTCCGTACGTACGCACGCGCGGTGATTTCACTTTCCGTAGGATGGATAAATTGTGAAATAGGGTTTTCTCATACTTATAATAACATATCAGTATATGAGTGATACTAGTGTAATTATTTAATAGTGAAACAACTAAATAAGAAGTTTAAGGAGAAATAAAGTTGAAAGAATCGGTAACGAACATTACCTCTTCTTTGAAGCGCCTCTTTGAGATCTCCTCTTAGGGCACTAAAATTGGTCTTTGAAAAAGACCAAGACCTCTAGGATGTTTCTAGGGAAGTGGAGAAGAGAATTTTGCAGGGTTTGGCAGAGCATGAAGGCTCAAATTGGTGTGAGGAAGAGAGGGAGGAGGTGCTCTTTTATAATGGAGGAGAGGGGCACCTTTGGAAATCTTAAAAATATTAATTTATAATAAATCTAACCCCACTTAAAAACCTCCCAAAATGAGTCATATTCAAATATACGATGATATAGGGTTTTAATCTAATCAACCAATAAAATTTAGACATGTTAGGAAATTATTTTAAACATTATCAAATTGATTTATCCTTACTTAATCAATTTTATATTATTTGTGGTAATAATATTCTAAATTTTAACTTATAACAAAAAATTACTTATTTTTTGTGAATTGTCCATAATTTGATACTTTATAACATTTTAGAACATATAAATTTAAATTTATAATTTTTAAATATTTTTGTGATTTTTAAACAATTTTATAATATGTTATTTTTATAAAATAACAATAGTGTCAATTTTGACACTATTCAATTATATGAATTTAAATAAATTATATACAGAAGATATGTTCGAAATAAAAACTTTAATAGATACAAAGAATTCCATATGTATCTAGAAAATTAGTGTAGAACATTAAATAGTTCATATAATATTTATTTTATTATTTTTAAACCCATTTATTTGGTTTATCTCTTAATAAAATAATTACTAAAACATTTTTGTATAATTATTTAATATACTTATATGTTGCATAAAAATTAAAAATAAAATCCTATGATGAAGATAAATATATTATCTTTCACAATAATACTTTTAATCGGATTTATCATCTTAAAATCACAATAGGTAAATTGTTATATTTATTAAATTATGAAGGTGACAACTTTGGCATCATTTAAAATCAAATAATATAAGTGTCATAATTGCTTGTATAAGACTCCAAATGGTCAAATATTCGACCATTGGATGATTATAGTTTGCATTTACATGACCAATAAGTTTTTGTGAGAGTTTTTTGCCTTTTATGGTCACTATTAGTTTAATAAAAAATATATTCTTGATTTTTTACTAGATAAATAATTTCTACATCACTATTGTGTCACAATTAATGATAATTATTTAATCCCAAAAAAATTCTAAATAAATTCTCATGATGTAGATAATTTTGTTAGCTTTATGTAGACTATTAATGTTCTAAGTTTCATGAAGTTTATCACTAACTTGAAATTATTATACTTATAGTATTTAAGAGAGTGACATGTTGTCACTTTCTTTTGTTTTTATAATAATTAGATTATTTGCATTGAAAAAAAGACCATTAAATTAATATAATCCGACACTTAGGTGATATGGGGCAACTTTTAGTCATCCAATAGGATTTTTCCAAGTGTTAGGGTAATTTTATAATCTTATATTTACCCTTAATTACCCGATTTACCTTTAACTATGGTAAATAAAATTTACCGTAGTTACTATTCACAATGCCCAAAAATAAAAAGTAGCTTATTAACATAATTTGGACCCACTGATTCCAAATATGGAATCCATTTTTCCAAATTCAATACACAAAAGTTGCAAAAATTAAAATAAAATTAATCCTGCTGTCGAAAGAAAACTGGTTTTTCTTTAAAACATTGCAAAAGATTGAATTGATTTAACTTAAAAATTCAAGGTAAAATCAATGCTAAAGACATACATTATATTAAATGGTAAAAATATATTCTATTTATACTTTAAAACCATTCAATATTATAATTTAACCACATAAGATATTACGATGAAAAAAGTTCTTTTTTAATTAAAATATAGCGTGTTTTTACTATTCATTAAAATATGAATGTTATCAGAATAAAATGAAAAATTTATCCAAAGTAAATTTTTATTTCTTGATTCCAAAGAATAATTTTATTTTGTCAAATGGAACTTATAAACATTTCAAAAACTAGATTTAAAGTGGGTGTGCCATCAATAGGCGACAAAATAGTATTTGTTTTTTGAAAAATACATATTTTACCCGAAAAATTTATTTTGTTCTTATACCATGTTCTAGAAAATGTGTAAGATGAATAATAATGTTATAAAATTGAAATTTTAGTAAATACTATTCATAACGGCTAGTTCATAACAATATTATAATAATATATTGTTGTTTAGTAAAACCTGGTATTGCATACAACACACGCTATCAGGGAAGGTCGCGATTGCGTGTAATGCAAGCCAATTCAGGGTTGCATATAGCGCAAGATAATCTTGGTGTATCGTACAACAGAAGATATTAATGAAATTAAAAATAATGTATCTTATAAAATCTCGGGTTGTTACATTCTACCCCCCTTAAAATGAATTTTTCCCTCGAAATTCATCGGGGTTATAAATCGTTTACTATTCATAGAAACCCACATCGTAAAAAGAAATACCAAAACTGAACATTAAAAACTAAATTATGAAACATAAAGGTTACCCAAATTTACTCATCACTTGATTTCCATATAGGATAACATTTTTGAAAATATGGATATGGAAGAGAAATCTAACCATCATGTTCTGATAGAGAGTGGTAGAGAACATGGCTATGAAAAAGCCAACAATCACAAAGCCATAAATTAATGATGATCTAAGGTACCATCTGATTCATCAGATATAAAGGCACTAGGACAACATTTTTGGTTCTCAAGATCATTTCCCTAAAGATGATGAAATTGGAATTAGAAGAAATACTTTCATGATTTTTTGTAGTCTCACCATTGGTCGTTCTTTGGACAATTTCCACTTCATCTCTTAAAGAAATGATGTTGAATTTGTCATTTGTGATGTGTTAGCAGATCATGTGATAGAATGATGGGTCATTCCATCTGTCTCAAACAAAAGGTTAGAAAAGTTATCAAAAAAACGTATGTCCATCTATAGTGAGATTAATCATATATGGTTCCTAAAATGGACTTATACATCATATATCATATTGCTTAATATAATAAAACTAGTTTCTAATAAACAGGGAATTCATGTAGGCCAGTGGTAGGCGATAAAGGCCAGTCGCACTTCGGTTGTGGGTTCAATTCCCACAGCCTTGTCCGACGCGATGGGCTGTCGCCCGTCCTGTAGGTTTTCTTTTTTCTAAAACTACATTACTATAAAATCCCATCAATAATATCAAAAAAAAGTTCTATCCTTAAACAATACTAACTTATGTACAACATAATTCATTCAAATATTTAGGCTTATCTAAAATACTTCGGTCCAAGCTCATAGTATAAAGAAAACGATTACTTGAAATGTCATCAACCAAGCATGCGAATATCATCATTTATCCCCCATATATCTTGTTGGTGACATTCCAATCATGTGAATACCTTAATTATGTATTCTCTTGAAAAATGAATACCCATTGAACCATAGTGAAAACATGAATGCAGTTAAAAGTTAACACTTTCCACAAACCAAAATCTCCAAAATTCTATATACTCAAACCATGATATCACTTAGTCCTTATATCAATCATGAGCTCATGAATACTGTCAAACAATTCATCTTCTCCTTATCCCTTCATTATGCGCATATCATCTGCTTTCCAAAATATTTTAATCACTTTTCATGGTTACCGGTACCTTAAAATTTTTGAAAACCACAATAGACTAATACAAAACTATTCCAATACACAATAAAAGTACCTCAAAAACATTATTCTTGAATACCAATACGTAAACACTTCAATCCATCCTCTTTAATGATTGTCCTGGAATAAGTCCTTCCTTGATTTAGAAGTAACTTTTTAGGTTAGGGCATTGATTTGGGTAATGTCCATGTTCTCCACAAATAATACATTGAAATCCATGACAGTCTGTCACTCTATGACCCTTTTCTCCACACAGATAACATCGGTCCCTCCATTTGAGGTATTCCTCAAGGTTCTTCTTCCCTTCTTTAGAAATCTCAATCTTCCTTTCTTCATGCTCCTCAACATGCGAACATGAATAATAGTCTATCTTCCACTTATTTGATGAATTGGGCATACCACTAAATTTCACCTTGTTAATCATATATCGCGATGACTGATTCGGCATAATCACAATATCTTTCCCTCTAGGCATTACACAATTTTGTTTCTCATAGTCACCAATTTATCCATTGGATTCAATGTTAACCGAATTCCTTCTGGTTCCTCCATTAACTAAAACACAAAAAGAATTATGTTAGAGGAAAAATCATTCTAGAGAAAACAACATAGTAAGGGGGGAGTACCATCAATATCTAACATCTTAGGTTAAATTATAAGATCCTTAGAGAAATTCTAGGACTATAACCTATACGTATACTTAACCTTAGAGACATTCCTAGAAATACCTTAGAAATATCTCTAGGGGTCTCACTAACGTTTTTGCATCCTAGTTTCCAAAGGTTGACTAAACCTTTCCTCAGATACCAACTGTAGAGACCCGAAGCCTGATGTACATTAAAATTACATTAATTTTGCAGAATACTTAATATATAACAAAAACAGACACACAAGGACCGTAATAGTTTAGTGTCTTTGGAAACTTGGAACGTAATCTTCTAATCGTGGTGAAAGATCTTCAACATCTCCCTTAATGATATTCCCCATTTTTTTACCTAAAAACTTTCTTAATATCCTGGGGAAAAGAAAACATAAAAAGGGTGAGCTAAAATACTCATTAAGGGTAAGCATGGATAAAATAAAACATAACATATAAATTTAAACTTAAAAACATGAACATAATGTTTAAACATCAAAAGCTTGAGCTATGACATAAAACATTTAAGTACGTATGGCGTAGATCATAAAGAAACATTAAGAATGATAAAATAGCATGGGAATAAAACATGTAATTGTTTCAACCGTTCAACACATGTCATGATTTCCATAATAGCCAAGGCATTGCTGCCAAGACCATCTTGGTGGACAAATTCCCTCTCTGAATCGAGTTCACTCCTTATTTCAGTCATGTAACACTGAACCAGATTAACATATCGTTCCAGCCATGTCTATCTCATGAGATATAAATCTTTACCCAATGCATTGGAGGGAGATATAGGTCCCACCCATCTCATAATGAAATCATTCTTACTTGTGCCACAAAATAATCATACATCATTCATAATAACCCAATAAATAAAATGGGTTTCATAAAAATCATCTCATTATCACATAATCCATATAAAAGAAATAGATATCATTTCATAATAAGAAATTTGGACCCATTTAAATCATAGGGAAATGATACTTGAAACATACACATATGAAATGTTGTAATCTTAGATGGAAAATGGTTTTGATAAAGCACTTGAAATGAATTCTTGAGGAAAATATCCTTTCATCTTGAAAATCACTTTCTTTTCACAAAATGCCATTTAAATTTAAAAGAAAAGGATTTTGTGGAAAATAGTCATGAAATATTTTGGAGGAAGATTCATGAAAATAAGGCTTTATAAAACCATAAAAATCCTTTCATGCTGTATAAGTTAAAAAAACATTCTTCTCGTACTTTTGTCGGAAAAGTCAAAAAGTACCTTATAGGGTAAATAAAAGAAAGATTCCATACATACCATGGGGTAAAAGTCAAAATGGGTAAAAAGGACATTAAACATACATGAATACACTTTTATAAAACATTTACATGTATGATAACAATAACCCCAGTAAATACATAAGAATAAGCAATCTCAGATAAAAATGAGATTTGCACAATTATCCCTTACCTTAGGTCCGATATGCTTCATACGTATCTGAAACCCCTGTATAATGATTTAAATAATGTTATTGACTTATTACAGAATCATATTCATTGTTATTATATCATATATGGTCCACTTATTACTTTATATTACCCGTTCTTTTGTAAATTCATGTTAAAGTAGTGTTTTGGGTAAAATCGTCTCATTTGTCGTTCGTGTTTTAACTTGTAATTATTAATATGATTAATTGGATCATGATTACTTATATCAAGAATCTAAAACATGATTTATATATCATATATATTCAGAATATACATATATATAATATATCGATAAATGGAATGAAATACACTGTTCATGGAGACGGTAGGTCGTACGTACGCATGAATGCTGTTTTCGTTTCCTTATTGGATTGAATGGAATTAATTAGATGACATACATATATATATACATAAATCCAGTATAATTATTATGTCATATATTTCATGATTACTTATTATATATACTTTATAATCATTCATTAATGGTTAATCATTGAGAATGAATCTCATCGCATCGTGGAGACGGTAGTCCGTACGTACGCACGAGCGATGATATCATTCCCATGATCGTGGAATTGTATTCAAGTGTATGTATAATATTTAAGAAGAAATATCAATTTAAAATAATCATATATAGTCATTATTTACACCATTATAACCATCCAAGTAAGGTGGTGGTGGAAAATAGATTACACCACGGCGTGGAGACGGTATTCCGTACGTACGCACGCGCGGCGATTTCATTTTCCGTAGGATGGATAAATTATGAAATAGGGTTGTTTCATACTTATAATAACATATCAGTATATTAGTGATACTTATTTATTATTTCATAATGAAACAACTAAAGAAGAAGAAGTGGAAGGAGAAATAATGTTGAAAGAATCGGTAACGAACATTACCTCTTCTTTGAAGCGCCTCTTTGAGACCTCCTCTTAGGGCACTACAATTGGTCTTTGAAGAAGACCAGAACCTCTAGGATGTTTATAGGGAAGTGAAGAAGAGAATTTTTCAGGGGTTGGCCGAGCATGAAGGCTCAAATTGGTGTGAGGAAGAGAGGGAGGATGTGCTCTTTTATAAGGGAGGAGAGGGGCACCTTTGGAAATCTTAAAAATATTTATTTATAATAAATCTAACCCCACTTAAAAACCTCCAAAAATGAATCATTTTCGAATATAAGATGAGATAGAGTTTCAATCTCATCAACCAATAAAATTTATACATGTTAGGAAATTATTTTAAACATTTTCAAATTGATTTATCCTTACTTAATCAATTTAATTTAATTTTTGGTAATAACATTCTAAATTTTAACTTATAACAAAAAATTACTTATTTTTTTTTTGAATTGTCCATAATTGGATACTTTATAACATTTTAGACCATATAAATTTAAATTTATAATTTTTAAATATTTTTGTGATTTTTAAACAATTTTATAATAAGTTATTTTTATAAAATAACAATAGTGTCAATTTTGACACTATTCATTTATATGAATTTAAATAAAATATATACAGAAGATATGTTCAAAATAAAAGATTTAATAGATTCATAAAATTCTATATGTATCTAGAAAATTAGTGGAGAACATTAAATAGTTCATATAATATTTAATTTATTATTTTTAAAACCATTTATTTGGTTTATCTCTTAATAAAATAATTACTACAACATTTTTGTATAATTATTTAATATACTTATATGTTGCGTAAAAATTAAAAATAAAATCCTATGATAAGGATAAATCTTTTAACTTTCCGAATAATAATTTTACTCAAATTTATCATCTTAAAATCACAATAGTAAAATTGTTATATTTATTAAATTATGAAGGTGACAACTTTGGCATCATTTAAAATAAAATAATATAAGTGTCATAATTGCTTGTATAAGACTCCAAATGGTAAAATATTCGACCATTGGATGATTATAGTTCAAATATACATGACTAATAAGTTTTGGTCAGGGTTTTGTGCCTTTTATGGTCACTATTAGTTTAATGAAAAATATATTCTTGATTTTTCACTAGGTAAATAATTTCTGCATCACTATTGTGTCACAATTAATGATAATTATTTAATCCCAAAAAAATTCTAAATAAATTCTCATGATGTAGATAATTTTGTTAGCTTTCTGTAGACTATTAATGTTCGAAGTTTCATAAATTTTATCACTAACTTAAAATTATTATACTTATAGTATTTAAGAGAGTGACATGTTGTCACTTTCTTTGGTTTTAATAATAATTAGATTATTTTCATGGACAAAAAGTCCATTAAATGAATATAATTCTACCTTTAGGTGGTATGGGTCTACTTTTATTCATACAATAGGATTTTTCCAAGTGTTAGGGTAATTTTATAATGTTATATTAACCCTTAATTACCCGATTTACCTTTAACTATTGTAAATAAAATTTACCGTAGTTACTATTCACAAGGCCCAAAAATAGAAAGTATCTTATTAACATAATTTGGACCCACTGATTCCAAATATGGAATCCATTTTTCCAAATTCAATATACAAAAGTTTCAGAAATTAAATTAAAATTAATCCTGTTGTCGAAAGAAAATGGTGTTTTCTTTAAAACATTGCAAAAGATTGAATTGATTTAACCTACGAATTCAAGGTAAAATCAATGATAATGACATAAATTATATTAAATGGTAAAAATATATTCTATTTATACTTTAAAACCATTCAATATTATAATTTAACCACATAAGATATTATGATGAAAAAAGTTGTTTTTTAATTAAAATATAGCATGTTTTTACTATTCATTAAAATATGAATGTTATCATAATAAAATGAAAAATTCATCCAAAGTAAATTTTTATTTCTTGATACCAAAGAATAATTTTATTTTGTCAAATGGAACTTATAAAAATTTCAAAAACTAGATTTAAAGTGGGTGCGCCATCAAAAGGCGACAAAACTGTATTGTTTTTGAAAAATACTTATTTTACCCGAAAAATTTATTTTGTTCTTATAAAATGTTCTAGAAAATGTGTAAGATTAATAATAATGTTATAAAATTGAAAATTAGTTAATACTATTCATAACGGATAGTTCATAACAATATTATAATAATATATTGTTGTTTAGTAAAACCCGGTATTGCGTACAGCACACGCTATCAGGGAAGGTCGCGATTGCGTGTAATGTAAGCCAAGTCAGGGTTGCGTGTAGTGCAGGACTCCTTTGTTGTTGCGTATAACAGAATCCAACCATATTTTATTTATACATTTAATATATATATATATATATATATATATACAATCAATGTTGCATAGAATAACTTCTATCAAACGAACTTGAAATTGTGTGTAACACAAGCCAAGAATAGTGTTGCATATACTGCAACCTAATACGGTGTTGTGTATAGTGCAAGATAATCTTGGTGTATAGTACAACAGAAGATATGAATGAAATTAAAAAGAATGTATCTTATAAAATCTCAGGTTGTTACAGTTCGGGTGTTTTTGACCACCCATCGTGCCCTTTTAGAGCGCATCGAACTGCTGAAAACGACACATTTTGTCGTATCATGCGCACCACATGCCCGATGGATGTGTCATCTCCTCTTGCATCCCACGAATAATATTCATATCATTCTCATGCGGTTTCAGGTCATTCGGAGCATGTTTGATCTGAATTCGACCATGAGACGCCGTTTTGGTGTTTTATGACTCCGGAAACGTGTTTCCGGTCACCGCGGTCAAACGACACCTCCATCAAATAACCATAGGCTATTGATGCATCTAGAAGAGCTCTATTGCATACAAATATTTTCAATGAACTCAAATACGATTCAATATGATACATCCACCTGAATTGCACTGGACTAGCAGCCATTACTTCATCAGTTAGGTGCACCGTCAAGTGGACCATAACATCGAAAAATGAGGGGGAGGAATTTTCGCAAAGTGAAAAAGCGTAAGTACAATTCAGTCCCGAAAAAATTTCAAATAACTCATTCTTTTATTTCTTAAACAAATCTATCTAAAAAAATTACTCATCTCAATCAAGAGCTGAACAACATTAGGGGATAAACAATCACAAATTGCGATTGGAATCTACTATTGAAGTAGTATGTGATTGTCATGAATTTTCAACCCTTGCAAAATCTTGCTCGTCAGATTCACACACTTTGAAATATTATAAGAGTAACCATCAGGCACCTTGAAAATCTTCAAAATTTAAATTAATGTCAATTTCTCATTTGTAGTCAGCATATACTGTGCAGCAGGCATATATGCCTTGTTTCCCTCAGCTAACTGTAAATGCAACTGTTTCCGTAAAACCATTTCTTCCAAATCACGGCATGCATTAACATGGTCCATTGATTTTCCACTGACACCTAAAATGGTCCACAATATGTTATCACAAATATTTTTTTTCAATGTGCATGACATCCAAATTATGGCTCAACATGTTATTTTTCCAATATGGAAGAATATAAAAAATTCTATTCATTTTCCAATTGTGACTACACTGCCAACCCGCAGCATGAATATTACGTACTGGAGGAGCCACCAAATCCTAAATTTCATATACTGTGCAGATGTTTTCTTCCTCAATCTGTGATAACATTTTGACTCCTATCATGATATTTAGTGTTGGGATGAACTCTCTAGAACCGTCAAATGCCCTCTTTCCTTTCAGAACCTGTGATGTGGGTGGGAGAAAATGCCTGTGACCCATATATGCCCATTTTTTGGAATGTTTAATCCATACATATTTTTTACTTTTATTGCAATAAGGGCAAGAAAATTCCCCTTTTATACTCCAGCCTGATAAATTTGCATATGTTGGGAAGTCATTGATTGTCCACAATAAAGTAGCATGTAGTTTGAACATTTCATTCGTTTCATAGTCATAAGTCATCACACCATCGCCCCAAAATTCATTCAACTCATCAATCAATGACTGAAGGTAAACATCAATCTTATCCCTTGGACTTTTAGGTCCATCAAAAAGAGTGGAAATTAATATAAATTGTTTCTTCATACAAAGTCGCGGAGGAAGATTATATGGAACCAACACCACGGGCCATGTGTTATGAGTTCCACCAACCATAGACTTGAATGGATTGAAACCATCTGCTGCCAATCCCAATCGGACATTAAAAACATCTTTATCAAAGTCAGGATGCCACTTATCAAAATCCTTCAATGCATGAGAGTCTGTCGAGTGGGTTAACATATCACTTTCATGAACCCTTTCTTCATACCATCTCATTAAATTAGAAACATTAGATGACATAAAAAATCTTTTCAACCTCGGTTTAAGGGGAAAGTAATGCATTTTCTTTATGACAATTGGATTCCCCTATATCGCAATCGGACTTTGATGAGTCTTATTTCCCTTGTTCCCTTTCCACCTGGACGCACCACAAACCGTACAAATATCCAAATGGGCAGTTTCCTTTCTAAACAACATACAGTTGTTTGCACATGCATCTATGGTCTCATATGTAAAACCTAAGTTCTCTGTCAACTTATGAGCATAGTAATATGACTCGGGAATCTTAACGTCTACAGGAAGAACTTTTTTCAATAACACAAAAAGCATGTCGAATGATGTGTCTGACCAACTATTCAAAGTCTTCAAATGCAACAACTCTACGATAAACGACAATTTATTGTAAGAAGTACATCCAGGATATAATTCTGTATTCTCATCATCAAGTGCTTCATAAAACCTTCTCTAATCATGATCTGCACCAGAGCGAAGATTTATCTCACCAGTCTCAAGATTTTTGATGTCAATGCCTTCAGGATCAAACCCACATACCATTTCAGAAAGCATTTCATGCATTGGATCATTCATCCTTGCATCAACATCCATCTAATCTGCATCCGTATTTTGACAACGAACATATTCTTATCCATGACGAGTCCAACTCTTATAATTTTTCAGAATTCCATTAAAGAATAGGTGCTCCATCATAGAACCTCATGTGAATTGATATCTGTTAGCACATTTTCTACATGGACAACTAATATAGTCACATTCAAATCCTTGGGTGAAGTCAATAAATTTCATAATTCTATTGAAATATTCTCTAGACGTTCGATTTGGAAGATCAATCCAACTCTTATCCATAATAATATCTGTATAACAAACATTTACACAATACATATTACATTTGTATTTTTAAAATCAACTATATTTAAAATAAATACTAATCATTTTTTTATGAACCATTGATAAAATAATAATGTAAGTGAAAGCCCATGTCATACCTGATTGCGCTATAAACTTGGAAGGGAGGGGAGATGAAGGCGGTGCTGCGAGGGAGAGGAGAGGCAGCGAAGGGGAGCCGGAGCCAAATATGGTGCAGTGAGGGAGGGGACGAGCGGCGACGGTAGCGGGGAGCCGGAGGAGAGGAGGTGGTGAGGGGATGGGGGACGGGCTGCAGGGGGGGATGTCCGGTGTGCGGGGGCCGTCCGTGGTGGGGGGGGAGGGCCAAGGGGGAGGAGGACCGAGGGCAGAGGCCAGAGGTCAAAGGGGTAGGAGATGGAGGGAGCAGAGGACGGAGGCTGGAGGTCATAGGGGTAGGAGATGGTGGGGGAAGAGGCCGGAGGGTGGAGGCTAGAGGGTGGAGGGACGCCGAAGGGGAGCGGAGGATGTCTGGAGGGTGGAGGGCGGCCAGAGCGGGAGGGCAGAGGGCGGAGGGCGCGCGGAGGGCGGAGGCCGACAAGGGCACCGGGGCGCATCGTGAGGCAGGGCGGTGGGGGGGGGGGGCGAGGAGGGCGGTGACGGGGGAGGGGGGGCTAGGTTGAGGTCGACGGTGGGGGGCACCAAAGCCCTATGTTTTTTTTACAAAGGGCAGCGACCGCCATTGTCGGTCCGATGGGGTACTGATAGTGACCGCCAAATGCGGTCTCCCATGTCAGGGGGCTTCAATGCCCAATATTCTAGTAGTGAAATAGATTCTGATAAAGAGGCTGCAATAATTTCATCCCTGCTCAAATTTTTTGAAAACAAAATTACGGATGACAGACTCTTTTTAATACCAGTGATACAGGGGTAAAAATCTACAATTTAATCATATCAACTATATTTTTATTTCTTTCTTTACTTATTCCTTTTTGTATTTTTAGGGAGCATTGGATGCTGAATGCAGTCAATTTGGATACTCCAAAGATTTATTTTCTGGATTCAATGCAAGGATATCCATCAAACCGACCGCGCATGATGGCATTTGTTAATTTGTAATAGACTAGATCCAACATTTTAAAACTAAACATCTAGTTATATAATTTATGTTATCTTTTAATGAGGATTCTGTTATGATAGGGCAGTGCACCAATATCATCTAATGCATGGAATGAATCCAAGGCATAAGGATGAGAAATCCTGCATGATCTAAAAATGGAAAAGTATCCAGGTATATATAATAACATTGTACTATCCAAACACATATCAAAACAAATTACTTATTGTTGTCGATGTTTCTGCAGTGTCCAAATCAAACAAAAGGAAAGGAATTTAGTTATTATGTTTGCAAATTTATGAGAGAGATCGTATTTCATAAACAAACTAGAATCCCTGATGAGGTATTTTCAAAAGTAATTACGAGTTCATTTAATATATTTATTAATCCTTTGTGTATTTATATTTTTTCAGCACTACCATGACTGTCGCAAAAAATCATATTCAGAAGATGATATACATGTGTTTAGAAACGAATGGGCAACATACCTGATGGAAGATTGTGCACAAATAGGATAAAGGTGAATTCCTACTACTTATGCTATCTATATATGATCATTTATTATCCTCTAACCTTCTTTGGTGAATTGAAAATGCTCCGATTTATTGAAATCTTAATTTATTACTCAATGTTTTCTATCCATGGATTCATATTATTGATCTTTTAATAGATCAATATTGAAGTAAATAATGATGGTGTGCAGTGCATATGGGGTGAACGACGAAACCACCGAGGATCAACAAAAACCATTTTCCAACAAAAGATGGATGGAAACAACAAATATGGTCTATATCCACCATTTTCAGTTAGATATAGAGCCTAAATATAAATATTTCACAAATTAAAGTAGTGGGATTAGATTCAACATGCATAGATAGTATTTGAGTGCATGTGTATCCCTTGGTTCATTTTTAAGAAATTTAAATGTTTTGTATCTCGTTTCTTTGAACTTTTATTTGAGCACATGTGTTGTTGTTTGACTTGCACAATTATTTCTAGGTATATGCATGAGATAATCGGTATCGTTGAGGGATTTTTTGGAACCAAAGTACGTGTCCCAGGATAATTCAAGTAAGGTAAAGGCTGGTTGAGATGAAATCCATGCTCAAACAACCAGTAAATCATTAAAAGAATCAACAATGTGATGCACCATCATGTAGAATCTGGTCCTCGTGATGTTTTGTGGTGTTTATGGAAGGTATGGGGAGTCTGATGAGCCCCATGGCCACCATAAATAATTTTTACAGACAGATCCACATGTTTTTATGCCTCGTGCCTCTTTACAAGGATCACGCCATTCACATGGTCCATCTTAGCACGTATGTCAAATTCATACCATTGCTACTATTAGAATAACCTGGGAATCTGACAATGCATAATCCCCAAAAAAACCCATACTCATCCAACCAAGTGTATTAATAGTGTGAAGGGAAGCTAACCATGGGTAATACCCACACCATACCTCTTTTATATATATGGGTTTTGATCCTTGTATTCTAAATAGGGTACGTAGGAAGCCTCCATGAGGTTAAATCCCAACCAATGGTAAACCATGGTGACCCCCTCACTAGGGTACACCTTCGCTTATTTTCCCTCATTTTTTTCCCTTAGTGGATTCTGAATAAGTCTTCAAAATGAGAAACCTAACATTTATGGGATGCACCACACTTGGGTCAGACCTCATTGAGTGTTTTGATCCATCTATCATGTAAACATTCCAGGTGCTCCCTCCTCAAGATGTACCTACCCGATCCACCTTTATAAGTGTCACGATACACGCATTATATCTCTGTAAGACATTAAATCATGACCCTCTATCCTTGTGGGATGTTAAACTCATGTAATACAACAAGTTAAACATGGGTTTCCATTTCGTTGAGAATCCCTTTGATGACGATGAATACATGTGACCAATGTTCTAGTGTACATACATTCCACTGATTCCCAATGTGAATACATTCCTAACTGAAGTATTATGCCCTGGAATGACCCTATGGAATGTCCTGATATAATCATTGTAATTAACCATCATCCATAAAGAGATGGAACCATGAACAAGTTTCATGAAAAATGTCTTATTATATAAGGGAGACTCATACTAGGTAATGAATTATGCGGAGGAATCCATGGATGGAATGAACGACATCCCATCACCCTGTTTCAATGAAGGAGAAGACATCTCTTTATAAGTGATGAATGTCACTCACCTTTGTAAAGAATGAATGTGTGGTAAAATGCACCGCCATCAAACGTCAATATGCTCCAGGAAACGTGCCCCTGCACAAAGTGTCAGAAACATATGTCATGGTCAATCATACATGGCATCCCATTTTCTCATAGGGACCTCTCCAAAAACAAGATGTAAAATGAGGTTCCCTATAAATGACTATAGTTGAATTAAATCCATGTAAAAAGATAATATCAATTCAAAATTGAATTTTTATTTTCTTATAATTTTTTTCATTTAAAATGTATATAAATTGAGATTATTTGGTCATCCAATTGATCAAAACCCATATTTAATTCTTCCATCGAGGGGTACACGAAAACCTAACCTAATATCCCATAGAAATCTTGTCCCACTACCATGTCAGAACTGGATGTAGTTGAAGAAAACATGAAGGTATCTAATGCTCCAATTTGATGTGTTGGTATGTATAATAATGAGATAAATTTTCGTTGATGTCTCATCTAATACATGGAGAAAAGAATCTTCATGGTATATCATATAAAATCCGATTAGTACACTAGTACACTTCCAATGGGGAATTATGGAATTCCATAATAACAAAAAAATCATCGAAAAATGTACAATATACCAGTTCTAATAGGTGTTTCAGACATGTATTTGGGTTAGAAGGATGTCATTGGGTTTTGGGAGGATATAAAGGATGATTTGGGTAGTCATTCTATTGAAACGTAGTAGCATTAGGCTACTCATAGTGTGAAAGGGCAATTCACAACATGAATGCATTTAATAGGGTGATAATGGTCATGAATGGGGAAAAGGGGTCAAGTAAGGGTTTGGACCCAAACTATAGTGATGTGACCATATGGTTCATTTCATGTAACAAGATTTAAAACTTATTTTTATGTGGGTTATGGGTTTATAAAGTATAAACCTCATCGGGTTTCTTCATTTGGGCACCAAGTTATTAGGGGGTGGCCAAACCCCATTCCCCTCGTTCCTTCCCCTTAGACCTGAGTGGATTATCGGTTGTTCGTAATTTCGAATCAATGTGGTATCTTCTCCTACATCTTCCTTGATTCTCTAACTTCTTGCTCAAAGATTTACATTCAGTTTTTAGGGTTCTAGGTGTAATTATTATACCATAGTAAGGATAAATCATTTTTATTCATGGTACTTTTATATATGACTCTTAGAGTATGTCTCAAAATTTCATAAACTAGTAATCAATCACTATTTGATGCATATTATATTTTGTAGAAGATTTATTTATGGGTTTTCATAAATTTAGGCTTAATTTATCATAAATTTAGTAATATAGATTGGGGATTTAGTTTTTTCTAGGCTTAGGGGGGCGTCAGGAGTGGATCACACCTAGTTTATCAACATTCTGGCTTTGTTGGATTACACGATGAGTTTGGCACCTATTATACCATGCTGGATTTTTGGTTAAAAATAACTAATTATGTAATTTAATGTTTTTGGAAAGTAATACATGTGATCATGGATTCATTTGTGGTTGGTATGAACTGAATATAGTTTATTGGACTTCTAATTGAGGTAAGGGCATTGAACTAATTGTGTCTCTTCATTAATTGGTTATTTTATGTTTGGTGCCTCACTAGTATTATTCCATTTAGAAACCCCATTCTTTATTTCATTATTGTATTACTAACATAATATTTGTTTTATTATGTAGGTGAAATATTTTTTCCTCAGTTCGAATGCATTGTTCGGAAACCACCGCTATGGACGATAATTTTTTAGAGCGGATGGATGCAAAAGGGATGGAACATCATTTTTTTTGACTGTTTGTTGGATAAATGTAATTGTAACCAAATTAAACATTGTTTGAAATGTATATAGTAGTGTGTTTTTTGTATTCATGATTTCAAGTAAATTTATGTATCATTTTTTTTCTACAGTGCTTTGTGTGTGGGTGTTGTTTGTGCTGTGTGCAGGTGTTGATTGTGCTCTGTGCAGGTGTTGTAATGTGTGAAGGTGCTGGGCAGGTTCATTGAAGGTTCTGGTTTTTCACAGGATCTTTGGCCTTTATCAGCACTAGTTAAGCGCTGATAAATGGATAATATATCAGCGCTATTTTGAGCGCTGATAAAGGTAGATTTTATCAGCGCTCAAAATAGAGCTGATAAAGGTATTGTTTATCAGCGCTATTTTTAGCACTGATATATTATAAATTTATCAGGGCTGAAAATAGCACTGATAAAGGGGACCCCCCCCCCCTTATCTTCGTCGAGATTAACAGCCCTTTTTTAGCGCTGTTACAGGTGGTTTTTATCACTATTATAATCCATATTTGTAGTAGTGAATGTATATCCTGGAAGGATGACCAGAGATAAACCTTATCTGATAGTGATGAAGTGTGATGACTTAGTAATTAGATCAACTTCCACCCATATAGATTCAATCCCTTTATAGGTTTTTTTTAGACCAATTAAAAAATCAATAGTAATTTTCTCCCATTTCTATTCTGGTATTGGTAATTCATGAAACAACCCCTTTTACTTTTTTCTTTCAACCTTAATTTATTGGCATACCAAGCACCAAGATATAAACTCTTTGATATCTCTCTTCATTACATTCCACAATAAATGTTCTTTCATGTCTATATACATCTTCTTACAACCAAAATGAATATATAAGGAAGAACTATGAACTTCTGCTAAAAAAACTTCTTAAAAATTAGTATGGAAGGAACATATGCACGGTTCCTAAACCTTATCATTCCATCCTAATCAAGGAAAAACTCAACAAAATTTCTAAATTTCTTTTGAAGCTCTAAATATTCTTTCTATGCCATATAAATCATTACTTGGATAGAGAGCTGAACATTCATTTAAGAAATATAATATTTTTTCCCTTCCGTTATGATTTCTAGATCCTTCCATTGAAAATCTAGAAATATTGGATCTTTTTTTATCCTAATCATGGATAATCTTGCATGATCCGTCAGACTCAAAGCATCGACCACCTTTTTTGATTTCCCATTGTGGTAATGTATTTACAATTCATAACACTTTATCAGCACTAAACATGTTCTCTACAGCATGGTCAACTCCATCAGTGTGAATATATATTTCAGGATTTTATTATTGGTTTATATAAAACACTTTTCTCTATAAATATAATTCCTCCATATCATTAATGAAAAAATTACTGCTGTTAACTCCAAATTAAATTTTGGGTAATTTTTCTCATGATTCTTAAAATTTCAGGAGACATAGGCTATAACCATGTTATTCTGCATAAGAACACATCCCAATCCTTTTTTGGATGCATAAATATAGATTACAAACCCTTCTCCACTCCATGGTAATGCAAGCATTGGTGTACTGACTAACCTTCTCTTTAGTTCCTTGAAATTTTCTTCACATTCATTTTTGAAAATGAACATGGCACCCTACTGAGTTAATTTGGTCATTGGATTAGATAGTAGTGAGAACCTTTCCACAAATAATTGATAATATATTTCTAAAACAAGAAATCTATGGATCTTAGTCACTATGGTTGGTCTAGGCTAGCATTCAATAACATTCATCTATGATAGATCTACTTTTATACCATATCTTGATATTATGTGACATAAAAATGAAACCTTTTACAGAAAAATTCACACTTTGTTAGTTTTTCATATCTATAATCCTTCTGTAAGGTATTTAGTATAATTCTCATGTGATCTTCAAGCTCTTATTTTCTTTTTGAATAGAAAAAACATCATCTATAAAGACAACCACAAACTGATCGATGTAATCTATAAAGACTCTATTAATTAAATCAATGAAGATGGTAGGGTTATTAGTAAAACCAAAAGGCATCACTATATATTCATAGTGTCCATACCTTGTACAGAATGTCAACTTTGGTATATCCTATTTTTTGACCCTCAATTGATGATATACAAAAGAATGGTCAATTTAGGAAATTATCGAGCTTCGTGTAGTTGATCAAACAAGTCATCAATATCGGGGAGAGGATACCTATTATTGATCGTGATCTTGTTCAACTCCTGATAATCAATGCAGAGTCACGTTAATACATCTTTATTTTTCATAAAATGAAATAGTTCACCCCAATGTGACACACTTAGACAAATGAATCCTATATGTGGGTTTTCTTGGAGTTTCTTCCTTAATTTCTATTACTCAATTATATCCATTCTATATGGAGTATTTGAAATTGGTTTGGAACCATTTATGAGTTCTATTGAGAAATCAACTTCATGTTTTGGTGGAAGGATATGAAACTTATAACACCCAAGTTTCAATGAATGAAACACTGAATTTCTACAAAACAACACTTTGTTATAACCTATCCAACAAACTAACTTTTTTCACTTCTAGGATTTGATTTTCAAAAAACTGACATACACAGTTGCATTTAGGGTGATGTTTGGAGTCTGATAGAATCACCTTAATTTTTTGTGAATAATAACATTCCCTTATGAAGAGTAATGTACCCTTATTAGTAGTAATATACCCTTATAAATAGTAACTTTACCCATGGATGTATAAATAAAATTTACACACATTATAAATGAAATAAGATATTTTATAAATTATTGATCATGAATTAGTATTTTTATGGGTGATAAATATTTAATTATAGTTTTAAATTAGTAAATGGATTTAAAATTTATTTTCATAAAATATATTACTAAATAAATATATTTTTTCCAATGATATTAGTATATTTTTATGAGGCCTTGGTTAATTTTTTAAAGCATTACAAAATGAGGATTAAATTTAAAATCTGTATTTTTTAATTAAATAATGATTTTATTTGAAAATTAGATTTAAAATATTTAAAATTTTATTTTGGTAAAATGGAATTCATTTTTGTATTATAATCATCGAAAAAAATTTATGATGAATTTTTGGGGTCTTTCTAAAATAATTCTATTTTAGGTGAATAATAAAATATGATAATTTACAATAAGTACTAAATACATGATTTATTGAGTCATAGGTGATGTAAGGATGATGCAAGACCACTTGGTTTGAACTCACATGAACATATTACTATTCTTTTTCATAATAATAAAAACTATTTCTGGTCTTGAGCAAAATAATAAAATAATGATTAAGATTTTTAAAAATTACTCATCTCCTGTACTATAAAACCCCCTCACTCCCTCCTCTCTTCACTCCTCTCAAGCCTTTTTCCTAGTCCCAATTCTGACCAAATATCTCCCTAATATCCTACCCCACATCCATCATCCCTTGGTCTCCAAAAAATTCAAAATACTCTGCCCTAAATAGGCTCTCAAGGAAGATTATTTCAAGAGGTAAATTCCTCTTTTCAATTCATTTACTTTATTTTCAAGTTTCTTTGTTTTCTTTTCTATCCTCGCCACTCCTCATACTAATGTTATAACAACTAAAGTACCTCACATTTACTTTAATGTTTTTATGATGATGTAATAACTTATTATAATCTCTCCTTTACCCTTCTTTTACTCAAGTAGTAAAAACACCATCTAAGATGTGCTAATTTACAACAACCAAGGACTATGGGTTTTCAATTTATATTAGTATATTCAATTATTCTCAAGAAACCATTTTTATGGTTGAAATGGACCATAATATATGTAATATTTCTTATTTAATGTTCTAGATTCTTTTTTACCCTTTATATTATTATATAAATCAAAATGCATTCGTTGAGATAAAAACATGCCAATTAACCCAAACATTTATCATTAATGTTTTATATAATGATTCATCTTAACTCTAAATAACCAAATGAATTTTCCAACCATTTAATCTTATGTTTTTTCACTAATAAAATATAACTTCAATTATATAAAATCATTTTCATCTTACATGATTATTCATACATAAATATAAGTAAACTGATCCTGAAGACCACGGATGAAAACACTCCCAAACGATTAAATTGAATCTATTAACCCATAAAAAGACCATTACTGAACCTAATAAGATTATAATAAATCAATTAAATTTAGAGGAGGTTAATTAATAATTAATTAATGAACCTAAATTTGATTATTTAGGTCATTAATAGAATGTGACAAGCACCTTAAGACTTACGGTAAGGGTTTTTCCACCATAACATCCATTTTCATTCTGGTTTCTTTTATTGTCTGCTTACCTCAATTTAATTATTTTGTATTATTATATACTTCTCATAAATTATGTTTTAGTGTTATGTATATGCTTAACAACCAGAATACTTGTTTATTTTATGGTTAGTTACACATTTTAAAATGAACTTTTAAAAATGCTTCTCGAAATACAATCCCGATTCAAGGGAACTTCTCAATTATTACCTATTTTCAAGATCACTCTATAATATGTTTTCAAAAACCATTATTTTAATAAAAAACTCTTTCATTATTATAAAAAAACCTAAAATAACTTCTATATTTATAAAATTATTTTTCCAAAATAACTCTTCTTTTAAAATTAAAAGGGTTTTTATCTCAAGAATTACTCGATGATTTTATAAGAGTATTTTCACCCATTGCATCACTCTTGTTGATTATTTTGTTTAAATGAGTTTAATGTTTTATGATATCATCCTATATGTTTTGTTGAAATTTTTATGATTAGTTTTACTGTGGATGTTCTATCTTAACACCCTTCACCATATTCCTCTGAATGGTAAGTGTTTAAGTTTAATGATCGGGGAAAGTTATTTACATTTCATATATTATTTCTCAATATATATGTATATATTGTTTATGTTATCCCCATTAATAAGAGTAATGAATTGAAATTAGTAAGTATTGGGTGGTTCCCATTATATCCCATTGGTGCATCGGTAGGTCTCATGAGACAAACTATGGTCTTGGCATGAGGACTTGATGGTATGGTCATGATGTCCCACATTTTTCATTCCCTCATTATGAAACTAGTAAAATGATATCCCATGTGATTATTATATGAGTAGAATACTCATGGTTATGTTTTATTATGGAATTATTTATTTATCTCTAATTACTACCATATTATGATCATGTTTATTTGTAATGCCATGGGTACTTTTAGTTATTCACATTGCCTTATTATTAATGCTTCTGCTGTATTGAATACCCTTACTGAGCATTCGAGCTCGCCCCTTTTCTTATGTTTTAGTTTTATCCATGATGTGAAGAGGTGTATTATGAATTAATTTCATGGATAAACTTAGAGTTTTGGATGTTCCCAATAAAACATTAATGTTGTATTTATTTTCAAGTTGTAATGTTGAAATTATGTATGTATTTAGTTTCCAAATCTACTAAACTACTAGGTCCTTTGGGATAGAAATTCCTTGTTTATATGCCAATGTAATTAATGAATTCACCATCCCTAGGAAACTAGAGGTCTAGTCCTTAAAAACATATACAGAAAGACATCCACAAAATCCCAAACAATATTTATATAATTGATGTTAATTTCCTCCCCAACTATTTGAGATAAAAACCCATTTTTAATGGATATTAAGACCCATAAACTATGTGTAATCTCCACAGGAAGTTAGTACTTATCATCACATTGTTGGATGATCACAGGATGGTTTGAAATATCAAATGTAACTTTCCTTCCTTGAAAATTGAGGGGTGATTTATGCATATAAATCCAATCTATGACTAAGATAACGTAAAATTTAACCAAAGAATAAAAACATGATTTTCAGGAAGCACATTCCCACAAACTTCAACCAGAGAGGAATAATTAAAAATAGATGAAATAGTCATACCATTAGGGGTTTTTACTACTAATTCCATATATAATTGTTTTGGTGTAATCATAAAACATTTTTAAAATTCATTAGATAAGAATGATTTGGTAGATCCATAATCTACTATGACATTAGCAATTCTATAGTGGACGGTAAGTGTAAATTTCATCACATCGTTATCGTACCCCTCATCAAAAATGTTTATTGCTTGAGATTTACCCATATCCATTTTCTTATGAGTTTATTGACACTGATAATCATCAAAATCCATTAGGATTTCTATGTGGTTATCATAATTCCTATTCTAATTACAATTATAGCACTGAATCATGGGATGTACATTTTGGGCCACTTTTTCCCCATTTACAATTTTAGGTAACTTCTTCCGACCAATTCAGCAATAAAATGCCCAATTTCTTTCCCTTTCACAGTTAAATCATTTATTACATCCCTTAAGGTAATTTCATCCATGCTTCTTCCCACACTTAGAGAATAAATAAAATCTCATCCTCATTTCTACATAGTTTTTATATTTTATATTAAACTCCATATTACTCTTCCTGTAAAATATATGATATTGATATGTGAATTTGACCTCCATTTCAACCTTGATTTCTAAACCCACAATATCGTAATTGGTACTAATTTCTCTCATGGAAAACACCCTTCTGAGACTTGGCTACAACCCATTGAAGAACCTATCAACATTAGTTTTGTGTTTGATGAAAATTCATGATGTGTATCGTGAATGTCTTGTGAAATTAGCCTCAAAGGTACCAATATATTCTTCATCCCTTTGGTTCATATCATGGAACTATTTCTCCATCATGGTATAATGAATATAAGAAAATTACTTATTGGAAAATATGTTCTTTAACTAATACCTATCCATGGATTCAAACACATCTTGCTACCTCATATTCTTGAATAGACTCCACCACTGGATTTATTAACATTCTAACTAATAGACAGACATAATGAATTTATCATGATTCGATCAATTAATAATGGAGAATATATTTTCAGTAGTTATGATTCATTTTCTAGCATCATGTGGGTCATAGGACCCTCTGTTAGAAGTTATATGTTTCCTCGTGAAAGACTCAACTGAATTTTGTTCCCTCCTTTTCTCATTTTTCAAGTCCACTAAGATTCAAAGATTGAGAATGTTTTGTGAGAATATCAATGAGGTTTTGAATTCCAACTCAAAAATAATTTGCTTAATCCAGAAAAAAAATTGTTGAATTTTCTCTTACAGTCACCATTAATGCGATTCCTTTGGGTTCCATCTGTTGTCTAAAACTGAAAATCATATATTAATAAATAACCATTATAATGAGCCTTTCTATGTTGATTTCAAGAGGTTTTACATCTATTATGATCTCTTCTTTCTTATTATTCCATCCTCATTCCTCTTTCATCATCTTATAAATGATTATATGTATCCAACAAACCATATCATGGTTTTTTATCTTGGGATATGGATTGGGGTTAGTTAAAATGTTGTGTTTATTTTATAAGGCTTACCTAGAGAATTGTTTTTCTTATATCATCATTAAACACCATAGGAGATTTTTTTATGGTTTTGAAATTTTTTTGAAATTTATCTACCTAATTTAAGGTATCTGTTTTGTTTTTTCTCTATAAATTACACATGATTGAATTAATTTTCATCTAAATTCATTATTTTGATTGGATAATCCTATATGTACTCTTTTTTATTGATTCAATAATTTTTTTAAAGGTGGGATTGCTTTTCATAAATGTTTTAAATGGGTTTACGTTGGTTGTAAATTGTAATTTTAATGACATTTTTTTTAAATAACTAAGAGTCATGTTGTTTAAGCATAATGGTCATTTTAAGGTGTTTTCCCCCATTTGGGATATGAATTTTGTGAAAGCGTATTTTTCCTTTTGAAATGTGTTAACATGGTAGAATAATGTTATATTTTTCTCTATGTGTGGTTTTTAAGTTAATTATGTTTAAAGAGGCATTTAAAATGGGATTTAAAAATGAAATTTATTGGAGTGGCTTAGCATCCCAAGCTAAATTTCTTAGAATCCCAATTTGGATGTTTTTTTGATTTTATGACTAGTCGGTGTAGGAGATCCTCTCGATGCCCCTTTTATTTTTTCCCTTTATGGATTTTGATTTATTTTTTTGGTGATTAAGTGATGGGTCACATTCGGTATATTTTTTATAAGAGTATAAGAGGTGATATCATATTTATTCTTAATATTTTATTTTTTAAATTGATTATTTGTTGTATCTTGTATGCAGACAATACTTCTCCTTCTAGGTCCTCTTCTTATCTTATCTTCAACTTACTACACACACTATATGCCAAAATCTAGGGTTAAAAAAGTGTTTAATTTAAAAGCGTGTTATGTTCATCAAAAATAATATTCAATTGGTTCTTGATTTTTTCTTGGAATTTCAAGTAATACTTGAAATTCAAATTTTTTTAAAAGTGATTCATGTTTAGTTTTCAATAAAAAATGAATGGTATTCAAATGTATTTTTTCATATTAAAAGTGTTTCAAGTTTATAATTTTATATTTTTATATGATTTAAAATATTTATACATTTATAAATTTTATATGTAATGTCCCAACCCATCATACCATCAAACTGATAGCCGGACCGTTGGGTCACATAACCTCAAGAATGTCTCCCTATATGCTAGAGGATGCCGACTAGAAGCGAGGGGTATAATGGTGATAGTGGGGAGACTATACCCTCATGATCATATCTTCACATTATTATAAAAAAATATAAATAGGTGAAAAATAGTGGAAGAAGTATAAAGCAATGATAAAGAAATAGAAGCTAGATAGTAATAATAAAATAAATGTGATCGATGCCAATTTATACAGAGCATGAATTCATGTGATAGTGATATTACATAACTATAAGCATAAAACAATATAGAATGCTTTTCAATATATAAAAATACAAGACTCAAATAATGAAATGAACTAAAAATTCCTAGGATAAATCTCCATGAGAATCCTGAGCTCCATCTTAGTCCTTTGCTCCTAACTTTAGGTACGAGCATATTTCAACATGAAAGGTCCAAGGTCTGCAGTCCTGTGAACAAGAAATTTTTACTCAAGTACCCTAGTGCAATGACAGCCTGAGTAGGGTGTGAGATATAAATCTTATTAGGCCAGCACAACTAGTGTCTATCCCTATCCAGATAGTGTAATATAAATTTATCATTGTGTTGGTATGAAGTATGAATGACATAATTGAATAAATAATTAACACCAATCCGGGTTCCTGAGGGACACTTGATGGTGATAACTTCTTCAGAATATGGTGGGTATGTCTGATCAAGTCACCATGTATATATATATAGGTTATCACTGGTATAAGGTAAGAACTCCTCTCGTCCCGTCCTATATATATATTGAGAGAGATCTTATCCTCATCACGAGGTAATAATATCTCACCCTAAGGGAGTTTATATAAACGGAATGATTTAAGAATGTCCCTCGTCTATAGGAGGTTATTTAAATGTCATGAGGTAAGAATTCCTCTCATCTATAGGATATTATATAAACTGAATGAGGTAAGAATGGCTCTCATCTATAAGATATTATATAAATGTCATGAGGGAAGAATGGCTTTTGTCCATAATCATTTACAATAGATTCTATGGGCTAAGAATTCCTCCCATCTATAGCCATTTACGTAGACGGAATGGGGTATGAATGCCTCCCATCCATAGTAATTTACAACATATGGAATGCGGTAATAATTCCTCCCATCCATAGTTATTTACAATATATGGAACAGGGTAAGAATGCCTCATGTCCTTTGAAATTCACAACCATTGTAATAATTATAATACAATTCATAAGGAATTAACTATTCTGCTTTTCCAATATTTGATACCATGTTATATATAAGCAACCACATTCACATTTATACTTAAGTAAAAACATCTTAATTATATCAATTAAACATAAAAAAGTGATCACATTCAATTCCCAAGTGTACTTAAGGCATAACCTATTAAGTATTGAAAATGTCATGGTTACACATTCACTTCCAAACATGAGTCAAAGCCTCTCGTGCATGTTAGAATACATTTCCAACTCCCTTTAAACACTTCAATTGACATATGGTGATTTATTATAATAAGGAAGAGGTGTGGACTAAACCATCCTAGATATGCGAAGTTCACTATCATAAGTCGTGCTTACTATATTATACCAAGGCATAGTCTTATCACCCTAATCAATTTCATTTCATGTTTAACTATTAATAAATTCCAAAGGAAAAAAATCATTTGTTATAATCCATGCTACTCAAGGTCTTCATGCTTAATATTCTTAAACATGGAAAATTGATGTAATGCATAGTAATTTTAATTAGAGGATGTCACCAACTCACTTCGGTCACCCTAAACAGGGACACTTATATTACTTCAAGGAAATGAATGTTATCACATGTGGTTCTTCCTATACATGTAAACTCATTAACCTTGAATCAACATGGAATATTTCATACACCTGGAATATAGAAACACCAAGACTATTTAAGCAGGAAAGTATAAAATTCTAATCATATTGTGTTAATTAGGAACTAAGAATAGTGCGATAATCAACTAATTAATACATTGAGAATATTAAAAGGGAATGTAAAGGGACCCTGTATCAAAGTGGAACCATGTCATCCACTTCGGATCTTCATGATTTCTAAGTAAAATTTGTTGTTCCCCCACCATGCATACACACCTTCACATACATGAAATGACACCTAGCCTATATTCACATGCCTGCATGGCCATGGGAATGTGCGAGGGGTTCCTTACATTTATTATTATATGCATGTACCTATCTCCACTCACCTATGTATGCATTTCTATACATAAATTTATACAAGGGAACACCTAGCCCCATAATTTTTTAATCACTTACATGGATGATTATACACATAGTGGGGGAACCCACATATATTTATTTACTTACCTATGCACATGTAGGAAAGCCGCCTTAGACTCGGTGACTCAAAACCATGAAGTCGAGTTCAACATTCTACAAGATAAATACCAAAAACCTTTAGAAAATAAAAAACCTCAATTTAGAGGGTGAAAAACCAAGTAGAAAACATAAATCTTACCCCAAAACAAATTTTGTGGACCAAAATCACCTGAACCGCCTCACCTTTGGTTGTTATTTCCATAACTTTCTCAAACAAGACCCGAGGATGTTGTTGTATACCCTAACAACCAAAGGAGAAGTCAGATCCACCTAACCCATGACATAGGGTTTGGATGAATGAAAATAGGGAAATTGGGAGGTTTAAAATCATATAAGGAAGTGAGGAGAGGAAAGGAAAGATTCCACCTCACTAGATCGAGAAATGATCATCAAGGAAGGAGGTGGAAATGGAAACTAGAGAGGGAGCTAAGAGAGAAGTTGAGAACATATCGAAGAGAACACCCCCCCCCACACAATGGTTTTATGTCGTGTGGGCCGAAAGAGAGGGTTCAGTTCTGATGGTTTAGTTTAGGTTTGAAATTTTTATTTTATTTAAATTAATTTCGTAAGGAGACCCAACTATATGGTTTGACCTGCATGGTTTTCCAAAACGTTTGCAACCCCCTGTCTAAGAGACTCCCATCGCACGGGCTAGACACACGATTTGTGAAACCTTTCACAACCCATGTGAAACAATTAAATCCCCTTAAATAAGGATGCAAATTTTCCTATAAGGGGACACATGGTTTTAGACAAATCATGTGCCCAGTACAGGTCCTTAAAACCCGAATTTTCCCCATTCTAATGCTCTTGAAAAATCTCAAGCCACCCAGGAAACATAACGAGCCTTCACCCATGTCCAAAAGAAACACTTAGAAGTGCTCCAACTCTCAATATTAAATTTTGAAGCATAGTTTTTAAAATCGACCAATCCAGTAATTTAAAAGAGTTCAAATGACTTAGATTTTTAGTTTGGTCCAAAACGTGGATTGTTACAATATTCCCACATTAGAACATCTTCTCGCTAAGAAGCCTTCAAGAACAGCGTAACACATCACCGGAACTATGATTGTCGTGAAGCTTCACATAAATAGTCGTTTTGCATTTCTGGACATCCAAAACACCTTGAAACATCCCTTAGGAAAAGATACATAAGTCACAATAACCTGGTCCCACACCAAATTTCCAAAAAATAACCAAGACGGCTCCTACTTGAGCCTATTTAACTAGGGACATGATTGCATCGACGTCCTGCTAAGAATCCAGCCAAAGGTTCTTCCCACCATAGGATTTAATGTTATGCATCCAATTCCAACTTCGACTCATCTCACCATTGGAATTTCCTTAAAAATATACCACTAATTATTTTAACAATGCTCAAATAATGTTATCCACAATGGTTTAATGAATTCGATACCCATCGACCTCAAACCCCAAGTCTAGACAGTTGTTCATGAAATGCATCGGCTGACACCAACTATATTTGTCTCCAAATAACGATATTCCCAAAAATGTTCCTTCACCAAACATAAACATTAAGCAAGAAAGAAAAATATTCAAGCCACTATGGCTGACTAATTAAGAAGATACCCGACTTAGATAGCATGTGTTTTAAAAGATGATCTGAATGCCTTCTCCAAAGGCATCTCACTTTTACAACTTACACACACACTGAAGTCCATCCCTAACCTCCAGTGACATTTGGATCAAAAGACAAAGGTAACCACACCTATAGCATGTAACACTAAAAAAGAACCACCCAAATCAAGCCCAATGGCTTTAAAGTGCTCAACGCTGCGTAAATTTGATGATCTCTTAGTTCATCAAGAATGAAGACAAGTTATGGGACATGATCGTCACTTAGTAGAATAAAATAAGTGGTTAGAAATGGATTCCTGTTTATCACACCTAATTATTGGAAGGAAGCGGGGTCGATCCACCACTAGTCGACTTGCATAGGAAGTAAGTCAGCTTCACCATCCAACATAATTCCATTAACCAAAACACAATGCCTTCTCCACCTAAGGAATCAGATGATCACTCAAAGTTTTACACCGAAGTATAACTACAATATACTGTGTTTCTCAAAGGTTGCATACATATCCAACAACACCAAATTCATGAAACCAAGAAAGATAACTAGCTGCTCATAAGTGCACTAGACTAAAATGCCTTAAATGAACATGTGATGCACCTATGAGACATGATCAAAACATCAAAACAATATACAATAAAACCAAAACAAACATGGATCGGTGTGTAAAACCACCTGAGTCTTGAGATAGATCTCCCAAACATTAGAACAAAAACTGCTTATTTAATGCTCAGATTACTCTACATGGATATGACACAAGACAAACACTTAATAAAATCACGGCTCAAAGATTAGACCAATCTCATCCAATTCATTAGCACATTTAACACTCGATGGTACATCATACATCAACACATACCACATGAGGAAAAGAAAAGGGTCTAATGATAAAAAAAGCACATGAACATGCCCGTGGCATGTCTAAATTCCTTGAAAACAAGAATTAACCATTTCACAAGCCCATAATATGTTCCATGAAAGAATAACCACCCATCTGAACAAGGGTGTCATTGGAAACTAAAAGTCCTATAAGGGACAATGGAACCTAAATGACCCCAAACGTCAGAAATATCATGGTAAAAGGAAAAATGTTGGGTTCTAAGGGTGCTACCTACCCTAGGATAGCCCCGTATAAAGAACAAGTGTGGATCGAAGCATTTGATCATGAAGAACAAATTTCACTCGACTCAAATCTGTTCATCAAGACATTTTTGAAGATGAAACATACTACAGATAACTCCAACTACTCCATTATATTTAAATAAAAAAGAAAATCTCAAGCTACCCATCCACAAGGATTTTAACAAGGTCACCACTTATGGTTCCATTTCCAATCCCTTTTTATTTATTCACATTTAATCATTACACATTAAAATATTTAATCCAACATCAAGTACCATTATTTAAAAAAACATAAGGTACTTTATTTTCAAAAAATTCCCCAATGGAATAATAGGAACGTTTCACAAAACATACTTTTAAAAATTTAAATATTCACTTACATCCCATCATATACATGCAATTTATCATAATAAATTCTTTTTAACAGTTAAGGCATCCTACAAGGGTCACTCTGAGTCAACCTGGGTTCTCCAAAAAACCACCCAAAAGTAGTTGTTCATACAAAAAAGTTTTAAACACCCCAATAGTTCATTTTACATTAACCATTACCCAACTAACCTACTAGGGTTTAGTTCCACATTTAATAGTTAACCAATTCATTTAAATTTTAAACAAATCATATTTCACAGTTATAAACATCACAAAAGTCATCAAGCATTTTTATCTAACATGGGTTGTCATTTCACAATCCATGAAGCTCACATACACTTCATGGATTGATAATTGGATCCCATTAATTGAAACCAAACTACATTATAAATTTTTACATGCTCAAAATCCATGGTTCAAACAAATGGGTGGCCACCTACGAACCTGTAAAGTGCCCATATAATTTACAATTTTTTATTTGGATCCGATTACAAAAAACCAATTTACCTTTACATTAAAAATTTTTCAGCCTTTAAATTTTATTAACATCCATAAAATGTATTTATTTTATGCTCAAAATGGTTTAAATCTACTGATTACCCTTTCCGGGTTATACAGTGCCCATACACCTTATAATCAAAACCTGGTTCCCGTTCATTCACAACCCAAATATAACAAGGAAAAATATGCCATCATAACTAGAAAACAAATAAGGCATGCTAAAAAAGGAAAAAGAATGGAATAATAATCAGCTAACAAAAGATCATGTTATAACACAAAGCATGGTATAGCAGCAAGTAGGTCGAAAAACAGCATGGATATCTATAATGCAACTACATGGCATGGCACTATGTATGGCATGTGAATTTCTATGTGCCTAGTATGATGCATGGAATGAAACTTCCTTATAATAATAGGCCAAGAGTAAAATTATATAAATTCCATAAATCATTAAGTAGTGTAAAATACACCAAACACTCAAGGTGAAATCATATCAAATTTAACATAGAAAAAAATGAACAACAATTTCAATCCCTGGCCACTTAGTCATTTCCTATATGTAGGGTGATTAGTATCAAGAATGGCTATTAACCAAGTGTCGACACATTTATAATACCATTTATACCAACCCAAAATAGTAATAAAATGGAAATGAAACAACCTCTAATACCACTTTGTAATGTCCTGACCCGACTTACCGTCGAACGGGTATCCAGACTGGTGGGTCACATAACCTCAAGTGTGTCACCCCGTACACCAGAGGCTACCAACTAGAAATGAGGGTGTAAAGAGGTGATAGTGGGGAGACTGTAACCTCATGATTTGAGTTTCAAAATGGTATAAAAGAATATAAAAAGGTGAAAATAGTGAAATCATTATAAAGAAATGATAAAGCAGTAGAAGATATATAATATTAATCTAATAAAAGTGGACAATGCCAGTTTATATACAACATGCATTAATATCATAGTGATATTACATAACTTTAAGGAAAAAACAATACATCATGCTTTTCAATACAGAATAATACAGGACTAAAATAAAAAATAGAACTAAAAAGGCCTAAGGAAAATATCTACGAGCATCCTAAGCTCCATCTCAGTAATTTAATCCTAACTCTATGTATAATTATAAATCAACAGGAAAGCTCTAATGTACACAATCCTGTGAACAAGAAAGGTCTACTTGGGTACCCCAGTGAAATAGCAGCTTGAGTCTGGATCAACGGTGTGCTCGGAGACAGTGTTCTGGTTCTCATCTCGTCTTCAGTGGTGGTTGGTGTCGGCTTTATCATTCGGCTCGGTGATGGCTCGTCTTGGTGACGGTTTCCCATCCTCCATCATTGTTCCCTCTTGACCTCTCTATCCCGACATCATCATCATTTCCGTTTTGGCGGTCTTGTCCTCGTTTTTTCCTCAGATCTGGTGAGTTCTGGTTCGACGTACTCGGCCTTGCATCAGTGTTTTCTAGCTATGCCTCAGATCGGGTGATCTATTGAGTTTAGGCATCGACTTAGATTTTAGGTTCTTTATTGGCATGGTTCGGAGACAGATCTGGTGTGACTTGCTTCATATGCGGCTTTAGATTGGTGGTTTGGATCGTCTTCAACATGACTCGAAGGGGGAGGTTTTGGTCTCCGTTTAGTTTCGGGGTTTGGCAGTATGAGGTTTGTGGTTCTTTTATAGGTTTTTATTGTTTTCTATGTTGTTGGTGTTCTTACAGAGTCTTAGTTATCAGAGAAATACCTCCTTCTTCGTGCCTTCTCTTCCCATGGATTGACTGGTTTGGATTTCGGTGAGGGTTCTTCTGTAGTTTGGAGATGACCTGCTTCATGCCTAGGGAGGCTCTCCTGGCTATGTTCACCTTAGATCCCCTCAACGGAAACACTTAATTAATGTGCATTTGGTTCTTCTAGTCCTGGGTGACAAAGACTCATTTTCACGTTCCGGGTGTGTCTTCCTCTTCGGGTTACTATGTTTGTTGTTGAAGGTGCCCCATGGACCGACTGACTTTTGTGGCTTTGATTGCAGAATTATGTTTCTCTTATTCGCTTTTGATGATGTTTTTTTTGCATTGGTTCTATACGTGGTCTGTTGGAATGGAGATTAACCCATGGTCAATCTCATGTAAAAACTCCCAGAGGAGGTTTTAGAGCTTTTCTTTCATCATTTCAGTGCTTTATGGATTTGGAAGTTAAGAGGGTATGGCATCATCCTTTGAATCAGGCATGTGCTTTGACACATGACATTGGCTTGCTATATAGCCATGCATCGGTGGAGGGTTTTTCACGATCAAATGCTAGGGAGGGGTATATTCATGTTTTCAGGTTGGGTTGCATCTATTGACCTTCGGGTTGTGATTGTCCTATGTCCATGAAGTCTGTTCAGGTTTTCCCCCTTCATCCCTTAAAAGGGGGGTTTGTTTAAAATAAAAAATTTGAAGGCCTTCGGGTCGTTGGATGGATGGATGATCATATCACCATGTATATATATATATATATATATGTTATCACTGGGATGAGGTAAGAATACCTCTCTTCCTATCATATATATTTATATATAGAGGTTATCCTTGGCATGAAGTAATAATGCCTCTTGTCCAAGGGAGATTATATAACTGGAACAAGGTAATAATAACTCTTGTCCATAAGATATTATATAAATGGAATGAGGTAAGAATTCCTATTGTCCATATGAGATTATATAAATAGCCGGAGGTAATAATGCCTCTAGGCCATAGGATATTTTATAAATGGCATGAATTAAGGATGCATCTCTTCCATAATCATTTAAAAATGATGGAATAGGGTAAGAATGACTCTCATAAATAGTCATTTACATAAATATCAATGGGTATGAATGCCTCCCATCCAAATCCATTTACAATATATGGAATGGGGTTAGAATGAATCCAAGCCATAGTCATTTACAATAGATAGAATGGGGTAAGAATTTCTCCAATCCTTATAAATTTATAGCCATTTTCTTAATTATAATAAAATGCATAAGGTAGTACCTCTTATTCATTTCACATAGTTGATACCTTATTATACATAAGAAAATGTTTTCACATTTATTCTTAATGAAAAACAACTTATGTTTTTAAATTAAACATCAACAAGTGATCACATTCAATTACTAAGTCTACATTAGGCCTAACATCTTAAGTATTTATAATGACATGGTTACACATTCATTTCCAAGATTGAGGTAGAGCCTCTCATTCATTTCAGAATTTATTTCCAACTCCCATTCAGCAAATCAATTTACATATAGTGATTTATGATCATAAGGAAGAGGTATGGACTAAACCATCATAGATATTCCATGTTCACTATCATAATTCGTGCTTACTATATTAACCCAATGAATAGTCTTCCCACCCTAATCTGTTTCATTTCAAGTTTAACTATTTAATACATTCCAAAATAAAACATGCCATTTGGTATGAGCCCTCCTACTCAAGGTCTTCATGATCAATATTCCTAAACATGGGAAATTGATGTAAGTCGTAGTCATTTCAATTAGAGGATCTCACTATCTCACTTTTTCCACCCTAAATAATGCCACTTAGATTACTTCAAAGAAAGGTAAATTATCACGTATGGGTATTCCTATGAAAGTCAACTCATTCACCTTTCCTCGACATGGAAAATTTAAAACACATGGCATAAAGAGACACCAAGAATTTTTAAGAAGTTAAGGGAAAAAGTTTATTCATACTTCACTAATCATGAACTAAGAAGAGTTTGATGATCAACTAATTAATTCATTGAAAATATTAAAAGGGCATGGAATGGGACCCTACCTCAAAGTGGAACCAAGTTGTCCACTTTGGCTCTTGGTGCATTCTAATTAAAGTTGTTTCTCCCTCACTATTCAAACGCACCTCCACATACATGCAAGGACATCTAACCCCTATTTACACACCCACATGGCCATGGTCATGTTCAAGGTGATCCTTACATATATGATTATATTCATATAACTATCTCTACTCACCTATGTATTCATTTTCACATATATATATATATATATATATATATATATATATATATTCTTTTGAACACCAAGCCCCATACATGTATAATCACTGCCATGGATTATTATAGGCATAATTGGGGAACCCACACACACACACACACATATATATATATATTTACTTACCTATGAACATGCGGGTGAGTCACCTTAGACCTAGTGACTCGAAACCATGAAGTAGAGTTCACCATTCAACAAGATAAATACCATGAACATTTAAAAACACGAAGAACCTAATTTTGAGGGTGAAAAACCAAGAGGAAAACATAAATATTACCCCAAAACAAAGACGGTGGACTGAAACCACCAGTATTGCCTCACCTTTACTGTTGGTTGCTAGAACTTGCCCAAACAAGACCTGAGGAAGCAGTTTCATACCCTTACAATAGAAGGAGAAATCAAAATCTGTCTAACCATTGATCTAGGATTTTTCCAAATCTATTTAGGGTAACAGGGAGGCCGAAAATCGACCAAGGAAGGGAGGATAGGATAAGAGAGATCCTACCTCACTAGATTGAGGAAGAATCATAAAGGAAGGTGGTGTAAATGACAACCAGGGAGGGTTCCTGGAGAGAGAATGAGCACATTTTGAAGGGGAAGACCCCTTGAGGTTCTATGTCATTAGGTTCAAAAAAGAAGGTTCAGGTTTTAGGGTTTATTTTAGGTTTTAAATATTTTTTATTTTAATTAAATTAATTTTTTAAAGAGATCTAATAGCACACTTTGACCCGCACAGTTTTCCAAACCATGAACAAACCATGCGGCAACCCCAGTCTAAGAGACTCCCCTCACATAGGATAGGAGCACAGTTTAGGAAACCATCAACAACCCCTGTGAAAGACCTCTAACCCCTTAAATAAGGTTTCACATTTACCTACATTGGGCCACACGATTTCAAGAAAACCGCGCACCTAGTGTAGGTCCTCAAAAACATGATTTTTCCAGATCTAATGCTCTCTAAACTTCTCGAGCCACCCAGGAAACACAAAAAGAATTGACCCATGTATAAAAGATTCACTTAGAAGCACTCCAACTCTCAAAAATGAATTTATAAGCTCAATTTTTAAAACCAATCCCTCCAATAATCTAAAAAACTTCAAATACCTTCACTTTTTAGTCTGGTCCAAAATGAGGATTGTTACATTATAGTATATAGTATTATAATAATATAATTTAATAATATTTATTTATAAAATATTTATTCATTTATAGTTTTATTCAAATTATAAATTTATATACTTCAAAAAATGTATAATATATACAATTTACATATATATTTTAAATGTATAATTTTATAAATTATTAATACTTTTATAGTTAACCAGATTTAGAAATTAATATAAAATTATATTTTTATTCCTTATAAATTTTTATTCATTTATAATTTCATAAATTTTACTTGTATATGTTATAATTTTATACCATTATAAAATTTTAAAACTATTTAATTATATAATTTATCTACACTTTTATAACATATATGTACAATTATATAGTTTTACAAAAATGGATAGTGGACAATGAATGATGGAGATATTGAATTTCATACCTTTAATCTCATGTAGATTTATCTCAATATATAAGAAGTGAAAATAATATAATAATGATGTAAACCCCAAAACATTTTGGTAACAAATTTAAACTTAGTCAAAGATTTTTAGGGCAATAAATTTGAGTTTAAGGATGAGGGAGGGGTTTAAAATTTAAGACACATAACAAAAACATATCATTATAGTTTTTATGTATTGCATAAAAATATTCTCAAATAGTTAACACACATGGATAACTAATAATGGTTTGGATTGTGTAAAGTTACATTACTCATTCCTTGACCATACAAGATTTGAAAATCATGCTTATAAATTGTTCTTGGACTAAATACCATTCCAAATTTCTATTCCAGGGTAACCACCCCAGTTTAGTTTTAGAAAAATACTAAAAATGTAATTATGATATAATTATAATTTCCATCTTAAACATTTAAATTTTAAAATAATAATATGTCATTGTACTAAAAAATTATTTATTTATACACCTACACCATACAATTATAGTGATAGAGTACGGTCAAACCTAAAGGAATGTGAGTAATCAGTTGGTGACAGTTAGTTAGTTCGTTATTTTAAAGAATCATATACCTACAAAAATCCACTACATAAAATCTAATCAAATTCAATAAATTACACTACTACCATGTGAAATGGAGTAGACTTCATGGAAAAGGAATGTGAATGCATATGTATTTTTAATTTATCCATCATGAAGATCCCCAACTAATTCCAACTAGACTCTATTTAATTTCATATTATCTTTTTTAAAGTTTTTGAATTCTATAATTCTAAAATCTATGCTTCAGTTTGTGGTCTTCCATCCACTCTTTCTAATTACATACTGTAGTCAAATTATCTACATCATCATTCACTATTAATAATTTATATCCCAAGAAAACTTCTCAATTTTTGGAACAAAGATAGGTTTACTTGATTATACATCATCACTAAACTCAAAAACCATTCAAAAACCACTAAGAAATTTTTTTTATTCACCATGATTCATCAGACTCACACAGATCCTATATTGGAATGATCCATCTCAGGAAACCATAACCCAACATTGGAAACCTTATCCTTCACTTGGCCTATATTTACCTCCTACATAATATAGATTGATAGAAAAACCATATAAAGGGCATGCCACTAACATTATCCATCCCATAAGATATCCATGATGACCCACTTCTACAGAATTTTAATTAATTTTTAACCCCATTAAAACTCCTAGACATACATTTCACCCAACATCACATGAATGATTTATATTATGGGAGTCCTCCATAACTATATCTTCTCTCTGATTTAGTTCCAACTTCTAAGGGGTTTAGTCTCAAGAATGAAAATCAAATAATAAAGATTATCCTCATCAGCTCCATCATCCAATATAGTTATTATTGAATTTTTTCCCTGAGATTAATCACCCATATCTTCTAGATGACTTCAAATGATAACACACACTACCATTGGTGTAATTATTTTCATAAATTTAATTACCTATTACATTCAAAAAATAATGAAATTATTTGAAACATTCAAATTTTGGGTGCCCTTAATTGGAAATCCCCAAATGTATATCTTTTTGTTAAATATTAAAATTACTGACTCAAATAAGGTGAATATGAATAGGGAGTTGATGGATAAAAATCTTATGAAAAAAAGTGTACAAATATGGGGTGAAAGAGTTCATCTATATTTAAAAATGCCATGCATATGACCCTTTTTCAAATCTTTTTTCAACTTTTATGCTATTGTTTTTCAAGACTATTTTGTCCAAAGGTGTGTCATGAACACTAGATCTGTCACTAAATTGATCAATGTTATCAATTTTGGAATTAACATGGGGGAAAAGATAAAGTATCTAGTGACTGGGATAGAACTGCCTTTTATGGATCATATGATATGATTAAAAGTGTGGATAATGTAGAAGACCATATAAAGGATGTGATTATAGGCCTGAATGATTATGATGATAGCATTGAGGAAATAAAATTTATATTTGAAGATGAACTTCATGATTTCCAAAAAAAAATTGACAAGATAAATTGTTGTGAAAAGTCACCATTGTATGTTGGTTGCACTAAATATACATCATTTTTAGCTATAATGAATTTGTATAATTTAAAATCTAGAAACTGATGGAGTGACACTAATTTTATTGAACTACTTTAACTCTTTAGTGATATGATCCTAGAAGAAAATGATCACCCTAAAAAACATATGATAATAAATGAATGCTATGTTAGATGGGTATGATCTCTAAAAGAATAAATGAATGTCCAAATTATTGTTTACTATTTATCAGTGACTAAAAATCACTTAATGAATACCCAATGTGTGGTGATTATTGATACAAGAAAGGTGGTTTTGGTAATATGAATATTGTATGGTACTTTTTAATCTTTCCAAGGTTTAGGCACCTAGATGGATGTGAGGATACTGCAAGGAAATTGAAATGTCATGTAGATATAGGAAATAAATATAGGAATCTTTTCTACCCAAAAGACTCCCCTTAGTGGAAGTGAATTGATCATGAGTACATTGAATTTGGAAATTAGCTGAGAAATCTTCCTCTTGTGTTATCTATAGATGGGCTGAATCCCTTTTATTTTCAAAGAATCAGTCATAGTATATGGTCAATTTTGTTGGGAAATTATAACTATCCACCATGGTTATGCATGAACTGAAAATAAATTATGTTATCTATGATTATATCCAGACGAAAAATGTGTAATGATATTGATGTTTATTTTTATACACTAATCAACGAATTGAAAATATTTTTAGAGGTGTTAAATTGTATGATGCACATATTAATGATGATTTCACATTGAGATGAATGTTGTATGGGATGATAAATGAATTTCCTGCTTATGGAAATTTGTCAAGATATAACATTAAAGGAACTCAAGCGTGTCCCATTTGTGAACAAGGTACACAATAAATTTGGATGAAACATTCATCTAATAATGTGTTTCTATGATGTCAAATATTTTTACCCCAATGACATAAGTACCGACCTTGGAAAACATCATTTGATGGATGTTCATAAGAAAATACGACACCATCTCCACTAAAAAATGATCAACTATTTGAGAACGGCCTTTTATACATGTTGATGTTGAAAATCCAGAGGAATAATGACCTTTTACACATGCCAATGATACCAATATATGGAAACAACATATTGCTGATATTGAACATGAGGAAATGGTATATGGTGAAGAACTATTGGTGAAAAAATAGGATCATCTTAGCGTGAAGGTGATAGAAAAAATTATTAAGTTGAAAAAGGAAAGGTATCAAATTTGAGGTTAGATAGAATGAGAATAACAAGACTATTAAACTCAACAAGTCAATGATTAGTAGTTACATTAGGCTCATCACTTGACAATGCATGATGATTAATGTAGATTCATGGAACCATGTTTTTACCACTCTTAAGAGACTAATTTGGGAATAAAATAAGGCAACATTATGAAATCCATTCTTCATTTTACTAAAAAATAAAATAATGAAACATTGACTTACTCTTCACTATCCCTTTCGGAGTGAATTTATAGTGGATGACTCTCAAAAGAATTTTTATTAATGTTTTCTAGAAGGAATAAAAAATTATTTCCCATAATTCTAATGATATTTAATCTCAATGATACTGAAGGGAAAATAAATCTTCCCCCACTACTTATGTATGTAAGCCTAATAATCCCGATAGTGTGGGATGCATTTTCTAGCTGTCAAAAAGAGATAGCATTTCAGTTAAATTTTGGCTGGTAATAAATTGTTTGAAAATAGGAATATTTATCACATTGATTGAAACTTTTTTATTTATGAAATAGAAAATTAGTGTTGATAATGAGTAATGGGTACCCCTGCCATAAAGAAAGGATGAGGTATGCTTCACTTGAAAAAAAAATTGTATATTTTTAAAATCTACCTTAATAATTTTATGTGACTTGAAAAAAAATATAATTTTGTTCATATGTTTATATATATATATATATATACGAACCAAATCCAAATCCACTTCCATCCCACATCATTTTATATAGAAGGAGACATGTGTAAATAATGATGGGATTATAATACATTAAAATAGACAAACAGTGTGGGAAACATGTGTAAGTATGACATAATAATTTTTTTTGATTTAAATAGCTATTACATAATAATGAATACTTATTTTCCGATATTGTTTTATCAAACTTAGATACATGAATCATCAACACCTATACCGAATAGACACCAACTATTGGTGGCCTAGATAGGACTAGAACAGAATAGCTGTGTTAGAGGTGCAGGTTGGGGTGACACCCTGAACATATTTTGATAAAAGAAAACAACATAAGGATAAAGATGAAAAATGAAATAAGTGAAAGAAAGATTATCTACCCTTGATGAAAAAATTCATTTGTAGTCTCAATTCCTAGAAAATATTATAGGGGGATAAAAAGATAAGAAAGAACATAAGAACAACAATTGTGTAATGATCTATCCTCCCACCCCTAACATCATTGAGGTGAGATATTCCCCTCAAATAGACGTCTTATATAAGGTAATAAATATAATAATTATTATTTATATGAAATATGAATCAAAAATATATTGATACGTTTCCAATAATAATATTTTATAGGGTGAAAATGATTATGATTTATATCTATAAACACCCACCCATCGCCTGGTTGTGAGGGTTACCATGTTACACTCTATATAATAGACCAATACCAACATGTAATGTGACGGTGAAGATTAACATAGCTCATCATCTGAGAACCAAGATACATATCCCACTTGATGACACAAATATTCATACATTGGTGTAAGATATTGGAACATTTTTACCATGGTCGTTATATCATGATAAGAGAAACAAGTCAACAAGGAGGTATTTATCTCAAATTTATTTTTGATACTAAACCATTAATAATTAATAAAAATATGTCTGAACCGATGAATGTTATTAAAAACAGACAAATGTAAGGGATGAAAAAAAAGGTCGAATCAAAACCATCTAAAGGATCAACCAATCGATCAAAAAGATCTTCCAAAAGCACATTTACCCCACCCATTCAATATCCTTATTTACTAATATTAAAGGTTCATATAGATAAAAACTTATAAATTAGTAGTAATAACATATTAGATTTTGAAGAACAAATGTAAATAGAGTTCATTATAGACTAAATTTATTTTGAGAATGTAAAATAAATCCTCAAAAATGATTTTTTATGAGTCTAAGTTGTAAACGTATACCTGAGGTGTGTTTTCATGACTTATTTTTCTAATAACTGATATACTATTATAATTATAACTAAATACATTTAATAATTTTTTGAAGATGTATATCTGAATAACAATTGAATGTATTACCCCATGAACATAAATTTGGTCTCATTATTCCTCAGGTAACCTATATAGTAAAAAATGAAATAGAATTAAAAAAAGGATGAAATAGTGGTAGAACTAGCCAAATCGTCTGAATGTGGACTTATAGATGAAAGAATCTTATTAATACCAACAATACAAGGGTAAAACTCTTTAATTTAATCATATAAAATATATTTTTCATTTCATTCATAACATATTTTTTTTTCTTTTTAGGAAACATTGAATGATCATTACAGACAATTTAAATACTCCAAAGATTCATTTCCTGGATTCAATGCATGAATACTCAATAAAATAACCACACATAATGACATTTTTCAATTTTTAATGCACTACATTGAACATTTTTGAACTATACATCAATTTATATATTTTATTTTTTATTTTAATGATAATTTTGTTATGATAGAGGGGTGTTTAAATATAATGAAAATCATGGCATGAGGATGGTACATGCACTCAAGGTGCCAAAAAAGTTCTATATGTTGAAAATTACCTTGATATATATAATAAGATTTCACTATCCAAAACTCATATCAAAACAAATTACATAATTTTATAATTTTTTTTGAATTGTCTGAAACTATTAAATTGAAAATATTCGGGTTATTATGTTTATAAATATATGAGAGATGTCATATTATTTCAAAAAACTAGCATCCCTGAAGAGTTATGTTCAAAGATAGTTATTATTTCATTAAAAATATTTATTAATACATTATTTATTTATATTATTCCAGTACTACTATGACTATAAAAAATTCATGTATTCACAAGATGACATAGATTTCTTTAAAAATGAATGGGTAGCATACATTATGGTAGAATGTACACATATATCATGAAGACGTTACTTAAATAGAAGTAATGGATTATTTCATATTTATGTTTACTTTATTTCTATTCAGTATTTCTCAAATATGAATTGTTTTCTTATATTGGTGAATTATTTTATTCGAGTTGGTGTAGTTTGTTCAAATCGTTTCATGATCATGAGATATTAGACTTTGAGACACCAAATAATATGATTAAAATAAGTGAATGAGTCAATAAGTTTTAGAACCACAATGAAAAGGTGAATTCCCACTACTTCATGTTTGTGTTTCAAATTTCCAAGTTCCTATTTCTAGTTTCAAATGAATTTTTAATAAAAACCAAAAGTAACACACTCAAAAATGATTAAACACATTTGTACTATTTTGATACTTTAGGAAAGTAATACCTAAGTCATTATTGACATGTAGGAATTAGCCTCACCTTAATCTGATACACGGTGTGATCGGTATAATTCTATGTGTGTCTGTTTATTTAAAATTGACATTAATTTTAGTAAAAATAAAAAATGACATGTTGAAAATAATAAAATGAATTCAGGTTGTTTTGATACATTATGAAAATGATCTATAAGAAATTTTTGATTTGTAAGAACTAAAATCACCTCAATATGATGCATGGTGTGATCGGTATAACTCTATGTGTGTATTTTTTTTTAAATTGACTTTATTTTAGTGAAAACAAAAATTGACATACTAAAAACAAATAAACATATTGGGATTATTTTTTTAATTTAAGGAAATAATCCATAAGTCATTTTTGAGGTGTAGGAATCAACTGAACCTCAATCCAATGAATGGTGTTACCGATATGAGTCAAAATTTTCGTTATCAGTTTCAAATTGACATTTTAGTTCAAAAAGTTTCACTCATTGAGATCTTAGAAAATGGTCTCTGGTTATATTGATAATTTAGTAAAAAGATAAATAAGTTAGTAATAATTTGTCGGAAGTAGTGTCACATCAAACTAAAACATGATGCGACCAATATGACTGAAAATATGTGTATAAAGTTCCAAATGACATTTAAATAAAAATCACAAGTGGCATACTCAAAAATGGGAAAACAGATTTATATCATTTTAATAATTTAGAAAAATGATCCATAATTCATTTTTTATTTTTAAGAGTTAGATAAACCTCAAGATGATGCACGGTGTGATCGGTATTATTTTATGTGAGTGTATTTATTTTAAATGGACATTAATTCTAGTTAAAACAAAAAATTACATACTAAAAATTAATAAAACACATTCAGAATTATATTTAATAATTTAGTAAAATTGACAATATGTCATTTTAGATTTATAAGAATCGAATGAACTACAATATGATGTATAGTGTTACCGGTGTAACTCCAAGTTTTTCTATTTATTTAAAAATGACATTAATTTTAATAAAAATAACAAGTGACATACTGAAAACTAAGCAAACGTATTCATATTTATCTGATAATTTATGAAAATGATCCATAAGTAATTTTTAATTTTTATGAATCAACTGTACCTTAATATGATGCACAAAATTACCAGTATGACTCAAAACGTCCATTATTAGTTTAAAATTTACATTTTAGTTCAAAACATGTCACTCAATGAAATCATAGAAAACATTCTCTAATTATCTTGATAATTTTTTAAAATGAGTGATATTTCATTTGTGATGTGTATAAAGTAGTCTCGCATCAAACCAACACACAATTTGACTAATATGACTCAAAGTGAGGGTTTGATGTTTTAAATTACATTTTAATATAAAACAAAAGGGACGCACTCAAAACGGACAAAACACATTCAGATTGTTTTGATACATTAGGAAAATGATCCTTATTTCATTTGTGACTTCTAAGAATCATATAAATTTTAATTTGACTCATGTTGTGACCTAAATAATTATATGTGTTTCTATTTAATTAAAATTAACATTATTTTTCATAAAAAGAACAAGTTACATGATGAAAACTGATAAAATGCATTCGAATTGTTTTGATATATTACAAAAACAGTTCATTAGTCATTTAAGAATCGATTGAACTTCAATATAATGCATGGTGTGGCCAATATAACTCCAAGTGTGTAATTTTTTAAATTGACATTAATTATATTAAAAATAACATGTGACATTCTGAAAACTAAGAAAACACATTTGGATTATTTTGACACTATAAAAAATAATCAATGAGTCATTTTTGATGGATATGAATCAACTACACTTCAATCTGACACATGATGTGGCCGGTATAACTCAATGTTTCCATTATTTTTTTTTAAATTTGACATTTGATTTTAACACGTGTGTCACTCAATGAAAACAAAGAAAAAATTCTTTGCTTGTATTGATAATTTAGGAGAGAAATTCATAAGTCATTTATGATGTGTATGAAGTAGTATCATGTCAAACCAACACAATATGTGACCGATATAACTCATAGTGTGTATTTCTAGTCTGAAATGAAATTTTAGAAAAAAAACACAAGTGACATTTAAAAAACAAATAAAACACATTTGGATTTTTTTGATACTTTGGGAAAACGACCCATAAGTAATTTTTGATGTGTAGGAATCGGTCACACCTCAATCTGGCACATAGTGTGATAGGTATAACTCCATGTGGGTCATTCTATAAAATTTACAATAATTTTAGAAAAAATAATAAGCCACATATGAATACAATTAAAATTCATTTAGAATGTTTGGATACTTTTGTAAAATGATCAATAAATCATTTTTTGATGTGTATGAATCAACAAAACCTCAATACAATGTGAGGTGTTACCAGTATAACTCGAAGTGTGTCTTTTTATTTATAATTAAAATTTTATTAATGTATTATTTAGTATTATTGTATATTTTTTGTATTATTACTAACATAAGTATTTTTTATTACATAGGGTAATTCTTTTTCTCAGTTTACGGTGATTTGTTCAGCAACTTATACCATGGGAAGACTCTTTATAGAGGGGATCATAGGTGCCAAAGATGATGAATCATTAATGTTTTGTTTAGAAACTAATAATGGTTATGTGTGGATGGTCTATGATAATTTTTTTATTACATTTTTTGATGTTTATAATGTATTCAATTGTTGAAATACAATTAAAAAAAGGATGATATAGAAAATGAACTTATTTATCATTATTTAAAATAGGAGGGTAGGGAACTTAGAATGTCTTTTTTTAAATGTGCGAAAAATTAAATGGATCATTATATAATGATGATATAATTATTGACTACTAATAAATATTATTTTATCATTTCATCAACAATCCTTCTTGATTGTAGATGATTATCCAGGGGAAATTTATTCCCTTACTTGATCATTATGAAAATGATATGTATTGTTTACAATGTTGGAATGTATATTGTTCTTCCTAGTTGTGTCTAAATAGGTAAAGGGTGTTATCTTGATTACTATTATTAGAACCTTGACCATGTTATATTTTTGTATTGTAAAAGATGATTACATAGATAATATGATGGTGATTTTAATAGAATTTATAGTGTATTATTAATGATGATTATAAAAATATTACTAGAATGACTTATGTTAGCATATCAATTATGGGGTTGATATTATGGGGATTGTTTATATTATATTTATATATTATTTAAATGAATTAACTACCCATTGATAAACAAAAACCAACTAATGATAGTTATCTTGAGTGTGTCCCAACATCTAGATTAGTGAGTGAACAAATAGTTTATTATACTAGTAGGCCCTCCCTCATCCCAATGATTGGTATGAAATAAATATGGATTATATGTGGGTTGGTTATATTTTTCTTCATATGTATCATGGATGTGAATTTGACATCATTATGATAGTTCTTGTGTAATGACTTAATCTAGACCTTCCATCAACCAATACCAAAATACCACTAACCCTAACTATGTTCCTTAAAATCCAATGTCTATTTAATAGTTACAAGGGTCTTAGTTTGTTTTGGGAAATTATTTACCATATTTAATTTATAAAATTATTCAGTTTTATAATATTTTAAAAATATTTCAAGACCCATTTATATGTTGTATGTTACTAAAATTTAATGTCCGGAATTTTTCACCAAATAAAAGAACCTATAGACCAGAAGAACATGGTATATATTTATATTGATATAAAATAAATAAACCTATATAAATAAAAATTTTACATTGATGTTTTCTAGATATATACAATATGAATTATAAAGTTAGAAAAACCAAGATTACTAGACCCTAAAATAATAATTCAAAATAAATACTATGATCATCCAAATATTCCACTAGTTATGGCTTGCCTACCATGCTGCAGTACCTCAGTGAGTATCAACCATTCTCCTAATACCTCAGTATATATTAAAACCACCAAAGAATCTAATAATAACCTATATATCTATATACAAAAATAATTATAATACAATAATTTGTATATCCATGAATTTGTACATGCATAGTATGAGTAAAAATACCAAGTATATAGCCCAATGAATTCAAATGTTAAATGTAATAATATTTTTTATTGAAATAAAATTGTCTATGAAATTAATATATATATAGTAATAAATCAATTCCTAGACAATGGACTACACTGGCTAGAAACTGATAGTAGAGTAAATCACATATCTATAAGAATAATGCAAATATCCTTATAGGGGTTCCAAACATATATATACATAATTTAATCATATAATGGAATCTATGATAAGAGAACTTTTGTGTGCATAGTTAACTAATTTTCATGTAAATCCTATATATATTTACTAGACATCTCCAAAAGATACCTCTGGGAAAATAATGTTTTTGTAATATCATAAAAATTATTCAATAACTCTTGAAAATACTATAATCACATGGAGTGAAATAAATCTTGAAATTGGTACAGCATCAAAAAAATATAAAAAAATTCCAATCATGATGGTATAAAATTCTTATGATGTTGTAATATTTCCAATATCTCAATTAAAAGATGAATATTGGAGAATGTGTAACATATAAAACCTTCAGGATGAGAACTAAGTACTATTGAAGGTATATCATTTCAAACCACGTAGATATGGAGAAGATTCTGAGGTCACTGGAATATCATTAACTGTCAAGATATAAACAAAAGATATGGATTGTTTGACATATTTAACCTCCCATATAAGAAAAAAGAATGATGAAGGTGTAACATTGGTAACCTTTTGGATATGAACACACAAAATTCCATAGAACCATAAATCCATAACACTAATCCTAAGATTATATTTCCAAATCCTTAATCTATTCCTCAAAAAATTATAATAAATTACATGAACAAATAGAACCATTTTCCAACCAAACTAACAGAAGTTTCAACCATCGAGGGAAAGACCCTTCATATTAAACAACCTCTTAAAAGTGAGTAAAACCCATTGGATAACTCATACCTCACACACCATATAAACTCAAGATGAACTACTTACTGTGAATCAATATCACCATCTCACGTGAATGAGAGAATAAAGTTTAGGTATGTCATCCATCATGAAAAAAATATAGAAAAAGTAATCTCTAAGCCATATAAGCATTTCCTTAAGACCTATGGGTCAAGTAATGTCTCCAAGCCTATGGGAAATGTAATCTTTAATCCTATAGGCCTTGTAAGTGTTCCCCCTCATCCCTTGAAATGAGGGTTATCAAAAATAAAACAAAAGGCCTTTAGGCCATTCAGGACTAATATTCCACTAGACTAGAAATTCACGAACATTTGTACCTAAAAAACTAGTCCCTAAAGAAATAAAACCAAATAAATAGGGATATGTTCAAAACTATAATCTTTCATGGGATATCCTCTCATTATCCAACCCCTCATAGAGCCTATTCTATTCAAATGAGTATTTACTACCCACATAAACCATAAATGTAAATAAATAACTACATATGTATTAGTATATAGTTGAAATAATAATACATAAACCTATATCCCTATAAAAATGTAACACCCCAAGCTTCTACGGTACGCTTCTCTTTGAATAATGTGATAGCGTGTGTTGTACGCAACACCGAGTTCTAACACACCATAACTAATCAAACTAGCCGTTATGAATAGTAATACCTAGTTTTTGAAATTATATATATTTTATATTTGAAAATGGACTTCATTTTTGGATTCGGAATATCGAATTTAGCCTAAGGTGAAATTTTGGTACATTTCGGATAACTTTCATATTTTGATGAATAGTGAAAATTACTAAGTTTTAATTAAAAACAACTTTTTTAATCAAAATAATTAATAGTGATAAATTATGAATTTGAGTGGTTTTAAAGTATATTTAGAATATATTTTTACCATTTAATATAATGTTGGTCATTGGACATAATTTTACAATTAAACCGAACATAAACGAGTGTCAATCTTTTGATAGTTATTATCTCTTAAAAACACGCTTTTTGTTTTGACAGCGGGAATTAATTTTAAATTAATTTCTGCCACTTCTGTGTTTTGAATTTAGGAAAATGGATACCATATTTTGAATCAGGATGTTCAAATTTTGTAAATAGGTAACTTTTATTTTTAGACATTTTGAATAATTACTGCGGTAAATATTTTATTTACCATGGTTAAGGGTAAATCCGGTAAATAAGGGTTAAAAACTAATATTATAATAATACTAAATTACCCTAAAACGTGTCTTAACCCTATTGGTTGATACATGGTCGACCATGGGAATCTTTGGGTCTATTTTGGGACCCCATGGATCCACTTGTAAGTGATAATGACACTTTATTTTAATTAAGTTAAAATGAATACAAAAATGACACAAGCATATATCTTTTAGAAAAACAATTGTTACATAGGGTTATATATGTTGGATTTTAGATTATAAATATTCATTAGAAATATAAAAAGATTTCCTACATAATTATATTTTATTTATAATTTTTAGACATTAAATAATTTATTTTATTTATGACACAATGATGATGCAGTAATTACTATAATAGTGAAAAATTAAAATAATTGATATTATAAATACCAAAATAAATATAATATGAAACTTTTAATGAATTAAAATAATTTTCTAGGATAATATGATATATTAGTATTGATTTAATTTACTTTGTTCGAAGTAATCAATCTGTTATGAGTTTCACAAAAATCAACTATTGAATAGTGTCAAAATTGACATAAAAGAGTTCTTAAAACAAATATTATATTCTTAATTGATATTAAATTCCTAAAAATATAAGGTTCGGCCAAGAGACTTATATCATGATAGGTCCATCATTAATGTACCACTTGGGGGTCTATTGGATGTATATAGTAAGTTTATTAACCATATTATATAAAAATACAAAGAGACATTGTAAAAGTGAAACTAATTAACTTAGAGTTAATACTTAAAGATAAGGTTAATATAAGTACCCAAACCTGTCTAAATGCTATTGGTTGAGTGGTTTTAGACCTATCCCCACCTTAACCTTTGAATAATAAACTTTGGAGCCATTAGAAACCGAATATGAATTTATTATAAATTAATATTTCTAGCTTTTCCAAAGGTGCCCCTCACCCCTCTTATAAAAGGGCACTCCTCCTTCTCATTTCTTCACACCTTAAAAGCCTTTTGGATCGGCCAAACTCTGCCCCAATACTCTCCCAACATCCCTCACTACAACCTAGAGGCCTTAGTTTGATCAGAAAGCCAACCTATGGAGCCCTTTTGATCAAATCAAAAGGAAGAACCCGAAGAAGAGGTAATGATTTCACCACCCTTTTCTAAGTTCATTTCTTCTTCCACTTCTTCTTCCTTTGTTCTTACCATTCTAAAATAATAACTCCAGTATCTCACATATACTGTGATGTTATTATAAGTATGGTACAACCATATTCAGAATTCTATCCACCCTTTGAATAACATGTCACCATACGTGCGTACGTACGGCTTACCGTCTCCACGTCGTGGTGTAATTGTTATTCAATATAATATTATTTGGATGGGTATAATAATGATGTGTAACTCATGTAAATAATAAATATAACATGTTAATGATTCTGTATATATGATATACCATTCATTTATATATTATTTTAATATCAAAAGAATGATATTGTCGCTCGTGCGTACGTACGGACTACCGTCTCCAAGAATGCGATGAGATTCATTCTCCATCGTAACCATTCAAGTATAATTATCATTTGATGATTTAAAATTGATTTTTAAGGACTAGATATCATTATGGATATGAATAAGATACAACAACCATGGCTTATGTAACAAAACATATAAAATAAAATGAGTAAGTTAACTCCCGAAACGACGATAATTCTAAGATATTACTAACAAATCAATGTTAAAAGATCATATATGATATCATATTATTATATATGATTCTTGTATAATTTAATAACAACTATTTCACCATTATACAGGAGGTTAACCTACCCCAACCAAGGAAAAGTACAAGGTAAGGGTTCACTTTACAACCTCTTCATTATCCAAGGTTGTTTATACGTAATAATCTACTGGGATCTCTTTATCATCCACATCCATGTTTCTTAAAAATGCATTTCAACACATTTTTACTATTTACTAGAATATGAGTTAAAGTCATTTATACCCTTTTTGACTTTTATAAGTGGTTTATAAAGGAATCTTTCGGTCGTTTTCAAAACAAGGTCCTTTTTAACCTTTTCGACAGAATTAAGGTAAGAATGTTTTTTGAACTTATACGGCGGGTGCGGTTATTTTCCGCCGTTATAAAATCTTCAAAGCTTCCCTTACAAGCTTATAAGAATATTTTCAAAGAAAATGTTTTATTTTATATGGATCTTAAATTATTTCAACATAAAAGGAGATATTTCTTTAAAAAGAATTTTGATTTCATCTATGTCAACATCCTTTGATGGATTTTAAGATTATTTGAAGTTGATTTATTATGATACAAAACTTCTATATTGTATTGAAGGTTTTGTGATATGTTTGACTGTGGATGTGCTATTTTTATACCATTCATAGTTTATGGTGAAAGTATTGACATTTCATATGCTAGTTTTAATATGAAAGTGTATGTTATGTCTAAACCTTTTCATATGGGAATGCATTGGACTTAATATGTGACGGGTGGAGCCTGCTATAGCTCCTCGATGCATCGGTCGGTCTCATGAGACAAACTAGTGTCTTGGCACAAGGCCTTGACAAAATCTTATTTGTAGTCTTGGCACGAGGCCTTGGCTATGTGGTTATGATAGTCTGGCATTATGCATTCCAACATTATGAAAGTGGTTATTGATTTTTGCATGTGATTATTCGATTAGTAGAATATCCATGTGAATAAGTAAATGGCATTATTTCATTTTATTTATGCCATACCATGTTGAATGTTTATATTTAAAAGGCTTTTGTTTTAGTTATACATTGCCTTAAATGTTTATTCTTATTTATGAAAGTTTCCGCTATATTGTTATCCTTACTGGGCATTTGAGCTCACCCCTTTTCTATGTTTTATTTTTCCCAGGATGTGAAGAAGTAAGTTATGAATGACCTACAGGGATTTTATGAGGGGTTAATAGTGTGGATTGTGGAAACATTATGTTGTTGTAGTAGTTTTTCATTTTATGATGTAATGTAAAACTTATGAATATATCTAGTGTTTCCAAGGCTACTAAACCAATCGGTCTTTCGAGATTTGATCTTTCTTATGATCATGTCAATGTTATGTAATAATGCACCGACTCTGGGTAACTGGGGTCGGGGCGTTACAGTTGGTATCAGAGGAAGTTTAGTACAAACCTTGGAAGCTAGATTTAGATAAACTCTGATTAGAGCACGTAGACCTAAGATGAACTTTGAGGATTAGTATAGAAGAACTTCCTAGAATTTTGGTATTGTAGAGATTTTGTTAGTTTTCCAAGCAATACATCCCTGTCTGGATACGAGCAGGTAGAGGTGGCTCTGGCACAGATGTACCTAGGGGTAAAACCCGAAAACACCGCTTTGAGCTAGACTCGAACGGGAACTGGTGCACGACAACGGGCCTTGCTGCACTCTTGGTTACGACACTCCCGGGGGATATGCTTAGAATAAATCTCATTTTCTTTACAAATCATTTTGAAGGGATTATGAGTATATACATCCTCAAAGAAAACATTCTTATGATTATGGATTATATGCATAAATAGTTCAATTTATGTTAAGTGTTTTATAAGTATGGGATTATGTATTTTGATTCATAAATTGATCTATTTTATGCCATTGTTTAGAAATGGCGCCTAGTGGAAGAAATGGAAACCGTATCAATGCACGCACTCCATGTAGGGATTGCCCTCCTGCTCAAGATAATTATAGTGGGGCTGGTGATGCAACTGGTGCTGATCAGCTAATCACCATACTGGGACAACTTACTCAGGTTATGAATAATAACCTTAACCGTATGGAGCACCCTGATCCGCAACGTGGAGGATAAATGTTAGATCGATTCATGAGGCAACAACCACCAACGTTCAATGGGAATACAAATCCCTTAGTAGCTGAGCAATGGATACTTTCCCTAGAGAAAATATTTCAGGCTTTGGGGAGCAGTGAAAGGGAAAAAGTTGTCATGGCAGTTTACCGCCTCACTGGAGATGCTGATCAATGGTGATCATTGATTCAAAATATGAAGGAAGATGATGAAGTATCAAATATGGAATGGAGGGAGTTCAAAGATCTGTTTTTAGAAAAATACTTCCCTCGCGACCATCGAGCAGATATGGAAAGGCAATTTCTGAGTCTGAGACAAAAGGAGGATGAGAATGTCACAAAGTATGAGGCTAACTTTACAAGGTTAGCGAGGTACGCTGGTGATTATATTCGTAACCCATGAAGTAAGATTGATCGTTTCTTTGATGGGTTAAAACCATTTCTCCGTCGAGCGTTAGTCTCACAATCCTTTTCATCGTACGAAGACATTGTCTCATGTGCTATCAAGACCGAAAAGTAAATCTATAAGTCTTATGACTTTAAAGCAAAGCAAGAGAAGAAGAGACCTGCTGATCAATCTGGGAATGGAAATAAGGGGAAGAAGGTAAAGGTTGAATATCCATCTTGTGGTAAATGCGGGAAGAAACATCCTGGTACTTGCTTGAAGGGAATGGGAGTCTGTTACAAGTGTTGTGAAAAAGGCCACCAAGCTCATGATTGCAAGGGGAAGAAGGAAGCTACCAATGTTCAGTGCTACAATTGCAGGGAGATGGGGCATTATGCAAATGCATGTCCTAAGCGTCAGGAGAACTTACCTCAGAAAAGGCCAAGGGATCAAGGCCAGGCTTATGCTATCACTACTGCTGAGGTAGAAGTTCCGAAAGACGTGGTGGCAGGTAATTTAATGGTTTCCTCAAGTTTAGCAAATGCATTATTTGATTCTGGATCATCGCATTGTTTCATATCTTCCCAGTTTGCTAAGAAAATTAGATATTTCCAATTTGATTTAATAAGGGAGTTGTCAGTTAAAACTCCTAAGGGAAGTATCATTGCAACAAAGTTTTGTGAATCAGTCCCCATTAGAGCACATAAATTTTCTTTATCTGCTGATTTCATCGTCATACCTATGATTGAGTTTGATATAATCCTCAGTATGGACTGGCTTTCGGACTATGATGCGAAGATTTATTGTAAGAAGAAAGAGGTTACGATTCTTGATGATAATGATAAGGAGCACCTTATTTTTAGAGCAGAATCGTCACCACCTAATTCTTATTTAGATCCACCCCCAGTAGCTCAACTTAATTCAATTATTGGAGAGGAAGAGAATGAAATAACTGTCGGTGAGGAAAGGAATGTTCAAATAGAGGATGTACCTGTTGTGAAAGAATTTGTAGATGTATTTCCGGAAGATTTACCTAAACATCCTCCAGAACGAGAAGTTGAGTTTTCTATTGATTTGATTCCTGGATCAAGGCCTATATCGAAGACCCCTTATAGAATGGCCACTATAGAGTTAGTCGAACTAAAGAATCAACTAGAGGAATTGAGTAATAAGGGATTTATTCGCCCTAGTGTTTCTCCATGGGGATCCCCTGTTCTTTTTGTTAAAAAGAAAGATGGATCTATGAGGTTATGTATCGACTACAGGGAGATCAATGCTATAATGATAAAGAACAAGTATCCCCTACCTCGTATTGATGATTTATTTGACCAACTGCATGGAGGTAAATACTTTTCAAAGATTGACCTTCGATCTGGATACCATCAGTTGTGTGTGAAGAAGGAAGACATTCCGAAAACAGCATTTCGAACCAGGTACGGGCATTACGAGTTTACTGTAATGCCGTTTGGATTGACTAATGCACCCTTTGTATTCATGGATCTAATGAATAGAGTTTTCAAGGAGTATCTCGATGAATTTGTGGTGGTATTTATTGATGATATCTTGGTATACTCCAAAACCTACGAAGATCATGAAAATCACTTGCGCATTATCTTGAAGACTCTGAGGAGGCATGAATTATATGGGAAGTTTAGCAAGTGTTAATTCTGGCTTCAGGATATTTCTTTTCTTGGCCATATTGTCTCTAAAGATGGAATCTCTGTTGATCCTTCTAAGACCAAGGCAATCCAAGAATGGCCAGCACCTACGAGTATAACTGAGGTATGTAGTTTTATTGGTTTGGCAGGTTATTATCGACGTTTCATCCAGAATTTTGCCCGATTGGCTAACCCATTAACGAAGCTCACACGTAAAGGGGTTAAATTTGTTTGGACAAAAGAGTGTGAATAATGTTTCGGAGAACTGAAGAGAAGATTAGTCAATGCTCCTATATTGACTCTGCCATCGGGGAATGATGGGTTCGTTATTTATAGTGATGCATCGAAGAAAGGACTTGGTTGTGTCCTTATGCAGAATGATAGAGTTATTGCCTATGCATCACGACAGTTGAAAATTCATGAACAAAACTATCCTACTCATGATCTCGAGTTAGCAGCAGTGATCTTTTCTTTGAAGATATGGAGGCACTACCTCTATGGTGAAAATTTGAGATTTATACTGATCACAAGAGTTTGAAGTATATTTTCTCACAAAAAGAACTCAACATGAGGCAAAGGAGATGGCTTGAATTACTCAAGGATTATGATTGTACGATACACTACCACCCAGGGAAGGCAAACAAGGTGGCAGATGCTTTGAGTAGAAAAGACCATGGAGTTTTGAACAATATGGGAATTGAAAGGGATCCAATTTTCATGGATCTAGTGAAGATGGACATGGGAATAACCAGGGAAGGTGAAACATCAATGCTTTTTCAAATGGTTGCCAAACCATCTTTACTAGAAAGGATTAAGAGTTCTCAGACCGATGATGAAGAATTCCAAAAGAAGATTAAAGCTGTGAATGATGGGAGATTGAGAGACTTTGTGTATGAAGATGGAATTTTGAAATTCGGGAAGAGACTTTGTGTTCCCAATATACCTGATCTAAAAAGGGAATTGCTGGATGATGCTCATAGTTCCAATTTCTCTATACACCCTGGGAGCACCAAAATGTATAGAGATTTGAAGGAACATTTTTGGTGGGACAACATGAAGAGGGAGATTGCTGATTTTGTGTCAAGATGTATGGTTTTTCAACAAGTGAAAGCTGGAAGGCAACAGCCTGGAGGAGTCATGCAACCTCTTCCCATACCGGAGTGGAAATGGGACAATGTTACGATGGACTTTGTCATGGGGCTACCAAAGACTCCTAGAAGGAATGATGCAATATGGGTTATTGTTGATCGTCTTACCAAGACAGCACATTTTCTTGCTATAAGAGAAGATCTACCCCTGGAACGTCTAGCAAGACTATATATTAATGAAGTTGTGAGACTTCATGGAGTACCCCAATCGATTGTTTCTGATCGTGATCCCCGTTTTACTTCAAGATTCTGGAAAAGTCTTCAGAAATCCCTGGATACTGAACTTCATTTGAGCACTGCTTACCACCCTTAGACAGACGGACAATCAGAACGGTCTATTCAAACCTTAGAAGACATGTTGAGATCTTTCTCACTTGACTTTCAGGGTATGTGGGATCAATATTTACCTTTGGTAGAATTTTCCTATAACAATAGCTTCCATTCGAGTATTCAGATGGCACCATATGAAGCGTTATACGGAAAGAGATGTCGTACACCAACCTGTTGGGATGACATTGGTGAAAGAAAACTTGTAGGCCCAGAACTGGTGGAGGAAACGGTGGAAAAGGTGAAAGTAATCCAAAATCACATCAAAGCAGCTCAAAGTAGGCAGAAGAGCTATGCCGATAATTGAAGGAAGGATTTGGAATTTCAAGTCGGTGATCATGTTTTTCTGAAGGTATCTCTGTGGAAGGGAGTCATACGTTTTGGTAAGAAAGGTAAATTGAGTCCCAGGTACATCGGACCTTTCGAAATTCTAGAACGAATTGGGGTTGTAGCTTACCGATTGGCAATGCCGCCAAGTCTCTCCAAAGTTCACGATGTGTTCCACGTATCTCTATTGAGGAAATACATGCCCGATCCGACGCATGTACTCACCTATGAGGAATTAGAACTAGAACCCGATCTGTCTTATTGCGAAGAGCCCGTCAAGATTCTTGATACGAGAGAACAAGTGCTGAGAAACCAGACGACGCGTCTGGTAAAAGTTTTGTGGAGAAACCATAAGATGGAAGAGGCAACGTGGGAACCCGAGGAACTTATGATGAAGAATCACCCGAGTCTTTTTATGCAGTAATACCCTAGAAATTGCGAGGACGCAATTATTTGAAGGAGGGGAGAATGTAACACCCCAAGCTTCTACGGTACGCTTCTCTTTGAATAATGTGATAGCGTGTGTTGTACGCAACACCGAGTTCTAACACACCATAACTAATCAAACTAGCCGTTATGAATAGTAATACCTAATTTTTGAAATTATATATATTTTATATTTGAAAATGGACTTCATTTTTGGATTCGGAATATCGAATTTAGCCTAAGGTGAAATTTTGGTACATTTCGGATAACTTTCATATTTTGATGAATAGTGAAAATTACTAAGTTTTAATTAAAAACAACTTTTTTAATCAAAATAATTAATAGTGATAAATTATGAATTTGAGTGGTTTTAAAGTATATTTAGAATATATTTTTACCATTTAATATAATGTTGGTCATTGGACATAATTTTACTATTAAACCGAACATAAACGAGTGTCAATCTTTTGATAGTTATTATCTCTTAAAAACACGCTTTTTGTTTTGACAGCGGGAATTAATTTTAAATTAATTTCTGCCACTTCTGTGTTTTGAATTTAGGAAAATGGATTCCATATTTGGAATCAGGATGTTCAAATTGTGTAAATAGGTAACTTTTATTTTTAGACATTTTGAATAATTACTGCGGTAAATATTTTATTTACCATGGTTAAGGGTAAATCCGTTAAATAAGGGTTAAACAATAATATTATAATAATACTAAATTAACCTAAAACGTGTCTTAAACCTATTGGTTGATACATGGTCGACCATGGGAGTCTTTGGGTCTATTTTGGGACCCCATGGATCCACTTGTAAGTGATAATGACACTTTATTTTAATTAAGTTAAAATGAATACAAAAATGACACAAGCATATATCTTTTAGAAAAACAATTGTTACATAGGGTTATATATGTTGGATTTTAGATTATAAATATTAATTATAAAGCTAAAACGATTTCCTACATAATTATATTTTACTTATAATTTTTAGACATTAAATAATTTATTTTATTTATGACACAATGATGATGCAGTAATTACTATAATAGTGAAAAATTAAAATAATTGATATTATAAATACCCAAATAAATATAATATGAAACTTTTAATGAATTAGACTAATTTTCTAGGATAATATGATATATTAGGATTGATTTAATTGACTTTTTTCGAAGTAATCAATCTGTTATGAGTTTCAAAAAAATCAACTATTAAATAGTGTCAAAATTGACATAAAAGAGTTCTTAAAACAAATATTATATTCTTAATTGATATTAAATTCCTAAAAATCTAAGGTTCGGCCAAGAGACTTATATCATGATAGGTCCATCATTAATGTACCACTTGGGGGTCGCTTGGATGTATATAGTAAGTTTATTAACCATATTATATAAAAATACAAAGAGACATTGTAAAAGTGAAACTAATTAACTTAGAGTTAATACTTAAAGATAAGGTTAATATAAGTACCCAAACCTGTCTAAATTCTATTGGTTGAGTGGTTTTCGACCTATCCCCACCTTAAACTTTGAATAATAAGCTTTTGAGCCATTAGAAACCGAATATTAATTTATTATAAATTAATATTTCTAGCTTTTCCAAAGGTCCCCCTCACCCCTCTTATAAAAGGGCACTCCTCCTTCTCATTTCTTCACACCTTAAAAGCCTTTTGGTTCGGCCAAACTCTTCCCAAATACTCTCCCAACATCCCTCAAAACAACCTAGAGGCCTTAGTTTGATCATAAAGCCAACCTAAGGAGCCCTTTTGATCAAATCAAAAGGAAGAACCCGAAGAAGAGGTAATGATTTCACCACCCTTTTCTAAGTTCATTTCTTCTTCCACTTCTTCTTCCTTTGTTCTTACCATTCTAAAATAATAACTCCAGTATCTCACATATACTGTGATGTTATTATAAGTATGGTACAACCATATTCAGTATTCTATCCACCCTTTGAATAACATGTCACCATACGTGCGTACGTACGGCTTACTGTCTCCACGTCGTGGTGTAATTGTTATTCAATATAATATTATTTGGATGGGTATAATAATGATGTGTAACTCATGTAAATAATAAATATAACATGTTAATGATTCTGTATATATGATATACCATTCATTTATATATTATTTTAATATCAAAAGAATGATATTGTCGCTCGTGCGTACGTACGGACTACCGTCTCCACGAACGCGATGAGATTCATTCTCCATCGTAACCATTCAAGTATAATTATCATTTGATGATTTAAAATTGATTTTTAAGGACTAGATATCATTCTGGATATGAATAAGATACAACAACCATGGCTTATGTAACAAAACATATAAAATAAAATGAGTAAGTTAACTCCCGAAATGACGATAATTCTAAGATATTATTAACAAATCAATGTTAAAAGATCATATATGATATCATATTATTATATATGATTCTTGTATAATTTAATAACAACTATTTCACCATTATAAAGGAGGTTAACCTACCCCAACCAAGGAAAAGTACAAGGTAAGGGTTCACTTTACAACCTCTTCATTATCCAAGGTTGTTTATACGTAATAATCTACTGGGATCTCTTTATCATCCACATCCATGTTTCTTAAAAATGCATTTCAAAACATTTTTACTATTTACTAGAATATGAGTTAAAGTCATTTATACCATTTTTGACTTTTATAAGTGATTTATAAAGGAATCTTTCGGTCTTTTTCAAAACAAGGTCCTTTTTAACCTTTTCGACAGAATTAAGGTAAGAATGTTTTTTTAACTTATACGGCGGGTGCGGTTATTTTCCGCCGTTATAAAATCTTCAAAGCTTCCCTTACAAGCTTATAAGAATATTTTCAAAGAAAATGTTTTATTTTATATGGATCTTAAATTATTTCAACATAAAAGGAGATATTTCTTTAAAAAAAAATTTGATTTCATCTATGTCAACATCCTTTGATGGATTTTAAGATTATTTGAAGTTGATTTATAATGATACAAAACTTCTATATTGTATTGAAGGTTTTGTGATATGTTTGACTGTGGATGTGCTATTTTTATACCATTCATAGTTTATGGTGAAAGTATTGACATTTCATATGCTAGTTTTAATATGAAAGTTTATGTTATGTTTAAACCTTTTCATATGGGAATGCATTGGACTTAATATTTGACGGGTGGAGCCCGCTATAGCTCCTCGATGCATCGGTAGGTCTCATGAGACAAACTAGTGTCTTGGCACAAGGCCTTGACAAAATCTTATTTGTAGTCTTGGCACGAGGCCTTGGCTATGTGGTTATGATAGTCTGGCATTATGCATTCCAACATTATGAAAGTGGTTATTGATTTTTGCATGTGATTATTCGATTAGTAGAATATCCATGTGAATAAGTAAATGGCATTATTTCATTTTATTTATGCCATAACATGTTGAAAGTTCATATTTAAAAGGCTTTTGTTTTAGTTATACACTGCCTTAAATGTTTATTCTTATTTATGAAAGTTTCCGCTATATTGTTATCCTTACTGGGCATTTGAGCTCACCCCTTTTCTATGTTTTATTTTTCCCAGGATGTGAAGAAGTAAGTTATGAATGACCTGTAGGGATTTTATGAGGGGTTAATAGTGTGGATTGTGGAAACATTATGTTGTTGTAGTAGTTTTTCATTTTATGATGTAATGTAAATCTTATGAATATATCTAGTGTTTCCAAGGCTACTAAACCAGTCGGTCTTTCGAGATTTGATCTTTCTTGTGATCATTCCAATGTTATGTAATAATGCACTGACTCTGGGTAACTGGGGTCGGGGCGTTACAAAAAGTGTACATATAGAGTGAGTAAAAAGACCTTGTAGGGACCACCAATGATATCATCTATCTCATTTAATTATCAACTATTTATAAGAAAAGTGTTTATACAATTTATATGTATAATTTTCAGTCAATTTACTAGATAATGGAAAGTACATTATAAAAACTAATATATTTTAAATCATTGATCTATAAAACAATAGGGATAAATCATTTTCTAGATCCAAACCAGTATAAACATACTTTGATCATATATTGATATTTATTATATGTTAACTTACTTTCATATAGATTCATGATCACCATGAAAAACTAGTCTATAACTACTAGGATCCATTATGTCCTACATATGGGAAAGTAAACAATTTATACCAATATAAAAAAATACAGTAACCCTAAAAAATACTCCAGTGGTATTGGTAGAAATCACTTTAGCCCTAGGAAAAACATCAAAAATATATAACAAATCATAATCTTAATTATAATTGAATTAAAAACTAAATAAGGTGAAACCTATCCAACATCTAGAAAAAAATAAGTCATAAATGATTTCTTAACATATCTAACATCTTCGAAATGAAAATAATTCCAAGGAATTAATAATATACTCAACCTCTTGGATATAAATTTGATATTAAAGAAGGTGTAACATAACTGACATATAAGATAGGAACATGATACTCAAAATTTTGTATCATAGAAAACCAATAGGATCTGAACTACATTTCAAGGAAGGAATAACACATGTAAATTTATAGATAGGAAATAACATGAGTCAATATATCCTCCAACCCATACCACTAATCATAATCCAATTTCATCATGTCATAACTCCATTATTAAGTTATAAAAAGATTATATCATGAGAATCAATAGAACCTAAACCTTGAACATGAAATATAATATTAATCTATGTATAAAAAACATTATATCAATCCAGTACTCTAAATAGTGTAAAATAAATTTTCTAACCCTTACATCTATATTATTTATCAACTAAAAATAAACCCCTGTCTATAAACAACATTAATTTATCACATTATGGAGAGAATACAATTTAGGAAAGTGATCAATCATAGAAAAATCCCAAATGATCAAAAACCAATATGTTATTCAATGTCATTTAATTTGATAAAATCCAACCACACTAATATATCCTTATGTTTCCACTCATATTTCATTTTACTTGAAGATTATACATTTAAACATTAAACCCTTTAAATATAAGAATTAATTTAATTTTTTTATGATGGTGATAAATTATTTACTAATTTAATATATAATCATGAATCTATAGGATCATGCTTATCAAAGATTAAAATATAATATTAATGTAAGGTTCAATGAAACCAAAAAATACTCAACACTTTATTTCAATAAAACTATTGTTTATGAAACAATGTTTTCATATAAAATCCATTACATACACACTAAATTATCCATGTATATCTAGTGAATGAATATAAAATGATTATTTAGTTAATGAATAGAATTTACACTATTAAAGTGTATATATTTTCATAAAAGGAAAATTTAATTAATAAACTAATAGTCGTAACTCAGATATAAAATAAAAAGGACCTTCTAAATACATTATAAAATGAAAAAATGTCTCATCACAAAAACATAATATGAAAAATACACTTTTTAGAACACATAAATAAATAAGTATTTTTATAAGTGTTTTAATCATCAATCATGTCAATGGAATCTTTTATAAAAACTAAAATTTCATAGGGAAACATTTCTTGTTAATAGAATATTGAAAATGAGACCATTAAACATGTTTCATGAACTTTTTATAAATAAAGGATGTAATAACCAATATAATAATATATTTACAGGGATCTATGTTTTTAATGAATCATAACTTATACGTTAACATATCAATAGGTAAATCATGTAAAGATATCATAGAAACAATCCATATAATTTATATAATATTGATCATGGGAATAAAATTATTTTAAAATATAAAATAAACCACAATAAGTTCCATTTATAATTACCAAAATAATCTTGTAAATTTTATTAATATTTTGAATTTTAATTTTGAAACACATTCTAGGAAATAATTAATTAATTAGGATAGGCGAGTTGAGACTACCTACCAAACTAGACTAAATAATAACTCTTCTCGACCCTATAATCTACTATAAGCTTCATTTAATTTAATTAACCTATAAATTTTTTTAATTTAATCTAAAAAATTTAATTTCATAAAAAAATAATCTATAATATAATATAAAACATTCTAATATCACCCATAATATACTATTGGAACCCAAATAATTAAAATTTCCAATTTTCCTAACCTAGAAATATCAAATTTAAAATAAAAAACACAAAATCTTTAGGGATGTATCAGTCAAAAAAATAAGTCTCAAAATAAAACATAAGATAAGGTAATAAACCCTTTTTATATTCTTTAAGTATAGATATTTAAAATCCCAAACATAATAATATTATTCCACCATGTTTTTGGTGGAGTCACACGATATAATCTCTCCATTCAAAACCTACAATCAAAGATGTCTAATTGATAAGGGATAACATAAATTAATGATTTGAACTTGTTTTTGAACATCTAGAATTGATGTTTAGAATCATTTATTAACTATAAATAGGAGGAGGGTTAGATCCATGTGCTTTGTTTCATCACATAACTTCCTAGTATATCCCTAATGGGGTTACATTCTTTAATTTACATTTTTCTTTTATCAATCCCTCAATTATTATTTTAACATATTATATCATTTTTATTCTTGTTAAGGGGTTTATAAACTAAAAATTAACATGATCTTAAGACACATGTGTTCATTACTCATCCCACCCTACAAGGATTAGAAATTATATAATAATAATAATAATAATAATTTACTTTTCTAAATTTTTGTAGTAATAAAAATAATAATTACAACCATAATTATGTGTGTTCATTAAAAAACATAGAGATATATTTATAATAATAAAATTAATGACATGTGTAGAATAAAATTTTTCTCTGTGTATCAAAATTTAATAATCAGAGAAAATTTAGGCTTTGGGTAAAAAACCTGCTCCCAAGTAATTAACTAAAAAGGAGGAAGAATGTGGCTACAACATATAGAGTAGAGTAAAGGTATAAAATTCACCATCACATTGGACGAATGTAAATACATAGAATAATCCATGAGATATGAATACAAGTATTAAACTCCATCCACCACCTTCTTAGAGATATAATCTTACACCATGTTACATTCCTTATATATTTGAGAAATACTGACATGAATCCCCTCCATATAATTTAAGAACCATATCTTAGATGGAAGTATGGGCAATGGGATGATAGGCATATGAGATTAAAAATATTGAATGATCATTAATTAATCACATTCGATCTGAAGATTCATCCAGTTGTACTATTTGGGATATTTAATTGCATGGGTTATAGGTAATAACTCTACTTTACAAGAAATGATGTTTTTTTGAAAATTGAATAAAGACCCTTTATAATAATAATTGTGATAATAATAAATATCACATATATATATATATATATATCACATTTATACATTCCCCTCCCCCATAAATATCATATTATAATTATCTAAAAAATATACAATAATTATTCAGTTGTTACATATCAACTACAACTATAATTATATTTTTTACATCATTTAGGGAATAATAATTTAAAATATTATTTCCCATAAAATTTACTTTAGATTTAATAATTTTAACTCAATAAATTTATTAAATAGTACTTCCATCACATTTAAATAAATAATATCATTTATTAATAAATATAGTATTTTAATCTTATTTATATAAAAATAGAAAATCCCTTTCAATGACCAATAATGATGAAAATATTAACTTCAAAATTTAATAAATAAATATATTAAAAATAAAATTATTCACCCTTGGCATATAAGTTAACCAATACCCCACAACTAGAAACCCACTATTCTCACAGGACCCCCCCCCCCTCTACTAAACACCGTGTCGTGTACCTATTGAGCATATTCCAATTACCTGATGGCCTCTTAATCAATTTAATGTATGCCACAAACCATTCAACCTTTTTAAAAACCTTTATATTACCATTATGACAAATTAATATGAGTAACACGGTTCTAAAATTTATTTCCAAACCTCAAAATTGTTTTTTGAAACAAAAAATGTAAAATAACCATCTCTAAAATTCATCTCATTCACTTTTCTATCCATTTATATCAACCTATAAAAACATTGGTTTCCTTAATGTAGTTGATAGGAAATAAAATGTTAGACATATATATAATATCTGGTTAGATCTAGTTTATTGGGGAAATTCTTTATTTTTTAATGGAATGTACCATTTTAGACATCCACTGTTATTTATTCTATGATATTTGTAATGAAATTAGGAATAAAATACCCAGATGGTTCATAATTATATAGTTTTTTGGGTATAATAATGGACTTACATATAATCATGAATTTTATCTTACAAGTATTTGAGTATTATATTTTTTACTAGTGTATGTTTGACATAGATTACCTTTAATGGTTTATATTTAGTAACAATGTGAAAATATATTATTTTTTAATTAATTTAATTATCCTATATTCATGACATTTACATGGTTTTTCATCCTTAGGGGATGGATTACTAAGGATATTGAAATACAGACACTTAATTTTACAACCCCATTTATCATATTGAGTAAGTATATGTTTCAATTGGCATTAATTTAGATACCAATGGTGATAAGAGAAACATTGTGTCCATGGATTGTTTTTATAGCACTAATGTATTCAAATTATTATGTTTTATTATATATTTTTTTGTATATATATGTTTTGAAATATGCTGATTTATTAAATTTTAATGTGGTATTAAATTCATGAATAATAAATTATTAAGTTTTTAGTTGATAATGTACTATTTATCATTCTTGTCTCAATACTTTTCATTTCATGTAAAGTACTCCATAGTGTTATAAAGTTGGTAATGCATTGAATTTTTGTGATTTATAGCTAAATTTTTTTTCACCAAATAATGGAAATTTATTTTTATATATGGGTCATGAATGTTTTTTCATGGATATTAGAAGATGATATTATATCTATTGATTATTGAATATAAGAAATTTGAAATATTTACATGTAAATACTTGAGAATAAATATGCTGGAGTTTCTGAAATTTATGAAAAAATGTATGTTTCATATTTAGGATCATAGTTCCCAACTATCTATCTCTACATAAGGAAATTAAAAAAAATATCATTTCCATATTATTTTAAATTTATTCATTTTTTAATACTATAGTAAAATTATCATATGGTAGATTTTATCCTTTTATATAACACAAAGGTGATGAGGTTTTTCTTGTAGAGAGTACTTTTGTGAAAATGATGTTGGAGTATAGATATATAATGGATTCATGTTAAAAGTTATATATTATTAAGTTTGGTCATTTAAAATGTGTTTCAATAACTACTTTCAATATAAATATAATAAAAAATGTAGAATAATTTATATCCAATATGTTTTTAGAATATTGAGGGATTATCAACTTGTATTGAGTATTATGATTATTCTCAAAATTAGTATTATGGAATAATTGGTATCAAAATTCGATATATAGAGATGGTATCATTATAGGGGGTGTTTCTTTTAAATTCATGGTAAATGTTAATATTTTAAATAATGATTTTAAAAAACAATATCACCCTTGTTTCCAACGTCGAGCCTTGAATAATATTGGATTAAAGATGATTACATAGAATTATTTTTTATTCTTTGAAGAGATTAATTAAGTAAATAATTAGTTATAGAAAACAATTATTTTAATTTTATTTCAAAATAGGGGAAATATATAAAAATTTTAATTAGTAAGTTGAATTAGATTATGATTTGGAATATAAATTTGTGGTAGTGCTGAAAATTAAATTCCAAGTTGAAGATTGTTAAACCTATACAGATATGTTATGTCAGATCTATTTCATCCTCTATCTATATATGTTGACCCAAATGTAAATAATATAACATTGAAGATCAATAATCGGTTAGAAGGACCCATATTCTATTTTAGAAGATTAAAATATATAGCTCGATGATTCCCCCATAACATTTATGAATTTGATAAAGAAGAATGTGATAGGACACCTTAGAAAATATTCCCCTATAATTCTTTTTAAGAATATGAAGTTAAAAATTCAAGAATGTTTCTCAATCCATATTTTAAAATCATATATCCACATGTATAAGTTTTAAAACAATATATATATAGCTTATGAGATGGATTAATTTCATACAAATACATCACAAATTACCCTCTTAACACTAATCCAGTATTTATAACATCATTCTTGAATATCAAATGCAATATCATTTTTAATTGAAAAATTTTGAATGTGAAGTTATATCTCATCATTCAGGTAGCCTAAATAATATCTTAATTTGAATAATAAATCAACCTTGAAATTATTTAGATAGAATCCAATTTAACATATTTATTTATTTTACAAATTTAGAGAATGATTATTTATGGATTTCATCCAAATAAAATTGTTCGACATTGGAAAGAGTTATATTTTATTATCATTATAAAAAATATAACCCATTCTCCCATAATATAAGTCTATTTTTAATTACACACAATAGCCTATTAAAGTATGATTTATTTTTTGAAAAAAAATATATATGTATTTCAGAAAAATAAATGTAAGATTTTATCAGTACTGAAAAATAGAGTTTAATGGAATGATTATATATGGATAAATAAAAAATAACTTATAGATTAATCTATAATCAAATGAAATTTTATTAATGAAATTCATATGAGGCTATTTCCTGGAATAATATTTATACACAAATTGTATCCTTTCCTAAATTTTGATCTCCCCATTACATATATATAAGAAGAAGAAAATGATAAATAATCTCATTTTTTTTATTTTTATTAATGGATAATTATTTTAGTGTAAACATAGATTAATTGTATCTATATAATTATTATGAATTTGAAAAGGGAAGAGTTTTTAAGTTTTTACATTAGATATTTGATCATATTTCACATCATATGTAGATAAATTAAAGGAGAGACATTTTTACTATATCACCAAGATCCATAAATTTTTATGGTATTAAAGGGGAATCATTATGTGTTTTAAATGATGAATTTAAAGGGTATTTCACCACTCAAAATAAAATAAATAATGTGATAATATCAATGGATTTTTGGAATATAAATACTAATGTATCAATATTATATAAAAATGAATAAGTTGATGATATATAAAAAAATATAGAGGAGTTATCGTGATAAAAATTCATTGGACAAACTCAAATATATAAGTAGATGTTCTATTAATAAGAAAACAAATAATAAGGGAAATGTTTAAGTTGGTGAAAATAGAGTAAGGAATATTTAAAATTCATGTTGACAGAATATGGCTATATAAAATTATCAAAGGTTTAATATTTATATTATTTTGAAATCATAATATAAATGTAGTTTCCTATCTTGTATTGATACGTGAGCATCCTAAAAATGAGTGAAAGGAAAATATAGATATTTTTTATAATATGGAACTCATAATAAGAGTCTAATAATTAGAAATAAATGAGGGAGTGTTCCTATTTATAAACCCTTCATAATAAAATATTAATTATAGAAATACATATATGATGATAAGTGGGTCACATTCTCCTTTAATTTTACACGAAATTAGAATTTAACCATGTAAATCATCATGTATGTTATGTTTAATTTCATTATCTACATTTTAAGGTGAATAATTAAAAAAATGATTCACTCTTTTGTGAGAGATAACATACAAAGAAGGAAAATAGAAAAGAATTACATAATTAATAATTGACCCATGTTAGCGTGTTTACCTTATGGTCGTAATTAGGGGTGTTAAAAATGAATTAATGTGAAGGATTATGTTTGGATGATATAAATTTATTGGGATATGTCGCTCTTATATAATTGTTCAAAATGTATTTTTAGGTTGGTTTTTCATTTCTCTAGTTTTATTCCATATATATTACAGTTGTTTTTAGGTAGACATATTTGAATCATAATAGTAGTATTTTGATGAAGACATTGTAAATAAATAAAAAGTGTATCAGATGAGAAAAATGAATTAAATATATTTTTTGGGAATGAGATGTGATTTATAATGTTGATAATGTATAATAATAATTATGAAACTCTTATGTGAACGATAAATAACGAAATAGTTTTGAATTATTGGAAGTTTTATATTATAATAAATCACATGGTATGTTTTGGAATGGATTATTTTAGATTATCAGAGATGAAACATTTTACATATTTTCAAGTATGAAATATCTAATGGTGAGGAAGATGTAATTTTTACTCATTTACAAATAATTTTGAATATTTTTGAGGTCAAAATGATTGATTATATTTTTGGTATACTTTATGTTTCAATTTAATGAAGAATATTATGGTGAATTTTAGGTGATGAGTGATCTATGTAGGTTTTAAGAGTAGAAAAACCCTCATTAGATTTCTAATGGTGTAGGAAGTAACTTATAAGGATACTACTATAATTGATGTTTAGGTGTCAGCACAGTAGTGTTCTGTTGGAGCAGTAGACCTCTAGTATAGCCTATAGATGGTTCAATGTGATGAATTTCTTAGACATTAAAAATATCAGATATTTAGTGGAAATAAAATCCAAATACAAAGATTAATCAAGTTAATAATAAATATATTATTATATTTAAAATAAATTAAGATCAAACCTTAAAAAATTTATTTGATCTAGAATGATCAAATAGTTTGATTCCAACCACTGATTAATGAAAACATTTTCTCACCTCCATAGTTGAACCACTAACTATGGAATCACTATGAATTTTCATGGGATATTTTTATCATCTAAGGAATTTCAAAAACTCATATAATAAATCATATAAATATTTTACAGTAAAATCATTATTATTTTAGTCGTATATTTCAATGTTCTACAGAAACATTTCTCCTATAATTATTTAAATTTTTTAATATTATAGGAAAATTATATTTCAAATAATTGTATAAACTTTTACAAAAAAATCACGATTGTAACATATATGGTATAAAAAAATATGTATCAATAAGCTGATATCATATATCACAATAATAACATCTATATCATATACATTTATATACTACATATTATTGTGAATGATATTATCTTTAATTTATATATCATTCAATCTTTCACTTTTAATAAATCATCATAAATTTATGTATGTTTGATATTTTTTTTGATCATATATCCAAATTCATTGAGTAAAATTAGAATTTTAATTATCTCATATTTTATGAATTTTTTTTATACTACTATAGATACTCATTTACACGGCCATATATTCAACCCTATAGGTTATTGTAACTTTTTAATATTAATTTTAACTTATATTTCTATACTATAATCAAGGAGTAACCTATATAAAAATATAATTGGTAGTAAAAAAACAAATTAATTTTGTGTTATCTTTAAAAAACCCATGTATCTTGGTATTAACATTTACATTATATGTATCCCCATGCATCTTATATATACTGATAATATCTCTTCATCATAGACATTGGGAAAAACCATGAGATATAAAGTGATTCAATATAATATATGCTAACTTGTACATTCTAAATTAATATATTTTATTTAATTATATTGATAAATAAATCTAATGTAATATATCTATGTATATGATAACATCACATGGTTTTTAACTATATTACCCTTAAATTTCAAAAATGTAACTCAATTAATGAAATTTATTTCATAAATTTCAAATAAGAGAATAAGTCATATAATTTTTATGAAAAAATCATACCATGAACAACATCATATCTAAACACCCCCCCACACACCGCCACCAAATTAGATAACAAAGAATACTTATATAGTAAAGGTATCAGATATTTAAGGATCACACTTTTATCCCAAGGAATTCAAGTGTAGACTATAAGTCATACACGTATAAAAATATCAAGATTCATACTTGTATCTTGTGAGTGAAATTTGTATCTCAGTGTGATCCCCTACTCATAGAATCCCAACATATCATCATGTACTATGATATTAGATGCTGATCATTGATAAAATAGAAACAAAATTCATTGTATGGGTTATTTGTTATTTAAGTCTCATGTAACAATGATAGATCACATAAATGATTGAAAGTGTATAAAATTTAACTAATATTAAAACCATAAGTCATTATATTATACCAAGATTTATATCACAAGGAATAACCTTGTGAGTAAGAAATAACTAAATACATTATATTCATTTCCCAACTACTTTATATTTCCTTCATCTTTTTCCCTAATAGTTGTTTTTTTAGAATATTATATATTTCCTTCAATAGACTGTTAATAAATCATTACTCCAAAAAAATCATTATTTATTTTAAGCTCATAGATTTTTTTTAATAATAATAGAATTTAAGGAATCAAAATAATCATTTAATATAATTATTTTAGTATCTTTTATTAAAATAATGACAATAAATATATCTTTAATCTATTTATAACTTATTATTATGGAATATAATAAAGAATTAAGTTATATATATAATTATCTTTGTTAATATAGAATTAATTTAATTACATATTAAATGTTTTCATATATCAAAAAAAATTTCCATATGCTTATAAATTAATTTATTTTGAGAATATAAATTAGAAACCTTAATAGAATTCATATCAAAAAAATTCCATAATATTTTTGAAAATAGTCTATTTCAATTAAAAAATATATCTATCATTATTTAATACTACTACCTAAATTTTTCCTTTTACTAACCCATACAAACATATATTCAATAGATTATACTAATATGATAAAAAAGATACATTTATTTTCCTTATGATTAAAATAAACTCTTAATGTCATGAATATACATTAAAAAATTCAAAAATCTCACAAAATAAGTTGGAATCCATTTTTATCCTTATCATATATTTCTTCCTAGTGGAATAAAGAATATAACTATTAATTATTAAACATTATGTCATATTAAGTTTTAAATGATTAAAATTATACTTAAATGAGAATGAATTTTTGTTTTTAAGTAAATAAAAATAATAATTTTGGTAAAAATAATATATTAATATAATTTTAGTACTGTTTTTAACAACAATTGTATAATTATATTAGGTTGCGGATGAGGATATATTGTCTGTAAATCTATATTATCTACCATATTAATCATATGAACCATTTACCATGTGAACCATGTAATAAAATTTTCAAATATCATATTTATTTTTTAAAATAGTTTTCACCTGGATGAAAATGTTATATTCATTTTTAATTCATGTTATAAGGCTCAAACCATTTTTATAGATATTTATTTAGGCATAATGTGTGTTAGTATGGTTTTAGAGGGATCTAAATCTTAAATGGAGTCACATAGAGTTGGAATTATTTTTTTAATTTTATAAGGAAATAACCATATGCATTTCATGACAAACTATTTCATGGTGGATCTAGAAATGATAAGCATGGAGGAAATATTTAGTGTTTTTTAGTTTATTTTGTATAGTTGAAATCACTGTGAAAATGGTTTGATAATTAATTTTGAGATTGGATCCTTTTTTAAGAAATAAAATTGGTTAAATACCTTATAATTATCTTATTATTACTATGAAAAGTCAAGGGTAGGATCTCATGGATTGTTTCACTTTTGTAAAACATATATATATCTCAAAAATAGTGTAATATCTACTGTTTTGAGTAAAAAAAATTCATATTAAAAAATTATATTCATTAAAATGGGTGTTTTTCTCTCGATATTGGGTGTATATTTAATTAATTAAAATTGGTTTATTGATATTGACCATGTAATGGAGTGTCTAGTATTAGTTATTTGGATTCACTAAGTTTAAGAAAAAATGGGAAACAATGTGTGGATGTTGTAATTTTCTAATGCATTACTTCTGAAGGACAGTCTCATTATGGTTCTTATCATTGTCTTATATGTTTGAAAAAGATATGCCTTTTTTATGTTTGAAATGTATTAAAATATCAATTTTGGAGGAGAATATGTAGTGGAGCTCTGAGATATTGTCTATGGTGGTTCCCAAAATAATAGTTTTGTTGATTCCCATTCCATGGTGACTGGAATTTTTTGAAAATTTAAGAATTTTATTTGAATTAAAATTATATGTATTTATTGGAATTTTATGAGGGTGTAGTTACATGAGTTTTAATGTTTGGATGTAAAAAACATGTTGGACACCAAGGGTGATCATAAATCATAATGAAATGTAATTTTATCCAAGCCATTGCATTAAATACATGGAATTGATATGTTTTTCAACATGAGATGTAGATATAATTAAAAAAGTTGTGTATGATAGTTATTTAAGAAAATGTATAAAAATAATGTGATTGTTGTGAAAAATAGGATGATGATTGGAATAAAAAAGTCCAAAAGAGATTTTATATTTCTTATACTTATTATTCATCAAGAATATAGTTTCACTTTTTATTCCCATTATATTAATATGGTACATGAAACCGATAGATTGAGATAGACTTGTTAAATTTTTAATGGAATTTCCCTACCCATAGGTTATTTTTGGAAACAAATGATCATCAATTTTTGTTTGTAAAATTAACCACTACACGTCATGGATATAGTCACCCCACTTATGGGAAACAATAAAATATTAAATCCTACTCTATTTTTACACCGACAATGTTTTAGAGATAATTTCCTTACTATATTGAGATATATAAATCTTAAATAAAATAATGTTTTCAAAAATAATTCACACCCCCTCTGTATATCGATAAATTATTTATGTGATCCTAATAGTTGGTATTATATCCATAATTTACTCTTGAAGATCTAATATTGATAATTTCCATGGATCATCAAAACTCTATAAAAAATAAAGGTATGTAGATATTTTATGAAAATAACTTTCATATATGTAATTAAATAATGTTACCATACCTTCTCGCTCATTGATATGATGCTCTTGATTTAGCTCTTTTTAGTTTTATGGTTCCATTTGAGACTTATACATACATGTTACCAAATAATAAATATGTTGATATTGATTGGAATGTAATAAATATACTAATTTATTCATTATATAAGAAGTTTTCTACAATGGTTATTAGATTAAAAAAATTAGATCATAAAAAATCAATGTATCTATGTAAGACACAAAAAAGTAAAGGAAGAAAAGTTAAAACTATGAAAAATTCAGTAAAAAGATTTGATAATTTAAGAATATGAATCCATTAATGAGTTCATTACATGAGTAAACATGATTTTTAACATCATTATAGGCTATGGGTAAGAACATAAAAACTCCATAGTGTTATTAAAATAATTAAAATATTCCCAAATAAATTTCATTCCATGATATTATCCCTTTAATATATAGATCATTAAAATATCATAATTGATCAATTTAATAGAATTTTAGTTTTCCATGTGATGATAATAGATATTATAGTAAAAAATAGTTATAAAATAGAGGGATATTTAATTTAAATCATTAAGAAAATTTAAAGATTTAATATGGGGAATATAACATTAATAGAGATGGGAAAATGGAAGTATTTTATTATATTCTCTTTTTATTCTAAAGATTAATTAAAATGGGAAAAGGTATGTACTAAGAAAATCTATATTTTAAGTATTTTAACTATGTTAGAATTGGTAAGTTATATAAAAATTTTCCTATTAGATTCATCAAGGGTGATGAAGATAGAGATGATCCCAAATGGTCCTTCAAGAAAGGATAGTCCTATAAAATGAATCAACATCAATCAAAATGAGAGAATAATATCTCAAAAAAACATTAAAAAAAATCTTTCAACCACTTGAAAAAGTGGATTCTAATAGGAAGGATATTAATTGTGATGACTTTAATCCTAAAAAAATACAAAACATTATTTTTATTAATGAAGAAGATAAATACTTTATATCTATAGATGATGAAAACCAAATTGATAGGTTTTTATCTATTAAATAATGTGAATAATACAAATTTTTCACATTAAGAGTTGAAATAAATATGTTTTTAAAGGAGATTATATAGATATGAGAAGAAAGTTAATACCTGAAATAAATTATTAATGAAGGAAAACCAATCAATATTGAAAAATAATATTTTATTAAGGTTATTGAGATGTTTAATCCTGAGAAACATGATAGAAATAATGTCTTTGATTATATCAATTATACAATAATTAATATAAATAAATAGAATGAAAATATTAAGATGAATATTTTATAAGATGACAATTACATGAACACATTCATATTCAATTACACTAACTCAATCATAAAAATTAGTGAATTTTATTTGATTTATGAGAGGAAAATCAAGGCTATATAATAATATAATGAGTGTCTAAATTAGTGGAGACCATTTAATATTAGTGTACGGGGTATTAGATATAAATAATAAGAGTCCAAAAATGAAACATGGTAATATAATATCTTATTAAGTTCCAAATAAATCTAAAATAATATTTTACTCCTAGATAAAAAAAGTCAGAAGAAAATTAAAAATATGCTCAACCCTGTGGAGAGAGAAAATCTGGATAAATAATTTTGTCATCCCTAATTAACTAAGGAATATTTTAGTTAAATGGTTTTATGGAACCATAAAATAAAAATCCTAAACAATTATTTAGATAAAAACACATAAAATAAAACAATTATCATCAATGAATTATATTTAGAGTTTATTTCTATTGTTATTTAAATTTTAGTAATAAATGTTATAGTTTCTCATTTAAAAAATCACTATTGAGACAAAGGATAGAACATGATCCAAGTGATAGACTACAACAAAAAAAGGACTTCATAAGGAGAGAAGTAATTTGAGATGAAACATAGTTTTTATAAAATAAATAATGTTTGTGTATGGTTTGATCAAGAAATAAACCCTTTATATGATTGTATTATAATTCTACTATATCAATTAAATATTAATTTTTGGTTAGATAATGTTCAAAAGAATAGTGTGTTCAATCGGTAACCACATTTTTTTATGATTATTTTAGGCTTTTAAAACAAATAATCCATGGATTATTGATAGTGATTACTCTTAAAATATGATATACCATCTGAACGTTTTTTAAAAATATTGAAAATATGAATACATATCTATTAAATTTTTTAATTATAGCTCAAGAAAGATCCTGGGTGCTTGTGAAATAAATATTATAAAAAACAAACTAAATTATAAAAATTTCCTTTTTGTTGGCTGGATAAAAAAAGTGTAAGTGTGTAATGTATTTATAATGATGTAAATGTGGTTGTATTCAATGTGAATGGTAACTTAATGAAATGGTTAAAATATAGATCAATAGTTTCCATGGGGATTAGAACTAATGTAAACCCTTTTTTATGATAGAGATGCAACAAATTATTACTACATGATTATTGAGGATGAAAATAATTTTTAGAATTGAAGACTTATCTACCATTGAAAAAAATGTATAAGAGGTTTGAAAAAGATAAGGATGTGAAAAATATTCTTTTACCAAATAAAAATCCCACTACTTTTCAAACATCTCAAAATGGAATGATATTGAATAAAAGCTACAAAGAGATTGAAATTTTATGTCAAAGTCTATTAGAGTTTGTTCATTTAAATGTTTATGGACACCTAAGAAATAATTAAATGATTATATATAGGTATTTCATGACATTCATTGATGATTTTACAATAATGTCATATATTATGTTTATTTATAATAAATCTAAATCATTGATATTTTTTAAAAGTTTCAGGATACTAGTTACAAAATAGACACTTTAAGAATTGAAAAATCAGAGGTCTAATAATTGGAGTTGATATACCAATAAAATGTTATCCTAATAGCTTTACATTAATGGAATAATGAATAATTTTAGTTCACTATAAACTCCATAAAAAACTTATTAGTTGAATAGAAGATTATGGTAATTGTTTATATTTCTAGAACCACGCTAATTGAGCCTGATATCATAATGTATTTTAAGAGAGTTTTTTTTCATTTACAAGAATCATTCAAAGTATGATATTTGGGATTTTAATTTCATATATTAATTTATATAAATTTTGGTCTATGAATATGAAAAATAAAAAATAAATTAATTTTTTTGAGACTCTATGCTTGATTAAGAGGAATGGAAAATATAGTGTAAAATTTTATGTTAATGTTTGAGATGGAATAATTCTTAACTAGAAAACAAATAGACATTCATATCATTTATAAAATAAGAAAAATAATATGTTGGTTAATTTTGATAATGTGATAATCATTGAAAATGTTTATTATCTCAAAAAAAAATATCCTATCGATTATTATGACGAAAACAATCTCATAGTTCAACTTGATGTACAGATTGAAGAAAATTTTGAAATTCATAATGATAATGATAATTCATATTTTTAATAATAAGGTGATGATTCTGAGAGAATAAAGGGAACGTGAATATATGTTATAATAAGAAATCATGATCATATTTAGAATATCATTGGAGATCTTAATTAAGGGGCAGAAATAAAATAGAATAAAAACAACTATTCAAATTTGTCTGATTTTAAAGTATAGAAACACAAAAATTGATGAAGATCTATTGAAAAAGGTTTTTATTAAGTATAATAATTAATATATGAATTAAATTTAAAGGAATTAAATATTTTATCTTTTACCTAGACATCTATTGAAGAAAATTATTTGAAAAATGGGTTTCTGGGAACAAAATAAATTAAAATGATGAGGTTGCAAGAAACAAATCTACATTTCATTACAAGGGATATAATAAAATTAAAGAAATAGGATTTGATAAAAAATATCCTTTATCTATACAATATAACATAAAAATATTTTATTTCACTATAGGATAAGGAAATTTTAAAATTTCTTAAATGGATAAAAAATATATTTATTGATTTGACGGTTGTGTGGCAAAGTGAACAACAGGAAAACTGAGGGATTTTTTCGTGATGAAGATAAAATAATATTTTAAAATGTAAAAAGGTCTCCTTTTGTGTTGATATATTCTCTATGATCTTCATAATTGGAAATTTAATATTATTCTAAGTGAATTAAATTTAGATACGTACAAGTGTAAAAAATTTATATAAAGAATAAAAACACTATATCACCCATTAGGATTATAAATATTGATAATAAAATATTTTCCAATGATTAAAAAAATATTGTGTGAGGATTATTAAACACAAATAAAGATATATTTTGGATTTTATTACTTGGTTATATGATTTTTTTACTTTGGTTTAAAAATTACCTATGTTGTTGATTATTATTTCATCTCTAAAGAAACATATGAAAAGGATATTATGAAAAAAATTATATGGAAGTATAATGATGAGATTAAATAAAAATTTAAAAAAGAAAAAATATTTGTAATGATTATGGTAGATGTGATTTCAGTAATAAATAATTTAGGAATTTATTTGTAATCACTTTTATGAGAATTCCTTAATAACATATATTATCTTTGTTGTCAAAATTTGTGATATGTTTCAATATATTCCAAATGATTCATTACTTTTCAGTATTAAAAGGATTATTAGGTACGTTGGAAATATAAGAAACTATAACCAATTATATTAGTGGAAAAAATTTAATTATATATCATTATAGATAACAATTGCGGTGGTTATTTTTATAAACCTATATACATATTTAGAGGGTCATTTATCGGTAATTGAAGGTGTGTATAAATTCATAAGAAAAATAAATCCTTAATCACATTGAGAAGCTCCTAAAATTATTTTTTTTCTAGATAATAAGCAGCTACATAAATGATATAGATGATCATTCAACTCGAAAATATTCATTTTTTCAATGAATCCACTGGTTATTTTTAGTGATGATTAGTGCATGATAAATTCATCCAATAATTATTTACAACATTTATGATCAATGTATATTGAAATAAAATATAATTCTTTAAATGAGATGGTGACTGAAAAAACTAAAAATGAATATTTTGATTCTTCTACAGAGAATTTGGACTATATTCACAAAAAAGGTATCCAAATTAATAAATTTTAGGAACTATAAAAACAAACGAGTTTTTGACTCATTCATTAACATCAATTATTTATGTTTCTAAGACATGTCCAAAATTTTAGTCGTATATTATTAAATATGAAGTGGTATATATTAGTTTAAATGGGATAATTATGTTTATACATAATTTTCTTTAATATATTTTTTGAGATGATTAAAAGAAATATATTGATAAATATACTAATTTTTTTTGAAAGTTGGTATCATCTGAAAAATATTTTATGGGTAGATTTTATTCCTGAGTTAATCATTTTTATTTTCTGTACAAGTATAGCTCATTTAAACAAAGAGCTAATTTTTTTATAAATAATTACTTTGAGATATGTAATACCACCCCCTAACATAATAACCATTTTTTTAATATCCATAAGGGGTGGAAAAGTGATTTTTCTTCTTAGTTTTTGATTTTTTTTTTTGAAAAGGAAACATTACATGTGAAAAGGGATAATATATGAGAATAGTTTTAAACATTTATTCTTGAGTATAATATAATTAAACTAAAATGAATTAATATTGATAAAAAACTAAATGGAGATAGTGATTTCCATGGATGATGATATTTTATTTTATTTTTGAATACATGTTATGAGAGAAAAACCATTTTAAAGGACATTTTATGAGTATTAAAGTAACTTATAATGTCTTCTGAAAGAGTTAATTCTTGAATAGTTCCATAAAGAATTTATAAGAACGTGTTTTTTTAATAAGGAAATCAACTTAAGGATTTCAGGATAGATTATATCATCATAGACCTAGAAACAAAATGAATGGAGGAGTCTATTGGTCTTTTGAAGTTCTCAGTGTTTGGTTTAAATTTATATTTAAAACAACCAAATCATTTTTTTCATAACAGAATATTTTCAAATTATTTTATATTGTAAAAAAACATTTATAAGCTCATGGTAATGTTTTTAAGAGGGTAGGGTAGGAGATCATTGATGGTTCGCTTAGATAAAAATTGGGATCCTGCTCAAAAATAAGTGTAACACATACCATTTTAAGTTTAAAATTTTCTGATAAGAGATGAGAGTCATTAAAATGGTAATTTTTTAAATCCTATTTTTGTAAATTTGATTAAATAATATAGGTTATTATATATTTACTATACAATTAAGGATTTCATTTTAGTTATTTGGATTGAATAAGTTGATGTGGAAATAGGTAGGAAAAAATAGAAGATTCCATTTTCATGGATGATTTCTACATCGAGGTCCTAAGAACAGTACTCTATTTCCATATGAGATAGAGTTTTTTGTGAATATTTAAATATTATCTAATATTATTAATGGAAGATATTATTTTGTGTAGATTTTAACTATTCATTGTGGTGGATACCAATACTATAAAATCACAGAGTTACACTCTAAGGAGATTGGATGTTTTATAAAGCTTAATAATTCAATTTGAATTAAAATTTAGAGGATGTTGTTCAAATTTTATAATTATATAATTAATGATGTAGGAATAGAAACTTATAGTGATCATATATAATAAATAATGTTGATTTTATCTGAGCCTCTGGATGAAGGCCTTAGAGTTTTTGAGAACTTTAACTAAAGAAGTAGCCTTATTGAGAAAGTTGTGTATAATATTTTTTTACAATAATAGATAACCATTAATAGAGTAATTTTCAACATAGTAAGATGATTAGATTCAATAATTCTAGATGATATTTTAGATTACTCTTATTTATCATTTATTTATTAGACTATTTTTCTTTTCCTTTCCATTGTAGAAAGTGTGTTCTTAAAAACATGGGTTGGTGTTAGTATATTATTAATGGTTTGAGGGCATTCCATTGACCTTGGATGGTTTTGATTACAAATATAAACATCCATGTGTTCATGATAAATTAACTTCTATACACTGGGGATGTATTAAACATCATCAATGATAGACCTGCTTAAATTTTTTAATACTCATTTACATTCCAAATCAAGTGAGTTTGAAATATCATTTCCTTTTTATAGTGAGAACGATTATTCTGGAATAATAAATATTTGTTTCCAATAATTTAACCCCTCTATGTTTTAATAATTCATTCAAGTTATCCTCATATAAAACACATATTTTTTTACAAAATAATACAAAAAATATTCTATCATATAAAGGAACAAAAAAATTTACCTTTTAACACAACAATTCACCTGTCGTATAAACTCCATAAAAAATTATTCATGTTGATATATATCATATATTTCCCCTTAAAATTTCCTAAAAATTATTCAATTTATGAAATATATCAAAATATATAACTCCTTTCAGAAACCTCTCTATAAACCTTTTATTCCATGTCAATAAGCATAAAGTTGTAATGTAAATTTTACATCATAAACCCATGAATTAGTATTTAGGAAGAATATTTCTATAAAACAAATACCTAATATGGGATCGATTTTTTTTCTTAATAATTTACTATTTTAATAATATTTAGATCTTTAATTTCTTGTTTTACCATTATCAAAATGTTTTATTCTTTTTAAAACATCAAATTTTAGTTTTAAAAAAGTACATGTTCCATTAAACTGTGTAAAATGTTTATTCATCTTTTTTATCTTGTTTTTCACTATAATTTTCAACATAAGAATTAGGGATCCCCAAAAAACCTCCCATATAATTATTAACAACCCTCACAATAAGGAATAAATTAATTAATTACTTCATAAATTTATTCATTTTATAATTGAAGCTAAATGGATGTTATCTTTATTTGTAGAATTATAAAGTTAATCTATTTGACCAAATATCAATAGTGAAGAAAATAATTACAAACCATTCATTTACCACATTATTTTGAGAACATGAGTATAAATTTAAGTTTACTTTAAAATTTTATAACAACATATGACTTTGATACATTATAACACATAAAACATTCTTTTCCTTCATAGTTACATTTAAAATTGATTATAATTTTTAAATTAAATATATTTTCATGTTTTTTTAAAGAATACATCCATGGGTACAATTATAAACATAGAAACCTCACAATAATTATTTTTAATTTAACTATAATAATCTTTTTATAAATATCTTATAAGGTCCCGACCTTAAACCTTACTAAATATTGAATTAAATGAATAATTCACATTAAGGATCTGTTCATGGTTTAGATTTTTTGAGAATTAGTACATAACTATTACATCTCAAAAGATTACAAATTAGAAACTTCTACTAAGTTTCTATAAAATAAAAACTCTTAAAAAGAAACATGTTTGGTTTTATGTTTTAGATACCATGACATTCCCTTGATTCCATCCTTGACCCTATTCCACATTAAGTCCTGTGAAAAACATTTCAAAAAACTTGGGGTGAGCATAAAAAGCTTAGTAAGGGATACACAAAGAATGAAAACTATTAGTTTTCCAAAACAACAAGTAAACCATGTATACTTTATCAAAGTAATAATTTTCACCTTTATGAAGTAGTAAAAAAACTCTTCAATGAATAAAATATCATTACTTACCATTTTGTAACCAAAATATTACCATAAAACCCATATAAAGAATACATAACATAAAAAGGTAACTTGGGACAATAACATACTTAAATGGAATAACTATACGGTCAACTTCCACACATACTTAATGGAATATCCATACGGCCGACTTCCATACCCAATGCATTGGTGGTTATAACGTAACCACCCGTCCTGGTATTCACGGCACCACCCGTCATATGGTTTGTCACGTAACCACCCGTAAAATGTCCAAGTACCATCATTACACATAAAATATTGAAAATATAAACATTTTAATAACAACATTTCATTTTCAATCACAATAAGTAATTCCAAGATATTGAATTAAGAAATCCATTTTCAAAAACCATTTAAAAGAGATTTTTGAATCAAAGTGTCCCATACCACTTTGAAGCTTTTAATGGAATTATAATTTTAAAACATTAATGTCCATATAAATAAATACTGAAAACCATTTTGAAAACATGGACATTAAATATAAATATTTAGAATAATGAATCTTTAAAACTTTTAAAATGATATTTTTTTAATGAGTTTTTAACAAAATGAGAGACTCTTAAATACAAATAATTGTGGAATAACATGTAATACGAGGTTTATAATATCATGAGAATAAATGGATTCATGATATAATATGTGAAAGGATAGTATACACAGCATATAAGAGTGAATTGGTGTATAACAACAATGAAGTCTTAATGGAAATGTAAATTGAGATGAAATCCATTATAAAGATGGCATCATTAATTTAAGGAAAAATCTATCACATAAATATGTGTGAGAAATATAAATACACCCAATATAAGTGGATATTAAGTGTGAAACAATCAGAGGTCATTCACACATAATCATGGAAAAACAAAACCAATGACATTGATATTTAACTCAATGAAATGAGATTGAGTTATGATTTCCCATACAAGTTCTTAAGAATTTATCAATGAGATAATTATGTGTAGAAATACTATATCCACAAAAAGGTTTGTGTAAAATACAATATAGATATTCCACACATAATCATGGCATAATAAAATCAAGAATTATAGGTTTAACCCAAATAATTGAAAGTGGGTTAAGAAGTTCCCTTACAGAAATTCGACAGCCTAACGGCATCACTTTAAAATTCAGAAAATGAGTTGATGAGAGAGAAAATGGTATCTCATCACATGGACATAAAATTTACATAAATAAGGATATAGAATAATATATCCCAACATAATAGTATGTGAATTAAAAGACATAACAAAAGAAGCCTTTTAAAAAGAGGAGGGTGAAAGGTTTCCTTACTGACTTGGGTAACATTCGAAACGTACAACCCATGAAAGAAGGACTATAAAACATTGATGTAAATACTCATAAATGAAATTATATTACACATAGATTAGAATAATTGGCAGTACATACACCACTCAATGGAAATGGTGAAAAATGTAGCATAAATCTCACGGGAATAAAAGTGAGATGAAAAATCCCTTACGAAAACTCGGTAGCCTAACAGCGCCACATAAAACATCCAAAAATGGTTTTATGAGATCAAATAGGGTCTCTCATAATATGAACAAACAAATTATAGTATTATTATTATAAAAGGACATCCCCAAACATAATAATGATGAGCTTATAATAAATGACATAAAAGAGAGTACTTAAAAATAACGAGAGGGGTTGGATCCCTTACCTCAAGTCTAACTTGCCTTGTTTGTTTCATTATATTACTGAATAATAAACATTGGTCAATTTATAATTGCTTAAGGGCCTCTTTTAAAGATTATTATTCAGTTCATATCACATATTATAATGTTATAATAATTTTTTAATAGTGGGAGTTCATATCAGACGTTTTTGTCGATGTTTGGTACATGAGTCAAAAATGAACTTGTTTGAAAATGATTGTCATTGTAGTTATAAGAAAATCATCTCCAGAATAGTATTAATGATTGAAATATCATATATATCCAGTACATATTCATTTTATACTACTCCATAACATTTTGAGATAAAAATAAATGAAATGCACTGTTCATGGAGACGGTAGGTCGTACGTACGCATGAACGCTACTTTCATTTATTTGTCATAGTAATGGAATTAAAAATAAATGAGATATATATATATTATAATTCCATTATAATATAAATGTTATATAGGTAACATATGTTCATTAATTTCATTCTTTATACATTCCATGTATTTCATGAACGAGTCACATCACTTGAGGGGGCTATAGTCCACACTTTCTCGTATGAAATTATCGCATTTGCACAACATCAAAAGCATAAAGGCGTGTTTTAAATATAAAATTCAGAAGCATATAGATAACATAAATACCATATATATAATATATAAAATATAGTGACATCATAATGGCCAACATGAAAGGTGTTAAGAGAATATTGAACAATCATCGTTTCATGAGGTAGAAATTCGCCATCCAAAGAAACAGTATGTTCTTTAACCATTAGACGAAGGTGTGTGTATGTTTAGCTCGAATACTTCACATAAAAACATCATAGTATATTTAATATACTGGTTTTGTTACAAAATAAATTAATAAAAATATTTTAGAGGGTTGGAGAATCAAAATAAAACAAAAGAACACAAGGGAAGACATTACCTTTAAATCGTGTAACTCTCTTTGATTTGAGCTCAAAGGCTTCCTTGGAAAGGATTCTTCCCAAAGTGAGGCTTCAATGATGAAGAGAGGGATGTGGAGAGATTAAATGAGCAGGTTCTGGCCGAGAAAATGGCTTGAGAGGTGTGTGCAAGGTGGTAGAGGTGGGGGCCTTTTTTAAGAGGAGAGGAGGGGTACTCTTGGAAAGATATAAAAGTTTACTTTATTATAAAATGATTTTCGGATTTTAAAGGTCCAACATTGATATAATTCGAGGATAAGGTGATAAGGGTTATAAATATACTAATCCAATAGGTCTTTGACAAGTTTATGTCTTACATGTTACATTATATTTTCACTTTATTTAAATCGTTCATTAATGAGGTAATTGTTGCATCATCATGATGTCTTAAATAATTTAATTTATTTAATGTCTAAAAATTATAAAAAAAATATCATGATGTAGGAAATATTTTTATATTCCTAATGAATTTTTATAGTCAAAAATACGACTTGTATAACCCCATCTAAAAATTGTTTTATTAAAACAACAAATGTTTGTGACATATTAATTTCAACTTTAAATAAAAAGGTATTAATGTCATTTTCCAAGAAAAGTGGCTCCATGGGGTCCCCAAGTTGACCCATGGATTTTCTTGGCCGTCCATGACTCATCCAATGAGGGTAGTACATGTGTCTAGGTCATTTCATGTTATTAAAACATTATTTTTACCTTAAATTACACTAATTACCTCTAATCGTGATTAAAAACATAAAAGTTACTATTCACCAAAAAATTATTTTAATTCCATTGAACCAGATTTTACTTCTTAATGACAATCATGTATGTCGGATTTTTGAAATTCAAAACACAGAGGTGGTAAAATTTCATTTAAATGGAAAATCAGTTTTTATTAGTACCACTTAGTGGTTTCACTCTTCATCAAAAATTGATGTTTTTCATAAAAATACCCAAACTTCAACCTAAGCTATATTTGATATTTTGAATTCAAAAATGAAGTATATTTTACAAAATTCAAAACATATAAGTTTCATTAATTAATTTAATAACTAATTCCAGCAGTTAGAGCAAATAGCGTGTTTTTATGAAACAATAAGTATCAAAAGATTGACACTAGTTTATGTCCGATTTCAAAGTGAAATTAATTACAATGACCAAAATTGGATTAAATGGTAAAAATATATTCTAATTAAACTTTAAAACCAATTAAAAATATAATCTAATCATATAAATAAATTATATTAAAAAGTGGTTTTGAATTAAAATACAACATTTTTCACGATTCATTAAAAAATGAACTTTATCGGAAAAATTCCAAAAATTTACAAAAAGTAAATTTTGATGTCCTTATTATAAAGAATAATTTTATTTTGTCAAATATAAAAAATAAAATTGTTAAAAAGTAGATTTAAAAGAGGTTCTCCATCAAAAGGCGGTTAATCGACCTTTTAAAGAATATTATAATGTTTACGCTTAAAAATTGGATTCATTCACATTTTTAATCCTCTAACATTTATTGTAAAAAGTAAAAATATTTGAGAAACATACATAATAATTTTTTAGTTAGTTCCGTTCTTTCCCTCCATTACAATGGCTAGGCGTTAACTACCATTTAAAATAATATTATTTTATTATTAGAGTGCAACGTAAGATTTCAAAGGAACTCGTTGTCGCGTATTTGGTACGCCATCGAGCATAGTGTTCCCTTTAAAGTAATATTAATATTTTTTTCACAAATAGGGATAAATATAAAAATTTCATATTCTTTATTTACCTGGGGTGTTACATCCTTCCCCCCTTTTGGGAATTGCATCCTCGCAATTTCAAAATTGGTCTTGGAAACTCCATTCAAAGTCCCACATCGGAAAAGGAGTAAATTAAACTATCACTTTAAAAGAAAGAAAGATAATTACAAAGGTCACCCGAGTTAACCCATACTAGGATTCCATGTAGGAAAACATGGATATGGAGGAAAAAACAAAGGGTCATGTTCTGAGGGAGAGTGATAGTACACATGTCTAGGAGAAAGTTAACCATAAGAAAATCACAATCTTGGGATGGGTTAAACTGTATTCGATTCCCTAGTAGGAAAATTTAACAAACAACAATTTTATTTTAAGTTACTCTTCATTGAGGAATTTATTATTGAGCTTAACTAAATCATAATAAAACATACTTACTTGTCACATAGACTTTCATCTTTTACTTGATTCCTTAATCAAACTCATATTTTCTCCAAAAGACGAGTATTTATGAAGACTTCTTCGCATTAAGAGTACTGTAATCAACTTCATGAGAATCACCTAATCCAAAAAAGAGAACTATATACTTCCCATGTCTTTAGAATTTAACCGAAACCAAAAACAAAAAGGTTAGTACATGATCAGATAATCCAGAAAAGGATACCCTTTTATAAAAAGAAAATATATTCTTAATCTCCAAAATTTTTCCAACAAAACCCAAAGTTCAACGAAGACCATTCGATAAAAACAATTTCCCGTAAAATTCATCAAAGTAAACCAAACTAAGATTGAAACCCAAATATTTGAATGATTTAATCACATAGTCATCCAAGGTACAAATTAACTTTTATCTCCAAATAACATCAGTTCCTCTTAAAGTCTCATATTGAAAAGTAATTAACCTAATCACATATCCTCCATGATAGGTTAATAATTTCCGTAGATAACCCAAAATAAACTTACTCTTGATTCCTAAAATCATATAACTAAAAAGAATTATTCAAACTAACTAGGGACTTCACGTAGTCCAGTGGTAGGCAATAAATACCATTCGCACATTGGTGGTTGGTTCAATTCCTGCAGCTTTGTCCGACGCGACGGGTTGTCGCACGGTCTGCGTGTTTTCCTTTTTCCAAAACTATATAATTATTAAAACATTCCCCAAAACGAGATAAAATCTTAAAAAATAATCATAACATATTTTAACCTCAAGTTTATCTCATTCCTTTCATTTTCCATTATAACATATAATAACCCATAATTACCTCAAAAGTAAGTATCATATAAACCCTAATGGTTACCTATATAATTATTACCTAAACATCCACATCGATTGGTAATCTCGTACATGATGCATTACAGAACATACCAAGGATCAAGTGGTTGATCATGACTCCTTGATAGTTGGTTTAGAACAACCCTGAATTTCCTCATTGAATCCCCCATTTCATCCAGTCTCTTAATCAGAGAACCACCACAGTTTCCTTCAAACCTATTGTCACTTTGGTGCCTGCTAGATCCATCCATTCACTAAAAACAGAAATGTCAGTGTGAGTATATCAGCAAAACCATCATGAACTAATAAGGAAGATAAACACTAAGATATACTTACTCATTCACTTTATCTAAAACTAGGACTCTTTCAGAAATCCTAACCATTATGGTAATGTCACTTATGCTTAGAGAATACCCTAACCTCTAATGTTATCTAAACCGACCTCTGATACCTACTATAAGGCCCCAGCATTAAACCTTACTTAATATTGAATTAAATGAATAATTCACATTGAGGATATTTTCATGGTTTAGAGTTTTAGAGAATTAGTAAATAACTATTACATCTCAATAGATTACAAAGTAGACACTTCTACAAAGTTTCCATAAAATAAAAACTCATAAAAAGAAGCATGTTTGGTTCCATGTTTTCGATAGCATGACATTCCCTTGATCCCATCCTTGACCCTATTCAACATTATGTCCTGTGAAAAACATTTCAAAAAATTTGGGGTGAGCATAAAAAGCTCAGTAAGGGATACACAAAGAATGAAAACTGTTAGTTTTTCAAAACAACAAGTAAACCATGTATACTTTATCAATGTAATAATTTTCACCTTTATGAAGTAGTAAAAAAACTCTTCAATGAATAAAATATCATTACTTACCTTTTTGTAACCAAATGATTACCATAAAACCCATATAAAGAATACATAACATAAAAAAGGTAACTTGGGATATAAACATACTTAAATGGAATAGCCATACAGTCTACTTCCACACATACATAATGTAATAGCCATACGGCCGACTTCCATACCCAATGCATTGTAGGTTATAACGTAACCACCTATCCTGGTATTCACGGCACCACCCTTCATATGGTTTATCACGTAACCACCCATAAAATGTCCAAGTACCATCATTACACATAAAATATTGAAAAAATAAACATTTCAATAACAACATTTCATTTTCAATCACAATAAGTAATTCCAAGATATTGAATTAAGCAATCCATTTTCAAAAACCATTTAAAAGAGATTTTTGAATCAAAGTGTCCCATACCACTTTGAAGCTTTTAATAGAATTATAATTTTAAAACATTAATGTCCATATAAATAAATAATGAAAACCATTTTGAAAACATGGACATTAAAGATAATGATTAAGAATAATTAATCCTTAAAACATTTAAAACGATATTTTTGTTAAAGAGTTTTTAACAAAATGAGAGACTCTTGAATACAAATAATTGCAGAATAACATGTAATCCGAGCTTTATAATATCATGAGAATAAAGGTATTGATGATATAATTTGTCAAAGGATAGTATACACACCATATAAGAGTGAATTGGTGCATAAAAACGATGAAGTCTCAATGGAAATGTAAATTGAGATGAAATGCATTATAAATATGGTATCCTTAAATTAAGGATAAATCTATCGCATAATTATGTGTGAGAAATATATTTACACAAAATATAAGTGGATATTAAGTGTGAACCAATCAGAGTTCATTCACACATAATCTTGGAAAAACAAAACCAATGACATTGATATTTAACTCAATGAAATGAGATTGAGTTATGATTTCCCATACAAGTTCGTAAGAATTTATCAATGAGATGATCATGTGTAGAAATACCATATCCACAAAAAGGTTTGGGGAAATTACAACCTATATATTCCACACATAATAATGGCATAATAATATCATGATGTAGAGGTTTAACCCAAAGAATTGAAAGTGGGTTAAGAAGTTCCCTTAAAGAAATCCGACAGCCTAACGACATCACTTTAAAATACAGAAAATGTGTTGATGAGAGAGAAAATGGTATCTCATAACTTGGACATAAAATTTACATAAATAATGATATATAAGAACATATCCCAAAATAATAGTATGTGAATTAAAAGACATAACAAAAGAAGTCTTTTAAAAAGAGGAGGGTGAAAGGTTCCCTTACCAACTTGGGTAACTTTCGAAAGGTAAAACCCATGAAAGAAGGACTATAAAACATTGATGTAAATACTCATAAACGAAAGTATATTACACATAGATTCGAATAATGGGCAGTACATACACCACTCAATGGAAATGGAGGAAAATGTATCATAAATCTCACGGGAATAAAACTAAGATGAAAAATCTCTTACGAAAACTTGGCAGCCTAACGGCGCCACTTAAAACTTCCAAAAATGGATTTATGAGATAAAATAGTGTCTCTCATAATATGAAAAAAATAATTACAGTATGATTAATATAAAATAACATCCCCAAACATAATAATTATGAGCTTATAAGAAATAACATAAAAGAGAGTACATAAAACGAACGAGAGAGGTTGGATCCCTTACCTCAAGTCCGACTTGTCTTGTTTGTTTCTTTATATTCCTGAATAATAAACTTTGGTCAATTTATAATTTCTTAAGGACCTATTTTAAATATTATTATTCAGTTTATATCACATATTATAATGTTATAATAATTGGTTAATAGTGTGAGTTCATATCAGACGTTTTTGTTGATGTTTGGTACATGAGTCAAAAATGAACTTGTTTGAAAATGATTGTCCATGTAGTTATAAGTAAATCATCTCCAGAATAGTATTAATGATTTAAATATCATATATATCCAGTACATATTAATTTTATACTACTCCATAACATTTGGAGATAAAAATAAATGAAATGCACCATTCATGGAGACGGTAGGCCGTACGTACGCATGAACGCTACTTTCTTTTCTTTGTCATAGTAATGGAATTAAAAATAATTGAGAGATATATATATTATAATTCCAGCATAATAATAATGTTATATAGGTAACATATGTTCATTAATTTCATTCTTTATACATTCCATGTATTGCATGAACAAGTCACATCACTTGAGGGGGCGGTAGTCCACACTTCCTCGTATGAAATTATCGCATTTGCACAACATGAAAAGCATAAAGGCATGTTTTAAATATAAAATTCAGAAGAATATAGAAAACATAAATACCATATATATAATATATAAAATATATTTACATCATAATGGCCTCCATGAAAGTTGTTACGAGAAGATTGAACAATCATCGTTTCGTGAGGCAGAAATTCGTCATCCACAGTAACAGTACATTCTTTATCCATTAGACGAAGGTGTGTGTAAGTGTAGCTCGAATCCTTCACATAAAAACATCCTAGTATATTTAATATACTGGTGTTGTTACAAAATAAAGGAATAAAATTATTTTAGAGGGTTCGAGAAGCAAAATAAAACAAAAGAACACAAGGGAAGAAATTACCTTTAAATTGAGTAACTCTCTTTGATTTGAGCTCAAAGGCTTCCTTGGAAAGGATTCTGCGCATAGGTTGGATTCAATGATTAATAGAGGGATGTGGAGAGATGAAATGGGAATGGTTTGGCCGAGCCAAAGGCTTGAGAGGTGTGTGTAAGGTGGTAGAGGTGGGGGGCCTTTTATAAGAGGAGAGGAGGGGCACTCTTGGAAAGTTATAAAAGTTTACTTTATTATAAAATGATTTTCGGATTTTAAAGGTCCCACATTGATATAATTCTAGGATAAGGTGATAAGGGTTATAAATATACTCATCCAATAGGTCTTTGACAAGTGAATGTCTTAGATTTTACATTATCTTTTCACTTTATTTAAATTGTTCATTAATGAGGTAATCGTTGCATCATCATGATGTCATAAATAATTTAATTAATTTAATGTCTAAAAATTATAAAAAAATATCATGATGTAGGAAATATTTTTAGATTCCTAATGAATATTTATAGTAAAAAATATGACTTGTATAACCCCATCTAAAAATTGTTTTATTAAAACAACACATGTTTGTGACATTTTAATTTTAACTTTAAATAAAAAGGTTTTAATGTCATTTTGCAAGCAAAGTGGCTCCATGGGGACCCCAAGTTGACCCATTGATTGTATTGGTCTGACATGACTCATCCAATGAGGGTAGTACTTGTGTCTAGGATATTTCATATTATTAAAACATTATTTTTACCTTAAATTACACTAATTACCTCTAATCGCGATTAAAAACTTAAAATTTACTATTCACCAAAAAATTATTTTAATTCCATTGAACCACATTTTACTTCTAAATTACAACCATATATTTAGGATTTTTTAAATTCAAAACACAGAGGTGGTAAAATTTCATTTAAACGGAAAATCGGTTTTTATAAGTATGACTTAGTGGTTTCACTATTCATCAAAAATTGATGTTTTTCAGAAAAATACAAAAACGTCACCCTAAGCTATATTTGATATTCAGATTTCAAAAATGAAGTCTATTTTACAAAATTAAAAACATATATGTTGAATTAATTAATTTAATAATTAATTCCCTCTGTCAGAGAAAATAGCATCTTTTTATGAAACAATAAGTATCAAAAGATTGACACTAGTTTAAGTCCACTTTCAAAGTGAAATTAATTCCAATGACCACAATTGGATTAAATGGTAAAAATATATTCTAATTGAACTTTAAAACCAATTAAAAATATAATATAATCATATAAATAAATTATATTAAAAAGAGATTTTAAATTAAAATACAACATTTTTCACTATTCATTAAAAAATGAACTTTATCGGAAAAATTCCAAAAATTTACAAAAAGTAAATTTTGATGCCCCGATTCTAAAGAAGAATTTTATTTTGTAAAATATAACACATAAAATTCTTAAAATGTGGATTTAAAAGAGGTTCGCCATCAAAAGGTGTTTAATCGACCTTTTAAAGAATATTAGAATGTTTACGCTTAAAAATTGGAATCATTCGCATTTTTAATCCTCTAAAATTTATTGTAAAAAGTAAAAATATTTGAAAAACATACATAATAATTTTTTAGTTAGTTCCGTTCTTTCCCACCATTACAATGGCTAGGCGTTAACTACCATTTAAAATAATATTATTTTATTATTAGAGTGCAACGTAAGATTTCTAAGGAACTCATTGTCGCGTATTGGGTACGCCATCGAGCATAGAGTTACCTTTAAAGTAATATTAATATTTTTTTTCACAAATAGGGATAAATATAAAAATGTCATATTCTTTATTTACCTGGGGTGTTACATATCTAGTTTCAATGGAGGAGTCCTTTTTGAGAATATCTTATTCCAGAACATTGAATTTTTCTCCCTATTTGACAAGAATCCTCATATTGAAATTATAATTTTAAACATTACTATAGTTTAGATACTCCAATTATAATATATATCAAATAGAATGGTTTGAGAAGCTAGTGTTTTTTTAATTCAAAATCATAATATAAAAATATACCAAATGTGTATCATATTTTACATATATATCTAACGAGAATTGTATATGATAAAATCCTATTAAAATGATCACCCATTGAATCTATTCTATTATATGGAAAAAATTAATATTTTTTTATTCATTGAGTTATCATTAATGTTTCTCTTATTGAATATATATTTACGTATATAATCATTCAATTATACCATATATACAACTTTTTAATTATTTTCCCTAATATAACATATATAAATCTTATAATAAATTATCCTCACTCTATTTCTTGGTAAAATTAACTTGTAGGGTCACCCACTTATGTGTGCCTCAAATTAAACCTCGTTTATGGGTGACTGACTATTAAAGGAACTTATATAATTCTAACCTAAAAAATTATAATTTAGGGGACCCTAATTATTTTTACCACCTGTATTGAATGATTAAGTTCATTACAATTTTATTCATCTAGGGATATACCAAATTCCAATTTTATAATGTCTTAAAGATCTAGTAACTTTTAATTTTCATATACTGAATTATAAATATCCTTAAATTTATTTTAGGTGAATATTATTCTAAATATCTAATATTTTCATATCATGATATCAACCAAATTAAAAAAATCAATATCATTATTGTGTAAATACTATATAAGTAATAATTTCTATTACACATCCTCAATAAAAAAAATTTAAAATATTTAAAACATATCCACATGTATCACTATAAAATATTTTAAGAAAACATTTCAAGTAGTGGATTAAAATAAAAAAAAACTGAATCATTTTTATTATCACATGTGATGTGATAGATATTGATCCCAAATATAGATTAATTTTAAATTATTTCAAAAATATTAACTCTGAATATGAATGAAAATTTATAATAATCAATTAAATTGAAATTATAAAAAAATCATCAACTTTTGTTAAAAAAATTATATTGTATAAAGCACAAGGAATGAAACACCTAAATTTTAAGGAATATAATTTAAAGAAATAAATTCAAAATATTTTAATTAAAGATTGAAAATATTTAAAATATAAATATTTCATATTTAAAAAATATATAAATTAGTGATATGGATTAATAAATAATAAACTTGTATATTTAACATTATATATGAAAACATTAGATAAATATTAAATCATCAAATAAATCTCATAAAATCTGAAATCATATTAGTTATGAAGGTTTTTAAACAATTTAATTTGTTGACATTATATCATAGATAGTGACATTTCATATTATTTCATTCTATATAAACTATATTTATATCACTATCTAAGGAACTGTGGTATCCAATATCACTGCCCCTTATATCTAACTAATTATGTTGGTTACATTACATATTTTCGAGTAAGATATCAGTATATTACATCCTAGTGATATCACAAAAATAATAATTGTGTATGATGATACGATTAAAGATATTGTTACATTCCCAAAAAAGATATGACACTCTAGTTTGTATTTATAAAAATATAGAAAGTGGGAAAATATATATCATATCACTATTCAAGGATATATGATCCGGTGAATAATGATAATAAATAACAACCAAAGACATATTTCATCTAATGATCTTTGTATACCGTCAATTGTGATATTATATTCTTCATAATAATTTAATTTTCCTAAAAATTACAATATTTGAAATTTTTTCATGAGTTAAGATTACACTACTGATGGATTTATTATACATTAAACATGTCATATATATAATTGAAATAAAATAAAAACACCAAAATCATAAGGAATAAAAATAATGAAAATATTATATTTAAAATAAATAATATTTTTCAGTAAAATGTTTTTATCATTCCTTAAAATGTGTTTAATGGTAAATACTATATAAAAACTAACTGTTTATTACCTTTATAGTTAATACGTGAACTATGTAATCATTTAAATTTTTTGTAATATCTTATTATCTTATAAATAAATATAGTATGTTGCATTATAAATGAATAATAATAAGGGAGAGTTTCAATGTATAATATAAAATCCAATTGAAATATTTATTAAAGGAATAATTCACATTATATATCCCTTCTTCATTCATTGAATCGTCCTTTTATAAAAAATTTATTAGATATTTTTTCATTGAATGTATTAAAAAATATACTGGAAATATTATGGTGTAATTGCATATCACAATAATGTTTTGTTTATTGAAATAAATGATATAATATATATAGTTATTGATGATATGAAATTTAATATATATATCCTTCATGGTTAAAAATTTGATATATTATTTTAGTGGGGTAAAGGATTAAATAATATTGGGGGTTATTGAAACCCATTTAATTCTTCTCATAATTTTTTGTGATAGTAGAACACAAACTTTATCATCCTTCTCAAATCTTCTATAGAAAATATTTCACTTATTGTATTATAATAATGAATCTAATATGTCAATTTCAATAAATAATCATGTTATAGGAAATACCATTTTTTAATCTTTCCTATATATATAAATCATTAGTATATGTTAAAGAACATTCACTTTTTATGGTTATACAATGTGTATTTTTATGAATATGATAGAATAATTTTATTGGGAAATGTTCTATATAGATCCACTAGTTGTCTCATATGTTATGTTTGAATGACTTTATTTCATTTTTGGGATACAATTTTATATTTTTCAGGTGTAGGATTGGTTTAGGATTGAAACAAGCTTCCAAAATGGAAAGACGTGATGATCGTAGAAAAGTAAAATATTTTACCTAAACTCTTATGATATATATGAATGTTCCATATGTGGTGTAAAGAATATTTTTCTTGAATATAAAATCTATATATAATAGATCCTATATGTTAAAGGTGGGTTTAGTAATTTTGTTCCATTGTTAAGAAAGTTGAAATCATAAATGGATTAATGTGGTTTTCATGGTTTATTCTAATTTGATAAAGGGTATAAAAACATGTGTAATTATTGATGATATTTTTTTTATTTTAACATTATTTTAATTATTTTGGTTAAATATTGAATATGGTAATTGTAATTATTTTTTTACACAAATGAATAATTTAATGGTATAGTGTAGATAATAATAAATTAAACTCTATCGATAAATGTTGTTGTATCTGATTATGAATATTGATTAATGATTTCTAAATTATGTGCTTTCTTGTGGTTAAGGGTAAATATTGTGCAAATAATTCCATGTTTTTCTAATTTCTTTGAATAAAATAAGGGGACCAAATAATGAAATTGGGGAGATTATTATGTGTTACCTTTTGGATATTTTAATGGGTTAATTCTTAGAGTTTTCTTGATTATATTATTACCGACATTAAAATATATAATTATAGTATACTATTATTATATGATTATTTATGATGTGATAATGATTTTTTTATATATAAGATTTTCATATTATATTAATATATAATTCTTGGTGTTGACATAAAAAAATTAAATTTGGGTGAAAGGGCCTCTTTTTCAAGTAAAATGGAATAAAATGAATACATTATTATTGCATCCATTTGGTTGTATAGTTGGAGTTTTTCAATTAAGTGTATATTTAAATCTCATGAATTAAAAAATAGAGTATGTAGAGATGATTAGTGAAATTATTATACATATTTTGGAAATATCAGGGTCACACCATGATTATAAGTGACATTCTTTAACTGATTTTGAACTAAAAAAATTGAAAATACAAGGAATGTGTGAGACGATGGTTGAAAATTATGATGTTGTGGGATATTATATAAGAATTACAGATGCTCACACTATGATCTTATGTGTTATTCCATGACTAGGGATTTAGAAGGCTCGTATTGAATTCCCATAAGATTTATTTGGTTTATATGTAAGGTTCATATACTTTTTTATATTTGGTTTTCCATGTTACAAATTCTAAAATATTTTTCATGCCATAAATATTTTTTGGAATAATTATGTTATTTTAGAGATCAAATGCTTATGAAATAGAAGAAATTACTTTTCATTAATGTTGTTTGGGTGGAATTATTGGTTTTACAGATATGAAAATCATCAAGTGAATGATACATCACTCCATCAAAAGATATATCATTAAATATGATTAAAGGATAATTTTTTTTGATAAATATCCATTTAGATGATACTAGTCTGTAATGGTAGATTCTAAGGTTGTTCGACATTGGAATAGGAATTCATAATGTGATGCAGAACCTCACACCATGATAGGTATGAATGTTGAAAGGAGTAAAATAATAATATAATGATTCTAATGGAGTTACAGATCAAATTTTCAAATATATTTTTTGTATAATTTTATTGATTGTACACTATGTTGTGAAGAAGAGAAATGAACCATGATTTTTATGGTCATGATGTTTACACCATGAAATAAGGGATCTCACCAAGAAGGTATAGTTTCCAAAAAAATTGAATGATTTATTTAAAATTTAAAATGAGGATATTTGGTCAATTTATTAGGGATTAATTAAGGGTTATTAGAACATAATGACTGAAATAAATTTTAATTGTATACCTATAACAATCGCATTAGTAGAGATATTGAAGTATCAATTTCAACCATCAATTTTTTAGAAAATATATAAAACTTCTCTTAGAAATTATGTAGATATAATTATAACATAATTGAAATATTTGATTAATAGAAAGAAGAGATAATATAGAAATTTTAAATACTCTATCAAATACTCATATTTAAAGAATAAATATTAGATCTCGATGAAGACACCATTACTGAACTAGTGTATCACATTCTTGAGAATCATTACAAGTGATTATAATATCACATATTATTTATTCCTTATCTGAATTTAGTACTCAAAGGGACAAGTAAAGTGAATTCCCTTAGATCAAAACTGTGACTTTATGAAAGATTTAGAGCATCCTCAAGGTTTAGTGTTAACCCATTTTATGTCAGAACACCGTCGATGTACACTCCTTATACTAGGACTTAGTGGTAAAAAAGTAAAATATGTATCTTTTGACATTTCATTTCAATATATATAATTTATGTGTCATATAAATATTTTCATGCTCATATTTTTTTCTAGAATGAGATCAATATTATAAATTGAAAGGATGAATTGAACACCTTAATCCCACCCATATTAAGGTGGATTAGGCATGTGGGTGAAACAAGTGGAATCAAAGCCACAAGATTGTTTCATCGTGAACCTGTCTTTAGAGCACTAATGATATAGAGAATTTGGTTACTAAAAAAGAGTCAATTTATTTGATGGAAATAACTTTTATATATAGAATAACTATAAAACAATATCACTTAAGATCTCTTAGACAATATTTTTTCACTATTTCGTTACTTATGATAAAAGTAAGTGATTCTATAGGAATTTCAATGGCAGACTCTGAAAATAATTTATTTGATGTTGATGTGAAGGTATAAAATGATTTATCTAGAGTTTCATCATACCATATCTAATAAATTTGACAGATCATAGATTATTAAAAATTATATGGGAAATTTTTTCAAATATTTATGAAAGGGAAAAAAGGTCAATGATGTTAAATTTCAATTGTTTCACAACAAGTTTGATGTGTTCAAGAAAATCCAAAATAAGTTTTTTTATTTCTTCTTTAATCATCTCATTAATTTTGTATGACCCATCCATGGACTTCATTATTAGATTAAAACCATTTATATAATGAAAATGATCTTAGAACCTTTCCACCATTGTACAATTATAAGGTGTAGACCCTTAAATAATAATAGATAAAAAATATGACTCTTGAGGATATTTATAGTAAGCTGATGACTTATGAAATGATGGTGAGACTAGAGATCACATTCAGACAATCATCAAAATGGATTTCTTTTAATTCCATAATGAATCTAGAAATATATAAATCTATGATAAATAAGGAAGATGTTAGTGATGTATTTCTTTAACCATTTTCATGTATATTCATGTAATGAAATAAATGAAATAAAGATCAATTATGATTTCAATGATTAAATTATGTGAAAGTCAAGAACAACACAATAAGAAACCCATGAAAGGTGAGAAGTGAAGCTAAAGATGTTTTTTCATCAATACTATAGAGATCATTTCACTGAAGTAGAAATTTTAAATAAATAATCTCAACTGGAAAGAGGTTCTAGTGAAAAAAAATAAAAAGTAAAGAACAATAATAGGATGAATAGTTACACTGATATGGTGAAGTTGAGTTTATTTCAAATATGGAAGATTTCATAATGGAAATAGTTAAAAGAAAAAATCATGAAATAGATAAAGGTGACCAACCCAAATTATTTGTTTACTTATAGGGTAAAATCAAAGGATTTCTTAAATTAGTACACATTCAGTGAAAGGAAAAAATGAATGATATCTGATCTGGTGAATAAATCAGTGGTATATACTAATCAACATGAAGTTGATATTACATGTTTGTAGAAATAATTGAAAGATATTTAATTTTAAAATTATTCATCGGGAGAAAATGTTTATTTCAAGATATAAATTGAATAGTAGGATAAAATTATTGATAATATCGATAATTAGATGGAAAAATAAGAACGATTGTTAAATATATATATAAATTTTTTTGATCCTTATAAAAAATGTTTGAGGCTGAATCAAAAGTGTAATATTATAATAAAAATGTGTAATTTAGTAAGTTATATAACAATAAACTGATAAAAGGTGTAGGGGAGGTATAAATAATATTGATAAGATCATAAATGAATATAGACTAAGGTATATGGGAATGAGATGGCTCCAATGTAAAGCTAAGAGATCTAGTATATGGTAGAGTCATTGTATGAAATAAAATAATTTGTGTAAGGTTGGTGAAAGCTCTCAATCATCAAAATTACCTAAATAGTAAAAAAAAAATATTCTAAAAAATATGTAAATATGTTGGGAGGGTGTGGAGGAAATATATTTTCATTAATTGAATTTCAATTTTATAGCTTTCTTGGGCATAAAATGACCTAATGTATAGAATTGGAAATATATTTGAGAGGTAAATCTCAAAGAAGTCATCAATGATGAATGAAAACATATCCTTCATCTCAAATAAATATATATTTTGTGTTAATTGTCATAAATTATTTAATTTTTATCAAATGGTAATAAACTATAGGCAATTGAGAAGTCAAACTTATTCCAATAGGATCCAAAGGGGAATTTTTGTTAAATAACCATATCAAATTACTTAGTAAAATAGTTTCTATAATTTGGAAGAAGAAAAATACGATATTTAAACCTATGATAAAGAACATGATGAGTGACTAACATTTGTCTCAACTCAATATGGAACCACTTGGAATGAGAAAATAATGAATGAAAAAGGTATCATTGTGGTGATTTCTCTCTAGAAAACCTAAAAAATAGCATGTATATCATTGAAAGTGAGTGTTCATCCCACATGATCAAAAACATAAATCTTTTAAATAATGTAAAGATTCATGTTGATGGAATGGTCAAATTTGGAAATGATTGAGCATGGAAAATCAAGGAATGTGAAAAATGAGGTTGGAAAAAAATCAACTATGGAAAATAGAATTTCTTTATTTGGATGGACTTTGACACAATTCTCTTAGTTAGAGTTAACTTTGTAACTTTAGAATAGAATCCACATTCCATTATAGGGGTCTCTTTATCGAAGCGGAACCAAATACTCCCTACTAAAGGTATAGATAATAAATAATAATATATATCAAGTATATTTCATGTAAACTAATATTTTTTTCTTTATAGAGAAAGAAGGAAATATCATTTAGTGTAAAATTATTAGGAATACCAATCAATAAATCAGAGAAAATATATCCAAAATGAGTTCTACAACTAACCTACCTAATCAGAAATGATATTTGGAGAAGACTTGTGATGTTTTTATTTTAGGGAAATTGGTCCGAAATCCATACAGACTAAAGATGAAGAGTGCCTAAAATGTTTTAGATTTCATCCAACCCAATGTATATATTCCCATAAATATTATTAAGATATTTGGTGTGATTAATTCATTATTATTATTTATGGTTATAGTAGAATGGATTGTATCATGTTTTTATGATAAAATAGTGATGTGATTGAATATATAAAGTGGTTTCACTGATGAGATAAAAAATAAATTTGGAGAATAATTAAGGTTCACTAATTTGAAATTTTCAAACATTATAACTCTCATGAAAATGAAATTTACATTGAGAAGTATAGTATCAAGCATAAACTCTCAAAAGTGGATCAACACAACAAAATAAAATTTTGGGGAGGTGGAATCGAATGTTCAACACACTAGTAAAAACATTTCTCATTGAAAGATTCATCTCAAATACCCATTTGAATGAAACTATTTATATAATTTTATACACACTGAATCATTATTTAAAAAAACATGGAGAGAATATAATCTTGTATAATATGTGGATAGAAGAAAACCAATGTTAACAAACTATAGAGTTCTTGGGAGTATATGATACATTTTAAATAATGAACACATCCTAGGAAATAATAGAGACATGGAAGATAAAGGGATAGTTTTAGGATATATCTCCTAGAGTGAAGCCTATTAGTGTTTTAACAAAATGTTGGGCAAGATTTTATAAATTTATGGTGTAAAAAATAATTGATGAAAAAATAGTTATAGATCTATAATTCCATATATGATTGTGGATAGTGATTATGAAGAAGAATTTTATTCAAGTCATTGTGTTCTTATATTAGAAAATGTGTGGATGACTCAAAGGTGATATTAGTGGAAGAATAAGATACTAAAATGAGTCAAATGGTGGCTCCACTGAGAATAAGGTGTTATAATTTTGATTAGTCAAATATCATTAGTGATAAATTAAACAAGATTAAACTCAAAGAATAAAAATTATAGAAAAAAATGCATTACTATATCATATATAATTTAATTCATTTAAATAATTATTTAAGGATGAAACATGGGTTATGTTCATGAACATAGAGTTAAATAAAATTTAGAAAACCTAGAATTTAGAGCTTGTGGATAAGACAACAAATCACAAAATCAATGGAATTTTTTTTAATGATAAACATGATGATCATGGAAAATTTATCAAAAATAAATCAATATTTTTATGAAAATGGTATACATTGGTGTAAGTAATTGATAAATATTCAAATCTAAAGTGATACTTGAGTCAATAAGACTCTTTCATACAGTGGTTTTCAATATAAAATAAATAATTTATCAAATGGGTATTAAGAAAAGGTTCCTGAATATGATTATCATTGAATAATATTATATTTAACACAAAGTGGATTTTTAATCTTGGATGATGAGTCAAAAGTATATCTGTGAAGGTGGAATTTTATGGTCTGAAATACGTACTTAGAGCCTGATATGCATGGATGGATAATTTATTTTAAAAACATGAACTTATATTATGTGGTTTTGATCATAATATTTATGTTAAATCAAATAGGGAAGTTTATTTTATGTTGCTCTTTTATGTTGACAGCATCATATTTAGAGGAAGGAAGATGAATTCCGTAGATAATTGTTCATGTTAATTAAGAATAAAATTTGAAGTCTCTATGATCAAAGAGATAATTTTTTTAATCCGTATAAAAGTTATCCTAAAATTACATTATTCATTTCTTATAAGGATAAATACATAAAGGAGATACTGAATAAGTCTGAGATAGGGGATAGAAAACTAGTTTCAAAACCAACAATGGTTTAAACCAATCTGGGAAAACACGAGGAAGGTAAGTCCATTGATCCAAAATTCTACACAGGATGATTGGAATATTATTTTATCTTACAAAAATAAGAACAAACATTATATTTACAACATTCATGGATAGTAATTACAATCTACACCCTAAGGTGGAACATATTATGGTTTTAAATTGGAACTTATGGTGCATTAATAGAACACTTGATTATGGTTTTTTATATTTTGTAGGGAAGGAAAATGAACTATAACCAACTTAGATGAAGATTTGGTTGGGGTTATTATCTATATAAAATCCCCTAGTGGAGGACCCTTATTATCACAAATATTTTTATTTGGTGTCTTAATAAATATTTGTGAAGAACCTATCTCAACACAAATGAATCAAATAACAATTTAATGAAAAATCCTACACAGAACTGGTACGAAAAATCAAAAATTGGATGATCCAGGATAAGAGATGAATCTAACCATAACACTTCATTATAGAATCCGAAGTGTGATATATTCAACCGTGATTATATTGATTTATTTTTCCTCAATTGGGAGTTTATTGGAATATCATGTAACGAAACATAAATTATATAGAGATTAATAATGAATGTATTCTACAAATTATTGAAATAGAATGGTCACTCTTTATTTCAAGCTTCACTTAGTGTCTAGATTTGAACATGAAAAGTAAGAAATACAAGGCATATATAAGATGATAATTGTAATGTATGATGTTCTGGTTGTTTACATGATATTTTTTTCATTACATTTGAATCTTTGAAGATTCTTATACTATGATCTCATAAATTGTACCATGAATGGGGCATCATATGGTTTATCTTGGAATCCCATGATGTTCATTTGGCTTAATCATAAGGTTTGTTTCCATTATCACATTTTGAGTCCCATGCTACAAGTCAGTATACACTTGTGAATCTACAAAGGATGTTTAGAATATTTATATGATTCTAGAGATATTATGCTCACATTGTGGGGGGAAATTCATGCCATGAATGATGTTTGTGATAAATAATTGGTTCTGGAGATCTGATTCTCATATTAATAAATTCATATCATGTTTCTGAATTTTCAATAATTAAATACCATTAAAGATGAATTCACTATGACAACCAACCATGTAAAATATACATGGTTGTGAATGGGGTGTCTAGGTGTGTTTAGGACTAGAATATGAGTTCATTTCATGAATCATATCCTCACACTATAACTATTTCTATAGTTATGTAGATTGAAATAATTGTGATGCAATTATAAGGGAGGTAAAGAGGATATTTTAAACTATATTTTTTTAAACTAATTATTGGTAAAATTTCATGTTGTGAATAAGAGAATTGTTATAAGATGTGTCTGGAGTCATGAAGTTCACATATAAATGGAGTAGGACTCAATTAAAGGGATAGTTTCTAGAATAATTTGTAGATTTAATTAGAATTTAATAGTAGTATACCTAGATTATTTTTTAAGGGATTAATTTATCGTTACATGAACTTTATAAAATCACTAAGTTCATGTTTTATGCTTGTTAATATATCAGTGGTGTAGATAAATTAGAATCAATATGAACACTTCATTTACAGTTTTAAATATAAAAGTGATCATGTATTTTTTGTAGAGATTATCTAAATATGAATAAAATATCTGATTAATAGAAATATAGGGGAAGAGTGTAGTTGAAAGAACTCTATTAGAGATCTATACATGAATAAGAAGTAATGATACTTGATGAAGAAACCCTTTCTAGATTGTTGTTTCACTTTTATTAAATTCATTGTAATTTATTATCATATCAAATATTTTTTTATCATTATCTCAAGGTATTAGAAAAAAGGTATATGTAGAGGGAGTTCGCCTAGATCATCATTTACCCAATCGAAAATACGAATAGAATCTATAGTGTGTAGTTTTAACCTGTGGTATGTTGACATAACATTGGTATATTCTCTTTGGACTAGACCTTAGTGGTGAAACTAGTAAAAGATTCATTTTTTTCAATTAATTTATACATTTTGATGTTATGTGTGCAATAAATATTAATGAATTCATATTTATCTTTCTAACATGAGGAAAAGAACTGACATAGAAAATAAGAATTGAACACCCTATAATTTACCCCCATGGGGTATTGGGTCTATGGATGCATGATATATGTAAAAATATACCATCATAAGAGAAGATATTTCCTAAATGTGAAACATTAATATTTGAACTTTTGATTGTTGAACTAGATACATCTTTTATTATCAAAGAGGAAACCTACACTAAAAATCCATGTTGGGTGGCCAAAACTAGACACAATTGTTACAAAAAGACCATTTCCAATACATTCCAAAACCTAAAAACTAAAATCCCATAGTCAGGATGAATCCCATCACTATCATTCCACCCATTAAAAATAGTCTTCATGGAACATATTTTTCTTCTAGTCACACATTCATTAAAGTGGGGTTTCCTTGTGGCCTCTCAAGCACATTCATTGAGGGTTGTCAATGACCCATAATTAAGCACTGCTGATTGCGATGATAACTACGGAAAATACCAATGATCACCATTTCAGAGATAATACTGATGAAGTTAGAGTTGTTAATGGGGAGGGGAGGGTTGTCCCACAAGTTAAATCATCTTTTATATGAATTTTATTAAGCTATCTGGCCCAATACACAAATGATGTGGGCTTAAAAAATAAAGGCTCAATCCTATCTATGCGGGACCCAAGGATTAATGGGTCGGCCCATAGGATTAAATAAAATAATATTTTACAATATTTTTTTCTTGGTTAACAATGATGCTGTGGAGAAATAAAGGATAAATTTTTTATATTGGATTAAAATATTTAGTTTTCAATTAATAGCAACAATTCAATCAACAAAAACCAATATGAAATTATATCATTTATGGTTTATGTATGGTTTTATTATTTGTATTTAAACTTGAACTATTTTTTCCATAATCGTTTTATTTTAGTTTATTACATTATTTTATTTTATTTTTGAATCTGATCTCATTGGTAGCCAGCTTAGAATTAATGGGAAAAAGGACTTACAGACACCCTGTGGGCTAGCCTATGCAGGCTGCTAGTTTCGTGGGGTTAGATAAAATGTGTTATTATGTTTTTAGTTCTAAATATTCATATACATAACACACATAAATAAAAAATCAAATTTATCATTCAACGGTATTACATGATGTATCTAGAATGCTTGATTTAGAATACCCACTCTGGACTGGTATCTAAGAAGACCTGAATGAAAGTTGGAAAAAACATCTGTCGATGGGTCAAAAAACCAAAAAGCAGTCCCAACAGATTAAAGAAAAGAATATTTGAGGAATGTTGAGAGTGGGCATAGAATAAACATGGAGAGTCAGGGCTCTAAGTAAAACACAAAGAATAAAAAAAAATTAGGAAGGCATGATAGAAAAGTATTTCTCCACCCGGGACAAGTAGTGAAAATCATGTTTTTTATCTTTTTTTGAAAAATATAATTAATAAAAGAATTATAAGTTTTAAATATTTTTAATACTATTCCATAAAGGACGACATTAACAAGATATTTTCCATCTATAATTTTTCCATTATCTCTCATCTTGTGTTGCCCTCAAGTTTGAAGCCTTGGAATATGGAAGATCTAGGGAATATGATTTCCTAATTCTGGGGTTTCTGTGATTTTAGTTATACTCTAATGGGTAAGGTATTTTTTTCTCATAATTTTACATTTTGATGATTTTAAGTCTAATTATTGGGGGCCTGGGTCAATCTCCTTGAATCCAAGGATGATATGTATTTAGGAGTGAGACTCCAGATTCAATAAATTTGAAATTTGGAAAACTATAACCCAGGTTTGGGTTCGTCTATTTGGTTAAAGTTGGGTTCTTTGGCATCAAAAATTTCTCTCTGATATTACTTCAGCAGTCAATGTCCCCATTAATCTTGATAAGGCATAGAATGAGGCTATATTCAAGCATTATGGCAGGTTACTTGTGTAAATTAATTTTGGAACTACATTGATTGAAAAAGTTTATCTTTCAACAGATTAATATGATTTCAAAATTAAAATTGTTTATGAAAATCTACCTCATTTTTCCTTAGAAATTCAGGTCTTAAGGAATTTGGTCATAAATGTTGTAGGGAATTTTTCTTCACTAAATGATCTGTAAAGGGTAATTATTCTAATGAGTTAATGTGGAGGAAATTTAAACTTGTTCCTATATATGATGGGAAGGACTCTTTGTTCCCTGACCATCCTATGGTTATGAGATCTGCCTATCCTGTGCAAGATCTCACCTCAAATGGTATTCTTGGGAATTGAGTGGATGTCCCCAATTCTATGAAGAATGCATAAAGGGAGTTGGAAAAGGATACTATAATTGGTTATATGGTACCAGGTATTAGTGATGGGAGATCTTATTTAAAATAAGTTCTTGTGGGCTCCTCTTATGTCAATTTTAATTATGATCATCATACTGATTCTAACTATGAGGCTGAAGTATAAGATGATATTGATGCTCAACTAGCACAAGAAAGGGATTTTCATTCTATATGAGGTTGAAAAGAGAAAACGTTAATCCATAAGGATATCCCCCTTCTTTCAATGAAAATATGCACAACATGAAATCTTTATGAAAATGATTAAATGCAAGGAAATATAGGTTGTGAATCCCAAGCATGTAATGCTAATATTTATTCTCCCACTAATGTGTCTGTACCTTTATAGTGGGAAGATGATACAAGCTATGCTCCATCACTAGAAGATCTTATAAGGGACACGTAGGCTTTCTCAGAGGTATTTTCCTATGTCCATACCCCTATTGATGTGATTGGAAAACCAACAAATGTGCCCATTTCTCACATAAAACTGAAATTTACTCATCATACACATGTGTCTATACATTGGACCATGTCTAAAGGTAAGAAAATAGGGGTTTATGATGAGTGTTTCCAAATTATTATACCTTAGATATCCAAAATAAATATTCCTCAATTGCAGACATGATAATTTGCATCTCTTATAACTCAAATATAGGCTAAAAAATAAAAGTGATGATGATCATGAGAGTGTAGAGTGGTCTTATCCGCCTCACATAAATGATCATATAATGAATTCATATATTTATTTTGGAACGTCCCCACATGAAGAATTTGTTATTCAACTAGAAAACAATTCAAGTATCATAATTCTGGAGGATTTGGAAGGTGAAAGACATATTTAATTCCAAAGATAGGATACGGTAGAATGATCTTTTTTGCAACTCGAAGTTATTTTTTCTCTGATGGATCTGAATTTATTTGGTTTCAATGAATATTTAGTAGTGAAGAATTTGTTTTCTATAAATCTTAAATATGGATTATGGTCCAATTTGTAATTATACTTTTGGGGACTTTCTTGGAACTTCGTGATATGGTCCAGTCTTGAAGGTTCATCTGAATTGTCTTTGGGTGAAGAATGAGAGGCTCCAAAAAGGGAAAAGACTTGGAGAAGAGGATGGAATACAAAGGGAAGAGGAATATTTGCTAGGATTTTTGGATCTAGAAGGGATTGAATGATTCTTCACATGGCGTATTTAATTTTGATGTGGGCTTTATTCCTTGTTTGACTCACTTCATTATTCCTTTAAAATTTTTATTTTAATAATAAACTTTGGAGTCAGGGGTTTGATATGAAATTCCTGAATAATTAATTTTGAATATATATATATATATATATTAGAAAAAAAATTATCCAAGTTTAGATGTTATTAGATATCCAACATTGCTGAAATTCAAGCAGTATAGTCTTATGATATAAACCCTCACCCAGGGCTCCCTTTTATAAGGGGGATTTCCCTAGAAATCCTTATATATTTACAATGTGGGATTCTAATTTCTCATTTCCTACAAAAAATTAATAATTTATTATTATTATTAATTAGTAACCAATTAATAATAATTATTAATTACTAATTAATTACTAGTAAATAATAATAATACCTAGTTGATAAATAAATATTAACTTTTATTATGAAATGTTATGAAATAATTAATTAATATTAATAAAAATATTGATAAATGACTAATTAATTAATAATTAATTATTAATAGTAATTAGTTATTAAAAAATTAATAATTTAAAAAATTAATTACTTATTAATAAAATTATTTAGTAATGGAGATGTTCTCTCTCATCAATAAGGATGTTCCCTCTCTTAATCCATGGGGTTTTTTGGGTGATCCATTTCTCCCATGCTCAAGAATTGAGGTAAATGGACCCCTAAGTTGGGGTAAGCTACATGTGGCTCTAAAAGGTATCGTTGTGGAGTGATCTCCACCAACATCAGATCTTCTAAGAGGAGGAAGTCCACAGAGAGTGGTCTCAGACTATTCTCAAGGTGAGGGGATTGTTCCCCAGTCTTTCGGAAGGGTTAAACCGAGTCTGATGTCTCCTTGGAGTGGGGTACATCGGTGACGATGCCTATCAATAAGGGTTGGTAGCTTGAAATAGAGGAAACCCCCAACTAGTAGAAGGGGTATTTGAAAAAAGCACTTAATCGATGCGGGGGTTGGGAGAATTGTGGGATCCCGGCTTGTTGCAGGGGTTAGAAGAATCAACAACGATTTGGTGACTATGGCACCAGTCAGATGAAGGGTTGGATGTTCAATAATTCTGGACAAGACAATGACTTTATGGGATCCAGCCAGTGATGACCTCAGCCTAGAAATATTTGTGTGATGGTGATGAACTCAGGATGTGTGGTATTAAGGATCTTGGGATGTGGGGACCTCAGTACGCATTGATGAACGAGTCGATATTTGGGGTTCTAGTGCATGGGATGCCACACTGGAAAGAGGAGTAAGTATGCCAAGTTCTCTCAGAGATGGGTAAGTATGCAGGGTGTGATATGTCAGAAATATGATCAGGGATGCAGTGCTTGGGATTCAGGAGCTAGTCGGTGTCAAAGGTTTCAGGATGGATTTTTTTAATATGTTTTAAAAAATATATATTTTATAAAAAACACTGAGGTTAAATTTTTTTTAAACAATAATATTTAAAGGAGGAAGTGTATCTACCGCATTTACACTTCGGGTGAAAGGTGGAAATGTAGATTCCGCCTTTCATCTAAAAAAATATTTAAATATATATATATATATATATATATATTTGTTTTTTTTTGTTTATATATATATATAAACGAAAATATTTAGCAGAATTTATCTTCTATTTAAAATTCAGAGGTACTTCCATTACAGGAGTCTAGATTTTAACAGATGCTCTCACTCAGGGCTCCCTTTTATAAGAGAGCTTACCCTGAAAATCATTCTTTACATCCGATTGGGATTCTGGTTCTCCTTTTCCTGCGCAGAACATTCTGCATTTCTGATGTAGGATTCTGTTTCAAGTACGTGACTTTGAAAGACTATAAAATATAAAATATAAGGCCAATATAAATGAAAAATAAAACATGGATTAAACAAATAAATAATTATTGAAAACAAAAAAAATTCATAAAAATGATGATAAAAAATAATTTATAAGCTTTCAAAACCACCTACTTGAAACTTAAAAATGTTTCAAGTACGTGACTTTGAAAGCCTATAAAATATAAACTACATGATCAATATAAATGAATCTTAATACATCGATTAAACATAGAACAAATAGTTGAAAATAAAAATAATTTCATAAATAATGTTCATGAAAAATAATATATAAGCTTTCAAAACCACCTACTTGAAACTTAAAAATAATTCAAGCACATGAATTTGAAAACTGATAAAATATAAACTATATGATCGATATAATTTAAAGTTAAAATATGAATTAAACATATAATAAAGATTTGAAAATAAAAAAAAAAATTGTAAAATTTTTTGATGAAAAATAATTTAGAATCTTTCAAAGACACCTACTTGAAACTTAAAATGTTTCAAGTACGTATATTTAAAAGACTATAAAATATAAATTATAAGACCGATATAATTTAATGTTAAAATACGTATTAAACATATAATAAATTATTTAATTATTTAATTAATAATACCAGGAAGATTCGGGATCTGAGAGTACTCGGTCTCAAAGAATTTATTGAATAAAATAAGTAACACAAACACAATGAAACACCAATGTGGCACAAGTACCACCAAACACAAGAACCCAACCCAACACTAGTCACACGACAACCAAAGAAAAATCCAACAACAAAATAAATCACACACAACACACTGACACATAGGTTATATCCAACAAAACGGCATCTGTGATTGTGCATCCAACAAACTACATTCGTGATTTCCGATCCACATGCCAAAATGGGCAACCAGTTACCCCCACCTCCCCGTATGACAGCCCTAAAGTCACAAAGCCAGCTACATGCTTCGCTAGTCATCCTCATCACCTCCCCACAAAGATAGCATGCACCCCTAAAGTCATCGCATACCCCGAGGTGATTGCAGCCCCCGCGACACCATCAATCATGGTTGTTTCCAATTATCATGCCCTCAAGTTTGACGCCAGCAGCATTCACACTGAGAAAGCATCCCGACGTATAGCACTGCCATCAGCCATCAACCTGCCTGCCAAATGAATCGGCTCCCACATGCCTTTCGACCACAGTCTGGTGCACCATCTACATTAGCGCCAACCATCACCACCCATGAACAAGCCACAACGCCAGCCATCTCCACCCGTGAACAAGCCACACCGTTGAAATGGAGCCACTTCAAGGAGTCATCGAGGCCAACTCCCACCGTCGGGATCCCATACTAGCCTTCTCCTTTCCCCATCAATAGGCTGATTCGTGGACACCGAATCGTATCACCAAAGCACTACCATCCCTGACTGAACCGCACCAATTACGCACCCGACACTGGCACCACGCCGGCACATCCTCTTCCCCACACATCGTTGTCGTCCACGAGAACCTCCAAGATCCCAACACCACAAGGTCCCATGGACTTACATCCCCTTTCCAAATCCAGAAAATTCATCCCGCCTCATAGGAGAAGCTTTATCGCCTCGACAGCGCACCCAGCACGACTGAATTGTGATCCATCACCAAAAGCGCCAGCACTCCCACTCGCCAACCGACCATCACCCCACCGGAGATGGGCTCCTTCGGCACCATCCCGACTAGATGCTCCGCCAGGGAATCCGCTTGGATCCCATATCCTCCAGCCATTTCCTGCATGTGCTATCACCGCCAACGATCCTCCAACGTCACTCGCAAGCCCCCAACCACCTTCACCACCTTCATATGCATAGATCCAAATAGAGGACAAGATATTCCTATCACCCATTCACCACCATTGAGAATCCAGACACTCGTCAGACCAATAAAACCAGCATTGGCCCAGGTGCGCCGCAACACCTCTACCAGATACACGGAAGAAAATAGAAAACCTCAAAGACGTGGTATTCCGATTAGGTTCATGAGGTAAAGTAGGAAGTTCTGGAGAAACCTCCCTAATAGAATAATCACAAGTCAAACCGCCAGATCCCAGCCATGGACGCTTCACAGCAGATGGAGCAAAGATATCAAAGTGGACAACGATGTCTTAATTAGTAATATATTTATTAAGTATATAATATTTAATTAGTTAATTAGTAATATAATTATAAATTATATTTATTAATTATAATTAATAATTAGTAATTATTCATTATTATTATATAATAAATAATTAGTTAATTGTTAATATAATTATAAATTATATAATAGTTAATTAGTTAATTAGTAATATAATTATAAATTTAAATTATTCTTTATAATTATTCATTATAATTATTCATTACAAGTATTCATTATAATTATTAATTATAAATTATTAATTATTAATTAGGTAATTAGTAATATAATTATTAATTATATAACTATTAATTGTATAATAATTAGTTAGTTAATTAGTAATTAGTAATAATTTATTATTTAATAATTAATAAGTTAATTAGTAATATAAATAATTAATTAGAAATATAATTATTAATTAGTTAATAACTAATTATTTACTTAGTAATATAATTATTAATTATTTAATAATTAATTATTTAATTAGTAATATAATTATTAATTATATAATTTGGTAATTAGTTAATTTGCAATTATTAATCATTAATTATATGACAACAAATTAGTTAATTTTTAATATAATTATTAAATATATAATAGTTAATTAATTAATTTTTTGAGAAAGATAGAGATGATACCCTTTTTATAATTAGTTAATTAGTAATATCATTATAAATTATAATTATTCATTATAATTATTAATTAGTATTTATTAATAATTATTATATAATAATTAATTAGTTAATTGGTAATATAATTATTAATTATATAATAGTTAATTAGTTAATTACTAATATATGTATTCATTATAATTAGTAATTATTAATTATTAAAAATTATTATATAATAATTCCTTAGTTAATTTGTATTATAATTATTCTTTATAATTATTCATTATAATGATTCATTATAATTATTCATTATAATTATTAATTATTAATTATTAATTATTAATTATTAATTATTAATTATTAATCATTAATTATTAATTATTAATTATTAATCATTAATTATTAATTATTAATTATTAATTATTAATTATTAATTATTAATTAATTAATTAATAATTTAATTATTAATTATATAACTATTAATTTTATAATAATTAGTTAGTTAATTTGTAATTATTAATAATTAATTATATAATAATTAATTAGTCAATTAGTAATATAATTAGTTATTAAATAATTAATAATTATATTACTAATTAACTAATTATATTACTAATTAACTAATTAATTATTATATAATTAATTATTAATAATTATTAATTAAGTAACTAATTATTATACAATTAATAGTTTTATAATTAATAATTATATCAATAATTAACTAATTAATAATTAATAATTAATAATTAATAATTAACTAATCGATTATTATATAATTACTAATTAACTAATCGATTATTATATAATTAATTATTTCTAATTTTAATTAAACAATTAAATAATTTATTATATGTTTGATCCATGTTTTAACTTTAAATTATATTGGTCTTATAGTTTATATTTTATAGTCTTTCGAAGGCACGTACTTGAATCATTTTTAAGTTTCAAGTAGGTGGTCTTGAAAGATTATAAATAATTTTTCATAAACCATCATTATGAAACTATTTTTATTTTCAACAATTTGTTATAATTTAAATCCATGTATTATGTTTCATTTATATTGGTCTTGTAGTTTATATTTTATAATCTTTCAATGTCACGTACATAAAATATTTTTAAGTTTCATGTATGTGTCTTTGAAACCTTATAAATTATTTTCCATCTACATTTTTTATGAAATTATTTTTCTTCAACTATTTTTTATATGTTTAATCCATGTTTTAAGTTTCATTTATATTGGTGTTATAATTTATATTTTATAGACGTTCAAAGTCAAATACTTGAAACAAAATCCCATATCGGAAATGCAAAATGTTCTACGCATGAAAGGGTGAACTAGAATCCCACATCGGAAATGCAGAATGATTTCTAGGGTAAGCCCTTTTATAAAAGGGAGCCCTTGGGGAGAGATTCTATCAGAATCCAGACTGTTGTAGTGGTAGTACTGTTGGATTTTAAATAGCGGATAAATTCTGCTAAAATTTTTATTTTTATTTTTATTTTTATTATATATATATATATATATAAACAAAAAAACAAAAAAATAAAAAAATTAAATATATATATATATTTTTTGGGGGGTTTTAGTGGAAAGGCGGCATCTGTGATGTTGTCTTTGAGGCGAAGTTTAAAAAAAATAAACCTAGTAATTTTAAAAAATATATATATTTTTTAAACGTATTAAAAAAATACTCTATTTCTGACTCTTGGAGTCGACGGTGTTGTGGTACTCCAGATCTGGGAGATGGTTGGTGTCGACAGCTTTAGGATGTTTTGAGATGAGGATAACGGATGTAACCAAGGATGACATCGGGTGACAGAAGACAACGACCATGGGCGATAGAAGACATTGACCTTGGGACTCTGGGATTGCATCGGGATGCATTTTTTATGATCGAAAATCTTGGATTGGATGTGGTTGGTTGTGTGGGAAGGCTGGCGACAGGCTGGATGTGCAGGTCTCTTTTGGCTAGGTAATGATAATGTTAGGGTTGGGAGGACCATGCTAGTTTCATTGGTAGTTTACTAATGAAAATGTAAATTGGTTCTATGAATGTAAGTAATAATTTATGGGCCATGTGTGTAATGGTTGGGTTTTCCTTTTGGATGTTCCCACTTTCTTATCATGGTGGTGTTTGGTGTCCCACATATTATTTATCTACTATACTTTTTTTTAATAAATTTTTAGGCTCGAGTTCGACCAGTGCATGAACATCCCTGGTATAATAATATTAGTAACTAATAAACTAATTATTTAATTAATTATTGATTATTAATAATTATTATTGAAAAATTTGTAATAAATATTTAAAATGCTATTTAACCACTATATATTAATAATAATGACAAAGTTATTAAATTAATAATTAATAATTAATTAGTATTAATTAATTAACTATTTTTAAAAATTAATATTAATTTCTAATAAATATTAATTAAATTATATTATTTAGTATTTAATAATATTTATTTGTTATAAATATTAATTATTATTAATATTAATTAATAATAAATATTTAAAATTACTATTTCATTTTTTTGACTAGGTTAAGGATCAAGGGCCCCTTTTATTAAAAAGTAAAGCAAGAAAACATGTAAAAGATGAGCATATAAGCCACAAATTCCCAAACAGAAAACAAAGGTGGTAACCCTTAAAATTTCATCGCTCGAGACCGAGAGCTCATGCTATGGTGTGATGAGACTCCACCCCTACCATGAGGATGCTGACCTCATCTCCATGCTTTCTGATGTATCCATGGATCACGTCTGTCATCTGGAAGTCCAACATCATTAAAGGCTACCATATCTTCTTTTCCAAAAGTATGAACACCACTTTGGAAATATTCTTCACTTATACCAGTGGGAAATAAATTGAAGTAGTTATGTGTACTAATCTTCGAAAGAAATTGAAGCTTCACTAGTTGAATAGTTTCCAAGGATGTAGAAAAGAAAACATCATCTTTTGTCCATTTTCCATTAGAAAATTTAGATCTTAAACCAAAATCGGGCTGCAATAGTGATACTGCATGAGTTTTCATGTCACCAAGGCTAATGCTAGTACCAACTGGCTGTTTACAATGAGGCTTAACTAGACCAACCCCTTCAACAAACACCATTCATATGTCCACGGTTATATTAGTATAATGTTACCTGCCATGAACTGGATCTATGTCGAGCACCCTCCATACTTGAGTATGCATGCTACAAGGATATGTCTAGCGCCCACAAACTATTTACAATGACCCTCAACTGGTCCATTCCCTTCAACACCACCTTCCATGTAATAGCATATTATCTTTGGATCTCCCTTCCATGAACAAGCTCTAAGGAAAACATCCAACCTGCTTGATCACTACAGACAACATCCACTAGAGTATATGTAGTGTTCTTTGAGGTTTCGTGACCATTTCAAGTTGTTTTCTCTGACATTTAAATAGCCAATTTATTCTCAGAATCATGAAGTGGAATAGGAGGGGCCAGAAAATATTTAAGAACCAAAATATTACCTATGGAATCCATAGATTGATCTGTAAGAGATGAGGAACAAGCCTTCCAATAAGAGATTGACATATTTTCATTCCTTATTTCAGTTGAAAACATACCCAGCTTATATTGGGAGGTATTTGTAATTTTATACTTGGTTTAATTTTATGACGAAACATCAATATTTACTTTACCTTTTCTATTCCTTGAAAAAATCATAGATTGTTAATACTAGTTTTTTGCATCCAAATCAGCCTATGAATTAGATTCTTTGGCTTCATGACAATCTTTAGATTCCTCACAAATATGATTTTCAATAATTCCTCTAGATAGTGAATCCTTAAATGGTACACCATTTCCAATGTAAAGACCCAAAAATTCCATATAATGTTTTTAAATTATGTGGGATTGTTACAGGTTTGTGAAAATTGACAGTGCATGATTCTGAGACCCGGTCTGCCCGAAACGGAATTTTGAACTTTTTTTAGGTATGTTCAGTAAACATGCAGGTGGAATTTTCTAACTATTGTACCGATACTCATTATTGAAATCTAAGGACATTGTTGAATCCACAACAATGGGATTCTCTTAAGGGAGGCTTCACTTCGACCGTAGTAGGTCGGGAGAAAAATTCAATTTTCAGACCTTTTAAAGAATAATAAAATAACATGAAAATGTTATTTTATTTTCTCTCCAGCAGTTGAGCAGTGTGGAGGGGCCACTGAGTTGTGAAGACATTTAATGGCTTGACTCTTGGTTTTTCTAACCACGATGTTGAAACGTTAAATGAAGTTCATAAATGAACCGCATTAATGTTGTGCAACTCAGTTGATTCTTCAATCTATTTAATTGAAGCTTGGGCATGGGGTTTTGGTACGGTTGTGAGAAACCTCTGGAGAAGTACCATGAAACCTTCCACCGACGGAGGACAGAGGCTTGGGTGGAAAAGAACCCGGATCGACAAACGTTGGTGGCTTTATTGAATGCAAAATCTTCTTCAACCACCACGACATCTCCAATGAATGTCGAGGTAGGTGGTTTATTATTAATGTTTATCTTTGATGAATTAAATTTCTTCCCACTTATTATGATGTTAATGCGGAGTGCACATGTCAAATGAACAATGCCCAAACCCTCTATCTCTTCGTTCTTATCATGTTATTTAGGGGATGATCTTACAACTTGGAAAACCCATGAATCCGGAAGCCAGACAATGACGACGGCATCCCGAGAGGCTCGTAGGCACAACCAGAAAGGGAAATGGACCACTGAATCTCACCTAATGGCCCACAGAAGTCTCACCGACATGGTGGCACTGGTGACCAGTGCTGGAAGGCGAACACGGTGGTCAGCACTCTCCGTCCGCGGAAGGAGGTGGCGCCACTTGGCGCCACGTCGGATCGATAGGCAGACGGCTCTCAGCCGACCATAGCAGCGGGAGGCGGCCTGCCGTCGTGCGCCACAGTGAGGCAGACCACATCTTTGAATTCACATCAAAGGGAGGGGTCCCGCTGCCTCCGGGTCCCACAGATATCCAGGCAGTGCCACCTGGCGTGGCCAATTAAGAGTTGAACAGCTCTTTGAGCAGTTTGAAAGGCGAACCGTGTGAGCCTCGCGTGGATCGCGCCAGCCGATGGGCTGAGCCGCTGTGGCCGAGCCTCCGTGGCCCAGCCCATGCTTGTTTGAGCTAGGACGGGTCGGACTCGGACCAGGTCGGGTCAGCCCAGGCTGGGTCGGACCTGACTCGGACCCCTTTTGGGCCTAGTTTCACTTAAAGATACGTATCTTGCGAACCAGACGTCCATTTGATGAACCGTCTATAGTTATGGGATCCTTGGAGCGATATAGTCCTTTTGAGATATTCCACCTATGTTTTAGTGAAATTTTTAGTATGGATGGGTTGGATCTTACCTGAATCCAACCAGGACCTTGCACTAAAAATCCTATAACTCTCAGACTGGGCATACGATTGACACATCATCTATTGCGTTGGAACCCTTACGACATGGCGACCTTTGGGTTACTCATTTATGGAATCCTATGCCTATATTTAACATCATAGTGACCCTGTGTGTATCATCATCATAGAGACCCTGTGTTGATCAGCATCATAGCAACCCTATGTGAATCATCATCCTAGTGACCCAATGAGGACCAGCCTTAGAGAGGCCCGTCATAGATCAGCTTCATAGAGACCATATGTGGATCAGCATCATAGAGACCCTTTATGGATCAACATCATAGAGACCTTGTGTGGATCTGCATCATAGCAACCCTCTGTGGATCAACATCATAGTGACCTTGTGTGGATTAGCATCATAGTGACCCGATAAGTACTAGCCTTAGAGTGGCCCATCATGGATCATCTTCATAGAAACTCTATGTGGATCAGCATCATAGAGACCTTTTGTGAATCAGCATCATAGTGACCCTGTGTGGATCATCATCATAGAAACCCGACAAGGATGAACGTTAGAGTGGCCCCTCATGGATCAACCACATAGCGAGCATGTGTGGATCAACATCGTATTTCCTATTTCTCTGAGATGTATACCTGGTTTGAGCTGAGTCTTTTTCTTTGTTCTTTGTGATTGAGATTATGATTTTTGGTTTTCCTTTGTGGAATTCTAAGAGACCTTTGGGGGTCTTGAGGTCCCTACTGGGTATTGTTATACTCACCCCTGCATGGGCTTCACCTGCACCTTGTTGTGTCTTGTGCAGATGACGAGCACCCTTGACTGAGACTTAGGGATCTAGGACTTAACAGTGGAAGTCAGTGACTATTGATGTGGAGAGCTGTGGAGATGAGATATACCTACCCTTCCAGTAGGAACCTTAGTGGATGATTCCAAGAGTTTTTTACTATTATTTTTTGTAGTTGTATGTTTCTGTTATAATTTTATTCCGACCCCTTTACTTTCAGTACAAACTTTTACAACTGCAGTTTTACTTCATAGTTGCAACTTTTTGTGTTCTTGGACTATTTTTTGTATATGTTTAAAGGAAATGCCTCCCCATTTTAGGGATACTCTTTTCAGTTCTAGTCTCTTACCCCTAGCCTATGGAAGGAAGGCTTGGGGTAGTCACGGTAGAGGCCCCGGGGGACGGGTTGTGACAAAGTGGTATCAACTCGGTGCATGAAAACATTGATTGTGTGTGTTTTGGAAATGTTTTTATTTTGATCTAATTTGAGTCAGATAACCAGGTATAACTTTTTTACCATGGAGCACCTTTTTCTTTTCAGTATGCCACCACGTAGATAGCTAGCCAGGATTCCTAAGAGGGTTCCCAATCACGGCCCACTGAGGGATGAGGCTTTAGTGCAGGGCCCTCTAACAGTGGTGGCACCTTCGGGTGGTGCACCAACACCACCACCACCGGTTGGGTAGAAATTTCCACCATCTATACTAGAGGATGGTGCACACTTACTGAGTTTGTTTCAGGAGTTCCACCAGTAGAGGCCTCTGAGGTTACGAGGTGAGACAGATCCCTATATAGCTGAGGACAGGCTTGAGGTTGTGGAACGATTTTTCCACATAGTTGGGACACCAGCAGAGTAGATGGTGATCCTAGTTGTTATCCTCTTCCAGGGAACATCATGGAGATGGGGGATCCTGATGCTCTAGTTACACGATGAGGCAACCTTCACCGGGTTGGACTTTAAGAGCCTCTTCAGGGAAGAGTTTCCTCCAGCGACACTATACTCTATGCGTATTCAAGAGCTCGTGCACTTGCAGCATGGCAACCTGACAGTGGCCCAGTACTCAGTGAGGTTCACTGACCTCTCACGCTACTCCACAGAAATGGTATGAGACCCATTCTTCAGGGCCTGAACCATTGAGCAGGGTCTCTGGCGGGAGATCAAATCATCGATGATATCACTCAATATTATAACATAGGCTGGAGTTCTCGAGCGAGAATTATTGGTGGAGAGCTTCTTAGCTGAGCAGGCACCGACGGTGAGAGGCACCACCGGATGATAGGTAGCTGAGTAATCTTCCTGTGCCAGTAGGTAGATGACATAGAGGTCCAAGTGGTCCATAACTTCTGTGGGGCGACCACATGATGTACGGTCGGAGGTACGGAGCTCATGAGGCATAGGGGGTCAGCAGGGAAGCAGATTGTGCATCACGTGCAGCGCGCAGGGCCACATGGCTCACGACAACTTGACCTGCCATACCGATCATCAGTAGAATGTCAAGGTACCACCAAGGTAACGATCGAGGTTCGAGCGAAAAGGTCCGCATTATGGAAAACGTGACAGAGGAGTAGGTCATGCATAAGGTGGTGGATGACGATTTTAGGTTATACCACCACCACCCCCAGGTGGTCCACCCTGACCACAGGGAGGAGGTGGATAGGGGAGAGATCAGCTTCAGGCGGCAGAGACCAATGACCATGATGCTCCAGAGATTATTAGGGGTACAAATTGTGTCTATTCCACCTTAGTTGTTGTACTTATAGACATAGGTTGTAGTCACTCTTTCATTTCCATGACACTCATTCGGAGAATAGAGATTCTGATGGAGTCGTTGGCTCGATCCTTAAAATTTGAGAATCCTATAGGAGAAGATTCGACGATAAATCACTGGTGTAGACCATGTGAGCTCACTCGATGAGGTGAGAGCTTCGGCTGGGATCTCCTAGTAGCAGCCTCGAGGCCTTACAACATCATCTTGGGTACGGACTGGCTATACACGGTCTATGCACAGTTTTTAGGTGCAAAGTGTGGTGTGTCCATGAGGATGGGACAAGGTTTTCCTTCACCAGTGAGAAGGGAAACTTTTTAGAATAGGATGGACTTACTCGGAGGAGGGTGCATCCGATCACTCATCAGTTGGTTAGACTATCCCTTAGAGTTGTTGAAGTGAGGAGTCTAAGTTATCCTGTAGTGGTGGACCAGTATGATGATGTCTTTCCTGATGATGTTCTGAGACTACCTCCTCAGAGATAGGTAGACTTCTACATCGATTTTTACCCCATGACGACACCAATATCTACACCATCATATCATATGTCTCCCGTAGAGCTTCGTTAGTATTGGTTTCAGTTGGAGGACTTATAGGGGAAGGAGTTCATAAGGCCCATTGTTTCTTCATGGGAATCCCTGATTTTGTTCACCAAGAAGGCAGTTGGGAGTCTGAGTCTTTGTTTGGACTATCAGCACTAGAACTAGGTGACCATGAAGAACTAATATCTGCTCCCAAGGATTGATGACCTCTTTGACCAGCTGAAGGGAGCTCGATGGTTTTCAAAGATAGACCTCAGATCAGTCCATCACCAGCTCAGTGTACGGGATGAGGATGTAACGAAGATGGTATTAAGGTGTAGGTATGGCCATTATGAGTTCCTGGTAATTACCTTCAGCATAAATAACTCATTAGTAGTGTTCATGGGGCTTATGAACATGATCTTACAACCATACATAGATCTATTCATAGTGTTCTTCATTGACAATATCTTGATGTACTCAGTGTCATAGGAGGAGCACGCCACACACCTGTAGATAGTTCTGGATACACTCCGAGAGCTCCATATTTATGGTAAGATCTTGAAGTTCCAGTTCTGGATACAGGAATTCCACTTCCTGGGGCACGTTATCTCAAAAGATGGAGTTGCAGTGGATCTGGTAAAGATAGAGGCAGTTCTTACTTGGGAGCCACCTAGGAGTGTCACCGAGGTGCAAAGTTTCCTAGGATTGGATGGATAATACTGGAGGTTCATACCAGGATTCTCCAGGGTACCAGCACCCTTTTCAGCATTGATGAAGAAGGTGTAACCTTTCTTGTTGATTGATAAGTTCTAGCACAGTTTTCAGGAGCTGAGGCAGAGGTTGATGAGTGCACCCATCTTGAGGCTACCAGAAGAGGGCGTTGGGTACTAAAACGCATCAGGGACCGAAATATTTTGTTTCCTAAAGCATGAATGAGAAGTAATTGCCTAAGGATCACGAAAGTTGATACAAAATGAGAAGAAATACGCTACCCATGACCTGGAGTTAGTAGCAGTGGTATTTGTGCTGAATATGTGATGACACTACTTTATGGGTGAACAGTTTACTATTTACTCTGATCACAAGAGTCTCGGGTATATATTTTCATATAAGGACCTGAACCAGACACAACAGTGATGGATGGAGTTCCTCCAAGACTATGAATTTGAGATATTCTACACTCTTGGGAAGGGAAAAGTAGTAGCAGACAAACTCAATAAGAGGTCTGGTCTACATTTATTGAGTGAGGTGACAAAGCATCTAACTGCGTTGTAGATATCCTTTGTGGATAGAGAAATATAATCTTATCTCCAATCTATGACTATCACTCCCCCAATTCTTCAGTGAGTTTGGGAGGCTCATCTTGGGGACATATACTTTGAGTCCTGATGTGCTCAGATATCCTCAGGACAGGCTCCTAATGGATTTTATAAAGGTGGGGAGCATGTCATCCTCTTCAGAGGGTGCACCATGTCACTAGTAACGCGATGAGATGAGTTGTTGAGGGAGTTACACTCATCCCCTTTGGTGGTACATCCTAGAGTAGAGAAGATGTACTAGGATCTTCAGTGTCAGTACTGGTGGTTAGGAATGAAGAAAGCAGTGGAAGAGTCTGTATCTCAACGCCTCACATTTCATCAAGTGAAGGTCGAGCATTAGGTACTAGCGGTCTTAGAACAGCCACTTGAGGATTCAGAGTGGAAGTGGGATGGTATCTCCATGGAGTTTGTGACAGGGCTACCATGTATGTACATAAGTTACGATTCCATCTGGGTGATCGTTGACCGACTCACCAAGTTGGACCACTTCCTACCCATCCATGAGTAGGGATAAGTAGAGTGGTTGGGACTTCTCTGCGTATAATAGATTGTGTGACTTCATAGGGTTCCATCAACGATCGTCTCAAATCTTGACACATGTTTTACAACCCGCTTGTGGAAAGGATTTAAGGAGGCATTTGGGACTCATTTATGCTTGATCACTGCCTTCCATCCTCAAACCGATGGTCAGACAGAGTGGGCCATATAGACACTCAAGTACATGCTTCGTGCTTGTGTCCTCAATTTTGGCTATAGTTGGGAGGACCGCCTACCCCTGGTGGAGTTCGCATACAACAATAGTTATCACTCCACCATCAACATGTCTCCATTTGAGGCCTTGTATGGGTAACCATACAGATCAACACTATACAGGATAGTCCCAGGGGAGTCATCACTTATGGGTCTAGAGTTGGTATAGGCTACCACGGAGAAGGTGTAGATCATCCAGGAGAGGATAAAGACTATACAGATCCAGCATAAGTCTTATGCTGACTGGAGACGGAGACCCCTGGAGTTTGAGGAGGGAGACCACATTTTCCGATGGGTCTCACCCCGATGAGTATTACAGAGGTTTCTCTTGGGAGGAAAGCTATCTCTGAGGTTCATCGGACCCTTCCAGATCCACAGCATAGTAGGTGAGGTGGCATACCGTATATCTATTCCCCCGCAAATTCACCTGTTGCATAATTGTTTTCCATGTGTCGTAGCTGAGGTGGTACGTGAATGATTCATCACATGTTTTTGACTAGGGAGAGATGGACATCGACAATGGGGAGATTTCTGCGGAGTTTCCACTGAAGATAGAGGATCGATAGGAGTGGGTCATTTGTGGGAATTTGATTCCTATAGTGCAATCTCTTTGGAAGCACGAGACTCTCTAGGAGAGCACATGGGAGCAGGAGGCTCATATACGTGCTAAGTACCCCCATTTGTTTCCCTAGTTTTATTGTAGCTTTTGGGGATGAAAATCCCTATGGTGGGAAGAATGTAAAGACCTAAAAATTCCATATAATTTTTTTAAAATTATTTGGGATTATTAATAGTCTATAAAAATTGACAGCATGTGATTCGGTGGCCCGGTGCGCCTAGAATGGAATTTTAAACTTTTTTTAGGTACGTTCAGTAAATGTGCTGGTGGTGTTTTCTAACTTTTGGAATGAATCTCGGAATTGAAATCTGAGGAAAACCTTGAATATTCAGTGCTGGAATTCGCTTAAGGGAGGCTTCACATAGACTATAGTAGGTCTGGAGAAAAATTTAGTTTTTGGACCTTTCAAAGATTAATAAAATAACATGAAAATGTTGTTTTATTTTCTCTCCAAAAGTTGAGAGGCATGGTAGAACCTCTGAGTTGTCAAGACATTTAATGTCCTGATTCTTGGTTTTTGTAACCATGACATTGAAACATTAAATGCGGTTAATAATTTAACGACATTAATGTTGTGCAACTCGGTTGATTCTTCTTTCGTTTTAATTGAATCTCAGGAACATGATTTTGGTTCATTTGTGAGGAACCTCTGACTATGTACTGCAACACCTTCCACCGATGGAGGATGATGGCTTGGGTGGTAATGAACCGAGATCAATGAACGTTGGCAGATTCATTAAACGTGGAATCTTCTTCCACCACCGCGACATCTCCAATGAATCTCGAGGCAGAGGGTTTATTATTAAAATTTGTCTTTGATGAATAAAATTTCTTCCCACTTGTTATGATGTTTAGATGGAGGGTGCGGGCCAAACGAACAAGGCCTGGACCCTCCTATGATTCATTCTTATTGCGTTCTTCAGTGGACGATCTTACAAAATGGTAGAATCTTGAATCCAAAAGTCTCGCAGTGACTGCAGCATTCAGGGAGGCCCGTAGGCGCGAGCGGAATAGAAAATGGACTACCAGAGCTCACCCGGTGGAATGAAGAAGTCCTGGTGGTGCCGATGTCTGGTGCCCGTTAGCCGTAGAAGGAGGTGGCGCCGCTCGACACCACAGCGGATGGACAAGTGGCTGGCTCTCGGTCGTCTATGGAGGAGGGAGGCAGCGCTGCATCGTGTGCCATAGGGAGGCAGGTCGAAGCTTCGACGCCACGATGAAGGGAGGGGAAACACTCCCTATGGGCCCGGCAGATAGCCAGGAGGCACCACATGGCACTGCCAATTAAGATCTGAACATCTCTTTGAGCCGTTTGGGAGGCGGACGACGCAGCCCTTACACAGTTAATGCCAGCATGTGGGCCGAGCCACCACAGCCCATCCCAACTGGGGCGGGCCAAGCCCGCCACACTTGTCCCAAAAAAATTGGGTTGGGTTAGGTCGGCCCAGGCTGGGTCGGCCCAGACCTCGACCCCTTTCGGACCCAATTTTGCTTAAAGAGCCATATCTTGCGAACCAGATGTTCGTTTAATGAACAGTCTGTGGTGCTGGGATCCTTAGAGAGAGACAGTCCCTTTGAGATACTCTACCTATGTTTTAAAGAAATTTGGAGTATGGTCGGGTTAGACCATACCTGAATCCAACCAGGACATCGACACTAAAATTCCTATAACTCTCAGAATGGGCGTCCGATTGACGCGCTGTCTATTGCGTTGGAACACTTACAGCGTGGCTGACTATTGGGTTACTCCTTTGTGGAATCTTGTGACTGGATGTATCGTCATAGAGACCCTGTGTGGATCACCATCATAGCTACCCTATGTGGATCATCATCAAAGAGACCCTGTGTGGATCAACATCATAGCGACCCGATGAGGAACAGCCTTAGAGAGTCTCGTCATAGATCAGCTTCATAGCGAACCTGTGTAGATCAGAATCATAGCGACCATTATGGAACAGCATCATAGAAACCCTATGTGGGTCCGCATTATATAGAAACTATGTAGATCAGAATCACAGCAACCCTGTGTGGATCAGCATCATAGAGACCCTGTGTTGATCAACATCATAGTGACCTGATGGGGACCAACCTTACAGAGGTCTGTTGTGGACCAGCTTCAGAGCGACCCTATGTGAATCATAATCATAGCGACCCTGTGTGGATCAATATCATAGAGACTCTGTGTAGATCAACATTCATAGAGACCCTGTATAGATCAACATCATAGATACCCTGTGTGGATCAGCATCATAGCGACCTTATAAGGACTAACCTTAGAGCAGCATGTCGAGGATTAGCGACATAGTGACCCTGTGTGGATCAACATCTTATTTCTTATTTCTCTGAGTTGTATATCAGGTTTGAGATTAGTATTTTTCTTTGTAAATTTTTATTGAGATCATGCTTTTTGTTTTTCCATTGTGGAATTCTGAGAGACCTTTGGGGGTATTGGGGTCCCTAATGGGTATTGTTATACTCACCCCTTCACGGGCTTCGCCTGCACCTTGTTGTGTCTTGTGAAAACGATGGGAAGCCTTGACTGAGACTCAGGGAGCTAGGAACTGATGGTGGATGGCGGTGACGGTTTACGTGGAGAGATGTGGAGACGAGCGATACCTACCCTTCAGGTAGGAACCTTGGTGGATGGTTCAAGGAGCTGTTTACTATTTTCTGTTGTCGTTGAATCTTTCAATTGAGATTTTATTGCTGCCCCTTTACTTTCAGTACACAGTTTTACTACTGCAGTTTTACTTCATAGTTACATCTTGTTTTGTTCTTGGGCTATGTGTTTGTACGTGTTTAAAGGAAATGCCTCCCCATTTTAGGGATACGTATTTCTAATGTTAGTCACCAACCCCGGGCCTATAGAAGGTGGGCTTGGGGTAGTCACGGCACGGGCCCTGGGGGACGGGTCATGACATCCAAACTTATGGAATTCCTCATAAATGTTTTCCTATAACTGATATTCAAGGTTCCCTTGAAAATTGGAAATAAAATTAGTAAAAACTTATAGAAGAGAAACAAGTTTAGGATTCAGAGATTTAGTGCACCCATCCTTCAAGGAATGGAAATCTGAGTCAAGACCTTTGGAAACCCGATTATGACCTAGATAATTAATAGGAATAAACCCTTATAGATGGTTTAAAATTCAATCAATAGAGGACTTTCAAACACTAGGGAAACCATGATATGGCCTTGTTGCTTCATTGAGATATTGGGTAAGATAACCTTTCTTTAATCCTCTAGAAACCTCAGTAGTTTCACCGCTTTTATGAGTTTGTTGAGTAGTGTATGGTGAATCAATAAAAAAATTGACATTAGATTCACCACGATGTATGCATATGGTCATCTCTAGTAGAAAAGGTAGGCTATATATGTCCTTGGAATCAAGAGAACAAGCTATTTTAATTTTTCCTTATGCTGGTCTGTGGGCTGTTTTGGAGGACACACCTTAGCGTGGGATATATCCATAGCATATGTTTTCATAGGATTTAACTTAATATTGATACATTAACCATCCTTGTTATCAACCATTTTTTCATGGTCAACCTTTTTCCCATTCAAGCCATCACCATTTCCCTTAGTTACCTAGGGGGGATTGCTTGGATTTTCCATTATTACTACCAGACATAAGGAAATTGTCTTCATGAAAGTTGTCCTAATACTTTTTTGTCACACTTTTATATCATGAAGATTCACAAGGTTTCGTGCAATATATATTATTATTTATAACAAGAAAAAATAAATGATATCCATCAATGAAATTAAGCACTGTAATGGATTGAGGATATGCCTCAAAGAATATTTTTTGATCATTACCTTTCTCAGTAGACTTTAAAACCTTGAATAAATCGATTAACTTGTTCCTGTTCTAGGAAGATCAAGGATAAGTCCTTCCCATGATCCATCTATACTACTAAATCAACAGTTTTGTGATCTTATTGGACCACTCTAGCATGCTCATCCCTTAAGGGATGAGTAGCTTCACCCATCACTTCAGAATCAATGTTTCCCCAAAACAATTTAGCATTGTAGACTTTCTTCCCACAAGTGGTGAAAAGAAGAATATTTCATTAACTACTATACATGTTTCCTAAATTATGACACCCTGAGAAATAATTACGTGTTCTTTCATAATCAACACACAAGAAAAACTGAAAATTTTCAATTGTTTGCACCACTATTTTGATCAATGCAGTGTTGAAATCAACCTCTAATAATATCCTTGAAATGTGTCTATATCCAGCCTTCTCAATTTCCATATCTTTATTACTATGTACTATAATTACCATGTAAATATTACATAGAATTTTAGGGTTCCCTGGGAACCAACTAAGACCTCTCATTCTAACCCAAATCTATGTAATTGAGTTTTTGGCAGACATTGGATCGAATGTAGGGTCCCAGTCCTAAACCGGAATGAATCTTGGTATCAAATTCACCATAGAAAACCCCCAATATTAGAACTTCATAACATATATTGGGAAGATAATGTGGAAACCCCCTTACCTAGGGAAGTGATTCTCCATCCACTAAATCCCCAAACGTCATGAATATTTTTCCGCAACTCAAAAATGATCTAGAGATTTTTCTGAGACTACAAAGATAGATGTGCAAGAATAGAGAGCTTACATTCTTGAAACATTTGAACAATGAGGTAATGATTTCTTTAGACCAAGGCAGTGTCCCCTTTTATTGTTATCTTCTTGGAAATTGTATTGGATTCACTCAGGAATCCTTAAAAGGATCTTGGATTCGTGGTGCACTTCCGGGCGTACAAAGTCCTAGGAACATGATTGGGGTTTGAAACAATTGGAACATCCACTTCACATATTCTTCAGTAGTGGGGTCCTTGGACACCACATAAACCCCTGAAATTGGAGAGGTAATCTGATATTTTCCAACTGATGCAACCTTTAGAGGGTAAATATAAACTGATTCAATCCGCACAATGATTTGTGTATAGGATCATGCAAGAATGTTCTTTGCATCTGGAGACCTAGTAATTATTATAATATTATTTATTATATATTAAATAAATACTATTTAATTACTAGTTAATTATTAACTAATAATTATATTATTATTATTAATTAGCTACTAAAAATAATTTTAAACATTTATTAATTTTTAATATTTATTAGAAAATAATATTAGTAAATAATAAATAATAATATTTAATTATTATTTACTAATTAATATATAGTTGTAATTAATATTAACCAGCAACAATTAGTTAATTAATTAATACTAATTTAATAATAATTTACTAATAACTAGTAATTTAATTGATTAGTTGTAATTATTAATATTATGTAAATAAAAAAAATATTTTTAAATATTTATTACAAAAATGTTTAATAATAATAATTATTAATTAATAATTATTTAGTACAACAGAAATTAAAATTATTAATATGTAATTAAATATTTTTTAATTACTAATTTATTAGTAACTATTATCTATTATTTAACAATTAGTACTTATTTATTTATTTATTTATTTGTTAATATTAATTAATTAATTAATAATATTTTCAAATAAATGTTAAATTTTTTTTATTAATTAGGTATTGTGATTATTTACTAGTAAATAATTACTAAATAATATTTATTATTTATTTATTACTCATTAATAATAAATATATATTATCATTTTTGTGCATGAAATGAGAAACCAAAATACCACATTGGAAATCTAGAAGGATTTCCTAGGTAAGCCCGCCATAGGTGAGGGTTTATGTCGTAAGTCCAAACTGTTATAATTACAGTAATGCTGGATATCTAATAGCAGTTAAATTATGCTAAATGATTTTGTTATATATATATAAACAAAACAAATAAACTTTTGAAAAAACCCATTATATGAAAATAGTATTTGGGGCCCAACGCCTTTCACTTTTACAAAACATGAATGGTGTTATGTCCATTATCATTTATCACCTCCATCTAATGACCTCAAAGATGTTAAGGATTTTAACACCATTGCACCCTAGTTTAAAAAATATTTTAAACCTAGCATTATTTTCTTAACTTTTTTTCAATATAAAAACTCATGAGAAACCCAAGAAGTAGCATGGAATGATCGAAAGGGGATAAATTTTAGATATAGGATTTTTTTACTCTTATTTAAGAATATAAGCTTATATTTTTTTATAGATTCCGGGATTGACTAGAACTTGTAATAAATATATATATAATTATGAACTAGATATTTATTTTTTAAAAAATTAATTGTAAAATTAATTTTAATGAATATATATATTAATATATATTTATAATATTAAATATCAATATTTTTAAAAAAAATTATAATTATTAATAAATATTTATAAAAATATATTTATATATATGTTTATATTTTTATTTATATTTTTATATATTTATTAATATTTATATATATTTATAAATATATTTTCATAATTATATATATTCATATGTTTATAAAAATATTTATAACATAATTAAATTTAAAACTATTACCTAATTATTAATCCGAGCAGGTTCAAGCAATATTTTTAGAATCAGATTCATGTATGAACTCGAATTTAGTGTTGTCAAAATGAAAACATATTTTAAATTATTTATTTATAATTGAATTTATTAATATATACTTACAAGTTTTTAAATATATTTATAATTATATAATTAGTAATATATATATGAATGTAATTTTAAATATATTTATAAATATATTTATAAAAATATATTTATATTTATATAATTATAAATACATTTAATGAATATTAAATATGTGTTTATGAATATATATATATATATATAAGTATATATATATATATAATTATAAATAATTATAATTATAAATATATAACAATATATATTAATAAAAATATAAAAATATAAAAATATATAATAATATTGAAAAATATATTCATTTATATTCATAAATATATTAAATATATATTTAAAATTATAATTATATATAAATATTTGTTTATATTCATAAATATATTAAATATTTATTTAAAAAATTTATTTTATATATAAATGTTTTTTTATAAATATTTATTTATAAATGTATTTTTTAATAATATATTCATAATTAAATATTTCTAAATGTTAATAAATATATTTTTAAATAAATTTTTATATATTGTTTCCGACAGAAATATGTGTTGGTCAAGAATGAAATGGTCCGATGAGGATTGGGCAATATATCTTTTTAATCATGTATAGGAGATTTCATAGTTAAATCATTCACATTAGGTTAACCATTTATTGTTTTCGATGGAAATATGTGTTGGTTAGGAATGAAATGGTCCAATGAAGACTAAGAAGTATATAATTATTATTTTATGAAGGATATTCCGCAGTTAAATCATATATTTCTGGTTCTCTATTTTTTGTTTCCAACGGAAAATATGTGTGGGTCAGGAATGAAATGGTCTGATGAGGACAGGGTAGTATATCCTTTTTATCTTATGAAGGAGATGTCATAGTTAAATCATTCACATTGGGTTCACCATTTTTGGTTTCCCATAAAATTGTGTCTTGGGATGGTCGATTGTAGGGGGTTTAATTGTGTAATGTCATTCATGTTGGGTCCACTATTTCCAAAATTTTTATAATTGGTTTGTTTATGGAATCAGAAACACCCAATGGTTCTATATCCATGAGGGACCTGCTTTGCAAAGGTAGGAGATCATTGGAGAGTGTGTCTAATGATTCATTAAAACTCACATTAGTCAAAACAGTGGTTGTTTGGGCTCATCGCAACCTTTTGTGGGGAATTTTTACTTACTACAGTACTCTCTTATAGATTATGTTCACGAATCCTTCATTAATTTCAAAGAATGATGTGGGTCACCCTTGAATTAACAATCAATTATTAGCATGTGTGCAGCACAGAATCAATTGTATGAATCTGAGGTTCTTCATTAATGGAGATATCTATATGTATATGAGGTTCTCAATCAGTGGTATCATCCTATGTACTGATTAGAGATTCTTTGGTTTTTATTATTATGATGTGTGAGTTTTATCCACATTGGGGGGGGGGGTGCTCTAGAGTCTTTCATTATCCAAGGAGATGAGATTTGTTTTGATGTTGGAATCAAACTTATGGATGGACTTCCTGCATATCCTTGTGAAAGGAATCTGAACCTATGTATTTTGGTTCTACTTTATGGGATACATCATACCTTTTAAGGTCATGTGATAAGGAATAAACCATGCAGTTTAATATCATGTGACCAAGACACCTAAGAAGAAGGTTTCTAGTCAAAGTTTGGTGTGTGACTTATATCGAAGAAGCCCAGGGAACCTATAAGGGATATGAATTTCATTTATAATTAGACCATTCTGGGAGTGTGTCCTAGAGGATAGGGTAAATTTAAGTTGTTAGGTTTTGACCTCAGAGAGGCTCCCTATGTATCCCATTTGGAAAGGAATCAAATCCCACATTGTTTGGTGATGAGGTCCCATGTATATTAGAGTCCATCTAAATATTTTTATCATAGGGGAGTGTAGACCTTTGAGATTATTAATTTGGGTAATAATCCTAAATTGGGTGCCCTAGGTAAGGGGGAAATTAGGGATATCTCAACCCATGGTGATTTGGAGGCTTGTTCGGGGTTACACCTAAGTAGGAGTCCTAAGGATGAGTGTGATGATATGCATGTGTCTTTACTGATTTAGTGGGATAAAGGTTTGATCCATGGGCTTACTCCTAACAAGAATTCCTTGGTGAATGGGGGTTATGATAAGGGATTACTCTTAAGGTGGATGCCTAGGGATGGTTTGGTTTGGGGGTTACTCTTGAGAAGGATTCCCATAGGTTGTGTATGGGATTAATCCCAAGAAGGATTCTATTTATTGGTTGGGGTTTACAGTTGGAATGAGGCCCATGGGTTTGGAGTTATGTGGATTTCATGACCACCAACAACCTATATGCCCATGTGAGTCATGCTTGGTGTGAGAATCAAGAGGAAACAAAAGATATGGGAAACCACATGATCCACTTTACCCTGAGGTTGGATACATGGCCTTATGGGCCCACGCCTATGGATTCCATCTAAAGGATGGGAAGAGGAAGATCTAGAATATGATTATTTATCAAAACATGCATCTGATCATGTGTGTGTCATGATCATGGATAGCCTCTAATCCCACATGAGTCGGGATGAGTCATTCTTGGACATGAGAAACAAGAGGAAGCATAAGGTATAGAAGATCACACACTTCTTCTCTTATACTAGATTAAGAGGATGGGGCTATGAGAGATGGTAAGAGCTCTAGTACCCACCCCTCTCTGATATTCATATTCAGGATGGTTATATAGGACTAACCACCTAGATACGGCCCAGAACGTGAAGAGGGGAAAGAGTTCATCCTCCCATAAGAAACTCTAGGAGATTAATCCTGAGAAGGATGCCCTAGAATTGGTTCTACAACTATGGAGGAGGATCTCATTCCATGTTGAATGGAAAATAAAGTGAAATCCTTACCCTCCCTACCTGGAACAGGAGGCTCTAGGTCATAGAGATGATAAGGGTTGGACATGTTCCTAACCCTTATACCTATGACCAGGAACTCTATGACACTGCCCCCAGGGTCAAGGTTATTATGACCTTCGTAATGAGAATCCACATGCACCCTAAGGAACCAAATCATTTGGTAGGACAAGTGAAGGAAAACTCTGACCACGGGATTGAAAATCCAAATGGTGGATGTGTTATTATGTCCCTCTTTATGGTATTACTTATTTGGAGGCTTCGGTGGAGGTTTAAACTCGGTCCCTCATAGAAAAGGGATCCAAAGGAATAAGGGACATGTGATTTATGGCTTGGAAGAGATCATAATTATAGGTTTTCATAGGGAAGAGTCTATGGTGATCCAAAGGAGGATATCACAGGTAGGACTGGTAGATAAAAATGAGGCTTTCCCAAGGGGTTCTTCATGCTAGTAGACATTGGAAAGGTGATGGTACCTTGAGTGACAGACTAGCAGGAAAAAATATATGGGAAATTATTTTCTTTGGGAGGAATTTAGTTTCACTATCCACCATTAATTCCCTCTTCTTCAGGCTTTGGAGGAGGACCATGAAAATTTTAAAGGTAATGGGTGAAGTACTGGGGCTAGAAGAGAATCGGGAGGCCTTAGTGAAGTTTCATCCAAGAAAATGAAGATAATGGGGTCCTATTTATAGGCAATATGTGACCCTGGGTGAAGGGAATCTTTCATTCCAGTGTTCCTCATAGGGTTTCCAAGTAAGGGTTCCACACTGGCTAGTGAAAAAGTTATTTGTGCATGCCAATGTACATGTACTCTGTGTGCCAACGCTTCTCCGGGGTACTTGTGTAAAGTTCCTTCGGTGGGATTATGATAATTTTACTTCTTAATTTCTTTTATTATCTTCCCCTTAAGTCATTTTCCTTTGACAAATTTCCATCCATGTGAAAAAAATAAGTGTTTACAAATCCCCCCACCTCACCTTAGGATTGGATCAGATCAAAAGAAGTTTATATGATCTTGAAGTAATGGGATGAAAAGTGTAAAGGGATCAAAGAGGTCATCTGCATTGGTCATACATGCTGGTTGTCTGCCTAGGTCATCCGCGTAGGTGGGATGCACATGCAGGCCACATATGGTGACTTGTTCATTTTTAAACAGGTCCACTCTTTCAATGGATAGTCCTCATGCTTCAGCATCTTTGGTCTCATCATGTTGGCTTCCCACATAGACTTACCTCTTAGGATTATTCACTAAAGCATCATTCACATAGATAAGGTGTGTATATTTCTACACTGTGTGTATGCTTGGGTAAGTGAATCATGTAGGTACCTTGAGCGATGCTCTTTCGAAAGGCACTAACATGAGTACCCTACATGAGTTAATGCCTTTCTAAAAATTTTCCCATTTCTACAATTATTTGAAATGAACTTGTTGTTAACAAAACACTAGGTACATCATTGCAAGTTAAATGGACACTAAGAAGACTAGTGTTTCTGATGAACAAGTTAAGAATCACCTCGATGAGATGGTAGCAGTTTTAAGACGTGACTACTACAACACTCACATTACTACTCTACATGATATGGGGGGATATCTGAAGAAATATCACTGTGACTTCCTTGAAAGAAATTATATACCATTTTACAGCCATGGTCATCTAAAGGGGATGATCATAACAGCCTCGGTGAATTATAATCATCTCTCTTTGTTACAAAATTATAGAAACTTCACTACTTCCAACATTTCATGAATGGGTGCATATATTAATTTTGGAATTTCATCCACATAATATTTCATTATCCATGTCCAGTGTACCCCAGATTTAAATCTACACATTCCTGAATTAATGTCACACTATTATTATTTCATGTATCTAGATTCCTAAACAGATCAGTTAAAGGGTTTGAGAAAATAATTGGACATCCTCCCAGGAGGGGGTGTTATTCCAGAGAGGATTTGGGTGTACTGAGTATGCAAAAGTTATATAGAATTCAAAAATGAGATGCAATATCTCTAAATATGTTAGGTCGTTTGGTAAGGGTTGACTTATGTATACAAGAATGCCAAATGTTTTCCTGATATGTTAAGTCGATGGATTCTGTAGGGTAACTCTTTAGACCGCATGCATGGAGAGGTTGGTATCAGCTTGGGGGATGTACAAAAAATCTCAAGGGGTTTTGATCCATGGATTTGTATAAGATAATTACATACCTTCATGGGATACATGGGATGATGATGAGATAACATAAACTCTGGTGCATGAGATTTTGAAGATAGCTCATGATATTAAAAAGGAAGAGCCTATCCTAAAGGGGGATATCCATTCCTATGTGTGGATGAGTACATTAATAGAGCCGGTAGTTCAAGGTCCCGCTTACAAAAATTCAACAGGGTGTACCAATATTTCAAAGAAGAGAGCTCTTGGTAAATTCTTGCTGACTTTGGAAATGGGGGAGTACAAAAAATGGGGGTACAATCCCCGCTCCAATATATATTCTAAGACATGTCTTGCGGGATTTTCTCCATGTGTCTAAGATGTTAACTGATTCCGATACCTAATTCCAATGGTGGCATGAGGCCATATAAATTTCTCACAATGGCCATGTTAGTAGAGAACAATCACATGGTGTTGGAAATCCCCATCCTTGAGAAAATTTACTCAATGTTGTTGCATGTTCATGTGGGGAGGACCGTTTAGAGTTGAAAGATCATTACAGTTATTGTGGGGATGTGTGGTGGCCCACATTAGATCCTACTCTGCATTAATAGGGGTTGAGATTAATAGGATCTAGTTTTGACCATATGTTCAAGACATTTCTTGTATTTTTCCCTTATCCCTAAACCCTAGTGAGACCCAGATTAGGCTGATCCTATTCAAGGAGTTAAATTTATACCCATATGGGGACCCTCATACTGAGAGATTTATTGATGATTATAAGGCTAGAAACGAGCTAAGATCATATAAAACTGGCTTTTAGGGATGGTTTGTAGGTGACCCATATTGATGGGGAAGTTATATGTGATTCCATCATTCCGTACAGTTTTTCACAGAAATTAATGTTCATACAAAAGATAATTGTATCTCCTCCATTTTGTGTCTGATTAGAAAATAATTTCATTGTATCATGAAATCTATGGATTCATACAATAATGGGGTTGACTAAAATGATAATCAACCTACCTTAAGAAGATGTGACTAATGAATTGCCCTATAGGTATGTTGAGGCCGAGAATGCATCTTACTAAAGGATCTGGGCACAGTGGAAGTGTGGTTGGGACGACAACCAACATTAAATTTTACCATGATCAATGATTATTCTTGGATCAATATGATGATGAACTCCAGTCTCCATGGAATAGAATCGAAGATTTAGATAAAGATGGAAGAGGCCCGAATCATTTAGAGAGGATCTTTCCCATCATGTCTATAATTAATTTAATTAATTTCATAAAGAAGAGAATACCATGATATTTGGTATTTTATTCATTGATGATTTTGATCATTTGGAATGATCCATTCAGATTATCTCATTATGATTACAAGGATCCAAACTAGAATCACTATAGTGGTGATCCACACGTGATCTGATGGCCTCTAATCAAAACCACTCATTCTTCGGGTGCTAGTGCGGAGAAGCGAGTGTCTTGTTTCGGTTGTTCATGATCACTTGTTCTTCAGCCTTGAAGAACATCTCTTGTTCTTGAGAGGGGCAGGAAGATGATTCAATAGAGAAACTTTTTAGCTCAACAATTATCAATTCACTAAGCATGTAGTTTGATATATGACACAATAGGCGTACATGTCTATTTATTAACATGGGGATTTGATTATAATATTTAATTGCATAACAACAACTAAATACATTCATAACCACAGATAAAACCCTTGCTTTTAATAATAATACCGTATCATTATTTATGGTGTGCCAACTTGCGCAAAATGGAATTATAAATAAAATTCTACATCACAAAATAATAGCAGCATTATTATTATTTTAATTTGTGCCAACTAGTTAAATAATTATTTTACTATCGGACCAGCCTTGGTCCGCTCGAACTCCATTTCCATTTATTAAACATCCAAATAAATAAATCATTTATTTATTTACAAACTTGTAAATAAATATTTATTAAATGTTCAATAAAATAAATAAATATATTTTACCCAAAATCCGGTGAATAAATATTTATTTAATTTATGCAATCATTTTAAGTTGAATAAAGTTATTCTCTTTTATTGAGAATAATATTTATTAGTTAAATTCAAATAGAATTTAACCAAGACCACCAGAAACAGTTAGTGTGTGACCCTCTAGGATTCTTTCTCATTGGCATTAGGTGGGCTTGCCTAAAGTCCATGAGTACTTTTTATAAATGGGTCAAGGAAACCAAGAGAAATAACTTAAATTCACAACAAATGAACCCACATATGAATTATCGCTATGTAATATACTCCCTTTGGCTTAATATCTCATCACTGAGGTTTTATTATAGTGTCATCATCCATTGTGCTTGATATGTTATTCTATGACTACATGAAATAAACTCATTATTACACCATGGACATAGAATTTCATGTGATGGTTCAATTTCAATCAAAGGACCGATATATAAACTTCTATAAATGGAAGGGAAAAATCATTCCTTGACTTATCCATTAACAACATGCCACTCATGATGCCCGCAACGTACCCTGCTTCCCTCCAACTGTCAACATGATGGTTTTTGTCATTAAATCAAAGTGCATGGGTCTTGACACGTATTAATGATAATATTAATTTTTAAGGGTCATTAAACATGCTCTCAAATAATAATATCCTATGACACCAAAACATTCGGATTTCCTACTGGCAGGTGTGTTCTCATAATCTCCTATCTTGAAGATTACCAAGTGAGAACATTATGAGAGGAAGTATGATCTTCTTACGAGTACTCTCACCTAATGATAAATATGATATTTTTCTCATCATAGTATGTCATCCAACCGAAGAACTATATTTAAGAATATTGTTATATAATATCAAGGTTATCATCATATCGGGGAACTTCGATGACCTTATCAATGCAACAAATACTCCAAGGCATTATTATATCATTGTCATGTAGAATAATGAACAATATATAATAAGATTTTTAATATTTAATTACATGAAATATTCATGATATTAAAGTACAAATAGTTTGTTATAGGACACAAACTCTAACAAACTCCCAATTGGACTAGAGCTAATTTTCTATGACATTCATTCGGCTAGACCTCACATGATGATCATGTTTCTATTGAATCAATGATTTAGTCAAGGGGTCTGCCATGTTTTCTTCCATGGAGATAATACTCACTACAACTTCACCGCTCTAAGAAAAATCCCTCAAGAGATGATACTTCCTAAGTGTTTTTTCTACTGATGTGACCTTGCCTCTTTTGCAATAGCCACCATTTCAGTATTATCACAATAGAGTGTGATGGGATCATTACCACTAGATACCAAACCCAACTCCTAGATGAAGAATTGCATCCAAACTTCTTCTTTAGTTTCCTCAAATGCTACGATATACTCAGACTCTACTATAGAATCTATGACCACACTCTGCTTTGAGCTCTTCAATCTCACTGCACCTCCATTGAAAGTGAAAATGTATCTCATTTGTGACTTCATGTCATCTTGATTAGTTTGGAAACAAGCATCTGCATATCCTCTAATTAATAGATCCTCATCTCCTCCATAAACCATGAACATATCCTTAATATGCCTCAGATACTTTAGGATTGTCTTGACTACCATCCAATGGTGGTCACTAGGGTTAGCTTGATATCTTCCTACCAGACTCAATGTGTAGGTGATATCTATCCTAGTAAATATCATGGTATACATGAATAACCCAATTGCCGATGCATATAGAGTCATTTCCATTATCTTTCTTTCCTCATGTGTATGAAGACATATTCACTGGGAAAGATGAATTCCATGGGATGTTGGCAACAATCCCTTCTTAGATTATTCCATACTGAATCTCTTCAGTATCTTATAAATGTATGTACATTGAATTATGCCCAACAATATCTTCGATATATTACGATAGTTCTTGATCCTTGTAATATATGCTACCTTGCCCAATTCCTTCATAGAGAAGCATTGATTCAACCATGACTTAACAGACTATACGATTGGTATCTCATTTCCAATAAGTAATATTTCATCAATATATACTGTTAGGAAAACAAATGCACTTCCACTAAACTGTTTGTAGACAGAAGTCTCAAATTTGTTCTTGATAAAACTAGATTTTGTTATGGATTTATCAAAATGAATGTTCTATGACCTGGATTCTTTCTTTAATCCACAAATGGATTTATGCAACTTGCATACCTTATTGACATCCTTTGGAGTCATAAAACCTTCAAGTTGTGTCATGTAGACATCTTCCTAAATGTTTCTTTTAAGGAAGGCTATTTTGACATCCATTTGACAAATCTCATAGGCATGGTAAATGAAAATGGATAATAGAATTCTGATGGATTTCATCATTGCAACTGGTTAAAAGGTTTCGTCGTAGTCAATGCCTTGATGCTGCTTAAACCCTTTTGCAACCAGTCGTCACTTATAGGTACTAACTTGTCCTTCCATGTCCATTTTATTTTTGAATACCCATTTTAAACCAACAATCTTTACATCAAGTGGAGGATATACCAAAATAGAGACTTGATTTTGGTACATGGAATCCATTTTAGAATTCATGGATTCTTTCCACTTGGAAAAATCTATGTCACTTACTACTTCCTTGTAGGTTAGAGGATCATTATTATCAACTAATAATGAGTCACCTTCTTTGGTAACTAGAAAACCATACCATTTCGGTTCTTTAACCTTGCTTGTACTCCTATGTAGTTCTTGTGTCAATGGAACAATTCTTTCTTCCACAGGGCTTTGTGGAATTTGTTCTTGTACCAATTCTTGTGTACCTTGATCCTCGACTTCATCGAATTCTATCTCTCTCCCAATATCTCTTTTGGAGATGTGCTCCAACTCAATGAATATGGCATGTCTTGCCACTATAAAATTTTTTTTTGAGGGGTTTAATAGGTAATATTACCTTGTTTCCTTGGGGTATCTTATAAAGGTACACTTTTTACCTCAGGGTTAATGTTTTTTACTTAAAGAGGCCTTAACAAACACATTGCTTCCCCACAAATGTAAATTCGATAAAATGGATTTATTTCCACTCCAAAACTCATATGGAATACAATTTATCAATTTAGTTGGTATTTTTTTTAGTATGATCTTCGCTCTTTGTAGTACATATCCCTAAAAGGATAATGGAAGACTCTCTTGACTCATCATTGATCTCACCATTTCCAACAAGGTGTGGTTCCTCATTTCACTCACACTATTCCAATAGGGCATGTAATGAGGAGTGAGTTGGGATAGGATCCCAAATTCCTGTAATTAATCAATGATTTTTTGATTAAGAGATTCTATACCTCGGTCTAAGAGGAGTTTTTAATCTTCTTACCAAGTTTTTTCTCAACTTCATTCTTGTGTTCATTGAACTTATCAAAAATCTGACTTATACCTCATTAAGTAGATATATCCTTATCTAAAAAAATCATCAGTAAAATTTATGAAGTATGAGTACCCTCCCCTTACTTCAACTAGAAATGGTCCACAGACATTGGTATGAACCAATTCATGAAGCTCTTTATCCCTTTCATCTTTTCCACTAAATGGGGATTTGGTCATTTTTCCGTATAAACATGCATGACATATGCCAAGTGGTTTTAGTTCAAAATACTCTAAATATCCATCTTCATATAACTTTTGCAACTGTTTCTCATTTACATGACCTATCCAGTGATTCCAATGTTGGGTTTGGTATGAGTCATGTGAAGTATCATTGTTATCGATTTCCATTATTTAGTTTGTGTAATCCAATACGTAATGAATGTTGTATAAATGTGCCCTACAAAAACAAATGATATCTTTTTAAAAGAAGAAACATTCATTTACTAACTTGAAAACAAATCCATTTTTATCTAATATGGATACATAAATAATGTTTTTAGTAACAGAAAACACATAATAACAACCCTTTAATACCAAGATCATCCTAGTTGGCAATGTGAGGTGGTAGTCCCTGACAGCTACAACAGCAAGTCTGGATCTATTGGCTTCTTTTAGATCTACCTCCCCTTGGTCAATCATTATAATTCTACATGGTTCTGGTATTTGGATATATATGTGAGTTCCAGAAGCTACATCTAATAACCAATTTTTAGAAAAAGATAGATTACATTCTATAACAAACGCACCTGAAGCTTCCCCTTGATTCTTTGGCTGGTTGTAGTCCTTCTTCCAGTGTCCCTTCTTTCCACATGTGAAACAAACAACATCATGTTTCCTTTCCTCCCCTTTGATATTCCTTTTATTGTAAGGGCATGAATAAGATTTGGGCTTAAAGCTCTTTACAATCCCTTTCCTCTTATTCACCATAAGGATAGAAGGATTTTCATGATTCATAACTTTTTCCACTTAGTAAATGAGGATATGAAGATAATATAGAGACTTCTCAATGTTTTTCATATTGAAATTAACAAAAACGTTTGAGAAGATATGAGGAAGTGATGCAAGAATGATATTAGTAACCATTTTTTTTGTGGAGTTTAAACACTAGATCCTCCAAGCTCTCAATTTAGCCAATGATCCTTACTACGTGAGGCCCAGCTGGGGCACCCTCTCTATGCTTACTCTGAAAGAGTGCCTTGGAGATATAAAAACATTCTTTTCCTGATCTCTCTATATAAAGACCACAGAGGTGCTTGAGAATGCTATAGGCATCCATGCTTTCATGAGACTTCATGAGATCACTAAAAATTGATGATAGCATAAAAATTTAACTTCAACCGAATCATTCATACGTTTCTCATAGACAAAGAACTCTTCTTCACTCACCTCTTGGGCGGGCATATTAGATAATACTGACTCCATTATGTAAGACTTCTGTTCATAGAATAGAATAACCCAAAGGCATCTAAACCATTCCTGTATGTTACTGCCAGTGAGAATGTTTCCTTTATCCAGAATTTATCATAGGGATAGTGTGGTTGAAGAGTTTTTAATTTTATTCTTCAATTGAAATACCATATCATTAGTACTTTCTTGATTATATTTTATGCTAAATAACAAATTAATTTTATTTAGTCACCCAATATTTTATCAATTTCTAATGGCCCTCACTATTGAACTTAGGATGTTCAGTTTCTTTGACATTCTTGTGGAAAGGATCTATATTCCACTTCATATAAACCCAATAAGGGTTGGTCAAGTTATTTTAAGGTATTTAGGAAGGAAGGTCTTTTCCAACTATGGGCTTGCATCTCATTGATCTATTGAGTGGACTCCCCAATCCTGAAATCCTGACTTTGGATTTCCTCAACTCTTGCATCCAATATTACACCAAGTTTTTCAAGGGATACTACTCATGATGCAATATGGTTAAGACAGCCTGAAACCTTTCATAATAGATTCTTGTATAAAAGTAAGTGTTCTAAAAATGGTTGTTCAAACACATAGTTTTATTGAGTTTTTCCCTTAATCATGTAACAGTAGGTTTGGTCTAACATAATATTTTATTTGAGGGATTTTTATCACTTATACCTGAATTGATTATTATCATTATCACATGATTTTTAATATTAAGTGGAACTTACTTAAGTGATTAACCATGTCTTGATAATATTTACGCATAAGCCTGGTATATTTTAGTTCAATCTTGCATACTTTTTTAATTCATTAATTATGTGATCGCGATAATACATCCATAATGATAAACCATGAAACTGATAGAAATAAAACAATAAAAAGGGAATGATCATGATATTTTCTAATGGTTAGTTTATCTAGTGGTTGATAAAGTAACCCTGGCCTAGGGAGAAACACCTTGAACCTTTTGGGTTCATGTTTACATCATTCCAACTATCCACCTCCATATTTCCTTGGATTGGTTTCGTCTCATATCTTACATGAACCACCTCCACTAGCTTGGGAGTTCCATCCATTACATATTCTTTTAAAATCACATGCAAGTGAGGGATAAAGGGGGGGTTTACATAAAATAAACCATGGGCACACAGACCCTACATATTAATGAGGTTAGATGGCTTGCATACAAACAATTAACTTAATAAATTAAAAGGAAACCAATCACATAAAAAGTTCTTGGTCTAGCTCATGATCACCCACATACATGCAATGAGTTACATATTTAATAAAACTAGTATTCAATTATTTAATCATTATTATTAAGATAAATTTCACATGAATCAATTAATTATTGTTTTTATATTATTAGTCCTTTTATTTTAATCCTTTTCTGAATTTCCTTGAGATTCTCATGATTGTACAAAAATGCACCTTGGAGGTAAGCTGGTGAATACATGTTCGAATCTACCCAACATGTATTATATTCGTTTAAAGTTTTAATCTTCTAGAATATAGAATACATGATGCATCAATGCATATAGAAATAGCATGTAGTATGATTTATACATGATAAGCAGTTCTAAACATTAAACAAACATTAAAGTTTTAACATTGTGTAATTTTGTAAAGTACACAACTTATAGTTATGACTACACAGCGTGTAATACCTTCACCATATGTTCTGAAGTACACACCTAGGGAATCAACGTGTGAGGCATACTTCAGAAATTTCGGATTACATGGCATGTATAGTGGGCTACATGTCATGTTGTCTCCGCGTTACATGGTTACCGATTGTCTTAGCCATGTATGGGATACACGGAATGACCCCTGACCCAAAGAGACTACACGCTGTGTCCAGTGGGCCATATGACATGTAATCCAGTATCTATGTGCCTATCTATCCTACTCAACATGTAGTGTAAAATTAACTACATTGTGTGTAATAAATAGGCACAACTTGAGTAATTTTCGAATTACTACTGATGTGATGTACACGACTACACGACGTGTAGTCTGGATTACACGACATGTATGGTAGATCAGAATGTGTAAGTCTGAACACGCAGAATGTACTTTTGTGTCACCTGGGTATAATTTTTGATGCCTCCTGATGAGTTCACTGTTTTAATTTTAAATTAAAAATCAATTTTTTCTGTGAAATATGCAAGAAAAAAAAGAGGGAGAATAGATCTCAAAATCCTTATTACAATAACAATTAACCTTGAATTGAAAAAATAAATTATTAAATTTTAAATTAACAATGAATTATTTAAATAATTATAAACTGTGATGTAACCCCTCTGATTCCACTTGAAGGTTATGGGAATAGTGGAAGCTTGGTTGGAATGACACCCAACTTTAATTTTTACCATGATCAATGATTATTCTGGGATCAATAATACAATTAACTCCAGTATCCATAGAATACAATCAAAGATTTAGATAAACAAATAAAAGGCACAATACCTTTAGAGAGGGTCTTTAAAATCATTTTTATAATTAATTAATTAATTTCATAAAGAATAGAATACCTGGAACTTCAGTATTCTCTTTGTTGATGATATAGATCGTCTGGAATGACCCTTTCAGATTATCTCATTTCCCTTGTGAGGATCCAAACTATAATCCCTCTATAAGTGATCCACATGTGCTATAATGGACTCTAATCAACACCACTCGTTCTTCTGGTGCAAGCATTGAAAAGTGAGTGTCTTGTATCATTCATTCTTGATCACTTGTTCTTCAACCTTTAAGAACATATCTCATTCTTGAGAGGGGTTGGAATTGGATTCGAGAGAGAAAGTTTTGAGCTCAATAATTCGAAATTCACCAGGCATGTATTTCTATACATGGAACAATAGACATGTCTCTCTATTTATCGACATGGGGCTTCATTAACAATATTTAATTTCATAACTACAATTAAATACATTCATAAACTTAGAGAAATTCCATGCTTTTAATAATAATACCGCGTCATTATTTATGGTGTGACAACTTATGCAAAACAAATTTATAAATAAAATTCCATGTCACAAAATAATAGTAGTGTTATTATTATTTTAATTTGTGCCAACTAGTTAAATAATTATTTTACTACCAGAATATTCTTGGTACGCTCGAACTCCACTTCCATTTATTGAACACCTAAATAAATAAATAAATAAATTATTCTCTTAAATAAATATTTTATTTACGAACTGGTAAATATATATTTATTAAATTTTCAATAAAATAAATATATATATTTTACCCACAATCAGTGGATAAATATTTATTTAATTTATGCAATCATTTTAACTTGAATAAACTTATTCCACGTTCTTGAGAATAATATTTATTAATTAAATTCAAATAGAATTTAACCGAGACAACCAGAAACACTTAGTGTGTGACCCTCTAGGATTATTTCTCTTTGGCATTAGGCGGGCTTGTCCAAAGTCCAAGAGTACTATCTAGCAATGGGTCAAGGCACCCAGGAGAAATAACATAAAGTCACAATAATCACATCCACATATGAATGCTCACTGTGTAATATAATCCTTTTTTCTCAATATCTTGTCAAGCATGTTTTATGAAACTGTCATCAACCTTTGTGCTTGATAAGTCATTCTTTGACTACCTGAAATAAAATCATCGTTACACCATGAACATGGAATTTCACACGAAGATTCCATTTTAATCAAAAGGTCGAGATATCAACTTCTATAAATGGAAGGTACAAATCCTTCCTTGACTTATCCATTAATAACATGCCACTCGTGAGGCAACCAACGTACCCTACTTCCCGCTAACTGTATGCATGACAGTTTTCGTCATAAAATCAATGTGCGTGAGTCATAACACGTATTAATGATAATATTAAAGTCTAGTGATCATTACACACATTAACATATAGAAATATCAGATGACACCAAAACATCTGGAATTCCTACTCGCGGGCATGTTCTCATAAACTCATATCTTGTAAATTACCAAGTGCGAACTCCCTGAGAGGAAGTCTCATCTTCTTATGAGTACTCGCACCTGATAGTCTTTATGATATGTGTACCATCATAGTATGTCATCCAACCATAGAACTATATTTAATAATATTATTTTATCATTTCAAGGTTCTCATTATAGCAGGGAACTTCAATGACCTATCAATGCAACATATATTGTAGAAAGTTATTATATCATATTCATACTAAACAATGAAAAACATATAATAAGATGTTTAATATTTAAATATATTATATATCCATGTAATCAAAGTAAAAATAGTTGGTTCTAGGACACAAACTCTAACATTTACCCTGAGGGGTTTCAGTAGAATCTATTCCTTGAGTTGGGATTGGAAAAACATCCAAGGGTGGAATGTGATGTGCGAAGGACTCTACTCTTATAGGAGGTGTTTCTTCTCACTTGTAGGTTGTTGCATCCCCTTCGAAAGGTGTAGTTAATGAAGTACCAACATCACCCATACGACCTCATGTAAGGTTCAATCCATATTCCAGAATCAAAATGGATACACCAAATGAGGCTGAGCACATATGGCCCTGTCTTCGCCATCATGAAGAGACTTGGGTTCCATTTTATTGTCCTTCATCTATGACGTAGAGGGTTAGGAAGCCAATGAAATTTTGGGCTGAAAATCATCTTCACAAAAAATTGGGACGACCTCAGAATTTGTACGACTAGAGGAAATCCAATTTTGGAAGGAAATGTCCTTTGATGCTGAAATAATATTGTCACTTATTCATGCAAGTATATATATTTTAGAGATTGGATATCATTGAGCCCTGTCCAATATTCACATCCAAGATGATCCCTTTGAGTTGAGTATTTATATCATAGAATTAGAGATGCTTATTTATGAAATTAATGATAGGATCCTTTCCATGAGATGGGTGGATGACATGGCCAGATGGGGAACTGCTTAAGGGGTTGACCACCCATTTCTAAAGAATAGATTGACTATGCTAATCCAGAAGATGTAATTTCTCTTTTTCTTATCTCTTTTTTTATTCTACCTTTACTTTATCTCAAAAATTTACTATTTTTAAGGGATGGTGATTTTGATTTGTAGTGGGCCAAGGGTAATTTGTAACGACCCCGACCCAAGAAGTCTGGTGTCGGTGCTTGAAACATGGTGTGTAATTATTTTCTTATAAATCATATAGATAAAAATAACACATATCATTCCATTACAGAGGATCATTACAGTTTAGGTTATGGAAAACCAAACACAAATGATACATTTCTTCCAAAATCTTGACACAGATAAGCTTCATAATGCTGCCATCACATTGGAGTACTCATAACATGAAAAATATACTAAAACATGTAAACATAAATTGAAAACATAGGGGGAGAATAAGAACACCCAGTTAGGGGTTTTAAAACAAAATAATAAAATCCATTTCATAAAAAAAACAAACACGCTACAAAACATTTTCTTAAAAGGAAAACATCACTTATTGAAGCACATCATCGAAATTTTTCAATGGTTAGTTGAATAATTTTTTAACAAAACCTCTTATACAAGAATTATTTGTATTTACTTAAAAACTGAAGGTAAACCATATATCAGAGTGTGCATTCATGTACAAAAAAATGCATGTAATGCTACATAATCTATAAATTGATCAAACCAATTTTTAAAGTGACATGAAAAGTTGTAAGTACACATCATCAAATAAATGTATCACTTGAATAAAATTGTGTAAGTAACAATTTCAAGATTCACCTATCACTTAATACGCAATTCATGGACTGATAGGAGTAACATCCTCTTCATTTTCAACATTTGATATATTTTCCTTATACAACTTGCCATGTGCATACTTTATTTATGACATATGAATTCGTCGCCATGATCATAATAGATTCTTAACCAAAGGATATTCTACTAGTCGAATAATCCCTTGGTTCATAATATACTAATAAATAATGAGGGAATGTATAATTTTAGACTCTGTCAAGGCCTTTCGCCAAGACCATGCATAATCATTCTGTAAAGGCCTTGTGCCAATACCATATGGGTAAAAACCCAACATAATTGTGCTCAACTAACACACATAGTTGTGAACAAAGAAAGAATCATGTTCACACATCATTTTAGCTTAACTCATGAGATTCATCACTTTACCCAAATTCATTGAAGCACTGTGTAATATTGGGTGCACCCATCACATAATTTAAGTCCAATACATTCATCATAGGTCTTAGTATGGTCTTATTTTCATAGTGTCCCACACTAAAATTGAAACTTACATTCTTAATCAATAATATTTTTCATACACACTCATAACTGAAATGAATTATACAATAAAGGTAAAAATGATTATATTTGTTAGTTTTAGGTTATGGTTGCATCAGATTTAACAGTGACATGTATAGACTAAAACGGCATGCTTTTGCACATGTGATAATAACTACTACACATAAAATAATGGTATTCCACATAAAATAATAACTCTTTCATTAAAACCCTTCCACATGAAAGTGACCCTTTTTCATATCACAATTTACAAGTTTTTCACATTGTGATACTTGTTATTATCGATTGAACCATACTCTGTTAATTGAAATACCAAATAGATTGAAACATAATCCTAAATAATTAAAGGAATTCCTTAGGGAAAATTGGAATAAAAATTATGGATATAAAATCATTATTTCATGTGAAGTATTCATTCATAAAAATAAAAGTTAATTAAACACATGTGCTTATGAATGTTCATATAATTATGCTTAAACATAAAAACAAACACACACATACTAATATAGCTAATACCATTGAAAAACATAAAGAGTCAAGATTGAAAAACATATATATATATATATATATGTGGGTTTAAAAAAACTATAAAATGCTATATATACATAAAGTGCATGCTTGGGATTTTCACAACCCATTATAAGGTTTAATAAATCCTTATAAATGTTGTACACTTCAAAAACATAATTTGATCAATAAAATAGGTTTTATAAAAAACCAATTGAGATTATAATTAAAAACTATATATACATATATATATATAGAACCATATATGTACACATATATGTTTATATGTTCTAATTAAACAATACAAAGGTGAATCCTTACATGATTAATATGCAATCAATGACATCATTTAAGGACATATCTTCAGTATTTGAAAACCGTAAAAACCAAATATGTTTATTTAATATATAACCGTATATATATAAGTTGTAAACAAGGTTTTTCATATATAAAAACAAACCAACATAATCCATTTATTAAGAACATCATTTTGAAAAAAAATATATGATCCTCAATTAAAATCATAACAACCTGAAATGTTTTTTTATCGTATATCCAAATATAAGTATATATATATATATATATATATAGTTTACACAAAAAATAATATTACCCCTTAAATGGGATATACACCTTAAAACATTAGTTTAATACTAATAATTATATTTAGAAAAACCCATAAACAGGTTAGGATTGGAATCCATATGAAATTAAATATTTATATATGATCTGTGAAAACACAAAAGTAGGCAAAAAGGGGTCTTAATATTAATTTCAAAGAAAAAATAACTCCCTTAAACGAGTTTTAAACTTTCAAAAACACTAGTAAACACATTTAGAAAAACAAGTTTGGATTTGGAGAAGAAACTATATATATATATATATATCCTTAAAAATAAAAAGGTATACATAATATTTTTTTTCATGATAAAAGAGAATCAAATTAATTCCTCACTTTGCTTCAAGTGAGATACATGGACGAGTTGTATCTTGGAGAGAAGATGAGAAGGAGAAAACCTGTAGGGTTTTGGTGAAACACAAGGGTTTATATAATATGTATATAGGTATATTTTACAAAATAGATTTTTGATATAAATTATAAACAAGGACTTAAGGAAAATAAAAATGAACAAAAATAAAACATGATAAACTTTCCAATCAACGATAATCAACCAGGTCGATTATCGTAATAAATATATATAAATAATTTGTGGAAAACATGCATGGAATATATTGGGTTTGAATTAAAATAAAATACCTACATAGACTTGTGGAAAGAGGAGCATAGACAACCGGGTTGTGGATTGAGAATGTTTGGAGAGAGAGGAAGAAATAGAAATTGGAGGAGGTTGATGCGGACTGGTGCACAGGAGCGAAGATGTGATGAGGAAGAAGGAGGAAGGGAGAAGGAAAATAGGAAAAGAGAAAGAAGGGATGGTATCTGATCTTTGATCTAATCTGATGGACATGATAAAACCATGGGTATAAAGAAAGAGCGACTAAGATTCAACCGCATCCTGATCAGATGGCTCAGAGAAAATGAGACGTTAATACCATGGGGGTGGAGTTTCGAACCCGGGATCGGATCGTGCGGTCCAGGTCTTGCATAGAGAGATCTGATCCCCATTGAAAAATCTCTTCCCACATTGAAACAAAGAGGATTCTAGGCCAGCTTTATAATCCTTGAGCTCCCATCTATAGCTCAATTGATTCTCTTCGCCCTCCCTGGTACCACCCTGCACTGATTCTCCCTGTGGGCACACTCTGCGCCCACTCCCTACCATTGTGCCACCCCTTACGGTGGTGTCATTTCCTCAAGTTCTCCATGTGTCCCTATGGCGTGCATACCCTCACAGGCTAGCCTGTTCTATGGATGAGGGGTTCAGGCTTGGCTGCCTACTACTGAAGGAGTAATGTTAGATGCTTCCCTCAGCTCAGCTATAGGGTTGGCCTATGGGTACTATATTTTTTTATAAACCAAAACATTAAAAAAGAAACCATATCTAAAACCATGTAATGTATAAATGAAGTTTTCAATACTTAATTTCATTTAAAAATGTTATTAATTATTCTAAAACATGTTTTCAAATACTTTGATATATTAAAAATACACATACCAAATTATAAATCATACCACGTCATCAATTAACCCCAAACTATAACTTTTAATTAATAATAGTAATTAAAAATATGATTTCAAATTCATTTTAAGTTTTAAAAACATTTTAAGTTCAATGTACCACCTCAATGTTTTTATTCGTTCTAAGATAAGCCTCATGGTTATTATAATTTAAATTAAATTATACCCTTAATTAAAATGATTTTATTATTTAAACTAGGATATAACTTTGAAATAATTAAAATATTTTTAAAACATTTTAATCATATATATTTCCTCATAAAATAATTGTTTACACTTCATTTTGATCAAAAACTAAATAAGTATACATTTTCAATACATAGAGAGGTATTCATTATGTCTACTTGAAAATGTATATTTATTAACTAAAACATTACATTAAAACATTTAAAACCCTTATGTTCTTAGAATAATTAATATACATAATTACATAGAACATATAAAATGCTTATATATGTAAAATACTTAAAATATTCAAAATACCTAAGTTAAAAATAATAAAAAAAATCTTAAAAACACCTAACGGTTATAAGATTTTATGACCTTTGCCAAACCAACAGTCATATAAGGACTGAAATGGCAACCAACAGTCATAAAAGGACTTATAAAAATATTTTTAGGGTATTCAAAACTATAGAAGCAACTCAGTGTAGATGGTGCACTATATATCCTTGATGCTCAGTACGGTGGTTGTTTCACTTGCCACAATGTTCTTAATTATGATGGACTCAACGAAATCTCGCTATTTTCTTAGTTTGTTTGTGATATTTGGGGGTATCCCGGTGATTCTAATAGGTCTCTTAGTAGTCATTCTTGGTTAGTGAGGTTCTTTTGGTCTTATGGAATTGTAAGGTTTCCAGCATTGTTATTTAATAAAACATGTCTTTGTTTTCATTCTGTAAGTATTCTTATTTTAAAAGCACCATTGTCAAACAAAACCAAAAAAATAATAATGAAAATATTATTATTATTAATTAAATGTGTTCGGGGCATTACATTATCCACCCATTAAAATAATTGCATCCTTGAAATTCTATTCATACCCACAGAAATTGACCTTTTTCCACCAACTACGGTGTCCCTTTACAAGTACCACCGGTGTTGGTGATTTTCCCCGAGTTCTGGTTATCACAACTTCAAAACTCTCGACTTCTCTCGTCCAGATGCAACGTGAGTAGCTTGGGTCATGCTCATATAGACATCTAATGTTTTTCAAGAGTGAGGTATGAGGGTTGTGAAGTTGTGAGACGTTATCATGGACTTGACATCTATAAAACGAACGGAAGGTCTTGACCTCAAGAACTTCAAAGTCTCATCCAACATGACCATAGGACAGAATCTGACACATATAAGCTGCTTGGAGGTCAATTGAACTTGCATCTTATTAGAAATACCATAGGTATAAAAATCCTTCATCTAGAGTGAAACATCTAAAAAGACCCTCATGGTACTTCCCCCAACAAGCATATGAAGGAAATTGGGTAGGTATCATGAGGAAATAGACAAGACCTGGTCCTTGATGGAGATAAACTACACGAGGAGAGTTGGATACGTGGTAGAGGTATTTTCATGTCAAATGATGATTTTCAAAGGGTTCATAGTCTTCCTAACATGACCTAGTAATTATGGTCTCTAGAACTTTAGATGGAAGGGACAAAAGGTTTTTTGCTGAACCTTCAGCTGCCATCTGAAAATTTTAAGAACAAAAAACTTAGAAACATATAATTATTTTTAGTCTGGTTATAATTTTCTAGAGTTGTCCAAACCGATCCTCTAATAACAAATATAACGACCCCAACCCCAGAAGCCCGGAGTCGGTGCCTAAATCATGGTGTGTAATTTTTTTCTTATAAAAAATAAAAATAAAAATTACACATCTCGTTCCATTATAGAGGATAGTTTCAGTTTAGGTTCTAGAAAACCAGAAGAAGTTGATACATTTATTCCAAAATCATGACATAGATAAGATTCATAATGCTACTATCACATTGGAGAACTAATAGCTTGAAAAATATACTAAACCCTGTAAACATAAATTGAAAACGTAGGGTGAACACAAGAATACCTAGTAATGGGTTTTAAAAAAACTCTTTCTTTAAAAAAAATATACAACCTACAACACATTTTTTTATATTGAAAACATCACTTCTAAAAGCACGTCATTGACATTTTTGAAAGGTTGGTTGAAGAAATTTTTAGGAAAACCCCTTACCTAATAATTAAATGTATTTACATAAAAACTTCATGTAAAAAATATATCAGAGTGCACATACATGTAAAAATAAAATGCATGGAATGGTACATAATCCATAAAGTGATCAAAACAATTTTAAAGGTGACATGAAAAGTAGTAATTACACATTAGCCCATAAAATTATCACTTGCATAAAATTTTGTAAGAAACAATTTCAGGATTCACCTTGAACTTAATATGAAATTCATGGATTGATAGGTGTAACATCCACTTTAGTTTCATCACTTGATATATTTTCCTTATACAACATTCTATATGCATTCTTTATTTATGATATATGCATTCATCACCATTATCATAATATATTCTTAACCAAAGGATATTCTACTAGTCGAATAATCCCATAGTTGTTCATATACTAATACATAATGAGGGAATGTATAATTATAGTCTTTTTCAAGTCCTTTCACCAAGACTGTGCAAAATCATTCTGTTAAGGCCTCGTGACAAGACCATACAGGTAAAAACCAAACATAATTGTGGTCAACTACCACACATAGTTGTGAACAAAGCAAGAATCATTTTCACACAACATTTCACCTTAACACAAGAGATTCATCACTTTCCCCAAATTCATTGAAGCGTTGTATAATTTTGGGTGAACCTGTCACATCGTTTAAGTCCAATACATTCCTCATATTTCTTATTATGGTCTTATTTTCATAGTGTCCCATACTAAAATGGAAACGTACATTCTTATTCCAAAATCTTTTTCATACACACTCATAACTTAAATGAATTATTAAATAAATTTAAAAATGACTAGATTTGTTAGTTTTAGGTTATGGATACATCATATTTAACAGTGACATGTAAGGACTAAAATGGTATGCTTTTGCATATGTGATAATAACTAGTTCACATAAAATAATAACTCTTTCATGAAAACCGTTCCACATTAAAGTGAACCTTTTTCATATCACAATTTACATGTTTTTGACTTTATGATAATTTTTATTCTTAATTGAAGCATATTCTGTTAATTGAAATACCAAATAGATTAGAACATAAACATAAATAATTAACGGAATTCCTTATGGATAATTGGAATACAAATTATGGATGTAAAATCATTATTTCATGTGAAGTATTCATGAATAGAAAGAAAAAGTAATTAAACACATGTTCTTACGCATGTTCATATATTTATGCTTAGATGTTAAAAAAATACACACTTACTAAAATAGCTAATACCATTTAAAAACATAAGTATTCAAGATTGAAATACATATATGTATATATGTGGGTTTAAAAACTTTATGAAACCCTATATATACACAAAGTGTATTCTTGGGATTTTCCCAAACCATTACAAGGTTTAATAAATCCTTATAAATGTTGTACACTTAAAAACAAAATTTGATCAATAAAATAGGTTTTATGAAAACACAATTTAGATTATAATTAAAACCTATATGTACATATATAAATATATAACTGTATATATACACATATATGCTTATATGGTTCAATTAAACAATACAAAGGTGAATCCTTACATGATTTATATGCAACCAAGGACATCATTTAAAAACATATCTTCAACATTCTAAAACCATAAAAACTGAATAGATTTATTTAATAAATAATTATATATACATAAGTTGTAAACAAGTTTTTGAATATGTAAAAACAAACCAACATAATCCATTTATTAAGAACATAATTAAAAAAAATATGGTCATCAATTAAAATCATAACAACCTAAAATGGTTTTGTTTTTTATATCTTAATATAAGAATAGATATATATATATATATATATAGTTTACACAAACACAAAATAAGATTAACCCTTACAAGTTCTATACACCTTAAAAATTAGTTTAATGCTGATAATCATATTCAAAAAAACCCAAAAACCAGTTAGGATTAGAAGCCATATGAAATTTTATATTTATATATAATCTGTGAAAAGTACAACAATAGAAAAAAAGGGGTTTTCGTATTGAAGTCGAAGAAAAAATAACTCCCTTACATGAGTTTTACACTTTCAAAAACACTGGTAAACACATTTAGAAAAACATGTTAGGATTTAGAGAAGAAACTATATATATATATATATATATATCTATAAAAACACAAAGTTATACATAAGATTTTTTTCCTTGATAAAAGTGAATCAAATTATTCCCTTACTTGGCTTCAAGTGAGAGATAGGGTCGAGCAGTATCTTGGAGATAAGATGAGAAGGAGAAAACCCATGGGGTTTTGGTGTAACATAAGGGTTTATATAATATGTATTTAGGTATATTTTACAAAACATGATTTTTACATAAATTATAAACAAATAATTAAGGAAAATCAAAATGGACTAAAATAAAAGAGGACAAAAATTCCAATCAATGACAATAAACCAGGTTTATTGTTGTAATAAAGATATATATAATTTTTGGAAAAAATTCATGGAATAGATTGGTTTGAATTAAAATAAAATACCTAAGTAGACTTATGGAAATATGAGTATAAAAAATAGATCCATGGATGGAGAAAGTTTCATGAGAGAGGAATAAATGGCAAAGAGGAGGAGGTTGGTGCGGATTGGTGCATAGGAGAGACGACGCGAGGAGGAAGAAGGAGGAAGGGAGAAGGAAAATAGGAAAAGAGAAAGAATGTTTGGGATCCAATCTTGGTTCTAATGGGATGGACACGGTAAAATTGGGGTTTTAAAAATAGAAGAGAGGTTGAGATTAAATCGTGTATTGATTGGAAAGCTCAACGAAAATGTGGTGTTATTACTGCGGTGGTGGAATTTCAAACCTGGGAGTGGATCGTGAGGTCCAGATCTTGCGCGGAGAGATTGAACGGCTGATATCCAATCCCCACTGAAAAATTTCATCCCACATTGAAACTAAGAGGACTATAGGCCGGATTTATAACACTCGAGCTCCCATCCATCACTCAATTGGTTCTCTTCCCCCTCCATGGTACCACCCTATACCGATTCACCCTACAGGCAAACTCTATGCACACTCTCTGCCGCCATGCCACCTCACATGGTGGCGCCACTACCTCAGGTCCTCCATGCATCCTTGTGTCATGCATACCCTCATGGGCTAGGTTGTGCTGTGGATGAGAGGTCTAAGCTCGGCTGCCTACTCTTGAAGGAGTAGTGCAATCTGTTTCCCTTGGCTTAGTTAGAGGGTTGGCCTATGGTTAATATATTCTTTATAAACCCAAACATTCAAAAATAAACCATATATAAAACCATATAAAGTAGAAATTATGTTTTTAATACTTAATTTCATTTAAACAGGTCATTAATTAGTCTAAAACATGTTTTAAAAAACTTCAATATATTAAAAAAACACAAACTAACATATAAACCATTCCATGTCATAAATTAACCCTAAATTATAGCTTTTAATTAATAAGATTATTTAAAAACATGGTTTCAAATTCGTTTTAATTTTTAAAACCATTATAAGTTAAAATTACCACCTAATTGATTTTATTCATTCTAAGATAACCATTATGGTTATTATAATTTAAATTAAAGTATACCCTTAATTAAAATGATGTTATTATTGAAACTAGGATATAACTTTGAAATATTTATAACATTTTTAAAACATGTGAAACATATATATTACTTCAAAAAATAATTGGTTACAATTAATTTTGATCAAAAACTAAATAAGTATACATTTTTAATATAGAAAGTGGTATTATTTATATATACTTGAAAACATATATTTATTGACTAGAATATTACAGTCAAGCATTTAAAACCCTTAAGTTCTTGAAATAATTAATATACTTAAATACATAGAACCTTTAAAATTCTTATATATTAAAATAATTAAAATATTCAAAATACCTAAGTTAAACATAATAAAGAAACCTCTTAAAAACACCTAATGGTTATAAGATTTTATGACCATTGCAATACCAATGATCATCTAAGGACCGAAATGGATGCAAATGGTCACAAAAGGCCTTATAAAAAGATGTTTAGGGTATTCAAAACTTTAGAAGCAACTTAGTGAACATGGTTCTCTACATACCCTTGATGCTCAGTCTGGTGGTCGTTGCACTAGCCATAAGGTTCTTCATTGTGATAAACTATAAAGACTCTCACTGTTCTTGGTCTATTTGTGATATTTGGGGGTCTCCCGGTGATTATGATAGGTCTATTAGTAGGAATTCCATGTTAGTGAGGTTCTTTTGGACTTATGTCATTATAAGGTTTCCAACATTATTATTGAATAAAACATGTCTTTGTTTTCATTTTTCAAGTATTATTATTTTAAAAGAACCATTGTTAAACAAAACCAACATAATAATAATGAAATCTTATTATTATAAATTACATGTGACTGGGGTATTACAGAATCATTTGATGTTGCATCACCAAAATATGTCCCAACTTGCACCCTGCTCAGGACTAATGAATCATCTCCATAATATAGAAAGTTATCCCATGTAAGCAAACAATGGAGGTTGAGATAGAGGGGGAAACTAAATTTCCCCCTATGATAACTATCATTAAGGAGGTTGTTTATATACAACCTTCATCAATAAAAAGGAACTATAGAGCATAAATATTTTCTACAAGAACCCTATCATTTTAGGTCTTTGCGGTATTGCTAAACTCTGTTTTGTCTGAGAAAAATGTCTAACCCACTTCATTGTTATAGAGTATCCCCCCCACTCCTCTCTCAGGGGTCTCATGTAAATTTTTTATTATGTGGAATTATTTCAAGACCAGTCACTAAGATGATGTGCGATTCTGAGGACCAGAGTGTCGGGAATGATCTGTTGAAAAAATGTTAAGGTTTAAATAGAACGTGTGACTGTTTTTCTTGAAAAAATAGAATAACTCTTAAATGGGTGCCCATATAAAAAAATTTAGGGCACCATTGTGTTTAAGATTTTCATGACCCGACCCTACCCATCTTGAGCCGCAACTACCCCAAGCCCACCTCCATAGGCCAGGGGATGGTGACAAGTTCCGAAGGCATAACAATCTTGGGGAGGCCTTTTCCTAAGTACCTGTACTCACACACACACAGCCCACTCAATGCAGAAGTGCAGAGTAAAAAAGGAAACCAAATGAAAACTATTATAACCCAGCCACAATCATGCATCAACCTCTAAATAGTAAAAAGTAAAGTGCTGAAAAGTACTGACAGATACTGAATAGAAAAAGGGGAAAAACACGCGCCCAGCCCGAAAGGTGCCAAGACCTGGAAACAGGTAAACAAAATTAGACATCTGGTGAGTCTCACACCTGTAAGTACTACTATGTCCGTTGAACATATCCCAAGATCATGTGTCCTCTACGCCCCTCCGTAGTCTGGATCGACCTATCCGTCGTCTGCAAGGGCAGACCAAGAATGGGCAAAGCCCAAGCAGGGGTGATTATAAGGATACTCAGTAGGATGCCCCAAAAGATTGAGGGATCAACAAAAGAGTTACTAAATGGTAAATGATAGACAGAACAAAGTAAGAGTACAATAGAGAGAGTGAAACTCAACCAAATAAAAGAAAGTAAGTAGACTCGTCCCAACCAAGAGGGGCTAGACACAGAAAGCACGTGGCCTACCTCCCGTGTCTTCGCCCCTCCTAGAAGGATAGCAACTTGAGCCAAGGAGTGGAAACAAAAGTATGGTGTATATATATATATGCTCAACAAGAAACCTGAACAAGTGTGAAAGGGGATCTCCATCTCCAAGCCCATCCCAGGATAAGTCGCTAACAGTTTTAAGGGTACCCATCACTGATCCCCAACAGTCATGCACGTCAATGCTTCCACATCACTAAACCGTACCACAAAAATTCCCACTCCGATTACCATGGAGAAAAAGCCACTGACTAGCCTCATCGAAAGGGATTAGTCTGAATGAAGCCATCGGGTAACCCACTGCCCAGCCCAACTAGAGGGTAAACCACAAAAGGTCGTCAGGTGACCCACTGCCCAGCCCTACTGGAGGGTAAATCCTAAAAGTTCATCAGGTAACCCACTACCCAGCCTTACTGGATGGTAAACCCTAAAGTCAATAGGTAACCCACTGCCCAGCCCCACTGAAGGTTAAACCCTAAGGTTAATGGGTAACCCACTTCCCAGCCCTACTAGAGGGTAAACCTGGAACTGGTCTGATAACTCTGCACTACCTGCGCCATCACTGGGTGTCGCTAACATCGCGACCATGCATTGGGTTGGAGTGTGTCAAATAAACCTCCGAACAACATCCTTTCATGTTTCCACATTTAATGAGATCTCGAAAGAGGCTCTGCATTCCTAAACCGATTACACTGTTACAATCCTCCTGAAAAAACACGCGATATACACTACTTACTCGCTGGAAACGGACTCCCGATGAAAAAGTTATTCAGCACCACTTTCTGCCCATACGGCGTCTTGTGGGGCCCACACGTTGGCCCAAAAAGAGGTCAGCCGAACTGTAACATCGTGATGCCCATGGAAAAACATGCCAAAAAGACTACTCATTCACCCCGAACGAATGTCTGATGAAAAAGTCGCAAAACGCTGCTCACAGCTTAAAAGAAGGCCCATGGGGCCCACACATCAACCTCGCCTTCAATGCCTGAAGCCACCCTGGACCACTTCGTCTCGATTCCAAGGTCACAACGCCACAGACAGCACCTTAAACAGACTCCGGATGTGTTCGCGCCATCCGAAGGAAGAATCCCGACGTAGTACTTAACAAACGTGAAACACCACCGAGCCCTCGTCTCGGGAATTAAAATTTCACGAGACCATCTCAAAAGATTTTTCTCAAATCGAGGATTTCACTTCCGTAGACGGCACGCAAAACGGACACCCGTAGTGGAAGTTACGGGTGTCCGAAGTCAAAAGGACGAACCCCCTTGGGCTGGACCAGCCCGGGACGGCCGGTCCACCTGTCCTGGGCTGGTCCACCCAACCTGGGCTGGCCCGCACTGGCCAGCCTGGCTCACAGGGCCGACCCACGGTTCAGTCGCGTGGCCTGGCCGCGGACCCGCAATCCACTGCTCCGACCGGCCCCCGTGGCCCGTCGCTGGTCTGCACGGAGACCCACCGAAGGTGGGTCTCGGTTCCTGTAACACCCCGAGATTTTATGAAAAATATTATTTTAATATCATTCATGTCTTGTGTTGTATGCTACAACAAGATTACCTTGCGCTACATGCAACACCGTATGAGCTTGCAGTATACACAACACTATTCCTGGATCATGTTACACACAATTTTGATAGTAGTTATTCTATGAAACATTGAGTGTATATATATAAATATATATATATTCAATGTATAAATGAAATATGGTTGTATTCTATTATACAAAAAAACGGAGGAGTCTTGCACAACATGTAACCCTGACTTGGCTTGCATTACACACAATCGCGACTTTGCTCGATAGCGTGTGTTGTATACAATACCAGGTTTCATTAAACAACGATATATGGTTATAATATTATTATGAACTAGCCGTTATGAATAGTATCGACTACATTTTGAATTTTATAACATTATTATTCATCTTACACATTTTCTAGAACATGTTATGAGAACAAAATCAATTTTTCGAGTAAAATAATTATTTTTCAAAAAATGTAGTATTGTCGCCTTTTGATGGCACACCCACCTTAAATATTGTTTTTTACATGTCTATAAGTTCAATTTTCCAAAATAAAATTCTTCTTTGGAAACAGGGTTTAAAAAGTTACTTTCGATAAAATTTTCATATTATTCCGATAACTTTCATATTTTAATGAATAGTAAAAACACACTATATTTTAATTAAAAACAACTTTTTTCATCGCAATAATTTATAAGGTTAGATTATATTTTTAATTGGTTTTAAAGTGTAATTAGAATATATTTTTACCATTTAATCCAATGTTGTTCATTGGAATTAATTTCACATTGAAAGTGGATATAAACAAGTATTAATATTTTGATAGTTATTGTTTCTTAAAAACACGCGATTTGTTTTGAGGACGAGAATTAATTTTTAAATTAATTAATGCAACTGATATGTTTTGAATTTGGTAAAATAGACATCATTTTTGATTTCATAATATCAAATATAGCTTAGGCCTAATTTTTTGTATTTTTTTTGGAAACATTCATTTTTCTGATGAGAGTGAAACCACTAAGTGGTAGTTAAAAAACTGAATTTTTCATAAAACATAATTTTATCGCTTCTGTGAGTTGACTTTCGAAAATCTGAGAGACACGATTAATATCAAGGACTAAAATGTGGTTCAATGAGATGAAAATAATTTTTGGTGAATAGTAACTTTTTACTTTTTTTTACCACAGTTAAAAGTAAATAGGGTAATTAAGGGTAACAATGATATTATTATTATCCTAACACATGTCCTAATTCTATTGGATAAGTGTAATTCGAACAAAAACAACCTTAGGAATAATATATGACCATTTAGATCCACTTGGATTAGATTAGGACATTTATTATTAATTTATTTAAAGAAGGGTTAAAATAGTTAAAATCAATGTTTTATAAGTAAATCATTTTTAATATAGGGTTATACATACGATAAATTCGAATATAAATATTAATTAGAAATATAAAAAGATTTCCTACATAATGGTATTTTATTTGTAATTTTTATACATTAAATAATTAAATTTATTTATGACACAATGATGATGCAGTAATTATCTTATTAATGAAATATTGACATAATTGATGTTATAAATACCCAAATAAATGTAATTTGAGACTTTTTATGAATTCCACTAATTTTCTAGGTTAATATAACATGTTAGTATTGATATATTTAACTTTTTTATAACTAATAATTCTGTTATGATTTTCACAAAAATCAATTACTAAATGGTGTCTAAATTGACATAAAATAGTTTTTAAAAAATATATTATATTATTAATTGTTATTTTATTCCTAAAAATCTAAGGTTCGGACAAAGGACATAGATAAGGTTATATATATTAATAATAAACAACTTGGGGTTCGTTTGGCTTGTTATAGTATGTTTATTAACCTTATAGTGTAAGAACACAAAAAGAAACGGTAAAAGTAAAATTATCTAACTTAAAGTTAAATCTAAATGATAATGTTAGAATATTAAACTAAACTTGTCCAAATTATATTTGATGAGATTATTTCGACCCATCCCCACCTTATATTCGAAATAAATCAATTTGGAGCTATTTAAAACCGAATATGGCTTTATAATAAAAAAATATTTTTAGTTATTCCAAAGGTGCCCCTCTCCTCCCTTATAAAAGGGCACCTCCTCCCTCTCTTCCTCACACCACTTTGAGCCTTGAAGCTCGGCCAACCCCTGACAAAGTCTCTTCTCCACTTCCCTAGAAACATCCTAGAGGTCCTGGTCTTCTTCAAACACCAATTTTAGTACCCTGAGAGTAGGTTTCAAAGAGGCGCTTCAAAGAAGAGGTAATGTCCTTTACCGATTCTTTCAACTTTATTTCTTCTTCCACTTATTCTTCTTTAGTTGATTCCTTATGAAGTAATAACATCAGTATCACTCATATACTGATATGTTATTATAAGTATGAAAAAACCCTATTTCACCATCTATCCATCCTACGGAAAACGATATCACCGCGCGTGTGTACATACGGAATATCGTCTCCACGTCGTGGTGTAATCTATTTTCCACCACCACCTTACATGGATGGGTATAATGGTGAAAGTAATGAATATATATGATTATTTTAAAGTGATATTGATTCTTTAATATTATACATACATTTTAATACAATTCCACGATCATTGGAATGATATCATCGCTCGTGCGTACGTACGGACTACCGTCACCACGACGCGATGAGATTCACTCTCCATGTTAACCATTCAAGAATGATTATAAAGTATATATAATAAGTAATCATAAAATATATGACATAATAATGGTACTGGATTTATGTATATATATATATTTATGTCATCTACTTAATTCCATTCAATTCAATAAGGAAACGAAAACATCGTTCATGAATACGTACCGCCTACCGTCTCCATGAACGGTGTATTTCTTTCCATTTATCGATCTATTATGTATATTATGAATATATATTATATATAAATCATGTTCTACATTTTGGATGTAATTAATCATGATCTAAGTAATCATATGAATAATTACAAGTTAAAACATGAACGACAAATGAAACGATTTTACCCAAAATGATACTTTAACATGAATTTACAAAAGAACGAGTAATATAAAGTCATAAGTGAATCATATATGATATAATAACAATGAATATGATTCTATAATAAGTCAATGACATTATTTAAATCTTTATACATGATGTTTGGATACGTACGAAGCATATCATATCTAAGGTAAGGGATAATTTTGCAAATCTCATTTTTATCCGCGATTTTTTATTCATAAGTATTTACTAGGTTTATTTATATCATCCATGTCCATGTTTTATAAAAGAGTTTTCATGTATGTTTAAATACCTTTTTACCCATTTTTGACTTTTACTACATGGTATGTAAGGAATATTTCTTTTGTTTACGTTACGAGGTACTTTTTTTGACTTTTCTGGCAAAAGTACGAGAAGAATGTTTTTTTAACTTATACGGCATGAAAGGATTTTTACGGTTTTATAAAGCCTTATTTTCATGAATCTTCCTCCTAAATATTTCATGACTATTTTCAACAAAATCCTTTTATTTTAAAATTGCGTGAAATTTTGTGAAAAGAGAATGATTTTGAAGAAGAATGGATATTTTCCTCAAGAATTCATTTCAAGTGTTTTATCAAAACCATTTTACATATAAGATGACATTATTTCATATGTGTATGTTTCAAGTATAATGTCTCTATGATTTACATGGTTTCACTTTTCTTATAATGAAATATCCATTTCTTTTAAATGGATTATGTGATTATGGGTTGATGTTTATGAAACCCATTTTATTCTTTGGGTTATGATGAATGTTTTAAGTTTATTTTGTGGCACAAGTAAGAATGATTTCATTATGAGATTGGTGGGACCTATATCTCCCTCCAATGAATTGGGTAACGATTTATATCTCATGGGATAGACATGGATGGAATGGTAAGTTAATCCGGTTCAGTATTACAGGACTGAAACGACGAGTGAACTCAATTCAGAAAGGGACTTTGTCCACTAAGATGGTCATGGAAGCAATGCCTTGGCTACTATGGAAATAATTACATGTGCTTAATGGATACCACAATTAAATGTTTTATTACCGTGCTATGTTATCATGATTTATGTTCCATTATGATCTATGCCTTATGTTCTTCCATGTTTTAAGTCGTTGCTCAAGATTTTGATGTTTAAACATTATGTTCATGTTTTTAAGTTCAAATGTATATGGTATGTTTTATTTTATCCATGATTACCCTTAATGAGCATTTGAGGTAACCATTTTTATGTTTAATTTTCCCCTAGGATTAAAATAATGGTTTTAGGTAAGGAAACAAAAAGTGGAAGATCTTTATGGGAGATGTTGAAGATCTTTCACCATGATTAGAAGATTAAGTTCCAAGTTTCCAAAGACACTAAACTATTACGGTCCTTGGGTGTCTGTTTTTGTTATGTATTATGTATTCCTCAAATGTAATGTAATATCTAAGGTATGTCTAGGGATGTCCCTAAGATTAAGTATACGTATAGGTTATAGTCCTAGAATTGCGCTAACGATATTAGAATTTAATCTAAGATGTTAGATATGGAGGGTACTCCCCCTTTACTATGTTTTTTCCCTAGCATTATTTTTGCCTGTTACACTATTCTTTTTGGGATTTAGAAAATGGCTAGAGAGAGGAAGATTCACGATAATGGAGGATATGACAGACAATGGAATGATATTCTTCATGAGAAACCAAATGAAATAGGATTTGGAAGTCCAAACATCGTTATTATTCCTAATCAGTAATCTCATAATGTGATCAATAATCTCAACTTTGGTAAGTTTCTCGACTCAGATAATAAGAGAAAGATGGAGTTTCATGATGATCATAGAGGAAAGAAAGTTCAATTTCCCTCATGTAAATCATGTGGGAATAGGCATCATGGAGATTGTTTCAATGGAATTGAAAGATGCTTTGGGTGTGGAAAAGAAGGACACAAAGCCAGTAAGTGCAAAGGAAAAGTTTCAGTTAACACCATGTACAAGGAAAATGGTATTTCTACGACATCAACAATGATTAGATGTTTTAAATGTGGAATTTACGGGCATTATGAAAAACAATTCCCTAAGGGAAAATCTCATAAAGAGAATCAGCATGGTCATATGGGTAGTATTTATGTGGATGATGATGAGAAGACTACAAATTATATATGAGCTGAAAGATGTGTTGAAGCTCAGTCAGTTGTTTTAAAAGGTAGTGGAATGATTGTATGTTTATCGAGAGTTATTTTGTATAGTTAATTGTACTATGGAATAAAGAATCATCTAAGGATTGTTACACTATTGTTTTTCCTAAAGTATTTGAAAGTATATGTTGAATGGTACCAGTAACCATAGAAGGTTATTCATATATTTTTGGAAAGTAGATGATATGCACATAATGAAGGAATAAGAAGATAATGAGATGTTTGATTGTATTCATGAGCTCATGATTTATATAAGGACTAAGTGATATCATGGTTTGAGTATATATAATTGTGAGGATTTTGGTATGTGGAAAGTGTTAACTTTTAATTGCATTCATTTTTCACTAAGGTTCAATGGGTATTCATTTTTGCTAACCTTTTGTTTGATACAGATGGAATGAACCATCATTCTATCGCATGATCTGCTAACACATCACAAATAACAAATTCAACTTCATTTATTTAAGGGATGAAGTGGAAATTGTTTAACTCACGAACAATAGTGAGATTGTACCAAAATCATGTAAGTATTTCTTTTAATTCATCAACTTTCGGGAAATGATCTTGAAAACCAAAAATGTTGTCCTAGTGCCCTTATATCCGATGAATCAGATGGTACCTTAGATCATCACAAATTTATGGCATTGTGATTTTTGGCTTTTTCATAGCCATGTTCTCTACCACTCTCCATCAGAACTTGATGCTTAGATTTTTCTTCCATATCCATATTTTCACCTATGTTATCCTACATGGAAACCCAATGATGAGTTAATTTGGGTAACCGTTACATTTCATACTTTAGTTTTTAAAGCCAAGTTTTGGTATTCCTTTTTATGATGTGGGTTTTTATTAAACAAACTTTCGAGTTGTAAACCATTTATAACCCCGACGAATTTCGAGGGCGAAATTCATTTTAAGGGGGGTAGAATGTAACACCCCGATATTTTATGAAAAATATTTTTTTAATGTCATTGATATCTTGTGTTGTATGCTACAACAAGATTAACTTGCGCTACACGCAACACCGTATGAGCTTGCAGTATACACAACACTATTCTTTGATCATGTTACAAACAATTTTGATAGTAGTTATTCTACGAAACATTGAGTGTATATATATAAATAAATATATATATATATATATTCAATGTATAAATGAAATATGGTTTTATTCTATTATACAAAACACCGGAGGATTCTTTCACAACATGCAACCCTAACTTGGCTTGCATTACACGTAATCACGACTTTCCTCGATATCGTGTGTTGTACGCAATACCCGGTTTCACTAAAAAATGATATATAGTTATAATATTATTATGAACTAGCCATTATGAATAGTATCAACTACATTTTGAATTTTATAACATTATTATTTATCTTACACATTTTCTAGAACATGGTATGAGAACAAAATCAATTTTTCGAGTAAAATAAGTATTTTTCAAAAAATGTAGTTTTGCCGCCTTTTGATGGCGCACCCACCTTAAATATTGTTTTCGACGTGTATATAAGTTAAATTTGACAAAATAAAATTCTTCATTGGAATCAGGGTATAAAAATTTACTTTGGATAAAATTTTAATATTATTCTGATAAATTTCATATTTTAATGAATAGTAAAACCACTCTATATTTTAATTAAAAACAACTTTTTTCATCGCAATAATTTATATGGTCAGATTATCATTGTAATTGGTTTTAAAGTGTAATTAGAATATATTTTTCCATTTAATCCAATGTTGGTCATTGGAATTAATTTCACTTTGCAATTGGATATAAACAAGCATCAATCTTTTGATAGTTATTGTTTCTTAAAAACAGGCGATTTGTTTTGACGACGAGAATTAATTTTTAAATTAATTAATGCAACTGATATTTTTTGAATTTGGTACAATAGACATCATTTTTGAATTCATAATATCAAATATTGATTAGGCCTAATTTTTGGTATTTTTCTGGAAACTTTCATTTTTTGATGAATAGTGAAACCACTAAGTGGTAGTTAAAAAAACTATATTTTTCATAAAACTTAATTTTACCGCTTCTGTGAGTGGAATTTTGAAAATTCGAGATACACGGTTAATATCAGGGACTATAATTTGGTTCAATGAGATGAAAGTAATTTTTTGTGAATAGTAACTTTTTACTTTTTTTACCACGATTAAAAGTAAATAGTGTAATTAAGAGTAAAAATGATATTATTATTACAATAACACATGTTCTAATTCTATTTGATAGGATTAATTCGACCAAAAACAACCTTAGGAATAAAATATGACCATTTAGGTCCACATGGATTAGATTAGGACATTTATTATTAATTTTTTTAAAGAAGGGTTAAAATAGTTAAAATCAAAGTTTTATAAGTAATTTTTTTTAATATAGGGTTATACATAAGATAAATTCTCATATAAGTATTCATTATAAGGATAAAATTATTTCCTACATAATGGTATTTTATTTGTAATTTTTGGACATTAAATAATTAAATTTATTTATGACACAAAGATGATGCAGTAATTATCTTATTAATGAAATATTGACATAATTAATGTTATAAATACCCAAATAAATTTAATATGAGACTTTTTATGAATTCCAATAATTTTATAGGTTAATATGACATGTTATTATTTATTTAATTAACTTTTTAGAACTAATAATTCTTTTTTGATTTTCACAAAAATCAATTTCAAAATAGAGTCAAAATTGACATAAAATAGTTTTTTAAACAAATATTATATTATTAATTGTTATTTTATTCCTAAAAATATAAGGTTCAGAAAAAAGGCTTATATAAGGTTATATATATTAATAATAAACAACTTGGGGTTCTTTTGACTTTTTATAGTATGTTTATTAACCTTATAGTGTTAGAACACCAAAAGACACGGTAAAAGTAAAATTATCTAACTTAAAGTTAAATCTAAATGATAAGGTTAAAATATTAAACTAAACTTGTCCAAATTCTATTGGATGAGAGTATTTAGACCCATCCCCACCTTATCTTCGAAATAAATCAATTTGGAGCTATTTAAAACCGAATATGGCTTTATAATAAAATAATATTTTTCGTTATTCCAAAGGTGCCCCTCTCCTCCCTTATAAAAGGGAACCTCCTCCCTCTCTTCCTCACACCACATTGAGCCTTAAAGCTTGGACAACCCCTGAAAAATTCACTTTTCCACTTCACTAGAAACATCATAGAGGTCTGGGTCTTCTTCAAAGACCAATTTTAGTACCCTAAGAGTAGGTTTCAAAGAGGCGCTTCATAGAAGAGGTAATGTCCGTTACCGATTCTTTCAACTTTATTTATTCTTCCACTTCTTCTTATTTAGTTCTTTCATTATGAAGTAATAACATAAGTATCACTCATATACTGATATGTTATTATAATTATGAAAAAACCCTATTTCACTATCTATCCATCCTACAGAAAACGAAATCACCGCGCGTGCGTACGTACAAAATATCGTCTCCACGCCGTGGTGTAATCTATTTTCCACCACCACCTTACATGGATGGTTATAATGGTGAAAGTAATGAATATATATGATTATTTTAAAGAGATATTGATTCTTTAATATTATACATACACTTTAATACAATTCCACGATCTTGGGAATGATATCATCGCTCGTGCGTACGTACGGACTACCGTCTCCACGACGTGATGATATTCACTCTCCATGTTAACCATTCAAGAATGATTATAAAGTATATATAATAAGTTATCATGAAATATATGACATAATAATGCTATTGTATTTATGTATATATATATATTTATGTCATCTACTTAATTCCATTCAATTCAATAAGAAAAAATGAAAACAGCGTTCATGCGTACGTACCACCTACTGTCTCCATGAACGGTGTATTTCTTTCCATTTATCGATATTTTATATATATTATGAATATATATTATATATAAATGATGTTCTACATTCTGGATGTAATAAATCATGATCTAATTACTCATATGAATAATTACAAGTTCAAACACAAACGATAAATGAAACGATTTTACCCAAAACTCTACTTTAACATGAATTTACAAAAGAACGGGTAATATAAAGTCATAAGTGAACCATATATGATATAATAACAATAAATATGATTCTATAATAAGTCTATGACATTATTTAAATCATTATACAGGAGGATTGGATACGTACGAAGCATATCGGATCTAAGGTAAGGGATAATTTTGCAAATCTTATTTTTATCTGGGATTGCTTATCCATAAGTATTTACTGGGGTTATTTATATCATCCATGTCTATGTTTTATAAAAGAGTTTTCATGTATGTTTAAATTCCTATTTACCCATTTTTGACTTTTACTACATGGTATGTAAGAAATCTTTCTTTTGTTTACGTTACGAGGTAATTTTTTTACCTTTCCGACAAAAGTACGAGAAGAATGTTTTTTAACTTATACGACATGAAAGGATTTTTACAGTTTTATAAAACCGTATTTTCATGAAGCTTCCTCCAAAAGATTTCATGACTATTTTCAACAAAATCCTATTATTTTAAAATTGCATGACATTTTGTGAAAAGAGAATGATTTTGAAGAAGAAAGGATATTTTCCCCAAGAATTTATTTCAAGTGTTTTATCAAAACCATTTTACATATAAGATGACATTATTTCATATGTGTATGTTTCAAGTATAATGTCTTTATGATTTACATGGTTTCAATTTTCTTATGATGAAATATCCATTTCTTTTATATGGATTATGTGATGATGGGATGATGTTTATGAAACTCATTTTATTCTTTGGGTTATGGTGAATGTTTTAAGTTTAATTTTTGGCACAAGTAAGAATGATTTGATTATGAGATGGTTGGGACCTATATCTCCCTCCAATGCATTGGTTAAAGATTTATATCTCATGAGATAGACATGGCTGGAATGGTAAGTTAATCCGGTTCAGTATTACAGGACTGAAACAAGGAGTGAACTCGATTCAGAAAGGAACTTCGTCCACTAAGATGGTCATGGCAGCCATGCCTTGGCTACTATGGAAATCATTACATGTGCTTAATGGATTCAACAATTACATGTTTTTTCCCATGCTATGTTATCATGATTTATGTTCCATTATGATCTATGCCTTTTGTACTTCCATGTTTTAAGTCGTTGCTCCAGATTTTGATGTTTAAACATTATGTTCATGTTTTTTAGTTCAAATGTATATGGTATGTTTTGTTTTATCCATGATTACCCTTACTGAGAATTTGAGATCACCCTTTTTATGTTTTATTTTCCCCCAGGATTAAAAGAAATGTTTTAGGTAAGGAAACAAAAAGTGGAAGATCTTTATGGGAGATGTTGAAGATCTTTCACCACGATTAGAAGATTACGTTCCAAGTTTCCAAAGATACTAAACTATTACGGTCCTTATGTGTCTGTTTTTGTTATGTATTATGTATTCTGTAAAAGTAATGTAATATCTACGTACGTCAAGCTTCGGGTCTCTACAATTCCCTCATGGGGTCGCGCACCGTGACCCCCGGTCCACCCTCGTTGTCGACCTCATCCGCTGCCTGGTGCCCGCCGCGCCGTGTGAAGCGAAAACCACCTGGAGCCCGCCGCCTTGTGCAAAGCCACCTCCACTGAGGAACCTGCCACTACGCCGCCGTCCCGGAAACCGCCGTCGCCGCTGGAAGCCCGCCGGACCGCCGTGCCGACCACCGGAACGCCCCTGGAACTGCCGAAAAAATGAGAAAACAGCCAAAAAACTTCCCAGGGTCACCCCGGACACCCCGGGACTCAAAAATTCGATCCTAAAGGATACTTGGGAAGATAAAATCGATCCCTACACATCTTTTGGGTTCGCTCGACGATCGAACAACATTTTGACACAACGAATTTCTTTTGATGGGGTTGCGGGAATTAAAATTGAAAATTCATGAGCCTACCTCATTGGGCATAGCCCGACGCTTCACCAACGATCCACTGAAGTCGCCACCCACATTGGAGAGGGAGAGGGAGGCTTGAAGGAGGTTCTCCCTTGTTGGGAAGAACTTTCACCAAGGTGAAGAACAAGGGGGAGAAGAGGGTGGTTGTGGTGTGTTTAAATAGAAAACACTTAAACCCCCCACCCGTAGGCCCCGTACCCAAACTTCCAGCGGGGTCGGGGTTAAGCTTCCCCAAAGGTAAAATCCACAATTTGAGCACAACAGAGGTCTCGAAATTTTAATCAGAGCCTCTGTTCAGAAGTTACAGAGTACACGCCTGGGGCCACCAAATTACGAAAACGCCCATGGTGGTGTTTTCCACAAAAGGGTCACGCTCGTGAAAGTTACACCCCTCCTAGGGTAAACGGAATGTTACAGACTCAACGGTGACCTCGATTGTCCCATCCGAGAAACTGTTTTAGGAGTTATTCTGCATATTTGGCGTGTCCAGTGTGAACGCACTTAAAATTTAATTTTGGCCGCACCGGGGCTTAGAATCACACGTCGTCTGAACGCCCTACTCTGGAATAAAATTAATAAAATTTCAAAGTCTTACATGCTCAAAACCTAGGTTCTTACATGGATTGTGGGTTTATCCTAGGCCCGACTTAAGTTTAGTCTGTAGAGACCTCTGGTGAGAAAACCCAAAAATGTAATATCCATAAACAAAGTAATTAAATAAAAACATTTTATTTTTAAAATGATTATAACTCACGAACGATACTAGGATTAAAAATATGAGACCACTGTTTTGATTTTGAGGGTATGCTTTCCTTAGGCAGATCCTAACATTGTCCAGCGCGGGCCAATAGTGGATGTTAGTTTTTGGCCGTAAATAAGATAATTAAGTAATAATTATTTTATTGTCAAATCCTCATAACTCCTAAATGGTAGTTAGTATTGAAAATATGATAGTACTGTTGAGCTCATGAGGGTGTGCTTCCCTTATGTAGATCCTAACCTCGACCGGTGTGGGTTGAGGTTGAATGTTAATTTTTGAACTTTTTTTAGGTTAATTTAAGTAAACATGTGAGTCGGTTTTTCTATCTTCTAAAACGGTGTTTGGATAAAAAATATGGGGGCATCGTTGAACTCAGAATACCAATATTCACCTAGAAATAACCAAGCTTTGACCGACAATTGTCGAACAGAAAAGTTAATTTTTGTACTTTTCGAAAAAAAATAACATAAAAGATATTTTATTTTGTATTTTGAAATTTTTGGGAGAGAGGATGGTGGTGTTGTGGTGAGACGATGAGGAACATTAAAGGAATATCCTTAATGGATTGTTTTTTGTATAGTGTAATAATGCATTAATTGAAGCATAAAAGATATGTTGTTTCATAAATGAAACAGCATAACGACGCGATGTTGCAGCGTAACAGAAACGTTGCGACATGTTTTATTTTTAACAGGCTAACACGTTGGAAAATGAGAATTAAACTGTGGAAATTCTCTGCCGAACCTATAGCAAGGATTCCCTCCAACGATGAATGAAGAAAGCCGGTAGGATCTCTATCAGAGTCAATGGTTTATGAAGAATAGGACTAGGAAGCGACAAACGCCAACGAAGATTGAATCCTTGAGGGTGGAGCACTTCAACAATGAACGTCAATTGAGGTAGGGTTTTTTTTTAAGTTTCACCCATTTTCATTCTAAAATGGTGAATGCAGATCAACCCACGAATAGTTTGATCTGCAGATTGTTCGTTTGGGCGGGAGGGTGTTCTTCTTGGGTTTTATACAGTGGGATTAAATTATTGTTGATAGAGTTGTGATCCCAAGCCAACCCTTTTTTTAACTACTAACACAAAGGGAATGGGGTGACATGAACAAGGCTCGAACCCCCTCCGCCTTGTGTGTTATTGGTGGCCGAACATTTTAAATGTTAGTAATCACAATTCGAGGCCTTCGTAGGGAAGGCAACACCCCGCAGAGGTCAGAGGAATAGTAGGTGCAAAGAACGGACCATCAGTGTAGACTCATTGGCCCACAGAAAGACCTGCCAGCACGCCACGACGGTGTGCCAGAGGTGGCTACTGCAACTATCTCAGGCCGTGGGAAATCAGGAGGAGCCACCAGTAGGGACGCGGCCCACAGCTGTGGGTCACGCTTCTCAAGAGCATGTGGTCCCCTAACCATCAGTGAGAAATCCAACTGACTGGATTGGATGACTGCATAGTGGAAAGTCGCGTTCGTTTGACAGTGGTGGAGAAGGTGGCCCCACAGATGACCAAAAGGGTGAGGGGGGGGGGGAGGACGTGGCTTACAACAACGTCCTAACTAGGTGGAGAACCAGTCCGCCTCTGGCGGATCGGGCAGGCCATTGGGCCGGACCCGCCCATCAGGTCAAGCTGGACCCATGCCCTGATGGGTCGGACTATAACACCTTGATCCCAGTTACCAAGATTTAGTGCATTATTACATAACATTGACATGATATAAGGAATCATGTCATGAAAGACCAATCAGTTTAGTAGAATTGGAAGTACTAGATACATTCTTAAGTTTTACATTACATCATGAAATAAAAAAATCAACAACATTTTGACCCCTTTTGAACACACTTATATCCTTCGCCTATCCTTGCAGGTCAACCATAAAATACTTCTTCACATCTTGGGAAAAATAAAATATAGAAAGGGGTGAGCTCAGATGCTCAGTAAGGATAACAATATAGCAGAAACATTCATAAATAAGCCTAAACATTTAAGGCAATGTATAAGACTGAAACAAAAGCATTTTAAACTTAAACGTCAGAATAATATGGAAAAGATAAAATCAAATAATTACATTTAATTATTCACATTTATATTATACTAGTCAAATAATCACATGCAATATCAATAGCCATTTTCATAACGATGAAATGCATAATTCCAGACCTCATAACCACATAGTCAAGGCCTTGTGCCAAGACTACAACTAATATTTTGTCAAGGCCTTGTTCTAAGACACTAGTTTGTCTAATGAGACCTACTGATGCATTGAGGAGCTATATTGGGCTCCACTCTTCAATTACTAAGTGCAATGCATTCCTCATATGAAAAGGTTTAAACATAACACAAACATTCGTATTAAAACTAGCATACGAAATTTAAATACTTTATCCATAAACCATGAATGGTGTAAAAATAAAACATCCATTGTCAAACATATCCCAAAACCTTCAATACAATATGAAATATTTTTATCATAATAAATCAACTTCAAACAAGCTTAAAATACATCAAAGGATGATGACATAGATGAATTCAAAACTTTTTGTAGAGAAATATCTCTTTCTATTTTGAAATCATTTAAAAGTCATATAATTATAAAAGAAAACATTTATTTTAAAAATATTCTTATCAGGTTTTATGGGAAGCTTTGACTATGTTATAACGGGGAGAAATAGCCACACCTTCCGTATATGTTAAAAAAATACATTCTTGCCTTAATTTTGTCGAGAAGTTCATAAAGTACCTTGTTTGGAAAATGATGGAAAGATTCCTCTCAAAACATATGTGATCAAATAATGGTATAAATGAATTTAACCCATAGTCTAGTAAATAGTAAAAATATTTTGAATTACATTTTTAAGAAAATGCATATGTGGGTGATAAAGAGGTTGCAATAGATACTTACATAAAAACAACCTTGGATAATAAAGATATTGTGAAATAAACCCTTACAATGTAATTTTCCTAAGTCAATGGTATGTTAACCTCCAATTTAATAGTTAAAACATTGTAATTAAATTATACATGAACCATATACATAAATATGATATCATATATGATCCTTTAATATTGCTTTGTTAATAATATTTTAGTAGTATCATCGTTTCGGGTGTTAACTGATTCGTTTTCCATTATATGATTGGTTATGTAAGCCATGTTTGTTATAGATATGATTTATTTTATTAATATCGAGAATGATATTAAGTTCTTAAACATTATTGTTAATCATAAAATGAAAATTATTCTTGAATGATTATGGTGGAGAATTAATCTCATCGCATTTGTGGAGACGGTAATCCGTACGTACGCACAAGCGGCAATATCATTATATTGATGGTGAAATCGTATGCAATTGGATTGTATATAATATATAAAGAATAATTAACATTTTATATTTATTATTTACATCATTTATATTCATTATTATACCCATCCAAAATAATGAAGTGTTTGAATAACAAATTACACCACGACGTGGAGACGGTAAGCCGTACGTACGCACATATGGTGACTTTGTAATTTACAGGATGGATAGAATAAATAATATGGTTGTACCATATTTATAATAACATAAAGGTATATAATAGATACTGGAGTTATTATTTTAGAATGGAAACAACAAATAAAGAGGATGTGTAAGAAGAAAATAACTTGAAAGAGGTGATGAAATATTTACCTCTTCTTTGGGTTCTTCCTTTTGATTTGATCAAAATGGCTCCTTGGGTTGGATTTATGACCAAAGGAAGGACTATATGATGAAGGGAGGAAATTTGGGAGGAAATTTGGGTAGGGGATGGCCGAGAAAAATGGATTTGGTGGTGTGAAATTAAGATAAGGGGAAGTACCCTTTTCTAAGAGAGGTGAGGGTCACTTTAGGAAAAGTTTGAAATATTATTTTATAATAAAATCATTTTCGGTTTCTAATGGATACAAAATGATTTATTTATAGGATAAGGTGGGGATGGGTCGAAAACATCTCAACCAATAGGATTTAGATAGGTTTAGGTCACCATATTAACCATATCTTTTATATATAACTCTTAGTTAAATAGTTTTTCATTTACAATGTCTCTTTGTATTTTTATATTTATGGTTAATAAAATTACTATAACAAGACAAAAGAACCGCAAGTTGTTAATTATTAATATATATAACCTTATATAATTCCATTGGCCTAACAATAGATTTTTAAGAATATTATATCAATTAATAATATAGTATTTGTTTTAAAAACTGAATTATGTCAATTTTGACACTATTTAGTATTTGTTTTTTTTAAATCATAACAGCATGATTAATTCTAAAAATAATTATTTAATCAACCATAACATGTCATATTATCCAATAAAATTATTTTTATTCATAAAAAGTCTCAAATTACATTTATTTGGATATTTATAATATCAATTATTTTAATCATTCATTAATAATGTAATTACTGCATCATAATTGTATCATCAATAAATAAATTATTTAATGTATGAAATTTATAAATAAAATACCATTATGTAGGAAATATTTTTATCTTTCTAATGAATATTTATAGTTGAATTTATCTTATGTATAACCCTATATTAAAATGGTTTAGTTATTAAACTTTGAATTTAACTCTTTTAACTATTCTTTAAATAAAATAATAATTAATGACCCAATCTAATCCAAGTAGACCAAAGGGGTCATATTTTATTCATAATTTTTTTGGTCGAATTACACTTATCTAATAGAATTAGGACTTGTGTTGGGGTAATTATGATATCATTTTTACCCTTAATTACCCTATTTACTTTTAACCGTGGTAAATAAAAGTCAAAAGTTACATCACCAAAAATTATTTTCATCTTATTGAACCAAATTTTACTTAATGATATCAATTTTTTCACTCATATTTTTGAAATTCAACTCATATAAGCGGTAAAATTAAGTTGTATGCAAATATGCAAATGCTCCTAGGAGGTGGGAAAAAGACTGTAAAAAGGTCAATAAATTTTATATATATATAAAATTATTATAAAATGACTCCATTGAATTACATTGAAATATATTGTTGTTATATATCTATTTTGACCTAAAATAAATTTAAATAAAATAAATAATTATTTAAATAAGGAATTATGTTTTAACCAATAACGTAGTGTTTTTCACTATTCATCAAAAATTAAAAGTTTTCAAAAAAATACCAAAAATTCATCCTAAGCTAATTTAGATATTCTGAATTAAAAAATTAATTCCATTTTGAAAAATAAAATTTATAAAATTTTAAAAGGTGGGTATTACTATTCATAATGGCTAGTTTGATTGGTCGTGGTGTGTTAGAATCTCGAAGTTGCGTCCAATGCAAGTTATTGCATTATTCAAATGGAATCTTACCGTTGAAGTTGGGGTGTTACATGGACCCAGGCCAGGTTTGGTACGGGTCTGGTAAGTGGACCTGAGTCAGGTCAGTGGACCCTAGGTCAGGTCAGTCCGATCGGGTCGGACTGTACCCAGACCCAACCAGCCCCTTTTTGGAAAAATGCCTATAACATGCAAACCGAGCATTCTATTGAAGAGACATTTGTGGCGTTGGAACCCTCAAAATCAGGAATTCTTTTTGGTATACTCTATGGATGATTTCATGGAAGTTGAAATACAACAAATGGCTTAGGGAGAAGTTCTCCTAAGATCAAGGGTGCTACGTGTAGAAACCCTGCGGTTCAAGCGACCCTATGTGGATCGCCTACTATGGCCCAGTGGGAAGCATCTTCTATGTGACCCGATAGGCCCACGGTGGGGAGAAGCTTCTGTGTGACCCAATATACCCATAGTACTCGACAGGAGGAGCACCTTAGTATGGCCAAGGTGGGGAGCAGATTTTGTTTGACCCGACATGCCCATTGTGGGTAGTGGCCTCTATGTGACCTAGCATACCCACTGTACACATTAGGTATGAGTACCACAGTAGTCCCAAGTTTAGTGGGAAGCAACATATGTGTGACCCATCAGTCACAATGTACTCATTGAGGATGAGTTCTCCAACAGACCATGGCGTTTGATGATGCGACTAATGGTCCTACTTTCCTATTATAAATTATACCTTGTGTGAGCTATATTTCTTAGTGATCATGCTAGGTGATCATACTTTGTGGTTTGTTTTTGTATTCTTTTATGGTATTTCCTTGTTTGTTTGGGGTCCCTAATGAGTATTTTTTTACTCACCCCTACACAGGATTCGCCTGCACATGTTGTGTCTAGTGCAGACGACTGTCGCCTTGATAGAGGACTTGGGGGCCCAGGACGTGATGGTGCCCAGTGAGGCCATGTAGGAAGGGAATACTTCTATGGCTTTCAATAGCCACTATGTACTTTCCTATCAGGTGGGGTTTCTAGCGGACAAATTTCGGAGTTTTCCTTGTACTTTCATGTTTTCAATTTATCTTTTGTTGGCTATGTATTCTGGATCATTTTACCTACAATTTTTACTTTTACTCAGTGGTTGTTTAGTGGCATGCATGTTCACTTTTCCAGCTTTGGGATGTGGCTGTATGTTCTTGTGTATAGGTACTCAGGAAAATTCCTCCCACTTGCAGGTTGACGCCTTCAGCGCTAGTTGCTAACCCCAGGCCTTTGAGAGGCAGGATTGGGGTATGTCACAACACGGGCCTCGTGGGACGGGTCATAAAATGAGCCTCCATGAACTAAGTAGGGTAATCTGGAATAATAATGGATCCTTTCTGGTGATTCAGCTCCCTCAATAGAATATGTTTCAAGGTTTTAGGACACATCATCGACTCCTTTAAACACTCATGCCACTATAATGAGGGAGGAGTATTCTGGTAATGTAAAAGGTACATCACAAGTCTACATAGTCCGACTATTGAATTGTATCCCTATGGTATTTTAGGTTTATCTTATAAACCAAATGACCATGTGATGATGGATGCGGACCCTATGGATGTCACAGAGGAAGTTTTCTGGGGTATCAAGTCATTTGAAGGGGTGATGTTCTGGGTTCTGAGACTAATATTTTGGGTGTCCCCATGGGTGATATTTCCACAGTGATTGGGACATAAATACATGCCATGAAGAATAATATCATGAACTTCAATGAAATTCTAGAACATATTAATCATATAACAACTTTAGAGGAATTTGAGGAACTTAATAAGAAATTGAATGGACGTGAATCTCTAATTTTGTGCAACTGATTTTTATGCCTATTTTTTGACATGAATAGTTGAACTATGAATCTCCCTTTAGGGAAAATGTTGCAGGGGTGGTTAAAAAATAATGTTTTGATGTCTAGATGGCTAATTTTGTTTAGGGGGGACTAATTAAATTGAATCATGAAATAAGAAATCCTCATGAGCCTTCATTGGTGTGATTTGGGTGGACCCATGAATGTGATCCTCATCAAGAGGTTCCAATTCAAACCAATGATGTTTGTAATTCTAGGGAGGATTCCACTTTATCTCTTGACCCATTAATGGGTGAGTGTCACTGAATGATTTAATTATCCCCTATTTCTTCTATTTGTTGTCCTATTGAGGCTGATGATGAATCTTGCCAACTATCTTGTTCCATCAACTTATCGGGTTGGGTATGAGGGTAAATCCTCAATGCTAATATAGTCAATACGAGAATAAAAAGTTGTTACTGACCATGTGGGACTGGGGAAACATTTTTCAATAAGTTCACTAATCATGGAGTACATTTTTGCCTTTAGAAGTCACTCTGAGTCAGATTCATAGCGGTCAAATGCTCTTTTCATCACACGCCATGGGGCTTGGTGGGATATCTAGAAAATAATCTATAAGACACCTCGTGATTACCTGGATTCATGAATCCATTGAATTATTTTCCTATTTGGTATTCTGGTATATAGATGATTTTATTACAACATGATTCATGTTGTTGTGAAGGAGATCGTTCTCAAATTGGAGTGAGAGAATAAGATTCAACGGGACATCATAAAGGTGAAGCTTCTCATCCACACTGATGATCTCCAGGCATCATTTTTCTTAGCGGAGGTTAACCATAAAAATAATGCATTGGAATTTAAAAAATATATTAATGAGAAAACCAATCATGTATCGCCCATTCAGTATGAATTGGATTCCAGCCATGGGGATCTCGTAAAACTCCATCACTGATTGGAAGGAGCCCAAAATGGAGAGTCAACTTCTATTGAGTTCATAGTGGAGGAACTCTGATGGGCTATGGAGACTCAAGTCGTTCGGATTTTGGGCTTCAATAAGATATTGAGGGGGATCAATTGGAAATTTAACAAATGAAGAGATATGTCAATGGTATTTTGTAATTTTTGATGGAGAGACAATATTGTGGACACTCCTCCAGGTTTTTTTTGTTCCAAAAATGAAAATAATTTTGTTTCTAATGATCTATGTCGTTATCCCAGTTTTCTTTCTCCAATAAAAATATGACATTGATGTTGATTTTCATAGTAATAAATTTTTTTACCAGCCAGTCATAACCATGGTTATAGGGGTGGGGAAATGCTGCTAGAATCATTTCCTAAGCCATGGGGCCTAGTGAGCATCATTTGACTGTTTTATAGGTTCATATAGAAAACCCTACCAAATTTGTGTCTTTTTATATAATCACACTAATTTATTTCTCTAATTCTGATATAATGAAGAATTAATTGTGGAGATAAGGATTCTTCTTATACTGCCCATTTTGGGATTTATCGTAACATGTTTTGTGCGTACTTCATCTTCTTACTCCATTTTTTCCTAGACCACATGGAGTGTGGGTCTAGTGAGCTGAGACTCGGCTTTTTTCCAATGTTACCTTTGTGGTTTTTCAATTTAGAGAGTACATTGCCTCTATTTTTTGGAAGTTTAATTTTGTGTTGGATGGACTAATGTGAATGGTGTTATTGGTTGAACAACATTGACCATGAGTTCTGGAATGATGACACAAACAAAGATTATTGGATAAGAATGTTCCTACATTCTTCTGATACCCAAAGGGGAATCCTGAGCCACAATTTTGTTGTTTTTGAGTCTTAAAACATTATATTTAGGAATATAGGATGTCAATCATGAGGGAAAAGTTACTGCTAGTTTAAAACCCCATTTTAAGGGATACATTATGCAAGGATAGATGGGGCATGTTATTGCATAGTAATAACGTGTCATCCTTTGGTTGATAGGTCCATTTTGTGGATGACTTATGCAAATAAAACTGGGGTGTGTTACAACATAGTTAGAAAAAATGAGTTATCAGGAATTCCAAATTTCTATTACTAATGAATGAAGTAAGTTTATGTAGATTTGGATTTTTCAATACCAAAATGGGTTTTTTTTCTACAGTTATATTTTTGAGAATAAAGTGATCATATTTGTTGGAATTATTCATGAATGGGAAAAAATTCCCAAAAAAATCAGTTTGTTTGAAGGAGGTTACATTTTGTTAAATGATCAATGTCAAGAGGGTAATTCCCCTTTTTGATAAGGGTTGAAGCATCACACATTTTAATGTTGTGTGACTAAGGCATTGACGTTGTAGTTTACCATATTATGATAAGGACATTGTGCTATAGTTTAACATCTTATGACTAAGATGTTATGAAATGGAGTATAATGTCATACAACAAGGATTTTATGTTATGCGGTTCAAAGTCATACAATAATGACATTATGCAATTCCATTTAATTTCATATAGTAAAGACATTATGCTATGTATTTTAAATTGGTACAATAAGGACATTATTGGGGATATAATTTATGGTCCTTGTATTTGAATGAAAGGTTTTTCATTCTCCCATTCTTTGTAATCTACTCAGGAATGTGCTTCCATATTTATGTATGAGGGGGAAAATAATGTAATATGTAATCTAAGATTTTCCTGATCTGATGAGTGGTATGGGAAAAAATAAAGACTCATGGAAATAGAGGAGGTCTCTCCAAATTATTCAGTTGTTACTAATTTACAAACCTATTTTTTGGGTTGTTTTATGCAAAGATAGTTGGGGCATGTTACAACATTGTCAATAGTGGAATCCTGTGATTGAAAAATCCATTTTGTGGGATACTTTATGAAAATCCCATTGGGGAATGTTATATAATTGTCATTAAAATAAGTTCCTAGGAATTCTAAAATTCTATTGCTAAAAGTTGATGGATGTTTATAGTGATTAAGATTTCCCTTGGCATAATGTTTTGTTTAAAGAAGGTAAATACATGAACATGAAATTATAATTTCAAGTAAAATTCACCATATAATTTGGAGTATAGGTTCCCTACATAGTTCTGATCCAAGGGTAGGAAATATGGTTCCTATAGATTTATGAAATACGTCTAGGACCATAGATTTATGGAAATGATAGTTGACATATGGAATAGTGGTCCAAGATCTTTCCCACAAACTTTGGACATGAGGGGATAAATTTTAAACCATGGCCATTTGGGTTTTTAGATCGGGAGGAAGGAAATGGATAAAATATGAGAGGGATGACTGTAGAATGTTTTGAGTTGTAGGTTCCAAGATAAATTCATGAAAAATTACAAGGACATAAGAGGATTCTTCCGAGGATGAGGTTACTATTGGTTGAAAAACCCATTTTATGGGATACTTTATGCAAATCCAACTGTGGAATGTTTTTGAATATTCAAATAGTGGAATCCTTTATCTTACAACCCCATTTTTTGGGAAACTTATGAAAAGACAACTAGGGTGTGTTACAACATCGCCATGAAAAGGATTCCTCGGGTATCAGACTTTTGATCACTAGAATCTGAAGAAATTTTATGATGGTCTGAAAGTGTCCAATATTATGAGTATGTCATGTGGAGGTGATTTTTCTAAGCATAAGGGGAGTTTTTGTACTAATAATAGCCATGAATTATAGAGTCTCTCACATAGATCTGACTCATATATAGAAATGTATATCTATGTTTCCTTGGTGGGATCCTGTTGTGGGGACCTGAATTAAGAGATCCTTCATAGATCATTATTTATATGTATGATAGTGGGGTTTTTTTTCCTCATTGTTGGAAGTAGAAAATTATTCCTAGGTTTCACTACATATCTCATTAATATGTGAGTCAAGCCACATGTTGTTCTCGAAGTACCATGCATTTTAAAGTCATGTGATCAGGACATCAATCATGCATTTTAATGTCATGTATTTAGGAAATCAGTCATGCATTTTAATTTCATGTAGTGAGGATGTTATCCATGCAATTTAATGAAATTTTGTAAGGAAGAAGGTGATTCCATGTGATTATGGCACTACCAAGGTATGGAACCTAGGAATCACTTTGTATCTTGTTTGCGCATGGATCGAGCCACACTTAGTTAAAAAAATAAAGATCACCTACACTAATTAACTAAATGTGTAGAGGAAAGAGGGGGGTTTTAGTAAAATATCATGCATAGTGTGAGAATCCATATTGAATTATATTATATATATCTAACTCATATAAAAGAGAGTGGGTCCATTCATGTATTGTGCTGCAGCTAGCCCCATGATTGATGTTCTCAAAATAACTACCTATCTCATTTGAATGAGAATAAATACAAACATATTTCATGAAGTCCCATGTATTTTAATATCATATAGTGAGGATGAAGATGAAAAAATAGAGAAGATGGTAAATTTTGTGGCTGGTCCCATGGATGTAATTTGGTTGTCACTACGTATCTCATGGAAATTATAATCAAGACTCATGTAGTTCTTAAAGAAATCATGCAATTTATTTTCATGTGATGTGGACATATGGTGTGAATTTTAAGGCGTTTTATCTAAGACCATGATAAAACTAATGGTAATTGATATGCCTGACTTATGTAGGAAATTATTTCACTAAAAACCAAAAGCCCATGTGATTTCTACTAGTGTGAGAAAAAAATGAGTTTCAATGGTTTCTTATACTGAATAAAGGAAACATAAGTGTTGGATAGTTGTATTTAAATCTATGATCTAGGATATATTATCCCATTTTTTCAAAATATATTTTTGGGATGAGAATAAAGACACAAGTATTTTTTGAAAGATTCTCTATGTATTTCTGACCCAAGCACATGAAGATGAATTTTTTATTGTGTTTTGTTATAGCTAGGACCAAGATTATAGATCCTGGTGTCATTATGTATCTTGTTAGATCGAGAATTCAGCCACACATAATTATTGAATATTAGTTCCCCACATCAATCAGGTTTTGACATAGGGAACATGGGATTTGATATTTCCCAAAATGATGGTTGGGCCCAATATATGAGGTATATGAATCATTAAGTCTCTTACCATAATGATTATTAATCCATATATAGTTCTGAAAAGGTTCCCTGTGAAAATCCTATTCATACATAGAAAAATGGGGGATTTTTTTATGTAGTAGTACCTGAGATTGGAGATCTGGGAATCAATCTGTATCTCATTGGAATGAGAATCCTATCACATGTAGTACCTGAAGGGTGTTCCTAACATTAATCAGGCTTTGACATAGGGAAAGGAGGTTTGATATTTCCATGGATGATGGTTGGGCCTGATAGATGAGGTATAAGCATTAGGACGTATCTCTCTATAATGATAATTATTCCATATGATCTAGAAAAATTCCCTAGGCAAATATTATTCATACATAGAGAGAAAATGGGGTTTTCTTTTCCTTAATTATGGTTGGGTCTGGGATGGTAGGTCCCTCAACTCACTACATATCTCATCTAAATGAGAATAAATCATTACATAGTTCTTGAAAAGATTCATGTAGTTTATTTTCATGCAATAAGGATGTTATAATATTGGGTCTTACACCCATAAAGGAGATCCAAGTGTCATTGTAGAGTGATAGAGATGTGTGTGGGGCTTATCCTTAGGAGTCATCCATATTTTCATCCTCGTGTCTGGACAAGAGGACATCATGACCTGTTGATAGGTTTGAGGGATGTGATTGGGACTTATACTAATGATGGAGGCCCATGTCCAAGGGACCATGATGGAGAAGTATCTCGACTCGAAGTATTCTAGGTGTTTCTTAACATTTAATGAGTGGGATGTTAACTGTGTAGTTTAATGTCATGATGTAAGTAAAAATAGTGTCTTATAGTTTTTTTCATATGAATAAGACCATATGTTGTGTCATTTATCATCATGCGATAAGGATGATGATTCAATGAAGTTTTCTGTCATGAAACATGGATGTTATGTCATGCATTTGAAGGTCATGATATAAAGAACATCTGTGAAGTTTAACATCTTATAGCTGGAATGATATTCATGTAGTAACATGAAATATTTATTTAATAATCACTCATTGGTTGGGGTCATAATGATCTATCCATCCATTGAGATTATATAATAATATCATTAAGAGTAGACCTTATGTATGGAGTAAGGTCCCTCCCGTATTGTTTCAAGCTTTGGAGGATTCTTTCTTGGTGTAATCAAAGTTATAACGACCAATACAAGTTCTATTTTGAGGAAGGAGTGGTTGCAGACCATATTTTTAAAGGATCACACTATATGGTTTTGATAGACCACTGTGTAATACATGGTATGACATATTATTTCATTCAGTCGCTCCAATTCATCCAGTCATTTTTGGGATTTCTCATCAGTAGATAGGTGATCACAGATGGAAATGTGGAGTGTTGAAAACTGGACCTCAATGGGATGAACTACTTTTGTTCCATGTAGCAGTGAATATGGGGTTCCCCATTTATTAGTATAAGTTATAGTGTGGTAATTTCATAACGTATTAAAGAGCTTGTAAGGCTAATTCTTTTTATCTTCATCCAACAATTTCTGGAGTATGTTTTAAAGGGTGTTGTTGAAAGCCTTTATCTATCTGTTATCTTATGCATGGTATCATAATGAATGGATGGATTTGATATTGTATTCCAGATATAGATTTTCCACCTTAGTTGAATAGAAGTTCAAGTCTCTATCCATAAGTATGGTATGGGGGAAACAAATATGGTGATGATGTTAGATATCATGAATCAGACAATGATTTTGGGCCTGATTTCTTTGAGGGGTGTTTCCTTATCCCATGTGGAGAAGAAGTTGGTAGTAGTGAAGATTTATTTGAATTGATTGGTCATATCTAAGGGGTATGGACCCAAAACAACCATTCCATATATAGAGAATATCTATGAGTATTTGACTGTATGTAGAAACTCTAGGGGTTGATGGATGAAGTTGGCATGCACATGGAAGGAATGACACCTCTTTGTGAATCTTGTGCAATCCTACGTCATTGATGGCCAAAAGTACCCAAGACATTAGATTTGGTTGTAAAGCTTATATCAAGACTAATTGGAAAAGGCCCTATCATGCACCTCTATCATGACTTCAATGGTCTCTTCTCTATCAAAACACCTGAGAAGGAATCCATCGAATCCTCATTTAGAGAAGAATTTTTGGTGATTTGGGATATCATAAAGGTCAAAGTCAAATTCTAACTATCAGACATTATCTTTCCCAGCCCTGTCTGATAGATGTACTCAATTATGGAAATATTCCATGATGCGTACCATCCACTCAGTGGTAGGACCATATGGTTCAGTTATGGTAATGATTTCATTAATCTCATTTATTCTGACTTTACAAGAAGGTGATACCATCCAATGGTGGGAAATAGTGATGAATGATTCATCCCAGTTTGGATCTGGAATTATTGTATCTACATTTTGAAATGCATCTGCTAGGGAATTAAGTAATTGCAGGATGTGGGTAAATATTGGATCCGAGGGGAATTCTACCATTAATTATAAAACATAGTCAAATATAGGGATTATCTCATCATTTCTGAGAGATTATTCCCTATTTATATTCATGATTACTAACTCTGAATCTCCTTTCACATCTAGAAGGTCCACTAGTATTTTGATGGTAGTTCCAGGATTGAAATGAGGGCCTAATATTCAACTTCATTGTGGGTAAAACTTTCTGATAATAGGAAGTTGTAAGGTAAAACTACCTTCACTAGGGAGATAAGAACGATCTCTAACCAAACATTATTGAGTTTAGGGTATTATATTCACCTCCCCAATGGGATTGTGGACACACCATCAAAATACATTTCCCATATTCAGGGTCAACCTTGGATCGATAGTATCTCTTCATCAAGAAATTTACTTATTTAATGATATTATTTCTATAGATGGGTGTTATACAAGAAAATATACAATGGACTAGCCTTTCACTAATTTTTCAGGCAAAAATTATATATCAGAGTAATGTAGTATAACCGCCCACCATGTGGGATGTCTTGTCAACATATGATGGTTGAGGATGTATGTAACACCGTAGGATTTTGGTGAATTTTTTTTCAAATTAATATAATCTTTGGATATTTTTTACTTCACAAAACACTAAAAATATATTTTCACTATTTCAAACATTCCTCTCACAAAGATCTCACTTAGAATATGTCACATGCAATCCAAACATGGAATATGTTACATAGAACAACATTTTTAGTGTACATTACATGCAGGATTAACCTTCATCGATGGGTTGTGTAACATGCAAGATTGAGTGTAACCTAACTATAATATTTGATTAAAAATATTATAACAATGGAATATAACCTAGTAGTTCAATTTATGGAAATGGGTATTATCAACTAATTATGAAAATATTTGGTGTATACAAATATAATATTAATTCATAGGTTACTAATTAATGGATATGAAAATTGATTGAATATAAAATAAAATATTTTCATAGTCACAAGGCATTTTTAACCAAGTAAATTAAATTAACTGCAATTGGTAAGTGATATTAATGTGATAAATATGTTATACATTCAATAAAATGTTTTTTATATTAGACTCATAGATCCTATAGACATAATATAAGAGCAAACCCGATTTTATGCTTAAAAACCCTATATTTTTATTAAGGCATCTTTTACTGCCTTTTAGTGGAGATCCAATTTTAAATTCAATATTTTGAATTTTTATAGATTTAATTTCTCAAAAAAAACTTTATAATTTTAATAGACACATAAATATTAGGTTAGGATAAATTTTTGGTATTTTTGGGTATGGTTTCATCTTTTAACGAATTGTTAAAAATAATGGATTTTAATTCAAAACTACCTTTTTATCAAGATTTTTAATAAGGTAAAATTATATTTTAAATATTTTAAATATTTTATTTAGATAATATTTTTACCAATTAATTCAATTTAGTTCATTGGATCCAATTTCACATTGAAATTGGATATAAAAAAATAGTAAACATTTGATCATTTTTTACATTAAAAACTCAAAGTGTTATCCCGTCAGCAGGCTTAATTTTAAATTAATTTATTCTATTTATGTGATTATAATTTGGGAAAATTTATTCCATAATTTTAATAAGTATAATTTTTAATGTCTAATAATTTCACCTTTTTTTTACCAAAAATATTAGTGAATGTGATTAAAATTAATTACATTTGTTAAGTAAAAAATTTGGTTAATAACATACTAAAACTTAAATTTAATTGCTAAAAATACCTAGACACAAGTCTAAAACCCATTTTATGGCCATATCTAGATCCTATGATCAATTTTGTCTAACTTTTCCATTATTGGATCCACTTGAAATGTGAAAAACCTAGGTGGAATTCTCTCTTCAAATATTTACAAAAATGCCACTCCTCCTCCACTATAAAAGGACACCAACTATACCCATTATTCACCCATCTAAAAACTATTAATTATAGAAAAGATCTTACAAATTAGCCTCCCACCAATCCTACCTTCTACCTTGAAGCTTACATTTGGGTATAATTCCTCTCAAGGAAGTCTTCTGGTACAAACCGAAATGTGTTAACCGATTTAGAGGTAATGTCTTCTCTTTAGCTCCTTCCCATTATTTTCCTTCTCCACACATCCACTCTATTTATTCCATAATTTTGTGAAAAACTATTATCCTCCATATACTAGGATTTTTTTCAAATTATTTTACCTACACATGCACACACCTCCATCTAATGGATATCGAACATACTATTTCTATGTACGCTGAACTACTGCCTCACGAAACGACAATTGTTCATTTATTCTTTACCACCAATCATAGATTCCATTATGATGGAAAATATATTTTTATTTTTATATATATAATACATATTATTTATTTATTCTTATTTATTAATTTTTACAAAACATACCATTTTATTTCCATTTAGTGGTAATATGATAATCTCGTTTGAGAAAGTATGGACTACCAGCCCCTCAAAGCAATATGATTTGTTCACACACCACATGGAATGTATTAAAGATTTTTTTAATGAAATTATATTATATATTTGATGTATTAATTCTATTTGAATAATTATATATATATATATATACATATGTCCTTTACTTACATTCTTTCAGAATGATAATAAAAACAGAAATAACATTCAATTGTACGTATGGATTATGTCTGCATGAACGGTGTATTAAATTTTGTACTTCATTATTATGTAGATTATTATAATATAAATATAGTGGATATACATGATATTTATATCATTATTTAAATTATTTAATCATGATATAAGTATAATAGCCAATGATATAACAAATTAAGAAACGTGTGAAGAACAATGTGAATACTACCTGAAGTGAAACCTTAACATAGGATAATTTACAAGAGGGTCATATAACATTGTAATAAAACAATATATGGTATTATATATAATAATATTGTTCTATAAAATTTTTATAGTCAAATTATATTTATTATATAGGTGTTTTGAATGAGTACGATGACGGTCAAGATGCAAGGTATGGGGATTTCATATCACATTTAATTTCCATGATATACATGTTATGTTCAGCACCCACTCTTTTTGTGTGGTGTATGTTCTGAACATTATTGTATTATATTTACCTTATAAATAAATTTATGGTTTTTCACATGTCAATATTCTGATCCATCTTTCATGGGTTTTATGATTCAAAAGATACCAAATCGGTAAAATGATTTTTCTCAATTTTCCTTCTTTGATACTCATGTTTTGTTATATCATGAATATCCTTATTTTAATGAAATTTTATGTTTCATGTAATTTTATTTTCATACATGAAGATATGAACCCATGTTACAAATCTATAAGAGTTTATTGGGACAATCTCATCTTTTTTCAAGATTATTTATATTTATAAATCCTTTGATTAAATCTAATGTTCTATATATCAGAACACTCATGATTTTCCTTTTCCATTGTTATTTCATGATATATTCATGTACTTGTATCATGTTTTACTCTTTGTAACATAATATATTTAAGGAAGTAGTTTTAAGATAGCCTGAATTTATCACTTCTTTGGTAAAAAATGTATGTTTTCTAAAAAGGGTTTACATGAGTATTATACAATTATTCTGTAAAATCTAAAATAATTTTTTACCCATTTTTCATTTACCAATCTCTACAAAGGCATATTCTTGTCTATTTCCAAACAAGGTTGTGTAATGGAATATTTCATAAACATTCTATATGAGAAATGTTTGAGAGAGATGGGAGACCATCTCTATCTAAAATCGACAGCATCTAGGGTTTTCTACGATCTCACTCTCTTCGTCTAATGGATGATGTGTTTCTTGCACCTAGGATACTCTACTACCACCTCTTCTAAAATCAGTAGTCTGATAAGTGAGGATATGATGCCTAAAACAATGAAAGAAAATAAAATGATGGAGGTCTCACCCATCCGTTCATGGGGAGATGTAATGGTGTCTCCTTCTTGGATGTGCGTAAAATCATGGATCTGAGAAAAGATCTTTTATCAAAAAGACATCCTCTTTTCATGAAGTTATACGATGGAGGTTTCATGGTTGAAGTAGTTCCAGAGGCACTTCATCAACATGATCTGCTCTGTAAATTCTCTATCATGGGCCACATCTCTTACTTGAAAGGTAATCACCCCTAGAATTTAATAGATCTTAAACCTAAAATTACACACTATTAGGGTATATTGAATTGGAAACTAGTTCATGTAGGTCACAAAAACTTTCACTTTATATTCAATTCTCAATCTGACCTTGATAGAGTATGGTAAAATGGTAACCTACATTTAAAACCCAGTTTACTTAGGATTTCTGAATAGGACTATGCGTTCAATCCTTAAACTCATAGAAATACAATGGCACAAATATGGGTCTGATTACATGGATTAAATTGGTACTTTTTTCATCCTAAAATACTTAATGACATTGTGTCTTTTATTATATTACCACTGAAAATTGACCACAAAATAATAAATGCTGATTTGGGCCTCTTTGCACGGGTAATGGTTGAGGCTAACCTAACTGAACCACTTCCAAATTCAATAATCATCACTTACAAAGATTATAAAATAGAAATTAGGATAGAATATAAGAAAAAACCACCATATTATGAAATTTGAAAACTTATTGGCCACACTTTAGAAATTTGTAGGGTGATTAGAAAACAAGTTGTCCAACTGATAGATAATTAATGGAAGGAAATAAAAAATAACAAAAAATCCAATCCACCCATCATTGATATCCCTAAATCTTCTAAAAGAAAGAATTAGGTATGGGTGAAGAAAACCATTAAATCACAATCTATAATGAACACTTCGATTTCATCCTAGACTGATCTTGTAGAAGAGGAAGAAATTAAATATCACCAGCTCCTTAATGAGATTGAATCCACCGTTATGGAAGTTATTCAAATATAGTAGGAAAATGAACATGGGGAGAATGATATAGGGATGGTATCTACCCCCACTGGTATTACTATTTCTAATTCTCATGATTCAGGTAATACTTCCTTGAACACAAGAAAATCTATGCATGAAGGTAAGGTAAATGGAAAATATATTGGGCACTTTGTTGGTAACCTAGATGTAGGAATAGAACTCCAACAGAAGTCACCAACATGAATCCACTTTACCCTATCTTTGGGTTTGGGTAATGACTCAACCTATGCTCAATGATTCATTACAAATAATACTACATTACCAGTTCTACCTCCTTCAGAATCCTCTGCAGGCTGTGATGCAAAAAAGGTAGGTACACTGCCTGAGATTAAACAAGTTATTGTAATGGACACATAAACACTAGATTCTGGATAACAACCAGGAATATACTCAGGTACATCAACTCATGTACCTGCCTCAACTGTTTCAGGTACAAAATCTCTTCACTCTGGCATTAAATCAGTAGGTATATCTCAATATAATGATAGTGTTATTCCTGTGAATGTTTTGAACTTGAATTCTCAGAATGATGATAAACCTATTCCAATAGCACTAAGAACACTATGGAGTTTCCTGTGAATGAAAACTCTAAGAAAACAAGAATAAAACTCAAATAGTAATCCTCTGCTGGTTGTGATGCAAAATAGGTAGGCACACTACCTGAGACCAAACAGGTTATTGCAAATGTATCTGAGCAAAATAAATGAAAACCCAAACTTGATTCAGACGTGGTCAATGGTATGTTAATTGATTTTTCTGAACAATCAATTGTCATAGGCAGTTCCCTCACCAATGGGTTTTCATCTAAACCTTGGGATTCCTCACAATCCACCACAGTTCTATGAAATTCCCTGGATCTTGTTGTCCTAGGTATACAGGGGAAAACAGAAGGCACTCATTCTCATTCGAAACTAATGGACACACCAATACTAGATTCTGGACAGCAACTAGGAATGCAATTAGGTACATCAACGCATGGCCCTACATCAACTATTTCAGGTAAAACATCTCTTCACTCTGGCATTAAATCAGTTGGTATATCTTAACTTAATGATAGTGTTATGCCTGAAAATGTTGTGAACCTGAATACTCAGAATGATGATAAACATGATTTCAATAACACTAATAACACTATGTATTTACATATGAAGGAGAACTCTAAGACAAGTAGCACAAATAGCCCTCCTCATTCTATAAGTATTTAGGAAATGACCAAGATCCCAATTACTTCTAAACAAATTAGATGATCTTCTAGACACAAGAGTATGGGAAACAAAAAAATTGGAGTTCTAACTCCAAATCTAGGTCTAAATAAAGATCCTTTTTTGGAACTATCAGGGTATTGAAAACTCTGACACACTCTCTATTTTAAAAATAATGGTCATCACCCACTACCCTATTTTGTTTTCTATTGCTGAAACTAAAATAACTTTCTCTCCCAAGTTCCACCACTAATGTCAAAATGGATATTCTTTCACTAGTGTAACAAAAAATTCCTCTGCGGTTGATTCTCTATGGATCTTCTCACACTATTCCATTCAAATTTTCAATATATTTATCATATAGGATCAAGGCTTCACATGTGATTTTTTTCTTGAGGAAACTCATATTTTCTGCTCCTTTTTTATGCCATGAGTAGATATCAAGACAGAAGAGCACTTTGGGATGATCTTACTTATCTACATACTAGAATTCATGCACCTTTGTTTATAATTGGAGACCTCAATGATATTCTCAATTCAAGTGAGAATATTTTTCCTTTACATGCTATGATCTCCATGAGAGAATTAAAAACCACTATCTAAGACAATATCCTCATTGAAATAAATCTTACGGGTGCCAAATACAACTGGTATAGAAAGCACTGCAATATGGTGATCACCTCCAAACTGGATAGAGCCTTCACAAATGATCCTGCTTTAGATAAATGGGACACCATTTCCAGCACCACCCTTCAAAAGATATATTCTGATCATCATCCTATTTTTTTCAATTTCTTCACCAACACTGTTAAATTTCCACTTCCTTTTAGATTTAATAATGCTTGGTTCTATAACACTGAATGCACTGACATCATAAAAAAATTTGGCTCTCTGTGACCCATTGCAATGATTATTTTTATTTCCCTACCAAATTAAAGTCTCTTAAATAAATTCTCAAAGGTTACTGTATCTCTCATGACAATAAAATCAATAAGGATATCCTCCTCCTTGAGAATTAGCTCAATAAACTTCAAAATAATAGCATGAACTCTAACTTCAGCACTGATCCGAATCATGAAATCCACATTTTGATAAAAGCTCAATTCTTTGCTCACATTTAAGGAGACGATGAGGAAACAAGATTTAAATGTAAGATTGTTATCCAATGGTGAATAAAACACTATGTTCTACAATTCCCTTCAAAGGGATCAGAATGCTTGTAGACCACTTGCATCTTTAAAATATGGTGAAAACATTTTAGACAATGACAATGATATTTCCAACCACATTGTTTCTTATTTTGAATCTATCTTTAATGGCCCTGATAATAACAAAGACCTCTTACCTGAGATAATTCCTATGGTGGTTAGTGATGAAGATAAGAACTTTCTTCTTAACATTCCACTTGATCATGAAATTAAAGACACTGTCTTTAGTTTTAATCCTAATAGTTCTCCTGGACCTGATGGATTTAATAATGGTTTCTTTCAACACTACTATGTTATTATTAATTTTTCTATTTGTAATATTGTCAAATCCTTATTCTTCAATGTTTTTCTTCCTCATGGTCTAAACACCCAATTTCTCTCTCTAATTCCAAAGGTTGACAATGCTTCTGAGATCCACCTATTTAGCCCCATTTCCCTCATTAACACCCTCTATAAAATCATCACCAAAATCATTGCTAATATGCTCTCTTCTTTCACTGAAAAATTAGTTTCATAGAATCAATTTGGGTTTATTAAGGGTAGATCCTTCCAAAACTGCATTTTTATTGCTTCTGAGTTCTTTAACACCTTAAAAAAACCAAAAGAGGTGGTAATATTTCCATTAAACTTGACATTAAAAAATACTTCAATACCATGGACATGTGTTTTTTTAAGTGATTCAATCTTTTGGTTTTAGTTATACTTTTATCACTACTATCATAACTTCGTTCAATTCAGCCTCCATCTCCATTCTTGTTAACAGTTCCCCCATGGGATATTTCAAATGCACTAAAGGTGTTAGACAGGGGGACCCTATTTATGCCATCCTATTCACCATTACGGAGGACTATCTTAGTCGACTACTCACTTGTCTGGTTGATCAAAAAAAAACTTAAACCCATTCATGTTTCGTGGAATCTGAACCCTCCCACTCACCTGTTGTATGCTGATGATATAATTCTCTTTCTTTAATGTGACAAAAGAAACATTCGAACCCTCAAAAATTCCCTTTCTAACTATGAGGAAATCTTTGGTCAAACGATTAGCTGGAACAAATCTTCTATCTTCTTTGGAAATAATTTCCCCCATAATAGGAAATGTATCATTATATGTGACTTTGATATAAAAGAGGGATCTCTCCCTTTTAAGTACTTAGGTGTCCCCATCTTTTGGGTAAGGCCCAAATCTTGTCATTTCCATTAAATTTCCAATCATGTAATAAATCAACTTTCCTATTGGAAAGGTAAATCCCTCTCTATGGAGGGAAGAATCTGCCTGGTCAAATCTACTAATGTCTCTAAAATGGATTACTCTATGATGGTATACAAATGGACTGCTAGTATTATAAAAATAATAATACCTCAATCAAAAAATTTGTTTGGACTGATAGCACTATGTAAAGGAAACTTGTCACCATCCCCTGGTCAACTTGTTTCCAACCAATTGATAAGGGAGGCGTTGGAATTAATATTATTAAACATTTAAATGTGGCTCTTCAAGCCATGCTCACTTGGAATATTTTCTATAATAATTCTGATTCCATCAACTTCCTTAAAAATATATTTCTTCAAAAACTTAAGAAATGCAATTCTATCTTTCTTGACTCATCTATTTGGCCATCCATAAAACATTCCTTTTCCGCCATTATGATTAACTCCAGGTTGATGGGCTCTAGAAACTCTTCAATGATCTTCTGGTTGGATAACTGGGATGGCACTCCTCTAATTTCCAGGGTTTCCCTTTACCAAATCCCTGAGAACACCAACCTCCCTATCAAAGATGTTCTTAATTCTAGAAATTATTCTCTTCCTAGAAACATTATGACTATCATTGACAACTATCCCTTTTCTAACACTGATGATCTCTTAGTTTGTGAACCTTCTCACAATGGAATTCTTGATTCAAAAAACTTTTATAGCCACTCTTTTTTTAACTCTGAAAGTGATTTTGGGTGGTTAAAACTATTTGACAAACCTTGGATAAAACCCTCAAGATTTACTCTTATTTGGCAGCTTTCCCATAATAGACTACCCACTAATGTTCCTCTTCAATCGTCTGGTTTTCAAATCTGTTCTAAATGCAGTCTCAGCAATCAACATAGAGAAGATGATAATCATCTTTTTCTTTCTTTTGCCACTTCTTCTTATCTCTCGAATTATATTTTTGACATTTTTTATTGTATATGGTGTATGCATGACTCTGTCAAATCTAAATTAAAGAAATGTGCATATATAAATAGTTCTCATCAAATTGAGAACATTTTCATAGCTATTGTCGCTGAGCATCACCACATGATCCAGTATGATAGAAATACTCTTATTCATAATAAATGCTCATCTATTCTTAATACAGGACTAACATGGATTCTCATTGTTATTCGTGAAGCCTCCTCGATCCCAAAGGGTCACTGCAACAACATGGTGCACGAATTTGGCATCCTTTGATGACTATGTATTGATGGAAACTATTTCCAAACTCAACGTACTTTTGAAGTCTTCTGGCATTCCCCTCTTCCAGGATGGATTAAGGTTAATGTGTATGGTGCATCCAAAGGAAACCCAGGCCCTGTGAGTTGTGGCGCCATCTTTAGGAATCATATTGGTCAGATAATTGGTTGCTTCTATAGTATTTGTTCCATTTATTCCTTACTAGAAGCAGAAATAATAGTTATGATTCATTCTGTCTTTTTTCCCAAACAACATGGTTGGAACAACCTTTGGATTGAGAGTGACTCAACCATCATTGTGCAAGAAGTTTGGAATGGTGTGATACATCGTACATAGCTGATCACCACCTGTTGGATGGACTGCATCCGTGCTCTTCTTGACATCAACTATATCATCACTCATATATATTGTGAAGCTAACATGTTTGTTGATGGTGTTGCAAATAAGGGATTCAATCAAGACATTACCTGTCTTGATAAATTTCCTACTAACTTACTTCCTTTTAATAATAAAGATTTTAATATGTTTCTATATTTTAAGCTCTTTTAATTATTTTCCTTTTCAATAATAGTGCCTTAGTTTTCCTTCCAAGCACCATCTTCTTCTTCTTTCCAAACAAGGCATTTATTCTAACCTTTTTACTATATAAAAGTAATGATCTTTTTACCTCGTATGACATGTAAGAATTTACCCACCATCATTACTTTGATTCTTAATTTTCATTTTTAAAAGGATCATCTTTAATAAAATGTTTTTAAAATTATTTTTCATTAAAAAAAATTTATAAATGTTTTTAAATGAATTTTATAAGCTTTTAGGAAAAATTGATTTCAAAATGTTTTCAAACTTCTTTTGTATGTTTTCAATAATTTTTTTTCGAAATATTTTCAAGCCTTATTTATAATTTTTCAAATTATTTTCAATGAAATGGGATTCCAAACGTTTTCAAGCTTTATTTATATGTTTTCAAAGCGATTTCAAAGAAAACCATTTTTAAAATTCTTTAAGACTTATTTTATAAGTTTTCAAGGAAAATGGTTTTCAAAACGGCTTCATAAGTTTTCAAGGTATTTTATATGAAAATTATTTTAATGGTTATATGTATTAAAAATCATTTTTAAAAAATAAAGGATATTTTCCATAAGAAACGTTTCAGAGGACTTTTTGAAATTATTTTCCATATAAGATGACATCTATTTATTTTACTCATACCTTTCTAGGAAATGATATAAAGTTTCCATTCATATCCTTTATATGAATGAGTTATCCTTAATTTCATGGTCGTTATGTAACCCATTTATTTTTCATGGGTTTTACATATATAAAATCTAGTTCTCTTTTACGAGTTATTATTTTGATGAAATGTCTATGAAACTTGTAACCTTTTCCATAGGTTATTATATATTTCCATTTTTTTGATACCCATTTCATTTCATGGGTTATGATATGTTTATTTATTATCTTTTAGCACATGGATGTATTATTTCATTATCTGACGGGTGGTACCAATATCTCCCTCCAATGCATTGGGTAATGAATTATATCTCATGAGATATATAGGGATAAAATGGGGGTTTATTTGGTTTAGTAATACATGGATGGAATGAGGTTTTACATTGTTTAGTAATACAAGACTAGAATGAGGCTTTACTCAGTTTAGTAATACAGGGATAAAATAAAGGTTTACTTAGTTCAGTAATACTAGGATGGAATGAGGTTTTACTGAGTTCAGTAATACAGGGATGGAATGAGGGTTTACTAGGTTCATTAATACAGGGTTGGAATGAGGTTTTACTCATTTTAGTAATACATTAATGGAATGGTGGCATCCCTGGTTCAGTAAATGACTTTTTCCACTAAGATGGTCTTGATAGTGAAGCCTTGGATACTATGAAAATCATATTATATGCTTATCTATTTTCAATAATTACATGATTTATTAATATTTTATTCTTCCATAGATTATGTTCTTTATTTTATTATTATTCTTGTCTTATAAACTACCAAGATTTATTCCATGATTCGTATATATTATCTTTTATATGTAGGGTATGATCTTTTCTTTTCATGGTCATGTTCTCATACACTTATGCTCATGATTATGCTCACATGTCTCCCTTGTTTACCCTTACTAAGCATTTGAGATCACCCCTTTTTAGGTTTCCTTCCCCAGGTTATGAAGAAATGTTTTTTAAGAGTACTTAAGATGGAGATATTTATGGGAGACATTGAAGATATTTCACCAGGACATAATTTTTTTTCCATGTTTCTAAAGCCACTGAACTATTACAGTCCTCAGGAATGTATTTTTTTTAATGTATAGTATATTCATTTAAAATTATGTATTATTCATGTATGTTAATCCTAGGATGCTATAATGTATTTGAGTGGGTTATTGTGAGAGAAAAAATGGACCTCATTATGCTATAGTTAGTTCATCAATTTGTAAACCATGAAGATTAATGCCATGCATCTACTATCAATATCTAAGTAATGAGTTTCAGTATCAATCATGGTTTTAATGAGATATTAGAGGCTATTTTCATTCTCATAATCATTCATTTTTGTGAGGAAAACACCCAACGATCACTCCAGGGCTGTCATATATAGAATGAGTGCATTTTCCTCAACTTGTAACATTAAAGCTAGTGGGTTCTAGAGTTGTTTCATGAGGTTGTTGAGTTCTTCCTAATGGTCATTAGTCCACTAATACATGACCTATTTATTTATCAGTTTGGTGAATAGAACACACTTTCCTGCAAGGATGGTTATGAAGCACCGGATATAGTCCATGTTTCCTTGAGTTACTCTCAATTATTTAATGTTTTGAGGAGGTGAAATGTTAAGGATGGATTTTTATCTCATGGTAAACTTCTATGCTATGATGGTGTAAAAAATAGAAGGAGTTTCCCTGAGGTTTCCCCAAGAGAAAATTTCATGGGATTCATCTTTAGGCTATGTTGTCATAGCTTGTTTAAGATAGTCTCCATGCCATCTGGGTGGTCAAATTGTTATCAGGAATTAATGAATATATCTTAAAAATATCATTCAAAAGACATAACCATAATGGTTTAATGGTGTGGTGTATGGCATGTTGGTATTTGGTGCCAGAATTCTTAAACCAAATAGCATTACCTAATAGAATAATACTCTCTAGGGATACATGAAGGAAGTGCATTATTCATCTTATTGGTCCATTCAAATTTGGTTATAACTAGAATATTAATCCATGAAGGATAGGGATTGATAACCATCTGGGGGATCATTTTGGAGTTCTATTATTGTAAACAAGAAGTTATTTTTTGGATAGTGATGGTCAATATATCTGAAATCAAAGAAAACAATGATTTTCTCATTATTTCTTTTCATATAGACAATTTTGGAAAACCATTTTGGATATTTCACCTCTCATATGAAGTGAGACTTGATGATTCTATCTATCACATCCTTAATTTTAGATTCATGAGTTGGATGTGTCAATTTAGCTACATATTTGTACACTCGATGGTCTTCAAAAAACCCAATTGATGGGTGGAAACATCAGGGTCAAGACCTAGAATATCTATTTAATTCCAAGATAACATGTCTCGATGTTTCATTAGGATGGATGTAGATGCCTCCTACTCTTTGGAATTCATGGTTTCACTAATAAAATTGGGTCATGGAACTTCATCTATGCCTAGAATTACTTCTCTGATTTCATTAATAGTGTTGGAGTCACCTTCTCAAATGATAGAGGGGTGTCCCTGAGGTATTCATATTATTCCTCTTCCCAAAGATTTTCATCTTATACCTTTTTTTGGTAATTAATAAATGAATAAATATTCTTGAAGTTATGGGAGCAGTCATCATTTAGAATTAAAGAGGATGAAGCAACAATTTTTGGCTCAATTGATAGACTAATGCCTTTTGGAGCTCAGAATAAGAGACGTGGGACTAATAATGAGCACCTCTATCTTCTCCCATTTACATGAAAACTTATTCTATCCTAGCTAATTAATCAGGGATTTATTGATGATTAGGGGATGGAATGAAGTAATTTTCATCCAATCTTTCATTACTAGTTGGCGAGTTAATGAATTCTTTAGTGTTTACATGCTGAGTCATCATGATTGAAATCTCAAAATTCACCTAATTCTGGATTGAATTTGGACCCACCTCTTCAACTTGGCTGATTAGGAGCATGTACTCTTCAATAAGTTATTTTAAAGGGTTTTCTAGAATCATCTATAATCCATTTAGGTCATTGATTCAAGTGATATTTTCATCCACGGTTTGTTTCCCTTCCATATGGTAGAATCCCACATCAATGTACTATGATTCACATGACTTTAATGGGGATTTATCACTTTTAAATTTCCTAATTTGTCCATTGAATGAATATTTGAGGAATTGGTGATATGATGAGGGGATGGTTGCATGTTGATGTTGCCACAATCTTTCTACCAGAATGTTGATGGATGTATCTTGCTGAAAAACCTTGATTTTTAAGTTATACATGATATCCCTGAACTGAGACCTTAGCTTGATTTCACCAAGAGGATTTTGATCATTATTTTAATAGCCCTATAACATCAGATTACAGGTGGATAAGTGAGATTCATGGAAACCCAGTAGATGAGACTTTTATATTGGGGTTAGGTTGACTCCTGATCCATTGTGAATGAAGTCTCATTGGAAATCAATGAAATTTATCCTACCATATATATAAAAGGGTTTGACATGCCCCTTTATGGAAACATCCTCATTTTGGTTTGTGAAAGAGATGATCTGATGGAATTTTGTAGGATCATTATCCACACAATAAACTTCAGTAGCAGCAAACACAACTACAAATTATTAAGGGATCGACAGAGCCTCTATGAGTGCTTCTTGGAGGTTTTTCTGATAGAATCACAACATCCATAATTGAAAACTTGGCCGAAACCAAGGATATTTTCTTCAAAACATACTACTTTTTTCTAATGTTCTATACTTCCTAGCATAGTGGTGTTCTTTCATATTTTATTTAAGAGATGGTGTATTGGTTTTAGACAAGTAATCCCCTTTAATAGTAGCTGAAGGTGCTTCATATCTTGGTGGATTAGGTCATCTATGTTTATATACACATCATGGTTAATCAGGCAGTGGCGTATCCTCTAACCAATCTTCTAGGATGGCCATGTTAGGGAAGACCCTGTCATGTGTGGGGGAATTTCCTTAATATTTGTAATCCCACTAGAAAGACATCCAATGAGTTGAATCCATGTAGACAGTTCTAGTTGGGTTGTGGTTAATGTAGGTAATTTTGTCATGACCACATCTTTCATTGAATCCTCGTCATTGAAGGCCTCTTCCCCCAGTTCTCTAATCAAGTGTAGGGAATTAGTGTCTATAATCATGCTCATCAACTGCAAAGGGGATTATTAAGTGAATCATGTTAATGGAGCTGGAGATAAATCCTCATCTGGCATAGATTCTGTTTGGAAAGTTAACCATTTTTTTTACCATTTGGTGGGGTGGCACCCATGCTTCTGGGACATTAGGAATGGAGTCTGATAAAGTCAAGGATAACTTTAGATTTGGAATAGGATCATATTTCTATGTTTTATTATTACTCTTTTTACCATTATTCTTTTTCAAAGACTATATTTTAGAGGACTGAGCTGAAGAAAAATTTGGTTATGTTGTAGTGAAATTAGTTGAAGGAAAAATTGGTTGTTTCAACTATGATTGGAGGATGGCATGATACCAGTTGATTGTCTTTCTGAACATCTTGTCATTAAAAATTTTAAAACCAATTCTATTAACTTCCTTCCATTAATTTTTCCACTCTGGATTAGTATTGGAGACACATGGTACTTGATATGGAGAAATTTTAAGCATCAGCTGTCCAGAGTGCACCATATTTTGTAGGAGGAATTTGATAACAAAATAATCCTAGATGTGGTTCCCAAATATTTTATGAAAGTGGAAATAGTTTGGGAGATATTCTTCACCATATTTTATAGGGTTACTAGGATTTAGAAACATGACCAAGTTGTTTTCCAATGCCGAGATGAAGTATCCAGTGACTTGGTCATTTGGAAAGGAATAGTCCTTCTTTATCTCCTTAAATTATTTTCTCCTTTTATCTCTTTGATCATCCTGATGAGGTGGGTGTTGTTTTTAACACTCGGGAGGTGAGGTCTCATGATATGGTGTAGGATTTTGAGTAGGAGTAGGTACATGGTCCTACATAAGTGTAATTGTAGTAGGATATGCTTTCTCTACCCTCTTTCCATGAGATAATGGATTTAATAGAGACTTAGATTTGGTCTCTGTGATGGAGTATTTGACTCTTTGTGCAGTTTATTCAATGTCCTGAAACACTCATATATATTTCATAGGGATATGTAGTGTGCACAAATCATCATGAATATTCTCTATATTGATTGGAAATAAATAATATTGAGGGACTAGTAGTTTTAAATAGTATGTCAATCCTTTCAACTGATTAATGAAATATGAGAATCTATCATTATCCCACTACTAATAGTTGGAGAGGTCATTGACCTTCATCTTTTATAGTGTTGAGCTGAAATGGAAGATAAAATTTTGAAAAAGATATTCCAATCCAGTAATTTACCGAGATATTAAGATAGTGTACTATACAATAGCTTTCCCCTATAGTTATTGCACAAAGAACCTAAGTATCAATGCCTCTTTCTGTTCAGGGCTCCCCATCATGGGATCAAAGTGAGATAAAAAATGTTTCAGATTCATTTATGGGTCTCCCAGATAATTAAAAACTATAAATGTTGGGTTCCAACATATCGATGGGGGAAGTGTTGGGTCTACCCATTAATGGTAACGTTTAATTTACGGTCATATTGTTGCATTTCATTCCTCCATGTCTTCCAATCGAGCTGTTTGTGGCTCAATAATGTTCATTATCATTCAAGGAATGTATGGATGAACTGGATCTTGAATTGGTTTGGATTCTAGCACCTAGATAGGTGTGGTGGTCAGATATTGAATAGGTGCGGTGTCCAGAGCCTGAACAGGCATAGTGGCTAGTATGTCCATCGATGGTAGTACTGCTGGTATCATTCATGGGTCACCTAAAGGGCCAGACCTATAAAAATGTGCCTAAACCTACTTTTTTTGTGAACCCAACCGAGGGAATTATAGATCTACTGATATGGGATCCATGTATATTGGTTGTTTGTATCCAACATTGAACAAATGTTATAGATCTACTTCAGATGCTATAAAAAACACTATTTGTTTAGGTGCGCAAACAGGAAGTGAAATTTGAGGATCTTCTTGAAGAAAATATCTAATATGAAGGCATATCAGAGTAATTCTTCATTATGTCTCCTCGATTATTTAATATATTCCTCCTAGTAAGAAAATATTTTCTCAAGTGAAGGGGGTTTAACCTCCCCATGAGGGTGGTGAGGTACAATCTTACCATTACACTTTTCCCTCTTAGATTCCATTCGAAGGGGTAAGGGTGGGTTTTTTGAGGGATTTCCCAAGTTCAAGGAAAGATTCTAGTTCAAGGGGTCCACACCTCCTTCAATCATATCAGTGTGCACCACATTATGAACTAGAATATCATCCTTTGACTCCTCATTTTAATTGACCTCATGTTCTATAGGATCTGCGAGGGCAACATCGATGACATTCACTGAAGTGTGATGAATTGCTGGCATTATATTAGTTTCTTGTTGAGACTATCTCTTTCTACATCCTCCATGAGGCCTTGTCTTATCCTTTGTTATTTCATTAGGTTTTTTATTGTGAATATTAATCTGAAGGTAATCTTTAGAGAGTTTGTTCATGCGCATCCTTAGGCATAGTACCCGATCATGGAATGGGACGGTCTGGGAAGATTCATTTTGTGACATTTTCCCTTGTCATGAGAATACTGATTCCCACCGAGGAGGGGGTGTTGAGGTGAAAATGACCCAAGCATTGATGTCTAGGGAAACTCCTATTCCACCTTTACAACTCCTCAGGTTTGGTTCGTCAACCTCAGAGTTTGGGTTAAAAAAACCCCATCCCTGTGGGTTGGCATTTCTCATGAACCACCATGGCTACCAATAATGTGCATTTCCTTCTAATTCTATGTATTTTTGTTCGAACTTGGGATAGGAGAGTCATTTGGTATGCACATAATTATTCATCTTTTGAATACCCTTTCTCTATTTACAATATTTTCAATATTTGAGGATAGACATCGATTAAATGGTAGGATTTGTCAATATTCTCAGATTTCTGATGCAAAAGTATCTCAATATCCTACTCTCTTTTGGACTTATGTCATTGATGGTTAGTTGGGGCCTATTTTTTTTGACCATGTACTTGATTATGAATATATTCCATTTGATTATGTTTCCCTGAATCTATAACATTGCATGTTACATCCTTTGGTGGGATTTGTTAGTTAGAAAGAACAGTGAAATGTAATTATCCATGTGAATCCCATCATATGATTTGAACAAAATATGGGTTACAAATGATCATCTCTTGCAATATCATTAGTGTGTTTAGCCATGCGCGTTGAAGGTCTCCTTACTGTTTCTATATCTTTGAATTTCATGAATCTAGGAGAGAAGATAAGTCAGTTTGGCATTATAACCCATCTATTACATTAACATGACTTCGATACTCATCAAAGGGTAATGCATATTCCTTCAAGTGATGAACAAAATTCTATATGGTGAGGAAAATTTCATGCACACAATCATCCAATAAAACAATTGGAATGATATATTTAGTGGTGGATAAATTCAAAAACATTACTAGTATGTCATATTTAACTAGATATTTCTTCATGTTCCGCATGTCTTCATCATATTCATCCATAGGCTCCTCTACCAGGTCCAACCAGAGTGGAATCTTTCCTGACACTTTAATCTGAGAAATGAGAATGGTAGGATTTTCCTCTGTCATTTTGGATGGAAGATGTCTGAAATGTGGTTCAATGAATAACCATGGCCATGGGATATCTTCCGGTTGAGAAATAATCTCACTTTCCAATGAAAATTCATCATACATGATTAGCCTTTTTTTTTCTCAAGCACCTCACGGTAAGAGGTATTACCCATCTCTACATCATTATAGGGAATACCCTTTTGATGATGTGAGATGACGTGAAACACTAATATGGAGAGAAATTTCACAGTAAGAACCATCATGGGGTGGACCAAAATGGTGGATTACAACAAGGGGGGCCCCATTGTTCCTTGATATTCCAGATAAGTGGTGGGATTCCTTGAATCTCAATAGGGCATGGGATCTCGAGATCGATGGTATTGTGGTCATGGAGAAAGCCTTCATGATGAAGTGTCAAAGGAGGACCTTTCAAATTACTTCTACTACCCCCATAATTTGGTAATGGGATGGTAGAATCTTTAGCTACCATAGATAAGCATATTAAGGATTAAATAACTCCATCATTAGGTAGAAAGGGATTGTAGATCGGTTCTTTGTTTTCTATTTGTCTATGGTGAGGTGTGTTCTGGGATGCCTTCTTGTGAGCGGCTAAGGCCGCTTGCTAGGAGAAGTGGTTTTCATTGATAGGGGTTTGTTTCTACCTTAGAGTGGCCATTGGTATAGGTCAATGATCTCCGGATGGAACTAGTGTGTGTTCCCAGTCGATTTTTATTGTATCATGGATGATTTCTCCACATGACCCTCCTTGATTGGAGAAAATATGTGTGTCTGATCTAGGGTGACATACTGATGAGCCATCCCAATTGTATGTATAGAGAGGTGTGTCTGTCCATCAGGAACTATAAACATTACTCTTCTAATGTACTAGAAAGTCTATAGGATGTGGGAAGGAATTTCCGTTTGTTATTTCACCAATTTCAGGATATGTTTGGTGACTTTGGTTATTGGAATGTGGACATATTCCCATTCCTTATTTTGAGTAGGGGTATCTTCCTACTCTTTTCATACATTTATTACTAATAAATATTGATAGTACTAGTGTGTGGGGGTATAGAGTTGGGTATGGCCTCTATTCATTACTACGACATTCTAACTGACTTCTCTGGGTGATTCTAGATGAGGCTTCTGGTAGAATTAGTGAATATAGGTAGTTCTGTGCAGCTGTATGCGGATTGCCACTATATTTTTTTGCATCCTTCATTTAATTCTACCAGATGAGTCTACAAGAAGGCTTTATCAGCACTTGTAGGTGTAAGTTCCTACTCGTGGTTGGCCACCAAATTTGAATGATGGTATTCCATAAATACCTCCAGGTGAATCTTCTGGTTGAATGAGTTAGATCAGGTAGGTGTATATTCCTACTCACAATTGAGTTGGTGGGATTATCAAGAGGGGGTAGGGGTGTGACCTTACTCCCTGTTGACAAGATATTGTTCCTAGTGGGCCTTTTTTCATTCTTGGGTATTGATGACAAAGGTCAGGTCACTGAGGATGGAACCCTCATCTTGTTGAGGGGTCACTACCATGCGGTGTTGGTAGCGGTGATTTCCAACAAGAGCCCTTTGGAAGGACCTGTGTGTTTTCTAGACGAGTTCATATATAGACTCCTAGTATATCTCCCAGAGATAGGGGATGAACTGTTTATCATGTTTTAGGGATAATCTCATGAAACCATTGAAGATGAAAATACTTGTTGTCTGTTTCTGGACCACAAGACACCGCTGGTTGGGTGATCAGTGGGGATTCATGAGCTAGAGGGATTACCAGGTGGCCTCCAAGGTCGGTATTGTACTATTATTATGGTATTCCTGGACTAGTTCATTAGATACCTATAATTGAATACAGTGCTCTAGATATGGAATCCTCTACATGGAGGAAGGATCAACCTTAACAGTAGTCAAGTAATTATTCAGTGAGGGTTGGTCGAACACCATTGGATTTAGGGGAGGTCTAGAAGGAAGTTCCCAGATATATGAAAAACATAAACAACAAAACCCCTTAAAAGTAGCGTCTCATTTGAATAAACACATTCATGATATATTTACTTGTATGGACCTCTTTAATTTTGAGAGATAAAGGGTCCTGATGGGTGGGTGATACTATCATCTTGGTTAAGGATTCACAACAGGTTCAACATTTTTTGTTTCTGACATAAATATGTGTGGGTCAGGAATGAAATGTCCTGACAAGGACTGGGATGTATATCCTTATTATCTTGTGGTGGATATTCCATAGTTAAATCATTCACGTTGGGTTCCCTATTTTTTGTTTCTGATGGAAATATGTGTGGGTTAGGAACAAAATGGCCTGATGAAGAATGTGTATTATATCCTTTTTAACATGTTAAGGATATTCCAAAGGTAAATCACTCACCTCGGGTTCAATTTTTTTGATGGAAAATATCTATGGGTGAGGAAAAATAGTCAGATAAAGACTGTGAGGTATATAATTATTCTTGTGATAGAGGTGTCATAGCTAAACCAACCACATCGGGTTCACCAATTTTTGTTTCCCATAGAATCCTGTCACCCGATTGTCAATTTTAGGGGTTGAATTTTGTTCAATCATTCACATTAGGTACACTATTATTTGAACAATTTCCAATGTGTTTTTTCATGGAATTGGAAACAACCAGTGGTTATATATCACTGAGGGACCTTCTTCTCCCAAGGCATGTGCTCGTTGGGGAGTTTGGCCAACGATTCTTAAGAGCACACATTGTTCCAGGGGATGGGAGGTTTGGTTCATCACACCCTTTGGGGGGGGGGATTATTTCCTAATATAGGATTGTCTTATAAATTTAAGATATATTAATTAATCCTTCATTAATTCACTTGTATGACATGGATCACCCATGAATTTATAACCACCTATTAGCATGTGTGGAGCTTATAATAATTTATGTATCTGTGGTTCACCATTAATGTAGATATCTATATGTATCTAAGGATACACATCAATGGTATCCTCTAATGTACTTATTTGAGGTTCTTTGGTTTTTATTAAGAAGATGTTGGTTTTTTAGAGACGCAGTGGGGTTCTCTAGAGTGTGTCATCATCCAGGGAGTCATGATTTGTTTTGATGTTGGGATCAGAACCATGTATGGGATTCCTATATATCATTATGAAAGGAATTAGAACCAATATAATTCAGTGCCACTTGATAAGGCACGTCATAACTTTTATGGTCATGTGAAAAAGAACAAACTATGCAGTTTAATGTCATTCAGCTAGGACTCCAAGGGGGTGGTTCCTAGTAAAAGTTTTGAATGAGACTTATATTGAAGAATCCCAAAAAACCTGGAAGGGATGTGAATTTATAGGTTGAATTAGACCATATAGGGAGTGTTTCCTAGAGGATAGGGTCGATTTGGGGTGTTTGGTTGTGACCATAAGGAGCCTTCCCAGATATCCCATTTTGATGGGACTTAAAGCCCACATAGTATGGTGATGAGGACCCACATCTATTAGAGGAACTATGAAGATTTTTCTCACATAGTAGTGTCTCCATTTGATAGTATTAAGTTCAATATTACTCTTAATTAGGATGCATTATGAAAGGGGTTCATGAGGGATATCTCCACCCATGGTGATTTTGAGGCTTGTTTAAGGCTTACAACTAAGGAGGAGGCTCATGGATGAGTGTGATGATATGGTTGGGGATTATACCAAGTAGGAGGTCCAATGGTGTGATCCATGGGCTTACTCCCAAAGAAGATTCCTTGGTGAATAGAGGTTATGATTGGGGCTTACACCTGATGAGGATTCCCATGGATGGTTTGGTTTGGGGATTACTCCTGAGAAGGATTCCCATAGGTTGGGATGGGGATTACTCTTGAGGAGGATTCCCTTGATTAGTTGGGGATTATACTTGGAATGAGGCCCATGGGTTTAGAGTAATGTGGATTTCATGACCACCGTCAACTTCTATGCCAACTTAAGTCATGATCTGTGTGAGAAAAAACAGGAAACTAAGGATCCAAGAAACCTCATGATCCACTTTTCGTTGATTTTGGATACATGTCCTTGAGGACCCATGCCTATAGAGGCCCACTCAAGGAAGGAAAGAGGATGATCATAAAGAAGATTCTCTGCCAAAACATGCATATGACTGTGTGGGTGACGTGATTTTGACTAGACACAAATCCCACATGAATCACGATGAGTCATTCTAGAATGAGATAAATATGAGGAAGTAGAAGGTTCGGAAAACCCCACACTTGTCCTCTTTTGTTGGTGTAAGAGGATGAGAGAATGATAGATGGAAAGAGATCAATTTCCCATCCCCTCTTTGATCATCATATCCAGGATGGTCATATCAAACTAACCACCTGGATACAGACCACAAGGTGAAGAGGAGAAAGAGTGAATCCTCCCACAAGAAATGATTGGGGATTCCTCCTGAGAAGGATTCCATAAAATTGGTTTTCTAGTGATCGAAGAGGATCTCATTCCATGTTGAATAGAAAAGAAAGCTTAATAATTACCCTCCCATGTGGAACTAGATGTTTCGGGTCATAGAGACTATAAGGGAAGTACATGTTTGTAAACATTATTCCTATGATTGGGAACTCCTTGAAACCACCCCTAGGGTTAGGGTCCTTGTGACCATGGGAATAAAAATCGACATTCACCCTGTGAACCCTAACTACCTACTAGGACAAGTGTGGGAACCCTTTGACTGTTGGAATGAAAATCCAAATGGGATACATGATGGTGTACCCCACAATATGTTATTGAATGTTTGGAGGATCCTGTGGAGGTTTCAACTAGGTCCCTCTCAGACAAGGGAGCCAAAGGAAGAGAGAACCTACCATTTATGTATTAGAAGAGGGACTGAGTTGAGGCTCGTGTAGGGATAAGGAAAAAGAGAGCCAAGGGGGGCTCACACAGGTATCCTTGGTCAAGTAATGGAGGCTCGGACAAGGGGTTCATTGTGTGTGTAGTCTGGGGCAAGGTGATGGTAACTTGATCAACATTCTATTAGGGAAAAAACACTTAGTCAAGGCTTTTCACAATCCTCCAAGGGTCTCAATAGGTGTTCCCAGAAGTGGCTCGCTCAGGTCCCTGGTTAGGAAATGGGGCCTCGTGCTAATGTTTATCCACCATGGAAGAGAGAGTGCCTCATATAGGTGTTATGTATTTTAAACCCTAGGAGGACTTCAGTTACACTATCCCCCTATAATCCCCACTTATTAAAGCTTTAGAGGAGTACCTAGATGATTTTGGAGGGCCTATAAAAAGGATTAGTGTTAGAAGATCATTCAGAGGACATCAAGATGTTTTTCCCGTGAAAATATAGATATGGAGTTCCTATTTATAGGTAAATATGGGAACTTGGAAAAAGGGACTCTTTCACACCGGTGTGTCACGCCGGGGAACCGCACAAGGGTACCATGCTGGAAGGTGCGTAAGTCAGTTGTACATGTCGATTCATCAGTACCCTGCATTCCGATGCTGCTTAGGGGTACCTACATGAAGGGAATTCAGTGGGTTTTTGTTCCTTAGCCTTCTTCATTTATCATATTCTCTTCCCTATAAGACATTTTCAATTGAAACATTTTCATCCATGTGAAAAAATAGAGTGTCAACATATATAAATATATTTTTAAGTAAATATTTAATATATTTATGAGTATAAATAAGTTTTTATATATTAATATTTATGAATATTTATCTTTGGATATCATTATAAAAATGTTTTGATAAATCAATATTTATAAAAGTATATTTACAAATGAATATTTATATATAAATATATCTTTAAATGTAAATTTTATTTATTTATAAACATAAATATTTTTATAAATATATTTTTAAATAAATATTTATATATATATTAATATATATTAATATATATTTATTTAAATAATTATAAATAAATATTTATAGTTAAAGATGAAATATATTTAAATCATATAAATATATGAATTTATAGAATTATATATATATTATAAACAAATATATATAAATATGTTTTTATAATTATTTATATATAAAAATATATATTTAAATAATAATTATTTAAATGACATATTTAGATATATTTATATTTTTTTACAAAAAATATATTCATAATGATATATATATGTGTGTGTGTTTGTGTGTGTGTAGTTATATACTTATATAACTATAGATAAATATTTATAATTAAATTTAAAATATATTTATAAATATAGTTATATATTTATATATTTATATATTTATATATTTATAAATATTTATCTATAATTATATTTTCATATATAAATATTTATTCATAAATATGTTTATAAATATATAGATATATTTATAATTATATAAATATATTTACTATTTTATAAAGATATATATTTATATATATGTATGTACATATTTTTATAGATTTATGTATTTATGTATTTATTCAATTTGACATGTATTTAAATAATTGTAAATATGTATCTATAAATATAATAATAAGTATATATATATAATTATAATTATAAATAATACTTTTACAAATATATCTATATAATTATAAATATTTTTATAGATATTTTTATATATAAATTTTTTTAAATATTTTAAATTATATCTATATAACAAAAAAATAATTTATTATTTTTTAATAAGGGGTGTGATCACTAAATGGAGTATCTCTCATGCCCAAAACCCACCCTACATCAAATTAAGTGGCACTGGGTAATCCCAATATTCTAAAAACGAAAACCTATACTTATTTTATTAAAAAAAATGTATGATATAAATTTTTACATTTAAATGAGGTGGTAGGTGACAATGGTGAAGACATTCGGCCACAAAGATCCCCCCCCCCTGAGATACCGCTCAAAGAAAGTCCTAGTTGTGAAGTAGAAATAGAGATAATAAGATACATAGACATCAGCCCTCAAATAATGTTAGAGTAACTAATGTAATATGTGGTTTGTATAATTATTTATTTTTGAGAATGTTCGGTTGAGGTTACTTATAAAAGGGTAACTTACCAAAAGATAATAATGCATGGTGAAATATACTTGTGTAATTTATATCACATGCACTTATATATAAAGTTGGTTTCCTCTATATTATATAATGTGTTATCTCTTTATTTAGTTCAGTCTTGATAAATCTATTCAATTTTATTGGTTGACACACGCACTACAACAAAACTTGTCATGTAGTGTGTTAGCCTTTATCAGCACTAGAAAAAAGTGCTGATACAGACTTTCTTAATCAACACTAAAAAAACATAGATAAAGGGTACCCTTTATCTATGTTGTTTCTTTAGCAGTGATATTGAGTGCCTTTATCACTGCTTTGTTTATAGCACCGATTAATGGTGACCTTTATTAGTGCATTTTCTAGCGCTAATAAAGGTCTAAATCACGTGTGTGGGTCCAACATTAAAATAAAAAATGTTTTGACACTTCTTTATATATGATTTTGCTACATCCCCAACTTAGATTTATATTGTGGGGATGGGCTCCCGCATACACACACATATGGGCCCATAGGCTTGAATGGTCCTTGCACCACCCTTTGCATCCTAAGGGCTTTAGCTCACCTATATACACAAGGTCTGGTCCTACATGACCTGATCAGGATCCATTACCACTCAGGTAAAATCTCATTGGAATGATTTATATCATACAAAATATTTATTCTTATATTAAATAAGTCATATATTTATTGAAAAATGGTTTATAATTAAAAATCAACATTAATTAAAACTATTGACTAATTGTATCAAGTAATGGACTTTTAATTGAATGTTGTTTGATTTTTAAATTTATCATATATTAAACATGTGTTACATTGATTTCACACATACATATACAAAATTAATAAATTTTTATATACAACAAACACAAATAATTTTTCTGTAATTTATTCAATTTTTAATATTAATTTTTGAATTATATTTATAGATATAATATATTTAATATATATTATATATCTAATTGGTAAATTTCATCATTTTTTTATCTTAATTTAATATATAATATTAATTACATGTTATTACTATTTATGAATTTATTCATTTTGGATATTATTTATTAAATAAAAATATTAATATTTTTTAAAAATATGGTATTTTTTCATTTTCAAATTTTCATTGTTTAATATGTTTGAAATTTTATCCATTTTTAATATTTATTTATAGACGTTTTCTAACGACCCAAACATTTATCAATGAAATTTATCTCTTCTTGTAGTAATTTCATAATCAAATAAAATCACATTAGGAAACACAATTCCACATCATGCTTAAATGAACTACTATGTGACCTTTAAACATAAATTTTCCACCTCTGTGATTAGAATTTCGAAAATCAGACATACACAATTGCGATTAGTAATATGTTTGGAGTCGGATATGAAAAACTTAAATTCTTGGTGAATAGTATCATACCCTTATGAATAGTAACATACACTTATGAATAGTAATATGACCCATTATTAATATTAAATCAGCCAAGTAAATAGGAACCTTACCAATGATAGTATAAATAAAATTTACTCATCCTATAAGTGAAAATATGATATAATTACAACATAGTGTTGGTATTTTTGTAAGTCGTAAATATTTAATGACTAATTTAAAAATTTAACAGAAAATGTATTTTCATAAAATGTATTCATTAACTATAATTTATATGTCTTATGGTTATATGATAATTTTATGAGACCTTAACTATTTTTCAAAGTGTTGGAAGAGCTGTTTTAAATTTTGAAATTTATATTTTTCATGTAAATTATAATTTTAATTCAGATTTAAATTAATCATATTTAGAAAATTATTTTCATAAAATGGTGTTAATTTTTTAATTATACACATAAAAATTGTTTGGGTTATTTTTTGGTATTTTTCTAAAATACTTAAATTTTTGTGAATAGTAAAATTCAATAATTTACCAAATATGCTAAATAAATGAATTTATACATCATGATTGAGTCATGGATTATTTAAATAGCCATTGGTTTGAACTTGCATGTCATATTCACTAGATTTAGTCATTGAATAATGACTATTTATTTTCTTGAGGGAAATTAATAAACTAATTAATTAAATATTGAGAAATCCCCTCTCCCTTCCACTATAAATACCACCCTTCAGAACCTCATTTCCCCACACCTCTCAAGCTTCAAGACTTGTCTAAATTCTGATCAAACCTCTTCCATAGACCCTCCCCCATGTCTAGGAGATCTTGGTATCATCAAAATACCAATCCTAGGTTTCTTAAAGAGGATCTCAAGTGGAGGATTCAAGAGGTAATTCCTCTTTCTCTTTTATTTTTTAAAAATGAAAACATTGTCCGTGATGTGTTAATTTACCATCATCGTGGGTGATGCAGATTCATTTTCCTTGAAATACATAAAGTATATCAATAAAACCATTAAATGGTTGAAAATAGATTTTAATATGTATATTTCAACACCTTTTATGTTCTGGAATCAACTTTTATACATAATACTAAATGATAAAACAAAACACGATCATTGTGATCCGAAAACCACCCAAATTAACCTAAAACTATCAACCTTAATTTTTAACTAGTGATTCATCCTCATGGTATATAAAATAATTCATTGAAAGATAATTTATACTCCTTTAAGATCATTAATAACATGTAATATCATTTCTGGATGCTTATCCATGTTCTACACAAACATCCATTCATGTGTAAAAGTGAATTGTTCGTGAAAACTAAGAAAAAGAACACTCCCAAACAATGAATTTAAATTCTATAACTCATCCAAAGGCCCATAAAAGACTCAATGAAACCATAATGAACCATATTTAGGTATAAAAGTTTCTGGAATTGTTAATTAATGAATCTAATGTCATTATAAAGTAAATTAAAGTGAACAAAGAATTTCGATACAAGGTAAGAGGAATTCTCGAACCCAACTTTATTTATTAGGGTTATCCGTCTTTCACTACATTTTCAGTATTGTTATTCCATAAAAAATAATTTATTAATAATTATCTTAATTTTTCTAGGATATACATGTTTTCCACTTGACTTTATGTCAAACACAATGTTTTCTAAAAGAAACCTTCTTTAAAAAACACACCTTTTAATTCCCACTCAAGGATGATAAAGATTGTATCATGTATTTTATTCCCTCTTTAATTAGGGAAAACAATGTTTATGAATTTGTGCTTTATTAAGTTAAAACCATTCGTTTGCATGGGTTGTTTTATGTTCAATATTTATGTATGTATTGTGTGCCATGCATGATAATGTTAAAATTATGATGTGACAGGTGTGCCTAGAATTATGTAGTGAAATGTTGATGTTATGATGTGACGAGTGTGCTCAGAATTATACATCACTCCAATTCATTGGGTAATGTGATGAATCTCATTAGTTAAAGTCATATATGAATGAACATGATGATATCATTGTTCACAAATATGTGTGGTAGTTAACCACTAAGACATAAGGATTCATTTTATGCATTGCCACGTTTCAAGCCTTTTATTAATTATTAATATCATTTTTATGATCCTATGCCTATGTTATGATAATAATGATTATGCTCACCCCATGTTATATTGTCTTATATTCTTATCCTATCACTGGGATTTTATCCCACCCCATTTTTATGTATATCCTCAAGTGATTACGTGTACTAAGAAGAACTCAAGAGCTTATAAGAATCTAGAGAAGAAGAAATTAAATAAATGTTTTTGTTTTATGTTGTAAGAGTTATGTTTGGTCCTAGTTTGTCCAAGAAACTAAACCATTGGATCCTCTTCGTGTAATGATTTTATTTTTTTATTATTGAAAGGATGTAAAAGTAATGTACAAAAAGTAGGGTTGTTATAGTTGGTATCAAAGGCATAGTTTGGTTAATTTGGGGATTAGGATTAGAGAAGCTTAGTGAAAACCCCTAGTATGAGACTAAGTATATGTAAGCACACATGAAGCTCTTCTAAACAAAGTGATCCCAAAAGATATGATTTTTGTGTTTATTTTTCAAAGGAATAACTTATCTATTCATGACATGATGACTTATTCATTCTTATAACCTTTTCTATTTTAGAAAATGGCTGGAACAAGGAGAAACCAGGCCAAAAACCCATGCAAGGGACAATGTAGTGATTTCACGAATGACACCCCCAATGCTTTGGGAGGTGGAGTTCAAAACGTCATGTCGATTCTTAACCAGTTGTCTCAGGTTATGAATAATATCTTGAATAATGTGGAATGTCCCATTTCACCTAATAGGGAGCAACTAGATATCGATTGTTTTATGTGGCAATGACCACCGATGTTTAGTGGATATTTCGATCAACTATTTTTGGAACAGTGGGTCAACTTGATGGAAATGATATTTTCTATGATTCACTATTTAGAGATGGAGAAGGTGACTATGGCCATTTATCATCTTGATGGAGAGGCCGACCAATGGTGGGATTTTATTAAGAACACCAAGATGAGAGATGAAATTGAAGAGATGGAGTGGGAAGACGTTAAGATAATGTTTCTTAATAAGTAGTTCACATTAACTCTTCATACAAAGATGGAGAGAGAATTCATAGAGCTAAAGAAAAAGTATGGAGAATATTTCAGGGCCTACAAAGTGAAATTGAAAAGGATTTAAAGGTATTCTTCAAGATTTGTTATCAATAATGATAGAAAAATTGACATATTCTTTAATGGATTAAAACCACACCTTAAAAAGGATCTTTCAATTAGAGGCTTTTCTAGTTATGAATAAGTTGATCAGTGATCTATCAAAGTGGATATGGAGTTTGGAAAATGGTCCCTTGGATGTGGTGATAAGAAATTAATTATGAAGTTGCATGCCAGAGAATATAATGAAAAAGGTGGAAAGAAAACTAAACCATCCACATGTCAAAAATGTGGGATAAAGTTTCATGGGAATTTCTTCAAAGGGACGGGGAAATACTTTATGTGTGGGAGAGAAAGCCACCATGATCAAGAGTGTCAAAAAGACCTGATATGGTAGGAGAATGTGGTGGAGGAAAGGAGAGAACCACATATGGTCCAATGCTACAACTATAGAGAGCAAGGGAACTATGAAAGGTAGTGAACTAAACCTCGATCCCTTGAGGGTAAATAGTGTCATCATCTACCAAAGTCAAAGGAGCAAGAGAAGGCTAATTACATCACTACTATGGAAGTTGAGAAAGAAAATGAAGTCATATAAGGTAAACTTCTTATCCACTCAAGAATGAAAAAAGTATTATTTGATTATGGTTCTACTCATTCCTTTATATCTCTCAAGTTTTCTAGAACTATTGAATTGAAGCCTTGAAACTTTGAAGTAGAGATATCTGTAAAAACACGAAGTGGTGAAATAATGGCAACACAAGAGTTGTACTCTTCTCCAGTTGGTGTATGTGGGAATATTCTTCTAGCGAATCTTGTGAAACTTCTCATGGTGGAATTCGACACTATAATGGGAATGGATTGGCTTTCGTTATATAAATCACATATCAACTGTCAGGAAAAGGAAATAACTTTTCATATTCCAAACAATCCCATTATCCTCTACAAATTAAAGTAAGATCATGAATATCATTTAAAAAATCCTTCAATGTTGTGGGTGTTGACTCCTTGTGATGGGGCATACCTCACTCAAATGGTTGAGTCAAAATAAAGTGTCAACCTAGCGGAAAATCCCATCGTGAGGGAATACGGTGATGTATTTCCCAAAGATTTACTCAGACTTCCCCTAGATTGTGAGGTATATTTCTCTATAGAACTCATACCCATAGCTAATCCTATCTCAAAGTGTTCTTATAAGATGTCTCATATCGAATTGGGGGAGTTAAAGAAGCAGTTTCAAGAGAATTTGGACAAAGAGTTCATACGCCCTAGTGCATCACCTTGGGGTGAACTAATTCACTTTGTGAAGAAGAAGTGTGTATCAATGCGGTTGTGTCTCGATTTTCGGGAACTCCACAAGATCACCATAAAGAAAAATTATCCTCTTAAAAGGATTTATGACTTGTAAAATCAATTAAGACTAGATCTGTACTTCTAAAAGGTGGATCTTCATTCTGTATATCATCATCTAAAGGGGAAGAATGAATATATTTAGAAGAATGCATTCCGTAGAAGGTATGGGCATTATGAATTTTTTGTGATGCCCTTCGGACTTACTAATGACCCTGAAATCTTCATGGATTTGATTAATAGAGTCTTTATACAATACCTAGATAAATATTTCACAGTTTTTATTGATGACATTCTCAACTACTCCAAGAGCAAGGAGGAACATGAAGAACATCTAAGACTTGTCTTGGCGATATTGATAATGGATAATTTGTTCTCCAAGTTCAGAAAGTGTAAATTTTGGATGAACCGAGTCACGTTATTGGGACAAGTGATCAAAATTGAGGGAATTTCTATGGACCATCCAAAAATAAAGGTGATTGAGGAATGTCCTAGACCCATTAGTGTCACAGAAATCTATAGTTTTCTTGGATTATATAGTTACTACCGATGTTTAGTGAGAAATTTTTCAGGATTGTCCCGCCCACTAACTATGTTTACAAGGAAAGGGTAAAGTATATCTGGATTGAAGGATGTGAGGAAAGATTTAAGGAGCTAAAGATAAGGCTGATCACTACACCTGTACTCACATTAACAAAATTTGTATAATTTTTTGTGATATACAGTGATGATTTGAAGAATGTATTGGGTTTTGAACTCAAGAAAAAATAATAATGTGATAGCCTATGCCTCACGGTAGTTGAAGATCCATGAGCAGAACTACCTGGTGCATGATCTGGAGCTAGAAGATATGATTTTTGCCTCGAAAATATGGCGGCACTACCTATATGGTGAGAAGTGTGGCATATATACCGATCACAAGATTCTAAAGTATATATTCACACAAAAGGATCTCAACGTGCATTAAAGGAGATGGTTAGAGCTAATAAAAGACTTGGATTGCTGTATTCACTATCATCCTAGCAAGGTGAACACGTTAGGTGATGCTATAAGTAGAAAATAACTTGTTACTCTATCCATGATGTGGATTGAGAATGACCCTATCTTCATGGATATTCAAAGGATGGATTTAGAAATAACAACATAAGGGAATACTTCCAACCTAAAAAAATTATTTCCCAAAAATCTATCCAATAGAAGATTAAGGAGGCAAAAAGGAATGATCTAGAGTTAAAAACGAGAATGCAGTAAAGGATGAGAAGCTGTAAGAATTTCATATTGATTATGATGGTGTGATTTGGTTTGGAACACAGGTTTGTGTGCCTTTATCACCCATGATAAAGAAGTATCTATTGTACAATGCACATAGCTCGGTATTCTCTATCCATCCTGGTAGCACCAAGATGTACTATGATCTCCAAGAACACTTTTAGTGGGATAACATGAATAATGAGATTTTAGAATATTTCTCAAGGTGCTTGATATGTGACTAAGTTAAAGCATAGAAAAAAAGTCCAAATGGATGATGCAACCATTGTCTATACCCATGTGGAAATGGGAGAATTCCTCTATGGACTTTTTCATGGGTCTCCTGAAGACATCCAAAGGAAATAATGTGATATGGGTTGTGGTGGAATGACTAACCATGACTTCCCACTTTATCATTATTTGGAAATATCTCCCACTTTAAAAACTTACAAATATATATGTGAAGGAAGCGGTGAGACTGCATGAGGTTCCACTTTCTATTATCTCTTATTGTGATCCAAGGTTCACATGTAAATTTTGGAGGAGTCTCCAACATTCTTTGAGTACTGAATTAAATTTTAGCACGACCAATCACCCCCAAACTGATGGACAATCTGAAAGGACTATTCAAATGCTCTATGATATGACAAGAGACTAATCTTTGGAATTCAAAGGTGGATGTGATTAGAATCTCCCAATAGTTTTGTTCTTATACAACAATAGCTTCCACTCAAGTATTCTTATGGATTCATATAAAGCATCTTATAGAAAGTGATGTAGAACTCCAACCTACTGGGATGAAGTTGGAGAAAGAAAGATACTTGGACCTGATCTTGTACAAGATATGACTGAGAAGGTTCAATCCATCCAACAACATATCCAATCTACTCAATGTTGGAAAAAGATCTATACTGACAACCATCTAATGGACTTGGAGTTCGATGTTGGAGATAAATCCTTCTTATAATATCACCATGGAAGAGAGTCATGTGGTTTGGAGACAAATGGAAGTTAAGACCCAGGTACATTGGCCCCTTTGAGATCCTTGACCGTATAGGAACCATGGCCTATCAGCTTTCATTTCCACCAAATATGGCTCAATTTCATGATGTGTTTCACATATCACTCTTTAGGAAGTACATACTGGACCCCTCATGTGTATTGAACTCAGAGGTGGTACAATTGGAAGATGATCTCTCTTATGAGGAGCATCAAGTAAAGATTCTGGACCAAAGAGATAAGGGTATTTGCAAAAAGAAGACCCACCTTGTCAAAGTGTTTTGGAGGAACCATATGTATGAAAAAGAATATTTGGAACCATAGGATGCGATGAAGGAGAAGTACCCTCACCTGTTTATGTAAAATGAAATCTCAAGGGAGAAATTTCAAAATGAGGGAAGAATGTAAGGACCCAAACATTTATCAATGAAATTTCTCCCTTCATGCAATAATGTCATAATCACATAAAATCACATTAGGAAACAGAATGCCACAACATGCATAAATGAAAAACTATGTCACCGTTACACATAAATTTACCATTTCTGTGATTTGAATTTCAAAAATCTGACATACACAGTTGCGATCAGTAAGATTATTTGAGTTCGATAGGGAAAACATAAATTTTTAGTGAATAGTAACACACCCTTATGAATAGTAATATGAACCTTATGAATAATAAATAGGCCAAGTGAATTGGAACCATACCAATGATAGTATAAATAAATTTTATCCATCCTATAAGTGACAATATAATACAATTACATCATAGTGTTGGTATTTATGTAAGTCATAAATATTTAATGATTAATTTAATAATTTAAAAGAAAATCTATTTTCATAAAATGTATTCATAAAATAGTATTTAGATATCTAATGATTATATGATAATTTTATAAGATCTTAATTAAATTTTCAATGTGCTAGAAAATCAATTTTTAATTTTAAAATTTGTATTTTTCAAGTAAATTATGATTTTAAATAAAAATTAAATCGATCATATTTAGAAAAATATTTTCATAAAATGGAGTTCATTTTTGAATTATAAACATCCAAAAATTGTTTGGTTGAATTTTTGGGATTTTTCGAAAATACTTTAATTTTTGTGAATAGTGAAATTCAATAATTTACAAAATATGCTAAATAAATGAATTTATGCATCATGTCTGAGTCATGGATGATGTAAATAGCCCTTGGTTCGAACTCACATTTCATAATTACATTATTTAGTCATAGAATCATCACTATTTCTCATCTTTTGAAAAATTAATAAACTAATGAAATAAATATTTAGAAAACCCCTCTCCCCTCCACTATAAATTCCACTCCTCACAACCTCATTTCCTCACACCTCTCAAGATTCAAGCCTTGTCTAAATTCTGCCCAAACCTCTTCCCTATACCCTCCCCCGCATCCAGTAGATATTGGTCTCATCAATATACCAATCCTTGGTTCCATAAGTAGGATCTCAAGAGGAGGATTCAAGAGGTAATTCCTATATCTCCTTTATTTTTAAAAAATGAAATTGTTTCTCGTGATGTGTTAATTTACCATCATCGTGGGTGATGCACATTCATTTTACTTAAAATCCTTCAAGGATATCAATAAAACCTTTAAATGGTTGAAACAAATATTGTAATATGTACGTTGTAACCCCATTTATGTCCTGGAAACAACTTGTTTACATAATACTAAATGATAAAACAAAACATGTTCGTTGTGATCCAAAAACCACACAAATTAACCAAAAATGATCATAATTAAATTTTAACTAATGATTAATCCTCATGGTATATAACATAATTCATTAAAAGATAATTTAAACTCCTATAAGATCGTTAATAACACGTAATATTAGTTCCAGATGTTTATTCATGTTCTACACGAACATCCATTCATGTGTACAAGTGAACTGTTCATGAAAACAAAGAAACAAAACACTCCCAAACAATTAATTTAAACTCTATAACTCGTCCAAATGCTTATAAAAGGACTTAATGAAACCATAATGAACCATATTCATGTATAAAAGGTTATAGAATTGTTAATTAATGAATCTAATGTCATTATAAAGGACATTAATGCGAATAAATCATTCAGATACAAGGTAAGGGGAATTCTCAAACCCAACTTTATTTCTTCAGGGTTTCCCTCTTTCACTCCATTTTCAGTATGGTTATTCGTAAAAAATTATTTATTCATCATTATCTTACCATTTCTGGGATATACATGTTTTTCACTAGAGTTTATATCAAATGAAATTTTTTCCAAAAGAACTTTTCTTTCAAAAACACACCTTTTACTTCTCACTCAAGGTTGATGGTGCTTGTATCAAGTATGTTATTACTTCCTTCATTTTTGAAACACAATTTTATGACTGTATTCCTTATGAAGTGAAATTCATTCCTTTTTATGATTTTTATGTTCAATATTGATATATGTTTTATGTGGCATGAATGATAATGTTAACATTATGATGTGATGGGTGTGCCCAGAATTATATAGAGCAATGTTGATGTTATAATGTGACAAGTGCACCCAGAATTATAATGTGCTCCAATGCATTGGGTAATGTGATGAATATCATTATTTAAAGTGAAATAAGTGTGAACATTATGATGGTTTTTTTCAAAAATATGTTTGGTAGTTAACCACTAAGACATAAGGTTTCATTTTATGCATTGCCACTTTTCATTCCTTTATTTAATTCCTCCTATCATGTTTATGATCCTATGCTTTTATTATGATAATAATGATTATTTCACCCCATGTTATATTGTCTCATGTTCTTATCCTCTTACTGGGATTTTAGCTCAACCCTTTTTGATGTATATCCTCAAGTGATTACGTGTACAAAGGAGAACTCGAGGGCCAATAAGAAGTTAGAGAAGAATAAATTAAATAAATTTTTATGTTTTATGTTGTAAGAGTTATGTTTGGTCCTAGTTTTCCCAAGTCACAAAACCTTTGGATCTTCTTTATGTAATGATTTTTTGTGTTTTATCATTAAAATGATCTAAAAGTAATGTAAGAAAAGATGGGTTGTTATATGTTTATTCATTAATATTTAATGCTTTTAAAATGGTTTTAATTTATATAATTAATATGTATTCATTTCCATTTTTAACAAATATAAATAATCCTTTGTAATTTTATAAAATTATCTATATAATTATGAGGGATCTCAGTTTCGACCAAGAGATCTCTTCACCTTTAGGATTTCTTCGGCAATGGAACTGTTTCAGATTGGTGAGGCACATTCAGGATCTATGGTGGTGATGTTTTTGGTCCATAAAATTTGTCTTGGTGGGTAGTGGTCCATGGGTGGAATCGACATCATGTGTCTCAACATATTGTGGCTTCAAAGGTCAGGCAACGAGACAACGTGGGTGCTATAGTGGCGTCTTGGAATGCGGCCAAGTGTGTGGGGTTGGAGGACTATGCCAACATCTTGGATGATATGGATGATGGGGAAATTCCTAGTGTTGGCCCTCGGTGGAAATAGTGGAATATGGCTCTAGTGGCTAGGAGATAGTAGTGGGTCTTGTGAGGCTCATTTGTTGTGAGCGATGCAAGAAGTGCAGGTGGGATCTCTAGTAGTGGTCCTCATCAAATGGGTCGGTGGTGGGGATGTCCATAGTGAGCAAGAGATGATGGGTGGAAGACCTGATGGAGCAAATGGCATCACATATCTAGTTGTAGATTAGGCTTCATCGTCACATCTAGTCTCCTTCGGGGATGCAACCATGGTGGGGGATGGGGTTGAGCGATGGATTGGGTTCTGCCAAGCACTTGGGCCTTCGATCATTTTTTGGCCTTTGTGCCATGGGTTTTTTAATGGGTTTGGTTCCAATGGTATCTTGAGCCATTGAATTTTATGGCTATGTTCCTCTAGGCCTTCCATTTTGTAATGGGTTCTCCCTTAGCCCAGTACAAAAGGGGTCTTTGTTTCTTTTTTTCTCTTTTTTAATAAAGGGGATTGCCCCCAACATTTTTCATAAATTATATGCATAATTAATAATCATTTTACATTTTTGAAATTTATTCATTCATATTATTAATTATTCTATTAATAGATGCTACATATTATATAATTTCATTATTAAATTTTACATATATCAAACCTGTATATTCATATATATATAAATATATATATATATATTTCTTTCTTTTGTAGTTGGTGTGGTGCCTAGGTGGTAAACCCTATAATCTTGCATCCAAAAGACCAAGGTTCAAATCCTACAAGCCCCATGGGGATTTATGATGTAGGTGGTGATGCTGGCATGTCATAGGCAGGCGGTGACACAGATATGATGTAGGTACGACAGTACACTGTGCCTTTTAGGCATGTTTTTGGGCTATTTGGCTAATAAAAAAGGCTTCGACCTATGTTTTTGAAAAAAAACATACACCTAATATTTATGTAATTTATTTAAAATTTAATGTTCTTTTGAGAATTTCATTTAGTAACATAATATATTTTGTATATATTATTTTTAATTGGTTAATTTTATTTTTTTATTGTTAATATTGTTAAAGTTGTGATTATTTATTCAGTCGTAATATATTCTATTTATTTTTTTATTTAGAATTTAATCATTTTATAATATTTATTTACTATGATTTCATATTTTATCACCAGTCTTTCTGTTGGGAGCTATGGCCTTTCTCAGCGCGACATGGGTTCTATGGAAGCGGTTTCTAGAAGCTTCTGCAGTAAGTCACTGGTCACCGATTCAACGATTCAGTATTTTTTTGTTCCTCGATCGGTTCTTCATCCCTTGGGTTTCTCACTTTATGCGGTGAGTTCTTTTGATTAGGTTCTTCACTCGAGTTTGTAGGTTCCCAACTTGTTCTTGAATCTTTGACCTGGAATCTTCGGATTTCATACGGTTTGTGTGCAGTTTTTTGATTTGCCCATATTAATTCAATAGTTTCTGATTGAAAAAAAGGCTGACCGACTCTTGCGTGTGGCTGCTGAGTCATGATATCGCTGACGATTCATCCTGCCTCCTTGTTTAAGGAGATCAATGGTGATTGTAGGTTTGATAGCTTTTTGGATTTTAAATTTGGAAAAATCGCATTAGCGGTTTCTGATATCTGAATTGGGCAGAATATGAGGCAGACTTTGAAATTGTTTTTATTCTGAATTTTGATGGTAAAATCAACAATCCCTCTACAAGGATCAGCTCAAGATGAGGATTCATAGAAGGAAGCATTGGATTTTGAAGAAGGAGAAGATATGACTTTTCTATTGACACCAGGCTCATGCAATCATGCACGAGACACATTGTCGAGTGGTAATGTGAGGTGAAGGCTAGACATAATAATGTAGTTATTGAGGAGAGATAGTGCCTAGTAGTCTTGTTCTGGGTTTATTATGGAATGATTTAATTTTGGGTTCCACACTTTTTCATCCAAAGTGATTTTAAAATAAAAAATCAATTTTCGAACAATTTAATATTTTTAATATGTATTCATATTTATATCAATATATATCCGTATTTTATTTTTCTAATAATCTATATAATTTAAAAAAATTATGAACTTTTTTGATATTTTTAATGTTTACTCATTTTTTATAATTCAACATCACTCATTTTTAACATTCGTGCAAATAAGGTTATATATTCATTAATAATGATAAAGATATATTTGTAAATAAATATTTATAAATAAATAAATTTATAATTGATTATTTACTATATTTAAAAAATTATATATTTATAACTATAAATAAATAAATATATATATTTTTAAAAAGGTACTTATGTAATTATAAATAAATAATTATATATTTAAATAATTATAATATTATTATAAATATAATTAAATATTGAATATATTTACAATATTTATATTTATATTTATATATATTTTTTAAATGTATGTAAATATATATAATTATATAATTATATAAATATATACAATGAAATAAATATATTTATAAATATAAATAAATAATTATAAATATATTTATAATTGTATATTTACTATATTTACAAAATTATATATTTATATTTATATTTATTTATTAAATTTATATATAATTATATAAATATTTATAATGATTTAAATATATTTATAATTATATAAAAAAATTTATAAATATATTTTCAAATATATTTTTTATAGTTATAATTATAAAGCATTATCAATACTAAACAAGTGCTGATAACGATGTATTTTATCAGTGATTATTATTTTTTCTTTGATAAAACCCTTCTTTATTAGCGCATTTTTGGAAGAGTTATAAAACCCTTCCCGGTCTTTTAAAAAGAACCATAACCAAAACAATTTTAGCCACACCGTTCAAGGTATCGCAAAAGTCCATTGCTCCCACCACTCCCCCTCGAACTTCTCTCGGATGAATAAAGAATCAAATATAAGGTATGTTATTTTTCTTCTTCTATTTTCTTTCTTGTTTGAGTTTAGTTATGTGCGACAATGTATAATTATCTTGTTTCAGTGGTCTCATGGTTCCACATTCAGGAACTTTGTCAATGAATCCCCCCCATCGTTAATCCTCCTCTAGAAGTTACTAGTTTTTGGGTCTCTTTATTCTTAATTTTGTCCTACTAAGTCTTGCATAAATCCTTCTCGGTTCATAGTGTTGTGTTTTGGTTTTTGTGTTTCCAAACCACTCCACAACCATTGGTGTCCTCCGGGTATTAGTATCACCCCATTCAAGTATCTCTCTAGTACTACCCCTACTGGTTCTCGTCCACTCCACTTCTTAGGATTGCTATGGTAGAGCATGGCTGCTTCCTCACAATGGAAGAGTATATCTTCTATGGATTTCTTGAGGATGGAATATATTTTAAAAAATATTTCATATATTCTATATTTGACTAAATTTCAATAAAGTATTTATTATTATGTAATAACACTCATTGAATAAAATATATATTTTTTACCAAAACAGTGTAGACCCTTATTTTTAGCCCATGGTCTCCAAATGTTATTAAAAAAGTAAATTACAATGAAAAAATGATGGGGAACAAAAATTACCCTCAAACTCAAAAGCCTCCAAGAAGATACCCAATAATAATGACACCCTAGGACCCCCATTAATGCATAACCCATAGGCCCACAAAACTAGCTCAAAATCCCACATCAAACAGCCCTAAAGAAAACACAATGTCCCAAATTCAAGCTAATGGACTAATAGTTTTCATGAATATATATATATTTTATGATTTCTATGTATAAAAGTTTTGGAAACTGTTACTTTTTAGTATAAATGAAACTTCAATTCTTTATTACTTGAATCTTATTATGCAATGATTTTTTTTAAATAGATTTGAAGTTGGTTCATTCTTGAGTTAAATCATAAATTAGATTTTTAAAGTGAGGCAAAGTAATTATTATTGAATAAAGTCTCATTTGTGTATATTAAAATGATTATTATTTTCATATATACATAATTTTTTATCTAATGGGATATTTGAATGAGTTGTGATGTGTTTATATATTAAATTTATTGTATCGTTTCTTATTTGGAATGTTTTATTCTTAATAAAAAAGTTTCAAGTCATTGGAAGCTAAAAATTTCTCTATTTCATTGGATTCAAAAGATTTTCATGGAAATAAACGAGTTTCCTTATATCTTTCTAAGTTTAATCTTTATATAATTTTTTGTCTTGAAATTATAATGATATATTAAAATCAGTTAATATGATCACTTGTTATCTCTTGCTCCCCCTCAAACATCTTTGTTTGTTTTTAATTTTCACAAATGGTTTAAATAGTGTGTGCACAAGTAATATAATTCATCCTCGATATAATTCATTGAATCTCTAACCAATCTCTCTTGCCTCGATCCATTGTTATTCTACCCTATCCCACTCCTTCATGTTTATTTTCATAGATTCTTCATTATTTATCACTCCTATTGCATGGATCTCCTAGCTATGCACCGAAAAAACATTTCCCACTTATCATATAAGGTGGTGACTGAAAATGATACGTTGGGAGTGTTTTTTTGGCGCACTGATGATAATAGGATCCAAGTTTCAAGTATCCCTCCTACCCCCATGGATTAAAATCAAACAATTCTTCCCATTTTCTTCCAAGATTCCCTCATACTCTCATAGATTAAAACAACAATGTCTTTTTGAAACATAAAATTACCATATGTATTTTATTTTAAGTGACCATCAAAGTATCATCTATCAATAGTTTTTCTTATCAGAAAACCAAAATTCACTGAAATAGGATACCATTACAGACTTAATTTCCTTTTGATATTTGTGGAATGATTATTTCAGTAGGTTATAGTACAAATATTTTTTTTGTTATTTCTATAATACATGGTCTGGAATAATCTATAGAAAAACAAAGTAACATGGAATCCAACTTCACATCAGTCATCATTAACAGTTTCATCCATTCCTTTGATGACATTCCAAGATCCATAACATAGTGTGAAAATCCAATGATTACATGACCTTTTATGTTCCGAGGAATGATATTTTTACACAAATTTAGAATTTTGGGTCATATTAAAATGATAAGAAAAACCAATAATTTTCTAGGGAAGCCTGTCATCCAATAATAAATTAATTTCTTTAAACAATATATTTATTACAAATTTTTTTCCCACAAAACATAAAATTGAGAACTGGGACCAACAACCATAGGTTTACCCTAGGTTGTTTCGTTTCATGCCTACGTTGTGTGAAATGATAACTTGTTAGGAATAATAATTGATAACATTCAAATCATGGGTTATCTTTATTATAAATATATATACAATTCTCCATTTATTATAAATATCTTCTATGTATTTATTTATTTATTGTACAAAATGAATATTTTATGAACCTAATAGTATGAATATGAATTGAAAATGGATGTATGACAATTTTAAAACAAAAGAGTATAAAGATGGTGTCAAATATTTTAGGATGTTTTCAATAGAGCATTCATACAACCCTTCTCAATTGATTTTCCCATGTATACATTATTGTTATTCATGAAAAATTATACCGAAATAGTTGGAGAATATTTGATTTGTCACAAAATAGACTATAGCTATAAATGTTGGACTAAACATGAGGAAAAACAAAATGTACACACTAATTAGGATGGAACTATGTTTTACTGATCATTTTATTTGAATACTAGTCTAAATAATTATGGATATCATATAGAAGAAATGAAAATGGAAATTATAGATGTCGTTCGTGATTTTCAAAATTTTTAAGAAGTTAGATAGTTGTTCTAAGAGACCACTATATACCTATTTTTATAAATACATAACATTTTTAGTTGTATTGAAGTTATATAATTTGTATGTTGGTTGAAGATGGAGAGACACTAACTTTAAAGAACTACTTGGTCTCCTGAATGACATGCTACCAGAAGAAAATGAACTTCCTTGTTGAACATATGATGCTAAAAAATTATACATTCAATTTTCATGATCTCTAAAAAAATACATGACAATCTAAATGATTTCATATTGTTTCTCAAGGACCATGGAACACTCATAAGATTCCCTAAGTGTGGAATGAATGGATAAAATATAGATATATCAAGTCCTTTGAAATATGTATGGTACGTTGCAATCATTACACAGTTTAGAAGACACTATTGACATCAGGAAATTATGAGGCAATTTACATGGCACATATATACATGAATTAAAGATATCAAACTACATAATCCAAACAACTCTAATCCTTAAAATAAAAATGATTATGAGTATCTTGAATTTGGAAATGAGCTGAGAAACTTAATTCTTGTGTTATTTACAAATGTAATCATTCTTTTTGGTTTACATATTAGTACTCATAGTACTCATAGTACAACTCATTTGGTAGCAACCCTGTGGGGTATCGGTGAGGTCTAGGGTTTGAGTCTTGCCGAGTTCTTATATGTGGGTAGTTTAGGGATTTTATTTGTATTTTACCCCTCCCCCAACCATTGTAATATTAGAAATCATATTACATGGACTATTACATTGGTAAATTATAAATTTTCTCCATGGTTATGCAAGAAGCACAAATACATTATGTTATATCTACTTATATAAGCACCAAAAAACCATGTATGGATATTGATTTCTATTTGGATCCATCGATTGATGATCTAAAATTTATGTGGGATACATGTGTTACAATATATGATTCTCATAGAAGTGAATAATTCACATCAAGGGCCATATTTTATTAGACATTAAATGAAATTCCTATTTATGGAAATTTGTTAGTCCGTAAAATTAATTGAATTTTGAGGTGTCTCATTTGTGAAGAATTCACACACTCAATTTGATTGAAACATTCCCCAAATATTGTGTTTTTAGGAAATTAGTAATTTTTACCTCGTTGACATATATACTAGTCATGGTTGAAACCATTCAATAGGAATAAAAAACAATGTTAAACACTATCTTCACTAACAGGTGATCAACTATTCGATAAATTATAAGATTTTGAATTTGTTTTAGTTTAATGATTTTTTAAAAACCATATGAATTAAGGTTGGAAAAAGAGATCATTTTTCTATGAATTACCGTAATATAATTTTCTATGCGTCAGAAAATTTCATGATGTATCCCATATAGAAAAAATGTATTTGATAGTGTTATTGTTACATTGCTAAATGTTCCCAGATACACAATAGATGGGATCAAGAATAGAATGGACATGATTAACATGGGGATAAAGGAAGAGTTGGAATTGGGGAAGGGTAAAAGATGGAATTTTCTTCCACAAGTATCCTACACTCTATCAAGGCAAGAAAAATTAAAAAATTTCATTTTCCTTAATTATAAAAAAGTTACATAGGGTTATTCATCAAATAATAAGAGTTTCATTTCAAGGAATAATTTTATGTTACAAAAACTAAAATCACATGACTATTATGTTTTGATGAAATATCTGATGCCCATCACTTTATGATAAATTTTTCCTAAAAATGTATGACATACATTAAACAGACTATGCTTCATTTTAAAACCCATATGTAGTAATGTTATAGACCTAGTGAAGTTTCCAATCCAAATACAGAGATTGTAGTCATATTATTTAAATTAGATAAGTTCTTCCCACCATAATTATTTGATGTAATGGTCCATCTGATTATTCAATTAGTTAGATAGGTTCTACTAAATAGCCATGTCCATTATAGATTAATGTACCCCATTTAATGGTATATGAATTTTTTGAAAGGGTGCATCATGAATTGAAGTTGAATAGAATGTTGTATTACATAATGATATATTGTTAATGCAGCTGTTGATTTCTACCCAGATTACTCATGAGATGTTGATAACATGACTCTCCCAAATTCTCATTAATGTAGATTCTATATAGAAAAAGATATTTCCAAATGATATTTTGTTAAAATTACTATCAAAGAATGGGAGAAAACTCACCTTTATGTTTTAGATAATATTAAAGATGTTAATCCATATATTGAATCCCACAAAGTAATTCTCAGGCATTTGAATACATCAAGGGATTAAAGATGGATATCATATACACATAATAAACTATTTATAAGATGGTTTCAAGATCAAATTTATAACCAGTTATTTGAAAATAAGAATTCAATTAATGAACAACCTAGATGGATATCTAGGGCACCAAATGAGAATGTCATATCTTACACCAGTTTTTTAATTAATTATTATATGTTCTACCCAAAAGAAAACAATGACCGCATTATGATGCCAAATAGTGGAGTTACACTTATGGTGGAAGCGATTCACATATCTGGTTCAAATGATATAAATCCAATTCATGTGAATATGTTATCTTTTGGCATCATCGAACGATATACAATTTGTATTATAAAACATTTCAAGTGATGATTTCCATTGCAATTGGGATAACAATATAATTACAGTGGAATTTGATGAAATGTGATTGATGAAGTTGATTTTCAGTGTGGAAGGATAAAATTATGATCCATTAATAATGGTATCACACGAATTGTAGGTATTTTATATCCTAGATCAAGCAAATAAGAGTTTTTGAATTATACTACTTGTGTCTAAAACAACTATAGGGTCAGATGAAAATTAAATTGGGGATGGACCTTTCATCGGGATATCACAATCATTTCATAGAGTTCCAAATATAGGAAATGTCTTATATATTAGAGGTGACCATAAAGAGGGTATTTGGATTCATGATAGGGGATCCAATTCCCTTCAAACATTAAAGAAAATATATATAATTCAATGAGTTGGTTAAAGTATTTTTTAATATACTATTGTTTTTTTCATTATATTAAGTGATATTTAATTTATTTATGTAATATAAATTAAATTCTTGACTACTCATGAAGACAATGACTTTTGTACACGATGATGTTACCAATATTTTGGAATAATGTGTGGTTGATGCTAAAACTAAAAAATTATTAGGGGATCAACACCATTTTGATGATAAAAATAAGAATGACACATCTTCAAAAAATTTACTAAAATTATAAACGCAATAAGTAAGGGTATACAATTTGGGGCTGGCAGGAATCAATATGGACAACCTGTTGACCCCAAAAATTCAATGTTCAGTAGATATATTAGTGTTATAATGAGTACCAATATACTGATTGATATAGATTCATGGCTCCATGACCAACTTGTATTGAAGAAAACCCTTTGGAAAGATATTAAGGTAATTTTACAATATAATTTCCCTATTTTATCGATAAAATATATAATGAAAAGTTTTATTAATTTTTATTATCCCATATAGATATAATTTATTTTAGAAAATTTATTCAAGAAATATGTCTTAACGGACATTGGAAAATCTCATAGAGGCCTCCAGAAACTTCTTACCGAGTTTCATTTTAGGGTTGCTAAATGGAAATTAAAGACCCGTCGACAAGTTACTTATACACACAATATAACTCCAAAAAATAGAATTCATTCATTAGTCATCATGATGAGAAATCATTTCAGGTGTATTACACTTGATAATAAATTATTTGACATTATTTATTTTATCCAATTTTATTCCAAATTGTTAGTTTATGAAATAACATATAAATGATGAAAATAAATAATGTGAATCAAAACCAATGTACCACTTTCACAAAGCAAGGATGAGGTACACTTCCCAAGAGAAGAAAATGGTAATTATTTTAAATCAACAATAATAGTTTTATGTTAAATGAAACAACATATATTTCTTTATATATATATATATTGATGAATCAAAATTAAAATCTACTTCCATCCCACTTCATGTACTATGGAAAGAGGCCTACATAAATAAGGAGGGTAAACTAGTTTATAAAAATAGAAATTTATTATGAGAAATAGGTGTTAGTATGAAATAATAGTAATTAATTATGATTTAAAACAATATCATATAAAAATATCCATTTATATTCATATGTTTTTATATGGTTTAGACAGAAGAATTAGATGTGACCATACGAGAAGAAAAACTACTTGCAATGGATTTGAAGAGGTTGAAACAATATGTTTGGGTTAGAAGTGTATGTTTTGGGGTTTCTCCTCGAACATATTTTGAGAAGGGAAAACCATAAAAAATACATATAATATGATGAATGTATTACACGATAAAATAGATTCTTTTCAAGATATTATTGTTTAGTTTGGTTTAGTATAATAATATATTTGGAAGGATGAAATAGAAATAATAGTGGAATAACGATCAACACATGAACAACAAAAGGACCCCACTAGCATTGAGGATATTCATTCCCCTCAACCGCATACCTTACCACATGTAATCAATTTTTTCATTAATCATTCTCCTAATTGTGAATTAAACAACTTATGATAAATTTATATTAATAAAAATATATAGGGTAAATATGTATGTGATTTATATCTATCAACACCTAAACACTACCTTTTTTAGGGGTGAAGTGTATACTATATTGTGAAATGAGAAACATAATAAATAAATCCCAAAATATCACATGAGAGTGGGGATTGAATCAGCTCAAGATACAAGTGTTGAGTTCCCTATTCCACTCGAGGATTCAAATATTACAACGGTCAATGATTATATTAGAACATTCGTAGCATGGATGTATAATATTATAAAAATACGTAAGGTATGTACCTAAAAAAAATTTCAAATGAAAAACTTTTATCGATTAATGAAAAAAGGTCTATGTAAGTTATGGTATTAAAGATGCATAAAATGTTGGTGAAGTGGATTGTCATATCAAGATAATTGTTTTGATATAGAAGTGATGTATTAGGAAACCCTTGCTGAGGTGGGTCCATTTTAGCTCGATGGTTGATTGTGGGGGGTTTGTTTCTCGCACAATCATTAAAATCAAGTCATTTTTTCTCTTAACAGAATCTCCCAATAGTTCCCTCATCCATAATTGTGTATAAACCTACTTTCCAAAGGAAGCTTTACAATTGGTCTTTCGGACCCAATGACTCATAGGTACTCTCATTAATCTAGAGGATGGGAGGTTGGGCTTCTCATACACTTTCTTTGGGGAATTTTTGCCTACTCTGAGGCGATCTTATAGATTTAAGATATATTTGAGAATCTCTTCCTAATATCAGTATGGGACCAGATACCCTAAAAATAGTTATAGGCTAATTCTATTTATATACAAAAGAAATGGAATACCATTGATGAACAGAGAAAAGGGGATCTCATTAGTGAATCCATATGTATGTATTTTAGGTTATTTATTAGAGTAATGGATAACTTCTTTATATGATGAAGTCGTATAACTATGTAGCACGATATTTGATACCTTGATAGAAGGAGTTTAATATTTTTAGTAGAGGATTGAACCATTATGAGGTGAACTACGTATCTTAGTTATTTTAGGAATCAAAACCCACATAGTTTGTTAGACCCATGCAGTTTAATGTCATCCATAGAGGACATCTATGCAGGAACTAAGGCACTAGATATTTGGGCTTGAGTCTTTGGGATACATCCTACATATCCAAGCTATAGAATGAATCAGATTTATCATAGTTTGATCACACCCTCAGGACTCATCCTAAGGTAGATGCCCATATGTGTATGGGTTTTTATATCATTACACTAATCAGGGCTTACTTATCAGGATTTACCTAGCTGTTGGAGATTCATGATGCTGATGAGGTGTTCATTGAGGCTCCCCAAGCCTATATGATCTATGCTCGATGTGATAAACTAGGGATGACAAGTGATCAGCCTCATGGAACATAGATTCTATGAATGTGTGGGGATTATGTGATAGGATTTACCTTGGGATGTTTATTATAGATATTTGTCTTTAGGGATGTGTCATACTTATCCTCATTATCGTAGGAATCATGGTTATGATAGTTCAATTGATTTCTTAGTCTATAGAGTGATGAGGTAGAGTGATCAGCCCATGGGAATAATTGAGTACCAATGGTTGTATTATTGGAGAAATGGGGATTACATTGAAATGGATGTATATTTGAGCTCGGGATATAGGAAGGTGAACTATGTATCATTGTTAATATTATAAATCATTGTTCTCATATATCGATTTATTGGAGCTCACAAACTGATGTTTCCATATATTCATGATATATCACGTTATGCTGCGGGTTGGGGTTTACACTCTAAGGTTTACCTTTCCTTGGTAGAGTATTATGATAAAAATGATATGGTAATTATAGGTCTCTAATACCACATGATCCATGATCAGTGTGAGAAACAAGGGATAGAAAATGATCAGTATCTCTACTTATGGGTATAAAACTTATGTACTAAGACAACCCTCTAGAGGTTTGATATGGAGATCAGGCATTATGAGGGTGTCCTATATATCTTGATTGTATAAGGAATTAGAGTTATAGTAGTTCATTAGATTGGGGCTTACACATCGATTCTTCCCTTTTTTTCAGGATTATACACCATGGGTTGAAAAAGTTATCAAGTCATGGGATTACCTTATTAACCTAGACTACTTTCTTTCTTAACATGTGTTGATTGTATTCTCGGCATGCCCTGATTGCTGATCGACGTGTCAGAGAGTGTATTCATGACATGTCCAAAGAAAATTTTATTTTACAATTTACTTGTTCGGGGGTACTCTTTATAATCTAGATGGAATATCCAAATTTTTTCACATGACCAAGGCATAAGTTTCGTAAGGACATCTCAAGACCTGGACGGTTGGTCTTGGGAGCCATCGAATGACCTGCTGATTTTTCCCAAGGGTGTCACATGATCCATATAACTTGCCTAGGGGTCATTGTAAGAATTTTCTAACACACATGGAGGGTGTCATGATAGTCAATGTGACATGTCTCACTAGGTGTCACATTCACTGGAGGACATATCTAGAGGGAATTTTGAGACCCAGCTAGCTTGACCAGAGGGAATCCCGAGACCCAGTTGACATGCCCGTGTGCTACCACGAGACTCAACATAAATGAGTTGGTTCCATTATATGTGTTAGGGAACACATATGAAGGAAATCATGAGACTTTAATAGAGGGCCCAATGGGATTCACATGACTAAGTTTGTGTTCCTAGGGGTGCCCTATAACTTTCTTTGTCTTATCTTAGATAACTTCTCATAATCCAAATATTAGCCCGATGGGACGTTTCAAGATCTGGGTGATGTACCCTGGTATTGTGGTGTGTCTTGGATGGTTCATGTGAAGCACATGAGAATTAGTGTATATGTCCTCAAGATAAGTCTCCTATTTTTTTAGTTTTATTTCAATCCTTAATATCACAAATGAGTTGGATTTTTTTAATTTTATCTTGTATTAAGTCTTGCATGATATAGAAAGTGTGCAGTATGATCTCTGTGTGTCCTATAAGAAGACCTTTGTGTGATATTGGAGGGATCAAGTGAATATCCTATTTAGCTTTCATAGTGTCTTAAACTATTCAAAAATATCATACCTAATATAAAAAAATCCAGTTGCGAGATCTACTACTCTAGGAAATCTAATCTGGCACATGGATGAAAAAGGGGAAACATCACATCTGGAGAATCATCCTCTTTGTTGAGGTAAATTGTTAATCATTTTTCATGCTGGTGTTGGGGATATATAGCTGCCACCACCCTGGTTGTTCACCACTTAGTGTGGTGTTTATCATTCGAATCTAGGATGTAGTCAACGAAGGGCCTCGACATCACGCGTCATCATGAGGTCCTGTCATAGGTAGCCACAGCAGGTATTGCCATATTTTCAATGACCACAGGATCATCCCATCAATGCCGCCTTTATTGGAATATTTCCAATTTATGGAGATTTGATGAATCATGCGGGCATTCCTAAGGACTACCATATGGCCATATTGATATGTCCAAGGGACTTCACGATATTAGAGTACCTATTAAAAGGACATTGAATAATAATGGGTGACATTGCTAAGATTTTCCATGAGATAGGGATGGTCTATCAGGGGGATTTAGAAGACATGAATTGGATTGTCAAGGGGTATTTCAAGGAAATACTATGGATATTCTAGGTTAATTTCAAGAGTTTTAGGACTTAGAGAGGCTCTAACCTCCTCATAGATTTATTTCCTTTGTTTTTATTATAAATGTTAGAGAGTTCGTGAGGATTCTTGGGTGCTTATTAGGACAATCACCTTACCTTATTATGATGTGTCACATGACCCCAAAAGTTAATGTGGGGATGAATTATCATTTCAAAGAAATCTCCATTTTATTTTATTCAAGGTTCCAAAAGGGGGAGTGAAAATTCTCTTTGATATACCTAAGGATCTTTGTATGATGAGGATTACATACTGGAGGGCTTTCATGAGATGAGGCAGACACATCGTCGGGTGCTTATGGTGTCTTTTGGACAGAAAATGGAACATCACATGACTTTTATGATTATGGGAGACTCCTACTTTTTTAATTTTTTATCCTTATTTTACATTGAGTTTTGAGATCTCATTTATCTGTGGGAGTGTTGTCAAAGACAATCAATCTCATTGTCTATGATGTGACACATGATCAATAATGAATCTCACAATGGTACTTGATCATGGCCAAGGAAAACCTTTATGCTTGTCTTTGTCAGATCTCATGATCAATGATGGTTATTTTGATGGAGTACAGACATTGGTAGTGATAGTCACTGTTCTCCCCTTTAATGTGACATGTGTTCATGGATGTATGATGTCATAGCGTGACCAGGGCTGTTTTCAAGTCAATGCTATATTAAAAAGGCTGAATAGATAGTGTTTCAAGATATCACATAAATGTAGGATAACCCAATATCATGACACACATACATGACATATTTATACTATTCACATGACGATATAAATCATGGCCTAAAGATTCTCATGCACACATGAATATTTCATGTGTCCAGTGTGGACTTTTATTGTATTGATATGGTGCATCGGGACTTGAATATTATTCATGTTCTGCATTTTTGGAACATAAAATAAATTCTTTAGGACTTGATAATAACCAGACACTGAGTCACCTTCCAAAATTCTTCACATAACTATATATGCGGTAATTTAATCTATTTCTGGGTAGAGGTGGGACCCTAATATGAACTCCCTTACATATTCGTGTGATGATGTTTATATACATGAGATATTAGTTTTATCATTTCAAGTGTATAAACCCATAATGATATAACACATCCCCTTCAAACATTTTGTTACATGGTTTCTCATCCCTTCACTTGTCTGGTTAGGTTATGCCACATCTTTTTGAGTGACTAGTTAGGTGATTCGTTAAATTCTTCGCATGAAAAAAAGAATGTAGTCATGTGTGAGATTCATTGCATAACCCTAATACTGGATCACATAATCATCTTCATGTAACCTTATGTAGGGAGGGGATTCTCTATTTTGAATAGAAAACAAGAGCAATTTTTCTCCCGACTTCAAACTCCCCTCTATGACTAGTGATCTATTTGTATTTATCGATGAAGTTTCACTCTGTATCTACACATCTAAGAATGGTGGCATGTCTGATAAATATGTTCCACCACTTATCACATTGACATGCATGTATTTGAGGATGTTTGTGAATTGAATCATCCTCACATGATGCTACAGTTCATAGTGTTGTTCGCTCATAAACACCCCAATATCTATGTATCTCCAAATCTAGGAAAAGAGAGATAATAATGAGCCTGAGAAAGGATTTATGACTCCTTATTAGCATTATAAGGAAATTTTAAGTGTTTAGACAAACAAAAATCATGAGTATTTTAGAGAAATTATACCCAATGAATCTGGTTCCCTAAATATACATTACAAATAGTGTTGGAATAGTTTGAAAACACCTCAATACCAATCACGAAAGAGGAGATGGCCTAACGTGCAGTTCGATCATCCTATGATAGAAAGTTCATATGAATGTTTTGGAGTGAGGAATTCCACTTCATGAAATCTCATCCAATCAAGGCAATTTACGATATAAATTATTGGCACAATATTGAAAAGAGAACCCTAAAACCAAGAGGTTGAAGAAGGCATGATGTGAACCTGTTTTTAGAACATAAATACTTCCATTTTATTTATTTTATTTTATTTATTTTCATTATTATTATTTTGAACACATATTAATATTACTAATATAAATCCTTCAATTTTGTAAACAACGAGCACACCCCAAGCATTGTTATAACATGTATATGCATCATGATAAGCTAATCACTTGTCACATGTGACCATCCATGGAAAACTGAAAGGAACACATTTAGTGATATCAATAACAATATAGTGAATTGACCAAGAAAACAAAAATAAATTTTAGAGTATCTTATCCAATAATGTTCCACTACATCATATATCATTTTTATAACTTCATGCATAAACCACATTCAAATATAGAGATGTTCCCTTCATTCTCTATGAAAAATAAATTTTTGGAACTATCATTACAGATGTGGTTGGTCTTGAGATTATAAATGATATTCTCAAGTTTTTGTGGATTGGATTAATAGTGGTGAATACATACATAAGGTACATTTTCATAACATGTCTATCCAATAAATTATCTAATATGTTCATTAAAGTTAATAACAATTCATATTTTCTCCAGGTTCTTTTATTACCACTATATAAAGGGAAACCCATTTGAAGTATGGTTGATATTAATTAATCCTTGTATCATTTCTATAAAAAAAAGTTCATTGTATTTGAGATATATTGATAAAAAAGTAGATGAGATAAACCAGGATTTTTGAGAAGAAAGTAAAAGATAAAAGACTCTTTTTGATGCCTATAATGTAGGGGTAAAACTCTTTAATCTAATCATATAACATATAATTTTATTTCTTTCATTACATATTATTTTTAAGAAGCACTGGATTCTGATTGTAATCAATCTAGATACCCCAAATATTTATCTTTTTGCACCCAATGCATGGATTTCCAAAAAAACATACCACACATGATGTGAATTTTGAATTTGTAAAGCACTACAATAAAATTTTTATAGATAAACATCAAATTATATGATTCAATATTTATTTTAATAAGAATTTTATTATGATAGTGAGATCACTAAATAGAGGTTAAATCATGGTATGAGGCCGATGAATGAAAATAAGAAGCCTTTGAATTATTTAAAATAGAAACATATTAAGGTATATATAGAAATATTTAAATTTAAAAAAATATTTTAAAAAAAATAATTATTTTTGTCAATTTTTCTGCAATTTATGAACCTAGATAACAATAGTGATTGTGAATATTATGTTTTCAAATTTATCAAAGATATCAACATCCATGAAAAGGTATTTTCCAAAATTAATTACAATTTCAATACAAATATTTCTTAATCATTTTTTATCTATAGTTTCTCAGTACTACCTTGATTTCCAAAATATACATACTCAAAAGAAGAAGTTATTATTTTTTGAGATTAGTGGGAAGTGTAAAAGGTGTCAAAATGTGTTCCGATAAAAAATTTAGGTGATTACCTACTATGGTTGGGATCTAGTACGAGCTATGACCTTATAAATATATTTGTGGTGTGAATCATTAGTATGAGAATGTATATACATTATTTTTTATCTATTTATCATATAGAAGTACAATTAAGGAAATCAATTTGTTTATAAATAATTTTCCAAAAAACATGGTGTTAGAATGTATACAGACATCATGATAAGGTGAATTCCTAATAATTTTGTTAATTTTCACATCATTTTATCTACTTTTTATAGTATTTCTTTATCGTTTTTATCTGATACATATTCTGTTAAATTTACACATTAGTTAAAAACAAATGTTACATTATCAAAACCAAGAAAAAATGCTCATATTTCTTTTATAATTTATGAAAACTATCTATTACATATTTTTGATATGTAGGAATTGAACGCATATAAATCTGGCATAGTATGTGGTTGATATGACTTGAAGCGAGTGACTTCAGCTTAAAAAGACATTTTATTTTAAAAAATTTGCATACAAAAAACCAATAAATGGAATTTGGATTATTTTGATACTTTAGGAAAATCATAAATAAGTCATTTTTGATGTTTAGGAATTAGAAACACCTTAATCGATAGCACAGAGTGACCGATATAACTCAAATTGTGTGGTTTTTGATTAAAATTTCCATTTTATTTGAAAATGAATGTCCCATACTAAAAATCAAGAAAACCACATTAAAATTGTTTTTATACATTAGTAAAATGTTTCATAAGTAATTTTTGAAATATAGTAATTAAAATATCCTTAATCTGACACACTGTGTAGCCAAAATGACTTCAATTGTGTGTTTTCAATTTAAAATGATATTTTACTAAAAAAAGTGACATACTAAAAACCAAGAAAAACATTTGGATTTTTTTTATACTTTTGGAAAACAATATTTAAATAATTTTTGACATTTCTAAATCATCTACACATTAATCTGATGCACATTAGTACTAGTACGACTCAAAGTGTGTGTTTTTAGTAAAAATTAGATTTTAGTAAAAACCAAATGTAACATAATCAAAATACATAAAAGCCTTTTGATTATTTTGATACTTTATAAAAATGATGCATATGTAATTTTGGATGTTTAAGACTTATTCCCACCTTAATCTGATGCACATTGTGACCAATATGACTCCAACTATGACTTTTTATTTAAAATTGACATTTTAGTAAAAAATAAAAGTAACATAATCAAAACCAAGAAAACACATTAGTATTGTTTCTACACTTTAGGAAAATGATCTATATGTTATTTTTGATGTTTAGTAATCATCTTAACCTCAATATGATACACAGTGTTCCCAGTATGAGTCAAAGTGTTCGTTATGAGTTTAAAATTGACATATTAGATCAAAATGACTATGACTCCCTAAAAACCAAGAAAAACACTTGTATTGTCTTGATTATTTAGTTAAATGGTCAATAATTAATTTTTTCCATGTAGGAATTGACCACACATCAATCCGAAACTTGGTGGTGTTGGTATGACTCAAAGTGCGTGTTTTCAGTTTAAAATTACATTTTTGAAAAAAGTGACATACTCAAAACCAAGAAAATGAATATGGATTGTTTTTGATATTTTAGGACAACAATCCATAATTCATTTGTGACATTTATAAATCTTTTACACCTCAATATGACACATGGTATGATCAGTTTTACTCAAATTTTGTGGGTTGAGTTTAAAATCAACATTTTAGTAAGATAAGTGACAAACTCAAAACTGAGATAACACTTTCATATTTCATTGATTCATTAGGATAATTATCAATTGATCATTTTTAAAATTTAGGTATACTTATCACCTCAATACTACAAATGATGTGTTCAATATGACTCAAACTATTTATTATCAGTTTTAAATTGATATTTTAGTACAAAACATATGTCACTCATTGAAAATTGAACAAATAGAGACAAATTGTCTTGATAATTCAGGGAAATGATTCATATTTCATTTTTTACATTTATGAATTAGTCACATACCAAAATGACACATTATGTGACTGGTATGACTCTAAGTTCATGTTTTCAGATTAAAATGATATTTTAGTAAAAAACGAGTGACATACTCAAAACCAAGGATGTGAATTAATATTGTTTTTATATTTCTAGAAACCAATCCATAAGTCATTTTTAATTTGTAGGAATTATATTAACATATATCTAACACACAATTTGACCTATTTAAATCAAAAATTGTGTTTTCAATTTACAATGACATTTTAGTAAAAACCACAAGTGACACACCTAAAATTGTGAAAATTCATTTGGATTGTTTTGATAATTTATAAAAATGATCCATATGTAATTTGTGATGTGTAAGAATAAACCTCACCTAAATCTGATATACAATGTGAATCATACGAATCCACATTTGTCTTTTTAATTAAAAATGACATTTTAGTAACAAAGGCAAGTCATAAAATCAAAACTGATAAAATGCAATCTGATTATTTTGATACATTAGTAAAATGATCTAGATGTCATTTATGATGTGTAGTAATTAACCTCACATAAATATTATACACGGTGTTTCTAATATTATGCAAAGTGTCTATTATTGGTTTAAAATTGAAATTTTAGTTAAATCTTTTTTAACTCACTAAAAACCAATACAATTTACATGAGTTATCTTAATAATTTAGGAAAATTATTTAGAAGTCATTTTTTATGTGTAGGAATCAGTCTCACATAAAACTGACACATGATGTGACTAGTATAAATCAAATTGTTTTTTTTTCAGTTTTAAGATGAAATTTTAGTAAAAAAAGTGACTTACTCAATGTAACACCCCAAGATTCTACAATACGTTTCCCTTTGAATAATGAAGTAGCTTGCATTGTACGCAACTTGGAGTTTTAACACACCACGAACAATCAAACTAGCCATTATGAATAGTAATACCCACTTTTTTAAATTTTTTAAATTTTATTTTTCAAAATGGACTTCATTTTTGAATTTGGAATATCGAAATTAGTTTAAGGTGAATTTTTGGCATTTTTTTTGAAAACCTTCAATTTTGGATGAATAGTGAAAAACACTTTGTTATTGTTTAAAACTGACTTTTTATTTAAATAATTAAGTAATTTATTTAAATTTATTTTAGGTAAAATTAGATACATAATACATATATATGTTCAATGTAATTCATTGGAGTCATTTTATAATAATATTAGATATATAAAATTTTGTTGATGTTTTTACCATCTTTTACCCACCTTCTAGGAGCATTTGCAAATTTTCCTAAAACTTAATTTTACCAATTTTGTGAATTGAATTTCAAAAATCCAAGAGACATAGTTGATATCAGTAATGTAATGACCCGTAAAATTCAAGTGAAATTTTTTCTAAATTTTCGTTGGAATTTTACAAGAACGCGGTTTCTGACGGCACTTGATTCCGAGGCCCGGAGTGCCCGGAATCAACTTCCGAAGTTTGGCTCATGTACGTTCAGTGAACGAGCGAGCGAGAATTTCTATCTTTTGAACCAGTGCTTGGAATTGAAATCCGATGGCACCGATGAACTCGCAACGCCGATAATTGCTTAAGGGGAGCTTTACCATAGTTGCGTTTTAAGCGGGTTGAGATTTTGTTTTTGGGGTTTTAGTTTAAAATAAATAAAATTGTGTGAACAATTTTATTTTATGTCTTTGGGAGTTATTCTCTCCCATGGGAAGTTGTTGGTGGAGCCCATGACCAACCAACTTCCCATGAGTGGATACTTGAATGGTGGGGCCCACATGAGCCCCAACCTTTCACATTCCTATAACTCTCCTTTAACCCCCCATTTAATCTCCCTTTCTTTAACTATTGAACTTCTCCCCCTTATTAATGAAAACTCTTCTCATTCCACTACCCCTCTTAAGTGCATGCCAACACTTTTTAATTAATGAGTTAAACTTCTTAAATTAATTAAGTTATTTGAATTTTGGAATTTGAAAAGCTTGGAATGTGTTAATAAAATAATGGGAGACCTTATTTTATTAGGTTTCTTGGTTAAGTGAGGATTTTGAGAGAGGAAGCTCTTAGTTTTGAAGAACTCCATCACCATCGTTGAAGAAGGTCGAGACTTCGAAAAAGAATGTGAAGAACACCGACCCTCCGACAGAGAATGCGAAGGCACCAACGATGTGCCTTCTCTTCTTCTTTCTCCGCGTCAAGGGAGGAGGCATCACCGCGGGGAACGTCGCCATCGACGACGACGCTCACTCCGACGACGACAGAATTGATACCGTTCTACGACGACACTACCATTCCGCGACATTGTCAACAAACGAAGGACGACATGAGGTAGGGGAATTTATTCTTGGAATTCTCTTATCTTTTGAGAAACGAACGACGAGCGTGGACCAACCAATACCGGGTTGATCCGTGGATCGTTCGATCATGCGGTTTGATGTTGAGGGTTATTATTTAAATTGCTCGTGTTTATTGCCTTGAAGAACTTCGTGAAATATGATCTTTTGTTATCGAATAACGCGAGGGGGTCCGGACCGCACAAACACGGCCGACCCTCCTCTTTATTTCATGTTGGATTCTTTTGTGGATTGAAACGGGAATGGTGGGGTGCCATCAGACTGCACGGAAACGTGCGACAAGTAATGTGCGGCGCCGTCGTGCCACGTCGTGAAAAAACAAACAAAGGTGTGACACTATTGCGTCATGGAGGAGAAACCCGAAGACATCCGCGGATAGAGTCGGGCCACGGCGAAGGGGCGCGACACCAACGCGTCGCGCCGGAGAACCACGAAGACGGCGCGTTTCGTTTTTGACGTGCGGTTTGTCAGGCGACGACGAAGCAGGCTGTTTGGGCGTTTGAATCCCTTCGAAGTGAAGGTGGGGTCCCGGGGGGACCATAGGCGAAGACGACAGGAGGAACAGACCACCGGAGCGCGTCCGGTGGTCCGCGGAAGGCGGCGGCGCGCCGCCGGAAAGGAGGCGGTCGGCGGTTCGCCGCCAACCTCAATCACCGGCGAAGGGCGGGGGAGCCACGCACCCCGCCGCTCTGTGATTCGGCTCAGCCACACTGGCCGAGCCGCGGCCGGCCGGTCGGGCCGGACCGAGCCGGGCCGGGCCCAGCCGGGTCGGACCCGGGTCGGGTCGACCCGGTTCGGCCGACCCCGGGGGGTGGGGGGTCGGGCCAGGTCGCCCCGGGCCCAGACCCCCGTTTTCGGGCCACTTTCGGTCAAATGCCCGTAACATGAGATACGAGCCTCCAAAATACTCTCCGTCAGCGGAAACACGATCCTTGGATCGATTCGGTCATTTCGGTATATCGCACTCAAGGTTTCGGTTTACTTTGGGTTCGGCCGGGTTGGTTCGGATACGAAACCAATCGGGCCCTCGGAGCGGAAACACTTATATCTTGAGCTCCGGACGTCCGATTGACATGCCGTCGACTTTGATGGAATCCAAGTGAGACGAATCTTTTGGCTTACTCAGCTCGAGGTTTGGAAGCTGACGGAGTGTGGTCGGGTTGGTTCGCTCACGAAACCAACCGGGCCCATAGAACGAAAAAGTCAATAACTCACATACCGGGCGTCCGATTTACGCGCCGTCTGTTTCGTTGGATTCCACTTGATGAGACGGAACTTTTGGCATACATCGCCCGAGTTTTGGATACCGTTGGTAGTGGCTGAGTTGGATCACACCCGAAATCCAACAGGGCCCCTGCAATGGAAAAGATGATATCTTTCAGAAATAACATCCGTTTGACTAAATGTCAGTGGTGTTGTTGATCACATTGAGAAATGGTCCCTATGAGTATACCCTATGAGAGTTCGGGGTACAGTTGAGATACGGCCGGATTTGGTTCGCTCAAGAAACCAACCGGGCCCCTGGGACGAATAGGCTAGTAACTCACACACCGGGCGTCAGATTGACGCGCTGTCTGTTGCGTTGAGACCCCTAGGACGAGGCGGTCCATTGAGATACTTCTTAGTGGGTCTTTGAGATACATGGAGTATCGACCTGTAGCTTGTGGAGCGGACTCTCCCAGAGACGAGCGTGCGGAGTACATAGACCGTGTAGCTGGCTGAGACCTGACGACTGCTTGACCGACTCAACTTGGAGTGAGTCGACTAGCCCAGTGGATGGAGCACTACTTTATGAGGTGCAGAACCATGGCAGATGGAGCACTACCTTTGTGACAGTGCAGACCCGCGGTACTCGTCCGGAGAGTACCTCAGCAGGCTACTAGGGGGTGTGCACTACTGTGTTTGGGTGACTTACCTCAGCGGGAGGCACTACTCTATCTGGATGGCTGACCCGCAGTACTCGATAGGAGGAGTACTTCAGTAGTATTAGGTTAGTGAGCAGTACCTCAGAGTCATGACAGGACCACTATACACTCTAGAGACGGAGCTTTTCAGTAGTTACGGTTTCGATAATGAAAATCCTGGTTTGAGCTGAGACTTTTGACCTCTGTGTTTACCTCATGATTGAGATGGGTCACTTGATAACTTAGGTATATTTATGGGCATATACCTGAGTAGTGGTTATCCGTTGATTTCATGATCCTGGTGTTTCCTCATGATTGAGATGAGTTACTTGATAACATAGGTATATGTATGGGCGTATACCTAAGTAGAGGTTATCTGTTGAGATCTTCTATGTGGTTATCCTTGTTGGTTTTAGTGAGACCTTCAGGGTCTCGGGGTCCCTACTAAGTATCGTTATACTCACCCTTGAACAGGCTATGCCCGCACCTCATTGTGTTGGTTGCAGACGACGGGCAGTGCTGACAGAGGCTGAGTGTTCGAGGACTGGATGGTACCCGGAGGTGGACTACACGACGAGTTAGTACCCGGAGGTGGACTATACGACGAGTCAGTATCCGGAGAAGGTTGACAAGCGAGAGCGTTGCGGAGGATATCTGTACCTACCCTTCAGGTAGGATCTGTGGTGGACGATCCAGGAGCTGCGCTATCTGTATCTACACTTCAGGCAGGATCCGTGGTGGACGATCCATGAGCTGAATCATCTGTACCTACCCTTCAGGTAGGATCTGAGGAGGACGACCCAGGAGCCGATTCCGTCCCTCTAGCTCTTGTCTTTTTCTGTTGTACTTTGTTCAGTTGTAGTTGTACTTTCTTTTGGTTTTGTATTCTGGCCCATTTTCCTTTCAGCACTTCTCTTTGTACTTAGTGTTTACATCCGCTTGTTCTCTGTGGTGTTTGTTTACTTTTATAAAGGCAATGCCTTCCTAGTTATTGGGATTTACGCCTTTGGTGATAGTCGCCAGCCCCTGGCCTATGGAAGGCGGGCTTGGGGTAGTCACGGAACGGGCCCCGAGGATGGGTCGTGACAAATTGGTATCAAAGGAGTCGGTTCTACCGCAGAACTTATAACTCTAATATTTTCTTTCTGTGAAGCAATAGTCTTAAGGGTGCCGAGTGTGGTCTTCAGTTTAGGGAGTCCAGTGTTGGTGCGGGCGACCGACGTATACATACACCAGGACCCTGACAACTGATTTCCGACATTGTGCACGAAAACACTGATTGCGTGTGTGTTTTCAATGGTTTTCCCTTTAAATAGCTCAAACCAGGTCAGCTCACTAGGTATAATCGTTTGACCGTGTTACGTTATTTCTATCAGGATGCCTTCTCTCGGACGACCAGCTAGAGCCCCGAGAGTGGTTCGTACTGACAGCCCGCCGAGCGACGTGGCCTCAGTACATGTCCCTTTTTCAGTTGAGGCACCGGTAGAGGCACCAGCGGTACTACTACCCGTTGGGCCACCAATTCCACAAGCCCCAGTAGCAGAGGGTGCACGTCGCTTGAGCGCACTGCACGAGTTCCAGCGCCAGAGGTCACCCAGGTTCCAGGGAGGGATGGACCCGCAGGCGGCTGAGCATTGGCTGGAGGCTGTGGTGAGAGTCTTCAGGCTAGTGGGGACGCCGACAGACTTCATGGTGATCTTTGCTACCAGCCTCCTTCAGGCAGCAGCAAGCAGGTGGTGGAGCCACTTGTTTCAGTTTTGTGACGGGATGACCTTTGCATGGGAAGACTTCAAGACCTTCTTTAGGGTGGAGTTTGTTCCATTAGATCTACACCCCGAGCATGTACAGGGGCATCTGCCTTTGCCACGTGTTTTTCAATTAGTAGTCGAGTCATCTGTGGGTAGTAGACAGATGATGCAGAGGTCCAGGAGGACCAGACCAGCAGTTGGACGATCTCGGGTTTTAGGACTGGTGGTGCGGGGCACCCGGGGTGGGGTCAGAGCCAGGCGTGCTAGAAACAGACAGTGTTACTCATGCGGCGGGAAGGGTCACCTGGCACGTGACTGTCCGACTCCTCGTACAGTTGATCCACAGGCGTTGGAGGAGCCACCGAGGCAGAATCAGCGACGAGTGCTTCAGCAACAGCTGAGTAGTGGACAAGGTAGTAGAGCTCCGGGAGCAGGTGGACAGGAGCGGAACTAGTGGATACGTCCCTTGTACTTCTAGTTCCATTTTGCTGTTGTATTCGTGTCTTGCACTATGAGCTTCAATAATAAAAAGACACTTATCTTTGAGATGTTTTCTTTCCTGTCCTTTTGTTTGGTTGATACTGAGCGGTCCTGGTAAAGACTGTTGACTTGACCCTCACCTTAGAGATTTCTACTGGAGGAGACCCAATGTCCTCACACTGATGACGACAGTATGAATCGACCCTTGGAGGCGAGAGTGACAGTTGGATCTCTTGGTAGTTACGTCGAGGCCTTACGACCTCATCCATGGCATGAATGCATCATTCATGTTGGGATTGACTGTATTAGGCAACGAATGTGGTTCATCTAGGGGATGAAACGGGATTTCTCTTATCGGCAAGGAAGAAATCATAGCAGCTCTTGTGAGACTAAAGAAGGTCCAGGTCATCCATGAGTGGATGAAGACTGCACAGTCCAGTAAGAAACCGGAAACCAGTGCTAGTCTTAGAGACTCGAGCATGTTAAACGTTAAAGAAGAGGAAACTTAAAGGAGAGATGAGTCTACGGAGCAGCAGACATGGAGGCAGAGCTAGGAGAGAAGCATGAGGTGTTGTACATCCTAACATGGTACAACCAACCACCTTAGATATTCCTTCCAGGCTCAGGGAGCTGGAGGGCGGAGGAAGAGTGCGACTACATGCGGTCAAAGAGTGTGACCCAATGACTCTAGAAATGATTCAAGGGATAGTCTATGTCCACTACTAGATGTTGTAGTAACGGACGTCAAAATGAATCATTCCTTGCTTTCACAAATCTTGTTCCAGACCTAGAGTTTCCGGTAAGACGTGGACTTGACCCTCACATCTGGAGATGCCTTGGGAGGAGACTCGATAATCACACTTACACCGACAGTGTGGTCAGAACCTCGAGGCGAGAGTTCCGGTTGGAATCTCTTGGTGGCAGCGTCGAGGCCTTATGACGTTAGTCTGAGTATGGAATGGGCAATAACTGTTCATACTCAAATTGACGGTTTTAGGCAAACGTTAGGATGAGTTTTCCTTGGTCGGCAAAAAGGAAACCCTAGGCAGCACGGGATAAACTCTTTCACAGGAGGGTGTGACCCATCACTCTTGAGTCGGTCAACCTTACCCTCATAGCGGAAGTCGTTTCGAGTTCCAGTTCTAACAGAAAATGGAGACCTCTGGAGTTCGAGGATGTCGATCAAGTCCTTATACGGGTCTCACCTCGACGATGTTTATGGAGATGTGGCCAAGGTGGAAAGTTATCTCTGAGGTTCAGTGGACCTTCTTAGGTCCTCAGCTGGGTAGGATGGGTGGTTTACCGCTTGACCCATTCACCGCAGTTGCACCAGGTGCACGACGACTTCCATGTATCTCAACTGAGGAGATACGTGCTCGACCCTTCGCATATCATCGACCATGAGGAGCTAGACGATGTCGATGAGGTGTTTTTCACGGAGGTTCTAGTGGGGATCGAGGATCGAATGGAGCGGATCCTATAAGGACGATAGATTCCTCGGGTGCACTTTCCCTGGCAGTACAGGAACCTCCAGGTGAGCACATGGGAGCCGAAGGCTCAGATGCGTTCTCTGTACCGCTTTTTTAACCTTAGTTTGTGTTAAAGCTTTACGAGGACGTAATGCCCTGAGGTGGGAGTAATGTAATGACCCGTAAAATTCAAGGGACATGTTTTCTAAATTTTCTTTGGAATTTTACAAGAATGCGGTTTCTAACGGCACTTGATTCCGAGGCCCGGAGTGCCCGGAATCAACTTCCGAAGTTTGGCTCGGGTACGTTCAGTGAACGAGCGAGCAGGAATATCTATCTTTTGAATCGGTGCTCGGAATTGAAATCCGATGGCACCGATGAACTCGCAACGCCGATAATTTCTTAAGGGGACCTTTACCATAGTTGCGTTTTAAGTAGGTTGAGATTTTGTTTTTGGGGTTTTAGTTTAAAATAAATAAAATTGTGTGAACAATTTTATTTTATGTCTTTGGGAGTTATTCTCTCCCATGGGAAGTTGTTGGTGGAGCCCATGACCAACCAACTTCCCATGAGTGGATACTTGAATGGTGGGGCCCACAAGAGCCCCAACCTTTCACATTCCTATAACTCTCCTTTAACCCCCATTTAATCTCCCTTTCTTTAACTCTTGAACTTCTCCCCCTTATTAATGAAAAATCTTCTCATTCCACTCCCCCTCTTAATTGCATGCCAAAACTTTTTAATTAATGATTTCAACTTCTTAAATTTATTAAGTTATTTGAATTTGGAATTTGAAAAGCTTGGCATGTGTTAATAAAATAATGGGAGACCGTATTTTATTATGTTGCTTGGTTAAGTGATGATTTTGAGAGAGGAAGCTCTTAGTTTTGAAGAACTCTATCACCATCGTTGAAGAACGTCGAGACTTCGACAAAGAATGTGATGAACACCGACCCTCTGATGGAGAACGCGAAGGGACCAACGACGTGCCTTCTAATCTTCTTTCTCCGCATCAAGGGAAGAGGCATCACCGCGGGGAACGTCGCCATCGAGGATGACGCTCACTCCGACGACGACAGAATTGATACCGTTCTACGGCGACACTACCATTCAGAAACTTTGTCAACAAAAGAAGGACGACACGAGGTAGGGGAATTTATTTTTGGAATTCTTTTATCTTTTGAGAAAAGAATGACGAGCGCGGACAAACCAATACCGGGGTGATCCGCGGTTCGTTCGATCATGCGGTTTGATGTTGAGGGTTATTATTTAAATTGCTCGGGTTTATTGCCTTGATGAACTTCGTGAAATATGACCTTTTGTTATTGAATAATGCGAGGGGGGCCGGACCGCACAAACACGGCCGACCCTCCTCCTTATTTCATGTTGGATTCTTTTATGGATTGAAATGGGAATGTTGCGGTGCCATCACACCGCGTGGAAATGTGCGACAAGTAATGCGCGGCGTAGTCGCACCGCGTCTTGAAAAAACAAACAAAGGCGCGACGCCGTCGCGTCATGGCGGAGAAACCCGAAGACATCCGTGGATGGATTCGGGCCACGAAGAAGGGGCGCGGTGCCAACACGTCACGCTGGAGAACCACGAAGACGATGCGTTTCTTTTTTAACGTGCGGTTTGTCGGGAAATGACGAAGCAGGCCGTTTGGGCGTTTGAATCCCTTCACAGGGAAGGTGGGGTCCCGGGGGGACCATAGGCGAAGACGGCAGGAGGAACGGACCACCGGAGCGCGTCCGATGGTCCGCGGAAGGCGGCGGCGGCGCGCCGCCGGAAAGGAGGCGGCCGACGGTTTTCCGCCGACCTCAATCAGCGGTGAAGGGCGGAGGAGCCGCGCACCCCGCCGCTCCGCGATTCGGCTCGTCCGGTCGGGCCGGACCGAGACGGGCTGCGCCGGGCCCAGCCGGGTCGACCCAGTTTGGTTCCACCCGGTTCGGCCGACCTAGGGGGGGGGGGGGGTCGGGCCGGGTTGCCCCGGGCCGAGACCCACGTTTTCGGGCCACTTTCGGTCAAATACCCGTAACATGAGCTACGGGCCTCCAAAATACTCGCCGTAAGCGGCAACACGATCCTTGGATTGAGACGGTCGTTTCGGTATATCGCACTCAAGGTTTCGGTTTACTTTGGGATCGGCCGGGTTGGTTCGGAAACGAAACCAACTGGGCCCTCGGAGCGGAAACACTTATATCTTGAAGTCCGGATGTCCGATTGCATGCCGTAGACTTTGATGGAATCCTCTAAGTGAGACATATCTTTTGGCTTACTCCGATTGATGTTTGTATGCCGACGGAGTGCGGTCGGGTTGGTTCGCTCATGAATCCAACCGGGCCCCTAGAACGAAAAAGCCAATAACTCACAGACCGGGCGTCCGATTGACATGTCGTCTGTTTCGTTGGATTCCTCTTGATGAGATGGAACATTTGGCATACATCGCCCGATTTTTGGATACAGTTGGTAGTGGCTGGGTTGGATCGCACCCGAAATCCAACCGGGCCCCTGGAATGGAAAAGCTGATATCTTTCAGACAGGACGTCCGTTTGACGAACCGTCAGCGGCGTTGTTGATCACATTGAGAAACAGTCCCTATGAGTATACCCTATGATAGTTCGGGGTACAGTTGAGATACGGTCGGATTTGGTTCGCTCACGAAACCAACCGGGCCCCTGGGATGAAAAGGCAGGTAACTCACAGGCCGAGTGTCCGATTGACGCACCGTCTATTATGTTGAGACCCCTATGACGAGGCTGTACTTTGAGATACTTCTTTGTGTGAATTTGAGATACTTGGAGTATCGAACTGTAGATCGTGGAGCGGACCCTCCCAGAGACGAGCGTGCGGAGTACGGAGACCGTGTAGCTGGCTGAGACCTGACGACTACTTGACCGACTCGACTTGGAGTGAGTCGACTAGCCCAGGGGACGGAGGACAACTTTCTGAGGTTCAGACCCATCGCGGACGGAGCACTACCTGTGTGACAGTGCAGACCCGCAGTACTCGTCCGGAGAGTACCTCAGTAGGCTACTAAGGGGTGTGCACTACTGTGTTTGGGTGACATACCTCGGCGGGAAGCACTATTGTGTCTGGGTGGCTGACCTGCGGTACTCTACAGGAGGAGTACTTCAGCAGTCTTAGGTTAGTGAGCAGTACCTCAAAGTCGTGACAGGACCACTATACACTCTATAGACAGATCTTTTCAGCAGTTACGGTTTCGATAATGAAAATCCTGGTTTGAGCTGAGACTTTTGACCTTAGTGTTTACCTCATGATTGAGATGGGTCACTTGATAACTTAGGTATATGTATGGGCATATACCTGAGTAGTGGTTATCCGTTGATTTCATGATCCTAGTGTTTCCTCATGATTGGTATGGGTTACTTGATAACTTAGGTATATGTATGGGCATATACTTAAGTAGAGGTTATCTGTTGAGATATTCTATGTGGTTATCCTTGTTGGTTTTAGTGAGACCTTGAGGGTCTCGGGGTCCCTACTGAGTATCGTTATACTCACCCCTGCACGGGCTATGCCCGCACCTCATTGTGTTGGTTGCAGACGACAGGCAGTGCTGATAGAGGCCGAGTGTTCGAGGACTGGACGGTACCCGGAGGTGGACTATACGACGAGTCAGTATCCGGAGGAGGTTGACGGGTGAGAGCGTTGAGGAGGATATTTGTACCTACCCTTCAGGTAGGATCCGTGGTGGACGATCCAGGAGCTGCGCTATCTGTACCTACCGTTCAGGTAGGATCCGTGGTGGACGATCCAGGAGCGGCATCATCTGTACCTACCCTTCAGGTAGGATCTGAGGAGGATGACCCAGGAGCTGCTTCCGTCCCTCCAGATATTGTCTTTCTCTATTTTACTTTGTTCATTTGCAGTTGTACTTTCTTTTGGGTTTGTATTCTGGCCCATTTTCCTTTCAGCACTTCTCTTTGTACTTAGTGTTTACTTCCGATTGTTCTCTGTGGTGTTTGTTTACTTTTATAAAGGCAATGCCTTCCCAGTTATCGGGATTTACGCCTTTGGTGCTAGTCGCCATCCCCGGGTCTATGGAAGGCGGGCTTGGGGTAGTCACGGCATGGGCCCCGAGGACGGGTCGTGACAAGTAAGTAAAATGTGGTTCAATAAGATGAAAATAATTTTTGATGAATTGTAACTTTTAAATTTTATTTACCACGGTTAAAAGTAAATAAGGTAATTAAAGGTAAAAATGATATTATTATTACCCTAAAACGTGTCCTAATTCTATTGGATAAGTGTATTTCGACCAAAATAAACCTTAGGAATAAAATATGATCGTTTTGGTCCACTTGGATTAGATTAGGAGATTTATTATTATTTTATTTAAAGAAGAGTTAAAAGTGTTAAATTAAAAGTTTAATAACTAAATAATTTTTAATATAGGGTTACACATAAGATAAATTAGACTATAAATAGTCATTAGAAAGATAAAACTATTTATTACATAATGGTATTTTATTTATAATTTTTATACATTATATAATTTAATTTATTTATCACACAATGATGATGCAACAATTACCTTATTAATGAAAGATTAAAATAATTGATATTATAAATATCAAAATAAATTTAATTTGAGACTTTTGATGAATTAGCCTAATTTTATAGGTTAATATTACTTGTTAGAGTTGATTCAATGATATTTTTTTCAATGTAATCATGCTTTTATGACTTTATCAAAAAAATACTAAATAGTGTCAAAATTGACATAAATGAGTTTGTAAAGAAAATACTATATAATTAAATTATATATTCGTCCTAAAAATATATATTTAGGACAAAGGACTTATATAATAACATATATATCATTAATGAACCACTTTGGTTTCTCTTGGCATTTTATAGTATGATTATTATCCATATAATATAATAATACAAGAATACATGGTAAAAGTTAAATTTTTTAACGAAAAGTTAAATCTAAAAGATAAGGTTAATATGGTGACCTAAACCTGTATAAAACCTATTTGTTGAGAGTTTTTCGACCCATACCTACCTTATCCTTGAAATAAATCATTTTGGATCCATTAGAAACCGAAAATGAGTTTATTATAAAAATAATATTTCAAGGTTTTCCTATAATGACCCTCACCTCAGTTATAAAAGGGTACATCCCCTTCTCTAAAAATCACACCTCCAAATCCATTTGGCTCAGACAAACCCTACCCAAATATCCTCTCAAATATCCTCACCTTGACTTAGAGGCATTACATTAATCAGAATGCCAACCTAAGGAGCCCTTTTGATCAACTCAAATGAAAACACCTAAAGAAGAAGTAATAATTTCACCACCCTCTTTCAAGTTCTTTTCCTCTTCCACTTCATCTTTATTTGTTGTTTCCATAAAAAATAATAAATCCAGTATCTTCTACATATTTTGATGTTATTATAAATATGGTACAACCATTTATTTATTCTATCCATCATATAAATGATAAAATCACCATACGTGCGTACGTACGACTTACCGTCTCTATGTCGTGATGTAGTTTGTTATTAAAACACTTCATTACTTTGATGTGTATAATAATGAGTATAACTAATGTAAATAATAAATATAACATGCTAATTATTTTTTATATATGATATACCATCCAATTACATATGATTTCACCATCAATATAATGATATTGTCGCTCGTGCGTACGTACGGATTACCGTCTCCACGAACGTAATGAGATTATTCCCCATCACAATCATTCAGGAATAATTTTCATTTTATGATTAAAAATAATGTTTAAGAACTTAATATCATTCTGGATATGAATCAAATACAGCCTATACATAGCAAACATGACTTACGTAACAAAATATTTAAAGGAAAATGAATCAGTTAACAACCAAAACAATGATACTACTGAAATATCATTAATAAATAATTATTAGAAGATCATATATGATATCATATTTATTTATCTGGTTCTTTTATAATTTAATAACAATGATTTCACAATTCTACAGGAGGTTAACCTACCCTATACTAAATAAAAGTAAAAGGTAAGGGGTTTCTTATCTCACTTTTAAATTCGTGAGATTTCCATTGTTCACTACTTATTTATTGAATGTGGTGTATTGTGTAATTCCACTTGACATATATTATCATGATTATAATTATTATATTCATAGTATTCTATTATTAATTTTGTGGTTATTAACTTTTGGTCTTACGACTCGATTGATTACAATGTGATAAGGGGTTTTCATCTAATTTTTATTCCCATGAGATTCAAGCTATATTTGCCACTATTACCATTTGTGTGGTGTATATACTGACCATGATTGTATTATTTGAATAATATAATATAATTAATGGGTATTTACATAATTTTTTGTTGATCCTTATTTTATGGGGTTTATGTTTCATAAGTTACCAAATCAGTAAGGGAATTTCAAATTTCAATTTCCACTAATTTGTTTTTACGCAAACTTCATTGATTATTTTACTCCAATATTATGTGTGAAATCACTATTTATATACTTATGTAGTAATTTACCCTCCCATTTGTGTGGTTATAATTTTGATACACATAATAACTACATTGATGAATTCTCAAGTCATCGATATGAACTTGATAAGAGTAATTTTAACTCAATTTCTATTCATTGAGTTAAACATCCAAGTCATTGGTATTGTTTTTACAAGAATATGTGTGAATGTACTTTGATTTATCTAAAATGAATATACAATCATATTTAGTGTATTTATATTTTTCACACATAATTATGTAATTGAATTATCTTTAACCTAAGGATAAGGTCTTTATAAGGGAATTCATCTCAACGTACATTCCATTGAGAATTCTTTATTGTTAAGCGCCAATTCACTTTTATTTGGTGTATATACTGTAATTTGACATAGTATATCATGAATCTATTTATTATCATGATATTATAAAGTTTTTATTACCTTAATTATTTGTTTTCAAGCATCTCTCATTTGGTTAGTAACTCTAACTAAAATATCATTTTAAATGTTTTAAAAATTTATTCTTCTAAATATTTCTTATTAATGTCGATGTTTTAAAATTTTTTTTAAGGATTTATTAATATGGAAATTAATGTTTTAAAATTAAAATTACTTTTAAATGTTTCAAATTGGTATCTTCCACTTTGATTCAAAAATCTACTTTAAACATCTTTTGGATAAACAGTGAGACTTTTAAATGTTTTCAAGAAAAAGGGGGATATTTCTCTCAAATAGTTTTGATGATTATTTTCATATATGTCTATATCTTTCATTATTATTGATTAAGGTTAATTTATTATAATACAATATTCTATATTGTATTTAATTAGTTATGTTTGACTGTGGATGTTCTATTTTTATACAATTCATGGTTTGTGGTTAAAATATTGAGATTTCTTATGCTAGTTTTAATACGAATGTTTCGATTATGATTCAACCTTTTCATATGAGGAATGAATTGGACTTATTAAGTGATGGTTGGAACCTTCTATAGACCCTCAATGAATTTATAAGTCTCTTGAGACAAACTAGTGTCTTGGCATAAGGCCTTGATAAAATCTTATTTAGTGTCTTGGCACGAGGCCATGACTATGTGGTTATGAGTCCAGCATTATGCATTCCATCATTATGAAATTGGATATTGATATTACATGTGATTGTTCGACTAATAGAATATCCATTTGAATAAGTAAATGACATTATTTGATTTATCATTTCCATATTATGTTGAATTTTAAGTTTAATAGGCTTGTGTTTTAGTTTTATACATTGCCTTGAATGTTTATTCTTATTTATAAAAGTTTACTCTATATTGTTATCCTTACTAAGAATCTGATCTCTCCCCTTTCTTATGTTTTATTTCTCCTAGGATGCAAAGAACTATATTAAGATTAACCTGCAGAAATAGGCTAAGGGATATAAAAGTGTTCAAAGGGGACACAATGTTTTTTTATTTCATGATGTAATGTAAAACATATGTATGTATCTAGTAATTCCAAAGACACTAAACTGATCGGTCTTTCGGGACATGATTCCTTGTATCATGCCAATTTTATGTAATAATGAAATGATTCTAGGAAACTAGGGTTGGGGCATTACACTCAAAACTAATCTAATTAATTTGGATTGTTTTGATAAATTAGGATAACAATCCATATGTCAATTTTGATGTGTAGGAATCATATGCACCTCAATCTAGTGCACGATGGGACCATTATTACTCAAATTATGTGGTTTTAGATTAAAATTGGTATTTTTTTTAAAAACAACATGTTACAAACTCAAAAACTGGAAAAAAACATTCTGATTGTTTTGTTACTTCTGAAAAATGATTCCTTGGTCATTTTTTGAAATATAGGAATCAACCGTACTTCAATTCATTACACGATGTTTCTGGAATGACTCAAACTATCCGTTATCATTTTAAAATTGAAAATTAAGATCAAAATATTTATCACTCAATTGAAAAAAAGAAAAAACTCTTCTACTGTGTTTATAATCTTGGAAAATTATTAATAATTAATTTTTTATGTGTGGGAATTAGTGTCACATTAAACCAACAAACAATGTTACTATTATGACTCCAGGTTCATGTTTTAATTTTGAATTGATATTCTTGTGAATAAAGTGACACACTCAAAACTGAGAAAATGACTTCGAATTATTTTTACACAATTGTACAAATATCCATAATTCATTTGTGATGTGTAGAAATTAGCCACACATCAATCAGATGTACGTCATGACCGATATGACTAAAAGTGTGTGTTTTCTATTTAAAATGAATCTTTAGTAAAAACCACAATAGACATAATAAAAATGGATCAAAAAAATATTCATATTGTTTTAATACTATATAAAAATTATCCAGACATAATTTATAATGAGAAGTATTCAGTCTCACCTTAATCTGATGCATAGTGTGGAAAGTATGACTCTAAGTGTATTTTTTTATCTAAAATTGACATTTTAGTTAAAAAGAAAAGTAACATAATCAAAACTAAGAAAACAAATTCATATTGTTATGATAATTTAGTAAAATGAACAATAATTCATTTTGTATGTATAGGAATTATCCCCACCTCAATCATATACATGGTGTGCTTGATATTACTCAAAGTGCATGTTATGTGTTTATAATTGGTGTTTTCATTCAAAACGAATGTCACTCACTAAACAACAAGTTAATGCACTGATATTGTGTTGATAATTTTGGAAAATGATTCATAGGTCTTTTTTAATGTGTAGGAATGATTCTAATGTAAAACTTACACATGATATGACCATATGACTCAAAGTACATATTTTTAGTTTAAAATAACATTTTAGTAAAAAAAAAAGTGAAATACTCAAAACTATGAAAATACAGTTGGATTGATTATATACTTTATTAAAATGGTTCATTATTCAGTTTTGACATGAAGGAATCATTTTCACCTCAATTTAATTCACTTTGGGACCAATATTACTCAAATTGAGTGGTTTTAGTTTAAAATTGACATTTTAGTTGAAAACACATGTCACATACTCAAAAATAATCAAACACATTCTTATTATTTTGATACTTAAGTATAACGATCCATATGTCATTTGTGATTTGTCGAAATTAGCCTCTCCTCAATCTGATACACGGTGTGGCTAGTATGACTCACATTATACCTTATCAATTTAAAATTGTCAATTTTGTTAAAAAAAATTCACTCATAGAAAACAGAGAAAACAAGATAATATTTTCTTGAAAATTTTGTAAAATGATTCATTAGTAATTTTTGATGTATATGAATTTAATGAAAGTCATTCTACAACATGATGTGGTCAGTATGACTCAAAGTGTGTGTTTTCAATATATAAGTTCCATTTTAGTTTAATATTCCCATCACATCTCCAATGCTAAGAAAACATGCTCAATTTTCTTTTCATATCATTTTATATGCTATTAATTAATTAATTTCCTTATCATTTTATCTTATACTTATTTTGTTACTATTCATAGATATAATGCTTGAAGAATAACAAGAAATGCCGTGACATTTGAAGTCTTGTTCTCAAAAATCAAGTACTCTTGAATTTCTATCATCTGGAGTGAGTTTTTTGCACCAACGATGAGATCCAATTCAATATAACCTTCTTTTTAGAACAAAAATAAGTGATGTGATGTATAGGAATGAACTTCAACTCAATCCGATACATGATGTTCTTGGTATGACTCAAAGCATATGTTTTTATTTTTAAAAAGACACTTTGTGTTTAATTTATTTCTTTATAGTATTAGTAATATTAGAATTGTTTTCCTATAAAGGTGCATTATTTTTCTCGATATGGGGTGGTATGTTTGAAAACTAACACAATAACTGGGGGTCAGTGAAAAATACAAATGAACATTGATGTTTTTGAATGTCTGTGATAACTTGTACTTTATAATGTAATTATAAAAACCAATTTATGAAATGTCAATAATATATTGTTTTTTTCTTGTATTTATTTTATAAATTCTATTTCAATTAAATTATTCATTTTAATCTCTATTTTTTTCTATTTCAGGGTGCTATAATTTAAATTTCACACTGAAATAGTGTTCCCCTTTATCAACGCTAATAATAATAGTGATAAAGGGACCCTTTATTAGTTTTACAAAAAGGAATGATAAAGGGTTTATTTATCAGGGCCTTTAGTGGGGTTGCTAAATGTTCCATTTATCATCACCTTTTCTAGCACTTATAATAGCATAGGTCTTTGAATCACACTCTGATTGTGAGTGCTTTTTTTGTGATGAGAAAGGCCTATTTTATTGCTGTTAAAGGCCATATTTATAGTAGTGATTCATTATATGATTACATTTAAGATATATTTAACTTGTTTTATTAATTTTTAAAATCTTAAAAAATTAAAAAATATTGAGATAAAATACATTTGTATGTTTTTTTATTGTAAAACCATTGATGTGATAAACTTTTGGGAAACATTCAACTCCTTACTGCCAGATTTATTTATGAATGGAATATGATTTAATGGTATTCAAACATAATTATAATTCATATAATTATATTTAAACCTACTTAATTCAATATTCTCATCTCCCTCTCTCCTTATATATCTCTCTCTCACACTCATTTAATCTCTTTTTATTTTGTAGATATGTGTTAGAACACCATGATTAAAGAAGTTTTTTATGAATTATACTCCTTGATCCATGTGGTTTTTCCATTATATAAATAGGAAATACCATGTTAGTTATTTGAATGTATTTTTTATTAAATATATTAATATATGGAAGTTTAATTATGAAAATCAATCACTACAATAGAATCACATATATCTAGCGCTTTCCTTTATCAATGTTTCTCTTGGTGCATATAAAGACGTGTCATTCATCAGTGCTAAAACATTTGTTTTTTTGTGGTGATAAAAGGAATAATTCATGCAAAAATAATGTAATTTTAAGAATAATATATTATTATATTAATAATTTTTTATTTACGTAAATATAATATATTTTTTAAAATTCGATTTATATATTACTAAATCTGTATTTAAACATAATATATGTAACATCCATGTATTTTTTATATATATTTTTAACTTAAAATTATTATTTTTTCTTCATAATTTATAGAATAAGTCAAATTAAACTACCTTAGTTAAATTTTAAGAAATAATTTTATTCATTTACAACTACGAATTTAAAGAGTAAAATTATAGTAATTATGACTTATAAAATATATACTGAAATTTGAGGAATATAAAATATTATTAATAAATAAAACTTTACCAAATTAAAGTAAAACAATATTATTAATGTACATGAAATGAAATATATAATTATAGTAGTATTATAAACATAATTATATTTATTTATAGAATAATTATATATGTTTTAAATTATATAATAATATAAGGTTGAGAAGTTAATATAAAAATTTGAAATACGATAGCGATTCATGAAATATTATTTTGAAATTAACATAATTAATAAAATCTAAAATAGAGAATAATAATAAGACATGAAATATTAGGATATAAACATAAAAAGTGTTAAAAAATGAAGATGTTTTGAAATACATAAAGTATGGTAGATCGAAATTGGATAATAATAATAATAATAATAATATTTGATTATATGAAAACGGATTAGATTATAGTAAAATAATAACTATAATATATAAATTTAACTTAAATATGTTAAGAAAGCAATTTAGTTGGACTTATTTATTATATATATATATATATAACCGAATCAATATAAAACATTAAAATGAAAACAAAATCAAAATCAATTTAAAAAATGGGATTGTCTTCTTCCTTACGACTCTTCCCCTATAATCCAACCACTCAATCGCCTGACCTTCCCTATAGACATTGACCTCACCCCCGCCAAAATCCTCTTCACCAACTAACCAATAGTATTCTATTTCCTCTCATCCTACACATAGGCCATAGATCTCACCACCACTGGTGTTGTCATCTCCGATGACTTCCACCACTATAATCCATCCTCATTTCATTATATGATGTCACCACTATTCACCTCAAATTATTCTTCCACAAGACATGCGGTAGAAGACACCAACATCACCCATAACCATCCTCTTGTTGTGTCTCCCTCCTCATGACCACTCGATATTGACACTGTGTATCATCCTCACCGGCAATCCATGCCCTACCAGACAAAAAATTGTAAACCTCATTGTATTCATCTAAACTTTTTCCCAATGTGAAGCACAACACTGTTTAATGATTACCCATTTTTTCCCAACTTCTCTTGGAAGCTAAATTCATGTAATTATATATATATATATATATATATATATGAGTATCAATGGAACACTTGCTCACTGGATAACCCATTCCAAAGTCGAATCCTTTTTCTTTCCATCCTCATTTTACCCACTTGTTCAAACACGCCCCTTTGAGAAGGCCACATCTTCACTCAGCTAAATAAGAACCCACATTTTCCCTCGATTCTTCATTCAGTTCACATAAATGTAAGGGGGATACTTTTATTTGATATATACTGATATATACTATATTTTTAGATTTCATGCATATACATATTTATGTAATAATTTCATGTTATTCATGTTATTCATGTTTGATTATACTAGAATTCCAAATTTTCATTTCTAAGTATATAAGTACATATATAAAAATATATGTATTTTATAAAAATTCATGTTTTCAAACACATGTATATATTTTATGCATGTATAATATTTTAAATTTCATTATGTAAATATTTTAGAGTTCAAATTTATGATCTTTATATATATATATATATGCATGCACGTCATTCCATTTTTTAATTCTAAAATTAATGTTTTTATAGGTACTATATCTTTTTGAAATTAGGAATGATAATTATTTAATTTATAAAAAGGGTTTATTTAATTATATATATATATGTATTTATATATGTATATATATGTATATATATAAATATATTACCTTCCATCATTTCTTGTTTCAAAATGAATATATATTTTAGTTCCAGGCATTAAATAATTCTACTTAATATATTTAAATTAGTCAATGAAGAATTTTTTATTTCGAAAATATTACTTTTAACTTTCTTATATGTGTTATATAATTTTGCTTTTAAAGTTATAAGTTAAGTTTATATCTTCTTTAACTTATAATTTTTCATGAGACAAATTATATATATTCATATATTGTTAATAGGATTATTTTGTGAAAACAGTAATTATAAAATTACAATTCAGCATGCCATTATTTTAAATTCTTATATTTTATGTGCTCATGATACCTCTAAGAAAGTAATATTAAATATACGTTATATTATGTGAATTTATTTAATTTTTCAAAACATCAAATTTTTATTTAAGAAAATTAATATTTTATGCATTTATTTAGGGATGTGCTTTAAAAGAAAAAGTTAAATATTTTAAATTAGGAAAATTTTAATTACATGGATGTTAATTATTTTATTGGCATACCATGAAAAAGAAAATTGGCATGATATTTTGTAGTGTTAAATCTAACAAGTTTTTTTCCTATGAAAATTAATATTTATATATTTTTAAATGTGAAAGTGTATTCAATGTATTATTATGTTTTAAAACCAAAACCCCTGTGGAAAATGTATATATGTAAAGTAGGATAAAAAATGTTTTTATAAAAAATGGAACTAGGATATTGTAAAGAAGAAAGGGAGTGGGGTTGAACCCATTCCGAACACAAGTGGTTTGGCCCAAAACAACATTAAATGTTTATGTGGCCCAAAATGTTTGGTTTTCAAAATTTGCTTAGTATTTTTTGAAATACCCTTGATTTATTTTAAATAATTTTCATGCATAAGTATTTTCAAATGTAATATAATGTTTTCAAAAGTATAACTATTTTCACAGGATTTATAGCATTTCCAAAATCATATTTATTTTCAAAATAGTATATTCATATGTTTTAAAAAGTGTAAGTATTTTCAAAAGTATTTTCCAAATCATATTTTCAAAGGATTTTTAGAAGAGTTTTCAAAAGATATTATATTTTGAAAAGTGTTTTCAAAATCATTTTTTCAAAATTATAAGTATTTTCAAAAGGTTTTAAATGTGTTTTCCATGTCTATGTAATTTTAAAAGTATTCATCAATGGTATTTTCAAATAAAATTTGAAAAGTTTTTTCAAAAGTATTTCTAAATGAATTTTTCATAAGCTATAAGTATTTTCAAAAATGTTTTTCACCAGGTTTTTAAAAACCCCTTACTAAGAAAATTTTCTCACCCTATGTTTTTACAAAATGTTTTTAGGTTCATATAGAGTTTTTTTGGGGTTTATCTCAAAAACGAGCTAGCGCTAACAAAGTTTGATCACTTACTTTTAATTTTACTCTTTTAAATTTGATAAAATGTAAAAGTGGTCATTTTCCTCCAAAACCTAAACCGGAAAAGATCCTCAATTGTAAATGTATGTATATTTTTTAGTTTCTTTTAATTAAAAAAATTATACCACATTTTTTGTGATGGATCCAAAAGCATGGTTCTAGGGATCTATAGTTGGTATCAGAGACATTGGTTAGATAACTTTGGAGATAAAGATGTTTGGTTAGAATAATTTTAGTTTCTAAGTATACTCTTTTAGTAAAACTTATTTTTTCTAACCATTTAGATTGAGGAAAAACCTAAGAGTTAGAAATAATATTTTGAACTCCTAGTAAGTTGAGTAACCTTTAAAAATATATAATTCTAGTAATTCCACTTCTATAAATTCCGAAAGTTGAATTTCATAATTTTAATCTAAGTACAATAAATGAATTTTGAGGACGAAATCCTATTTAAGTGGTGTAGAATGTTACATCCAAGTATGTTTGTATATATTTATTTATATTAAAATTATTATTTTTTCTTTATAAAGTATAGAATAAGTCAGTTTAAACTACCTTAGTTATATATTAAGAAATAATTATATTCATTTACAAGTAAATATTTAAATAGTAAAATGATAGTATTTATGACTTATAAAATATATAATGAAATTTGAGGAATATAAAATATTAAAGATAAATAAAACCTACCAAATTAAATTCAAACTATATTATTAATGTACATGAAATGAAATAAATAATTGTAGTAGTATTATAAACATAATTATATTTATTTATAAAAGAATTATATATGTTTTAAATTACATAATAATAGATGGTTGAAAAGTTAATATAAAAATATGAAATATTATAGAAATTAATGGAATATTAGTTTGAAATTAACATAATTAATCAAATCTAAAACCAATAATAATAAGACATGAAATATTAGGATACAAAACATAAAAAGTGTTAAAAATGATGATGTTTTGAGATACAAAAATTATGGCTGATAGAACTTGGAAAATAATAATAATAATAATAATAAAATTTGATCACATGAAAATGGATTAGATTATTGTAAAATAATAACTATAATATATAAATTTAACTTAAATATGTTATGAAAACAATTTAGTTGTTTTTATTTCATTCATATAGACATGTAGATATATATGTATAACCGTTCAATACAAAAAATTTAAAAAAAAAATCAATAATAAAACAGGATTGTCTTCTTCCTCGAGACTCTTCCCCCACAAGCCAACTGCTCGACTGACCGACCTTCCCTATAGTCGTCGACCACAACCCCGACAGAATCTTATTCACCAGCCAACCAACACCGTTCAATGTCCTCTCATCCTCCACATCAGCTGTAGATCTTGCCACCACTAGAGTCAGACTCTCTAATGACCACCACCACCATAAAATATCTCTACCACCTTATTTGGTGTCACCAATATTAACCACAAATCCTTCTTCTGAAGGACACATGGAAAATGACACCAACGTCACTCATCACCATCCTCTTGTGGTGTCTCCCTCTTCATGACCACTTGTTATCGACATTGTGTATCATACTCACCCACAATCCATGTATGACTAGAACAAATAATAAAAAAGTCATTGTATTCATCTAATCATTTTCATGGAAGTAATCTACACCCCACGTGAAGCACAACACTATTTAAGGTTTATCTATTTTTTCCTATCTTCTCTTGGAAGCTAAAGTCATGTACCTATATATACAAATATATGAGTTTCAAAGGAACACTCGCCTGCTAGACAACCCATCCCAAAGTCAAATCCTTTTTCTTGTCATCCTCTTTTTACCAACATGTTTTAACACACCCATTTGAGAAGGCCGCTTCTTCACTCAGTTGATGAAAAACCCACCTTTTCCATCACTTCTTTATTTGGTTCACATCAATGTAAGGGGAATACTTTTATTTGATATAAACAAATATAGATTATATTTTCATATTTCATTCATATACATATTTATGTGATAATTACATGTTATTAATTTTATTCAAGTATGATTATTATATCATTCCATATTTTCATTTTTTAAGTATATAAGTACATATATACATATATATGTATTGTTTATAATTTCATGTTTCCAAACACATGTATTTATTATATGCTTGTATATGATTTTCAATTTCATCATTTTCATGTTTTAGAGATTAAATTTATGATCTTTACACACACACACACACACACTCACACACATGCATGTAATTGCATTTTTTAATTCTAAACTTAATGTTTTTATATGTATTATATCTTTTTCAAATTAGGAATAAAAGTTATTTAATTTATGTAAAGGGTTTCTTTCATTATATATATATATATATATTCCTTGTAATCAATTAATGTTTCAAAATGATTATATATTTCAGCTCATGGAATGAAATCGTCATACTTAATATTTTTAAATTAAACAATGAAATATTTTTTATTATGAAAATATTACATTTATCATTCTTATATGTGCTATATAATTTTTCATTTAAAGTTATAAGTTAAGTGTATATCTACTTTTACTTATAATTATTTATGAGAGTAAAATTATATATATTCATATATGATTAATATGATTATATTTGAAAAAATAGTAATTATACAATTACTATTATTCAAGTCATTATTTTAAATTCTTATATTTCATGTGCTCATGATAAATCAAAGAAATAAAGATGAAATTTATTTTATTTTATTTGAATTTGTCTAATGTGTCACAACATCAAATTTCGATTTACGAAAATAAATATTTAATACATTTATTTAGGGATGAGTTTTAAATGAAAAATGATAAAATTTTAAATTAAGAAAATTTTAATTACATGGTTGTTAATTATTTTATTGACAGACCGTGCAAAAAAAAGTGTCATGAGATTTTGTTGTGTTAAATCTAACAAGTATTTTTCTTATGAAAATAAATATTGATATATTAATATATGTGAAAGTGTATTAGAAGTATTATTATGTTTTTAAAACAAAAACCCCTATGGAAAATGTATATTTGTAAAGTAGGCTAAAAAATGTTTTTATAAAAAATGGAACTTAGAAATTGTAAACAAGAATGGGGAGTGGGGGTGAACCCATTCCTAACAGAAGTGGGTATTCCCAAAGTATCCTTCAATGATTAAGTAGCCTATAATTTTTTGTTTTCAAAAGTTTCTTAGTATTTTTAGAAAAACCACTCATTTATTTTAATGAATTTTAATACATAATTATTTTCAAAAATATATAATGTTTTCAAAAGAGTAACTATTTTCACAGTCTGTAGAATTTCCAAAAGTGTATTTATTTTCAAAAGAGTATATTTATATGTTTTCATAGGCATAATTATATTCAAAATTATTCTCAAAATCATGTTTTCAAAGGATTTTCAAAAGACTTTTCAAATGCTATTGTATTTTTAAAAGTGTTTTCAAAATCGTGTTTTCAAAATTATAATTATTGTAAAAAGGTTTTAAAAAGTGTTTTCCAGGTCTATGTACTTTTAAAAGTATTCATCAAAGGTATTTTCAAATCTATTTTGAAATTGTTTTTCAAAATTATTTCCAAAATAATTTTTGAAAAGTTATAAGTATTTTCTAAAAGGGTTTTCACTAGATTTTCAAAAATCATTTACTAGGAAATTTTGGTCACCCAATGTTTTTATAAAATGTTTTTAGGTTTATATATGGTTTTCATGGAGTTTAGCTCGATATAGAACTAGCACTAAAAACATTCCATTTCTACATTTTTTTACTATTTTAAATTTGATAAAATTTAAAAGTGGTCCTTTTCCTCCAAAACCTAAATCGAAAATGTTCCAAATTTGTAAATGTCTGTAACATTTTTAGTTTCTTTTATATAAAAAAATATACCATATTTTCTGTACAGGATCCTGAAGAATGTGTTTCTGGATCTACAATATATATGATATTTAGTGAAAAATCATATAAAACAATTCAAAATAAATATTAATAAATATTTTTTAAATTATTATTAGGTGATAATCATGAAATAAAAATTTTATGAACGAATTATTTAATAAATTAATCAATGATCTTTGAAAAGCTGAACATATGACATGAACATCAAATGATCATAACTTTTGATTTGGGTGTCTCTTTGAGCCCCACATTATATCAAATTCATGTTTTAAAAAATATATATGCTCTTTAGATTTAGGGAAACCCCTTTAACAATTTTTTTTGGTAAAAAATGCCTAGATGGCCTTTAATTTTTTTTATTAGGGTACCATAATTTTTGAATAGTTGACCAGATTTTCGATTCATTTAAGGGGTATTCTTATATTTTCTTAATGGAGACTGAATTTATTCTGAGAAAATAAAATTCTATGGATATTATGGCTTTCAATGTTTACAATTTTTCATATTTTACACTGTTAAAAAATGTGCGATAAACAAATTAATCATTATAAGCGCTGGCTAAAAAGAACTGATAAAAGAACCCTCTATCAATGATTTTTTCCTATCACTTATAAAGGGTAACTTTATCAAAAAATTTATCAATGATGAAAGGGGGAAATTATGAGTTCTAGAAAATCATTTTCAAAAGTTATATTCCACAAAAAAATTATATCATTAACAATCATAAAATAATATATAAATGTATTTATATTAATAAAGATAAAATATATTTTATTAATTATGATTTATATATTTATAAATATACATTTATAGTTGATATATGAGGTAATTATTTAAAATTGGCACATAAAATATAAATTATATATTATGAATAATATTATAAATAATTATCTGATGTTTCATGGGTTGATAGTGTGCTACCTTAAGTCATGGTTTTTTCCACGACATTTTTTCTTTAAATGAGTACAAGATTCGATCACATAGCACAGGTTGTATGTTCATGAAGACCAAATCACTCCACCGTCATGAATGGTCCCTAGATTTCAACGTATTGTGGGAAAGGATGGATTTTTCCAAGTTAAGGGTTATATTACATGAAATAAATTGGATTATTTGGAATTTTATATGGAAATTACAATATGTATCCTCCTTGACATAGAAACCAAGAAATTTTGATTTGGTAATTATGCTAGAATTCTGGAGGAGGTTGATCTTAGTTCCACGCTCATTGACAAGGTAAATCTCCCCACCCCTACTGATGATATTCACATCAATGTTGGTTATGAGAAGCACTTTATTTTTTTTTCTTCCTATATGGCTGTTGGGAACTCAATGGAGTCACGTCACATAAATAATTATAGTGAGTCGTATGGATTGAAGCAACACTTAACCAAATACTGTAACATGAGTGCACTTAGGAAGGCTACAATTGTTCCATACCTTCCGACTCATTAATATAGAGATGAGCCTAGAAGGTCCATGAGGTATTCTAGTGTGGTCGCGTGGGTTCCTATTAATGGAGAAAATATAACTATTAGAAATATGGACAATGGTGTATTGTACAATTGGTAATATTCCGTTTCCAAAGGTATTGTGGTCTCATTCAGGATCTAACATACTAATGGGCCTTCTAAATCTAGGGAAGAACTCATAGAGGAGGCTATTAACTTTCATAATACTCCTATGTATCCGGAACTGTGTAATATCCTAGCTAACTCTCAACATATTAGGTCTTAGGTTGATGCAGTTGTGGAGGAGAAACATTCTCTATCTTTTAGGGATGCACTCATTCATGTCTTGAGAAAAAATGGGTCATCTATAAGAGTCACAATTGTAAGAATAAAGTGGTTTTTACTTCAAGAATGATATCCGACATCAAGAGGGATTATCCTTATCAAAGGATAGAGATATTGGTAAGTCCTAAAATATTTACTATTTTCAATAGGATAGAAGAAGCCTAAGTGGTTCTCAAATTGGGATATTTAGTAGAAAAATCAAAGATGCTTGTAGTACAACCACACCCTTTCAACTTCATGTATCAGAAGAATAATTATTTAGAAAACCTTCTTTCCAAGAAGTCTCTTCAAAAGCCTCTAAGTGAAATAAGGTTGGGGAATTTATTGTTTAATTTTCTAGAACTCATGAGTTATCTAACATAGCAGTTGGAGATCGCTTAGGCCCTGTGAAAAATCCGAATCCTAAGAATTCTGGACCTCAGGTGTAGGAATTATGGTATTTTGTTGATGCATTGGTAAGTGATGACGAGAATTTGGGAACCTTTAATGGAGTGACATCCACACATGGAAACATCAATAAGGAACATATGTCTACATCCAATATCTTAATAGTTCTTGACTTGATCGATGATTCAAAAGACCACTCAAGGGTAGATGAGGCCCATACATATTCTCATGAGATTCATACCACAACAAAGATGGACAAACGAATTATGGATTCATTTCTTGACTCTACCATTGATGTGGAAGGCCTATATAAAAAATAAGAGGACTGTAATCTCACTAAGTGGGAGATAGTTCAAATAGATGTTGTTGAGAGTGATTCAGTTGATTCAAATGATCTTGATGAACCTTGGAAACCTCTAAAGGCTTGGATGAGAGGTCTCCAACCAAGAGGGTGATGTTGTGGGTGTGGTCAAAATAATTGGGTAGCTCAACACAATTTGAACCATGATGTTTCAATAGATATTTTTAGAATGCATTGTCTTTTACTAGTATGTATTTGATGAGGGAATTTTTCTTTGTCCGATCCCATCCTTTTCCCATATGTATTTTTTTGTTTTAATAAAGGTGATTAGATCCTTCCCTTATGTATATATATATATATATTAAATTTATTAATTTATTAATTTTTATTTGTTTAATGTTTTGTCATTTTATTATTTTTTAATATTTATTTATATTTATTGATTAAAATTTAATATGTTTTTAATAATGTTTTAATTTACATAATTAATATATGTATTCATTTTAATTTAAACATATATTCATTTTTATTTTTAAAAATTTATATAATTAATAACATTAATTAATTTTTTAATATTTTTACAATCTATTTATTTTTTTTATTAAATTTATTTCATTTTTAACATTCATTCATTTAACATTATTTATTAATTAATAATTTTAAGTGTTTTTTTATAATTTATTAATTTAAAATATTTACTCATTTAATTGTAATGTATTCTTTTTTTATCTTTTTTATACGTAATTATACATTAATATGTTTAATAAATTCTATATGGAAATAAATTCATATATATATATATATATATATATATCATTATATATATAATTTCATTAAATATGATTTATATTATAAAAAATATGTATTTACATTAAATAAGACATATAATTAGTGAAAAATGTTTATAATTAAAAAATAATCTTTATTACAAATATTGGCTAATTAGTATAGAGTAATAGACATTTTAAAAAAAATGCATTTTTTTCAATTAAACATATATCAAACATGTGCTACATTAATTTGACACATAAACATATGTAATTAATGAAATTTTATATAGAAACACACACACACATACATATTATTTCTATAATTTATTCAATTTTTAATATTCATTTTAGTTTTTTATTTAACAACATAATATATTTAATATATATAATGTTTTTATTTGGTAAATTTTATTCATTATTTTTTAATATATAATATTTATTACTTTTTAATATACTATCAAATTTATTCATTTGTAATATTATTTATTCATAAATAATATTAATTAATTTAATGATTTTTGAAATTTATTCATATTCAATTATTCATTGTTTAATATTTTCAAATTTTGTGCATTTTTAATATTTACTTAGAAATATTTATTTATTAACATTTTAATTTTTAATTTGGACTTTATTATATAATTAATATGTATTCATTTTCAATTTAATATATATTCATTTTAAAATATTTTAATAATTTATATCATTGATAAAGCATTTTCATTTTTTAAATATTTTTCCAATCTATTGATTTCTTAATTATTAAATTTAACTCTTTTTTAGCTTTCATTCATTTAATATTATTTTTTATTATTTATTAACTAATAATTATAATTATTTTTTAATTTTATTTTTAAATTATTGATATTTAATATATATTTTTCTAATATATTTGTAATTTATTTATTTTTAATATTTTTAATATATATATATATATATATATATATATATTATTTACTACTAAGAAGATGGGGTCTGGCGCATATCCGTTAGGCGATCGCCCTGCTGACTCAGTAGAAAACCCTAAAAAGGATTCCTCTTCCAAGGTGGAGAAATAAATATGTGGTCATAAGGTTCTCCTTCTAGTATGAAAAAGACTACATTGAGAGAACTAGGAGGAAACAAGGGGGATGACATGTTTAATGGATCTTTTGACCGATGAGCTTTCAATGGAATTAAATTTCATTTGAGTGGAAGAACTATCTTGAAGGGGGTGTCTCTCATGTCACTATTGATCTGAGAGCTATGGAGGAAGGGATGGAGTTATGTATACATTAAATTGTTGTTATGCTTGTTTTACCAAAAGGCTATGTTGGACCAAATCCAAACGATCTCACTAGTCATTTGAGCGATGCTTGGGTTTTTGATGAATGTAATATTACTTCATGGATCACAATTTATTCCACATTTTTTCCTTCTGATTACTTGAAGTGAAGCGCTTGAGGTTTTGGCTCACTATTTTTCAAGCCATGTAATTTTAATAGTCATGATTAGGATACTCATTTTAATCACTTTGAGATTAGGACAACCTAAACCAAATTTTGGTTTGTGTGTTTTTATTAGATAGTATGTACCAAACAAAACAAGATTTTGTGGGATATTTCATCTTCAATTGGGATGAAAATTATATTTAATAAATAAAATGAGAGAGTTATATATGGGAATTTTTACTGCATTCTTGTCGATATTTTCCTATATGGAACCTTCATTGATCAGGTTATCCTTTATACACCAGATGATAACAAATTAATCAAAATTAAAAAAAAAGATAATACCATAATTTTTCTTTGGATGTAGGATTATTGGACACAAAGATGGTGATAGCTGTGGGTATTTATCCTGTGAATATTTTGATTTGGTGGTTCCTTCTAATGAAATGTGATGGAGAAAGATTAAAGATGGTGAGTGAAAAGGTAAGAAGATGTTGTTTTCCCCTATGGGAGATATTTAAAATCTAATGGTTTCCACATTTCCTTCCTCTAGTGATTCTATGGGTGTAAAAGAAATTGATGATACATTAAGCAAGGAACATGGATTTTTCACTGATAATCCTGGTGTTTTGATCATTTATTTGGCTGGTATGGGAGCATTATAGGATTTTTTGGAGGGCATGGAGTAGATTTCTTATGTTAAAGGTAAAAAAAAGTAGAATTTTGAAAGAGGTCATCCATGGATCATATTTCATTGGCTAAGGAACATGACCAGTCATGCTCTGTTCAACATACAGATAAATTTGAAAGGTCCAAGAGTGTATTGAGGGAAGGGAAAAGGTGAAGAAAATTCAAACATGTTTTACCTTTAGGGATTCCATTGTCAGAGGATTGGGGAGAAAAATAACGATGAAATGAAGGATGATTATATCGATTTTATAGTGAAATTTTTGAACAATAAGAAGTGGATCACGAATTATGGTGGGATCATATATTAGTCTCTTCCAAAGAAATAAATGGGCTAATTAAATGGCCAACAAAGGTTTAACCTCCATTGTTTCTAATCAGGTAATATTTACTATTTTGGAACATGCAAAGAGGAATATGGATATTATTGGGGGGGTTATAAAATATTGTGATGCTTGATAGAAGACCTGTGGACTCCCAAGAAGAGCTTGTAGGTTTCGAGCTTAACAGAACTATGTGATGGATGACGCCCAACATTTATTTTATTCATTACTGGTGACCAATCTGAGATATACATGATGATAGAAACTATTATTTATGGAATTGTATTAACAAAATCATATAAGGGTATTCATGCATGAACTATAGAGATAATATCATCATAAATTATTTATAATTAATTTATTTAAATAAGAATTACCTTGTTGGAATTATTTCATTGCTGATAGATCTGGTAACAGATATGTGGTGAACCATCATTGTGTTGTAGGAATAAAGTGATGATTCCATCTAGTGGTGATCCACACATGTTCCACGAATCACCACACATTACTGAATGAATCTAATGGTTCTAGCATAATAGTTCCTTGCACTTGATTTGTCTTCCTATGATCTCTATGAGAACTACTTCCAAAGTGTTCTCCATAATCCATATTGACATAAGATGATTTGGTAGAGAAAGATTTATCTCCATTATTTGGAGTGTTCTTTGATATGAGAGCTCTCTAAGGATTGAGATCATTCTCCAAATCCATTTTGTACAACTAAAATAGTTGAATTAAATCATTTTTCAAAATAACATAAATGGGGTAATATATTGATATGGCTAAAAAAATAATAGCACAAGTTCCCTTAATTATGTATTTAATCTATGTGGAATCCACTATCAAATAATAATATTAATATTAGTATTTCCCTACATGTTCTAATATTTCGAATCATATTAAATATTCTTTAATTAAATAAAATTCAATATTTATTATATTACACCAGATCTAAAAACATTTTTGCCCAATCCTCCATTTTTATCAGGCCTTGAATAATGACTAATTATTTATTAAATAAATATCACTTCATTATTCTCTAATAAATAAAGAAATATTATATTCACATAAATAGAAAAAAAAATATTTAATAAATATTTTACCCATATTATATTCTCTTGAATAACTGGTGATGAGATATATGCGATCAAGAATATATGAATAATTATTAAACCACATGAAAGAATAATATGTATTCAACATGTTAAATAATAAATAAATATATATTATTTAACTGAGTTTCTTGATACACTTATTATGTGACCCTCTAGGCCTTTTTCTCAATGGCATTAGGTGAGATAGCCTAATGTCCAAGGTTAGCATCTTGAAACAATCCAAGGCCCCTATATATATGGAAGTTAAAACTATAATGACATGATACCTCATGTGGTTTCTTACTGTGTAATATAATATCTTTACCACAATATCTCATATCAAGCAAGTTCCATGTCGGTGTCATCAACCTAAGTGCTCGATGTCTCTTTCTTTAAATTTCCAAAAATAGAACTTTACTATAGAAAACCATGGCCATGTATTTATTTAGGTTATTTCATTTCCATAAAAGGAATTTAGATATTATCTTATGTTAAATAATAGAAGGTATAAATCATTTTTCACATTATTCATTAATGCAATATTACTAGTGATGCACCCAACTTATCCTACCATACCGCAAACATCTGTCATCATGGTTTTCATCAATACATCTAAGTACATGAATCTTAGTACTTATTAATAATAAAATTATAGTCTATTAACAATACAAATGTTCACAGATAAGAACATCTGATGACACATATAAATGTGGATTTCTTATAGGGGTCTTGTTCTCATAATATCCTACTAGATATTATTACTATGGGAATACACTATGAGAAGGTGCCTCAATGTCCCATGATTCTCTACCCCTGATAGCCTACATCATTGGTGCCCCTCAAATTATATCATCTCTATATAGAACATATATGTAAGAATAGCGTCATAGCACTTTCAAGTTCTCATCATAGTGTGGAACTGCTAAGACCTTTTAGTGCGACAACTAATCTTAGGAAACTATCATATACAATGTTACGTAGAAGATAAATCATTATTTGGTAAGTAGTTTATTAATATTCAAAACATGAATACATGTTATAATAATGTATATAGAAGTTGGTTCTGGGGAATCAACTATAATAGACTCCCACATGAAATAGATCTAACTACAAACAACCATCAGTCTATTAGCTATCGCATGACACTCATGATTTTGCTAAGATGTTTATTTAGTCAAGGGGTCCACCACATTCTCTTATGTGGGTACTCTACTCACTAAAAATTTACCCTTTTTATAAAAATACCTCCAGAGGTGATACATTCAGAGTATATTCATTGTCTTTCGGTGTGACCATGAATCTTTTGTGAGAGCCACTCCTATAGTATTATCATAATAGAATGTGATAGGTTCTTTACTTCTTGGTACCACATCAAGATTCTAGAAAATGTTTTTTATCTAAACAACTTCCTTGGCTACATCATATGCCTCTATATAATCAAACTCTACTCTATAATTTTAATCAACTAGATGCTTTAAAATATTCTATCTCACAACTCCTATGTTGAGATAAAAGACATATCCTGACTACAACTTCAGATCATTATGATCTGTCTAAAAACTAGCATCAGTATAACCCATGATTATCATCTCCTCATATCCTCTATACCCCAGTAACACATCCTTAGTTCCTCTTATATACTTAAGGATATGCATAACAGTAGATCAATTCTGTTATCCTGGATCTTCTTGATATCTTCCTACGATGTTATGTGCATAGAAAAAATCAATTCTAGTACATAACAAGGAATACATAATTGATCCTATCATATAATTGGATATAATATTACTCATTATCTCATTCCATTATTGTGTTTAAGGACACATTTTCACAGAAATATGTAAATCATGTGACACTGGAACCAATCCCCTCTTGGATTGTTCCATAATATATAACCTTAGCATATGGTCAATATGTATACTTATACATAGAACAAGAATCCTCTTAGATCAATCAAGATTAATATTTATCCCTATAATATAGGTGGCTTCTCCTAATCCCTTCATAGAGAATTTTTTTTCAACCAATCCTTAACTAACTGTAAGTCTGGTATGTCATTTCCAATAAGCAATGTTTCATCAACATAATCTACTAGGATAAGGACCATATTCCATGTGAACATTTTATAAACATGTGTCTCAAATTCATTCTTAATGAAACAAAATTATTTTATGGATTCATAAAATCAATTTTTCTAGGACTTAGATGATTTATTTAATCCATAAATGGATCTGTGTAACTTGGAAATCCTTTTGGAATCACCAGGAGTCACAAAACCTTCTGGTTGTGTCATATAGACGTATTCATAAAGATTCCCCTTAAGGAATGTAGATTTTACATCTATATTCCAAATCTCATAATTTTGGTAAGCTACTATAGAAAATATAATTTGGATGGATTTAATCATGGAAACCTGTGAAAAAGATTAATAATATTCAATTCCTTGACACTATTTAAACCCATTATCCACTATACATTCTTTATAGGTATTTAAATTACCTTACATGTACATTTTTCTCTTGAATACCCTTTTCCACCCAATAGGATATACATCAACTGGCACATCGACTAGAAACCGAACATTGTTATGATACATGGAATCCATTTTAGAATTCAGGGAATCATACCATATTGCATCTTCTGAGCTTTCCACTAACACCTTATAGGAGAAAACATCATCATTATCAACTAATAATGATTCACCATTATCAGGGAATATAAAACCATATCTCTATAGTTATATTACCTCTCTTATACTCCTATTTAGTACGTATGTTTTAAGAACTATTTCTTAAATGGGGAACTATGGAACCTGTTCCTATATGAAATTTTTTTTTAATGGATCATAAACTTCATAAAAGTCAATATTTCTCCTACTATCATTTTTTAATATGTTCTCCATATCAAGAACTAAGTCTTATGTGCTGACAATCAACTTTTTTTCTAACAGGTTGTATAGGTAGTTTCCATTTGTTTCCTTTAGACACCCTATAAATATACACTTTGTGCCATGTAGTATTTTTTTTTGTTTTCTAAGATGTCCATAACAAATGCATCGCATCCCCATACACATGTATGTGAAAAAATTTTTTTTTTCCACTCTATAACTTTATGGAAATTTTGATTAATGTGTATTCCATAATTTGGAGTGCATATCCCCAAAATGATAATAGAATATCTACATGACTCATCATCGACCTTACCATGTCAAACAAGGCATGGTTCCTCCTTTCAATAACACAATTCTACTATGGTGTGTATAGTGGAGTGAGTTGATATAGAATCCCAAACTCTAGAAGAAAGTCAATGAACTGTTAGTTAATATATTCACCAACTCGATCAAATCGAATATCCTTTATCTTCTTTCAATATTGATTCTTTACATCATTATTTAGTTCTTTTATTTTCTAAAAGGACTCATAATTGTACCTCTTCTTGTAGATATAACAATATCTAATCAAGTCATCAGTAAAATTTATGATCTTAGACACCTCGAGCTTCTACTCGAAATGGTCTGCACACATTAGTGTATACCAATCATAGAATATTTGTGGCCCTTTCACCCTATCCATGAAATTTTGGGTTGGCCACTTTTCCTTATAAACAATCATGAAACATTTCAAGTGTTTTTAGCTCAGAAGAGTCTAAATAACCATATTAAAATAGCTTTGTTAAATGCTTCTCATTTACATGACCAATATGGTGATTCCATAACTGGGTGTTATATGAGTCATGTGAACATGATTTGTTACCAATTTTCAAAACATGGTTTTTTTAATTTAATATATAAAAAATATTATTTAAATGTGCCATAATATAACATATGTCATCCTAATAGAAGAAACAAAAAAATTTCAATCTTAAGAATAAACCCATATGTATCTAGGAATGATATAGAAATTTTTCTCTTGGACCGCAGGTACATAATAACAATCTTTTAAAACTAAAATCATTCTTATTGGAAATGAGATGCGGTAGTCATTAATGGCCAGAGTAGCTAACCTTGACTATTTGTATCTCTTAGATCCACCACTCCTCTAGAAATCATTCAAAAATATTCTTGTTTCCTATATTTAGATCCAGATATTAGCACCATAAGATATATCTAATACCCAATGTGTAGATATTAAAATATTAATCTCGTTAACGACTCACATTTATCTTCCCCTTACTTCTGGGTGAAGTTCATCTTTCTATGGCATGACTTGCCACATAGAAAACATACAACTTTCTTTTTTTTGTTGTGTCTCTGGATCATCCTCTTCTTAAGAAGATGTTGCTCAGGAGTTGTAGACTATTTATAGGTCTTGGGCACTTTTTTATTGTTCCTTATTGTCTTATTCTCCATAAGGATTGCGGGTTTATCATGCCCCATGACCTTATCCACTTTGAAAATCAAAGTAAAATGGATCAAAAGATTCTTCTCATTATTGGTTATATTTTAATTAATAATAAAACAAAACAAGGTGTCGTGAAGTGATGAATGTATGTGATCTATATTCACCTCATCCAAGAATTTAATCCCTAATATGTCCAAGCGTTCAATGTAGCAAATGAGTATGACTACATTTGGACCAGCTGCTGCAGAAACTCTATGAATAGTTGTAAACAAATAATTGGAGATCTCATAGCTCACATGTCTCACCTTCTCTTTAAAAAGATCCGGAAGATGAGACAATATACTATATGCATCCAAGCCCTAATGTTTCTTGAAAATACCATTGAATATGTATTATAACACTAAGCAATAGACATCTGTAGCATCATTAAGATGTTTCTCATATAGATATAGCTCTTCATCACTTGCCTCATTACTAGGTACAACATGAATATTTTCTTTTAGCACATAAAATTTCCTTTCATGGTGAAGGATAAAACGTAATCACATTTGTCACTCTTGTAAATTTGTGTGATTGATAAGGTTATCCTTATCATGTATGTATCACATCAATATGTTTGATGGAATTTTATTTTTTCTTCTACAAATAACATAATAATAATTTAAATACTTTATCTCAAAAAATTTAGACAAATAAATTAATATTATATTTATTAGTAACCTAATATTCAATCAAAACCCAATAGACATCACCATTGTATTCAAAATATCTAGTTTCTCAAATATTCTAGTGTAAAGGATCTATATTCCTCATATCATTACCCCACAATTGGTCAGTCACATAAATTTAAGGGTTTTAGGTATAAATTCAAAATTCCAACTACATTAACTCCTAGTTCCTTGATATTTTGATTAGACTCCCCAATCCTAAAATCATTAATTTATATTTCCTCAGCCCTTGCCTCTCAGTTACACCATGTACTTATTTAGCAGTCAACTTTTGATGTGAACTAAGTTATGTCATCCCAAAACTACATGGTAGAATTCTCCAATAATTTAAAGCACCCAAACATTGTTTGATCAATCACTTTGAACTATGGTTCGATTTTAACTGAAGTAGTCTAAGGATATAACAACTGAATATATAATTGATGGATTTTATCCTTTTTGAAAAAATTCCCATTTATTATATTTATTAAATTCATGTTGATATAAAGTGGATTTACTTAAGTGATTAACGATGTCTTAGATAATATTTTTGCAGAAACCAATTTATTATAATTCTATCTTGCATGATTTATAATTTCATTAATTATGTGATCATAAAAATAATCCATAATGAAATAACCATGTAACGTGATAGAAATAAATTAATAAAGGGTATTATCACAAGATTACACTAAAGGTTAATTTATCTAGCAGTTGATAAACTAACTGTTGACCTAGGGGAAAAATACCTTGAACTAATTAAGGTTCATGTTTACAGCTTTCCACCTATCCACCAATGTATCTCCCTTGGTTTGGTTTCACCTAGGCTCTAAACATGAACCTCCTCCACTATATTGGGAGCCTTATCCGTTACATATGATTTTACTCACATGATGGTGAGGGAAAAGGGTTTACATAAAAGAAACAATGTGCACACATGACCTACATTATAAGAGGAGAGAAGGAATATAGGAAAAAAATTAAATTTAATAACAAATAAAATAAAATAAATCACCTACAAATTTATGATCTAACTCATGGTCATTTAGAAGCCTGAAACGAATTACAAATTTAATAAAAATGGCATTTAATTCTTAATCATTCTTATTTTTGATAAATTATACTCGAATCAATTAACTATTATATTTAATTAATCAATTATTTTATCTTAATTATTATATGAATTTCCTTGAGATTATCATCCATTATAATTTTAAACAAAATAAATAAATTCATTTAAAATTAAATGTGTATATAAATGTTCCTTGGAGGAAACATAGTGAATACCTATCTGATTCTACATAACCTATATTATAATCATATAATGTTTTACTCTTCTGAAATATAACATACATGACATATTATTTACGTTCATGATGTGTAATTCATAGATGATTACATGAATTAAATTATTTTTCTATCACGTGTTATGCTTTAATGAATGTAGAGTAACAAATTTTAATATGACTCATACATGATATGAACATTTTAACATTAAATAGATATTAATTAAACACAGACACACACACACACACACATATATTAAAACATATCACATGGAATGTCCTATCATTACAACCACATGAAATTATGTTTCTCGGGGTTTACATAGTATAATAAATAAAATTTAAATATGTTTAATTTGGTATAAGTACACAACATGTAAAATATATCCCTCTACGTGTATGGTTCTCACTATCTATATGAGGCCCATGCCTATGGAATCAACATGTAAATCATGCATTGGAAACTGGATTACATGGCGTGCCGAATGGAATACACTCTATATGATATTTGAATTACATGGTCACCAGTTAGGTATGCCATTTATGGTAATACACAACCCATATATTACTCAAAGGGACTACACAACACTTACATGGGCAACATAGTGTGTACTGTGGTTGACTATTCACTAATCTATATCGATGACCATGTATTGTGAGGTAATAACTACATCTCATGTCATCAATTCATACGAAAAAATTAATTTACAAATTAATTCTTGATGCATTGAATAGATCTACATTGTGCATAAATTTGGTTACATGGTGCGTAATGCTATATTATTCATCCAAAATCGTTTTCATATCCAGATGAGATATTCAATTTTAGTTTATTCATAAAATTAATTTTATTGATTAGATCTATGAGAAACCAAGGAGGAAGAATCAGATCTCATGATTCAGATTAAATGAATGAATAAACAAGAATTAAAAAAACTAAATTAAAATGAGTAAATCTCCAATGATATTTAGATAATTATTTTATTTCTGTGATAACACTTTTAGGTTCTGGGAGTAGTGGATGTATGCAATGGGTGGTACCCAACATTCATTTTATTATTGATTGATAACCAATCTGAGTTCAACATGATGATAAATGTCTTGATATACATAATTGTATCAATAAAATCATACAAGGGTAATCACATCAGAACCATAGATAGAGGATCATCACATATTAATTATAATTAATTTAATAAAATAAGAATTACCTTGATGGAATTATTTCTTAAGTGATGGATCTGGTAACAGATCTTTGGTGCACCATCATTTCATTGTAGGAATCAAGTGAAAATTTCCTCTAGAAGTTATCCACACGTGTTATATGAATATCCATACGCCGCTGCTAGAATCTCTGGGTTCTAGCATGGATGATCATTGTGCTTGCATTGTCCACCTATGATCGCCATGAGAACCGATTCAAAATAAATCTCATTTAACTCTCTTGAATTGAGAGTATTCAGTGGAGTAATATTGGTCTTCATTCTTTGGAGTTTTCTTGGATAGGAGGGATTACTAGGGCTTAATGGGATTCTTTAAATCCATCGTGCAAAACCGAAAAAATGGATTGGATCATTTGATAAAATAATATAAATGGGTTTATATATTTCTAGGTTTAAAATAAAATAATAGAAAAAGTTCCCTTCATCATTTTTTTATCCCTATGGAACCCCATGTTAAATTATAAAATTAATATTAGTATTTCTCTACATGAGATTTACTTGAGAATTATATTGAATATTATTTAATTAAAAAATATTCAATATTTATTATTTCTCATAGGATATAAAAACTTGTTCTACCATTCTTCCATATTTATTAGGCCTTAAATAAAGACTATTAATTTATTTAATACATATCACAACATTTTTAAGTAATAAATAAATAAATACTATATTCACTCAAATAGAAAATAAATATTTATTAAACATTCTACTCATAATATATTCTCTCAAATAACTGTAGAGAGGATAAATGTGATCAAGATTATAAGAATAATTATTCCACCACGTGCGGGAATAATATTTATTCAACTTGTTAAATAATGAATAATAATATATTATTTAACTAAAATTATGGATATAATTAGTGTGTGAAACTACAGGTTTCTTTCTCAGTGTCATTAGGCGAAGTATCCTAAAGTCCAAGGTTAGGATCTAGAAACACGCCCAGGAACCCATAGAGAAATAATTTAATGCCACAATGACATGTTACCGCATATAGATACTTAATGTGTTGTATTATCCCTTTATCATGATATCTCAAATCAAACAGGTTGCATTCCGGTGTCACTGTACTATGTGCTTGATGTAACTTTCATTGACTATTGGGAAATAAAACATTCCTATAGAACACCTTGTATATGGATTTATTTAGGGTATGCCATTTTCCTCAATGGTCCTAAGATATTAACTTTTATTAAATAATATAAGGGATAAATCCTTTATCATAGTATTCATTAATGCAATATTACTCGTGACACATATGATGTATCCTACCATTCCATGAACATCTTTCATCATAGTTTTCTTCAATACATCAATGTAAGTGACTCATAATAGTTCTTAATAATAATCATAAATTATAAGGAACAATACCCATGTCCCCATATAGGAACATTCAATGGCACATATAAATGTGGACTTCATACTGGTGGGTCTCATTTTCATAATATCCCACTAGATATTACCAAGGACATACACCATAAGAAGGTGCCTCAAAGTCCTATGAGTCTCCAAACATGACCAACTATTTCATTTGTGTCTCTAAAATTATTTCATTTAGCTATAGAACATATATTTAAGAATAGTGTCGTATCACTTTTGGGTTCTCATCATAGTGGGGAACTACTATGACTTTTTAATGCGACAACTGCTCCTAAGTCATTATTACATAAAAAGTTATGCAGAAGAAAAATTATGACGTGATAATTATTTTATTAATATTAACAACCATGAATAAATGTTATATTAATGTACAAAAAATATGGTTCTCAGTCACCAATTCTAATTGAGCTGACAATCACACATTTAGTATTTCCAGTCTCTCCTAAGGAAAAGCAAGATAGTGTGGAAAGTTTTTCTCATGGTTAAAGATCTATAGAACATTCCAAGTTAGGAAGATCAAAAGTGAGGATTAAGTATTAAAAAAATTAATCCTCACCCTCAGTCCACCCTATTTATTGTAAGGTAAAATTTTTAGTCTACAAAACTATTTTCATCAAGACACTTGTCCTTATGAATGTTTCTATGGTCCACAAATCTCAAGATTCTGGTGTATTTTCAATGATATAATGAAAAAATATGTGGCTTCCAAAATGGTGGTTGTGTTTTCAAAAAATGACGATGCATCCATGGAGAAGAATTCAAATGATAATGCAGATATGCAAATCCAACTTAAAGATGGATATGGGGGCATGTCCTCCTGGCCGGGGGGTCTATCATCACACTTGTCTTCAATCTAAAACTCAAATTTAAGTGCATATTTATCCTGAATTGGGATTTTCTTGAGTAGTAAGAATCAGACTATCCTAAATAATATGAAGATTTATTGAGGAAAAATCCATTTGAAATTTAGATTTCAATGGAATTTATTGAATTATTGATACTTCTGTTTGGAAGAGCTGTCTATTTGATACCTCTTATTAATTTTTGAGTTTGATGAATTGATAGTGTTTTATTGGATTGTTCTTCTTTATGGGTTTTCTTCTCTTGTTTCACATTGGAAACAAGTATAATACAAATATAGGGATATAAAATCCCACTTTCATGACAATGTAGATGTTGAGGTGTTATAACATAAGGGGTTTGAAATAATGAAAATAGTACATTGGCTAGTTGAGGGTAGATATTTAAATTACCCTGGAAGCTACATCTGTAGGAGTGTTGCATCAGGTCACAATGTCGGGCACTATTTTTTTAAGTCATTGGCTGGGAGGCTGGCATGCTAAACTTGTAATTTACTGGGTTATCAAAGTGTGGATTGTTGGTTGCCCAAGAATTCACTATGCCAGTGTAGTAAATGGTGTTTTTCTCACACTACTAATTTTATTTTGAGATTTTTTATTGGCTTGGTCCTTTATTTTGTCACATTGTGTCATGTAATCCTCGATATTTTGGTTTTGTGAGTATTTTCTTAATTAAATTTTATTTTTCCATGGATTTTTCTTTCCAGATCCATGGATTACATTAATTTAATATATATATACATATAATATTATTTTAAATATGATTTATATAATAAAAAATATGTAATTACATTAAACAAGTCATATATTTAGTAAAAAATGGATTATAATTGAAAATTAATATTGAATAAAAATATTGAATAATTTGTATCGATTAATGGATGGTTAATAAAATTTCATTTGTTTTTAAAATTTAAAATATATCAAGCATTTGTTACATTAATTTCACACACACATATACATAGTTAATGCAATTTTATATAAAAACAGTAATTACTTCTCTATTTTATCTAGCTATTAATATTCATTTTAGAGTTTTATTTAATAACATAACACAATTAATATATATTATCTTTTCAATTAGTAAATTTTTTCTTATTTTTTATAATTTTATTCAATATATATGATTTATTACATTTTAATATTTTATAAATAATATTATTTATTTATTAATAATATTAATTTTTTTAATTTTTTTGTAATTTATTCATTTTTTTATTTTTTTTATTATTTTATCTAATTTTATCGACTTTAAATATTTATTCGTACATTTTTATTTATTAAAATTTAATGTTTTTAATATTTTTTTAATTTTTACAATTAATATGTATTCATTTTCATTTTCACATATATTCATTTTTTAATAATATGTGTAATTAATAACAATTATTCATTTTTTTAATAATTTATCAATTTATTGATTTTTGAATTATTAAATTTAAATCATTTTTGACATTAATTAATTTAATAGTATTTTGTATTATTCATTCACTAATAACGTTAATTAATTTTTTATTTTATTTTTAGTTATTCATTTTTAATATTAATCTTTAATATAATTGTAATTTAGGATTTTTTAATACTTTTTAAATTTATTAGTTCATTAAAATTTCATGTTCTTAAAAGTATTTTAAATTTTATATTTAATAATAATTAATATTCATTTTAATATTCATTCATTTTTAATTTTTGAATAATTTATATAATTAAAAAAACTTATTCAATTTTTAAATATTTTTGAAGTAAATTAATTTTTAGTAATTAAATTAAACTCAATTATAATATCCAAACATTTAATGTCATTTATCCATTAATAATTTAATTAATATTTTATTTTTTAATAATTTATTCATTTTAATTTATATTTATTTAATATTTTCTAATTTATTTTATATAATTCTTATCAATGATTTTCCAAAAACAAAAATAAATATAGGTTTTATCATTGAATTTTATTTAAGAAATGATTAAACCTATCTTTATCTGCTCTTTTTGGAAAGTTCTGATAAAACCATTTCATTCTTTTAAATAGAACCCTAACTAAGAACCACATCATTTGGGCTGTTCAAGATCTTGCAGAACTGAACCTTCTCTACCGCCCCCTCAAAATTCTTAGATGAATCGACACTCTCAAAAGCCATGATATGTGATTATTTCTACTATTGTTTAGTAGTTATGGTATTGTTTGTGTGTTTTTAATTTCTCTATTGGGTTTGGGTGTGTCATTTGATTTTCGGATCTCTAAGGGGCTTGAGACCCACTGATCTCCAACACCTCAGGCTCCTCACCCTCACACCAGGCATACAATCTCTTATACAGTGTTCTTATTGTATAATCATTATAGTATTACATCAAATGGAATAAAAAATCATTGAACTAGTATATAAATGAACCTTTTATAAAATAGGGACTAGATAGCCCTACCTTCTCACATGATATAAAAATATTCAACCTCAATATCATTGTTTTTAGATAAATCATTTTTTCAACATGATAAATTTTAATAGATATACATCTAGTATCTTTACATTTCATGCTAATTAATCCTTTGTATTATTTTTAGCTGAATAAAAATCTAAAAAATTTAATTACCCCCAATAGAAAGATATTAGAACTATCAAAACATGCATTTCTAATTGAAATATTTATAATTTCTTCTAGAGAAAATTCTATCTCTTCAAAGAATGAATGAACTTATTTTAAGGTTTATAATATACTCTACTTGAATTATCCTAGAAACCTCTATTGAAGATAATTTTTCTTGACTTTACTAACTTTTGAATTAATCAAATTGAAATCATATTTACCAACTACTTTAACATTTATTTTAAATAGTCTTATATTTCGATTAAAAACCATTTTGTTGTCAGTACATATAAAAACCATAATACACTTATGAAATATGAAAACATCCTAAAATATAATATTTAAATTATCATTCCTTTTTATATCCATCATGTATTCATACACAATCTTTTTCACTATTCACATAAAATCAAACTCATCTTATATGAGAATTCTCTTTCTAGGAGGCTTAGAAGATGAATTCTTTTTACTAAAAACCATTTAAATTAATCAACACCAGCCTTAACATTTTCCTTATTAATAGGCGTTATGAGTAAACCCCATTTATATGAATCAATGGGTTTCTATTTAATTATCAATGCCTTATCTTTTATATTCCTTATGATAAAAAATAATTCAAATATTACAAAAAAACTATAATTGACTACTATGATCTTTGAGTTTCTAGAAGATAAAAAATGAATTTCTCAATAGAGGAATGTGAGAATGATAAATACACAAATGAAATATTTAATGATTCTAAATACTTATTTGTAAAAGATATTATCAATGGTTTGAAAATTATAATAACAAAAATTAAATTAGAATGTACCACCTATATAATTTACTAATTTTACATGAGAGATAAAAGATCAATGTATCATAACATAATTGGAATGTTGGGTTGTGTTCCAGTGGTTACATAGAATGTGTACAAGGATAAGATAATTTCATAATTTATAATGTAATTCATGTTGTGTCCCATATAAAACTTTAAAGAGTACTATTGTGTGTGATGTTTCTTTGGGTAGTGTCACCGGATAGTAAATTATATATTAATTACTCATATAGGATTAGTTTGATGATGCATTATACATTTATAATTTAGATAGTTTTAGAGTGATAATGTTATGTTATGAGAATTAATTAATTTAGTTTATAAAAAATTATGTGGAAATACATGTGATTTATATGGCACATGAAGTATTAGTAAAGCTGAAACTTCCCCACGAGTTAATTATCTATGTGAGGAAACAATGGGATTTGAATAATGAAAAAAATAAATGAGTGAAAGACGGTTTAAAATTGAATAATTTATATTTTGAGGAAATTAAGAACTAGATTTATAGTAGAGACCTTAAACATGTTCATGCTATGTAAAAATTACCCAAATAGATCATGAAAACACTCAAATATGATACATTCTTTTCACATTAATGTATGTATACATTATTAAAGGGTAGGTTAAAACCATTAAAGAGTCACATGATGCAATGGATAATGGAATGAAATCACTATATTAGGGACCCGACCACCCCCAAACCCCTACCCACCCTCATCACCCCAGCCAGACATAGGGGGAAATTTATATCAACATTATATGCCTACCATTTGTGCATTTATTTATTTTTTGTTCAAAATGGATATTATTAAACCTTATAGGATGAATATGAATAAAAAATGGATGGATTATAATTGTATTACAATGGAGTATGATGAAATAGTTATAAAGTTTTTCATTTTTTAATAGATCATGCATTCAACCCTTCTTAAATCCATTATCAGTGTTTATGTTTCATTGTTTAAAGTTGAATTCACATAGAATAGTTGGATGAAAAATTGATTTGTCACAGAATAGATAAAAGTTATAAACATTGGAATAAACACAAGGAAAAACTAAAAGTACATAATGATTGGGACGATACTTCCTTTTATGGATCATGTGATATGAATACCATTATAAATAGTGATATAGATCATTTGGAAGAAATGAAAATGATAATTGAAAATGAACTTCATGATTTTCTAGATTTTTTTATTAAGTAAAATAATTATGAAATGAGACCATTTTATATAATTTATATTAAATATACAACATTTTCAATTTTTTTAATGTTATATAATTTGAAAACTAGAAATGGACGGAGAGAAAATAGTTTTTTAGAACTACTTAGTGTCCTAAATGATATGCTACTAGAAGAAAATGAGCTTCCTTATAAAAAAATGATTCTAAGAGAATGATATATTCAATTGCTATGATCTCAAAAAATACATTCTTTTACAAATTATTTTATATTGTAACAAAATAACCATGAATCACTCAAAAAATTACCTAATTGTGGAACAGATCGATACAAAAAAATATGAATCAAGTCCTTAAAAAGTTGTATTATACCTTCCTAACATTCAAAGGCTTAGAAGAATATATATATATCAAAAAACCTCTAGAAAATTGACATGGTAGATAGATACATAAATTGAATATGTTAAACTATGTCACTGAGTATACTCTCTTCATTTGAAGAAAAATTTTTATGAGTATCCTGAATTTGAAAACAATTCAATAAACCTATTTCATGTGTTATCTATAGATGGAATAAATCCTATTGGTTTACATAGTTGTATTCACATTACATGGAAACATATGTTGGTAAATTTTAACTTTCACCTATGGTTATTCATGAAGTACAAATACATTATTTAGTCTCTCCTTACATATGGTCCAAAACAACTCAGTAACGATATTGATTTCTATTTGGTTCCATTGATTTTTGATCTGAATTTTTTGTGGGATATAGGTGTTACATTGTATGATGCTCATAGAAGCGAAGATTTCAAAATGAGAGCCATATTGTATGAGATAACAAGAGACTTTCCTACTTATGGAAAATTTTCAATCTCTTGCATTAAATGAATGTTGGGGTGTCCCATATGCGAAGAAGGTACATAATTGATTAGGTTGAAACATTCATTGAAGTCTTTTTTAGGACATCATCAATGATTACTATAATAATATAAATATTGATCATAGATTACCTAAATTGATTAAAATAAAAAAACAAGGTATAAAACCATCTCTACTAATGGTTTATCAACTGTTTGAGTAAGTAAAATATATTGGCATTGATTTTGGTAAACATTTATTGAGAAAAATTACAAAAATATTTTGGAAAAAGAGATCCATTTTCTTTGAATTGTTTCACTAGAATTTTTTGTGCATCATAAATTTTCTTGATATCATGAATGTAAAAATATTTATGTGATATTTTGATTGACGTGTTACTAAATTTATCGAATCAAAAAAGATGAATTTAAGTCTAGGATAGACATGACTGGCATGGGGATACGGGAAGAGTGGGCTCCATTAAAAGGTGAAAGATGAACTTTTCTTCCACCAATATATTATTATATATCTAAGGAAAAAAATATCATTTTTTCAACTTCCTAAATAGTGAACATTTTCCATAGTGATATTCATAAAATATCATGATTATAAATTTAATTAATAATTTGAATTTATAGTGTCTAAAATCAAATGCTTTTCCTATTTTGATCTAAGATTTAATTGTTGTAACATCATGTTTCATTATGCATAAAAATATATTACATTTAATAACCAAACTTTTCTTCTTTTTAAAATCCATATAATTTATATTTATGTACATTCTAAATTTTCAATCATTAATAAGGAATTTTTTTTCATGCTATGTGAATTTGAGATGTTTTTCCCACATTGGTTCATTGATATAGTGGTCCACCTAATGATTCACTTGGTTAGACTGATTCAACTATATATACTAATACATTAGAGACAGATGTATCCTATTGGACTGTATATGATGATTTTAAAAGGGTATGTTAAGAATCAATGTTTACTAGGAGGTTTTATTGTATAGAAATATATTTTTGTAGAAGCTGTTCAATTCTGTACCAATTACCTATAAGATGTTAATAGCTTTGGTCTCCCAAAATCTCCTCACAATGAACACCATTAGGGAAAAGGTGTTTATGGACGAGATTTCATTATAATTACTATTAAAATGTTGTATAAATTTCCCCTATAAATTTTTAATAATGCACCGTGGTTTCTCCATAAGTTGAAGGCCACAAAGTACTTATTGGACATTTAAATCCATCAAGGGATGAAGGATGGATATCAAATTCCAATAATAAATAGTTTATATAATGGATTCATGATAATATTTATAATTATTTATCTAGAAATATGATTTCAATTGTTGAGGTACTTTGATGGATAGCTAGGGGAACAAATGTAAATATTACATCTTACACTAGTTTTGTAATTAATGGATATACGTTCTATATAATGGAATTAGATGAACGCAATAAGATTCAAAATAGTGAATTTAAACATATGGCATATGTGATGCATGTATAAATTTCTAAGGATAGAAATCAAATTTATGAAAATATGTCATATTTTGGCATAATCAAATAGATATATGAGTTCAATTATAAAACATTTCATGTACCAATTTTCCATTTCAAATTAGTTGACAAGATGAGTGTACTAAAAGTTGATGAATTAGGTTTTGTGATAGTGAATTTTAGTGTGGAAGGGTATATGTATTATCCTTTTATAATAAAATCAGAAGAAGTGAAAGCATTTTATGTCCTAGGTCCAACAAATAAGAATTGGTAAAATGTTTTATCGGTGAAAAAAACAAATGAAGGGTCATATAGAAATTCAATTGATGATGAACCTTTACTTAGTAGATCATAGTAATTTCTTAACAATCCTAATGTAGAATATGTATTATAATTTTCATGGGACTATAAGGAGGTGTTTTGGATAGTGGATAGAGGATCCAAACCCTTCTACCTTAAATGAAAAAAGAGGGAATTCAATGTATAGGCTAAAGAGTTTTTTAATATACTATTATTTTCCACTTAATATTATGTATTCTCTACCTAATTTATCTAATATAAATTTAATGATTGAATGATCTTAAAGATAATTACTTCTCTACATGGTAATGTTACCAATATCGAGGAAGAACATGGGATTGATACTGTAAATGAGGATTTAATAGTGGATCAAGAACATATTGATGAAAAAAACAAGAACGATTCAGCATCACCATGTTAACAAAAACTATCAAGGATGGAAGCAATGGTATAAAATATTAGGTTGGATAGAATAAACATTGCCAACCTATTAACCCAAAAATTCTAATGTTTGTTAGTCACATTAGGTTCACAATGATAATTCATCCGACAATTGATATTGATTCATGGAACAATGTTGTGCCTATATTAAACTAAACCATTTAGGAAGATATTTGGGTAATGATATGATATATATTCAATATTTTATTGAAACATTATATACTAAAACAATGATTTACTTTTCTTTATCCTTTTCGGAAAGTTAATTTTAGATGAATTCCATAATAAAATTTTCTAAATGGTCACTGGAAATGCCCATAGAGGTTTCTAGACACTTCTTATAAGCCATTATCTCAATGACGCTAAGGGGAAAATAAACTCCCACCCACCAGTTACATAAGGAAACATTATAACCTAAGAAACATGGAAATATTTCTCTAGTCTTCATGATGAGGAATAATTTCTGTTTCCTTATAGTTGATAATATTTTGTTTTAAATTATATAATTTATCCACTTTAATTAAAAATTATTAATGTATAAAACATCAAAGGAGTTCTATAAATAAGAAAAGTGAAGCAAAAACAATGTACCCATACCATAAATCAAGGATTGGGTATGATTCACTTGAAAATAAAATGGCATGTATTTTTAATATATAGTTAATGTTTTAACTAATATGAGACAACATATGCTCTTTTTTATATGTGTGGATTGATGAATCAAAATCCAAACCCACTTCCATCCAATGTCATGTGCTATAGAAGAAGGCCTGTGTGAATAAAAAGGGAAAACTATTACATGAAAATAAACAATTTATATGTGATTCATGTGTATGTATTAAGAAATATTATTTGTTATGATTTATAATATTATTTTATAAATATATATATTTGTGTGATTATGTTTTTTATATGGTTTAGACACAATAATCAATATTAACTATACAAGAAGAAAAGGTTCTTTTAGTAGCTCTAAAGCTTCTAGAACAATATGGACATGTTAGAGGAGGATATTTTGGAGTGTCACTTCAGTAATATTTTGAGAAGACAAATCCATAATGAGATACATATGAGATTATTAAAGGCATAAAAGATAAGATAGATGATTTAAAGATATTATTATATTGTATGGTTTGTCGGACAGACATATTTAGTAGGGTCAATATGAACCAGTAGTGGAACAATGATTAATACAAGAAGATACACATAACCCCACTATCTTTGAGGTTATCCATTCCTCTCAACCATTCACATTAACTAATTTAATTGATTTTTCATAGATATTTATTTTAAATTTTAATCAATAATTTTTATATAATTTTATATTACTAAAAATCAATGAGGTGAAGTTGTATGTGATTTATATCAATCAGTACCCGCATATTGCCTTACTGTGAGGGGTACAATGTTCTATATCTTTGGATACATGATACACAATAAACAAATCCCAAATTAAAATGTGAGATTTTTTATTGAAGTAGATCTCAAGATGAGAACTGAGCTTCCTATTCTAATTGACGATCAAGATGTTACTATGGTCAATATTACTATAGGAACTTTCATAGCAAGGTTGTTTAATATAATAAATATACGTGAGGTACGTCTTTAACATTTTTTTCAAATAAAAAACATTTACCAAGTGATGATAAAAGGTCTAAAATGAGGAATGGTATTACATATGAGTAAAATTAAGGCGAAATAGAAGGTTGAATCAAGAAAATCCAGTGGATCCACAATGGAAACAAAATTATCCTATGAGAATACCTTTACCCCACCAGTTTCACTACAACATATATTACCATTACTAGTTATTATAGATACGAAATTAAAAGATGAAAACATTCTATATATTGAATATGAAAAATAAATATTCATATAGTCCATTACATACATGGTTGTTCTCGAGAATATAAATGATATTACCAAGATTTAATGGTTGAGAGTATTAGTTGTGAATACCTATATGAGGTACATTTTCATAACCTGTTGGTTCAAGAAATGATCTACTACACCCATTACATTTAATAACTATTAATATATTTTACAAGAATATATATTACCAGTACATAATGGGAAACCCCTATGAATAAATATTTGGAATCCTTAATCCCTCAATCATTTATTTGGAAAAATTTCTTTGGAATCTAATTAAATTGAAAAGAAAAAAAGATAACTTAAGCATGATGTTTAAAAATAAAATAATAGATGAAATACTACACATTATGGCTACCATTAAGGGCCAAAAATATATAATCTAATCATATAAAATATATATTTTTTCGTTACTTATTATTATTTATTTTTTAGAAATAATTGAATCTTAATCAATATCAATTTGGATTCCCCAAATGTATATTATTTTGGATCCAAGTCATGGATTTCCAAAAACTCAATGAAATATTAGGTCCATTTTGAATTTGTAATGTAATAAAATAAACATTTTACAAATGAAGATCAAATTATACATTTTAGATTGTTTATAAAGGATTTTTTTATAATAGGGTGATTTATAAATATATACTAAATTAAGGTATGAGGTCGATGACTGAACATAAAAAACCTATGCATTTATTCAAATATAAATAGATTAATATATATATAGTACGATTTAACTATCAAAACATATTTAAAAAAAATATATTGATCAATGTTTTTTCAATTTATTAAATAAAATAATAAAAATGAATGAGGATTTTACATTTTCAAATTTATGAAGGATATTATATACCATAAAAAACTAGCATACCATAATAGGTAATTTTAGAAGGTAATTATAATTTAATTAATAATATTTCTTAATCATTTTTATGTCTATATTTTCTTTGTACTACTAGGACTGTAAACAATCTAAATACTCAAAATAAGAAGTAAATTTATTTCGAGATGAGTGGGAAGATTACATGGAATCAAAATGATTCGAGACATCATGTTAAGGCGATTACATATTATTTATTTGATATACTATAATAAATGACCCTATAGATACATTTTTATGTGAATAATTAGTATCTTAATGATTTCGATAATATTTTTTTGCACATAAATTCAACTCTTCGCTAATTACCTTTATTTAGGGGTTAGGATGATTGGGTAGAAACCCCAAAACACATTGGTGGTGAAATTTAAAAGTAAGAAATATTTTGGAAGTTTCTTAAGGAGATGTATCATAGTGGGATACTCTGTATAGATTTTGGAAGAACTAGTATCATGTTTTAAACTGTATTTACTCATGATAGATTGGACTTCAAGGCTACAATTTATATTATAACAAGAGGAAAATGTGTCAATGATACATATACCCACAAATATGAAGGCATTTTTCCAACTACTAGGGAAGGTAATTCCATGGACATATCCTCATCATTTTAATTTTGTTACTTATTTCCTTTTTATGATTTTTTAAAAAAAGGTTGGTCACTATTAACATCACATTCTCCTTCACGATGAAGAATCAAGAATAATACCTTTACTTATATTTTAGATTAAACCAAAGACATTAAAATGTAAGATACAATAAATGATAATCGAGATTCCTCACCTATATCCCAATCCAATTCTCAATGAATAAATGAGTTATTAAATATGAATTAATTTTAAATATGGTTTGAAGTTGAAAATGTTGAGGTTATGGTTTATCTATACAATGTAATTTAGTTTTAAAAACATGTCAAATTGTCAAAACTGAGAAAATAGTATTGGATCATTTTTGAAAATTTAAAGAAATGATCTATAACTCATTTCAGATGTTCCAGATTTGACCAAATGTAAATCATAAATATTATGAGGATGGTATGACTAAAAGTGATTATTTTCAATATAAAAGTGTTGTTTTAGTTTTAAACCTGAGTCATTTATCTAAAACAGTGAAAAAATAATTCATATATTTTCAAATATTGGTACAATGATCCATAATTTACTTGTGATATGTAGGAATCAACCTCATATCTATCTAACACAAAATGTGGTTGGTATGACCCAAATTACATGTTTCCAACATAAAAATCTCATTTATGTTTAAAACATGTGTCATATTTCCAAAACTAGGAAAATGATATCTTATTATTTTAAAATTTTAGTACAATTATTCATAATTTATTTGAGAGTTCTGTAAATAAATTAAACATCAATCTGATAGACTATATGGCTCGTACGACTCCATGTGAATTCTTTCAATATAAAAGTGTCATTTTAGTGTGAAACATGTATCACATGGCCAAAACAATGTCAACAAGATCAGATTGTCTTGAAAATTTAGGAAAATGATACATAATTTGGTTTTTCCATGTTCAAATATACCATATATCAATCAGACTCATGATTTTGCTAGTATGACTCAAAGTTCATGTCTTCAATATAAGTGTCATTTTAGTTTAAAACATGTGTAATATTATAGAAACCAAGAAAATGAAATCTGATTTTTTTTTAAAATTTATGAAACTTATACATGATTTTTGATGTGTAGGAATCAATCTTATGTCAATCAAACACATTATGTCTCTGGTATGACTCAAACTATGCATTTTCAATACAAGTGTTATTTTAGTTTAAAATATTCATCACATAGACAAAACAAAGAAAACATGATTTTATTTCTTTCAAAATTCAGAATGATGATCCATAATTCATCTAAGGCATATAGGAATAAACCAAAAATTAATTTGTCCCATTTGTGCTCGATATGACTCCAAGTGCTTGTTTTCAATATAAAAGTGTCATTTTAGTGTACAATGTATGTCGTAAAGTCAAAAACTAATCAAATGGGGTCTTATTATATTGAAAAATTAGGGAAATGATCCATAATTCATTTTTGGTATTTAGGAATTGACCAAATAATAATATAACATACAATGTGGCTAGTATGACTCCAAGTGCATGTTTTCAATATAAAAGTGTTATTTTAGTGTAAAACGTGCATCACATAACCAAAATCGAGTAAACGAGATTATATTTTCATGAAAATTTAAAACAATAATAAATTATACTTTTTGGTAATGTAGTAATTTAATTTATATCAATCCAAAACACTTTTTGGCTAATATTACTCAATGATCTTGTTTTCAATATAGTAGTGTTATTTTAATTTAAAAGATATGTCACATAGAAAAAACTATGAAAACAATATCATATTATCATGAAACTTTATTAAAATGACCCATAATACATTTTTGATATATATGAATTGATCTCAAATAAATCCTACAAAAAATGTGTCTGGTATGACTCAAAGTGTGAGTTTTCATTATAATTATCATCTTAGTTTAAAAATCATTTCACATAGAAAAAACTAAGTAAACGACTTTATATTTTTATAAAACATTATTAAAATAATCCAAAACTCATTTTATACATGTTGGAATTCAATGCACATCAATCTGAAACATTATATGTCAAATATGACCCTAAGAGTGTGTTTTAGAATAAAAGTGGCATTTTATTGTAAAACATGCATCACATAACCAAATATAAGTAAATGATCTTGTATTATTTTCAATCATTAGGAAAATTATCCATAATTATTTTTTTGGTGTGTAGGAATTGATCGTACATCAATACGCCAAACGATGGGTCCAGTATGACTCAAATGTGTGTTTAGAATATAAAAGTTTCATTTTAGTGTAAAACGCATGTCGCATACACAAAACCAAGAAAAAAGCTTCATTTTTTTCATAAATTAGGAACACAATCCGTGTTTTATTTTCCATTTTAGGGAATCAACCACACATTAATCAAACACATGATGTGGTATGTAAGAATAAATGCCCATGTTTTTAATATAAAACTGTCATTTTAGTGTAAAAAATGCATCACATCAACAAAACTGAGAAAATGAGCTTGTATTTTATTGAAGATTTTGGAAAATGATATTTAATTAATTTATGTTGTGTAGGAATTGACTGAACATCAATATGAAACATTATGGGGCTGGTATGACTCCGACTAGGTGTTTTCAATATAAGTGTCATTTTAGTTTAAAAAGGACCTCACATAGCCAAAAACGAGTAAATGAGATTGTATTGACAAGAAAATATAGGACAATGATCCATAATTATTTTTATCATGAAGAAATTCACCGCACATCAATCCAATGAATGATGTGGTAGGTATGAATCAATGTTCATGTTTTAAATATAAAAGTGAAATTTTAGATTAAAACAGATTTCGTATCACCAAAAATGAGAAAACGATATATTATTATCCATAAACATTAGGAAAATGATCCCTCATACTTTTTTGATGTCTAGGAATCGATGACACATCAATATGATGCATGATGTGGATGGTGTGACTTAGAGTGTGTATTTTCAATAGAAAAATGTCATTTTAGTATAAAACACATGTCACATAGCCAAAAATAATAAAAAAGATCATATTATCATGACAATTTAGGATGGTGCTTCGTAATTCCTTTGTGGCATAGAGGAATCAACCACATGTCAATCCAATACATGATGTGGCTGATATGACTCAAAGTGTATGTTTTTAATATTAAAGTGTCATTTTAGTGTAAAACACATATCACATTGCTAAAACTGAGTAAATGGGTGTATATTGTCTTTATAATTTATTATAAAGATCCATAATTAATTTTTGGAATGTATTAATTGATCACACATCAATCCAACACATGATGTGGCCAATATGACTGATGAACGTTCTCGTGCACACTCTCAAAAATATTTGTGATTTTACTAAGTGCAACACAATGGATGACCTAGTTCATTCTCTAAATCAGGAAGTGAATTAAAAAACTCTTAATAGTCTTGAATGAAACTAGAAAATAATTTAAAACAAATGACACACAAGATGGGGGGGGTTTGTTTAGTGACTCTCAGACAATAGACTACACAACAAACGAGAAGGAACAATTAAAGACATAATTTCATTAAAAAAACTTATATGAGAAGACATAGTTGATATAATACACCCCCTTAATCATTAATTTATCATTATCCCATATGATTATAATTCTTTTAATTATGAATCCCTAACCTTGTCAACCCCTAAACCCTATGGAAATTAACGTGACCACAAATATTGAAAAAATGAGCCTTAGGTCAACTTTTGGACTTCCAATCATAGAACCCTACTTTGATTATGATCCAAAATCCAAAATATGATCAATGGTATGTTAGAGAAGTATCTCCTACCTTGATTTGAGAATTAATTGTGTTTTTGGATGAGACATGAACCCTACAATTCTATCCCATGTTTAATGGACTTTACAATTAATGTTTCACTCACACGATTTACACAAGGCCGACCACGTGGTCAAGTGCAAGTCGATCGAGTAACCTAAAAATTAAAAATAAATTAATTGATCAATATTTATGAATTAAAGTATGTTTATGGATTCAAAATAAAAAAAATAAAGGGAGTTGGGATTAGATCAACTAAGAAAGAAATCCCTCTTCCATGGGCGGAGTTGTCATCATAGAGATGGTTTGCATATGAAATGGATTGAAAGGATAACAATCAATACAATCTCAACTATTTTATTCCATCCCAAGAATAAAAATAAGAAGATGAAAAGTGAAAAACACAAAAGATTAATTGAAGAAAAAATCAATATACAAGAATGAAAGCAATGAAATACAAAGAGGAGGTGGGAGAGGAGAGCCTTGTTGGAAGAGATGTTTTCACAAGGCCTTACTTCTTCCAAGAGTTGTGAGGGACTCCCAAGAGACACCCTTTTGTAATAACCTTCCTAATTCATTGACCCACCCTCCCAATGAGTGAAAATATACTTTAAATAGAGATTGCGAGGGACAGTGTTACAAGACTTTTTTATGTGTGAAAGGGAAATTCGGCCAAATTGTTTAATCCCACTTGCACTGCATAGATAACCTCCAAAACACATTAATTGTCCAGCCTTATAGAAGGAGGATTTGTTCATAATCATGTCCCCGGGCTTCCCTCCATATTTGAGCCCAATCCAAGCCCGAATGAAGACAATACAACCCAAATGGTGAAGTGTTGTCCAATCTGGATAGTTCAGTCCAACTTTGTCTTCATGACCCATTTACTCCACTCAAATGTGTGATCCATCTCCCATGTACTAAATAGAATTTTTAACTCACTAATCCAGGAACACAGTTAAATTTTTTTATCCAAAATATTTTACATAAAAATATTTATTGCCAAAATACTATAGTTAATTTTAAAAGGGTAAAACTGAAATTTCCATCAAATTTTCAAATTAATGATCTAATATTCAATATTATATATATTAACATATTTAGAAAAATTTGAGGAAATTATTTCATTTTTTATCAATAAAATATTCTATAATAGTGTATTTTATCAATGACTCAAATTGCTTATTTTCAATAAAAATTTCATTTTAGTTTAATGATACTATTATTAAAAACTATCTAAGTAGTTAATATAATTAATAAATGATAATATCCTTAATATATTCAGTAATTAACAGTATAAATTATATATATCGTTAATTAAAAATATAGTTCATAATTAATAATATAATTATTAATTAATACTATTATTAACAATTAATAATATATAACAATATAATCATCAATAATATAATTAATAGTATAACTTATAGTATCATTTAATAATATTGTAATTAAAAACATAATTTATCACATGTGAATTATATAACATTAAAATTAAAATTTGTTCTTTTTTTCTAAACTATTACTAAAAAACATTAGTTTCATTATAGGTACATGCTTTTGTATGATGATTGATCATTAGAGAAATCCTACAATAAGAGTTTTGATTTGGTATATTGCTTGTATGTTTTTTATTTATTTTAAATATCACATTAATGTAAAAAATTTGTTTGGAAATTTTGAATTGAATTGACAGTGAAATTTTTTATTTGTATTTAAATATATTTTCTATAAAATTATCAATCTAATTTGATTATATCTTTGTAATATTGTTCTGTTACATGACTATTGTAGGGATGCATGTTTTGTAGTAGCTTTATGGCCTTGATCAACACTATATTAGTGCCGATAAAGGTCTCATGTATCAGTGATATAACTAAAGAACTAATAAAGGCAATATTTATCAACACTTTATTTCTAGGACTGAAAATGGTTCATAACTTTTAAGGGAACTCTGATTGTTGATTTTTTTAATGAAAAGCCCATTTTTATTACTGAGATATAATATATTTGTTGTAGTGTTAGTTTTATTTATACATTAGAATATAAATATATAGAAAAAATTTCATATATTCAAATTTAAAAATTTAATTGTAAAAATAAATTTTTAAACTTATCTAATAGTGAAATATATATTCAAATATACAAACCATAAAGAAATATTCATTTATTATCCATTTTATTAAAAATAAAAAAATTATCCTTTTTATTTACCTTATAAAAATTTATGAATATATATACACCTAGCCAAATGTATATAATATGTTTATATACGTGAATGTGTGTCTTTAGGAATTAATATAAAATATATATTTTTGTATATATTTTTCCAATATATGTAAATATATATATATATATATATATTAAAATAAGTATATATTGAAAACTAAATAAATAAATAAATAAATATATATAAATATATAAAAATGAAAATCCTATAAGCTAGTAGTAAGTGTACATGTTTTGTATTAATATATATTTGTACATTGTAATAAATATATAGTAATGATCATATACATTTATATATATAGAAATATATATATATATATATATACTGACAAAAATGTACATATAATAAATATGGATTTTATAATTACCTTATAAAAAATTTAAATGTAAATAATATGTAAATATATAAATATACATGTAAATATATAAATATATATGTAAATATATAAATATATAAATAAATATATAAACATATATTCTGATGGTGATCATGTCTTCTAGGGTTTTATATTTTTGACGAATTTCCTTGGAGATTCTGAAGTCGATATTTTTGGCTAGAGGGGACCTTCTAAATCCCCAAATGAAAGAAGAGATGACTGGTTCAAGGGTGTCTACATCCTCCTCTCATGGATTTGGATTATGTGATGTAGATCACATTTTCAACTCAGGAAAGGATGGAGTTTTTGAGATAATTTTTAGAAGACATCACTTGGGTCATATTCGTTTCCACTAGTAGTTGATTATTGACATGTTAAAGCATTGTGAAATCACTATTATTTCCAAAATGGTTTTACATTTTAGAAAAAACCCATGTATGATTGTATATCTGGAGTGCTAACTCTACAGTGATTCAGGATTCTAGGATTGGAAGTGTTTCCTCAATAGGCATGGGAATTTCTGCCTTCAATTACCGTTGGAGTGATTCAAGAAAAAAGTGGGGGGGGGGGGGGGGTTGGTATGATCTATCTCAAACCAAGTATGCTATGTATCTAGTATTGGGATCCTCGTTTAAATCCCTTCACAATTCTAAATATGATGACTCACGTTTTGGTTCATATTTATGCTTTAAACTATATTTTGTGGCATCCAAAGACGATGTTTGATATATCTTTGACAATTGGGGCTCCTATAAAACATGATTGTGTGACTAAAGAATCAAATTTTGGATAAATTGTGAGTTTTTTGGAGGATGTGGATCTCAACTCCATTCTCATTGAAAATATTGTCATGTCCACTCTAGATTTGAATTTTTATTTAACTATAAACATTGTGAAAATACCTTTGTTATGCATCTATTTTCTTTTTATTGGACATATCAAGGAGATGTTCCAATTAATTGATACATTTTTATTTTTACAATATATAATCTCATTATGTATATGGATGTAGGTGGATGGGTTTTACCAGGTCTGGGAATGTTTTAGGTGTGGGGGTCTCTATTATGCCACCTCTTGTCCGGAATTCTACTAGAGCCAATGGGGAGTTATAGCCAGTGTTTTTAAAATGGTATATGAGGAGAAGAAGTAGGTTGAATTATAATATATTAATATAAATACCTTATGATATTTTCCTATAAGTGTAGGATATGGGACATAAATAATGGGATTATGTAGTGAATGGGGGCTCTGATGGGGCCATTTTCTAGTGTTCTGATCCAATTCATATAGATGGTGAGATTAATGCTCAATAATTTATTGACAATCAAATGAGGCTTGAGAAAATTATTGAATCAAGCTCTAAAGGGAAATAATAATCTTGATGGTTAAGCTCCATTGAGGATTAAACCATGTAATCGCATTTACGAGTTTAAAAATGGTATTCTTCTAGGAGTACATTCAATGTAACTAATAAAATAACACAAGGACCATTTTGAGTATCTTGGTGGATGGTTATGTGCCTCTTGCGGCAATAGGTAGTCCCATGTTATATTCCTATAAGAGAGACATATCTTCTACATGTCATGTTGAAGAAATAGGTTCACATAATACCCTAATTGATGTACATGACTTCTTAGAACCAGCAGCTGATTCAGTTCAGATGGATGTCTCCCCCTATCAGTAGTTTACAGAAGCAGGTAAATTTTATGTCTATGGGTTTTGTAATCTCATCCTCTATTATGGGAGTGATAGTAGATATCACAACTCCTTTTTATTGATTGACTTTGATATATCCATGGAGGGATTATCTAATCCTATAAGTAATGAGGAAAATTAGGATTTGTAGGTATTAACTGATGTTGTAGCAGCTAATGTGGAAGAGTCTGAGGATAATGGGTTTTGTTTAAAATAGGTTAAAACCTAGAAGTTTATATGAAATCCTAGAGGAAGATGGGGATAATGTGCTTATCAAAATTAGGTTCTCTAATTATCTCAGATACAGTACCTAGAAATCATTTTAATTCATGAGGACTTACATGGTCAAACTCTATAGGATGGACTTAGTGATTTTTTTCCTTCATTGGTCTTTTTAATAATTCTGGACTATGGGATGGCTATTTTTCTTACCCATATTTCTCCTTTCTCTGTTGTTTTCGTATCTTCGTTATAATTGGTCTTGAACCCAACTATTATCTATAAAAAAATATAATATAAAAAAATAATATGGATTAGTGGTTAGAGTGTTAGCTTTGAAATTTGATGTCTCAAGATCATGTCTAGGTGGACATGGAATAGCATGGAGGCTATAAGGAATTGATAAAGGGTAGGAATCATTGATAAATGTTTGGGGGTAATAGATGAGTAGGGGGATTGGGTGAGGTATGGCCTTGGTTGTGAATGAGAACTTCTAATGGGTCATTGGAGCGATGATAAATTAGAGTTGGGATATAGTATCATACCTCAAAAATTTGCAAAAAAATAATTTTATAGTTTTATCATCATTTTAAGAGCTGAAAAATGAACCTTTTATCAGTGATAAAAAATTACTGATAAAAAATACCCTCTATCAACACATTATTTTAGCACTGATAAAGGAGTTCATTATCAGTTCTTTGGTTATCATTGATAAGTTACAAAAAAAATTTAGGGAGCATAACATGTCATTTATTTTCAGTACTATCAAAGACAATTTTGATCACTGACTATGTGGGTTTCTATAGTTTTTTAATAAATTTTATTCATTACTCTTCATTTTCTCTAAAAAAATTTGGACGATCGTGTATTGGGTTTTTTGTTTTTTCACTTTATTTAGACAAGTTAAATATATCAAAACCTATTAGTCGCATCAGATCATAATAAATATGGTGTTTTTAGGAACATATGAAAAAATTTAAAAAACATGATATCAAACAAAATGATATATGAATATCATTGGTTATGATTCGATTGTGGAAAATATTTTCTTATTTTGGAATTTTTACTACATATTGAGGAAGAAATATAGAATATCACAAACTAAGATATTCCTTGATGATATATTTTAAACACATCCTCATGTTATAATTATCACAGATGATATCATTAAGAACCATATTATTTTTATCAGGTGGGAGTCCATTTAAATTATGAATAATTCTTTATATTGGTCTTAATATACATGCCTAATTGGATCATAGTTGTGTTGTGTATGTACATGGATTTTTTGGAACTTGGATCCCCGAATTGTGGAGAAACATACTGGGCCACATAATATATAGAAACCATGCAATCCATTCTACGTGGTTTCCCTAACCATGTGATGGATAGACAATGGGCTGAAGGAGGCCACATGGTTTGATGAAACCATGATTCCTAAGGCACATGCCTATGTAGTTATCTTAGTAAAATGTACTGAAGCTAAATCTCATGGTTGTCACATCCTTTCTCAAACCATGTACCCAAACCATTCATATACCCTCTATAGGTAGGGATCCAAGCACAGTTAGTACATGGTTTTAAAAACCATTCACCCTAGTTTTTCTTTGGAAAATGATCCAAATGACCTTAAGTGTTTAATAATAATACCCATCTCTCATATTTTCATTTCCAGTTCCAGTAACCTCTCTTTTCATCCATTGGAGATCCCGTGTTCCTTCCTCATAGTCTTTTCTCCCCATTCATCATCCGATGTCTGGTTCGAATTTCGATCATTATGTCGGATAACCATTGGTATCTTCTTTAATACTTCAGATTAGTTATTCATTTGTATTCCTCTCAATGTCAATATTTTAAATCTGGATAAATTTCTCTTTTTGTAGTGCATTGAACCATTTTTATTTTTTATTCCAATATAGTAAAAACTAAAGGTTGATACTATATGGGGAGAGTGTTATAGGCTCAAGGTAGGTGGTATATGAATCATCCCTTAAGTTTTACTATTTTACAAACTATCACTATTGTGTAAATGCTGATTTCATTGGACATTGCCTATTTAATTCATATTCCACACTTATAATCATCATTTTTATATTATAGATCCCCTTTTTATAAATTCTATTTATGTCCTTGGATGTTATGACCTCAATGCCAACCACCCAAAGTAGGGATTTTTAATATTTATTCTTGGGGACCCATCCCAGTCTATATGCACCACCATTAAAGTGTGTTTTTTATTTTAAATCATAAAGGAATGTGTTATAATTAAATTAATGATTTGTTAATGGATATTACTGTTTATGACACTTTCTCAGGGGTGCTCACGTTCGTCTCGTTCGGGGACGAGAGGTGCAGTTTTTGTTGCCCCGAATTCCCGCTTTCCAAAGGCTGGTGACATCTTTTACTTATTTCAGGAAGTCTACTCCTTGATCAAAATAGGATGATGGGATGTCAGTTCTTCCTCCCATGGATTCCTCCTTGGAACTCATCACCTAATCTGGGTCTCCCTCATAGACTTAAGACGTTGTTTGTGAAACTCTTCCTGACACCATATCTTCATGGACACTTGTTAATTACAGTACTTCTGTCAGGACATTCCAAGGGGTCTGGTCTGGGTAGCAACCTTTGGTTAAGGGAGTAGTCACATTGGGCATCACTAGCATGTCTGGACACTGGGTGATTTTCATGTCTGTCTTATGTCCCTTATCATAGAGATTCTTGAGGGTGTGGAAGCCCGATTCATCCCACATCGAACGAGGGGAATAATATGCCATGGGCATGTATATGTGGTTTTCCTTAGCTTCCCATGTTTAACAAAGGGTATGCCGCATGTTTAACGTCTAGCGGAGACAGATTGGGCTGATCAAAACACTGGCTAGAGTGGATCATATGGAGGAACCCCCTAGAGGGAACATTGATATTGGGGACAACATGTGTGTGGTTTCCCAAATACTGTTAAATGGAATGGGGAATGGGGTGGAATGATCCCATAGGGATGTGGCGGCCTGACTAAGGGTCAGGATGGATGATGGAAGGTTCCGTGAAAGGAAAGGTGAATGAGATGTAACCATCATGAGGATGATGATGGTTTTGGGATTGAGCCTCAAAGAGGCTTCCTACATATCCCCATGCTAGGGAATCAAAGTCTACATAGTTCATTTGATGATGACTTACTGCCGATTGCGGTTCAGCGGCTTGTTGTTGGATGGGGTTGCAATGGCTTACCACTAGATAAGGTCACAATGTCTTACCACTGGATGGGGTCACAATAGCTTACCGCTGGATAAGGTCACAATGACTTACCACTTGATGGGGTCTCAAAGGATTACCGCTAGATGGGGTCACAACGACTTACCACTAAATGAGGCCCATAATTTAACATCATACAGGATGGGGGAAGACCGACATGAAGGGGGTCCAAACTGCTGGGTGTCAGGATTGAACCTTAGGGAGGCTTCCTACAAACCCTGCCTTGGAAAGGATCAAAAACCTCGTAGTTCAGGCGGTATCATTTGTGGCTTACACTCTGAGGTGGCCCATGGGGTCGATGAACAACGTGTATAAGGACCTGGGGTCCAGGTGGATGGTGGGCTTGAACCTCAGAGAAGGCTTCCTACGTACCTTGTCTTGGAAAAGATGAAAGACCACGTAGTTTTTTTTGTTGGCATGGGGATTACACTCTAGGCTACCTAGGGTGTTGGTGAACTGACGTGAAGATGGTCGGAATGACCAGGTGTGGGGATTGAACCTTAGGGAGGCTTCCTACGTACCTTGCTGTAGCAAGGATCAAAGACCTCATTGTTCAAGTGGTGGCATGGGGCTTACACTCAAGGCTACCCAGGGTGTTGGTGAACCGACATGAAGATGGTCGAAATGACCGGGTGTTGGGCTCGAACCTCAGGGAGGCTTCCTACACACCCTGCCTTGGTAATGATCAAATACCTCAATGTTCATGTCTGGAGAACCGACGTGAATGGGGTCGGAATGACCGGGTGTTGGTGGGATTGAAACGAAGGGAGGCTTCCTATGTACCATGTCTTAGTCAGGATCAAAGACCTCGTAGTTCATGTGGCAGGGTGTGGGGCCTACACTCTAGGCTGCCCATGATGAGGATGTCAGGGTATGTGCTAACTCTAAGCCTACGTGAGTCATGCTCGATGTGAGAAACAAGAGGCAGCAGATTCCTGACGGTCACATCACGAAAGGTTCATCCATGGGATGTGGAGTGGTGATTACTTGTGATCGCAGCCTAAAAAGTAAATAGGGGCTTATGCATGGTTAGTAGCCCGAAGAGGCTGGGACTTACTCCAGGAGGGAGTCCTGATGGAGAAAAAGTGCAACAGGAGAGGGATTTGGGACCAAAGAAAGGATAAACACCCTTCCCCATCACTTTCTTTGCTGGCCCTTGGGACCGAAGAAGAGAGGAGGAGCAGGGAAGCTGCCTCCTGCAAGAAAGCTAGGGGCTTACACTGAGATGGTTTCCCTTTCCCCATAGACAAAATCCACTCCCATAAGGAGGATATCTTGCCCATGGAGATCAGTGGGTGTGGAGAATGTCCAAGGTGGGGGTACCCTGCGTGCGAGGCATTGGGAGAGGTTACAGTTTAACGTCATGTTCTGAGGATGAAGGTGTTTGGTAGTTTATCATTCTGCATCTCGGATGAGGTGGGTTTGCTCCGCACCCCTAGGACTTAAATAATCGGTACCCTCTGCTCCTTGGTGCATAGAGGGGACATGAAACGCCATGGTGAGGGGGTGTCATAGAGCGAACCATCGGGGGGTCCACGTTAGTGTTGCTATGTGAAGAAGAAATATCCATCAGCGTGCCTATGCGATGAAGCATGAGGAGAAGCAACACAATAGGCGGTATCACCCAGTGGACTTTGAAGTTACTTCGTTCGAACTTAGGAGCTTGCACGGGAAATGAGTATACATCAAAGGAACTATGGGCGTGGGAGGCGCCCAAAAATTATGCCCGAGAGAGGGACATCACAATCGCACAAGGCATGAGGATTGTGCGCAAAAGGGACCGTTGTGTGAAAAAGGGGCCGGGCTAGCACAGAAAAGGGATTGTACACGCGAAAAAGGGAGGGACAGTGCGAAATTGATCACTGGCTGCGAAAAGGAGCAGGCCGGTGCACAAAAGTATTAGCGCATGGGGGACCCAATTGCACATATTTGGAAGGAATTTCACGCGGGGGAAGGGGATCAATGGGACTTAGAAGAAGATCAAGACTGAGGGGTCTTGTGCAAAGGCAGACCCTTCGGTGACCTGGCGCAGAAAATTTAGTACCTAAAAGCCATATTTTGTGCACATGAGAAGTAAAAGTTGCACTGGGGAGATGGTTCAGATTCTTCCCGCTGAAGTTGAAGGGGTGTCCTTTTATTTATAGGCACTTGGGATCATGGGTCCGCGCGAAAAACTAGCCGGCACGAAATATTTTTCTCTGGGGCATCTTCAGCACCGAAAACAACCGCATGGGGTGGCACTACATCAACGTTTTGGACGTACATGGAAAACTCTCGCGAAACCTAGAGTTTTTGGGGCGTGGTAGATTGTTTTCACGCAACTCATTATTTTTTTCATGCCGCCCGTCTGGGCCCCCCCCGGAAAGGATTGTCGGTTCCAAATATGGCTTCGCTTTGTCACTCCTGAACCTTCCTCAGCCCCGGAGCACTTTTCAGCGTCACAAATTCCCCCTAAGAATCTGATCGGCGCGGGGCTACAACGGTCAGTTCCGAGGGAAACTCCGTGATACATGACTTTATAGGGCCGTCGCGTGCTTAAAACCAGAGCGGTGCAAAAAACCATTCCGGAGAGCGCGAGACGCTTTTCACGGACGTGCGAAACCTCTCATCACGCCTATAAAAGGTTCTGTGGGTCCCCCATTCCATATGGATTTTCCCGCGCGATAAGCCCGGAGCTCTCATGCACGAAAAAAATTCCTCCTCCTGCGTGAAAAATGATTCAGTTGCATGTTATTCACCGTGATATGTCTTCCATTTTCATGCCAACCCGGGATTTTCCGTGCCAGCCCTGATTTTTCACACTGACTGCATATTTTTTGCGTCAGCTTCTAATTTCTCACTCTGGATCCTACCTTTTCATGCCAACGCCGTAGAACCTTTCTAGTAGGAGATGTCCTACAATCAGGCTGATGGTGAGAGGGAAGCCGCATATGTTACTCAAAGGGCTGATATGGTCACCAACCCTGAGGTTTATGGTGCCCATAGGATCATATCAAACAACCATACTCTGTTCAACATGTTGACCCCAGGGAAGAAGGAGTATGCACTGTCTTCCAACCTGCCAATCTAGGATATTAGAATCAAGGAGGAGGTATTTGTGCCAAGGTTTGAGGTTGACACACCGCGGTCATGGGTGACCCATGAGGATGACCTACCCTAGTATAAAATCACTTACAATGGCCATCCTGCTAGATAAACTTGACACCTGGACATTTACGTCCTGAATCCCAGGACCAGGACCATCTCAGGGAGTGTCCCTGTTGTGGAGAGTTGTCCAGCCATTTATGCAAGCACCTTCTGTCAGAGTGTTACTGAAGATAACAAAGGTTGGATGCATGATTGTGATCTATGGTCTGGAGGCAATTTCACTAGTGAATGGGCCTAGGAATATTGGGTTTTCCAGACGTGCGACCAGTTTGGGGCCGAACTACGGCACATCGGTTTGTTCGAGGCGGTGTGGAAGTCGTAGTTTCACTTCTACCATCAGCCTGAGCTCAGGCCAGAGTTGTTTACTCGATGGTCCCCTGATACCAATATCTTCCACATTCATCATGGGGAATTAAGAATCATCCTGTGGGACATCCATTGCATTGGGGGTATCCCTTTGGATGTGCATCAATATGATGAATTCCTCCCGACAAGTAACACCTAGGGTAACAGATCACGAACCCCTATGATGATATGGAACCTTCTCGAGTTGGAAAAGGAGAGGCTGAGGGTCAAGGATTTCATGAAGGACATTTCTTATAGGAAATGGTTCAGCTTGTTCCTAGAAAAAGATCCGGAAGTCTAGATATTAGGGCGAGGGAGACGGTGTCCGACCGTGGAACAAAGGAGCAAAAACAGATTGTACTGAAGGATCCTCAAGGTGGGGGAATATCAGTTGTGGGGATTCAACATAAATGAGAGCTGGGACCCGAACGTCCAATACGCCATATTTCTTTCCACATTTCTGAGTGGTTGGCTCTTGCTGGTGATGGATGCAAGGATGGGAGTTCGCCCAACGACCCCAGTGATAACAGGAATCATGGCTGCCAATCAAATATTCTATCTGGTAGTCCCCATGTTGGCTCATCTGTATGCCATTTTAGGATACATTTTGAGAGGAGGATCACTAAAGAGGATCTATGGCCCCTTCTAGATTTTTTATGCCTTGGTTGCGGCCCATTGTGGCGGGTATACCTTCCCAAATGCCATTCATCCTCCAGCTAATGGCCTAGGACCTTCCTTGATAAACATTTCCAGGGTAATGCCAATGACAGTCAATGATGAGGGAGTAAGGATCAGGATCATAAATCATGCCAACATCACTTTCTGCCCATTCCCCACCCTGTTAGGCCAGATGATAGATAATGGGAAAGGATCACTAAAGTAGAGGGAATACTTCCAGAGCATCAGAGGTGGGTTTCTCGTGGCCCAGATTGACGGGAAGATATTTTGAAAGCCCTATGTGCCGTCTGGGTTTTCCAGGCAGTTTGGATGCCTTCAGCGGATGCCGAAGAAGGTTTACACAGATGTTCGAGAAGAGAGGCACCCTTGCGTTCTTCTCCAAATGTGGCTGATGTTCACAGCCCCGGGCTCTGGTGATGTCATCACCTTTCCCCCCACTTGAGTTGACGTTGTCCTGTCAATAGAACGTGCCGAACATTGGGATATAGTGTACCCCAAGGGACTTTTGTGGAAGCGAGTCCAAAAACTCAAGGTAGCCAGTGTAGAACCTAGGTGGAGAGAGAGCATATATGGTGCTGTTGGGATGGAAATTTCGGAGGCACGTAAGGAAACTGATACCATATAGGCTGGGGCTTCAATAGTGGGGAGGTCGCATGGCATAGCCGAACCCTCATCGTCTAGGGGGAGAGGGGCTCATGTAGCTACCAGGGAACTCTCGGGGAAGAAGATAAGGTATCTGCTTCAACCCTCCAATAATGCAATCTTCCCGGCTCTGTGGTCATCCTGGATGACCCTCAGATAGTCGATGGGAAACGAAGCTCTTTGAAAAAAGATAATGTGAGATAGAATCTAGATGTTAGATGTCAGACTCTTTCTGGTTGTTGACAGGGTGAAATTTCACCGTCTGCATGCATACCTGATAGGCATGGATGCGTATGCACGTCAACGGGGTCGGCGTGCAGAGAAAACATTCTTGGTGAAAGTAATTCATGACCAAGAGAATGATCTAGAAAGGATTCCATCAGAGGATGATGACAGTGACGATGAGCTAGAAGGCACTGAGATGGAAGAGGAGGAATAAGGAGAAGGTGAATGAGGGGGTGAAGAAGAAGAGGATCCTGAAGGTGGAGGGTCTCAGGGGGCGTCTCACCAAGGGAGTCTCCAGGAGAGTGGTGAGATAATCAGCTCTAATGTGGATATAACTAAGCTGTTTGAGGTAATTCTCAGCTCTTATCTATCCATTCCCATCATCATCTTTTGTAGCCCTCAAATAGATCTTCTCATACAGTTTAGGATCATTTGGGCACCGACCAAGTGTGTCTATGCGAAGGGGAGGAGGAGCTGGTAGAACGAGGTGGGGAACCGATGCCCATTATTGAACTGATGGGTGCTGAGGGATCCCCCACAATGGCAGCTCTTGTAGTAACTAGAACACCAGAGGCTACTTCTTTTTTCTCATATAAGTTCATTACATCAATGCCGGTTAATCACCGTTGGAGAGCTCAATTGATCAGGGTGTTCATTGTTTGTGCAGTAATCACAGCCTTGGATGCTCGTCAGGCTACCAAACCTAGGTCGTCTGCAATTGATTCAACTGCAAATGTGCTGTCCCATTTGGGGCACACTTCTCAAACTAAGCCGACCCCGACACTCAGTGAGGAGAGAGGTGGACATCAGAGATACTCGTGTTAGGGCAGGGCTGGAAGTCGGTGAGGGAGATACTGAGACTGAGGCGAGGGGGGACGGTCGCCCAGGCATTGAAGAGATCAACCCCTTGGGAGGGGCGCCCGAAGAAGACCCCACTGTGGGTATGTTGGCTGATTTCCCTGACTATCATCCTACAGACCCTGAGGAGATTGATGATTCAGACTCGAAGGCGGCCGAGGAGAGCCAAATGACGCGGCAAAAAGGGTGGAAGTGTATCAAGCACTTTCTCTGTCAGCCCCATACAGAATGGCTGAAATGGATGGGATCACTCCAAACCTGGCTGTGCGTTCTCTGTGATGGGGGGGTGGAAGTGTATCAAGAACTTTCTCTGTCAGTCCCATACAGAATGGCTGAAATGGATGGGATCCCTCCAAACCTGGCTGTGCATTCTCTGTGATGGAGGGGTGGATGCTCAACGCCTTCATTTGACGGTCCGTAACTACATGGTCGAGATGCTTCGTGAGAGCAGCCGATGGTCCGACATTTCCCAGTGTCAGGAGGAGTCAGGGAGTACCCAAGCCTTCATCCAGGTAGAATAAGAGGCCTGACGTCTTGATGAATAGGTGAAAGAAAAGAAGATATTCATCTCAAACTATTCTGATCTTGTGGAGCAGTTGAGGGCCCAGTTGGAAGTCACCCATGAGCAACTAGTGGGGGGAGGTCACCAAATATCTGCACTTCAAACTGAATAGACGCAAGAACATGCTAGAGTCAGTGGACTGCACTATATACCCACTGATGAAGAGAGAGTCCTCAGGGGGTGGGAGGATGTCCTGGAGGCCACCAGCGAAAGGGTAGAGGCACTGGAACGATCCATCCATGAAGCTGATCCTTAAGGGACCTATTTTGGCTGAACTCATAAACTCATTTATCCTTAATGATTCTTATTCTAAACTTCATGTATGGATGAATTTATTTACCGGTTCACTGGGTTTAACGCATTTATCCACAACCCTGGAATAAATAGCAACCCACTCCTAAGCTCACGCGTGTCACACCCATTGTGAGAAATAAAGGATGTTCGTACTATTACTTCGCTTGATCATGGGAGAGTCAACCGAGCATCAAGAATCTGGGGTTTGAATAACCGATCCAAGTTTCTGGGAGGAAATGGGAGAGACTTGATTGGAGAATGAAGCTCTCAGAATAGACGAATTACCATTTTACCAGTGTGCTTTTTCACACAAATGAGATAATACCAAGGGTGCTGGAATCAATCCGAACAGATGGTAATGGAAGGTGTGAATCATGATACCCAAGATTCAGTACACTGTGAGGGTGGTGTGACAATGAAGAATAATTTTTGACCACATTAGAAACACATGAACCTTATTGTGTAATCATGGAATGGGGATAACAAATGTGTGCTGACTGCTAACCATGTTCGAAACACGGGGCCTGACCCAAAATGTCATCCATTATCCTTCTGGAACGTTGGATTGGGAAAATAGGTGGGCCATAGGCTGAGCATCCATACTATTAGGGGGTTCCCTTAGACATGAAATAGGATGAGGGTCTGAATAAGGGGCTCACAAAGCGTGTAATGTGGAGTGATGGGTTGTTCGAACAGAATCCTACACTCTTGAAATTACACCATCGTGGTGGAAGTGCATTAGAGTGGTGCACCAGTCTAATGATGGATTATTCCTTCTTTTAGAAAGAACCTCTTTGGCGAGGGAGCTGTCGCTTCCCAATGTCATTGGGGGGCATCCCGAACTTGTTCAGGGAACAAATGTAGTTGCATAGTTCCCCACAAGGGGTCAGGCCAAGGGGATGAGAATGAGGAGGAATAGGGTTTACGATTCCCGGGGCTGGACCCTAGTCGAAATACCTGGGTGTCTCTACGTATCCCATGAAGATTGAAATCAAGCCATATGTAGTTCTAGGAGATGTAGTGCACTTTAATGTCTCACAGTAAGGATGCAGAGCGGTCTTTGTCTGTGGTCACAGAGCTTGAACCATTGATGATAGGAAATGCAGGAGACATATGGTGGGGTAATTATAAAATCCGACGTGAATGGGAACCTGGGATTCTGACCACCACATGTTCCCTTGGAAGGTTTCTGGTCGAGGGACCGAAAACGAGAGTTAATATGGGCCCGAGGAAAAGTGCACAGACGTTCCTACGTACCCCATGAGGATGGGGATCAAGCTGCACATAGTTCTGGAGGTGTCATGGAAAGGTACCAATTCTAGGGATAAAAAGGGGCGTGCGGGTGTGGCCCTCTTACCAAAAGAAGTGGAATTTGATAAATCTTATTTTGTCCTTTAAGGTAAATGTTTTTTGTGAAGTGGTTTCCCCTTGAGTGAGGACATCATGTTGTAGTGATATTTTTCATCGTGCATCCAGGAGGTTAAAGTCACAGTTTAGGGTCATGTGATAGGACCAGGTGTGCATTTTAACACCATGTGGCACATTCGTAACACCGTACGTGATTCCATGAAATAAACCTTGGTCCTAGGGGCCAAAATTGAGGTAAAAGGGTAAGGGGTAGGAGAAACTTGCTCCGAATTGAGCTGGACCCGAAAACAAGACGTCCATGTGTTCCTACGTATCCCATGAGGATGGGAATCAAGCTATATGTAGTTCTCACAATGGGGTAATATGAAAATATATTTGTTTAAGGTCTTAGAACTCGGACCATGGAGAAGTAGGAATATCCCAAGTAAAGGTGGACCTTAACCCAATACATAATCCTACTTGAGTTGAACTTGGTGTAGGAAACAAGGGTGGATAAAGTATTCACAATACATGAAATACATTCCAAGTGGGAACCAGTGAAGCCCTGAATGATCACCTTATCACATGTTTTTCCCTCCTAACGTGAAAATGCGCACTGAGAGATAATACCAAGAATTTCGAAGTTCTACTTGAACATAATGAGGTGGTGAAGGATGTGAATCATGTAACTGACATTTTGGGATCAATGGGGTTGGTGTGACGATGGAGGAAGACTGTTGACCATGTTCGAAACACAACATCCATATCGTGTTAGCCTGAAATGGGGACAATCAAATGAGCATCGACCACTGACCATTTTCGAAATGTGGGATTTGTATCGATTTTTTGTCCACGAACATCGAGGACATTGTCTCATACTGTTAGGAGAGCCCTTAGGCCTAGCATCCATGCCACTTCGGGGTCCCTTCGAGTGTGAAAGGTGATAGAAGCCCTAATGAAAGGGAACACAAAGCCTGAGAAACGAGTGAAAGAATGTCCAAGTAGAGTCTAACATTCCAGGTACTAAACCAGAGTAACCTTAGGCACATTGGTGAATCGCTGAAGAGGGTGCTCAACTTGAGAGTAACCAATTTGAAGGGATGAGTATAGAATACAAGGATAGAGAACTCCCAGGAGGGAGTGGTACATGGCATTGTCGTTACAAACCCGATGTGAAGGAGGGCATAATCCCATGCCACACCATATACTCCCCTCCTCGGGAATGGGTAGGCCACGAGGCCAAGGTGAATGGGAGATTTATGAGAGATGGAGTTGGACCCGATGTCTAGACATTCAGGCAGTCCTACGTATCCAATGAAGATGGGAATCAAACCACACGTAGTTCTTGATGGCGCATATGTAACACCCCGAGATTTTATGAAAAATATTCATTTTAATTTCATTAATGTCTTCTGTTGTATGCTACACCAAAAGGATATTGCACAACACGAATCCCTGACTTGTCTTGCATTACACGCAAGCACGACCTTCCACAATAGCGTGTGTTGTACGCAATACCGAGTTTCGCTAAACAACGATATGTTATATAAACTAGCCGTTATGAATAGTAATACCCACCTTTTAAAATTTTATAAATTTTATCATTCAAAATGGACTTCATTTTTGGATTCAGAATATCGAAATTAGCCTAGGGTGAATTTTTGGTATTTTTCTAAAAACATTCAATTTTTGATGAATAGTGAAAACACTGGGTTACTATTCAAAAACCGACTTTTTAATTAAATAATTATTTATTTAATTTAAATTTATTTTTAGTTAAAAATTGATACATAATACCTATATAAGTTCAATTTATTTCATTGGAGTCATTTTATAATAATTTTAGATATATAAAAATTTTATTGAACTTTTCACTGTCTTTTACCCACCTCCTAGCAGAATTTGAAAATTTACATAAAACATAATTTTACCACTTCTGTGAGTGGAATTTCAAAAATACAAGAGACATGGTTATTATCAAGGACTGAAATATGGTTCAATGAGATGAAAATAACCTTTTGGTGAATTGTAACTTTTTACTTTTATTTACAACAGTTAAAAGTAAATAGGATAATTAAGTGTAAAAATGATATTATTATTACCCTAAAACATACCCTAATTATATTGGATAAGTGTAATTCGACCAAAAACAACCTTAGGAATAAAATATGACCTTTTAGGCCCACTTGGATTAGATTAGGACATTTAATATTAATTTATTTAAAGAAGGGTTAAAATAGTTAAAATCAAAGTTTAATAAGTAAATAATTTTTCATATAGGGCTATAAATAAGATAAATTCGACTATAAATATTCATTAGAAAGATACAAATATTTCCTACATAATGGTATTTTATTTATAATTTTTAGACATTAAATAAGTTAATTTATTTATGACACAAAGATGATGCATTAATTATCTTATTAATGAAATATTGACATAATTGATGTTATAAATACCCAAATAAATGTAATTTGAGACTTTTTATGAATTTAAATAATTTTATAGGTTAATATGACATGTTAGTTTTTATTTAATTAAATTTTTTAGAACTAATAATTTTCTTATAAGTTTCACAAAAATCAATTACCAAATAGTGTCAAAATTGACATACAATAGTTTTTTAAAAATATTATATTATTAGTTGTTATTTTATTCCTAAAAATATATGGTTCGGCCAAATGACTTAGATAAGGTTATATATATTAATAAAAAACAACTTGGGGTTCGTTTTTCATTTTATAGTATGTTTATTAACATTATAGTGTAAGAAAACAAGAAAACACGGTAAAAGTTAAATTACCTAACATAAAGTTAAATCAAAATGATAAGGTTAAAATAGAAACCTAAACTTGTCTAAATTATATTGGATTAGAATATTTCGACCCATCCACACATTAGATTCGAAATAACTAAATTTGGAGCTATTAAAAACCAAATATGACTTTATAATAAAATAATATTTTTAGTTATTCCAAAGGTGCCCCTCTCCTCCCTTCTAAAAGGGCACCTCATCCCTCTCTTCCTCACACCACTTTGAGCCTTCAATATCGGCCAAACCATTCCAAATTCTATTCTCCACATCTATAGAAACATCCTAGAGGTTATGGTCTTATTCAAAGACCAATTTTAGTGCCCTAAGAGGAGGTCTCAATGAGGCGTTTCAAAGAAGAGGTAATGTCTGTTAACGATTCTTTCAACTTTATTTATTATTCCACTTCTTCTTCTTTAGTTGTTTCATTATGAATTAATAACATTAGTATCACTAATATACTGATATGTTATTATAAGCATGAGACAAACCTATTTCACCATCTATCCATCCTACAGAAAACGAAATCACCGCGCGTGCGTACGTACAGAATACCGTCTCCACGAATGCGATGAGATTCATTTTCCATGATTAACCATTCATAAATGATTATAAAGTATATATAATGAATAATAATGAAATATATGAAATAATGAAGCTACTGGATTTATTAATACACACACACACACACACACACACACAGATATATATATATATATATATATATTTCATCTATTTATTCCATTCAATTCAATAAGGAAACAAAAACAGCGTTCATGCGTACGTACGGACTACCGTCTCCATGAACGGTGTATTTCATTCCTTTTATCGATCTATAATATATATATGTATATAATGAATATATATTATATATAAATCATGTTTTACATTCTGGAATTATGTAAATCTAGATATATGTAATAATATCAAGAACGACAAGTAGAAAAACATATGATAAATGAAATGATTTTACCCAAAACGCTACTTTAACATGGAACTTACAAAATAAAGGGTAATATAAAGTCATAAGTGAACCATATATGATATCATAACAATGAATATGATTCTATAATAAGTCAATGACATTATTTAAATCATTATACAGGAGGTTCAGAAATGTACGAAGCATATCGGACCTAAGGTAAAGGAAAATCTCGCAATCTCATTTTTATCCGAGATTGTTTATACTTCAGAATTTACTAGGGAATATTTATTATCCACATCCATGTTTCCTCAATATTTAATATTTTTATCCTTATAAAATTGTTTAAGTCCAATTTTACCCTTCTGTTAGTTTTTTTTAAAAGATATGAAATGAATCTTTTGTCATTTTTCGTACGAGGCACTTGTTGACTTTTCCGACATAAGTACGCGAATAATGGTTTTTTAACTTATACGGCATGAATGGATTTTTAAAACATTATTTCCAAGAAGCTTACTTTACAAGTTTTCAAGTATATTTTTAATCAACTTCTATTAGTTTAAAATTGAATGACATATTAAGAAAGGAAAAATGTTTTTGAAGTAGAAAGGATATTTTCCTCAAGAATGGAGTTCAAGTGTTGTAAAAAAATTATTTTCCATCTAAGATAATATAGGGTTATTTTTATATCCCTATTATTACATTGATTTCATTATGTTGTGATGGAATTATTTTTATGAATTCCTTTGTCTTATATGAATTGTTTTATGATGTCACGATGTTTAAGAATCCCATTTTTATTACATGGGTTATGCAATGATGTATGATTTATGATTTTGTGGCACACATAAGAATGGTATCATTATGAGATGGGTGGGACCTATATCTCCCTCCAATTCATTGGGTAAATATTTATATCTCATGATATAGACATGGCTGGAACGGTATGTTAATCTGGTTCAGTGTTATAGGACTGGAACGAGGAGTGAACTCGATTCAGAATGAGACTTTGTCCACTAAGATGGTCTTGGAAGCAATTCCTTGGCTACTATGGAAATCATAACATGTGATTAATGGATGACAAAATTACAAGTTTTATTACTATGCTAGTTTATCATGACTAATGTTCCATTATGACCTATGATTTGTGTACTTCCATGTTTTATGTCGTTGCTCAAGATTTTGATGTTTAAACATTATGTTCATGTTTTTAAGTTCAAATGTATATGGTATGTTTTATTTTATCCATTATTACCCTTACTGAGCATTTGAGATAACCATTTTTATATTTTCTTTTCCCCATGACTTAAAGAAAGGTTTTAGGTTATAAAATAGGGGAAGATATTTATGGGAGATGTTGAAGATCTTTCACCACGATTAGAATATTATATTCTGAGTTTCCAAAGACACTAAACTATTATGGTCCTTGTGTGTCAGTTTTTGTTATGTCCTAAGTATTCCGCAAAATTAATGTAATGTTCATGTACGTCAATCTTTGGGTCTCTACAGTTGGTATTAGAGGAAAGGTTTAGCCAAACTTTGGAAACTAGGATGCGAGAACTTTAGTGAGATCTCTAGAGATATTTATAAGGTATGTCCTGGGAAGTCCCTAAGGTTAAGTATAAGTATAGGTTATAGTCCTAGAATTATGGTAACGATCTTAGAATTAAACCTAAGATGTTAGATATTGAAGGTACTCCCCCTTTATTATGTTGTTTTCCCTAGCATGATTTTTGCCTCTCACACTATTCTTTTTGGGTTTTAGACGATGGCTGGAACCCGAAGGAACCGTGTTGATCAATGTAATGGACAATGAAATTATTGTCCTCCTGAATAAACAAATGTTATGGGAGATGGAGTGAAAAATCTTATTTCTATACTTACACAAGCTATGAATCATTCTGGACTTCCAAATAAGCAGAGAAGGGAACAATATTCTATTGAGTCCTTCATGAGGAAACATCCACCTTCTTTTAGTGGGTCTTCTGATCCACTTGTTGCTGAACAATGGATCAGTACTACTGAAAATATATTTTTAGTTCTTCAATGTTCTGAACATGATAATGTCATCTTAGCAGTATATCGTTTGGAAGGTGAAGCTGATCTATGGTAGAATCTTATCAAGAATACTGGGCCAAGAGATGAAATTGTGTCCATGGAATGGGATGAGTTCAAGAAATTATTTTTCAATAAGTACTTCCCTCATATTCTTCAAACAAAGATGGAGAAGGAGTTTCTTGAACTAAAGGAAAAGGATGATGAATCTATTGGTATATACGAAGCGAATTTTACAAGGCTTGCAAGGTATGCATCTGGATTTATCATCCAACCTGAAAGTAAAGTTGATCAATTCTTCAGTGTCTTAAATCCAAATATTCGAAAGGCATTAGCTATAAGAGACTTCAGTAGCTATGAAGAAATTGTGCGTTGGGCTATCAAGGTAGAAATGGAAGTTGGTGTTACATATCCATCTCATAGTTTTGACAAGAAATGAAAGATGGAGTTCAAGGAGAAATCTCATAATAATGGTGAAAAGAAGAAGAATGTTTCCTTATGCTCAAAGTGTGGAAAGAATCATGGTGGAGATTGTCTTAAAGGGACTAGAAAATGTTTTAAGTGTGGAAAAGAAGGTCATCGAGTAGCTGAGTGTCGAAGTAATGGAAAAAGGGTTGCTAATGATGTGAATAAAGACTGCAGAAAACGCACCACCAACACTTCAATGCTTCAAGTGAAATGAAATGGGGAATTATGCTAATCAATTCCCTAATCCAAGGGTTAATGATGATCGACATGAGAAACCACTTAAGGAAAAGGACAAAGGGAAGTCAAATGCGATCACTATTTGCGATGTTGAATATGAAAACGATGTGGTGGAATGATTATGTGTTTATGTAATGAGGTTCCAAAATAATGTTGTATATAGTATCATGGAATATTGGAATATTTATGTATTGGTCTATTGTGGCTTTAAATAATTTTATGGTACTAGTAACCATGAAAAGTGATTGAGATATTTTTGGAAAGAAGATGATATGCGCATAATGAAGGTATAAGGAGAAAATGAAATGTTTGACAGTATTCCTGAGCTCATGACTAATATAAGGAAATAGTTATAAAATGGTTTGAGTATATATAATTTTGGGGTTTTGGTATGTGGAAATAGTTAACTTTTGACAGCACTAATGTTTTCACTAAGATTCCATGGGTATTCATTTTTCAAGAGAATACATTATTAAGGCATTCAAATGTTTGGAATGTGACCAACAAGACATATCTTATGATATATGTGGATCAATGATAGTATTAACATGCTTGTTATATGAAATCTCTGGTAATAATTTTTACTATAATATGAGAATGGACTACCATATTATGGATAAGCCTAAAGATTGGAATGGATTATGTTGGACATAAATTAGTATTGTATTTTTAGAAAAAAATGGACAACCTGCAGAACGAGCGGCAACCCGTCACGTCGGACAAGGTTGTGGGAATCGAAAACACAACCGAAGTGTGACGGGACTTTATTTCCTACCACTGGCCTACAGGAAGTCCCTGGTTTGTAGAAACTAGTTTTATTTTATTATATATGATGATAGATGAAGTATAAGTCCATTTTGGAACTATATATGATTAATCTCACCATAGATGGAGTTATGTATATAAATTTTTCTAACTTATGTTTGAGACATATGGAATGACATATCATTCTATCACATGATCTGCTAAAACTTCGCGAAAGACAAATTCAACTTCATTTCTTAAAGAGATGAAGTGGAAATTGTTCAAGGAATGAACAACGGTGAGATTATACCAAAATAAAGTATTTATTCTAATTCAAATTCTTCAACTTTAGGGAAATGATCTTGAAAACCAAAAATGCTGTCCTAGTGCCCTTATATCCGATAAAAATAGATGGTACCCTAGATCATCTCAAATTTATGGCTTTGTGATTGTTGGATTTTTCATAGCCATGTTCTTTACCATTATCCATCAGAACATGACAGTTAGATTTCTCTTCCATATCCATATTTTCACCTATGTTCTCCTATGTGGAAACCCAGTGATTAGTTTATTTGGGTAACTATTACGTTTCATACTTTATTTATTAAATCCAACATTTGGTATTCCTTTTTACGATGTGGGTTTCTATTAAAGAAACTTTCGAGTAGTAAACCATTTATAACCCCGATGAATTTCGAGGGCGAAATTCATTTTAAGGGGGGTAGAATGTAACACCCTGAGATTTTATGAAAAATATTCATTTTAATTTCATTAATGTCTTGTGTTGTACGCTACACCAAAATGAGCTTTCAGAACATGCATCCCTGACTTGACTTTAATTACACGCAAACACGACCTTCCACAATAGCGTGTGTTGTACGCAATACCGAGTTTCCCTAAACAAAGATATGTAATATAAACTAGCCATTATGAATAGTAATTCCCACTTTTTGAAATTTTATAAATTTTATCTTTCAAAATGGACTTCATTTTTGGATTCAGAATATCGAAATTAGCCTAGGGTAAATTTTTTGTATTTTTCTGAAAACTTTCAATTTTTGATGAATAGTGAAAACACAGGGTTACTATTCAAAAACCGACTTTTTATTTATATAATTTTTTATTTTATTTAAATTTATTTCAGGTCAAAATTCATACATAATACCTCTATAAGTTCAATTTATGTCATTTGAGTCATTTTATAATAATTTTAGATATATAAAAATTTTATTGAACTTTTAACTGTCTTTTACCCACCTTCTAAGAGAATTTACAAATTCCCATAAAACATAATTTTACCGCTTCTGTGAGTGGAATTTCGAAAATCCGAGATACATGGTTAATATAAAGGACTAAAATATTGTTCAGTGAGATGAAAATAATTTTTTTGTGAATAGTAACTTTTTACTTTTATTTACCATGGTTAAAAGTAAATAGGCTAATTAAGGGTAAAAAGGATATTATTATTATCTTAAGACATGCCCTAATTATATTGGATAAGTGTAATTCGACCGAAAACAACCTTAGGAATAAAATATGACCATTTAAGCCCACTTGGATTTGATTAGGACATTAAATATTAATTTATTTAAAGAAGGGTTAAAACAGTTAAAATCAAAGTTTAATAAGTAAATCATCTTTAATATAGGGTTATACATAAGATACATTCGACTATAAATATTCATTAAAAATATAAAAAGATTTCCTATATAATGGTATTTTATTTATAATATTTGTACGTTAAATAATTTAATTTATTTATGACACAAAGATGATGCAGTAATTATCTTATTAATGAAATATTGACATAATTGATGTTATAAATACCCAAATAAATGTAATTTCAGACTTTTTATGTATTTCACTAATTTTCTAGGTTAATATGACATGTTAGTTTTGATTTAATTAACTTTTTTCAAACTAATCATTCTGTTATTATTTTCACAAAAATCAATTACCAAATAGTGTCAAAATTGACATAAAATAGTTTTTAAAACCAATATTATATTATTAATTGTTATTTTATTCCTAAAATTACAAGGTTCGGCAAAATGACTTAGATAAGGTTATATATATTAATAATAAACAACTTGGGGTTCTTTTGACTTGTTATTGGGAGTTTATTAACCTTATAGTGTAAGAAAACAAGAAGACACGGTAAAAGTTAAATTATCTAACTTAAAGTCAAATCTAAATGATAATGTTAAAATAGAAACCTAAACTTGTATAAAGTATATTGGATTAGAGGATTTAGAACCATTCCCACCTTATCTTTGAAATAACTCAATTTGGAGCTATTAAAAACCGAATATGAATTTATAATAAAATAATATTTTTAGTTATTCCAAAGGTGTCCCTCTCCTCCCTTATAAAAGGGAACCTCCTCCCTCCCTTCCTCACACCACATTGAGCCTTAAAGCTCGGCCAAACCCTGAAAAATTCTCTTCTCCACTTCCATAGAAACATCCTAGAGGTTCTGGTCTTCTTCAAAGACTAATTTTAGTTCCCTAAGATGAGGTCTCAAAGAGGCGCTTCAAAGAAGAGGTAATGTCCGTTAACGATTCATTCTACTTTATTTCTTCTTCCACTTCTTCTTCTTTAGTTGTTTAATTATTAAGTAAAAACATAAGTATCACTCATATACTGATATGTTATTATAAGTATCAAAAAACCCTATTTCACCATCTATCCATCCTACGGGAAAAAAAATCACCGCGCATGCGTACGTACGGAATACCGTCTCCACGAATGCGATGAGATCCATTTTCCATGATTAAACAATGAATAATAATGAAATATTTGACATAATTAAGCTACTGGATTTATATATATATATATATATATATTTCATCTACTTAATTCCATTCAATTCAATAAGGAAACGAAAACAGCGTTCATGCGTACGTATGGACTACTGTATCAATGAACGGTGAATTTCATTCCTTTTATCGATCTATAATATATATATATGTATATGATGAATATATATTATATATAAATCATGTTTTACATTCTGGAATTATGAAAATCTGGATATAAGTAATAACATCAAGAACGACAAGTCGAAACACATACGATAAATGAAATGATTTTACTCAAAATGCTACTTTAACATGGAACTTACAAATGAACAGGTAATATAAAGTCATAATTGAACCATATATGATATAATAACAATGAATATGATTCTGTAATAAGTGAATGACATTATTTAAATCATTATACAGGAGGTTCATAAACGTACGAAGCATATCAGACCTAAGGTAAGGGAAAATCTTGAAATCTCATTTTTATACGAGATTGTTTATACATCAGAATTTACTTACGAATATTTATCATCCACATCCATGTTTCCTCAATATGTAATATTTATATCCTTCTATAGTTGTTTAAATCCAATTTTACCCTTCGGTGAGTTTTTAGTAAAAGATATGAAAGGAATATTTTTTCGTTTTTTGTACGAGGTAGTTTTTGACTTTTTGACATAAGTACGAGAAGAATTTTTTTAAACTTATAAGGCATGAATGGATTTCAAAACATTATTTCCAAGAATATTCCTTTACAGGTTTTCAAGATTATTTTTAATCAACTTCTTTTAGTTTAAAATTGAATGACATGTTAAGAAAGGAAAAAAAATATTGAATTAGAAAGGATATTTTCCTCAAGAACGGAGTTCAAGTGTTGTATCAAAATTATTTTCAATATAAGATAATATAGGGTTCTATTTATATCCCTATTATTACATTGATTTTATTATGTTGTGATGGAATTATTTTTATGAATTCATTTGTATTATATGAATTGTTATATGATGTCACGATGTTTAAGAATCCCATTTTATTACATGGGTTATGCAAGGATGTATGATTTATGATTTTCTGGAACACATAAGAATGGTATCATTATGAGATGGGTGGGACCTATATCTCCCTCTAATGCATTGGGTAAAGATTTATATATCAGGAGATAGACATGGCTGTAATGGTATGTTAATCTGGTTCAGTGTTATAGGACTAGAACGAGGAGTGAACTCGATTCAGAATGGGACTTTGTCCACTAAGATGGTCTTAGAAGCAATGCCTTGGATACTATGGAAATAATAACATGTGCTTAATTGATGACAAAATTACATGTTTTATTACCATGCTAGTTTATCATGACTAATGTTCCATTATGATATATGCTTTGTGTACTTCCTTTTTAATGTCGTTGCTCATGATTTTGATGTTTAAACATTTTGTTCATGTTTTTAAGTTCAAATGTATATGGTATGTTTTATTTTATCCATTCTTACCCTTACTGAGCATTTGAGCACAGCCGTTTTATGTTTTTTTCCCAAGATTTAAAGAAAGGTTTTAGGTAAAAAAAAGGGGAAGATCTTTATAGGAGATGTTTAAGATCTTTCACCACGATTAGAAGATTATATTCTGAGTTTCCAAAGACACTAAACTATTACGATCCTTGTTTTTCTGTTTTTGTTATGTAATAAGTATTCCGCAAAAGTAATGCAATGTTCATGTACGTCAAGCTTTGGGTCTCTATAGCGTATGGGTAAGATACCCAAACGAGAGGGTGTATAGAATGGTGAGTGACCCGACATGAATGAGGACATAATTGTTGGAACTAGGTTCTTCAAAGCATGATTTGGTGTATGGTTTGTGTTTGTTGTCAATCCTCAGTGGAAGTTCAGGGTGTGTACCAACAAAGCGATCATACCATTCAAGCAGAAAACAGTAGTGAAGGTGGCGCTGTTTCCCAGTGTTTGCCAAATTTTTGGGCCTAAAAATCGGCCAATAAAGTAAAGTGTTTTTGGAAAAGGTACTTGCGCGCCGTGCTCTTGGATGATAAAACACTTGCGCGCCATATGTTTTTGAGGATCTGAACATCAAAATTTGGCTATGTAAAGAAGGTCGCACAAGTATTGGTTGGGTCGCGCAAGTGAGTTGCACGACAGAGGATCTGGAGACAAGACTTGCCCGCCGTAGAGGGACTTGCGCGCCACCGTGCAGGGGGTCCAGTTTGCCTATAAATACTGGACCACCCCTTCTCATTTCTCACAGATCTCAAGACTTCGAGATTTTTCGAGCTCTCGTTGCGCAGGTGGTTGAGTCGCGAAGGTGGTAGTTTTGTCGCGCAAGTAGAGCTTGCGCGTCGGTTGTTGGCTGTGCGGCCAAGGCGGTTTGGAAGAGAAAGGAAGTGGACCGTGGAAGTTTGTTGTCAGGGAAGAAGGAGTCGTGCAGGTGCGTTGATGACACTTGCGCGCCAGTTTGGACTTGTGCGCCGTAGTGGGACTTGCGCGACTGTCTTGGAGAAGCACTCCTGGTTTTGCTGAAGCCCACCGGCCTGTTTAGAGCTGCAAGAAATCCAGGAGACTACCCGAGACATTCGAGGAAAAGTGATATTCTGCGTCTGGAGAGAATCGGACTTCAATAGAGCATCTACATACAACAAAGGATGCATTCTTATGAAAATGATGAAGAGACATTTACGTCTATAAACTGAGTGGGACTTAACCAACAGCAGTGAGCCAGGGGGAGTCAACGGGAGTGACCCGATGGACGCAGTGAGCTATCCCTGAACAATTGTAAAGGCAGTGAGCCTGGGATAGAGTGTCTGTACCCGAACCTTTGTAATCCCAATATAGTGAAGCATAGTGGATTTTGGTACGACCGACAACATGTCGGAGTATGCTCCTTGGATGTAACCCTTAGTGGTGAACCAAGTGAAAAGGGCTGTGTCTTCTCTGTGCATGTCAATGTGTGCTTTCTGATCATAATCATCATACAGGTTCAACAAGTTTCTACCAATGTGGGAACAAGATCCATCACATTAAAAGAAAAATTGGTCACCCTGATTCACCCCTCCCCTCTCAGGGTGTTCCGGGGTCCTTCAATAATCCCATACCACACTATACCACCCTAAATAGGAACTTGGGCCGGGGGCCCAAATAGGCTAAGGGGCCTGAGGATGGGCCTCGGTTGGAAAGGCCTGACTAGTTTGCAGTTTTAGCGTCTTACAGTGAGGATGAAGGATGGGGAAAGATACCTAAAACTAGGGAGGTGTACAGTGAAGTGAGTAACATGACATGAATGAAGACAGAATCTCGCACCACACCGTACACTCTAGATAAGAACATGGGACGAGGCCCAAGAAGGCCAAGGGGCCAGAGGCTAGGCCTCAGTTGGAAAGGCCCAACCAGTTTTCAGTTTAACGTCTTTTAGTGGGGATGAAGAGAGGATAATGTTTCTCATCTGGTGATGTGTACGGAACAGCGGGTAACGTGACGTGAATGAGGGCGTAATCCTATACCACACCATACAATCCTAAATAAGAACTTGGCCCGGGGCATCGAAAAGGCCAAGGGGCCGGAGGCTAGGACTTAGATGGGAAGCCATACATCCTCTTGAGCGGTTACCGCCTCATCACAACTCCTAATCCCACATGAGTAGTGCTCAGTGTGGGAAACAAGGATCCTATCTTAGCTCTCCCCGTCATATGTAGTCTAATATATGGCATTTACCGAAGGGACTTCGTCACTTGTAGACACAACGAGGAAGAATGAACCACTACACTCAATGTTTGTGACATCTTGGGGTGGTTCCAATGACACAAGACAACTTTTGACCATGTTCGAAACACAACGTCCCTATAGTGACCTGAAATGGGAACAACAAATGAGCATCGAACGCTGACCATATTTGCAACATGGGATTTGAATTGGTTTATTTATAAACATCCGTGAGGGTGTTTTATCAAAGTGGTAAGAGATCCCTTAGGCCTACCATCCATGCCATTCGGGGAGCCCTTCTGGATAGGAATGATGATGGAGTCCCAATAAAAGGAGTGGGTGAAGCATACTTGTACCCACACATTTTAAAGTCAACCAGGGTGGTGAAAGAGGCAGTACCTTGGGGAGTAGTACGTATGGCCGGATCAAGATTAGCTCAATGTAAATTGTGGAAAAAGTCTGCACCCCACTATATGTCTGGTCTTGAAGGGAATATTCTGATATTTAGGCTGGGCCAATAGAGAAAATTTCTAGGCGTTCCTACGTATCCCATAAGGATGGGAATCAAGCCATATGTAGTTGATGCAAGTCCATGAAGTTTAACGTCATGTGGTGAGGACGTGGGAGTATAGGAGAATGGAGAGTGGGCACATGGTGAAACCATTTTAATCCTGGCATGAGTTGGGCTAAGGAATCTATACCATATCATGCAAAGATCCTCTGAGAGAACTATACCCAGGGGGGATAGTCAAAGAGAAGAGTTCGGGGGATGGACTCAAGACGAGGCATCTGAGTGCCCCTATGTATCCCATGAGGATGGGAATCAATCCATACATAGTTCTCAAGATTTAGTTTAACGTCATGCCGGATGATACACAGTTTAAAGTTGTGTTGGACCAGACAGTTTAAGGTCATGCTAGACCGGTGTGTAGTTTAGGGTCATGCGGGTCCATCCAGTTTAAGGTCGTGCAGGACCATTAGGCTTAGGAAAAGTATTTCTTAAGAAACTTGGCACTGGTTGGAGGAGTTATACGCTCACCATCCATAGTCACCAGGGAGTATGCTCCATTGGGGTAAACCCTGGGAATTATGTAAGGTCCTTCCCATTTGGGCTCCAACATGGGTGGTTTCCAGCTGGGGATCATTGGCGCCCTAAGGGCCAATACCAAGTCGCCTTATAGGGAAAATCAGTGGAGAACATTCTTGTTGAAGGCCCTAGATATCTTATTATGATTCCCTTCCAGATTATGTTGGGCACAAAGCCTATTCTCGTCACGTGCTTCCAATTCATCCAGATGAATCTCGGATACCTTATCTGGTGCCTGCTGGTCGTAGACTGCTATGCGTAATGAGGGAAGCTGGATCTTGGTGGATAGGATGACCTTAGCTCCGACACTAGGGAATACGAGGTCACCTGGGTGGAATTATGAGTCATCATCCTATAGGCCCAGAGGGCATTGGGGAGCTTGTCCGGCCAACTCTTCTTGTTCTGACCAACCATTTTCTGTAGAATGTTAGAGCGGGTTTTTTAAACGCCTTGGTCTTCCCATTTTCCTATACGTGGTAGTGGGAGGTATAGTTCGAATGGGTTTGGTATTTAGCATACAATTTCATCATCTTGACTACTCGGAAGTTGGTGCTGTTATCAGTGAGGATAGTGTGAGGGACTCCAAAATGGTGGATGTTGTTGGAGCTCATGAAGTCAACAATATAATGGGCCTTGACCTCCTTGAGTATAATTGCTTCTACCCAATTAGAAAATAAATCTATGGCGGTCAGGATGAACCTCCACTGGAGAGATGTCACCGGTGGGTATGGTCTCATGACATCGAGTCCCTAGACCACAAATGGCCTAGAGTACTTGGTGGAGTTGAGAGGTTCTGGCGGCTGATGCATGAAGTTAGCATGAATTTTTTTTGGGACCAAGTTTAATGGAGAAGGATGTTTGAAGAGTTATCCTTTACAGAGTGTTGTATTTTGTTTTCAAGGAAGAAAAATCAATTCACTTTGTAAAAGGACTAGAAATCAGACGATGATTTTCTGATTTGTATTTCACAAATATCATAAGTTAGTAGAACTTGTGATGAAAGCCTTATAAAGGAAAGGGGATGAAATGGTGATGCCAATCAAATACAGTTTTTATTGGACGGAATGGTGCTGCTAGAAGATGGGATGTTTCAGTACTTCCAATTGTAACTCTGACGATGCTAAAGCTGATCTATAAAATGATATATATCATGATAGTGGAGTTCGTGATGAAATCTAAATAATCATTATGGGAGGATGTGAAGAGAGAAATGAAAAAGCAATGAAAAATCTTGAGGCGGCACAAAAGCATAGTTTACGGTGGCACCGTTTTCCAGTGTTTGTCAATTTTTAGGGACTGAAAATCGGGAGATGAAGATGTGTTTTTGGTAATGGATGTTGAACGAAAGATTGAATATGGTTTAGAATTTTCTATGAAAGGAATGATTTAAGGTCAAAACATCGAATGATGGAAAAGGCATGGAGTGCATAGAAAATTAGGCAGGTTGCGTGAAAAAATAATGTTGTGCGTGAAATAGTAGCGGGTTGCGTGAAATATCAGCGAGATGCGCGAAATAGAGGAATGAAGTTTTTTTCAAAAAATGTGTTTCGAGATCAGAAGCTCAAAAAATTTCAAAGCCATGAGGTGAGAGAAATATTGGAGCAATGTGCGAAATATGAAGTTGCATGAAAGAGTTTTTACATGCATGAAGAGGGTTTTACGTGCGGATTAGTGGTTTTTTCACGGGGTCAAAAATGCCTATAAATATTAGGTGAACCCCTCTCATTTGATGTTTCTCAAAACATAGAATAAATCCCGAGCTTTGGTGCACGTAAAATTTTACGCTATGTGAGTTTCGCAAAAAGAAAGGAGTTTGCGTGAAAAGAGGGCAGCTACGTGGAAAAGAGAAAAATTTGCGCGAAAAAAAGAAAGTTGCATGAAAACATTTTTCGCGCCAGAAAGGAATTTTTATGTGCATGAAATTTGAATTGCGTGCAAGGTATCCAAAAGGAAACGTGAAAAATTTGGGGTCGGTGCACATATTCAGTTGTGCATATTGGAGTTCTTACCAGCTTCTGGGTAAGAATGTGAAGATCTTTACTTGAGGGAATACAACTGTTCAATTGTAAAGAAGCACTGAAATATTGTAATTCATTATTTTTTCTAATAGGGTGCACACAGACTTGTAGATTGTTTTCCAAGTGCTACATGAGTGTAAGGTTATATCCTACTCGTTGTATTCCACATCAAAGGATTGTTATCTAGTGGATTGTGTGGTACTGGATTGTTTCCGTACTATACCAAGGACGTAGCTACTCTTGTTGAGTAGTGAACCTTGTAAATCTTGTGTTCCTGTGGTTGTGTGTGTTTAGTAGGGAAGAAAATCTTTAACAGGAGGCAAAAGTTGTTTCAAAAAGGGGAAACGTAAAAAGAAAAAGATATCACTGATTCACCCCCTCCCCCTCTCAGTGATACTTGGATCATAACCGGGAACATCAAATTTGGCATGCGTGACATCTCTTGGAGAACTGGATACAATCATAGATCATAGAGGGCCAGATGTACCCCGGTATTTGGATATGATGGGACATCGTCGGCCCAGTCTAGTGAGCCCCATAGGAACCGGTGTGAACCTTTTGCGTGATCTGAGAAATCTTGACTCCTTGAATGCAACAGAGGGGAAAAAAATCAAACCCGTGATTTCAGAGGAATTGTTCGAGACTGGGACCACTCTGGAGGGTAAAATATAGCGTGCGATGTCGGATTCGCTCACGCTCGGCCCGATCAGCCCGGAGGCAACCAATTTGGAGATACTCGACAAAAGGGGATCTCCAGTTGGGAGTCGCTTAAACTAGTGCATCTGAAGAACCCAGAGGTACTGACATGGAGGATCCAGCAGTAATATGGCTTACTCACATGAATTTAACATCATCTGGGGTGATGGGAGCAATGAAACTTCGGTATTCCACATGTATAATTAGATCATCCTGTTTGGGTTTTGCAGGTTATGCAGCATGGCCAACTAGGGCATCATCTTGACCATTCTGTGATCGAGGGACATGAGTAACTTCTAGCCGAGATGGAAACTGGGCCATTAGCTAGAGGGTGCACTCCAAAAAAGGTATGACCTCTGTATTTTTGATGACACAGTCACTGTTGACTTGATTGATGACTAGTTCAGAATCTCTTTTTACATGAAGATGGGGCACATCGATCTCGAGGGCCAGCTCGAGGCTAGTGATAAGAGCCTAATACTCTGCCTCATTGTTGGTGCAACATTCCGACATCAAGAATGAATACGACAGAATGGGTCGTGACAAGGTAATAACGAAAACACCCAGAACTACTTTTTTGAGTCTAGGATCATTGAGCCTCCTGCCGGTGAGGCTCCGGGAGGCACCATCAAAGTGCATCTGCCAACATGGGAGGGCCTGATCTACCGATAGGATTACCTCATCATGAAAATACAGTTCTGAGGAATGGTCTACCGGGGTTTGATGGACAAAAAGAAAATATGAAAATGCTTGTCCCTTGATAGCATTCTGAGGAATGGACTTGATGTCAAAATGCTGGAGGATTACCACCCACCGTGCTAGACAACAGACTACCATGGGGCGGTTCAGGATGTACTTCAACGGGTCTACCCGAGACAACAGCTGTACCTCATGGTGCTGCAGTTAATGTTGCAACTTCTACCCAGCTAATACGAGTGAATGGAAGCTTCTTTCAATGAGGGAGTATTCGGTCTCCGTATCGATGAGTATATGACTGAGATAGTAGAGGCTGTTTTCTGTCCCCTCATTGTTCTTCTGGGTGAGAAGGGCACTGAGAGATTGTTATAGGGAATTCACGTACAAGATCAAAGGTTTTCCGGAGATAGGGGGAATCAAGACCATATATTGGAGAATATACTTCTTGATTTCCTCAAACGTGGTCTGGAACTCTTCTTCCCACTCGTTGGCGGATCATTTCTTCATGAGCCAAGAAAAGGGCTTACACTTGCCGTCCATATTCGTAATGAATCGCCGTATGTAGGCTAAGTGGCCTTGAAAACCTCAAAGATCCAAAATATTTCTCGAGGGAGGCATCTGGATGATGTCCTTGATCTTCTCTGGGTCGATCTCGATGCCTCAGTACCTGCCAAAAATCCAATAATCTTCCTGGAGGTGACCCCGAAGGCCCATTTCCGCGGATTCATCTTCAGATGGTGAGAACAGAGGAAGCTGAACAATTTCTCAAGGATCTTGAGATGGTCCTGAAACTGGCGAGATTTGACCACCAGATCACCCACATGACATTCCACCAATGTCCCGAGGATTGGCTTGAATATGCCGTGCATGGCCCGCAGATAGGTGGCACCTTCATTCTTCATTCTGAAGGGCATAACCTGGTAATAGAAAGTACCATGGGGTGCCTTGAAAGAGGTGGACTCTTCATCATCTGGGGCCATCCAGATCTGATTATATCCATAGTAATCATCCATGATGGAGAGGGCCTGGAACGCATCCATAGCATCGATCAACATTTCTGTCACTAGAAGGGGAAAATCATCCGTCGAACAGTGAGGGTTGAGATCCCAAAAGTCGATGCAGACTCTAATATGTCCATTCTTCTTCATGATCGACACAATTTTGGCTAGCCACTTAGGGAACTGGACCTCCTTAATGAATTTGGATCTGATGATCTTGTCAAATTCAGCCTCAACCATGGCACCGTGAGAAGGGTGCATCTTTCTGGGAGGCTTCTTGAACCCACGATGATTTTTCAGGAGACCGAGGCAGTGGATGAGTACCTAAGGATCTAGTCCTGGAATCGCGTCATATCTCTAGGAGAATACATCACGGTGCTGCTTCAGGAAATCTATGAACTACTAATGCTCCTCAAGGGACATGGCGGCACTGATCAATTTCTGTCTGAGATATGCCTCACTAATAAGGTTCAACTGTACCAGTTCATCGACCGTGGCAGAGACACCTTCTTCAAAGGTGGGAGGAGCATCTTCCAAATACTATTTATTAATAACAGAGAGATTCCTAGTAGGAAGAGCTTCCTTTGGGTCGGAAGATCCTGATGAGAGGTTCCTACCAGCATGGACCGCAGTGGACAACATATCAGGGGATTCGCGTGCTGCTGAGACCGTAGCGATGAAGGCAGTCAATCCGATCCCACGTGGTCTTCGGCCCAAGGGGCCATGCTTGATGATATCAAAGCAATAGTGGTGCATCTTCTTGAGCTGGTTAATACCAACCTAGAAAAATAGACATGTATGATGTACTGCCATTTCCATGGGGCAGACATCCCGATACCATACGAGGGTAGGAGGCTCTGGGATCACCTAAGCCAAATTTGTGTAGGAGTATGAGGTGATTTTCCACCATCTCTTGGACTTGGGAACAAGCTTTCCTCTTGTACTAGAGACAAAAAAACATTGACCCATGTTGGGGGTCGTGGCCTCCAACCGATGGATCGATAAGACATAAGTGTCGTCCATACCAGCCCAGGGATTAGTTGCGACCATGACAGGCTCAAACTCACTTTCCTGAATCTATTTATCCTTGATCTTGTAATAGACAACATCCAGGTAGCGTGCTTCACAAGAGGCAAAAGGAGTCACATCTCCTTGGAGCATGCCTACTCAACCATTGTGGGTGTACTTGAGGCACTAGTGATATGACGAGGGAACCACCATGTGCAAGTGGATCCATGGTCTTCCCATCAATGAATTGTACACGGTGTCCTGGGAGACAAGAATAAACTTGGTACTGGAAACTAGGCCACCAAACTGTGTTTTCAAATGGATCTTGCTGACCGGGGTCTAATCGGTCCTATCATATCCTTGGATCCTTAAATCTAATGGAGTTATGTCATATTTGGATAACTCCATCTTCTGCAGCGTCTGCATCGGGATAAGGTTAATCCCGGAGCCAGTGACAACAAGACAGAGATGAACCTCCATGCCATTAAATTGGTCGGTGATGTACAGTGGGCGAATGTGCCCCTGTATGGGGGAGCCTTCATCCTCTCCAGAAAATGAAATGATGGAATGGGATTCAGCATTCTCGATCGCTTCAGCATGAAAGGTTTCTGCAGCTTCTACCTTCGTCTCAAACTGGAGGGGGCTTCTCAAAGCCTTAGCGAGGGCCTCACACATATCTAGCAACAAGAGAAGGGATTGAAGGATGGAAAGCCTCGTTGGGATGCCGATGAGGTGCTTGAGAACATCATACTTCCGTGCCAGTTGCAAAATTCTGCTTGTAGGAAGTTGCTCTATGATAGAAGGCATGGCGGGCCCTGCCGGCCGGACCGGTGGATGACTGGTACTGGGTATCCCCACTGTTCACTAGTTGAAGCCAGGAGAGTACCTGCCTAATGAGGACATGATGAACGAGATTGGCCTTTAGTGTGGAAAGGCTAGTCGCGGCCTGGTCGAGGTAGTTCTTCCTGATCCAATAATAATAATGGAGGTTGAGGCGGGCCCAACGACACCAGATGAAGAGGCTGCGCATGCTGAGTTCTACGCTGGGCCTGCTTTCTAGACATAGTGGCATGAACAGCCTGGCTGGAGGTTCCAACTAATGCGCCCCAACGACCCATGTGGCCACAACTCCACCGATGTTGGCGTCAGATGAAGACGTTGGGGAGGTTTGCCTGGCACTCCCCGTCGTCGGGAGTCATATAGGGATTTACCAACTCCACGGTATTAATCGAAGAATACCCTTGACTATCACATGAAGCATCATCCATCACTCGGAGGATTCTAGGAGGGATCCCCATATCTGGGGGCATAAAGTCACCTATAGTGTGGGATGATGATGGCATTGGTGGGGCACATTGTTTTTTCTTGCGTTGCTGATTCTTGCTCTTCTGGGATGAGGCTAGCTGAGATGATGATGCAAAAGTGGTGTTCGTAGCTTTTGAAGGCTCCAGATGATTTAGGTATGCCCGAATGATTCCATGGGTATGAGAAACTATTTTTCGATCCATCGAGTCATCATACTTCTAGGACCTACGGTTAGAAAGCTGCTGCCACCCACCTTCGCTGTTGCTACTACTGTCTAGCCTTACAAAGACACCCGCCACTTGTGCTGAGGATGGGCCCAACCTAACTATGTTTTTATCGACCTGTTCATGGAGCCAGTCTATGAACACATTGAACTGCTTGAGGGTGTTCCATAGAATCTGATGATTGGGGCAGTAGTTGGGCGATCAGTGAGATTCACCTCTTTCGTCCTTCTGCACTCAGGCAAGCACAAAATCCCTTGTTCCAAGGCACTTATGAAATAGCTGGGAACTTGATTATAATTTAACGAATAGGTCTGGTTTCTTCTATATAGGAAGGGGTCCCTTGGAGCTTGACCTTGACGAGGGGCCAGAGGGGCCTGTCAAGGAGTTGGACCCTGATTGTCCCGCCTAGGCAGTGGCGGCGCATTCCATGGGGGCGCTTGCCGATTCTGAGGCAGATGCTACTGAGCTGAAGGCTGAGCCAAAGGTGGAGGGTGTCTGTGAGGCTATGGGTCCAGTGCTACTGTTAGAAATTCTAGTTTCCTGGGGGCTTCTATTTGGGCCACCGTGGTGGGAACTACTCAGGAAGCCCTCCTCGCTGGGATTATAGGGGGCAATGGAAAGTCATGGTTGGCCTGTTGTAGGGCGTCCTCCAGGCCCTAGACCTTATTGGAGAAGTATTAGAATCCTCCTGGTTATTTCTGGGTGATCAGGGAGGGAACCAATTCCGTATTGATGTTCCCTACACACATCGACAGTATTTCTTCCTAAGTCAATGTCATGTCAAGGGAGTATGTGAGCCCCTTACACATGGTGATAAAGTATGCGACCCACTCATCAGGCCTTTGTTTTCTTTTAAGAGGTCTGAGATTCTCGTATTATTGGTGGTGTAACTAAACTGGTAGAGGAATTTCCTGCAAAGGTCCTCCCAACTGGTTACGAATCCGACAAGGAGCTGGTTGTACCAAACGAATGTCGGCCCCTCCAATGTCTGGACCAAACCGCAGAGCCTGGTGGCCTCCTACTGTGCGGTAGTGCCTAACATGGACCCACACCTTGAGTTGATGTGGGATCGGTGATGCGGTGGGTCCCCCTTCCTGTTAAAGGGGGATAAGGTGGGATTCCCAAAAACCATATGTGTCAGCATATCATCAACCCATGCCGGGTATGGCTTTCCATCTAGTGGGATTTCCACATGTCGCATTTCCAATGACGTAAGGTGGGCTATGAGTGCCGCCATAGGATCATCTGGGTGGGGGTCCCTATCTTGATGGGGACCCCTAATGACGAGCAAATTATCGGGTTCTTCAACATGGTAGACAGGCTCAGCGGCTCATGGAGCGGCTGGAGGAGCAACCCTTGGGGCAGTCGGGGGAGCCTGAGCGGGATTCCTTGGATGCCGCACTATTCAAGAGGGTTTGGAGAGAAATACCATGCCCTCTTATCATGAGCTCCCGCTTAAGCCTTGTCTGCGGGAGCGACATGATTAGGATTGCCCGGGGGCAGCTCACCTAGGAGTAGTTGTTCCTGCCCCCACTGCCCTGACCTAGGTTCTCCGTAGTCGGGTCATCACTCTGTAGGGCGTTCAGCCAGGATTTCATCAACCAACGTTTTTTTCTTAGCAAGATGTTGGCGCAACATGGCCTTCTCGGGGTCCCCCTCCATCTTCTGCACTAAATCGGACGGGTCGGAGTGCTTGATATCTCCAACATTCTCTTTTCCCTTACTGGAATTCTTGCTGAGTACCAATGCCTTGGTGGGAATAGGGAGACCTAGGAGGTTCCTCTACTGACGAGTAATCCTCCCCGATGGGTCCAAAAGTGGTGGCACACCCTTAGGGGGTAAGTCTCCATCAGGAAGCTCCATCTCTTCCTCCTCATCCACTATATCAATCAAGTTGACCGTGACCCATCCTGGGTGCATGTCCTCAATATCGCATAGCGAGTCAGGCTGTCGCCGAATAGGACTGAAGAGGAGGGAAACATACTGCCCCCAGCCATGGATTTGCATGTGGGGGGTAGCCCCCATGATAATTTTGTGGAGTACCTTGATACTCTGAACACATTGCTGCTAGAGGGCCACATGACAACCTGGTTACTCGGGGTGCTGGGCCATAGGGAGTGCGGCTAGATCGACCAGACGAAACTACTCGCAGATATCTTCGAAATGTGCTTGTGTCCTTGGATAAACCATGTGCTGATGACAGAGACTAAAATGTATCACTCAGAGGGTGTAGCGGAAACACTCGAATTCCTATTAGGTGAGGGATTTCGGTATGTAGAAATTCTACCCTGCCATGAGCCATAACTTCTCAGGGAAGTGGTCCACTAAAAGGATGTTCCAGAAGATCCTTGGCTTAAATTCAGGGTCTGGACCTTGATTTCCCCACTCTTCAACTGGGGGTGGTTGATGAATTTGCAGAAGTAGTGAGGAAGACCACTGGGACGGAAGTTTGGCCAGTGGAGGGTACGGTGAGCGGGCTGACTGGCCGTAGATTCTCATGTTGTCCTATGAAGAGTGCAACGACCTGATCGATATGTTGCGATAGGACGGGCTGATGACCGAAGTCCCCGACTTAGGGGATAGGGATACTGGTGATAGGTCGCGATGCTGCTCGCCTACCATTGGTCCCCAAAATAGCTCTCTGTGATCTCTTATGGAGGTAGAGAGCACTTCCAGTGATGATGGTGGCGATTGCACGACCGTAACCTAAGGGGTTTCCACATTTTCATCTTCCTTGATATACCTACGGAGGGAGGAGGGAATCATATGAAGCTCTCATTCTGGGGGCACCAGGCTGATGCGCCTCATCCCTACCCTGACCCTTGGCTCGGATGAGCGAGGGGACGGTTCCCGAGCTGAGTCATACTCTGCTTCAGAGTCAGAGAAGCGAACTAGTTTCATCTCCATCCAGACCTTCCCATGATTCTTCTTTTGGTAGTGATGACCCACCTTTTTTCCCCTAGGTGGCTCCTTAGGACAGGGCTGATTTCTGACACGGGGTCCTTCAGCCGCACTGGTGCTGGGGAAGAGAGGGTATCCACCTGAGAAATCCAGGGTGCGAGGAGAATCAGGACAAATGTCAAAGGGGACATGGGGAAGACCTCCATGGATATCTCTAGAGAGGGAAAGAAATCTGCTGGGACTAGAAGGAGCATGGGATGGACCTCCATGCTTGGTGCGGGTAGAGCGAGGATGACCTTAACCCCTCTAGTTTCCAGGGCGAGGAGGACCCTAACTGGCTGCTGAGAGGGCGCATGGAGGATCCCCTCATTAGAGAGAGGCCGGATGGGAAACATCCCTACACCAGTGGTCAATAGCAGGAGGAACGACTCAATATTCAGTGTAATGGCCATGAGAGAGGTTTTCGTGCTGAGTATCACGGCTGTGGGGAGACCTTCATTCGGATTGCGGGTAGCACGGGGTGGACCTCCTTGTTGAGCCCTGAAGTGGGGAAGTCCCACACTCTCTGCGGTAGTGGTACGGGGAGGACCTCCGAATGGGGTGGCATTGCTGTGGGTTGGTTCACGGCGACCACTGCTCGTGCCTACGACCAGGATAGTCGACCCAGCCTGACCGTGGGGAGGTAGGGGCCTCGATCCTCGTTGGGTGTATAAGTGCCCCCGCTCAGTGTATGTAGGGACCTGATGATATGCATCGGCGGTGGCTCAGGCCACATTAGCCGTCAACATTGACACCCCTTGGTGGGCGTCCTCCTCAGCTTGCACCCGATGCTAGCATCGGGTCGGACGAACCGGGGCCGATGGCGCCTGTACGTAACTTACCTGATCCTCCTCCAGCAAGACCGAGTGACAGTGTTGACACGACCGGGTGGGAGTCCTCACTGGGAGCCCCTGAAATGGGACTGTAATCGGGCTGGGCTGGACATCACCTACCTCATCAGCATAAGGCAGGGAGTTGTCAATGCACTCCGGGGACAGGCTCCCGAAGAGATTGTATGTCGGGTGGGGATAAATGGCTCCCTATGTGGCCCTCGGGGGTGACATTGATAGTGAGGCGTAGACTCCTCCAGATCCAGGAGGGCCATATCCCAGGTTGGGATTATTCCCTCCTCTTCGTAATGACGCACGAGGTTGTTAATTACCCTTCATTGGATAACTTTCTATGGGGAGATGTTGCATGGGCTCCCCATGATCATAGACGTAGAGGCCATTGCGGAAGGGGTGAAGCCACACAGAGCGGTGGTGCTGGGGTTTCTCCTACCCCTGCGTAGATGGGCAGGCGGTGATCATTTCCCTAAGGCAGCAACCAGATTCCTAAAAAGTAGGGAGATGAACTCATCAGTGCTGAAAGAAAAAGGAATTGACGACCAATGCCCCTGAACCATCCCATCTTCCATGATCGGTAAGAGGGATCCATACTGACAACGTCACAGAACGGGATGTCCAACATTCTACTACCCCATCTTTTGGTGAGTTTAATGCCAGGCCCTTAATTTTCTTGATGGGACCCAGCGCCGAATAACTAGATCTGGTGACATGTCAATCCCTTGATTCCCTGAGTGCTACTAATCTCCATATTGAGGAGAAGAGACTCACATCTGGTTCCCCATTTCTGTTTCCGATTCATTCATCGGCGCGCGCACGTCCGTCTTGTTCGGGGACGAGCGGTGTAGTTTTTTTTGCCCCACATTCCCGCTTTCCAAAGGTGGGTGACATTTGTTCCTTATCCAGGGATGTATGGTCCTTGATCGAAATGAGATGATGGGATGTCAGTTCTTCCACTCATGCATTCCTCTTCAGAACTAATAACCTAATCTGGGTATCCCTCATAGACTTAAGATGTTGTTCGTGAAACTATTCCAAGCTCCATATCTTCATGGACACCAGTTAATTACACTGATTCTATCAGGACATTCCAAGGGGTCTGGTCAGGGCAGCAACCTTCGGTTAGGGGATTAGTCACATTGGGAATCACTAGCATGTCTGGACGTCGGGGGATTGACGTGTCTGTCTTCTATCCCTTATCATAGGGATTCCCAAGGGCGCAGAAGCCTTAGGAATCCCACATCGAACATGGGGAATCATATGGCATGGGTATGTATATGAGATTTTCCTCAACTTACCATTTTTAACACAGGGTATGTCGCAAGTTTAACATCCATCAGAGACAGATCGGGCTGATCAGAACACTAACAAGAGTGGATCAAATGGAGGAACCCCTAGAGGGAACACCGATATTGGGGCCGACATGTGGGTGGTTTCCCACATGATGTTAAATGAAATGGGGAATGGGGTGTCATGATCCCACCAGGATGTGGCATCCTGGGTAAGGGTCAGGATGGACGATGGAAGGTTCCGTGAAAGGGATGGTGAATGGGATGTAACCGTTATGAGGATGACGATGGTTTTGGGCTTGAGGCGCGAAGAGGCTTCCTACGTATCCCTGTAGAAGGGAATCAATTTCCACATAGTTCATTTGACAATGCATTACTCCCGATTGGGGTTCAACGACATGCCGCTATATGGGGTTGCAATGGCTTACCGTTGGATAAGGTCACAAGGGCTTACCGCTGGATGGGGTCGCAATGGATTACCGCTGGATAAGGTCACAACGACTTATCGCTGGATGAGGTCTCAATAGTTTACCGCTGGATGGGGTAGCAAAGGCTTATCGCTGACTGAGGCCCATAGTTTAATGTCATGCAGGATGGGGGCAGACTGACGTGAAGGGGGTCGGAACTACTGGGTGTCGGGCTTGAACCTCAGAGAGGCTTCCTACATACCCTGCCTTGGATAGGATCAAAAACCTCATATTTCATGTGGTGGCATTTGGGGATTACGCTCTGGGGTGGCCCATGGGGTCGGTGAACCAATGTGAATAAGGAACTGGGGTCCAGGTGGATGGTGGGATTGAACCTTATGGATGCTTCTTACATACCTTGCCTTGGAAAATATAAAAGACCACGTAGTTCATGTGGTGGAATGAGGCTTACACTGTAGTCTACCCAGGGTGTTGGTGAACCGAGGTAAAGATGGTCAGAATGACTGGGTGTTGGGATTGAACCTCATGGAGTCTTCCTACGCACCTTACCTTACAAAGTATCAAAGAGCTCGTAGTTTAGGTGGTGGAATGAGGCTTACACTCTAGGTTGATCAAGTTGTTGGTGAACCGACATGAAGATGGTCAGAATGACTGGGTGTTGGGCTTGAACCTCAGGGATATTTCCTACATACCCTACCTTGGAAAGGATCAAAGACCTTGTAGTTCATGTTTTTGTTGAACCGACGTGAATGAGGTCGGAACGATCGGGTGTTTGTGGGCTTGAACCTCAGGGAGGCTTCCTACATACCCTGCCTTAGCAAGGATCAAATACTTCGTAGTTCATGTGGTAGGGTTTGGGGATTACACTCTAGGCTTCCCAGGATGAGGATGTCGGGGTCGGTGCTTACTCTAATCCCACACGAGTCATGCTCGGTGTGAGAAACAAGAGGCACAAGTGACCTGACGGTCATGTCGCGAAAGGTTCATCTGTGGGAAGTGGAGTGGGGCTTACATGTGATCGTAACCGAAAGAGGAAACATGGGATTATAAGTGGTTAGTAGCCCGAAGAGGTTGGGACTTACTCTAGGAGGGAGGCCCGATGGTGATAATGTGCAGTGGGAGTGGTATTTGGGACCGAATAAAGGAGAATCACCATTCCCTATCACGCCCTTTGCTGGCACTGGGGACCGAAGAATAAAGGAGGAGCAGAGACCCTGCCTACTACAAGAAAGCTAGGGGCTTACACTGAGACGGTTTCCCTTTCCCAGCAGACAAACGCCACTCCCATAAGGAGGATATCATCCCCTATGGAGACCAGTGGGCACAGAGATGTTCAAGGTGGGGGTACCCCGCGTGTGAGGCACGAGGTGAGGTCACAATCTAACATCATGTGATGAGGAAGAAGGTGATTGGAAGTTTAAGGTCCTGCAGCTCAGACGAGGTGGGTTTTCTCCGTACCCTTAGGACTTACATAACCTGTACCCTCTTCTCATTAGTTCATAGAGGGGAAAAGAGATGTTGTGCCGATGTGGTGTCATAGAGCGAACCATTGGGGGTCCACGTTAGCTTGGATATTCGAAAAAGCAATATCCATTAGCATTCCTGTGAGAAGAAGCATGAGGCAATTCAACGAAATGGGCGGTATCGTCCAGGGGACTATGAAGTTACTTCGTGCGAACCTAGGAGGTTGCACGAGAAATGAGTATATGGAGAAGGTGTTGTGGGCGTGGGAATGATGCCCAGAAGAGGGACAACACGGTCGCACAAGGTGGGTGTCTTGCGCACAAAAGGTACCACTACTCGAAAAAGGGGTCGGGCCGGTGCACAACAGGGATTACGCGTACGAAAAAGAGCAGGCCAGAGCGAAATTGAGTGCTAGGTGCAAAAAAGAGCGGGCTGGCGCGTGAAAGGAGTTTCGCGCAGGGGACCCAATTGCACACAATTTAAGGAATTGTGTGCGGGGGAAGGGGATCAATGGGACTTCGATTAAGATCAAGCCTGAGGGGGCTCGCATAAAGGAGTAACCTCGGGTGACCTGGTGCAAAAAATTTAGTACTTGAAGGCCATCTTTTTCCTGCACGAGTGGTGAATTTTTCACATGGGAAATGGTTCAGATTCTTCCTACTGAAGTTAAAGGGGTGGCCTTCTATTTATAGGTGCTTGGGATCGCAGGTCCATGTGAAAAACAAGACGACATAAAATATTGCACGTCGGGGCATCGACAGTGTGTAAACCAACCACACGGGGCAGCGCCGTGAAAAAGTTTCACGCCTGCGCAGAAAACTCTCGCGAAAACCGGAGTTTTTCACATAGGGTAGATCTTTTTCACGCAACTCATTTTTTTTTCATGCCATACCTTTGGGCTCCCTGGAGTGGATCTTCGGTTCCAAAGATGGATTCTCTTTGTCGCTCCCGAACCTTCCTCATCCCCAGAGCACTTTTCGGCATCTATAATTACATTATAATATCTCTTGAACCTCTTATGGTTTGTGTTTAAATCAATTAAATGAGTACTTTAATATTAAATTTAAATTATATTATATGTATCATTTTGTCTAGTTGAATTTATTTGAACGAAAATCAGTTTCTTTTCCTTATCTCATGCTGTCATGATTTTGAAAGGTAAAGGAGAGAACCTAATAATTAAATATGGAATGAATGTAATAAATGGTTTCATATCCTAAATATCATTTTCACCTAGTATAAATGGAATTGTAATTTACCTCTTGAATTATTAAAATTCATGAGTATTAAATAGGCTTAATTAAATAATGAACTCTGTATCATGTTCCCATTACATATGGTCCTTTTATTCTTTATAGGAGTGGTTAGGAATGAGATAGATTTGGTTTCCCAAGGGAATACCTTGAGCACTCATAAGATGCCATTCCAATCCAATGAGTCAGTTTCTAAGGGATATACCCACATTGGAACATAGACCGTATATACTAGAAGACACCCAAAATTGCAACATAGGGGCCCTTCACTATCTTCCGTATATTTTTATGCCTTAGGTACAGTCCTTGGATCCATCTTGATGTGTGAAGACACATGGCACCATGGAATCACACCATTAGTTCCATTCATTATTATCCCATGTTTACCTTTGATGAGATCCCTGGACTTGGTTGGAACTATTTATAGAGGAATTCCTTAAGAGATCCCCTTGGATTACACTAAGACCCCTTTATCCAGGATGCATGTTATTATTGAGTTTTCTCAACTCTTGAGGTTAGGGATGCCTTGGTTATTACCTCAGATCCTCTTTCAATATCATCATCATCAAGGATACCTTGTTCATTACCCTGGATCCTATGTTATTATTATCATTATTATAGAATGCCTTGGATATACCTTGGTTCCAATTAACTCACTTATTATAAATTGTAACATAATTAATTAAATGATTACATGTTCAAAAATCAACTGAGGCTGAAGCAGGTATCAAGGTATTTGCATTACTTTACTTCTTAAATTTATATATACCTACACACTATTAGTTCCTATTTCTCATATTGGATGGTATAGATATCAATGGTGGTGGCCTAATAATATTTATCTCAAACCCTATTTGTGCTACTAATCATACTTGGTTAGATTATATGTATAAAGGTGTTGATAAGGGGAACTTTCCAACTTTGGACACCTGATCTTGATTTCTTTCATTATGATGGAGCCTAGTAGTAGATGGTCAGGCCAGTTCTTGGGATTCTTGAATTTTTTTGGATTCTTTTGTATAGAACGTATTTCTTACTGACTTATATACCTATTTTCCAGATATATAGAGATATGTCATACATTATAATAATATTTTATATGATTAAGATCTATATTTTGATTGTTGTTTTGTGCTTGGATAGTTATTCCTATATTTCAGTAATTATCCACTCATGATTACACTTATGCTATGGTTTATCCATATGTTATTAAAAATCAGTTTTGCTACATTATGTTAATGAGGGAATAGTCTCCCCACATACACAACCTATGAAATCGCTACTAGATGGTAGCCTATGATATATGAGAATGTGTGAGTTAGTCCATGTGGCCAATAGATCTAGATTCACCATTGAGTGGCACCCTAGTTCAAGACCTCACAGTGTGGTATTAGAGTGGGTATTTTCTTTGATTTATTATTTTTTTGGGAAATATAGATAAGAGATTAGGAATTTGATGGAACATGGGAAAAAATTCATCTTGGGAGTAGCTAACCCATGTTTAGGGTAAATACCAAGTTTATTGGGAATGAGAAATAGTCATTCTATTTCTTCTTATTACAGTTGATATATTTCCACCATTTGGTTATGCATATGTTATGAGATGCCTATTATTATTATTATTATTATTATTATTATTATTGTGGTTTAAGTTTCATCCTTGTCCTGATGAGATGAGTTCAAGGCAGCATCATGACATTCGTTATTATAGGAACCTAATATTCAAATGCCACTCATATTACATTCCATATAGGCGCATTTCACTTTTTTAGTTTCTTGTGTTTCCTATGATTTAATTGGCAATCCATGGTTGTTAAATATATTCATGTGCTAATACCATCTTGCACAAGGTAGGGAGTTTGTTATTTAAATTTTCATCATCAATCGAAATAGAATTTTCATGTATAGGTTGATGGTGTAATCTTAAATATTTGGTTTCTACTCATTACAGATATGTACCTCGGGATAAATGAGCTGCTCTTTGGCTATGATTGTATGATTTCTAGTTTCAATTCATGTGGTGTATGGCCCATCATGGATTGGAATGGGTGATTTACCTATTAAAGCCATCATATATTACCCATTATGCTATGAGATACAATATATATATGGTTAAATAGAAAATTGAATGGGTGTTGATTTCCATGATACATTGTATGGGCCCTTATTCACTAGGAATGACGATCCATTTAACGAACCTTGTTATATATAAATAATAAAATGAAAACTGTAAAAGAGAATATTGGCTTATAAAATCAATTGGGTTCCCATCAATGAAGAGGCAATGTGTTACTACCCATTTAACTTACTAAAACCATTATAAATCATACATAAACAGTTACTAATAACTTATCCATCTATGTGGTAGTGGGGGTAGACCTTGGGAAATGGGACCTTTTCCTTATGTTATAATTATTTTAGTTCTTTAAGCTTCTTAGGAAATTATGTAATGAGGTATTTTATTTGAACCGGTAGAGATCTTCCATGATGACATCCTCGAGTTGTGTGCTAGGAGGGTTGCAACGAACATGTCCTAAAGATAGTGGAATCTGAGCCTCCAGTCTTACCACTAGGAGTTCCACTTGAGGTGTTTCTTGCTATACCCGAATTGGGCACTGACGCTCAGGTTCGCGAGGGTTTTCTACATCTGATGTAGTCCATTCAGGGTGACCATGACATATACCTACAATGGATGATCTGAAAAGTGAGTTCCAATAATAGTGTCCTCCCATATTCTCAGGGGATGACAGTCAATAGGCTATTGAGTCTTGAATAGAGGCCACTCTATCTATCTTTGAGCATATAGAGGCATATCCATAGTAGTGGGTCGGTATTTCCAACTACATGCTACGTGATTCAGCCAACCACTGGTGAGATGTGATTACCCATGTTGGTCAACATCTAGGCATGGTCTAGGATGATTAATACACTATATTTTATGAGTAAATTTTTCCTTAGAAACTAAGAACTGAACAAGAAATAGTGTTTCTGAATCTAGATTAGGGTGATATGTATGTTATGGAAAATTTACTTTTTTTATTGATTTATAGTGATTTTCATTGCTTCTAGTCGGTGATGAGAAATCGAGAGCATGGAATTTAGAGGATGGGATTAATTATGTCATTCATACTTAGGTGAATGTATTTGGCCTACCTACCATTTTTTATATCATGAAATAGGTTCTTATCACTGAGCATAACCTGAGGGAATGTGATAGTTCTAGGAATAAATGTTCGGTGCTAATGAAATGAAGTAGTTATTAAGATAGCCGGAAGCGTAGCTATGAGGTTTCTCATCAGAGTAGTGGAAGTTAGAGTACCCATAGAAGTAGCTCTGTGGTAAGTCATTAGTGTGGATGGAAGGAGAATCTAAAACCTCTGTTTGGTAGAGACCCTCTTTAGTGTCTTTCATGCGGCTATATGGGGAATCTTCAAAGATTCTGTCAGACCTTTCCATCTACTTCCAGTGGAAGAGGCATTGCACCAGCTCCACCTTTAGGGGAAGGATATTTTACACAATGTCAGGTGGGGAGTTGGAGTAGAGTCAAAAGTACTAGCCAAGGAGGTGTTCATGGTCATAGTATCTAGACCTATGATTATTAGTAATAGTATAGTGGACCTGATCTAGGTAGTCCAGCTGTAGCATATGGCCATGGATCAATTTACTTTCATGAAGTACAGCTGAAACACTAGAATCATAGTGAAAAACCATCTATAGTATGAGGTACTATTCTATTATCATCCACTATTGATTATTCCTTATTTTATATAGGTTTTCACACTACTTTATCTCTTTAACAGCAATGGATAGCCTTCAAATACAAATCCAGTACTTATGTGGGGGTGATGAACCTAGACACACTATTACAAGTGTGTTCCAAGGGAATATGTTAGTGACGGGACTACCCCATTAGGTAGGAAGTTATCCCTTATTGTGGTACCTATTTGTACTCAAGATTAGAGTCTTTGATTTCATTATTGGGATGGATTAGTTGGTTCCATATCAAACTTATGTGGTCTGGTATCACCACCTCATGTTGTTTACGTCACCAAAGGGAAATAAGTATCTTCACAAGGGTGAGTGGGATTGAAAGGCCAATAGAGATGGATCCGAGCATCCTGGGATAGGTAATGTGTCCACCCAGATTTTTAGTATTTTCATAGAGGATTGGGGAATACATATAAAAGATTTTCCTCACATGGTAGATTATTTTATGGACATCTTTCCTGATGATTTTTCTGGATTACCTCCTAAGTGAGAGGTAGAGTTTACAATTGAGCTTGTTCCTGGAGAAGTGCCACTATTCATTCCTCCATATAGGATGTTACCTACTGAGGTTAAGATAATGTTTAGAAGATATAGAGTCTAAAGGATTTATTAGACCCAATACTGTATCTTTGGGATTAACAATGATTTTCACCAAGAAGGAGGATGAAACCCTTAGTCTATACATGGATTACCAATGGTTGAACCAACATACAGTTAAGAATAGGTATCCACTTCCTCATATAGATGATAAATTTGACTAGATATAAGAATATATGGTATTCTAAAAGATTTAAATAAGATCGGGTTACTGTCAGGTGTGAGTCAAGGCTTTAGACATACCTCATATAGATTTTCATAGCAGGTATGGTTTTATGAGTATCTTGTTATACCTTTCTGTCTCACAAAAATACCTAAAATTTTCTTGGATATGATGAATATGGTTTTCTACCCCTACATGGATTTATTTTTCATGGCCTTTTTGGATTAAATCTTGGTGTATTCTCATACTCATAGTGACCATGCAAGATTTTTTTTGGATAATCTAGATTACTCTAAGAGAGAATAAGATTTATACCAAGCATGATAAGTTCCATTTTGGGATAAAAAAGTTCACGTATTATGTCATATTATCTCAGAATTAGTAGAATCAGTTGACCTAGAGAAGGTGAGTGCTATAGATTCCTAGGTGAATCTCAAAAAAATGTTTGAAACACAGTGTTTTTTGGGGATGGATGGATATTATAAAAAACTCATATAAGACTTATCCTGCCTTTATGAACCTAATAATGGTCTCAAAAAGATTGTTGTAAAGTTACAATGGTCATAATTATGCGATAAATACTTTTAGGAGCCGAATGGAAGGCTTGTTTCAATATCGATTCTGATTCTACTAGAGGCTAATAAGGGATATACAATTTTCTATGATGCATCATGCATCAAACTATGTGTAATTTTGATTCTAGAGGATAGATTCATTATATATAGATCTCACCAGTTAAGGTATCATCACAGAAATTACCCAACACACAACCTTGAGCTGGAAGAAAGTGTCAATGGATTACTTGTCTAGAGACACTATATGATAGGTGAGCACTTTTTGGTGTATACAGACCACAAGATACTCAAATATATATTGAAAAAGTTTTACTTTATTATCATACAATGAATTTGGGGTGAATATATTTATTTATTTGACTTTGATATTACCTATAATCCAAGAAAGGGAAATGCAGTAGTGGATGAGCTGATTCAGAAAACACAGGCATAGGCCATATAAGAAGTTAGTGATGAATGGAAATTGATATCCCTCTTTTATGAGAAGTATCTACTATTTAGGGAGATTCATGAGTAGTCTTTAATTACATCCTTTATTTTTTCCTCTTAACTCATTGGTAGGGTGAAGACCATGAAGTTTTCATATCCTGAAGTCTTGGTTATCTAGGAGAGTATTTTTGGTTAGAAATTGCCTTCAGATAGGTCTATAGATAGAGAAAACATCCTATATATATATAGATGGGAACATCTGGGTTCATATAGATATGAGAGGGGACCTGATTTTTGAGTCCCAAGAATCTTAGTTAGATGTTCATGCAGGCATCTCCAAGATGTATCGAGATATGAGACACCCGTATTGATGTCCTGTGATGAAATGTCAGATAGACGGTTTTATTAATAGGTGTTCCACGTATCAACAGGTGAAGGTGGAGAACCAGTGGCATACCGGATTGTTACAACTACTTCTAGTCTCAAAAATGAAATGGGAAGATGTTTCTATATATTTCATAGTTGGAATAAAAAGGTTTCCTCTAGGTGGTGATGTAGTTTGTGTAGTCATGCATCGACTGATGAAATTAGACCACATCCTTCATATATAGAAGACTTTCTCTATTGATGAGCTTGGAAGACTGTGTGTCCATGAGATCATATAGCTACACAAGGTCCCTTGTAAAATCATTTAGGATAGGGACTATCATTTCACACTGATGTTATTGAAGGGTTTATAGAGAGTTATAAATGAACAGGTGTTCATGAGAAATAATTTTCTCCCTTATACCAATGGCTACTCAGAACAGATGATACAAATTTTCTCCCTTATATCGATGGCCACTCAGAATGGATGATACAGGTTTTAGAGGACATGCATTGGGCGTATGTCCTTGATTTTAGTGGTTATTGGGAGAAACATACCCATCTCATCAAGTTCACCTGCAATAGTATTTATCAATAAATTATTTAGATGGATAATTTTGGGGACTCATATGGTAGGCCATGCCATTCACCCCTATGGTGGTTAGAGGCAGGTGAGGTAGTGCTACTAGGTCCTTGTCATGTGCAAGAGACTTTGGTGGAGGTTCAACTAATCGGGAAGCGTATGAATTATACTCAGTCGGGATATAAATATTATGCCTATTAATGTTGATGACCTATGATGTTTGAGGTTGGGGGTCATGTTTTCATAGGTATTTCTTAGGGTTGGGAATAAATAGATATAGATCCAAGGGACTCTATCACTATTCATTGTTAGTCCATTTTAGATTCTGGAGAGAGTTGGGACGGTAGCCTATCAATTGATATTACCTCATAGGTACCATTGCATCCATGAAGTCTTCACCTTTTATTTCTTTTCCAGTATCATAATGAACTATCTGATACTTTTTATCCTGAGGAGGATGAGTAAGATGCCAATTCATAATTATAGGAGTATCCTATACGCATCATTGACCAGAGCATGGAAGCTATCAAAAGGTTGATCTGTCCGTTTAGAATGGGTGTTTTGACAGCATGACCTAGTAAAGGATGAGACTTGGGAGTAAAAGGGAATTGTACTTTCTCAGTGGCTAGATTTATTCTTAGAATATGTTTTTCCACCCTTGGATAGTGAACTCAGGGATGATTTCCTTTAATGGGGGAATACTGTATGAACTCGATTTTTCTATCAGGTATGAATACTTTTAAATTATGAATAATTATTTATTTCCTATGTAATTTGGATCCCTAATGGGTTCGTGGTTTTTTCATGGGTGTCTATGGTTTTTTTGGTGCTCTGAACCCTGGATGTTGAAGAAATGGACCGGGCCACATAGTTAGTAGAAATCATGCAATCCATTCTATATAGTTCCCTAACATCATGAGGGATAAACAACGGGTTGAAGGTGGTTGTATAGTTTGATGAAACTATGAAGTATTAGGTGCACGGTCATGCATGTAACTAAAAAATATAGCAGTGCTGATAGGTCTGGCTTATAGTTTCTCAAACTATGCATGTACCCTCCTTTTCTAGTGATCCATGCTCAGTTGGTGCACAGTTTAGAAAACTATGCATCCAAACTGTACGCCCCTATTTTTCTTGGTTAAAATGATACAAATTCCATTAAGTGTTTAATAATATTTCCCCTCTATCATAATTCAATTTCCAGTTCTAGGGACCACTCTTTTCTTCCCTTGTAGATCCAAAGTGTCTTTATCTTATGCTTTTCTCCCAATTCATCATCTGAAGTCCGATTTTACTTATGATATTCACATTAGATATCCATTTCCAAGTACATCCATCATGCAACTTAGTTCTTCATTTATCTTACTATCGGTGATGCTATTTTGATGCTAGTTAATATTCTACATTTTTAAGGGTTTGTTCGACTATTAGATTTTATTCTAATCCAAGTCAAACTAAATGCCGACACTAGACGAGGTGAGTTTTATAGGTTTGAGGTAGGAGGTCTTTGGCTCATCCTTCAAGTCTCTCAATTTTATAAACTATCACTATTTTTGGTACACTGATTTCATCGAATGTTAAAAATTTAATTAACATTCCATTATTATAATCATAATTATCTTAATCTAGGACCCCTTTTCATACATTCTATTCTTTTAATTGGAAGACATGACCTCAACATTGACCACCCCAAGTAGGGTGTTTCCATAATTAGGTTTGGTGACTCATGTGGGTCTATCAGTGCCACATTTTTGGATTTCCTTGACTGGTCATTCATAAAGGTATTCTTTATAATTAAATTAATGATATTTTAATGGATATTACATAATAATATCACTAAAATATTCTAAGGAAATTGTATTAATAAATTACATGAATCATTAAATGGTAAATATAATGTATAACATATGTATAACTTTTCCTAGAAGAATTTAACTGAATGGAAATTGGATTCTTTTCCTTATCCTTCCTTATCATGATTATGAAAGGTAAAGGAAATAAACTATTAATTAAATATGTAATGAAAGTAAGAAATGGTTTCATGTATTAAATACCCTTGTAACCAAGTATGAAAGGCATTGAAATTACCCTCGTGAATTATTCAAAGTGATGAGTACAACATGGAATCAATTAACTAATGAATTATGTATAAGGTACCTATTTCATATGGACATTTTATTATTGATATGACTGGTCAGACTTGACCCAACCTTGGATACCTAAGGGAATGCCTTGAGAACTTAGAGGGAACCATTATAATTTAATGATACGGTTTCCAAGGTAGATACCCATATTAGAACATGATATTTGTATAATATAGGACACCTGATTTGATTCCATGGGATCCTTTCACCATACTTTAGATATTTGGATGCCTCAGATAAACTCCTTTGACCCATCTTGATTTCATCCAACATGTAGAACTATGGATTCTCCCCATTGGTCCGAGCCATGCTAATCTAGTGTTTACCTTGGAAGAGATACTTGTACATGGTTGGAAATATTTATAGTGGAATGCCATTGGTGATTCCCCTTATATTATACTCATACCCATTTATCTAAACTTCATGTTATTACTGAGTTGGCTTGACCCATGAGGTAAAGGATGCCTTGATTATTACCTTGTACCCTCTTTCATTATCATTATCATCAAGGATACCTAGGTTATTACCTTGGATCATCTCTTATTATTATCATTATTATATAATGCCTTGGGAATACCTTGGATCCTCTTACATAACATATTATAAGCTATAACATCAATATGGAAATTATTACATGTTTAGACACCAGCTAAGAATGAAGTAGGTATCAGGGTATTTACATTAATATACTACCTAATTTTATATATATCCGCACATTGTTAGTTTATATTTCTTATAATGGATTGTATAGATGTTGTTGGTGGTGGTCTATAAGGACTTATCTCAAAACCTATCTTGGCCACTGATGGTACCCAAGTAGAAAATATGTATGTAGGTTCTGATAAGGGGAAGAATCCTACATTGGACACCTAATATTGATTTCATTCATTAGTATGGATCTTGGTACATATCACTCGGCTATTGATCAGTATTCTTGCACAGTTCTTGTATTTTTTTTCTTTTGTATAGAATATATTGCATACTTCCTTGTATACATATTTTGAGATTTATATAAACATGTTATACATTATCATCATTTTGTATATTATTTAGTTTCTAAATTTTGATTATTTTTTTGGTCATGGTTGGTTATTACATTATTACTCTTCTTATCCATTTATGATTTTTCTTCCACTATTTTTTATCCATATGTTAAAATATATATAACGTGCTATATGATAATAATGAGGGAATAGTATCCCTGTGGAGACACCCTAGGCCCTCACTGTTAGTTGGAAGCCTCTAGCATACGGGGAGGCACACTTGAGGCAATGTGACCGATAGGGATCTGGGCACCTTTCAGTGAAACTCAGGTTTAGGATGTCACAATATCATATGAAATGATACAACATAATCCTTTTTTATGAGAAATCAAAGAGATTAATATAGTCATATCAACGACCATGTTATATAACACGACTAATGAAATATTATTTTATGATTTTATAATAATAATTCATTGAAATATTACAGATAAATTTTTAGATATTATTTTCTATGATATTATGAAACAATATGTGTTTTTCACTTTATGATATACAATATAGAATGTTCTAGGAGAAAAACAAAATATTTTTTTCTACACCACAAGTAGTGATATAGATTTTGATTGTATCACATATAATGATAAATTAATATCACTGGCTATAATATAATGTTACTTTTTTTAGAAATGATTAATAATTAAGAAAGTGATTATAAATTATAAAATTATTAATAAATAAAATATTAATATTTAAATAATTAATTCATTATAATTTATTATTTATAAATTTTTAAAAATTTAATAAAGATAACTTATTAAAGTTGTTTTATTATAATGGAAATCATTTTTTAGAGGTGGAATTACGTCCCTATGATAAATCTAGTTGATTTAGACCATACTAGATATTTTTAGGAATGTGTGATGATGGTATAAATTTTGATACATGTAATCATATTAAAAATAGATAATAATTCATTAAGACAAATTTTTTACATTATTATGTATAAAGAGTTCATATTTAAATAATTATATAAATTAAGAGATATGAATGGTTCATATTTACCGTGAAATTATAAATATGATGTTTTCAGTTTTTTTTTCATAATTGAAAAGTGTTTATATTTATATTTTTATTAGTAATTAAATTAAAGATATGTTTTTAGTTATAAATTATTTTTAATCAAACTATGTGAAATGTTCATATATTTTATTCTTAAATTATGAATTGTTTATAAGCCTCATGTATGAATTCATAAATTAGTGATTGATTTGGAGTCCTATTTCTTTCCTTATAAGTATTTCAAATAATTATATATATATTTACATAACTATAAACTGAGACGGACTATAATTCTGAGGTCCGGAGTTCCCAAAATAAATTTTATAAAAAAAATATTTTATATTACATGTGCCCAGAATCTAAAATAAAAAGGGATTAATATTAAATGGTAGATTATAAGAGAAATATGAGACCATATATGATTCTAGAATGCAGTGTTTACCCTTGGCGTGTTATAAAATGGGTTAGCACAGGGCATTCAGACTCCTCATTCTTTAGTTGTACATTAAGTGAGTTAATTAATTATTAAATTAATTAATTAATATGTTTCAATGTGGTTATGTGATTTATAAGATCACATATAGGATGGTTTATTTATGGTCTGCTGCATAAACCTTGGTAGAAATCTAGAGCTCTCCCTTCCCTCTTATGTTGGTGGATCATGTCAAATAATGATGAAACTGAGGATAAGAGATGATTTGGAAGCAATGAATTCAAAAAATTATTTTCATCATTAGAAGATGTGTTCTTCATCAAAGAATGATCAATAATTGAGGCAGTACTCATCAATTGTATTTTACTCCCTTTAATTAATTTTTTTGAGCAGATTCATCATTGTTCTTATATATGTGGTAATTTGCAATATTTTCATGTTCCCATGTATTGGAATCTTGATTAATTTCATTTATTTTCTCACCTTGGAACCCTGTTCCTAATAATTTATCATGAAAACTTGTCCAATGATGTTTAAAAGTTTTCCTGGTGCCTTTCACACCAATTTCTCTTTGCGTTTGTCATTAGTAAGACCTTGTGTTCCTGGTTCAACCTTGCTGGGAGGTACAAAGCCCGATCAAAACCCCAAAAACAAAAGGATTAAAGAAAGAGGCATGAATAGTTAACTTAGAATAGATATGGTATAATTTAAAAGTGGGGAGGATCCTTTGGATAATTTTATATTGATAAATTTTAGGTGGAAGGAATGACGATGTGCGTAAGGTGCAGTGAAACCTTGAAAAATCACCAGAGGTCATTTTATAGAAAATGATGGCCAAAGACATTGATATTCAGCTAGATTAGTGAGTTTAGGGATGATTAAAGAATAAATATAAGGTTGATAGAGATGATTCAAGTTCTATTACTGGATGTGGAATTTCTAGAAAAAAACTCGACTACACACCGTGTTCAATAATGAACCCACGACATATCTCCACCTCAGTAATGATAGATGGGGTTTTAGAAAATTTAAGGATGAAATGACAAGTAGTCCACCTACACGCCAAATACCATTTCCCCCATTGGACAACCTGTATGAATTTATAAATCTAGGTACATGTCAGTGTACTTGAGAACACGAACAGTAGGTCTGAAACACAGACACGAGGTCTAGTACATGGACATGGGGTCTGGTACACATACACGACTAGAATGACACGACTTGGTCTCGATTAGCCTATACATGGAATTTATTCCATCTACATGGCATATACTGCTACATGGGATGTATCCATGTTCTATCTAGGGACATGACCAGGTGATGGATTAGGACCAGATGTTTCGTGGGTCCCTAAAACACCATATACCCATTTAAGTCTTTTGAAGAAATTTTCATCATCTGTATCTATTTAATTTAAACACATATTTTGGACTGTGAGTAGCCTATTCAGAGTGTTTTTCACCTATAACGTGATAGTTACCTTAGTTGTGGATTTCTAGATACAATGGGAAATGAACCAAGAATGATACTTACTAAGGTGATACTTGATGATAGTGGTGATCAAATAGGTTCACCTAAGGTTTATTTCGAGTGGAATCCCCTATTGAGTATATCACGAGTCCTTGATGATCAGAGTAGAATCCCCATGTGGCCTTAGGGTGTGGTTACTTGACCACCGGGTTGGAACCCCCAAAAAATATTTGTGTGGTTTCTCTACAACTATCTTCAAATTTGTGCCCCCATTGGTATGGGTGTGGGTCCTTGATGACTCAAGTGGAACCCCCTTATGGTTTCGAGGCACGAGTCCTCATTTTCCTAGTGGAACCCCCTATTAGATAGGGAATGGGTCCTCGATGACATAGAGTGGAACACCCCTATCACACCAGGGTGTGGGCCATTAAACTATAGATTAGAACTCACCATCATCATGATTTTGGGTCCTCCACCTACCCAGTGGAACCCCCTTTCAAAATAGGGTGCATGTCCTCATGACACTAGAGTGGAACCCCCCATCGGCATGGGTGTGGTTCCTCTATAGATACTTATAGAGTGGAACCCTAAGATGTACTAAGGTATAGGTCCTCTATATCAATTTTTTGGCCCATATACTTTGAAGAACACTAAAAATGTGTGGCTTGACTTGGAAATTTACTTCTAGGTAGACACATGAGATGTCGGGCATCATTGATAGACTTTTGGAACTATTGACTACTCTTCTTCATGGTCTGATCTATGAGGTTGATTTTCCTTTACTCTCTCATTTGGGCTTCATTTGACTGTGTATATATGTACACACACACTTTATCATGTATCCACACCTTGTATATGCTCACTTTCCTTACAAGAGAGGCTATGACACATGGAGTATGCCATGTGATTTCCATGTTTAGCTTCTTGTGGTTGTATGAGTCTTCCATCCTGAAATTGGTGGTGATGAATCGATGGGTAGTTCATCTACTCACCATTTTTATCTTCTTATTCTTGGAAGAGATTATATTCACTCTTTGTTTGGGTTGAGATATTCTCTTTGACAAAATCTTACTTCTTCTATATTTCTATTCCCATTGTATCTCTTAATTCTCCCCATTTAGATTTTGGGGAATCCTATTGGGTATGTATATATTCACCTCTAAATGGGATTTTCCCACACATGTCCTATCTTATGAATACAATAGATATGTCAACCATAACATTAGAGGAGATTAGAGATACTGGTTTCCTAGACCACGTACAATGGTTGTATCTTGGGATTTAGGAGCTAGGATCTCTCAGGTATTTTCTTTTACAGTTGTTCTAGGTTGGGACACATTTCGGACTGGGCATTTATTTTTTCACTTGATTTTTCAGTTTACACTGTCATACATTTGTACTATCTAGAGGATCATGTTTGATTACTTTATCTTATATAAGGGTTGAATCTTTTATTCTCCCTATCTGTAATTTTTCATTGAGATGGGTGTGTGTGTATGTATAGGTATGTAGGAAAAGGATTCCCTGAGTTATTAATGACTTCAAAGCCTTTCTCCACCCCTGGCCTATGGAGGAAAGCATAGGGTAGTTGTTGCATGAGCCCTGGCTTGGGTCAGGTCATGAAAGATTTGTGTCAGAGAATGTTCAATCATTGGGATGATGTTCATACACTCCCCTCAATAGGATTATGATTGGCTTAGGGAAATAGTTTCAAAGTGTCATGAGTGCGGATCTAAGGCTAGGGAATCTAGTGATGGTGATGTGAATGATGTATCCATTCACCATGACCTTGACTACTTGCTTGTTGAAATGGTATATAGATATATTGGTTGAAGGTATTAATGGTATATTCATCATATAGTTTTGAGTTTTTGAATTTACTTCTTTAGTTAGCTCCCCATTTATGTAATATATATATCCTCATATAACCATTATACATCTTGATAAATCTCTGGATGCATCCACGATAATAGCTAGCCAAGATACTAGCTCTTGTTAAAGATAACTATTTGATGAGTGAAGAGGCCTCAGTTCAGGGTCCATCCCATGACCCCATTCTCAAGGTGTATAGGCAGAATCAACCCCCTTTTCATGTAGTAGATCATTATAGCATAGTAGTATGAGGATGCACATAGTCTTAGGGTGCTCTGTGAGTTCTAGAACCAAAGGCCACTGAGGTTCTATGGTGAGCTGGATCCTCAGGAAATAGCGGATTGGCTAGAGTTGGTGGACTGCATCAGTAGGATTGTTCAGACCCTAACAGATAAGGTGGGTTCACTGGCATCTAGCCTTTTCCATAGAGTAATTGGGTATTAGTGGGGCCTCACTATGCAGATGCATGTTGAGTTGACACTCTTGTGTACTGAATTCCAGTAGATATTTTGTGAGGAATAATTCCCATTATTCTAGTGATTAGTATAGATCTAGGATCTTCTTTACTGTAGATGGGAGGGATGATGGTGGCTACGTATGCAGTGAGGTTCACAAAACTTATGCAATACTCCATTGATATGATCTGGGATGGATACATTCAAGCATGGAAGTATGGTTAGGGACTCCATAGAGATATCCCTTTTATTTTGGTACCCTTTTTCATCCACACCTATGTCAGGGTGTTGGATACGGAACTAGTGATAGAGGTATTTTAGTAATATAGATTCCAGATAGCTAGAGCTTGCAAGGGGAACCATAGAGATGAGTCATCTATAAGAGATAGTAAACGTCAACCACTAGGATCTCGATGCATGATACCTCCCCAGGATCAGGGTCTAGAACATGGTTATAGGCATCATAGAGGACTTGGGAATCCCAATAATGGGAATTTTTTCACTTTTGATGGGTGGGTTCACATGGAACAATACTACCCGACCAGACGTGTTGGGCAGCTCAGGAAGATTGTTGATGTACCACCACAAAAGATGAAACATCAGGATTGGGGATATCCTTGGCATAGATAAAGTGGTACCTAGGGATGAGGATCTATTATAGGATCATGATGAGCTATGGGTGGTGGATGATTCTATGATTACCTTCCATCACCTCCACAAGGTGACCCACATCATTTTTAGGGAGTTGGAGGCCAAGGACATGGACAACTGTAGGATCTGGATTTCTATGATCCAGTAGTTTATGAGATGATTAGAGATATGATATTTTATTATTTTACTTTTTTTAATGATTTTTAGACAAAATTTATAGTAATTAATTTATCTCTATACTCCTGGTGTGAGAGCTGAGTTACCAGTTGAGGTTCTAGCACAAAAGATTCATCTTGAGGTTTGTATAAGGAATGTTTATTCTATATCATTCATCTACTGGAAGTGGGAGCTATATCTTGGTCGGGAGAGTTTCACAAGGGCCCATTTTTTCATCACGATGGAACCATATTATTTCATTTTGGATATGGATTGGTTGTCCATGGTCCAATACCAGATTAACTGTCACTATAGACAAGTCAGATTCCAACACACTGATGGGATGAGATTATCCTTTTATAAAGAGAGATATCTCATGTAAAGGTGAATGGTTTCTATTATAAGGAGGTTTTATCCCATCATCCAAATGTTAGTGAGTATAGTCCTTGGTGTAGAAACATATTAATGAATATGTGTCAGTAAATTTTTGGAGTATTACACATACCTCTTCCCAAGGATTTTCTAAGACTATAACCATGGAAGGATATGGATTTTGTCATTGAATTTAATCCCAAAACAACTCTGATACGTTTTTTGGATTATCAGATGTCCAATAATGAGATTCAAGAGATGTTATTGAATTTGGAGGACCTTTGATAGAAAAGTTTCATCATACCTAGTGTGTCCCCTTGGGCTGCCCTGATGTTTTTTGTGAAAAAAGGAGGATGAGAGCATGCATCTTTTCATGGATTATAATTTCCTAAAATAGGCCATGTTAAATAACATGTACCCCTTTCCAAGTATTCATGATCTATTTGAATAGTTGTGATGTGTGAGATGGTTCTCAAAGATCGATCTCATGGCCGACTACCACCCTTTGAGGGTTCGAGAGGTCGATATTCCAACGTTTTCATTTTTATGTTCCTATAGACCCAATGAGTTCCTAGTGATGCCCTTTAGTGTAATGAATGACCCACCATGATTATGGATTTGATAAAATATGTTTTCCAGATCAAAGTGGACCTTTTTTTTGTTTTCTTAATCAAGGAAATACTCATCTCCTCTATATCAGAGGAGGAGAATGCAATGAACTTGAGGATGGTCCTAGATTGTTTTTGAGAGAACTTGCTTCATGGAAAGATCTCAAAGTGATAGTTATGAAAAAATGAGGGTCATTTTTTAGGGAGTTTAATTTTTTACATGGTTTAGTCGTGGACCCAGTGAGGATCCATGTAGTGATTTCATGGGATTCACCCAAAATCTTGTCAGTAGTGTATAAATATCTTGGGTTGGTAGGGAATTACAATAGGTTTGTAGTAAAATTCACCAAAATTTAATCACCTTTGGCCACACTATCATGGAAAGTGTATCTATTTAACTGGTTTGAGTAGTTCTAGTGGGCCTTTAAGGATTTGAGGTTTAGGCTGATGACTACACCATTATTGAGACTATCAGAGTAAGGCATGGAGTTTGTAGTCTATTTAAATTTCTCATTTGCTGGGCTCAACTGTATATTGACGCAGTGAGAGACAGTTATCAATTACCAGTCAAAGAAATTGAGACCCAATGATTAGAACTAAATTACTCAAAACCTAGAGCTGGTAGCAATAATCTTCTCCTTGAGGATGTTTATACACTACCTTCTTGGAGAACGCTTTATGGTTTACTCAGACCACTAGAGTCTCATGAACGTCTTCATTGAGAGAGACCTGAACTTGAGATAGTGGTGTTGTTTAGAGTTCCCATGGGATTATAACATTGATATAGTCAATAATGTAGAGAATGGAAATCATGAAGTAGATTCCCTTAGTAGGAAGTCTCAATATTGCTTAGTGTAGGAGGCTTTAGAGAAGTTAGCTTCCCTGTAGTTAACCATAGGGGAGAAGGAGGGTACAATTGTTTTGCAGTCAATGGTATTGAATCCTTTGATCCTCAAGAATTTGAGAGATTCCCAGCTAGGCGATATTGAATGTGAGGACTTATATGATCATATATCCATAAGAGACTGACATGATGGATATTATAAAGGAGGAAATCGCACCATACTTTTCTAGGGGTAGACGCTCTTCCCAATGACATTGGAGGAGGACATGATGTGAGAGTTCAACACTCATCCTAGATATAAATCATGATGTGTAAAATATGTGTAGATAAATTATGTATTATTTTTGGTGGTTTAAAATGAGATGGAGTGTGGCTAAGTTCATCCCTTGGTGCCTCACATTTCAGCAGATGATGGATGAGCACCATGTTTTGGTAAGTTTTTTCCAGCCCCTTGTGATCCGTGGGTGGACATGAGATGGAATATCCATGGAATTTTTGATAGGGCCTTAATGTACAATGAAGGGAACTGATACCATCTCAATGATAGTTGAATGAATCATGAAGTCATCACATTTCCTTACTATCAGGGAACAAAGTTCTATGGAGAGTTTGGGGAAGTTTTACATTTGGGAGATCATTCTCCTTCATGGGGGGCACTAAATGATTTTCTCCAACCGTGTTGCATGGTTTACATTATGATTATATAGAGGCCTTTAGTAGGCATTCATGATCCAAATTAGGATGAATATTACCTTTCACCCTCAAATAGATAGGAATATCGAGCATACTTTCATTGTGATAGAAGATATGTTGAGGACTTGCCTACTAGAATTTGGCCAGATCTTGTAGAATCAGTCGCCCTTGGAAGAGTTTCCATAGAACAACAACTACCACACTTCCATCTACTTGACACCTTTTGAGGCCCTGTACGGGTGACCCTAAAATTCACCCTTTTGATGTACATAGATTGGTGAGACATCTCTTATGAGCCCATAGATTGTGCAGGTGATGATAGAAAAAGTCCAGGTCACCAGTGAGAAGATGTGGACGACCTAGAGGAGATATAAATATTAAATAGATCACCATAATATTCCCTTTTATTTAAATAAAGGGGACCAAATTTTCCTAAGAGTCTCCCCACAATGAGGGTTACAGAGGCTTACCTAGGGAGAAATGTTATCCATGAGGGGTTTTCAGGTAGTTTTAGATTTTTTAGAGGGTTAGAAAGGTTGTTTCCCCCCTCTACCTACCCCCATGGACAGAGCAGGAGCATGGAATCTTCCATGTATCATATCTGAAGAGATACGTTCATGACCCCACACACATCATTGACTAGGGTGAGCTGGACATCTTGGATGGAGCCACCTTTGTGGAGCACCCAGTGGCTATTGAGGATTGATTGGAGAAGAATCTACATGTACATTCCATCCCCTTGGTCCTTGTGTTGTGATAGTATGGGAACATGAAAGAGAGTTCCTATGAGTGGGAGAGCCATGTGCAAGTTCAGTATCCTGAGTTGTTTACATAGTTTGGGCTTTCCAGGGATGAAAATATTGAAGGAGGTAATGTTGTATAGACCCAATTTTTTCTTTTTTAGACTTCGAAGTATTTATATATTTATTTCCAAATCTAGGAATCGAGACAATGGGCGATTCCAAGGCACATAGTGCCTAGAATTAATATTATAAAAAATATTAAATATATTTTAATTTACACGCATTCAACTTCTTAAAAAAATGCTATAACTCTTAAATGGTTTATTAGATAAAAATACAAGACAACCTATGAGTCCAGAACATAGTGTTTACCCTAGCCATGACATAAAATGGGCCAGTGTGGGGTTTCGAGACTCCTAGCTCATTGGAGGTATGTTAAGTTACTTACATAATTATTAAATTAATTAATTCATTTGTTCCAATTCTTCTGATTGATCTATAAGATAACTTTTAGGTTTATTTCCCCATGGTTATCCACGTAAACCTAGGGAGAAATCCAGAGCTATTCCTCCCTCATCTGTTTGCAGATCATGTCAGACAATGAAGAATCACTAGATCAGAGTAGATCAAGATGCAGTGAATACAACAACTTATCTTGATCATAAGAGGACATGTTATTTATCAACTAACAATCCCTAATCGAGTCAGGACTCATAAATCGGTGATTTATTCCCGTTTATAAATTTTTAGCATATCCACTATTATTCTTTAATAGGTACTATTTTTCATCCTTTTCATGTGCACGAGTATTTAAATATTCATTAGATTTAGTTTTTTTATCCCCAGATTGTTGTTCTTGACATCTGGCTAAAAATTCTTGGCCAAATATGTTTAAATAAATTTTGTAGTGGATTTATCCATAATTTCTCCTCACTTTTGTCATCAGAAAGACATTGCGGTCCCTATTCGACTTTACCAAGTAGTACCGAGCCTGATCAGACCCCTGAAACTATGACAGATCAATGAAAGAGGCATGAATCTATTAAATAATACTAGATCTAGGATTATTTCATATAAAGGATTATCATTTTGATGATTTTTGATATTAGAAATTTGAGGTGGAATGAACAACTATGTGTAGAACGTTCGACAAAACACCGATGAACCATCATAGGCATTTTTTAATGAAAAATGTTTGGAGACGATAATTTACATCCATATCCATGAGTTTTTAGTAGATTCAAGGAGAAATATAAGGAGGACTGAGCAGATTCGAGCACAATTATCATATCCAGGATTTTTGGAAAAAAACATGACTACATGTCGTGTTCCAGGAGGAACACATGAACTATATCTCCCTCAGTGGAGGAATCTAGGATTTAAAAATAGTTAAGGATGACAAGACATGTAGTCCAATTACCTTTAATATACCCATTCTCTAGTTGGAAAACCAAGGTGATGGAACACACAGGTGGGAACCCATTTGGAAGTACACAGCCAGGTACATGGCTATGTACTCAAGTACACAAAGATGGGGTTAGATACATAGAAATGGGGTTCAGTACATTGACATGGGGTCTAATATATAGACATGAGGTCTGGTACGTGGACAAGATTAGTAGGACATGGTCAGGTCCCAGTTAGCCTAGACACACCATGTAGTTAATCTATACAACATGTTTAACTACATGGGATAGATCTTTGTGTCTGCTAGGGACACAACCATGTAGTGGAGTTGGGCCCAACACCATTTGAGACCCCCTAACACTTGATTTTCCCCTTGAACGCTTTTGAGAGAACTTCTATCATCCAAATTTCCTTCATTTTAACATAGATTTTGGCCCGTATATAGTATATATTGAGTGTTTTCCCCATAGAATGTGATGCAACCCTAGGTTGAGAATTTAGAGATACAATGTGAAATCTTCTGGGCACGATGCTTACTAAGGTGATGGTTGATGATAGTGGTGATCAAACAAGATCACTGGAGGTTTATTCTAAGTGGAACCCCTATCAGATATGGAGTGAGTCCTTGATGATAAGAGTGGACCCCCTGTGTCATCAAGGCATGTGTATTTTACCACTAGAGTGGAACCCCCCATTTTTATGGGTCTGGGTCCTCTAAAGATATCTCCCAACTTGAACCCCCCATCAGTATGGGTGTGGGTCCTCGATGACTAGGTTGAAACCCCCATGTGGTAGAAAGGGAACATGTCCTTGACTTCTGAGTGGAACCCACATATCATATTGGATGTGGGTACTCAATGACCAAGAGTGGAACCCCCTGTCGCACCAGGGTGTGGGTCCTGAACCTATATAGTGGAACCCACCATTAGAAAGGGAACATGTCCTCTACCTACCAAGTGGAACTCCCTATAAACATAGGGAATGTGTCCTCATGACACATGAGTGTAACCCACCATTGACATGGGTGTGTTTTCTCTACATATACTTAAAGAGTGGAACCCCCATGACATACTAGGAAGAAATGTCTCTACTTTGAAATTGTGTCCCCTTGACTATAAACCACAGTGAGGAGGTATAGCGTTGCTTGGATGGTTACTTAGGGGAAGAAACTTGAGATGCTGGGAATTGTTGGTGATAGTTTGGAACTAATTTCCACTATTCTTCTTAGGTTGAGTGGTGAGATAGAGATCCCTTTACTCTGTCATTTGGGATTATTTTGACTGATCTTATATATATATATACTTTTTTTGTATCCACAACTTGGATTTTGTTACTCTCTTTCTAGGAGAGGTGAAGATGCATAGGGTATTCAATATGATTTCTATGTTTAGAATCTTGGGGTTGGATGAGACTACTCCTTTGATATGGGTAGTGAAGAATGGATAGATATTTTATTTACTCACCATGTTTATCCCCATAAGCTTTTATGAGTTTACTTTCAATAATGGTTTGGGTTGAGATTTTTGATTTGACTATATCTTTTATATACTATATTTACCTTCCTATTTTATCTCTTATTTATCTCCCGTTATCTTCTGAGGCATCCTACTGTGTATGTATATAATCATCCATACATTGGAATTTCCCAAATGTGTCTTGTCCATTGTAGATGATGGATATGTCGACCTTGACTTTAGAGGAGTTTAGGGATACTGGGTGCTTGGACCCTGTATGGTGGTCATAGCTTGGAATTCGAGAGCCAGACTCTCTCCTATTTTTGACTTTTCCATTTTTTCAGGGGTTGACACATTTCTAGTTATGCATTTATTTTTATCCTTTACTTATCAGTTTACACTGTCTTTCTTTTTTATTGTCTAGAGGTTCATGTATTCTTAGATTACTTTATAGGAGTGTTTTATCTATTATTATTTCCTTCTACACGTTTTCATTGATAAGGATGTCCGTATGCATACATGTACATAGGAAAAGGCCTCCCTGATTAAGTTATTCCATCATCTCTTGTCACTACCCCCTACTCTATGAACACGATATTGGGGTAGTTGCAGCTCGATCCCCTACTTGATTCATGTCATGACAATTTATAAATTCATAATTTTGATTATTACCATAATTTGAATCATTCATATATGAATTCTAGTATGGATAATGTTTAATTGTTTAAATTTTTTCTATATATATATTTCATTTAATGAGTTTAAGGAAGTTTAAGTTAAATATTATATATGATTTTATTTAGTTCAAGAAATGTTACTTTTTTATTTTCTATGATTCCAAATAATGGATTTATTGTAATTACTCTTCAAAATTTTGAATTAAATTCATTATTGATGATTTAAGTATTCATTGATTAATGATATATTGATAGTGGGAGATACTTCACATTGTCTTGGGGGCTTAGTCTCTATTTAAAAAAGTGATGAGTGACTTAATGTCACACTATACAGTATCTTGAGAGGGATTTTAGATTCTTATGATTTGAATCTTAATCAGGAAAGGAGTTTCATGTACTATATAAATGTAATTAATATTAGTATTATTTGATTATTATAGATAAATATTTTCTAAGATATAGAATAAAAATTATTTGTTGTAATGTGTTATTCATTCATATGATTTGAATAATATAAATTTGGTTATTTAAGGATGTGATACATGAAATAGTTCATTAAAATCAAGTATATATGTAAGGAATATATGGGATTAAATATACGTGATATAAATATATGAATTCAATGTTGAGATCCATAACAAAACATAGAAAATAAAGCGTCAGATTCCTTATAAAATGAGAACACAATAATTCCTAAATTATCCTTTACTAGAGGTTCTTGGGAAAATTTAGTGCACATAGATTACGTTTTTAAAGTTATCATGATAAAATTTGATATTAATTATTAAAAAAATTCAATTCATACTCAAATTAAAAAACGAAATATGAAACTATATACTTTGTGTTACACATGGTTGTGTGGCCCTAACCATTTACTACCTTGAGGAAGGAGATTTTGATATTTTGTTATAAGCATTATATGATGTTATTTTACACTCAACTATGCAAGAGTTAAATATAATACATTTGATAATATTTTCTAACTCAATATATATATATGATGACATAATTTTAAAAAAGACTCAATGATATGTAAAATATAGATCTTTTCCCAAAACAAAATATGATACAGGGGTTCATAATTTTAATTAGAATATATTCAATAAAATTACATATTTAATACTTAAAAATCATGAAATGCATATGGAAAATATCTTTTCTTGTATAAATGAGATATGTACTTAATGTGGATAAGTTTATGTTAAATTGATATCTATATTTTTATAATAACTTGAGAACTTATTTAAGTTATGAATATATATACCATAAGCATAACTCTTTGAAGGTTTTTTTAAATAAAATAATTATTTTTCTTCTCATTTGTATTATATAGAAAATATATATCACAATTTTGTGGTTTTATAAGGATTCCAAAATAGAATATAGTTGATTATATTAGTTACAGATCTCCATGTTGGCAATGAAGCAAAGGTTTATACATTGAGGATAGGAAATATAATCATTAAATACCTAGAATATTTATTTAAATATTTGAAAATTTTATTATCTATTTAGGATATATAGAAATTTATATCAGGATTACTTTTTTCAGATAATTTATTTTATTTTATATACTTGAACAATTTTAGTTATGTTTTCATTAATGATTTTTTTATGAAATTCGAAAATTTATTACAAATTTCTAAATTTAAACCATGATAATAAAGTTTATTACATACATGAAAATGTTTTAAATTATTGTTTATTATAAAATAAATTATTTAAGTTCCATTTCATAATTGGTGTACTAGATTTAAATAATTAAGACTAATAGATATTGACTCATAAGTTTTAGTTGAAACATAAGTGAGTAGTGGATGAATATTCAAATCCTTTAAAATTTTAGTGTTCAAAAATATATATATAGTAATCTTATTAATAATATTAAAATAATTTTAATAGATCATTTCAGGACATATTTGAACTAATAATTTACCAATTATATTAAATTATAGAATGAATTAATATTTTCATCAATAAGATATTGTTATGAATTTATAGAAAATTTAAATATATATTATGCTATCAATAAATACTCATATAAAATATGGATTTATAATTTCAATATTTTTATTTAAAATGTTTTGCGATTGTTAAGTGCACATATTTTTTCAAACATGATCTTAAAATAAAATATGGATATTTGTTAGATACTCTAAATAATTAAAGGTTTATTTTTATAATACATTGATAAACGAAATTTTAATGGATTAATTATGATCCCACATGAAGGAACATATCTTTTGAAATCCACTTGGTGGAATATGAACTTATGATGGTGAAGTATAAAAAAAATGTAAATGTTCTTTATATATAGGATGATTTGGTTTCCTATGACGCAATATGAATTGAATGGAAGCCATAATCTCAAAGTGGTTTTGTGTAAAATCTTTTTAGTGGGATTGTAATTTTTTCCATATTTTTCCATGTGAATAAAATAATTAACATTAGAAATTTAATAAAGAAAATTATTCTTGATAAAAGACAAATAATTTTCTATATGATATTCTTTATATGAGTCATATTATGGTTCAAATTATATTTAATGTGTAGTTGTTGTTATAGATAATTTGTAGTAATATCCTTAAATACATGTGAAGAATTAATCACATGTTAATAAAGGATAATTTTTTAACAAGTATTATTTATTATAAATTATCTTGGTTAGGGTTTATGAATTATTATGAAATGATACAATGAGATAAAATAGTTTTATACATTTAAATTATTTAAAAAATAAAAAATAAAAAAATAAGATATTACGAGGGAAATAGATTTTATTATTATGATTTTGAATATTAGATTATTTCCAATTTACAATAAAATCATAATGTAACCATGAAATTCAAAAACATTCATAAAAGGGAACCACTTAATTAAATAATCTTATGGGAGGGTTTGATATGATGATTTTTGGGTGACTATTTCTTGATATAGTTCCTTACATGTTGATATAGTATGAACTGTAATAAAAACACTTATTATAGAAATGCTTATGAGACACTTAATTCCATTAAATATTATGATATATTTTCCTAATTATATTTTATATTCATTTTTTTAAAACTAAAAGGTTGTTTCTTGGGTTTCATTTTCATTCAACCATTTTATATCATTAAAATGGATAAATATTGAATCAATATCACATTTCCAATAAAATTTCATAGAAAGGGTTATTTAAGTATTGGAGTTCACTAATAATATATGTTATAGATTTTGTAAATACTTGAAATATAGTATTTGGGCATTAAATAAAGAAAAGTAGTTTGGTGTTAGAAGACTATCTATCTTGTCAATGATTTGAAAACACTAACTACAAAGAACCATACTTTTCATATATAAATACTACATCTAATTATATGAATATTAATTACATAACACTATGATCCAGACAAGAACCGTATAGGTTTGGCATCATTGGATACTAGATGTGCAATCTAATTATTTCAAGAAATATCTTCAATATCTCCTATAATGCTATTCCCACATAGTAATCTTCATAGATGTAACCTAGTTAAAACCTTTCTTCATAACCTAGGTAATGGACACATAAGAAAGGGAGATCTTAGAATCTCAATAAGGTTAGGAAAAAGTTGTATAAATAATAATTTAAACATAACATGAGCATTAAGATTATGATTGCATGCATTTAGCATTTGAAAATAAAACCCAAAAATTCATATATCATTAACATGAATCATATCATAAATAATGTAAGTTCATGAAAATGAATCATAATGAAATAAATTGACATGATACAATAGAAAATAACATTTTCATAAGATTATATCATAAATGAATGGCATAAAGTGTGGCATAATCATAATAATAGAATTATTATGTCAAGGCTATCCAAAAGGTAATTCATAAAAATTTATCTATAGTAAAACTACCCATTTTCCTACTTTGGGATAGGGGTAACTCCCATGTAACCTCTTTTGAGTTTGGGATAACCTCACTTATACCCTCTTGTTTTAGGATTGGGATAACCTCCTATATAACCTCGTGTTTTATGATTTGGATACCAATAATGTACTAGTTGATCTCATAAAAAATTAATATTTACCCAATGCATTGGATGTTTATATAATTTTTGTATAACCCATCACAAAATCATAAACCCATTCATATGTATTCCAAAATATCATAAAAAAATCCATCATCACTTAACATGTGAAAAAATAGTTTTCCTCAATATTTCCACCTATTAACCACAATCCATCTAGAGAAATAATAAATATGCTATAATTGGATAATATACCTAGTAAATACTATATAACATCAAATTATATTTATATATATAAATATTTCTTTTTAATATATATGTTACATTTCTTGAGGAAAATAACCTTTACATTTTTAAATCACTTTTTTAATAAAAAAATTTCCAAAATATTATAAAAAAACACTTTAATTTAAAATAAAATTGGAAACATATAAAGTAATATTAAAATAATTAATTTGTTATGATAGTGGGAAGAACCATTCATATAGTGTATGTTAAAACAATGATTCCTTACACATTTTTGGTAAAAAATCAAAAGTACCTCATTTAGAAAATGATAATGAGATTCCTTTTAAAACATTTTGAAAAACGTAAATCATGGTTATAAATTATTTTAAACAATATTAGGAGAATAAAAAAATTCTTGAATTTTTTTTAGAAATTATGGACCTGGAAGAAAATGGATTTTCGACTAAAAGGTGAAATAAAGTTGGTTTTTCTTTAAAAACATTATTTTGGTCTTTTAAGTACTTAAAAAGTGGGAAATGAAATGAAAAAATGTATTCTCAAAAAATAAAAAGATTAAAATAAAATTTATGAAAATATTTAGACATATATCATGAGATTATATCATAAAAAACTTAATCATAATCAATCTTGAAAAATAATTAGATTGTAACATCAAACCCTTACCTCTATTTACACTTAATTCTAAGGAAATCTAACCTCATATATAATAAATTAAAAATTATTATAATTATATATAATAGTAATTCACATAATTATAATATAATATATGGTACACTTACAACATTTTAATACCAATTTATTAATAAATCCTTATTAAAATCATCATTTCTAAGTGTGAACTATTTCATTTTTTATGAGAATTTCGGTTTGGTAGTTCCAATAAATGTACTTTTTCATGGTAATATCATCTAAAAAATATTAACCATGATATAAATATCATATATATTCGTTATATATATATCATTATAGTCATCCATCGAGGATATAGACAGAAAAATGAATTACAACATCTACAGAGATGGTAAGGCGTACGTAAGCAAGAATTATGTTTTCACTTTTTGGCGAATGGAAAGAAAGAAAGGTAAATGATAATTAAGATTTAATGAATCATTAATATAACACATATATCATATATATATATTATATTATATATATATATATCCTTATTACCATCCATGTAAAGTGGAATATAAAAACGGATCACATCGCTTTGTGGAGGTGGTAGTTCACACATACACACGATTGACATTACCATTTTCAAATAGATGTGAAGGTAAGAACATAGATATGGTGATATAATTCAAAAATAGTAATTATTTCAAAATTATAGTTTATAAACATTAATCCCATAATAATAACCATCCTTGAAATATAGAAATGGAAAATAAATCTTATTGTTATGTGGATGAGTTAGTCCACACAAACGCATGAGTGATACTATCACTTCCCATTTGAAGGAATAGAGGGTTTATATTGGTGGTTACATGATAATAATAAAATTTAATAATTTAGGACACTAAATTTATTATTTCATGATTAATAATAAAAATTTAGATGAGTTATAATATTAAATAAATTGAAAGAGGTTGTGTATGTTGATTACCTGTTCTTTGGTTGGCATTTTTAGATCAATTCTTAAGGATCCTTATAATGGTATTTCAATAAAAAAGAAACTATATTTCATGTATATATACGTTTAAAATATAATTGGGTGAATCTTTTTCATCTAATATGGATCAAGGTTTTGTAAGGAAAAGAGAGAAGTGGTGTCCTTTTATAAGGGATGAAAATGACACACTTGGAATTACTATAACATTTAAAATTTAATTAAGTAATTATCAAGAAAAATGATTCCAAATGGATAAATTAGATTTAAACTAGGATAAGTTTGATATATCATTATAAAATTAAATTTATATAGGTTTTTGTGTTTTTTAAACCCTAACTTTTGGTTTAACACTTCGGTTAACAAATTTTAATCTTAACCGTGGTAATGATTTTTTTATATTAAAGGGTCATAATATTACCTATAAAGTATTAATTAGGTCATAAATGGAAAATGGATAAAATTTTAGACCATTCTTAATACTAATTTTCCTCTTTTAATATTTTTATGATTTCTAAATAATTTAATAAAATAATTGTATCATATAATACTATTAGTGTCACTTTAAGAAATATTCACATATTTAGACTTTGAAAAAATTGGAATTAGAATATAAAACATTAAAATTATATTATATTTTAAATTTATCTGAAAATTAATTTAATAAAATAATTCATCCAAATTTTATTAATTTTAATATTTTTAAAACCATTTATTTTATTTTACTATTAATTGAATAATTACAATATCAGCATTGCGTAAGAATTTAATGAAATTATTCAATCACTACAAATATATAAAAATAACATGATAAATATAATTAATTAATATTAAAAATAAAAATTTATATTCAAATTTATATTCTTTTTATCATTATATAAAAAATATATTAGAGATATTGAATTGAAGAGAGTGACATTTTGTATTTATTATTTTCATAAATTAATATAAATTTCGTAATCAAAGAATAATAGAACCAAGTGCTAATATATTATATGATTGGAATGATATTCCTAAAAATAACTCATAAATTGGACAAATTCAGGGGTTATATAAATTTTAATACATTATCCTAATGTTTTAATCTTTTTTTAACTGTTTTTCCCTTACCGAGGCAATAGAAATTTACCAAGGATACTATTCATAATGATAAAAAATAAATGTGATCTATATACCCAATTGTTTCTCTTGATTCCAAATATGGGATCCATTTTTCAAGATTAAATTTCTATAAGTGGTAGAAATTAATTTTGAAATAAGTATGCAAAATGTGATGAAAACCAATTTAGGGAAAAAATATTTTAATGCATAAAAGTGGATTTATCATTACCCAATTAATTGAAATTAAATTAGATGAATATTAAAACATTTTATTAAATATATAATATATAAATTTGATTAAAATAATTCACAAATAGTAATTAATTTGATTTATTAAGATAACTAGACACTGTGTTCATAAAAATAGTTTTTTTAGAAAAAATTGTCCTTTATTTCCAAATGTTTTTTATTTTCATTTATAATAAATTAATAACCAATTAATTCATTATATTAATATATAAACCCAAATTTTTTTCATAATTTAGTCATTCCTATTCATACCATCTAATAAAACACCTAGGAATGAAATATTTCATTAAATAATAATATATTAGTAGTATATTGCGGTTTATGTAAAATCATCATTTCTTGTATCACAAGATATCAAAGAAATTAAATTTATGCTAAGGTAAATATATCATAAAATAATAGGGTGTTACACTAACAATGAATTTTTTGGCACTTAATTTTTGATAATTTCGTGTTACAATTAATGGAACACTTTAAGATTTCTAACGAACAGAGTGTAGTAAGTGGTGGCATGTAGTGTGGTTGATGATGTCATACTATGTCATTGATAAACAGTATATAGGGGATTCATATATTAAAGGAAAATCATGACAGATACACACATTATTATTCATAATAATAAATATGATTAATGTTTTTGTGAAACTATAACACCATTCACATGAATTTATATTTTCATGATAGTATTGTGAGGCATATTGAGGAAAAGAGGACCAAGGTGGGCCTTCAGACTATATTTCAAGGAGTTATATATTTTTATGTTATTTTATAAAAATATCCCCATAGTATTGATAATTAAAAATTCTAGGCCATTATTGGGGTGTGACAACCTTTTTGGGAGTGATGGTTTGACTAAACATGGTCCTTGGGTGCATATGCAGTTTCATTTTCCTTTTAACCCATTATATATACTATAAAAAATAAACTAAAAACTAAAAATGGGATTATGAATGATGTAGAATATAATATAGAGGATGGATGGATAAAGTATGATAAATAATGATAGTCATTAATTATATGGTTTAAATATATATGGTTAGGTATAATGGAATGAAGAGACAAAGACTGTTAAAACTTCCAAGAGAAAATTTTGTTTAAGATAGTTTTTGTGGTTGGAAAATTTTTGTTACATGGAAAGGAAATATTTGTTCAATATATTTTCTTATATAAAACATAATATAAAAATTTAATCTATATAAATAGATGTATCATATTTCATTTAATGTTTTTTGACATAGAGACACATTATTTTTCTATCTTAAGATGCGTGACATATTAAACAAAATTCTATTCTTATTAGTATTTTGTGTTAAAAAAATAAAATGCGTGAATCTAATAGTGAAAGAAAAACCATGTATGATAGATCAAGAATTTTGAGATAGATAGATTAATTATCACATGAATTAAAAAATATAGTTTTTAATGAAAATATTTTTTTTTGAGACAAAGAAAATGTTGGGTAAAATACCCATGTGAAATAAAATAAAAATAAATAGAGTTTAAATTTGTTTAATAAATAATAGCATGAAACATTACTGAATATATGTGGTATTAAATTAGTTTTTTCACAATGTGATCCTAGATCTAAATTATTTCATATATTTTTATTTTTCATCATGTATTTATGTGAAATTTTTTTACAAATAAAATTAAATAATTATAGTATCTTGTGATATTATATGACTAGATAAAATAAATATTTTAATGGTAATATTTTTTTACCACATCCTAATAGTAATAATAACGAGAATTTTAGTGAGGTATGAAATTAAGAATAGTTTTTTAAATGAAAAATCATAAAAACGATAATGTAAAATATATACTAGGGGGATTAGATTCAATAATTATATTTTAATATCATTTAAAAAATATATCATATGATAAAATCAGATGATTAATCCCATGAATTTTGAGAAGAAAAGACATCCTTATAGTCTTTAAAGGAAGAATAACTATTCATGATAAGGAGAAAAAAATATTAAATAAGAAAAATAATAGAGAAAAAATATTTAATATCTTAGAAGGATTATAATTCTAACAAAAGAGTTAGAGAAAATTCTAGTAATGGAATAATGGGAAGGTAATGAGAAAACTTAGAGACATTGATCCACTATTATATAGGTTGTTGTTCTTCATTTTTTATCTTCTTAAAAGTTTCCTTAATTCCCATAATAATATATTATAAAAAGTTGTCCCAACTAGATGAAACAAACCTATACTAAGTAGACAAAAATATTAATTTCTCTTAGGTATATCACCCTAATCATAAAAATTGGGAAAAAAATTTCATGGTATATAAATAATATAGTTAGACTAAAATTTCCCTTTACTAAAACACACAATTATTAATCTTGTACTTCTCTTAAATAAATTTAGATGAGGATTTTGTAATGTAGAAATGCCAAAATCCAAAAATTAATGAAAAAAGTCTCCAAATAATACATAATATTCTACTACTAAAATAACTCAGAATATAAATCCCATAATTATTAAATGAATAAACTACAATTAAAACCAAGCATAGAGATAATATGAACCAGAACTAAAAAAACCATGATTTATCCACAAAATGAATTTACAAAAATATGAAGTATCCACATACTAATACAAGTGTCCATAAAAAACTATATGACTCAATTGAGAACTAAAAAAACTTATTACCTCTATTGTCCCACCAATGTGATAATAATTCATCACTGGTGAAGAAAGAAATATTTTCATTAATGTATCATGATGAAAATATCCTATACACACACTAGGATATGTATGTATGATGAGATTAATAAAATTTAGTTGGATATCCTTCAATGAATTCCAATGCATCCCAAGGATGTAAAAAACATGCTAAAATGATATTTTATAAATAAAAAACTATAACTTTTCAATTTAATATAACAAGGTAAAACAATGTAGTAATGGGAAAAAATAATTTACCAAAAAAATCATACTAAACATGTTATAAATCAAATATAACTAATGAAATCAAACCACACACCCAGTTTTTCTTCAAAACCCAGGTGAACATTATATCCATGTTTTATAACAACCCAATTAAATCCTACTCACATGTTGATCTACTACCCCCATGTACCAAGTCATCATCCAATGACACTAAATAACAATTATATCCATTTATTATTCAATACACACCCAAACACGAATGAGAATTTATTCCCATACCAAGAAATTCAAAAAAAATTACTCTATCATGTTAATATCACATCATCAATCCAAAAGATAACACACCCCTCTAAAAACCATATTTTTCCTAAATTTTAATTTTTTTAAACACTCACAAGGATATAAAATACACAATAAAATTTCCATGATTTTTTCCTAAAAATTTCCAATTATTAAAATGAATTAATATTTACTCTTATAAATATAAAAAAATTCCCACACACACACACAAGAGCACATCCATATAAATCATTTAAAAATATTAAAATATATAATTTTAATCAAATATCATAGAATAATAAATTTATAAACAAAATAACATAGAGATGAATCCTCCCTAAATAATACTTTTAAAAAAGTGAAATAGAGATTTTCTACTGATGATCTATCCTTTATCCACCCATAATGTAGGTCATAACATTTAATCCCCAATTTTTCTATGAAATTCAACATTATTCTACAAAATTTTTGTAGTTACTATTCTTAGAAGATAAAAATTCATATTAGATGAGAAAATAGAGGATAACATATATTTAATATTTTTTTTCATTGAAAAAATATAGAAAAAATACACTTGGAGAGGGGAAGAATGTTGCAAAATTTCACAAAGTACTCGTAAACACTAAAATATGGAGTGGGTTTATATATGAGTGTGGATTAAAAGTGTTTGGATAAAAATTTTAATTTTTAAAGAGAAATTTTTATAATATGTGGTTTTCACAGATGACCTAAAAAAATGTGCATAAACCTTGTATTCTTTATTCTACATAATTATAAACTATACATGTTTTATATATAACCTTACACCACACCTATATTTACATTTAAAACCCACTACCAAGTGCTATATCATATGAAATAGTTTGGGAAATGTAAAAACTAGATGTATTTTTCCAATAATTTTAAAAAATTTAAAACATATTATCCCAAACCTAAAAAGAAACCAACCACAAAAAACACTAAAAATAGGGTTTATACCTCATATGGGAGCACTAAATTCTTCCTATGTTGTTAAAATTTATTCTTATAGAGTTAGTAAGAATAATTATTTATGAATAATCATAGGTCTCTAATGATGCATAAGTGGTTCCCACAATATTATTTATTTTGTAATGGAACTATATTTACAAATCATTCATATAAATTAAATAACGCAAAATTATAATTTCTTTTCTTGATAATCAATTATCTAAATTAGTTAATGAATAAAACATTATGTGTCCTCTAAAGATACCCAATCTATACTTATAAGATGATAGGTATTCTAGTTATACTTTATTAATATTGAAAAATAAAACACAACATGTTTGAAACTCTTTTGGGGAGGTAATAGAAACATATACAGAACATCCACAATATTCTTCATGATTTTCAAGGGTCATACACATCTACCTTCATGTGAAAAATGTCAATAAGTGAACTACTAGATCCCATCTTCAGTAATAGATTGGTTTGTGGCCAATATATATGTATAATTGAAAATTATATAAGGTGTTACCTCTAAATACATCCTTTCACCACTATTAAGTAACATAATCCACTGTGAAATAAATGGATCAACAGAAAAAAAAATATCGCTTGCATATATTTCAACAGCTCTATACTAAAATATATTTCAATAAAAATCCAAAAAATATAACCAATGTATCCAATACAAATGAAAGTTAACACACTAATTACCCGAGTATGGTCATCACAATGGAAATTCCAATCCATTGGATTCTATATCAACCAAACTTCAATAGACAATAAAATAATCCTCCAACTAAACATAATATTATACAAATATATAATGTGATCAATGTATATGTTCACATGTAGGGGATAACAATAACACTCAGTATGGTCATCCAAACCAGTGAGTGAACACCATAAATAACTAATGGTTGTGTGTATCAATAATAAATAAAATGTATATTAACCAAAATCACCAAACATCATAATTAGACATAACTCTATTCATATATTTTCCTCATTAATCTACCCAAATCTATCTTTATCATGATTACCAAATCAAAATGATACCTATTTTTATATAAACCCATCCTTTGATGAGGAAAAGATAAATGGTCAATATATGATACATCCAGTTAGGTTGTAACCTAAATATCATTGGTTAATATGATGTCCCTATCATCAGAGTGGAGACCCTAGTGCAATCCTAACTATATTTTCCTATAATATCTAGGATTTTGGAAGTCATCAAAGATATATGTGGAAGGTAGTCATGAAATAAAAATAAAATCAAAAATATATAAGAATATTTGAAAATTCCTTATAGATTTTCTAGTCAATAATTTAGACTATAATAGCCACCTTGGATACTAGAGGAAGTAAAAATATACACCAATCGATGTAATTTTTCGAGAAAATACTTGTCACTATAAACAAATATGTTTATTTAGGTGTATGAGGAAATTGACATCTCAAGGGCTGAAATTCTATATAACAAATTTAGAGGAAATACCCATGTCTAGATATATTTTTTGTATATCTAATTATCCCAAACCTAGTGTTATATTTTTTTGAATAGATAATATATGGTGTTTCTTAATATATTTGATCCCATAGTAATGGGTTAAAAAGTCTTTAAACGCTATGTTTAATTATCATCCATCAGGTTCATGTGTCGAAGATAATGGTGGAATTTCACATCTCCACCAATATTGTATATTGGATGAAATAACATCCCTAGCAATCCCTTAATGGGTATCTATAATTACCTTGAGACATGGGAGAGTAGGAAAAAATACACATATATGTCTTTTCCAGTCTCTACCAAAAGTTGTGGCTGAGAAGGGTAAATATCATAATTATCTCACTCTAACATAAACCAGTGGTAGAGTTTAAACGAATCTAAAGTTATATATTATCATCATTTATATTCATCCATCAATGGATTATATAATATCCCATATAATTTTAGCACATAAATTTAGAACGACACCAAAATAAAAAATCCTCTTAACAGGTATAGAAGGCTTATTTATATAACGACCTCTAGCTTCTATATCATCTTCAATAGAATACCACCTTCTTAAGTTTTAGAAAGATAAGTATCATAATTCAATAGGTATAAAATGTTTTTTTTGAATTATAGTACAATCAATATGAAAACATAATCAATATCAATACTAAAAAACCCACAATAAAAACTTGTACTCTTTATGAGTACAAGATAAAAGCGCGGATAATGACACCCTTTATCAATGCTTTTATTTAACACTATTTAAGGGTATATTCCATTTAAAATCACTATATCACAAAAAATAATACATAAATATATTTATATTGATTAAAATATAAAATATTTTATTAAATATGATATATATGTGGATAAATATACATTTTCACTAGATATATAAGATATTTAGTAAAAAATGTCATATAAAATAAAAATTATACACATATATATAATATTATTAACTATTATTTATATAATTGGAAATATGTATCATAAATCATATAAATTTATATGTCATATATTTAGTGAAAAAATGGTTTATTTATTTCAATTAATGATATTTAATATTAATGAAAAAATATTTACTAATTATGATATTTTTTATACCATTGTAGTTTTTTTCTCCATTTGACATATATATTAAATAATAAATACTTAATTATTAATTTAAAAACATTAATAAATATGTTAAAATTAATATTACACACACTAATTTAACATTTATATATATACATAATTAATTAAATTGTATAGAGAGAAACATACACAAATAATATAAATTGTCTGTATTATCATTTTATATTTTTTATTAATATTTAATATAATATATTTTTAATTATTACAGTTTATTCATCTTATATATTTATATTTAATACATACTATTTATTAGTATTTATAATTAATATATATATATATATATATAATTTAATCATTTTTAATTTTTTTAATTTGTTAATCATTTTTATAATTTTAAATATTTATTTATATTTATTGATTAATACTTATGTATTTAATGTAGATTTAATTTAAAAAAATTTATATATATTCATTTTCATTTAAATATATATTAATTTTTATTTTTAAAAAAATTATATAATAATTCACTAATTCATTTATTTAATTTATTTTTTAATCTATTCATCTTTTAATTCAATTTAACTCAATTTTAACATGTATTAATTTAATATTATTTATTTATTAATAATTTCAATTGTTTTTTAGTTTTTATTATAATTTATATATTTTAAATATTTATTCATTTAGTATTTTTTAATTTAATCATATTTAAATTTTTATACATAATTACTCATTAGTATTAATATTTTTTTTAATATGGAAATATATTCATATATATATATATATAATTATAAATAATATTCCCTTATATATTTTTTATATAATAAAAAATATGTGTAGTTACATTAAATAAGTTATATATTTCTAGAAAAATGAATTATACCTAAAAATTAATATTAATTAAAAATATTGACTAGTTGTATCTAGTAATGGGAAATTAATTAAATGTAATTTTTTTTCTCAATTTAACATATATCAAATGTGTGTAACATTAACTGCACACTTAAGTATATGTAATTAATTCAGTTTCATATAGAACACACACACACATTATATTTTTGTAATTTATTAAAATTTTAATATTCATTTTAGAAATAGATTTTTTAACATAATATATTTAATATATAATATATTTATAATTGGTAAAATTTATTCATTTATTATATTATATTCAATGTATACTATTTATTACTTTTTAATATTTTTTGTAATTTATTCATTTTAAAATTTTCATTTATTACTATTTTTTGTAATTTTATACTTTTTTTATATTTATTTATACATTTTTTTCATTATCATTTAATTTTTTTAATATGGTGGTAATTTATAAAATTAATATGATTTCATTTTCATTTTAATATATATTCATTTTTCCTTTTTTTAATAATCTATAGAATTAATAACACTTCTTCCTTTTCGAAATATTTTTGAAATGTTATGATTTGTTAATTAATAAATTCCACCATTTTTTAAAATTCATTAATTTATTTTTTAATATTAATTATTCAGAAATTATGTTTCTTATTTTCTAATTTTATTTATAATTTTTACAGTTTCAGTATTCATTATTTTAATATTTTTGTAATTTCTTCATTTTTAATTTTTATATATACATATTTATTCCTTAATATTTATGGGTTTTAATATGATTGTAATGTAAATATTTAATAGTTATTCATTTCATTTTAATAGATATTCATTTTTAACGTGTTTAATAATTCATATAATTAATAAATCTCACTCATTTATTTAATACCTTTGAAGTTTATTCATTTTTTGTTATTAAATTTCACTCATTTATAACAATCATCCATTTAATCTTATCTATTCATTATTAATGTTAATTAATTTTTACGTTTTTATTTTTTTATTCATTTTTAATATAGATTCAATTAATATCTTTTAATTTATTTTTTATAGTTTTTATTAATGACTTCCAAAGAGTTCTAATAAAAATATGTTTTTTAGCACTAAAATTAAATTTCTAAAAAATATCAATCATTATTAGTGCTAAGAGGTAGTGCTGATAATATCTGATATTTATTAGTTCTAGGAGGAAGAATTAATAAATATTTCCATTTACCCACATTTTCCATTTTTTCACTGATAAATATTGGTCTTTATCATTGATTTTTTTAAAAAAATTAATAAAATATTTATGGTCGTTTAAATAGATCCCAAAAGAGGACCCAATTGCTTATTCCAATCAAGATATCATATAACTAATACTTCGCTGTCACTCTCCCTCAATGTTCTCAAACAATCAATGCATTCAAAACCATTATTGTTTGACCCATTCAAGACCATTCATTGATTCAACATTTTTAGTTCTTGTTTGGGTGTTTTTAGATTTCCCTTTAATTTTAATGGTAGACGTGAGCAATTTTACATCGATCTACCTCCCTTATCCTCTACCCAATCTCCCTCACCTCGAGACACTATTTCTTCACCCTCTCCCTAGGCCTCATGTTTGTTAACTGTTATTCTGAAATGATGCAAAGTTGTTTTTGAATCCATTATTGTATGTGTTGTTGATCTATTTAATTTATATGTGCATAAACCTATAATTATTTTATGTTTCTAGTAGGTTAATGAAATTTTAAATATATTCAAGATATATAAATGGGTTTTTATCTTTTAAATTTGATTAGATAAAAAATTTCAGTTGATATATTTTTGTTTCATGAGGAGAACAATCGTATTTTTTTAAATTTGGTAGTTCTGAATTTAAAATGAAAACTGATAGTCAATCTTTTTTTTATAAGAGTTTAATGTGCTTAAATTTTCACCGAATGAAAACTTTGATGCTAAGATGACCTGTATTTCATATAAAATGTGTTTTTGATATATTTTTATTAAAAAAATGAAAGGTGTTTTTAATTCCAACTTATAAAAAATAGTTTTAAATTTCAATTTTTCAAATCTACATAGAGTGCACCTTTAAATAAGATGAAGATTATTTTTTAAAATCATGTTGATTAATTTCTTAATTTTATATGGTATTATTTCATAATTTTCATCATTTTTTAAAAACAGTATATGCCTAAAAATATTTGGAGATTTTATTTTTTTGAAATTTATGGGAATTCCATTTGTGAGTATTTTATTAATTAATTTTTTATAACATCAAGTAAATGGATAAATATTGATGAATATAATTTATTTGAAAATGTATATTTCTTTTGAAGGTTACGTGTTTTCTTATATTAGTGTCTCTATCCTTATGATACTACCCTCGACATATATCCCCTCCATCATTAATACCTTAAATGGAACCACCTTGACACACTACTTCCCACAGTCCCAATAATATCCTCATCAAGTGGGGTTGTATCCTTGTTCACCACAAAACTCACACTTCTGTTGGTCCGCTCGATTATTTTCAGCCTCACTATTTTTTTATTCCATATTTAGGTGAATCATACTTATCAGTGTCCAAATTTCATGTATGATTTCAATTTCTAAATTCCATATTTTATTTATATTTTTTTGAGATATCTTTGAATTAATCAAACATGACATTTTTTAACTAACAAGTGTCAGTCACTAAAATATTCCCAATCCTTCCACATCTTGAGGTAATTTTTTATAGTGAGGGATTAGATCAAACATCAAACACAATGGAGAAGATTATAATTTCTACGTATCCTTCCTGTTCTCAGGGATTAAAATTCAACAATTCAACCTATTTTATTCCAATAATAGAAAAAATAACCTCAAATAATTTTAATATTTTCATTTTAATGACCATATATGATAGGAATTTTTTAACACAAACTGACATCCTCATGGTCATTTAAAAAATAACTTTTTTGTAAAAATGATAAGAAAAATCATTGTATACAATATAAAGTTTTATATCATTATTAATAAGTTTAATTCAACTTATTTTTCATTCATAGTTCCCCAATTCTATAAATTTTCACTCCTAGTGGTTACATCCCCCTACCGACCCCATTCAAATCATCTATATCTGCTTTTATCTTGTTTAAACATCACTCCCTGTTTGCAAAACAACATTTTTCAATAGTTGATTCTCTCTGTTGGTTCCAAACTATTTATTTTTTGTTTTCTGGTGATCATAGGTAGTTTATCTTATACTCAAATCATTATTTTGAGATTATGATTTCTTCTGATCCCTGTAGGATACTTCTTCAACTCATGTTGAATTTGATTGTTTCATCATATTATAAAATATCATCAATTTTGTTTCCTAAGAAACCTTTCACTAAAAAACCACCTAAACCACTATGTACCAAGTGAATAAATGAATAAAAATCAATTCATACATCTTTTTGGAATCCCACCTAGTAAATTTATAGAAATTGTCCTAAAATTACATCCTTTTGTCCCATAAAAATGAAATATGGATCCCTGACCAACAACCACATGTTTACCCCATGTTTTATATTTTCTTTTCACCTTTATGTAAAATGTTAACTTCTTAGGAATCATAACCAATAACATTTTATTATATAGTTATACATATTATAAGTATATATAAATTTATACTTTGATTATGAATGATGTGTGTGTATTTTGTAATTTTTTTTGTAAAAAATATATATTTTATGACCCTAATATAGTGGATATGAATCAAAAATATATGGGTGTTAATCATATAGAAAATGAGTATGGGGATAGAGTCAAAGAGTTCACCGTGTTTTTAATAAAACATGCATTCAAACCTTATCAAATCCCTTTTCAGTGTTTATGTTATTGTTATTCAAGAAAAATTAGTTAGGTAGAGTTGTAAGAATAAGCTATTATTCAAAGAATAGAACATAACTATATACTATGGACTAAATATGGGGGGAAACTGAATGAAAAAACTGATTGGGATGATACTGTAATTTATGGATCATTTGATTTGAATACAAGTGTAAATGATTATGGGGATCATATGAATGAAATTTAAATAGTAATTGAATATGGCCTTCATGATTATGAAATGTAGTTTTAGAAGTAAAAAGTTTGTTCTATGATGCAATTTTATATTGGTTTTAATAAATATGTAACATTTTTCCTGTATTGAAGTTATATAATTTGAAATCTAGTAGAGGATGGAGTGAAAAAAGCTTTATATATCTACTAAGTTTCTTGAATGATATTATTCCATAATAAATTGATATTACTTTTAAAAAATATGACACTAAAATAATTCTATTTTATATGGTAATGATCTCAAAAAAAATACATGTTTTTCTAGATGAATTCATATTATTTTGAAACAAAAATGAATCAATTAGAAGATTCCATATGTGTGGTGTGAATCGAAACAAAATAGATGAATCACATCCTTCAAAAAATATGTGGTACATTCCTATCATTCCATGGTTTGGAAGACTATATCAATGTTAGTAAACCAATAGTTAATTAACACTGTACATTGATATAGGAATTGAATAAGGGAAACTATATTCCCCATTAGACTCTCCTTAGTGTAAGAACATTGATTATTTGTAACCTAAATGTGGAAATAAGACAAGAAACCTTCATCTTACATTATCTATAGATGGAATAAATTATTTTGGTTTATAGATGAGTATTAATAGAAAAAATGTTGGTTATATCAATCAATTATAACTTTACACAATATTTATGCATGAAGAAAAAGTATATTATATTGTCTCTTCTTATATATGGACAAAAAAATCTAGTGAGGATATTGATGTCTATTTGACTGAATTGATCAATATTTATGAAATTAATATGGGATACAAACGTTACATTGTATGATTATCATATAAGTTAAGAATTCACATTGAGTCTGATGTTGTAGAGGATGATAAATGAAATTCCTACTTATGGAAATTGGTCATGTTATATCATTATAGTAATATTGGGTTTTCCCATTTGAGAATAATTCACACACTAAATTCAGTTGAAACATTCCTCGAAGGCCAATTTTTAAGACATTATATCTTTTTATCTCGATGAAATAAATATCAATCATAGAAGAAAACATTCAATGGAAATACAGAATAAGATACAAAAACTTCTCTACAAATGGGATGATCAAATATTTTTGAAAGTAAAAGATATTGAAAATATTTTTAGTAAAACATTTTTTAAAAACATTATGAAATTGTGTTGGAAAAAGAGGTCAATTTTCATTCAATTACTATATTAGAATTTCCTGTACATCAATCATTTTATTAATGTCATGTATGTATAAATTTTTTTTATAGTATTATTAGAACATTACTAAATGTTCCTGAAGAAAAGATGATATCAATGCTAGGTTGAGCATGATTGGCATGGGGATAAGGGAAGGGTTATCATCATTGAAGGGTAGAAAGTGGATCTTTATTCCTATTGTAGCCTAAAATATATCAAGATAATAAATATTTCAATTCGTAATTTCATTAATAGTTTTAAATATTTTGAGCAGTATACATCAAATATCAAGAACGTTTTGTCAATTTATAATGTGATGTTACAAGGTCTTAAATCACATGATTCTTATGTTTTGATAAAATATTTAATGTCTATCTATTTATGTTTCATTATTCTTAAGAAACTTTGATATAAATTTGCCATTATTTACTTATTTTTCAAATCCATATGCTGTAAAGTTATAGACCCAATAAATATTCCAATAATGAAAAAAGAGATTTCAGTTATATTATATAAATTAGAGATGTTCTTCCCACCATAATTCTTTGATATAATGGTAAAATTTATGGTTCACATAGTTACAGAGGTTCAAATTTGTGGTCCTATCCTTTATATATGGATGTAACCCAATAAATCATAAGTGAATATTTTGAAAGGGTATGTTAAGAATCGAAGTTCACCAAATGGTCGTATTAATGTTTGATATACTTTTTAAGAAGCTATTGAATTTTGTACAGATTAACAATCTTATTTTGATATCATTGTTCTCTAAATGCTTCATTGTAGTTTATTCCTTATAGGCAAAGGGATTTACTCAAGAGATATTATCACAATTACCATAAAAAAGTGAGGGAAAGTTCACCTTGACATTTTACATAATAGTGTAGAGATTCATCCAATCATTGAAGCTTGTAATATAATTCATAAACATTATAATCCAACATATACTAGAGGATGGATATTATATAAATATTATCAATAATTTATATGTATGTATGAGATCATATTTATAAGTAGTTATCTAAAAATATAAATTCAATTTCCAAATGAATTTCATGGAAAGTCATAGGACTAAAGGAAAATGTTACATATTACCCTGCTATTTTAATTGAGATTTATAAATTCTATACAAAGGAACAAGATAAATGCAGCTCAATGAAAAATAGTGGATTTATACTTATGGTGGAAGAGATTCATATAACTTTTCCAAGGATAGAAATACAATTTATTTGAATATTTCAAATTTTAGATGGGTCTGAGAAGGTGCGAGGGGATGTCTCGGGAGGTTTGGGACTCCTTAGTTCTCATTTATTACATGTTTAGGTGACACCGGTTGTCTAGGATTGGGAGGCCCTACACATTAGCCCAAGCCTAGTTGGTGAGGTATCCATAAGTGCATCTATGAGACCCAGGTTCAAAACCTGGTAGAGGCATATTTCTGGGTACTGTAGCAGTTCTGAAGCAGGTACTGTAGCAGGCACAGTAGAAGTACTGTACATTATGTAGGGCTATAGTAGAACTGTACAGTGCATCAGGTACTGTAGCAGGTACTATTCGGTACTGTAGAAGTTGGAACAATTCACCTTGGGCCACCGGTTTGGTCTTGGAGTCCTTAAGGCTTTTGGGCCACCAAGCCCTTCAGGTCAGTAGGGATTTCAGGCCACCTTTAAAGCCTTTAATCCACCTCAAGGCCTTCTGGCCACATGCCATTTCCCCAGGCAGACTCTACAAAAAAGGAGCATCCCCAGAAGAGGATTCAGAGCAGGTGTACTCACTAGAGCAGAGCCAAATGGATTTGTTCGAATGATAGGGTATGGCTAGGCCATTGGGACCAGCCTGTGATTACATGGGAAGCCTAGCCAGATGACCATAAGAAGGTGGAGAGCTACTATCATGATGCAAATGCTGGGGAGGGGAAGTTCATTATAGATAGTATGGTGGAATTCCCTAAGACCTTTGGGTCATGTAATCTCCTAAGCCTATGATCCTTGAAATCTTCGATCCTATAGGCCTTGTAAGGGTTCTCCCTCATACCTTGAAAGGGGGGTTATCAAAAATCAATAAAAATGAAGGCCTTCGGGCCATTCGGGATAGGATTGGGAGGCCCTAAGACCATTGGGTGTGGATTAGTCCATGATACTCCTCCCCCCTGTGGATTTTGAATTTGGATCAGGGATGAGGTTTTCTATTTTTTATATAGTTAAGGGGGAGAGACTTGAGGAATCATGGACATATATTACAACTATTTTTGCTCATTTGAGGAACAATTTAGTTATCATCCCCTTGTCCAGTAGATCCGCAGAGGCCGTGTAAGTTTGTGAGGTTGGGAATGAGGTGAGGAAACACCCCTTGGAGTCTCACATGGCCAGGAAACCATTATACTCTAGTCCTACTATTTATGTTGTTGGGATCATGGATGTCTTTACTACCCATAGTGATGGAATACATCCTCAATGTTTGGATTTGGAAGACACTAATTAGAAACCACAATATATTGGTCGTGGATTTTTGAATCTTAGAGCTTCATATTTTTCTGACTAGGTCTTGTAGGCCAGACCATCTTATGCTGATATGGTGAAGTCTAGTGGAAGGTCTATGCATTCTCATAATCAGTTCTCAGTGCTGGGAGACAAATATTTCCATGCGTTTGAGGAAGGGGATGAAGTTGTGGATACCCATGGAATGTCCCTCTCTTTGAGAGTGTAGGTTTCTAAGGAGGATAAAGATTCTGATTCAGACTACCCTATTGAGTCTAAGGAAGTTGACATTATAGAGGACTGTATCCCATTATCTTCAAGGAAGAGTAAGAACACCATCATTGAGCAATATGGGTTTATTAAGCACTCTTGGAGGCTATAGAGTAAAAATAATATTCTTTCTTACCAATACCCCCATTGCTAGATCCCCAAGAAAAGATTAGTTTCCCTTGAGGGATCCAAAACAGGAGGAGGAAAACTCTACTAAGGAGAATTAGCCACCAGTAGGGTAATGATCCATCATCTTGTCCCATGTTTGGTGTCTATTGTTGTTTAAAACAACTATAGGGTTAGATGAAAATTAAATTAAGGATGATGCTTTCATTGGGAGATCATAGTCATTTCATGGAGGTCCCAATTTAAGAAATTACTTTTCTGTAAGAGGGGACCAAAAAGAGGGGATTTGGATTCAAGATAGAGTATCCAAATAGCTTCATCCTTTAAGGAAAAAATATATTTCTATTACCATGTGAATTTTTTTATATACTAATATTTTCATCATAATATTATGTGTTCTCTACTAAATTTAAATAATGTAAATTAAATGTTCAAATAATCATGAAGATAATGACTTTTGGACATGATGATGTTACTAATCCCAAGGTAGAATAATTTATTGACCATGAATCTATGAGAGTATTCTAGGATTGAAAAAATTTTGATAAAGAAAACAAGAATTACAAAGAATCACTATTTTAAATAAAACTATCATATAATTAATTAAGTGTATAATATTTTTGGTCGGATAGAATCAGAATATCCAACCCGTTGACCCCAAAAGGTCAATGTTCATTAGTTATGGTGTGCGAATAATGAGAATGCATGTGTAATTGATATATATACATGACACCATATCTTGCCAATATTTTAGTAAACCCTTTAGGAAGATATTAGTGTAATGTTATGATATAATTTATCTATTTTTATTAAAAATCTATATAATGAAATATTGATTTAATTTTCTTTATATCTTGTAGATGTAATTTATATTATATGTTTTTTTGTAAGAAATATGTCTTAGTGGTAACTATAAAATATCATAGAGGCTTACAAACAGTTTTTAAAAAGAATCATCTCAAGGATGTTGAGGGAAATGTAAATCCCCATCCACCTGTTATGTAAGATGACACAATAAAACATGACACATGGAAATATTTCATTTGTCACCATGATGAGAAATCAACTCAGCTGTAATGTAGTTGATAATATTTTATTTTTTATTATTTATTTTATACATTTTGACTAATTTTTTTTAATTTATGATACAATAATATTATGCTGAAAATAAAAAATGTGTAACAAAACTAATGTACCCCAATCGTAAATCAAGGATGAGGTATTCATCCCTTGAAAAGAAAATGACATGTATTTTAAATCTACATAAAAGTTTTATGTGATATAAAATAATATATGCTCCTTTTTTTATATTAACATTGACTAATCGAAATACAAATCCACTTCTATCCAACATGCTATGCTATAGAAGGTGGTCCACATAAATGAATCGGGTAAACTGGTTAATGAAACAACACAAGAAATATAAGAATCATGAGTAAGTATGGAAAAGTATCAATTTTTTATGTTTTATAGTAGTATTACATAAAAATATCTATTCAATTTCATATGTTTTTTAGACGGTTTATAAAAAATAATCAACATCAGTTGTACTTAAAATAAATCTAATTTTAGTAGCATTAAAGTGTCAAATAGAATATGGTTGTGTTAAAGGTGTCGGTTTTAGAGTGTCACCTCAAACATATTTCAAGTAGACAATTCTATAAGGTGATACATATGAGACAATTAAAGGAATGTAGGAATAGAAGGATTCTAATAATGATATGATTTTCTTGTTTAGTTTGGGGAACCAATATATGTGAAAGGATCAAAGCAAACCGATAGTGGAACAAAGATTAGTACATGAAGAGCCTAATAAACCTACAAGCTATAATCCTACCCATTCTCATCAAACACTTAACATAACCTGGGGAATCAAGTTTGACATTAATATTTCCCCAAATTGTGAATAAAAAAAATCTAATAATTTTATATTACTAGAATTTTTTAGGGTGAGGGTTTATGTGATTTATATCTATTAAAACCCACATATCTACCTCTTGTGAGGGTTAAAATTTATAATATCTCAAGATATATTGTTGAAAAAAATACTCTCAAATTTCATATGAAAGTGGGGATTGAAGTATCTCATGAGGTGAGTGTTGATTTTCTCGTTCCTCTTGAATATTTGAATGTTACCATGATTAATAATTCTATTAGAAATTTTATAGCATGGACATCTAATTTTATAATGCTACATTAGATAATTCCTTAACAATTTTTTTCAAATGAAAAAATATTAAAAATTATTGAAAAAAGGTTTGAATTGATGTATGGTTTTAAAAATAATAAAAAAAGACGGGTAAACAGAAGGTTAGATCAATACAATCTAGTGAATCAAACATGAAATCGAAAGGACCTTGCAAGAGTACATTCTCCCTGCTAGTTATATTGTATCATAAATTAACATTAAAAGTTCATAGAAAAAAAATTCAAACATGAAAATATGTCCTACATTAAATATAATTAAGAAAAAAGTTTACATACCAGTATAAACACAGTTAAATTAGAGAATATAAATGAGATTATAAAGTTTTAATGGTTGGGTATCTCAGTTATGAAAACATACATGTGGTAAATGTTCATAAAATGTTTGTCCAAAAAATTATCTAATATGATCATTATATTTAATAACTTTTCATACATAATATAGGAGTATATATTACTATTATATAAATGGAAACCCTATGAATCATGATTTTGGCTCATTAATCCCTGTATCATTTCAATGTTTGAACTATATTTCAAATTAGAAGAAATTGAAAATAAAAGAGATTCACTGAGTGAAGCATTTGAGAAGAAAGTAACATATGAATTACTATTATTTATTTATTTAATTAATAGGTAAATCCATGAATTCTATTCATATAAAAAAAATATATATTTTTTAATTTATAATTTTCTTTTATTTTTTTATAAAGGACTCGATTCTCTTCCTAATCAATTTAGATACCCAAAATGGTTATTTTTTGGATCCAATGCAATTATTTCATTCAAAATAACCATATATGATGAATATTGTGAATTTATAATGTATTAATATAAAAAAATTTAGATTAAATTTTAATTATATGTTTCAATTTCTATTTTAAGGACAATGTTTTCAGGATGGGGTGTTCTATAAATATAGGCTAAATCATGGTATGTGGGTGGTGAATAAACATAATAAGCCTATATATTTCATAAGATTGAAAAATATTAATGTAGATATTTAAATATTTAACTATCAAGACTTATTTTAAAATTATTTACTTATTCTGGTCAATATTTCTATAGTTTTTTTAAGAAAAATACAGAAAATGATTATGGATATTATGTTTGAAAATTTATGAATGATATCATATACCATCAGTTACAATTTAATTAATAATATCTTTTAATTTATTATTTTTCTATATTTTCTAATTACTTTAATTATTTTAAACAATCTATGTACAAAATAGAAGAATTAAATTTGTTTATAAATGAGTAAGTAGAGTACATGGTTTTACAATGTTTACCGACATCAAATATATGTGATTACCTATTATGTTTAAGATCTAAAAGAGGCCATGAACTTAGAGATACATTTGGAATGTGAAAAATTATAATCATATAGATTATATATTATTTTAACCTATTTATCAAGGATAATTATAATGTATAGTAATGCTCTATGGATTTTAGGAGAGCTAGAAATAAGTTCTAAGCTTGTCTTGCTCATAAGAGTTTGGAATTTGAGGATACAAATTCGATAAGGTTGATAGGGAAATGAGTCAATATATATATACATAATGAAGTGGTGAATTATAAATACTTAATTATTTAATTTTCATTGACATATTTCGTGAATAAGAACAAGAAAGAGTTCCAATTGAAGTGTTATTGTTATCAAAAGCATGTTCTCTTGAATTGTCTAAAATCCATTTTGAGTGTTTCTTATCCCCATAGATGTGATCCATTTCAATAGAACCTTATTTAAAAAAAAAAATAAATGGCGTGACATGTAGGAATCAATCACACCTTAATCTTGTACACGATGTACCTAGTATGACTTGAATTATATATTTCAGATTAAAATTAACACTTTAGTTCAAGATGAACATCACAAAATCAAATGAAACAAAACACACATATATTTTTTAATAAATTATTCCAATAATCCATAAGCCAGTTATGATTTGAAATAATCGACCATACCTCAATCTAATATACAATGTACCTAGTATGAATCGAAGTGTATTATTTTAATATAAACCTGACATGTTAGTTCAAACACACAACACAAACTCAAAATAATGAAAACTCATTAATATTGATTAGATAATTAGGGAAATGATCCATTTTTAATTTTTGATGTATAGGAATCCACCACACCTTAATACACTACATGGTGTTCCATGTATGATTCAAACATTATATTTTTAGTTTAAAATTGACATTTTAGTTCAAAACCCACATAACGTACTCAAAACCAATAGAACAAATTAAAATTGTTTGAATATGTTATTAAAATAATTGATAAGTCATTTATGATGTGTAGGAATCTGCTACACCTCAATTTGAAACAAGATATGATAGTTATGACTTGAAATTTGTGTTTTTAGTCTAAATATGACATTTTAGTTAAAAAAACATGTCACATACTGAAAATCCAATAAAAAATTGATATTGGTTTTATATTTAAGTAAAAATACCCATAATAAATTTATGATGTTTAGTAATCGACCACACATCAATTCAACACATGATGTGTCCAACATGACTCAAAGTGCATGATTTCAATACTGAATATCCACTTATGTTTAAAATTTTCCCCTCATAGCCAATACCAAGAAAATGAACTATTATTATTTTTAAAATTTAGTAAAGTAATTAATAACTCATGTATATTGTATTGGAATTGATTGTACATCAATATGACACATTAAGGGGTTCATATGACTCAAAAATACTTGTTTTCAATATAAATGCATCATTTTTTTAAAATAATAACATAGAAAAAACTAATTAAATGTTATTGAATTGTTTTAAAACCTTAGGAAAATGATCAATAATTACTTTTTGACATGAAAGAATCGAACATTCATCAATTTGATAGATGACGTGAAATATATGACTTGAATTGCATGTTTTCAACAAAGAAGTTCCATTTTAGTTTAAAATAAGAATTATATAGCCAAAGAAGAGAAACTAAGAACATATTGTTTTAAAAATTTATGAAAATGATACATAATTAATTTTTTATGTATTTGAATAGTCATAAAATCATTCTAACACACAATGAGGTCGGTGTTACTCAAAGTGCATGTTTTCAATAAAAAAGTATAATATTATTTTAAAACACTCATCACATAGAAAAAACTGAGTAAATAATATAAAATTGTTTTCAATATTTAGTAAAACAATACATAATTTATTTTTGAGGTATATTAATTGTCCTCATGTCAATTTGATACGTGATATAGTCTATATTTCTTGATCTATGTGTTATCAATATAATAGTTTGATTTATTTTAAGACATGTTACATAGAAAAAAATGAGTAAATAAGATCAGATTTCTTTTAATATTTAGGAAAATGTATCATACTTAATATTTAAAATTAGGAATTTACCATACATAAATCCAATATATTATGTGGATCTTATATATTGAAGTACGTTTTTTCAATATAGAAGTGAAATTATAGTTTAAAACAAACATCACATAGCCAAAAACAGATAAAATGAGCCTGTATTGTTTTAATAATTTAGGAAAATGATCCATATCTCATTATTGAAGTGTATAAATCAACCACACCACACTTTGATACATGGTGTACCCGATATTACTCGAAGTGTATATTTTTAATTTAAAGTTGACATTTCATATCAAAATGCACCCGACATTCTCAAAACAAGTAAAAAACCTTAAAATTGTTTTTATAATTTAGGGAAATGATCCATAATTTATTTTTTATTTGTATAAAGTAACTACACATCAATCCGACACACAAAGTGGTCTGTATGAATTAAACTATATGTTTTCAATATAAATGTGTCATTTTATTTTAAAGCACATCATATAGACAAAACCAAATAAATGATCTCAAATTGTTGTCATCATGTATGAAAATAATCCATAATTCATTTGTGACATGTAGGAATTGAATATATGTCAATCCAATATATAATTTATCCTATATTAAGCAATGTTCATGTTTTTTATATAAGACGTTCATTTTAGTTGAAAAAGTGCATCAGAAGCAAAAGATGAGCAAACAAGCTCAATTTTTTTTAAACTTTTGGAAAATTCTCTATAATTAATTTTTTATGTATAGTAATTGAACACTCTCCAATAAAACACATGATGTCACTGATATGATTCAAAGTGTGTGTTTTGAATACAAAATTTTCCATTTTAATTTAAAATGTGCATCGTAGATTCAAAAATCATACAATAAGATTGGATTGATTTAAAAATTCAAGAAAACGATCCAAAATTTATTTTTGACATGTAAGAATTGACCGCACACAAACCCAAGATAATATGTGGTCTATATGACATGAATGTTTGATTTCATTATAAAATCATTATTTTAGTTTAAAATGAATGTCATCTAGACAAAACCAAGAAGATAAACTCATATTGTTTTTGAAATTTAGAAAAATGATCGATAATTCATTTCTGATGTGTATAAATCAACCACACATTAATCCGACACACGATGTGGTCAGTATGACTCAAATCATTTGTTTTTAATATAAAGTATAATTTTAGAATAAAAGCTGTCAAATTGACAAAACTGAGAAAGAAATATAAGATTATTTTAATTTTTTTTACAATGATCCATAATTCATTTATAAAATGTATGAATCAAACATATATAAATCATATAAGTGATGTATCACACATGACTCAAAGAGTGTATTTTCTATATGGAAGTTCCATTTTAGTTTAAAACATGCATCGCATAGACAAAATAGAATAACCAATTTATATTATTGATATAATTTAGGAAAATTATCCATAAGTTTTTTTATGTCTAGGAATCAACCTCATCTAAATTTGATACATGTTGTTCCCGATAAAAGTTGATGTTTATATTTTTAGTTTAAAAATAATTTTTTTTTTCAAAACACACATAGAATACTCAAAACTGAGAAAACACAATCAAAATATTTTTATGCTTTATTACAATGATCCATAATTCTTTTGTGATGTGTAGGAATTGAACGCATATCAATCTGACATACAATGTGGCTAGTATGAATAAAAGTATATTCATTAAATATAAAAGTTTCATTTTAGTTAGAAACACATAACATATACAAAACTAAGAATAAAATATCATATTTTTTTAAAAAATTAGGAAAATGATATATAAATCACTTATAATGTGTAGGAATCTACCATACATCCTTCCAATATTTGATACGGAAGTTATGATCGAATTTCATGTTTTCAATTTAGACGGATCACACTACAATACATAAGGCCTTTAACAGCACTAGACTATGGTATTATTAGTGAAAAAATCATTGAAAACCAAAGAGATGTTAAAAGACCTAGTCCTTTATTAGCACTAGAAAAACACTGATAAAAGGAACCTTTATCTGTGATAAAAAAATCACTGATAAAAGTCCACATGGTCAGTTCTTTTTTTAGAACTAATGATGAAAATCCATTATCAACTCTTTTTATTTATCACTGATAAATGGTATTTTTATAAATGATAGGAATAAAAATGATTAATGGTTCCATTGTTAGTGGTATATTAGAGCCTATAAAGTGAAACTTTATTAGTTCTAGGATATTCATTGATAAATGGGGTCTTTTATGATTTCTAGTTTAGCATGGATAAAGGGACCCATTATCAATGCTAGTAATAGTACCAAAAAAAGGTTAATATTTCTATATTATTTTATTAAATTTACCACACAATTCTGTCTAAAATACAATGAGAAAGTATATAATTTATTTAAAATAAAATTTACAAAAAAAATATAGGAAAACATTGTATGATTGAAATTTCACAAATTAGTTTTTAGAACTACATTAGTAAGTACAATTTATCACAAAAATTAAAAAAACATTAATATTCCTTTGTCTTTGACCACTGAACCCATCTCAAAATAACCTAATCATGCTATTAGTTTTAGAAAAAACCACCTAATCTTGAGGAAAATAATAATCCTATTGTAGAAAAGGATAATTTTGTTAATATTTCTATAATGAAATAAATTAAACTAAAAATGTACATTTTATACTAGAAACATATACTTTCAGTCATATTAGGGATAAAGTGCATCAGATTGATGTGTGGTAAATTCCTACACCTAAAAAATGATATATGGATCCTTTCCATAAATTTTGAAAACAATCCATGATCATTTTATTAAATTAGATAAGAGACACATGTTTTAAACTAAAATGACACATTTATATTAAAAAAACACTTTGATTCATATCGGTCACATTACATGTTAGATTGATGTGTGATTTATTATTACACATCACAAATGAATTATAGACCATTTCCCTAATGTTTTAAAAGAATATGATCTCTTGTTATCTATTTTGGCAATTTTATGTACATTTTAAACCAAAATGGAACTTTTTTTACTAAAAACATTCATTTTGAGTCATACCGACCACATCATGTGTCAGATTAACATGAGGTCAATTCCTGGACATCAAAAATTAATTATAGACTGCTTTCCTAATTTTTGAAAAAAAAAAACCCAAGCATGTTTTCTCGGTTTTGTAGATTTTACATGTGTTTTAATTTAAAAAGACACTTATATATTTAAAACATGCACTCTGAGTATAAAGACTTATCCTTAATCATTACGTAACATAGTAAATTCACTTTAAAATTTACTTTTATACATTCCCAAAATCTTTTTAGTTTAGAGTTTTAGAGAATTATGACATTAATATTACATAACAACTCAAATTTTACAAAATATACACTTCTACTCAATATCCATTTTTTCAAAAAATAAAACCTTTAAAAATAAAACATGATTTATTTTCTTGATAAAAATGTTCATGAGTTCTTACTTTATCTTACCCATCCTTATAACCTATGTAAAACATTTCAAAATCTTTTTATGAGTATAAAAACCTCAATAAGGGATATAAAATAATGAAGGAAACCGTTAATCCATGAATATTTAATACTAATAAAAAAAGAATAATACAATTCACCTGTAAAACATAAAATATTTAACATTCTTCATGAAAGCTTAAGATTCCTGAAACACTCATAGAAATCATAAATAATAAAGTTAACTTGTGGCATCCATATCATACTTACATTATAGCTTTCACAACTACATAGGCAGTAATCTTCACTATTACATTTGGAATACCCATAACAGAATATTCCCTAAATATCATAATAGAAACCTTATCATTTACCTCTATCATTTTACCCAATGCATTGGAGAGATATCTTAGTCTTAACTACCCTTGGATTATCACAGAACCACCAGTATACATAAACAACTCCAAAGAACCATAACATAATCTTAACACAAAAAACAAGCACGAAGAAAAAATAACATGCAAACATTGTAATCAAAACTGATAAAATCAAGATATTGACCTAATAAATTTTTTATAAAAACATTTTCAATACAAAAATATATGAAAAGATAATATGGTATTTATTTTTCTTTTAAACAACATTGCGTCTTGTAGAGAAATCCAAATATCAAATAACATTTACGATGGTGGAAATGTCGTTGTCGCTGTGTACGTTAAGAAAACATTACTTTTTCTATTTAGTAAAATGATTCATAGAAAAAGATTCCATTTGAAAATCTTCAAATTAAAATAACTTTCAAAGGGGTTAATTATACATTGTTTAAAATAAAGTGTTTCATATTATTAAAATATGCCTCATTGAAAGGAGATTGAGATGAAATCCCTTACCTTGAGTCTGACTTTTCTCATTCATTCTTTATGTTCTTAAAAAATAAACTTAGGTTAATTTATACTTTCTTCAGAAATGTTTTCAAATTTATTATTCTTTTTATATCACTTTTTACCATGTTTTAAAAAAATACATAATTATTTAAGTTTATATCAGTCATTTTGTTGTTATTCAGTACTTGAGAAGAAAATAAACTTATTTATAAGGCCCCAGCCATAAACATTACTTAACATTGAATTAAATGAATAATTCCCATTGAGGATATTTTCAGGTTTAGAGTTTTAGATAATTAGATCTTAACTATTACATCTCAACAGATTACAAAGTAGACACTTCTACTAAGTTTCCATAAAATAAAAACTATTAAAAAGAAACATGTCTAGTTCCATGTTTTATATAACATGACTTTCCCTTGATCCCATCCTTTACACTATTCCACATTATGTCCTGTGAAAAACATTTCAAAAAAACTTGGTGTGAGCATAAAAAGCTCATTAAGGGAAACACAAAGAATGAAAACTGTTAGTTTTTCAAAACAACAAGTAAACCATGTATACTTTATCAATGTAATACTTTTCACCTTTATTAAGTATTAAAAACACTTCACTGAATAAAAGATCAATACTTACCCTTTTATAACCAAACGATTACCATAAAACCCATATAAAGAACACATAATATATAAAGGTAACTTGGGACATAAACATACTTAAATGGAATAACCATACAGTCGACTTCCACACATATCACTTAATGGAATAGCCATACGACCGACTTCCATACCCAATGCATTGGAGGTTATAACGCAACCACCCTTCCTGGTATTCATGGCACCACCCATCATATGGTTTATCAGGTAACCACCCGTCAAATGTCCAAGTAACATTATAAAATCATAACAATTATAAAGGAAATAAAACATTTCTACATTTCAATCACAATATATCACTTAAATATATTGACAAAAAAAATCCATTATAAAAACTCTTTCCAATACCAAAATACATAAAAGAGTATATGGTATTTATTTCATTTTAAAAACATTATGGCTTGTTGAGGAATCCAAATACCAAATAATACACATGATGGCAGAAAAGTTCATTGTCACCACGTACATTAAAAGAAACATTACTTTTTGTCATTTAGTAAAATGATTCATATAAATAGATTATTTTTGACTAAAATTAAAAGTCATATGGATTTATAAACCTTATAAAAGAAAGTTGTGTATAAAACAAAATATGCCTCAATGAAAGGAGATTGAGACGATGTCCCATACCTCATGTCCGACGTGACTCGATTGCTCTTTAATCTTCTGAATAATAAACTAAAGTTAATTAATACTTTCTTAAGAAACTTTTTCAAGTTTATTATTCATTTTATATAACTTATTTCCATGTTATAAACATTATGTAATCATTTAATTTAATAAAGTTCATTTTGTCGATATTTGGTAGTTAAGTCAATAATGGACTTCTTACAATTACATGTTGTTAATGTGGTAAAAGGTTCATTATATCCAGAATTATATTCATTATTTGGATATCATATATATCATATATATCCTGCATATAAAAGTATTTATAATAGTACATAACATTTAGAGGTAAGAAATGAAATGCACCGTTCATGGAGAGGGTAAGTCGTACGTACGCATGAACACTACTTTCATTTCTATTCCATATTTAATGGGGTGAAATCATAATAATATAAGGGTATATTATAATTCCATTATAACATCATATATAATAACATTTACTCCATCCTTTATACGTCCCACATATGGCATTAACGAATCAAATCACTTTGAGGGGGCGATAGTCCGCACTTCCTAAAATGAAATTATCGTGTTTAACAATAATGGAAACCATAAAGTTAGGCCAAAAATGAAAAATACAGAAGAATAATGAAAACATAAACATAATATATATCATATATAAATAGAGTGACATCTTAATGGCCACCATGAAATGTGTTAAAAGAAGATTTAACAATCATCGTTTCGTGAGGCAGAAAATCGCCAACAACAGAAACAATATGTTCTTTAACCATTAGACGAAGGTGTGTGTAGGTGTAGAAATAATAATTCTCATAAAAACATATTAGTATATTGAAGATACTGGTTTTGTTACAAAATAAAGGAATAAAAAGAGTTTAGGGGTTGGATAAGAAAAATAAAATATAAGAACACACGAGAAAACACTACCTTTAAATTGGGTAACTCTTCTTGGTTTGAACCAAAAGGGTTCCTTGAAGAGATTTCTTCCCCAGGTAAGGCTTAAAGGATGAGGAGAGGGATGTGGAGAGATAAAATTATCAGAGATTGGCCAAAACAAAGGCTTGAGAGGTGTGGATAAGGAGCTAGAGGTGGGGGCCTTTTATTAGAGGAGAGGGGGGGCACTCTTGGAATGTTAAGAAACGATACTTTATTATAAAAATATTTTTGGATAAAAAGGCTCCCAAAATTATAAATTTAGAGGATAAGGTGATAAGGGTTAGGAATCCACCCATACAATAGGTTTTTGACAAGTATATGTATTATATTTTACATTATCGCTTCATTTTATTTAAATCGTTAAATAATGAGGTAATTGCTCCATCATCATGGTGTGATAAATAATTTAATTTATTTAATGTCTAAAAATTATAAAAAACTATCATGATGTAGGAAATATTTTTATATTTAAAATTAATATTTATAGTCAAAATTATGACTTGTATAACCTCATTTAAAAATTGTTTTAGTAAAACATCTCATGTTTGTGACATTTTTATTTTAACATTAAATAAAAAGTTATTAAAGTCATTTTCCTACCAAAGTGACTAAATGGGGTCCCCAAGTTGACCCATGGATTTTATTGGTCGGCCATGACACATACAATAAGGGTAGGACATGTTTCTAGGTCATTTCATATAATAAAAACATTATTTTTACCTTAAAATACAATAATTACCTCTAATCGCGATTAATAAACATAAAAGTTACTATTTCACCAAAAAATATTTTAATCCCATTGAACCAAATTTTACTTCCTATTGAAAACCATTTATGTCATATTTTTAAAATTCAAAACACAGAGGTGGTAGAATATCATTTAAACGAAAAATTCAGTTTTTTAAGTACCACTTAGTGGTTTCACTATTCATCAAAAATTGAAGTTTTTCCGAAAAATACCAAAACATCAACCTTAGATATATTTGATATTCTGAATTAAAAAATGATGTGTATTTTACAAAATTAAAAACATATAAGTTACATTAATTAATTTAATAATTCATTCCCGCTGTTAAAAAAATAGCGTGTTTTTTTTGAAACAATATCTTTCAAAAGATTGACACTAGTTTAAGTCCAATTTCAAAGTGAAATTAATTTCAACCACCAATATTGGATTAAATGGTAAAAATATATTCTAATTTCATGTTAAATCCAATTCAAAATATAATCTAATCATATAAAAAAATTAGATTAAAAAGATGTTTTGAATTAAAATACAACAATTTTCACTATTCATTAAAAAATGAACTTTATCGGAAAAATACCAAAAATTTACAAAAAGTAAATTTTGATGTCCCAATTATAAAAAAGAATTTTATTTAGTCTAATAGAATGTATAAGGGTGAAAAAAACTATATTTAATGATGGTTTGCCATCAAAAGGGGATAGTTCATCCTTTTAGTGAATATTAGAGTATCAATGCCTAAAATTGAATTATTTTCGTATTTTAAGCCTTAATATTTTATTGGATAAATGTAAAAACATTTAACAAACATATATAATCATATTTTAGTTATTTATATTAATTCCTACCAATACAACGGCTACATGTTGACTACCATTTAAAATAATATTATTTTATTATTAGTGTGCAACGTAAGATTTCAGAGAATCTCTTTGTTGCGTATCGGGTACGCTATCGAACATAGAAACCCCTTTAAAGTAAAATTAATATTTAATTCACAAATATTAATAAATATGAAAATGTTTTATTCTTTATTTACCTGGGATGTTACATCCTTACCCCCTTTTGGGAATTGCCTCCTCGCAATTTTATTCACTTACAAAATAAGTGGAGGTATTTATCCCTCATAGCATTTTCAGATTCCCACATTGCCTCCTCAACTATATGGTTTTTCCACAAAACAATTACCTAGTGAATTACCTTATTTCGCAACACTTTCTCTCTTTAGTCAAGAATCTGGACGGGTTGTTCTTCATAAGAGAGATTCTCTTCTAACTGAACTACCTCTAGGCTCAAAACATGAGATGGATCTGGCATATACTTTCTCAACATCGAAACATGAAAAACATTGTGTACCTGAGATAAAATCAGAGGTAATGCCACTCGGTAAGCAACGGGTCCAAATTTCTCCAGAATTTCATATGGTCCAATGAACCTTGGGCTCAGATTTCCTTTTTACCAAATTGCATCACACTTTTCCACGGTGAGAATTTGAGGAAAACATGATCACCTACCTCGAAAGAGATATCCTTCTCCTGTTTTCTGCATAACCTTTCTATCTGCTTTGAGCTGTTCTCATGTGTTTCTAAATCAACTGAACTTTTTCTGCAATCTCTTCTACCAGTTCTAGTCTCATTAGCTTCCTTTCACCCACTTCATCCCAAAAGCTGGAGTTCAACACCTTTTACCATATAATGCCTCAAACGGAGCCATTTTTATACTCAAATAAAAATAGTTATTATATAAAAATTCAACCAAAGAATGATGTTGGTCCCAAATTCCCTGATAATCCATCGAACAAGCACGTAGCATATCCTCCAAAGTCTGAATTGTTCATTCTAACTGCCCATCTGACTGAGGATGAAAATCTGTACTAAAATTTAATTTAGTACCCAATGACTTCTGAAGGCCCTTCCAAAAGATAGAAGTAAACCCGTGATCATGATCAGAGACAATGGATAGGGGAACTCCATGCAACCTGACTATCTCTTTAAGATACAATCAAGAAAGTTGATCTAGAGAGAAAGTATCTCGTATTGCAATGAAATGAGCAGATTTAGTCAAGCGATCAACAATAACCCAGATTGCATTATTACCTTGAGGTGTCTTTGGCAATCCCACAATGAAGTCCATTGATATATTTTCCCATTTCCACTCTAGTACTGGTAGAGGCTGAAGCATCCCTTTCAGTAACTGCAGCTCTGCTTTAACCTATTGACATGTCAAACACTTCACAGTAAAATCAGCAACATCCCTTTTCATTCCATCCCACCAGTAATACTCCCGAAGATCTCTGTACATCTTAGTACTACCAGGATGAACTGAAAACGGGTAACTATGAGCCACACATAACAACTCATTCTTCAACTGTGAATCATTAGGCACACATAATCTCTTCCCAATCCTCAAAACACAATAATTATCAATGTTAAATTAAGGAAACTTAACCTTCTGAACCAGCTCTACCTTTTTCAACAACCCATTGTCTTTCTTCTGCGCTTTCTTAATTCTGTCTGATAGGGATGATCTCACTGATACCTGAAACAAAACAGAAGAACTTCATTCACTAACAACTTATACGCCAAAGTTCATCAAATCAAAAACCAAAGGATTTCATTCCAAACCTATCATGGTTAATGAAGCATTACTTTTTCAACTCAAAGCATCAACCACTTTTTTTTAATTTTCCCGGATGGTAATGAATTGTACAATCATAATCCTTGATTAATTCCATCCATCTCCTCGGTCCCATGTTAAATTCTTTCTGAGTGAATTTATACTTTAAACTTTTATGATTAGTATATATTTCACACTTTTCTCCATAAAAATGATGCCTCCAAATTTTTAGAGAAAAAACAACAGCAGCTAATTCCATGTCATGTGTAGGGTAATTTACCACACGAGTTTTCAACTAACGTGAAGCATATGCAATTACCTGATCATTATGCATAAGGACACAACCATGTCCCTTCAACGAAGCATCACTGTATATAACAAACTCACCATTCCTCGAAGGAAGTTCCAATACTGGATCATTCACCAATCTCCTTTTCAACTCCTGAAAACAATAATCACATTCTTTTGTCTAGATAAACTTAACACCCTTCCGAGTTAGCTTAGTCATTGGACTTGATAACCGTGACAAATTTTCAACAAACCTTCGGCAGTAACCTACCAAAGCAAGAAATATATGGATCTCAGTTACATTTTTGGGTCATGGCCATTCTTCAACAACTTCTGTTTTAGCAGGATCAACAGTTATGCCATTTTTTGAAACAATGTGACCAAGGAAAGAAATTTGTTGTAAACAAAACTCACACTTGCTAAATTTTCCATACAGTTTATTTTCTTTTAAGGTTTGCAAGATAACCCTTAAATGACTTTCATGCTCTTATTAACTTTTAAAAAACACCAAAATATCATCAATGAAAACAACCAAAAACTTTTCCAAGAACTCATGGACAATTCTATTCATAAGGTCCCTGAATATAGCAGGTGAATTGGATAACCCAAAAGGCATAACTACAAATTCATAATGGCCATATCTAGTACAGAACACAGTCTTCAGAACGTCTGCTTCTTTTACTTTCAACTGATGGTACCCCGACCTCAAGTCAATCTTCGAAAAATACTGAGATCCCTGGAGCTGATCAAACAAATCATCGATATGAGGCAAATGATACTTGTTCTTAACAGTAATGTTTTTCAAATCTCTATAATCAATGAAAAGTCTCATTGAACCATCTTTATTTTTAACAAATAATACAGGAGCACCCCATGGTGATGTGCTAGGTTGAATGAAACCTTTATCTAATAACTCCTGCAATTGCTTCTTAACTCTTAAAGTTCAACTTGAGCCATTCGATAAGGGGATTTTTCAATTGGCTTAGAATTAGGAACTAAGTCAACAGTAAATTCAACTTCTTGATCATGAATAATACCATTCAAATCATCAGGAAAAACATCAAGATACTCATTTACCACTGGCACATCATTAATCTGAACAGTTCCTTTATTTTCAACTACATGTGCAAGGTAACATTCATTTCCATCTTTTACTAGTTTCTCAACTTTCTGATATGTTATCAGAAGAAAGGGTTCATTCATGTACACAAACTGAAAATCTTTCTCAAAATAAACCATTTTAGCTCTGGATTCAATATTATCATGATAAACAGAAATCCAATCCATGCCCAAAATAACATCAAACTCTACTAGAGGCAAAACAATAAGTTTTCCAGGTAGATTCTTTCCGCACACAAGGATAGGAAGGTTTTTATAATTTCTTGTCGTCTCAACGTTCCCTCCAGGTGTTTTCACCATAAGTTCATGATTCATATATTGAGATGAAATTTCCAATTTACTAGAAAATTTCTTAGAAATGAAAGAATGTGTAGACCCTGAATCAAACAACACATTGGAATAATCTGAACAAACAAACAGTGTACCTGATACTACTTCATTCGATGGCACAAAATCTGCTGAAGTAGTTTCAAAGGATTTCACCACCCCTTTCTGATTGTAGTCTAGCTGCTTTCCCTCAGTCGAGTTCTTCTTTAGACACTCATTTTCATAATGACCCATTTCATCACACTTAAAACATCTTACCATTGGCTTCTCATTTCCTTCTTGTTCATCTTCCTTATAGTTACGAGCAATATGAACAGACTTACCACACCGAAAGCACTTTCTAGACATGGATAAACATTCTCCAGGGTGCATTTTACCACACTTCTCATAGGATGGATATTTGGTTTTCTTACCTCCTTGTTTCTTTGTTGAATTACTCCCCTTTTCCTGCCAACTGGACCTCTTATTCTGTTGTTTTTCAAATATCACATGATCATCGACAAACTCCATTTCCACCTTCTTCACACATCGAACAAGTTTTTCATAACTTTTGAACTCATGAGAAGATAAATCCCTTCGATACCTTGGCTTTAACCTTGAATAAAAATGGTTGATTTTACTATCAAGATCTCGTATGATGTTTGGAGCATAGATGGCCAGTTGAGTGAACTTTGCTTCATAAGAAGCCACTAAATCATCCTCCGGCCTCAATTATAGGAATTTTCTTCCATCCTAAGACGAACCACAATAGGAAAATATTTTTCAAGAAACATACCTTTGAATTCGTCTGAGTGAAGATCATCAATCTCATCAATATCCCTGATATTTTTCATCATCGAACACCACTGATCTGCTTCACCTTCAAAATGGTAAATAGAAAGACTAACCTTTTGACGTTATGAACACCCCATGACATCAAAAATATTCTCTAGCACTTTAATCCGCCCTTCAGATAGCACAGGGTCAGATGATCCTCTGAATGATGGGGGATGTTGCCTCATGAAATGTTCAACCACTGACATGTTCCTCTGCGGTTGATCTGGCTGATCTTGTGCATGGATACCACCACTATTTAAAGCCTGAGTCAACTGTGCCATTACTGAAACAAACTGTTCAGTTCTGATTCCGACCATCTCGGGTTGCTGATTTGGAAGGTTGTCTTGCTCCTGATGTCGTCCCAACATAGCTTCTTTGTTTCCTCTGCGGAAAACCATTCTGAACACAGAAATAACTTAGGTGAAGCAACATGGTAATCTTTAAATCCTATATCATTTCAATCATACCAAAAAATAACTTATAATATAACGATTTTCTAACTCCTAAAGTTGTCTAAACCGACCTCTGATACTAACTATAAGGCCCCATCCTTAAACATTACTTAACATTGAATTAAAGGAATAATTCCCCTTAAGGATCTTTTCAGGTTTAGAGTTTTAGATAATTAGATCTTAAATATTACATCTCAAAAGATTACAAATTAGACACTTCTACTAAGTTTCCATAAAATAAAAACTCTTAAAAAGAAACATGTCTAGTTCCATGATTTATATAGCATGACTTTCCCTTGATCCCATACCTGACACTATTCCACATTAAGTCCTGTGAAAAACATTTCAAAAAAACTTGGGGTGAGCATAAAAAGCTTAGTAAAGGAAACACAAAGAATGAAAACTGTTCATTTTTCAAAACAACAAGTAAACCATGTATACTTTATCAAAGTAATACTTTTCACCTTTATGAAGTAGTAAAAAATCTTCATTGAATAAAAGATCAATACTTACCCTTTTGTAACCAAAAGATTACCATAAAACCCAAATAAAGAAGACATAACATATAAAGGTATCTTGGGACATAAACATACTTAAATGGAATAACCATACGGTCGACGTCCACACATATAACTTAATGGAATAGCCATACGACTGACTTCCATACCCAATGCATTGGAGGTTATGACGTAACCACCCATCCTTGTATTCACAGCACCACCCGTCATATGGTTTATCACGTAACCACATGTCAAATGTCCAAGTATCATTATAAAATCATAACAATTATAAAGGAAATAAAAAATTTCCACATTTCAATCAAAATATATCACTTAAATATATTGACCTAAAATAAATCCATAATAAAAACTCTTTCCAATACCAAAATACATAAAAGAGTATATGGTATTTATTTCATTTTAAAAACATTATGGCTTGTTGAGAAATCCAAATACCAAATAATACTCACAGTGGTGGAAAAGGACGTTGTCAGTGCGTACATTAAAAGAAATATTCCTTTTTTTCGTTTAGTAAGAGGCTTCATATAAAAAGATTCTTTTTGAATAAAATTAAAAGTCAAAGGGATTTATACACCATATAAAACAATGTTGTGTATAAAACAAAACATGCCTCAATGAAAGGAGATTGAGATGAATTCCCTTACCTCGTGTCCGACGTGACTCGATTGCTCTTTAATCTCCTAAATAATAAATTAAAGTTAATTACTACTTGCTTAAGAACCTTATTAAAGTGTATTATTCCTTTTATATAACTTATTTACATGTTATAAACGTTATGTAATCATTTAATTTAATAAAGTTCATTTTGTCAATATTTGGTACTTAAGTCAAAAATGGACTTCTTACAGTTACATGTTATTTATGTGGTCAATGGTAATTATATCCATAATGATATTTATGATTTGGATATTATATATATCATACATATCCAGAATATACATGTATTTATAATAGTGCATAACATTTATAGGTAAGAAATGAAATGCACCGTTCATGAAGACAGTAAGCAATGCGTTAGCATGAATGCTACTTTTATTTCTATTTCATATTAAATGGGGGGGAAATCATAATGATATAAGAGTATATTATAATTCCAGTATAACATCATATATAATAACATTAACTCCATCCTTTATACGTCCCACATATGTCATTAACGAATCAAATCAATTTGAGGGGGCGGTAGTTCGCACTTCCTAAAATTAAATTATCGTGTTTACCCACAATAGAAACCATAATGTTATGCCACAAATGAAAAATACAGAAGCATAAGGAAAACATAAACATAATATATATCATATATAAATATAGTGACATATTAATGACAACCATGAAAGGTGTTAAAAGAAGATTGAACAATCATCGTTTCGTGAGGCAGAAAATCACCAACCACAGAAATAATATGTTATTTAACCATTAGATGAAGGTGTGTGTTGGTGTAGCTCTAATAATTCTCATGAAAAAATCCTAGTATATTTAAGATACTGGTTTTGTTACAAAATAATGGAATAAAAAGAGTTTAGGGGGTTGCAAAAGCAAAATAAAACATAAGAACACAGGAGAAAACACTACCTTTAAATCGGGTAACTCTAATTGGTTTGAACCAAAATGGTTCCTTGAAGAGATTTCTTCCCAAGTTAAGGCTTCAAGGATGAGGAGAGGGATGTGGAGAGATAAAATGAGCAGATATTGGCCGAACCAAAGGCTTGAGAAATGTGGGTAAGGAGGTATAGGTGGGGGACTTTTATAAGAGGAGAGGAGGGGCACTCTGGGAAACTTAAGAAATGATACTTTATTATAAAATGATATTCAGATAAAAAGGGTCCCACAATTATAAATTTAGAGTATAAGGTGATAATGATTCGAAATCCACCCATTTAATAGGTTTTTGACAAGTGTAGGTCTTAGATTTTACATTATCGTTTCATTTTCTTTAAATCGTTAAATAATGAGGTAATCGCTGCATCATCATGGTGTCATAAATAATTTAATTTATATAATGTCTAAAAATTATAAAAAAAATATCATGATGTAGGAAATATTTTTATCTTTATAATTAATATTTATAGAAAAAATTATGACTTGTATAACCCTATTTAAAAATTCTTTAAGTAAAACATCTCATGTTTGTGACATTTTTATTTTAACATTAAATAAAATGTTATTAATGTCATTTTCCTACCAAAGTGGCTCCATGGGGTCCCCAAGTTGACCAATGGATTTTCTCGGTCGGCCATGACACATCCAATAAGGTTAGGACATGTTTCTAGTTCATTTCATATTATTAAAATATTATTTTTACCTTAAACTACACTAATTACCTCTAATCGCGATTAATAAACATAAACGTTACTATTCACCAAAAACTTATTTAAATCCCATTGAGCCACATTTTACATCCTATTGACAAACATGTATGTTGGATTTTTTAAATTCAAAAGACAGAGGTGGTAAAATTTAATTTAAAGGAAAAAATCAATTTTTTAAGTACCACTTTGTGGTTTGACTATTCATAAAAAATTGAAGTTTTTCAGAAAAATACCAAAACATCACCCTAAGATATATTTGATATTCTGAATTCAAAAATGAAGTCTATTTTACAAAATTCAAAACATATAAGTTACATTAATTAATTTAATAATTAATTCCCGCTGTCAAAACAAATAGCGTGTTTTTATGAAACAACCTGTATCAAAAGATTGACACTAGTTTAAGTCCAATTTCAAAGTGAAATTAATTCCAATGACCACTATTGGATTAAATGGTAAAAATATATTCTAATTTCACTTTAAAAATAATTCACAATATAAGATAATCAAATAAACAAATTAGATTAAAAAGAGGTTTTTAATTAAAATACAACATTTTTCACTATTCCTTAAAAAATGAACTTTATCGGAAAATACCAAACAATTTACACAAAGTAAATTTTGATGTCCCGATTCTAAAGAAGAATTTTATTTGGTCTAATAGAATGTATAAGGGTGAACCAAACAATATTTAATGAAGGTTCGCCGTCAAAAGGGGATAGTTCAACCTTTTTGTGAATATTAGAGTATCAATGCCTAAAATTGAATTCTTTTCGTATTTTAAGCCTTAATATTTAATTGGATAAATGTAGAAACATTTATAAAACACATATAATCATATTTTAGTTATTTCTATTAATTCACACCAATACAATGACTACATGGTAACTACCATTTAAAATAATATTATTTTATTACTTGTGTGCAATGTAAGATTTCAAAGAATCTATTTGTTGAGTATCAGGTTTGCTACCGAAAATATAAACCCCTTTAAAGTAAAATTAATATTTAATTCACAAATATTAATAAATATGAAAATGTTTTATTCTTTATTTACCTTGGATGTTACATTATTGATGAAGTAAATTGTCCACGTGGTCATAAGTATAACATCTACAAAATAGTATTCATGAAATAATCATCAATTTTGTACATTAATTACACTCTTTAAATCAAACCATTAATTATGGTTATGAAAAATGAACTTCGTTATACTCATGGAGACGGTAGGTCGTACGTAGCATGAGTAGCATTTTCTATTTTACATTGATAACTATGGAAATAAGGTAATTATTATTATTTATTTAATGAATTATTATAATATTATTAACATAATAATAATAATTTAAATATACTTATATATATCATACAAGTTATGTGGTGAATAAAAATGACTTACATCACTTTGTGGAGTTGATAGTTCACACGTATGCACAGGCGACGTTATTGTTTTTATGTGCATGTAAGGAAAGAAAACAATTGATATATGAATATTTTAAAATGATAAATATATCTTGAATACCATATTTAAAAATTAATTCCATCATTATAACAAATTTTGATAGAAGGTAATGTAAAACGAACTAAATCGGTCCGTGGAGGTGACAATTCAGACGTTCATAGGAATAATTAATTCCTATCCCATTTGATGGAAGTAGAGATTTTTTAGGGAATGATATTAGCATAATAATATCACAGTATATTTAGGATACTGGAGGTATTATCTCATCCTATATTGAAGATATTTTATGGAAGTGGAAGAAGAAACAAAATAAAAACACTTTAAAAAATTGACACCTCTTCCTTGGTTGATCACCATTGAAGAACATCTTAACACCATAAAGGATGGTGTTATGCCTAAACAAAGGCATCTAGAATGTATTGAGGGATTATATGAAGGGTTTTGATCATATATTGGATGAACTAAATGGTTTTTGGAGTGTTTTTATTATAAAAGTGTGCGTGCCTTTTATAGGACAGGGGAGGGGCACCCTTGGAAATTATTAAACTATTAAATTAATATCAATTAATTGTTTAATAAAAATGACTCAAAATTGAGATATATAGAATATAAAATTGGTATATTCCAAAATATAATCATACAATAATTTTTATACATGTATTTATTTTATTTTAGACCCTATCCTTTTGGTTTACCCTTAATTATTCTCTTTTAAATTTAATTACGGTAACAACAATTTAAATATTTAGAGGGTATAAATTTCACTTATATGAGGTAAGTTACAAAAAATATAAACTAAATTAACTTTAAGAACTTATCTTATCCAAATTTTAATTTTAAAATATTTTTAGTAATTTTATATAATTTAATAATATGTTTTTTTTATTAAATATCAATAATGTCAATTTTGACACTATTCATTTCATTGAATTTAAATAATCTCCAAGAAGAGAGATAAATTTAAAAATATCATTCAATAGACTTAAAATATTTTATATTAACCTAGAAAATATATTTTATGGCCTAAATTATGTCATATAATATTTATTTTAATATTTATAATATCATTTATTCGACATTTCTCTTAATAAAATAATTTCTATATCACTATTATGTTAATAATTTTGTTAATTAATAAATATAAAAAAATTATAAATAAATTAAAATGATGTAATTAATTTAATTATATTTCTTAAGACAATTTATGTATGCAGTTTCATTAAGGTTATCACTATATTGAAATTATTATACTTATAAGAAATAGGAGGGTGATATGTTGTCACTTTCTTTTTTTAATAATAATTATATCAATTTTAGGGAATAAAGTACATTAAATGAATCAATTACAACCCTTAGGTTATATCGGTCTTATTTTATTCATCCAATATGATTTTTTCTTCTGTTAGGGTAATTTTAGTGTCCTTATCACATTGTTTGTTTCCATAATTTACTAATTTACCTTTAAATGTGTTGAATAAAAATTACCGTAGTTACTATTCATAATATCCAAAAAATAAAAGCAACATATTAACATAATTTTTACCCAATGTTTACAAATATGGAATACATTTGTCAAAATTTTAAACACATATTTTTCATTTGTTAATTTAAAATTAATGCCCATGGTCAAAAAGAGAAAACATGTTTTTTAAGTAAAATATTCAAAAGGTCACTTAGTTTTTGTATACAATTTCATTGTGAAATTTATTCCAATAACCAAAATTGGATTAAATGAAAAAAAATAATCCAAATAAACATTAAAACCAATTAAAATGATAACATATATATATAAATAAATTAGATGAAAAAATAGTTTTGAATTAAAATGCAGTATTTTAAACAATTCATTAAAAAATGAATATTATCAAAAAAAATACAAAAACATCATCCAAAGTAAATTTTGATATCTCGATTCAAAAATATAAGTTTATTTTTCCAAATAGATCATATAATGGTGTCAAAAAATAAATTTAAATTAGGCCTACCATTAAAATGTGGTACAACTTTCTTTTAAAATATTATTTCATTTATGCCTAAATTGAATTAACTCTTATTTTGAGCCCATAAAATTTATTGGAATAAAGTAAAAACATTTAATAAATATGTTTAAACATAATATAGTTGGTTCTATTAATTCCCACCAATAAAATAGTTAGGCATTAACTTCTATTGAAAATAATAATATTAATAATATATTATTTTTCTGGTATAACTTTGTCTTGTATTCAACATATGATTTTGGAGAAACCCATTATTGCGTGTCGGGTACGCTATCAAAAATAGTGTCCTATTTAAAATAAAATTAATATATAATTCATAAATATTAATATATATGAAAAATTATTATTATTTAATTACATTGGATCTTATATTCTCCCCCTTTTAGAAATTTAATCATCGCAATTTTAATTTGGGGTCAGTAAATAAAGTCTGAATTTTCAAAATACCTTAATTTCAATCCAACATAAGAAAAAGTATTAACAAAAATACCACCTTAAAAGAAACAATGTGAAGTGAAAATGTCACCCATGATAAAACATAATATGATTTCATGTGGGAAAACATGGATATGGAAGAAAAATTAATCATCAAGTTCTGATGGAGAGTGATAAAAAACATTTTCAGGAAAATTTTAACAATCCGAAATTCATAAATTTGTGATTATTTAAATGAGATTTGACTTCATAGTAGGAAAAGTAAATATAAAACACTTTTTTAAGAACACTTTAATAATTTTTATGAATGCTATTACTACTTAGAGTAAGAACATAAGGAAATATACCTACTTGACAAGTAGAGTTTCAGCCATTAATCAAATTCCACAAAAAACTCATTTTTTCTCCACATTATGAGTATTTAAGATGCTTTTTTCACGCTTAAATCACTATAATAATATATAAAAACTCAAATCAACCACTAATGGTTAAATATCTTTTTCATCTACCCTTAAACACTAACCAAAACCAAAATGGTTAGTAGAAGATTATATAATTTCCTCCAAAATGAATAATAATATATAAGTAGAATGACTAATTTTAATCTCCAAAACACAAAAGTAATACCCAAAGTCCAACATAGACAATAAAAAAATAACTATCCTTAAAATTACTCAAAATATACCGAACTAAGATTGAAACCAAAAATTCAGAAGGATTTGAACAAATTCTCTTCCAAGATATATTTTAATATTTTTCTCTAAATAACATCATCCACTCTTAAGGGATTGTATTAATTTCCAAAATCACATATTCTCACAGATAGGTTAATCATTTCCATAAATAAGAAAAATCAGCATAAATCAACAATTAAATAATTCAACCTTTATTCCTAAAACAAAATTAAATATTTTCCATTTTACCATACTCATATAAAGTTACCAAAATCAAATTATTTTTATTTAATAAAATCATTTAACTGAAAAGACTAAAGTCATGAAAACTAGGGACTTCACGAAGGTCATTGGTAGGCGATGCGCCCTTTTCACCATTCAGTTTTGGGGTCGATTCCCATGGCCTTGCCGGACATGACAGGTTGTCACCCATCCCACAAGTTGTCTTTTTTCTAATTTTTTATAATTCTTGTAACATTTCTAAAATATGGTATAGTCCTAAAAATAACCATAACATGTTTAATCTGAATGTTTATCTCATACCTTTCATTTTGAAACCCAAAAATATAATAACCTATAATTAACTCAAAATTGTATAAACACTAAAGGTATTCTAGAAATTTTTAATTATTTCCACAAAAGATAATTCTTCCTAAAATAACACTTTTTTCAAAACAAAATGATAACCCAAACTACATTACAGTCTCTACAAAGTACTCACACTACAAAAAGAGTACTAGTACAATTAAACATTTCATCATCCTTTAGTCCACCATAACTCTTGAATCCTTTATAAGTAGACATCTTAATCATTCAATGTTCATCACAATCTAATAAGTATACATTTCCACCTTATTTCATAACAATTCATTCCAATAGATCAAATACCTTCATCATTTATAAATATGAATCCAATAATGTTCCATTATTTGTAGATAAGAAAATAAATCATACCTTAAATCTAGATATATGTATATTCACAATGTTCCCTTTCTATTTCTGAATGTTTTCATACTTTCAAAATGTAAATGTTCACTACACTTATGTGACATAACATTTAATTATAGTCTGGAATGTTGAGATCATGAAATCATATGAGAAAGATACCATGACCCAAAAAATTTCTTTACAAATGAGCATGTGTTGGATAACTTAAACAATTTCTTACAGGAGATTTGAATACTCAGGAAGCTGTAAAAATCATTTGAACCTGAATTTGTGATAATAGAGATGATAAAATCATCAGGGAGGGCTAATATGGTTGTGAAAGATCCCTTTCCTTCCATCTTGATAAATGTTCTGGAATCCGCTAAAAATAATATAACATCAACACGAAGAAAATTTCTAAAAGAAAAATACTATATTGGATAAATACAATTTTTTATAATACACAAATTCATAAACATCATTATATATCAGTTGATTTAGTTTTATTTCCAATATACCAAAATTACCATAATACTAAAAAAATTCCTTATGATAATAACCCTCTTGTTTATAAAGGATCTTTAACCTACAACCAGATGACATCCTAACCTTTAAAGTTATCTAAATCGTTCTCTGATTCAAACAATGAGGACATAGCCTTACTCTTCATTTATCATAGTAAATTAAATTTATAAATCACTTTAATTCATTATAAAAATATTTTAGGTTTATATTTTTGTAGAATTTGGCCATTAATATCACTTAACAACTCAAATTTTACAAAATAGACCATTCTACTCACAATGAATTTTTTTACAAAATAAATTTTTTTTAAAAAAAACATGATTTGTTATCTTGATAAAGATCTGATTGACTTATTCCTTTCTGTTATAATACATATACCTTATGGAAAAAATTTCAAAAACATGGGATGGGAATAAATCTCAGTGTGGGATATAACATAAATAATGAAATCATTAATCCCTGAATATTTAAAACTCCTGAAAACAAAATCATACTCTTCACCCATAAAAAATAATTTTTTTAATGTAAATCATGAAATCATAAGATTCTTGGAACAGTAATAGAAATAATAAATCATAAAGGCAACTTTAGGAATCCACATCATAGTTATATTGTAGTTTTCATAACTACATATGGAGTAACCTTCATGGTTACATTTGGAATACCCATCACATTATATTCCCTAATTCTCTTAGGAGAAACCTTATCATTTTCCTCAATCACGTTTCCCAATGCATTGGAGATCTATCATGGGCTCCCCCACCCTTGGTTTATAACGAGAGCACCCGTATACATAAAACATTCCTAAGAACCATAACATGTACGTAACACATAAAACAAACATAAAGGAAAAATAACATTTCCAAATTGCAATAGCAAGTGATAATTTCAAGATATAGAAATAATAAATCCTTTATCATAAAAAATATTCAATACCAAAATACATGATAAGATAATATTTTATTTATTTTTCTTTTAAAAACATTACATCTTGTAAATCAATTCAAATATCAAATAACGGTTATGGTTAAAGAAACTTCATTGTCACTGCGTATGTTAAAAAAACATTCCTTTTGTCATTTAGTAAAATGATTTATAGAAAAAGATTTATTTTGAAAACTATTAAATGAAATTAAAATTCAAATGGGATGATTATACACCTTATAAAATAATGTGGTTCATATTATCCAAATATGCCTTAATGAAAGGAGACCGAGATAAAGTCCCTTAACTTGAGTCCGACTTTTCTCATTCATTATTTATCTTCTAGAATAATAAACATAGGTTAATTTATAATTTCTTCAGAAATATTTTCTTTTTTATTATTCACTTTATATCACTTATTACCATGTTATAAAAATTACATAATTATTTAGGTTCATATCAGATGTTTTGTCGTTATTCGATACTTGAGTCCAAAATGAACTTGTTGATAATGTAAATTGTCCATGTGGTCATAAGTTCAAAATCTCCAAAATAGTATTCATGACATAATCATCACTTTTATAAATTAATAATACTTTTTAAATGAACCCATTAATTTTAGTTATGAAAAATGAAATATGTTATACTCATGGGGACGATAGGTTGTTTGTACGCACAAAAATGATTCAAATCGCTTCATGGAGGTGATAGTTCATATGTACGCACGAATAAAATTATTGTTTTTATGTGCATGTATGGTAATAAAATAATTGAAATATTATTAATTTAAAATGAAATATATTTCAGGAAAATCACATATGAACATTATTTCCATCATTATAAACAATATTGATAGATAGTTATGGAAAATGAACTAAATCGGTTTGTGGAGGTGATAATTCACATGTATGCATGACTGATTAATTCCATTCCTATTTTATGGAAGTAGAGATGCATTTAGGGGAATATATTATCATAATAACTTATCATAATGTTGAAGATACTATATTTGAAATAAAATCATTGTTTTATTTGATTTGAAGGAAGTGGATGAAGAAAGAAAATAGAAATACTTAATGAAAATCAATACCTCTTATTTCATTGATCACATTTGAAGAAAACCTTAACACATTTAAGAATAATGTTATACAAAAAATAAGGACTCAAGAATGTAGGGATAGATTATTTTAAGTGTTTTGGTCAGAATTGTATTGAACAATATGGTTTTAAAGTTTATGTATTAGATAAGAGTCGGTGCCTTTTATAGTAGAGGGGAGGGGCACCCATGAAAATTATTAAACTATTAAATTAATATCAAATTATTTTTTATTAAAAATGAAAAAAATGAGATATTTATACTATTAGATTAGGGTAGTTCTAAATACTTTCATCGAATAATTTTTATACATGTATTGATTTTATTTTAAACCTTATCTTTTTTGTTTACCATTAATTATTCTCTTTTAATTTTCATTGTGGTAATAACATTTTAAAGATATAAACGATATAAAATTTTACTTATATGGGATTAATTACCCATAAATGGACACATAATTAACTTGGATAACTTATCATTGAAAATTTTCAATTTTAATTTTTATTGATTTTTAAATAATTTAATAATATATTATTTTTATAAAATATCAATCGTGTCAATTTTTACACTGTTCATTTCATTGAATTGAAATAATCACCAAAAAGGGAGATAACGTTGAAAAATTCTATTTAGTAGACTAATAGTATGTTATATTCCCCTAGAAAATTATTTTATGGCATGAATTATGTCATATAATATTTATTTCAATATTTATAAGATCATTTATTTGATATTTCTCTTAATAAAATAATTATTATATCATTGTTGTGTCAATATTTATGTTAATTATTTAATCTTTAATTTTTTTAAATAAATTCCTATTGTGTAGGTAATTTAATTATTATTCTATAAACTATTTATGTTCATAGTTTAATCATATTTATTGCTACATTAAAATTATTATATTTATAATAAATAAGAGACTGAAATTTTGTCACTTTCTTTTGTTTTAATAATAATTATATCAATTTCATGGAGATAAGTCCATTAAATGAATACATTCCGACCCTTAGATGATATTGGTCGTCTTTTATTCATCCAATATGTTTTTTTAGGTGTTAGGGTAATTTAATTGTCCTTATCATTTTGTTTTTTACCCTAATTTACCTGATTTACCTTTAACCTTGGTAAATAAAAATTACTGTCATTACTATTCATAATATCCAAAATATGAAAGTAGAATAATAAAATAATTTGGACCCAAAAATTCTAAATATGTAATCATTTTTTCAAAATTTAAAACATATATGGTACAATAATTAATTTAAAATTAATCACTATTTCCAAAATGAGAAAACAAGTTTTTTTAGTAAAATGTTAAAAAGTTCACATAGTGTTTATATAAAACTTCATTGTGAAATTGATTCTAAAGACCCAAAATGGATTAAAAGATAAAAAATAATCCAATTAAACTTTAAAACCAATTAAAAGGATAAAGTAACTATATAAATAAATTATACGAAAAAGATTTTTTGAATAAAAGTGCAGTATTTTACACTATTAATTAAAAATAAATATTTTTAGGAAAATATTAAACCTTAAACAAAAGTAAAATTTGATGTACCGATTCCAAAAAAGAAGTTTATATTGTCAAATATAACTTATAAATGTGTGAAAAACTCAATTTAAAATAGGATCTCTATTAGAATACGGTAAAACGACCTTTTAAAATATTATAGTTTTTAGGCCTAATATTGGATTTATTCTTATTTTGAGACTATAAAATTTATTAGAAGAAAGTAAAAAAATTTAATAAACATGTGTAAACATAATATAGTTAGTTCTGTTAGTTATATCTAATACAACAACTCAGAGTTAAATACTATTTAAAATAATAATATTAATAATGTATTATTATTTTTCTTTATAACTCCGTCTTGTGTGAAACATAATATTTTATAGAAACTCATTATTGTGTGTGGGGTATGAAATCAATAATAGTGTCCTATTTAAATTAAAATTAATACCTAATTCATATATATTAATATATATGAAAAATTATTATTTTATAAATACTTGGGATGTTACATTGAGTCATACCGACCACTTCATGTTTCGTATTTATGTGCAATCAATTACAACACATCATAATTGAATTACGAATCATCATGCTATATTTTGAAAATAATATGAGATCATTTTCTTGGTTTTAGTTTTTGAAATAAATTTTAAAATAAATTATTATATTTATATTAGAAACACACACTTTGAGTTATATCAATCATATCATGTGTTAGACTGATGTGTGGTCGATTATTATATGTCACAAATGAATTATGGACCATTTTCCTAATGTTTAAGAATAATACGATCTCCTTTTCTAGGTTTTTTAGATTTGATGTGTGTTTTAAACGAAAATGTTACTTTTTTATTAAAAATATTAGATTCAAGTCATACCAACTATATCATGTGTCAGATTAACATGATGTTGATTCCTTCACATAACAAATGAATTATTGATCATTTTTTCAAAATTTTTTGAAAATAATACAAGATTTTTTGGTCTATATTTGGTGATATAAAGTGTGTTTTAAACTAAAATGGTACTTTTATATTGAAACATGTCATACCAACAAAATAATGTATTATATTTATGTTCAGTTAATTCGTACACATAAACATGAATTATGGATTTATTTACTAAATTTTGAAAATAAACTGAGCTCATTTTCACAGTTTTAGCTAGTGATGTATGTATTAAACTAAAACGACACCTTTATATTGAAAACATAGACTTTGAGTCACATCAGTCACATATTGTGTCATATTTATTTGTGGTTCATTTCTATATATAATAAATTAATTATATACTATTTTTTAATGTTTTAAAATAATATGATCTCATTTTCTCAATTTTGGCTATTTTATGTGAGTTTTAAACTAAAATGACACATCTTTATTGAAAACACACACTTTGAGTTCTAAAGACCATATAATGCATGAGATTGAGGTGAGGACAATTTAATCATGTAAAAATTAAATTATAGATCATTTTTATAAATTTTTAGAACAATCTGAGCTTGTTTGTTCAGTTTGGGTGATGTGAAATGCATTTTAAACTAAAATAACACTTTTATATTTAAATCATGAACTTAAAGTAACACTGACCACATCATGTGTTGGATTAATGTGTGGTCAATTTCTAATTGTTAAAAATGAATTATTGATTTTTTTTATAAGGATTGAAAACAATATGAGCTTGTTTACTTGGTTTTTCAATGTGAGGCATGTTTCAAACCAAAATGTCACATTTATATTGAAAATATATACATTGAGTCAAATTGATTAGATCATATATCAGATTTATGTGAGGTCAATTCCTACACATAATAAATGAATTATTTCTTTTTTCCTAATGGTTTATAATAATCCATTCTCATTTTTTATGTTTCGGATATTAGATTCTCATTTTAAACTAAAATGACACTTTTATATTGAAGACATGTACTTTGAGTTATACCTGCCAAATCCTGTTTCCGATTGATATTCTGTCAACACCTAAATATGAAAAATGAATTGTGGATCATTTTCATAATATTACAAAACAATATGATCTTTGTTTCTTAGTTTTGGATGTATGGGGCACATTTTAATCTAAAAAAGTAATTATATTGAAAGTAGACACTTTAAGTCATAGAAATATCTTCATGTATCAGATTAATGTACAATTGATTCCTACACATAAAAAATGAATTATTGATAATTGTCCAAAATTTTGAAAATAAACCAATCTTTTTTTCTTTGTTTTTGAAATTTAATGCACATTTTAAACTAAAATGACACTTCTATATTGAAAACACACACTTTGATCATATTTTGGAGACCAAGTATCAGATTTACATGTAGTTCATTAATACATATCACACATTAATTGTGGATAATTTTTATAATGAATAAAAATAATATGAATTCATTTTCTATATTTTGAGTATTTCAGATGTGTTTTGGACTCAAATGTAAATTTTAAACTAAAATCACACACTTTGAGACAAACCAGACACACCATGTATTAGATTATGGAGTGGTTAATTTCTACACATCACAAATGGGTTATGGTTTGTTAGACTAAATTATAAAAATAATATGAATATGTGTTATCAATTTTTTTATATGTGACATATTTTAATTTAATATGAAACTTTTTATTGAAAACACAATCCATGAGTCATATCGAACATATAATTTTTCATATTGATGTGCGGTTGATTTCTAGACATCAAAAAGTAATTATGAATTTTTTACTCTATTTTTTTAAAATATTCCACACTCATTTTCTTATATTTGGATATGTGATAGATGTTTTAATCTTAAATGGTGCTTCATTATTGAAAACATGCACTTCAAGTCAAACTGGACACATCATGTTTCATATTGAGATGTAGTTGATTCATACTCATCAAAAATGACTTATAGATCATTTTACTAAAGTATCATGATTATCTGAATGCATCTTCTAAATTTTTGGGTATATCATGTGTGTTTTGAAAAAACGTCATTTTTGAACAAAAAACATACACTTTGAGTGATAAGAGAAACACTATGTATTAGGATGAGGAGAAATTGATTACCACAAGTATAAAATTTTTTTATGGATTGTTTTTATAAATTATAAAAATAAATTGAATGTGTTTTATAATGTTTGAGTATGTGGGTTTTGTTTTGAAATAAACTATCAAGTATAATCTAGAAACATAAACTTAGAGTCATATAAAGAATATCATGTATAGGATTGAGGTGTGGTCAGTTCTTGCACATAAAAAATGACTTATAAGTAATTTTTATAATGTATCAAAACAATAGGAATGAGTTTTATTAGGTTTATTTATATCACATGTGTTTTGAATAAAAATGTCAATTTAAACATAAAAAAACATACTTTGAGTCATAACAGAAATACCATGTATTAGATATTGGTTTAGTTGATTTCTATATGTCAAAAATATATAATAGATTGTAAACAAAATGTAAAAAATATAAATGTGTTTTCTGGGTTTTGCCTATGTGACCTTTTTTAAACTAAAATGACACTTTTATATTAAAATAACATTCTTTGAGTTTTCCCAACCACATCATGTGTCAGATTGATGTTCAGTCGATTCTTGCACATGAAGAATGAGTTATAAATTATTCTCTTAATGTTGGAAAACAAAATGAGGTCATTTTCTTAGTTTTATCTATGTAAATTTATTTCAAACTTAAATTAAACATCTATATTAAAAACACACACATAGACTCATACTAGACATATTTTGTGTCAGATCAATATGCAGTATATTCCTACACATCAAACATTAATTATTAATCATTATAATAATGTATCAAAATAACTAGAATGTGTTTTCCTTGTTTTGAGTATGTCACATGTATTTTGAACTAAAATGTAAAATTTAAACAAAAAACATAACCTTTTAGTCATATGGGGCTCACCGTTTGTCACATTGAGGTGTAGTTAATTCATACACATCAAAAATGTGTTATGGTTTTTTATTTTAAGTATCAAAACAATATGAATGTATTTTCATAGTTTTATATTTGTGGCAAGTGTTTTGAAATAAATTGTTAATTATTAACAAAAAAATATACATTTAGAGTAATACCAGACAAAAAATTTATTAGATTGAGGTGTGTTTGATTCCTATATGTACAAAATTTCATATGGAATTTTTTAAAAAGTATGAAAAGATCAGAATATTTTTTCATGATTTTGAGGTTTTCATGTTTGTTTTTCACTAAAATGACAATGTTAAATTGAAAAGAAAAACACTTTGAGTCATAATTACAACACTATGTATTAGATTTATTTAATTTAAAATTCTGCACATTAAAAAATTATTATTAATTTTCATAGATTTTGAAAACAATCCAAGAACTTTTTCTCATTTTTAGAAATGTGATGTCTGTTTTTGAACTAAAATCTAAATTATAAAATAAATACTAGGAATTCACCTTTTAAAGCTGTCTTTTTTACATTTATGACCCATTTCATTATCATCAATTATTACAATGCTACCTCTAATTCCAATCACTCATGAACACAATTTGATTTAGACATGTTATTATCTCTTCCAGAATCCATAGAGAGAAACCCTCTATTATTGTTATCCTTAAAAAAGATCAAACATAATATATAATCCTTAAGATACTAATACTTCACATCTCAAATGTGCCTTTATGGTTATATACCATACTAACTCATAAGCATAATTGGTAATCATGTAAATTTGGTACTATTAAACATCCTGACACCATGTACTCTTCCCAATCATCTCTAAACAAATTTACTACCTCTTTTGAGTATGTATATTTATGTAAATCATGGTATTGCTATGAAAATAATGGAAAATTATTAGCAAATATTTTTATTGAAATTATAATTACCTTTAGAGATTATATATTCATAGATGCTAGTATTTATAGTATATTATATCATTCAAAAATTTATAAACTTAATATCCACAACCATTTTCATTATATTGCTTTATATACTGCATAAACATTGACTAAAAGGATTAATTTTTTTGAAATATGTTTTGAGAGTTAAATATTACTATATATACCATAATATGTGTCCATTTAAAGAAATAAATAGTCTTATTAAGTTCAATCCCTAACCATATACCATAAATTATCCTTTATTTACAGATCACCATATCATGACAAAATTCTCATTAAAACACAAAATAAAAAATTTAATATGAAGTTTATTTGTAAAATTATGAATTTAGTGCATTAAAAATTCACGATAGTCATTATGTGCGGTCTGTTTGACGAAAATACATGAATTAGATCCGAAAAATAATCATATGGGGTATCTAAATAGATTGTGATTAGAATCCAATGCTTCTTAAAAAACAAATAATTAATGTAAAAATAAAAATATATTTTATATGATTAAATATTACAATTTTACACATACAATATAGGAATCAAGAAGAGTTAGTTGTATGATATTTTCTTCCAAAATAGCATGCTTATTGCATCTTTTCTCTTATAAATTTATTACAAGTCCAAAAAAATTATTCATTGAAATGATACATGGATTAATGAGTCCAAATATTCCTCCATAAGGTTTCCATTTATATATTAGTGATGTATATTACTATAAAAAAATAAAAATAGTTATTAACTGTAATGAACATATTAGATATTTTTTTGTAAAGATGGGTTATTAAAATGTACCTTATGTATGTATTCACAACTGATACTGCTAACTATTCAAACTTGATAATATATTTTTGAAAATCCAGAAAAATCGTGTTTGTAATTGAATCTCTAAATATTTCTTCTTTATTGTGAATGTATTCCATCTTTATATATTTTAATGTGGTGTATACATGAAAATTTTATGCTAATAAATGCTTCAGTGGAAATGGTGTTGAGAGGCTACTCTCAGAAGTTCCTTTTCATTTCCTGGTCAATTCACTAGATTTTCTTGATCTGGCCTTCAATTTACCCATTGTTTTGAACATATGTAATATCATACCTCATTTTAGACCTTTTTTCATCTACTTTTTATGTTTTTTCATTTGAAAATAATTTTTATGGGCATACATAATAAATTCTTATAAGATTAGATGATGATGGTATGAATGTTTAAATAGAATCATTGACTGTTGTAATATCTAGATCATTAATTAAAATAGGAAAGAAATCACTTGGATCTTAAGTTACTTCAATAATAAATCTTATACAATATTTTTGTAGTTCTTTTTTGTGTATATTTTTCTAGGGATATTATACACCGTACATCTAACAATAAGGTGGTTCATGAGTGTTGATAGATATAAATTACAAAACAATTGACCCTAAAAAATATTAATAATATAGAGTTATCTGAAGTTTTTTGATTCAAAGTTATTTGAAAGATTAATAAAGAAATTTGTTACCTCAGGTATTGTATGCAGTTGATGGGAATGATTAACTTCAAATATAGTGGGGTCATTTGCCTCTTCATGTGTGTATCTTTGTTTCACTGCCAATTTTCTTTTATCTTTTCACATATATTGGTCTTCAAAAGTATATTAGAAAATATTATCTTAAAAAAAAACTATTTTTGCCTACATTACTTTCATTATATGATATGTTTATTCTTGAATCTTTTCCTTCTCAAATTTTTTCGAGGTGTCACTCCAAAACCAACCCCTCTAAAGCTTCTATTTTGTTTTGGATGCTTGATTGTTATTGAAGTTACTTTTTCTTCAGGTATGGTCATTTTCGATTATTATGTATAAATAATATAAATTACATAGGTACATAATTTTTTATTTTTATGTAATAATTTTATAGTTCATAATGAATTAATATTATGTATTACTTATACATGATTTTTATATTTCTTGTGTGTTTTTGTCAACTATTTTACCCTCTATATTTACACAGACCTCCTTTCGTAACACATGATGTGGAATGGAAGTCGATTCATATATTGATTCATCAATCTATATATAAATAGAGGAAAATATATTGTTTCATATCAAATAGAACCTTTATTATAGATTTTAAATACATACCATATTATTCTCCAATAAATCATACCCTGTCCTTACATTGTGAAATGGGTATATTGGTTTTGATAAATATTGTTTATTTTTATCACTCCTTTATTGTTTCATAAAGTTAACATTTGGAAAAAAATTTGATTAAATTAAATAACAATACATAATATATTATCATCCACAATGCACCTAAAATGATTTATCATCATGATGACTGATGAAATCATTCCATGTTTCCGTCTTTATAATTTGTGCATACATAACTTGTGTGTGGGGATTTACTTTCCCCTCTACATCCCAAAGTTGAAGAATGGTAAGAAGTTTCTGGAAGCCTCTATGGGATTTTCTAGTAGCCATATAGATATATTTATTAAATAAATCATATAAAATAAATGAAATCTATAAGGTATAATGAAATGTAAATCAACATTTCATTATATAATTTTTTATAAAATATAGAATGTATATCGTAATATTACCTTAATATCATTCAAATAGATTCCTTCATTGCTTACTAGAAATGGTGCCATATATCTATATCAATGGACACATTAATTCTCTATTTTACCCAAAAATAACTAATAAACAATAACTTATTGGGGTCAATAGGTTGGATGCATTGATTCCAACGAAACAAAAATTTTAAACCCTTTCATCTTACCATGATAATTTTTTTCAAAACAATGATGTTATGTCATTCATGTTTTTCTCATAAACATGTTATTGATACCCAAATAATTCTATAGTTCATGTATCAGTTGTATATTCTTACATGATATTGTTAACATCATCTTGTACAGAATTCATTTTTCCCATTAATAGTAAAAATTTATTTTAGATTACATAAATGCATCATAGAATGCATAATATTATGCAAAAAAGCAAAGTATAAAAAAAATTAACCTCCTCATTGAACTCTATTTATTTTCTATAATGTTTGAAAGGATTGTGATCCTCATTAAATTATCAAAGTTACCTATTTGTGGTCCCCTATGAAGTATAATACATTGTGACTATTTGGACCACTATGAAATTAAGAAAGGGTCATCCTCTGTTGAATTTTCATCTGAACCTATAGTTTTTTTACTCACCAGTAATACATTTTCCCAATTCATGTTTTTTTGATATGAGATATAAAATACCTACATTGATTGTGAATCCATTATCAATGACTCTTACTCATAACCTTCCACACCAAAATTAACCTTTAGGAATCTCAATTCATCAACTTTAATTGTACTCTAATTTTCAACTCATTTTCAATGGAAATTTTTTACTTAAAATATGGTATAATTAAACTCATATATCTACTTGAGGAAGATAAAATATAAAATATTCACATAAATTAGATTTATATCATTCAAACTAGATATCTTCCACACTTCTTCCATAAATGCCGGAATGGCCCGAAGGCCTTCATTTTTATTGATTTTTGATAACCCCCTTTCAAGGGATGAGGGGGAACCCTTTCAAGGCCAATAGGCACAGAGATTACATGGCCCGAAGGTTTAGAAGATTACATGACCTGTAGGTCTTAGGGAATTCAACCAGACTATCTATAAAGAACTGCCCCTCCCCAGCATCTGCATCTTGATTGTTTCTATCCACCTTTGCATGACTGTCTGGCTTGGCTTACCGTGCAAGCACATGCTGGTACCGATGGCATAGCCATACCCTCTCATTCTGATAATCCATTTGGCTCTGCTCTGGTGAGTGCACCTGCTCTGAATCCTCATCTGGGGCTGCTCCTTTTTTTAGTGTGTCTAGGGCCTGCATTCATGTGGCCTGAAGGCCTTGGGGTGGCCAGAAGACCTTAAGGTGGCATGAAGGCCGTGAAAATCAACTGGCCCGAAGGCCTTGGGTGTCCTGAAAGCCTTTAAGGACCCGAGGAACAAACCAGTGGCCCGAATTCCCAGATGGATGAATAGTTCCAGCTGCTACAGTACTGAACAGTTCCTGCTACAGTGCCCCCAGAAATATTCCTCCACCCTGATTTGATCTCAGGTCTCTTGGATGCACCTAGAGAGTCCTCACCAACTAGGCTGAGGCTCTTGTGCAAACTGAAAATTCTTCCATAAATGCATCTCCACTATTTTTTATGTTAATTAATTTACCATGTTCCCCTATATAGAATGTATTTCTATTAATTAAAAAACCATTGTATGATAAATTTTTTTCAATTTTTCCTCTAACATTCTATCAAATTAATTTCACAATAGAATTTATATTTTAAGATAAGTCCTTATAAACATGATCCCAAAAAAATCCTATAAACTATTGACTATATGTATTTGATATCCGTTCTTTATTCATTGATGAATTCAAATGGAGAAGAATTTCATTGTGGGTTTCACCGTATGGACCAACCTCTTCACTATTATGTAAAACATAAAGGTGAGATATATCCCACTCTATGATGGTAATTGTAACAAGGAATCATTTTAAAATACCTTCACCCATAATTAATCTAATGTGATGATATTTTAGGAGACCGATGATATCAAAATCTGATAGGTAATAAACAAGGAATTCAATATCTTATTCTGAAATATATTTTTATACAACACAAACTTCGGGACAACTTTAATTCTCGAAGTACACTTTCAAAATATTCATATACTATTCAATGGTGTACATCCAGCTATAATGGATAGGACCAAATAGTTGAACTCCTTTAGCCAAGTTAATCATCAAGTGGACCATTATATCAAATAATTATGGTGTGAATAACATATTTAATTCACATAATATGACTGGAATATTCATTTTCATGAGTAGAAACATCACCAGGTCTATAAATTTACTGTACATGACTTTGAAACATAATTGGAGTCTAGTTAATTTATTTCATACATCTTTAAGAAGAATGAAACATAAATCAATGATCATCAAATATTTCATCAAAACATGATATTCATGTAATTTTAGTCCCTATAACCTCTAATTATACATTGACACAAAATTCTTTATATTTGATGAATACCCCTCTGTAAATTTTACACCATTAATGAAATTGAAAAATTGAAAATTTTCTTATCTCGATGGAGTGTAAGCTAATAGAGAATGAAAAGATCATCTTTCATTCCCCACAAGTTCTAAATCTTCTCTTATCCCATTTTTAATCATGTGCAACCTAGCCCTGATTCCATCTTTTATTTAAAAAAATAGTTAATTAACATGAGAACATCACCAACATATACATTGTTTTTATTTTTACATGACATAAAGAAAATGTATGAGGTAAAAACATTACATTATTTTAATTCAAATAAAATAGGACACTTTCTCCAACCTAAATTCTTAATGTTTTTTATAAAGGATTACCGAAAACAATGTTAAAACCTTTTACTTTCTTGAATAATTAATCTCCTCTTAATGAAGATAGAATTGTACCATGTTTTGTATTTTGAATGAATGATGTCATCCATGATCGATATTTATATCATTAGGGAAATAAATTTAATGTAATAAATCTACAATTTTTGTTAAATGATTCAACGGAACTGAGTGTGTGAATTCTTCACATATGGGATACCCCCATATTCCTTTAAATCTATAGCCTAAAGTATTTATATAAGTAGGAAATCCATTTATCACCTCATAAAACATGGATATCAATGTGAATTATTCACTTCTATGAGAATCATACAATGTAACACATGTATCCAACAACAATTTTAAATACTTAACCAATGGATCCAAATAGACAACAATATCATTACATGGTTGTTTTCTTTCAAAGATAAGTTGAGAAAATATAATTTATGTTCACTTCATCCATTAATATAGTGGAAAGATATAATTTACCAAAATAACTATCCATGTACTATGAGTACTACTATATACACCAACATAATTTATCCTATATATATATATTATAAAATAAGGAGGTTTATTGACTCCTTTCCAAATTCCAAAAACTCATAACCAATTTTCTTCCATTGAGGAGAGTCTGCTGAGTGACATAGTTTACCATCTTCAATTATTGAATCTACATGCCATATTAAATGTCAAACAATTTATTAACATCTATAGATCAATTGAAACATTGAAATGATATTAATGTTGTATACATAATTCAATGGACTTGATTCATCTTTCTTATATCAATTCACACCACACATAGGGAACTTTTTGAGTGATTCGTGGTCCTTATAAAATAATATACAATCTTTTGGAAATGATTTTATTTTTTAGTGATCATTCCCATTGAAAATATATTTCTTTTAGTATCATATGTTTGATAAGAAAAATCATTTTTTGTTGGTAATATATCATTCGAGAGGAGATGATGTTCTGTAATGCGGGTGTAACTCCATCCATTGCTAGATTTCAAATTATATAGTTTTAATAAAACAGATTTTTTTAAATTTAGTTCAAATTGTATAAAATTTCTTCTTAGTATAATTATTTAACATCTCAAACAACACTATAAAATCACAATTTTCATCTTTAGTTTCTATTTTAATTTATTCTATATGATATCCATCATCATTTAAACTAATATTCAGATCAAATATTCCATAAATCACAGTATCATCTCTATCAGTGTGTATATTTAGTTTCTCCCTATATGTAGTCCATAATTTATAGTTCTGATCTATTCTGTAAAAAATAAAATGTTCTTCTAACTCTTACGGACTAAATTTTTTTAAATAAAAACAACATAAACCTGGTAGAATTATTTGATACAGTTTATATGGATGCTCCATTGAAAATATGATGAACTATTTACCTCCAAATTCATACTCTTTTTTAATATGATTAGTGTGAATCAATTTTCTATTTATATCTACCCTATGAGGTTCATAAAATATTAATTTTCTTTATAGAATAAATAAATACCCAAAAGATATTAATAATCAAAGGATAAATCTATAGATAATTATAATAACGGGAACACATCATTTGAATATTATTGATATTGATTCTTGAAAATTTATTATTTTATATATGGGTGACATGAAAAGAAAAAAACTGGGGGTAAACATGTGGTTTTTGGTCCAGGTTATTGATTTGATTTTGTGTGGGAAAAATTGCAGCAATTATAGGATTGTTTATTTAAACTTACAATGTGGGATTCCAAAAAGAGGTAGTTATTGATGTTTATTAATTTCTTCACATGGTATGTGTTGGTTGAGATAGTTTTTCATTTATAGGGTGCTTAAAAACAGAAGTTGATGATATTTTATCAAATGATGAAAGAATCTACTTCATCACAAGTTGAAAACATTCCCCAATGGGATTAACAAAAAGATTCATCTCAAACTAAGGATTTGAGTATATGACTAACTACCTGTGATCACTTAAAAAACTCAACCTCAGTAGAACCATTATATAGAATAAACTCCAAAAAAATGTCAGAGTGGAAACTGGGAGTTAGGTTTAAATAATATGGAAGAAGTTATGTGTTTTTTAAATAAATTTCATGATAACAATTTAAATAGATAATGGAAGTCCGAGGGGGGATTTAAATAGTGTTCTAGGAATCCTCATATCAAAGAAATGATGGCCACAATTCCAATTTTTTTCGATGAATGTAAGTATTCCCACACATAAATATTATCAAATTTATCTCAATAGTATTACCATTTTTGATTCAATAACTCTCAAATGGGTTTTGATCTTTTTCTAGGTCGGAGTACAATAAGAGGGAGGACTTGATTTTAAATCATCCTTGAGTATCCTTTACTTTTTTTACTTTCACCTTTTCATTGGAAAAGATGATAAATTTTATATATATTATAGGAAGAGTGTAGATTATTATTTGATAATCATGTTTTTCTTCTTTTCATAGTGACTTCTATTGTTTTCTTCTTATAAAAGTAACTTCATCCCCTGGAACTTCATGTTTTTCTTGTTTCAAAAACTTATTTTAATCAAAAAATATCCTCCTTTTTTTATTTCATTTTAGAATTACAATATTGAACATCAAAATTTAACTTATTACAATGAACTATTTATATATACATCTCTTCTAAGGATACCTTTAGAACGAACCTAAGGCCTACGTAATAATTATTTTAATCTTTATATTGTGTACAATAACTTATTATAAAATTTTTATAGGAAGGTATTATTATCGAAACAAGAGGTTAGCTATTTTTGTTGAAGAATTCCTATCATAGATGTCACAAAAATGAAAATGTTAATAATATTAAGATTCTCCTAACTGGTAAGGAAAGAAAATGGGTATAATTTATTGATATTAATCCTTGTGATCCTGAATGATAATTGGAATTTGGAGAGGATTACCATTCGGGAACGGATAAAAACTCTTCCTATTTAAAATTTTAAATGACAACCATACACATGATAAGTGGGAAGAATTTTTACAATGCATAGATGGTCCTTTCTTCAATAAAGGCTTCTATATCTCAATCAAATACCTATTTAATAGAGATCTCTAGGAAATTGGATAGAGACATTTATAGTGGTGGTTAGAATGAATAAAACATGGAAAAGTGAATGAACATAGAAAAAATAAAGACTCACTTATGAATTTGAATAAATGTTGAAATGAAGGTGGAAGAAATCATCTATAGTGTCAGGAGGGGGACAAAATAGAAATTGGGAACTATGATGGGAACACATGTGAATTAACCTACATAATAATTATTTGAAATATTATTATGAAATTAATCGAAAAAGTTTTTTAAAAAATTGTTTCAATTCTATTTTAATTTCAAATCTATATAAATTGAAAAAATAAAATTTAGAAATAATTTTTATAATGTTTTTTGAAATAATCACTAATTTGTTTAACTATAATAAATTAAATTAATATATTAAATTTAATAGTTGGAAGTATTTACAAACATCATTAAAATTTTATATGTTCTTATAGTATTTTTGAATTTTTTTTCTAAATATATTAATTGTTAAAGTACATAGTAACTTATTAAAGACTAAAATGAATCAACTATTTTGAATAATCTCTCTCAAATGAACATTTTTTGGATTTTGAAATAACAACCCAATTTTAAGTGTCAATTGGATTCAATAGAGCAATGGATTATGGATGGAGGTTATAGGGGATTACTGATCAAGGAGGAAAAATATAATAACCTCTAAGAATGGGGGGTTTATGTTCAAATTTAAGTAAATACATTAATTAAAATTTTGTGGGTTTTGTATAAAAAAGTAAATAATATAAATTGAAAAAATATATTTGATGTGTCCCCAAGAAGTGGGTTAAATTTTTCCAAGTAAACAACCAAAGAGGGTCCAATGCCAGAGGAGTCAATATACTAGAATGTACTAAGCATCTATCAGTACTAGAAAAGAAGTAAATGACCAGGCATGGGACAAGACCATTATAAACAATGATAGTGAGGGTAGGGGAGAGGGTAAAGAAATAGTAGCTTAAGGCGATGGAGATTGGTTTGAGAATCATGGTGGTAGATTGATTAAAAATAATATATTTCATTCATATCATTCAATCCCTTTGGAAAAATTAAAAAAATAAAAGAGAAACTAAAAATGATGAAATAATGAAAGTGCATGAATAGAGGATCACAAGTCACATACCCTAGGTCTTTAAAGTGTTGATTTGTCTGATATGTTTGATGGGGAGTGGAGACATAAATTTAAGTGCATGAGTTCTTTAAAAATGTGAGAGATGGTAAATCTATTGGGGTTCAATTTAAAATATTGTAAAGGTTTTAAAAGTGTTTTTCTAAAAAGCACTAATAAAAAGGATTTTTGTCACCACTAAAACAAACTACCAAGAGACTTTTTTATCTGCACTTTTTAAGAGGTGATAAAGACATATCTTTATCAATTCTAAAAAATAGCTTATGAAAACATATCTTTATTTTCACTACAACTTTAGTACTGATAAAAATTGTTTTATCAGTGCTAAAATTTTACTGCTGACAAAGATATATGTTTATCAGTTCTAAAAAAGTGATGATAAAGACCTATATAATTAATTTTTAATAATATAATTATTTATATATATATATATATTTAAATTCATATAATTATAAATAAAAATATTTTTATATAAATATAAATATATATTTATAAAATGAAAAATAAATTTAATTAAATTTAAATATGTTTTTATAAATAAATATAAATAAATATAATTATTAATATATAATTGTTTATGTAATTATATATATTAAAATAATTGTAAATATTTATTTTTAAATTTAATTAGAGAGATATATTTATAATTAATGTTATAAATATATTTATTTGTAGATATATTTGAAAATATTTTTATGTAATTATGAATATATTTATGTAATTATATATATATATATTAATATTAAAATATAATAAAGATATTTATTATAATTTCATAATTAATTATATATATATATATATATTTATTTATAATTATATAAATAGTTTTTAAAAATGAGTGATGGTTGTTGCTGCATCTCATTGGGAAAGGGCTTCTTTCACTTCCTATTTCCTTCAAAAGATGCAAAGAGGAATGTCTCGTCTTTTATATCTATCTCAGTCAAACTAGGATTCCTAGTCATTTGTTAATGGGATCCATCATTCAACCCTTTAGAGGTAGTCTGTTCTTTGGTATAGGATTGGGTAATTGTCTTTGGATGGAATTAGATCCTTTCACATCCCAAGATCCTATATGATATTTCGATTTCCATTGGGGTTCGAATCAAACTAGATAAAGAAACAGAAATCACCAGGAATATCCATTATTCAATGTTTCTCAATAAAGATGATATATCATCTATATTAGTTGACCATGTTTTCTTTCCACCAAGGAAGAGGAGATTGAAATCAAAATTGAGTAAGAAAAAACTACAAAAATTCTATTCCAATTGTAAGTATATTGTCCATGAAGTTATAAATTGCAGGAGGTTGGGTGGTGCAACATTCTGATATAAGGATAAAGCAGTGTAGAAATAGGAGACCGGTGGTAGTGGTGGAAACTTCTATGGGCCAAATGAAACTCTTACTAGTTCTTGAATTAGAGGTAGGAAGATGGATGATATCAATATACATAGGCCATGTCATGATGGCAGTGGGAAATGTGTTAGATCATAGGATGCAAATATAGAGGCTAAGAGCCCTATATAGGTGCATGCACCTATCTTGGCTCGTGAAAGGCCTATGACTAGGGTCCCTAATTTCCAAATTAATGTTTCTGATGGAACGCAAGAGGTTCCAGTGTTTTAAAAGTAGTCCATTGATGATGAAGCTGTTCAAGAATATGTTGGCATTGATCTTTAATAGAAGTGACTGGTTTCACAAGGCCTAAATTGTAAGAGAGAATCAGTGGATGTTGAATGCTTAAATCTTGTTTTACATTGTAAATACAAAATACTTGATCCCGATCTCTCCTTGTAGGCCATAATTGTTTCTACCGAGCAGGTTGAGGGTCCTATCCCCAGGGCGGTTCCCCCTACAATGGTTGACCATGCTGGAATTGTCCTGGATAAGTCTTCATCTTCTAAAGGCATAGAAACTGTTCCTCTTGAGGTAGTGTGGGTGACCACTGAGCAAGGGAAATCTCTAATAGTGGGTTGGTGGTATGGAAGTACCCCCCCCCCCAAAATTCTCTGATTTGATAAAAAATTCATATATAATTTTCAGCATGGTCTTGGATGAGTAGTGCATCAATGCACAAAATAAGAATATGAACGACGCCTTACCATATGGCTAGGAAGGTGAACGTCCACTTGAAGGCATTGTTAGAGTAGTTGATTATGGGTTTTTCCTTCAGATAGAAGCCACTTTCTACAAGATTGAGTCAACTATGTTTGGTTGCAATGACTACTTTCCAGTCTAGAAGTTTCTTGCAATTAATTTTGTGAATGTTTTTTATGTGAATCTAAAGCTGAATTTTCAGGACTTATCTTGGTAATTTAGAATCTTGGAGGAAGCTTCTAATTCTTCATCTGGGTCATCATCTGATGAGCATGAACTAGCAACTAGAACTTGGTAGAGGGGCCAAAATCCAATGGGGAATGGTACATATCATTGTAATACGGGGTCTAGAGGCGGACTCAAGAAATGAACTTGTAAAATGTAAGGCATCAAGAGACATGACTGTTTTTCCCCTATGTACTTTTATGTTTTCATAATAAATTTCGAGTCAGTGGTTTGGTGACCCATGGCTAGATGTTTTGAGTATAACTATATCAAAAACCTTACAAGTTAATGAATAAATATTTAAAATAAAATATTAAATATGAATAAATTAAAAAAAAATATTATAAGAATAAATATTTAAAATGAATAAACTATAAAAAAAGAAAAAAAAAATAGTAACACTATTAATTACGAAACAACAATAAATAAAAAATGAATAAATGTTAAAAAAGGGTGAAATTTAAAAATTAAAAAAATCAGTAGAATGTAAAAGTGTTTCAAAAATGAACAAGTGTTATTAGTTATAAAAATTATTAAAAAAATTAAAACTAAATATATGTTAAAATGAAAATGAATATATTTATATACACACACATATTTTACAATATTATTAAAACGTTAAATGTAAATGAATAAAAATGTACAAATAAATATAAAAAATGGTTAAAATTTTTAAAATATTGAACAATGTAAAATAAAAATAAATAAATGACAAAATATTAAAAAACAATTAGGATTATTTATTAATAAATAATATTAAAAATTATAAATTCAGAAAAAATATTAAATATTAATAAATACTATATATTGAATAAAAATAAAAAAAGAACAAAATTTACTAATTTGAAACATTATATATATATATATATATTAAATATACAATTTTAATAAATATAATTCTAAAATGATTGTTGAAAATTGAATAAATTACAAGAATATTATGTGTGTTTGAATTATATATAAAAATGCATTAATTATATATACGTATGTGTAAAATTAATTTAACAGATGCTAGATATATGTTAAATTGAAAAAAATAATTAATTAAACACCCATTACTCCATACAATTAGTCAATATTTTTATTTATTTTAAAATTTTAATTATAATCCATTTTCACTAGATATATGACTTATACAAAGTACACATACAAATTGTGTACTATACTAATCATATTTATGGATTTATTATATATTTTTTTTTGAAACTGATGTAACATAAGTTTGATATATATAAATTAAAATAGAAATAAAAACACATTAAATGTTAATAAATAAATATCAATACATATTACAAAGTAATAAAATTAAAAAAAAATACTAAACAAGTAAAAACTAAAAATAAATTATATATATATATATATATCAATTAAAAATAAATAAATAGTGTGTGTGTATGTATATAAATATATATTTCTATATATGAAATATGAATTTAATTATAAAGAAATAATAAAAATGAATAAAATTAAAAATAATATTGAATAACTAAATATTTAAAATGAATAATATATATATATATCAATATATATATTTCTATATATAAAATAAGAATTTTCTTTTGAATAAATATTATGAATAATTAAAATTAAAAGAATATCAAAGAAATAAAAAATTTAAATGAATAAATTTAATATATTTATATATAAATATATATATCAATATATATATTTATAATATTTATATCGATATATATTTCTAGGTAAAAAAATGGCCAACTCAGCTATCTCTCATCCTGAAGGGCCATTGGGTTAGCCAGCTCAATTGGGAAGGCCTATTGAGTTGTAATAGAAGAGTGGGATACCCAATGGATTGGTGAGTATAGGCTGGGAAATGGCCAGTGGGGGACATCCGTGTAAGCACGAGCCCAGTTAGGTGTGTATAAAGTCTACACAGGAGCCCATTACTGCAGTATGCTATGAGTTTTTCATGTAGTGAGATCATATATAAAGAATGAGCTGAATGTCTCCAAGTTCAATGTGCGACTCATGAGGTAAAATTCACTTTATTATTATCACGCATTAACTATAGTTGACAAAGATCACCTTTATTATAGCTAAAAACATGTTAATAAAGGTTATCCTTTATCAATGATAAAAATAAGCAATGAAAAAGGGTACCCTTTTTAAATTCTAAATAAACTAATAAAGGTATCATTTTATCTTTTATTTTTTTAGCATTAATAAATGTATCATTAATCATTTCTTTTAGATTTCACTAATAAAATATGGAATTGGATAAACCCAAATCTATAGTAGTCTCATATTAGTTGAAAATGTATTACACATAGACAAAACTAAGAAAATGAACTCTGATTGTTTTCAAACATTTAAAAAATGATCCATAAGTGAGTTGTCACATGTGGGAATCAACCACACCTCAATCTGATACATGGTGTGCCTTGTATGACACAAAGTGTATCTTTTTTTTATTAAAATTGAAATTTTATGTCAAAACATGTAACATACTCAAAACCAAGCAATAACATTCAAATTATTATGATACTTTATACAAATGAGTCATAATTCAATTAAGAGGAGTAGGAATCAACCACATGTTAATCTGAAATCTAATGTGGTTGGTATGACCCGATGTATATATTTTCAATATAAAATTTCCATTTTAATTTAAAACATGTCACATAGACAAAACCAGGAAAATGAGATCAAATTCATTTCAAACATTAGGAAAATGATCCATAATTAATTTGGGTTGTGTAAGAAATGATCATACATCAATCTGACACATGATGTGGCTAGTATGAATCAAAGTGTGTCTTTTTAATATAAAAGTGTAAATTTAGTTTAAAACTAGCATCACTTGCCAAAAAAAGAGCAATCAATTTTAGGTTATTTTTAATATTTAGAAAAATGATTAATAATTATTTTCTAACTTGTAGTAATTTACCTCACATAAATTTGAAATAAAATGTGGCTAGTTTTACTCAAAGTGCATATTTTCAATATAAAAGTTCATTTTTAATTTAAAATGTGCATCATAGAGACCAAACTAAGAGAACGAGCTTATACTATTTTGAAGCATTAGAATAATGATCCAAAATTCATTTGTAATGTGTAGATATTGATCACACATCAATCCAATGCACAATTAACTATTAATATCATAAAAATATTCAGTAAATAACAATATATTTTATCAAATGTGGATTATATAACATAAACAATATAATTTTTGTTTTCAATATTTACTGTTACTAAAATAAACATTGGTTTTATTATAGGGAAAATGTTTTAAATTAATGTTGATCATTTGAAAAATTTTGGAAGTTTACATTTTGTATATGGGTTGTATGTTTCTTTTGGTTAATTGTAAATATAACCTCAAAGAAAATATTTTTTATTTAAATTTTTAGTTGAAATGATGGTGTAATGTGATATTTTTATTCTAATATGATTTCCTATATATTTATATTCTTATTTAAATATACTTATTGGGTTTGTTTTTATAGGTCTATTACATGGGTGTTTCTTTTCGGCACTTGTGTAGCAGTAGATATAGCCTTTATCAGTGCTAGAGAAAGTGCTAATAAAGGTCGAACTTTTTTAATGGTGGCTGTGTAGTACAATTTTTTTGTGATAACAAAACAATTTTTAGAATTGCTAAAAGCCTCATATTTTTTAGTTTATCAACTTCTATGTCATGAGTTACATTTTAGCGAAAGACTCAACTATAATAATTATAAATTTAGTATCATCATTATCCATTATCATTCAATTAATTACAAGGATATTTATTTAGTGTTCTTGACATTATCAATATGGTATTTCCATCAAGTGGATGGCCCTTTATTTAGTCACCAATATGACCTTTTCATAATTCATCATCTTTATACATTTTTATTAGTTTTAATAAATGTGATGGATTTATGTATATGAATATATATAATCAACTTCACTCATTTTAGTTTTATCCTTGGAAACACATTTACCTAAAAAATAGATATTTCTTTTCATTTACATCTCAATCCATAAATTAACATACATCAACAATAAATTATGTATCATAATTATAAATCATATGATAATATTCCTTTATGTTTAAAATACAATCTTATTTCTATCAATTCATAATTTACCTTATTTTCCTATTCCATTAAACCATCAACTAAATTTCATTTCATATTAGATAATTCCATATTATTCTATACCATTTTAAAAACATTTCTACCAGTAATAATAATTAATCTAGGAGATTTATTTCCATTAAATGAAACTTCTTGTCCTATGACAGACTCACATGCCATGTAATCTCGCATTGTTCATAGCCATCTGATCATATGATCTGATTCATGATATTCATACAACCCATTACCCCTATCTTCCACACTTCATGTCCATGTGGACATTCAGTTTTCATTGATCAACTCAATAAAATGGTCTATAGGGTTTAACTCGAACTACATTTCATCTAATAGAACTACCACATATGCATATTTATACAACACCACACTTTAAAATCACTAAAAAAGCATTGATAAATGGGGTACCATTATCAACACTTTTTTCACACCAATAAAGGTACCCCCATTATAATATCTTTTTTAGTGATGTTAAAGGGATCCCCTTTATTAGTGATTCTTTATTAGCATTGATAAAGTTGGTCTTTATCAGTACAATCAATAAATCTCTTATAAAGGGTAAATTTCATAAAACAATTAAATTAATAAAAATAATATATTAGTATATAAATATTATTATATTGATATGTATAATATATTTTATTAAATATGATTTATACAAGGATAAATATGCATTTACACTTAATATGTGAGATATTCAGTGAAAAATTGAAGATAAATTAACTAAAAAATAATATTAATTAATATATTTCTAATTATTATTAAATAATAGTCATTTTTAACAATTTGAAGATAATAAATATCAAAAAAGTAGATAAAAGGTCTAAAATATGTGGGAAACATGATTTGAACTTCAAAAATCCATAAATTTTGATCTGAGAGTCTATTTAGGATATACCACATATCATATCATACCCCACATGATCTCTTTCCACAAGAGATAGAGGAAACACCATGTAACATTTTATGAGACCACAAGAGGTATAGAAGGCCTCCAAAATTGAGTTTTTAGCAATGGTATACCATTTATTTAGTATTTAATGGAATTTTATCCTCATTTAAGGAGGTATTTTTTCACGTTTTTAGTGGGGAATGAATTCATTCCCAAGGATTACATTCATATTTATTTTATGGTTTTCAAATTTTATCATTTTTCATAATGCAATTTTATCTATAATCAAATATATTAAAATATATACATATTTTTTATATATTCCCATATAAAAATTTAATTTTTTAAATATATATGTAATGATGTTTACATATAAATTATATTTATAAAAATAAACCTTAAGTAAATAAAAAATAAAATCCATTTTATTTAAAATAATAATGTATTAATTGTTATATAAATATACAATTAATGCATATATAATATTTATATATATATAAGTTTGTTTGTGTGTGTATTGAAAAATAGATATAAATTTATCTATATTTTATATTATATATATATATATATAAATATTAATATATAACATATGTAAATAAATATAAATATATATAATTGTATTTATAGATGCACAAATATATATAAATAATTATATTTATGTTTTTATAAATACACACACACAAATAATATTTTATATATGTATTAAAATATATATATATATATGCATAAAAATTGTAATGATATATATCTATATATCATAAAATATAGAAGGACACAATGTAGGGGAGTGGAAAAGGTGCCAGAGTATGAGGGGGAGGTCTCAAGTTTGAACCCCATCAACGACAGGGGAAAGTGCGGGTGGGTAAAACTAGTCTTGTGCTATTTAAGTAGGGTACTTCCAAGTGCTATTAATGTGGTGGGTGGGGGGGATTCCTAGCACTGTTGAAAGGGGGGATAAAGCAATGTTAAAAGGGGTTGGGTCTACCCTATGATTTGAATAATTTTTTTCATTTTTTTGTGATTTGTTTTTAATTTTTATTGAGTTTTTTCAACACTTTTTCAGCACTGATAAAAAGGGTCTTTATTAGCACTTTTTAGTACGGATTAAATGGACCCCCATTTTAACCGTGATTATGTCAAAAATGCTTTTTCAGTGCTGTAAATTCCCTTTCTTCACGATGTTAAAGGGATGATATGCAGTAGTGTAGTGGTGATGTTCCACATTTCATGCCTTTTGATCCGATGATATGAAATCTCATATAACTTTTCTAATTACATTCATTACAACATATGGAAAAAATTATAATTTTTCTAATAAATTCAAACACTAATTCCTTCAAATTTGAGAGTGACATTTTGTGATAAAAAACCTCTCACTTTGATATCTTCTAATCCAAGAATCAGATTTAAAAGGCTCTTGGGAAATTAGAACCATAATTAATAAAATAGTTATATAGTGAACATTTATGTTATGAATTAACGATATGTAATATTATAAGTAGAGATAATTAAATGATTAATAATAATCATTATGGATGAATTGGAAAAATATAACCATACCTCATCAATGATAATCCATCATTATTTGTCAATGAGCATTCCTCTGATGATTGACTCTAAACAAGAACATCATTTAAACTATATCCCCCTCTCTATTCTTTCTATTATACTACTAACTAGAGGCATATGGTTAAATATTATATTATTAAATATTATAAATCATTTAAAAATTATATCCGGCCACTATGAACCACATTAAAAATGTAAAAAAATTACCAAAATATCATTCAAAAGGAAACACATTGTTATTGATTCTTTTGAAATTTCACTCTCTCAAACATACATATTATTTATGAGGAGTTTTGTATTTTATCATTTTCATATAAAAAATAATATTTCCTTATAAATGTTCTCTTGTTGTTCTTCTCTAGAACTAGAGTACTTTTAATTTAAATGAGGTTTAGTTCATTTAATGTAATTGAAAATGCAATAAAATCCCATGAATAAGAAATTTTAATCCCATATGAAAACATTGACTGTTACATCCTCCCCATTATTAAAATTTTCATCCTTGAAAATAAATATACCATGTAAAAATCGTCCAGTAAACCTGCTCCCTTAATTTTTCCTACATTTATGGAAGAGCATTTTAATAATCATTCCAATGAATAGAACAAAAATAAGACTTAAGACCAATTCTCATATGTTTTTCCACACACATGACTAAAAAAACATAAATTCACTTATAGTCAAAATTAAAAATAAAAAATATCTCTAATTACAACATTCTTGACATCACTATTAGAATTTGTGAGTATTTCTCAATGTGTTCCTTCATATCTTGAAAATATTTACCATCTATTCGTAGAGAAAGATCTAATATCCACACTTTTGGAAAAAAATGATGGTTGTTACCCAAGTAAATTTGATCATGAAAAATTTCTCCATCAATCAATTCTCAATGATAATGTAACAAATCTTTATTAAAAACACAATCAAAGACAAAATCAACACCCCTTTATCATATGAACCATAAAAACTCTACAGAAAATATGTACTATACCAATGGTTCTATACTAATGGTTTCTAAAACAATTGGTATTGTCACCCTATAATAATGGTTTTGGAAAACAGTTGGTATTGGTATGGTATATGTAACCTATACCCACAGTTTGACGAAAACCGTTGGTAAGGTAATGTTTCTCAGCACCTATTATAATGTTTTGACAAACACCATTGGTATAGGTGATGTTTCTAGGAACCTATACCCGTGTTTTGACCAAACCATTGGTATAAGTTAGCTAGTTATTTTTTCATAATAATAACAACAAAAATATAATACATAATATATATATATATATATATTAATATATATATTTTTGAATATGAGATCATAAAAAGTGTTATAGGATAGTGGAAAAGTCATTGGAATATAATTGGAACGTGTTGGTATCAGTTTTCAGAAGTATATTTTTTTAATAATGATCTTATACCCATGGTTAGACGAAACTTTGGGTATAGGTTAGCCCATTAATTTTTCACATTAAAGAAAATAATAATAAATACGTTAATATATATATATGAATAAAATAATAAAAAATGTGTAGTTGGATAGTGGTAATGTAATTGAAGTGGAGGTGGAAGGTGTTAGGATCAATTTCCAATGATGTAATTTTTAGAATAAATGACCTATACCCATGGTTTGACAAAACCATGGGCGTATCTCATTCCACTAATATTGACTATACCAACGGTTTGAGAATCTTGGGTATAGGAGGTCTATACCAATAGTTTGGTCAAACTATTAGTATAGGTCTTTACCGATGGAAAATCACCCCATGGTTCTTCGAACCATTGGTATAGGCTATTCTAATAGTTTTTGGGGACATACCAATAGTTTCAACCCATTAGTATATCCTTGTATTCTAGTATTAAAAATTTACCATGTCATCAAATAATCTAACATAAATCTTATTATCTAGATGAGATATCAAAATATTAAAATTCCACATGACCTCATCAATGGGATAGTATCATATCTATCAACCTTCAGAGCCCCATGTAAATGTTTTTTTCCTATTTAAATCCACAAATCTATAGTTCAATTCCTTACAAGAAACAAAGGTATATTATACCATTATAATGGGACCATGTAACATATCTGAATAGATAAATTATTGTGAAATCCACCATACCACTTTTATATGGAAAAAAATGATCTTAGAATAATTTAATTTTAGATTATTACCACTAAATGGAATACCCATGGAAATACAATTCGACAGTTTTATCCCTGCCTTTTTATAGAATTTAAATAATTACTGATTATATGGATATTTCCTGTGTCCAGAAATAACATCTACCCAATTATAGTTATTATCCATGGTAAATAACTCAAATACATAGAATAACCTCACGACATATGAAATTATTTATCTCTTGGGTGATTACAACAATCATTGAACAAGGAACCTATGTCACCAACTACATTTCATTGCTCAATTATAGATATCATCCCTTTTAACTAATTATAGTCTTTTTCTTTTTAAACAATGATAAAATATACATATGTGGAATTCTATTAAAAAAACACCACCCACATACATTTCCTACCATCGTCATATGAAAAATTGATAACCGAAAATTATACAACAACATTATCAATTAATAATCTTAGATGAATTAAATGGTCACTAAATTTGGATTGTTATGATTTAAATAATTATGAAATGATCCATTATGACCATAATTTGTTTTGTAGCAGTTATTGTCCAAGGGGTCTCACATCAACATTACACCTCCTATAACTATTTGTCTAAAAATGTTTAATTGTTTATCAAGGCACATATCACATCCTACCAAGAAGAATATTTGTATAAAATACAGATAACTACAATTTTTCCTTTACAGGCTCTAATATAATAGTTGGCCAAACCTAATAGACAATAAAATTGTTATTAAAATACATCTATTTTTTTATTATGATCTATGAACAAATCCTCATAGTATATAATTAATAACTACTCAAAATCAAATTAACTAACACCCTCAGTCTAACTGAGAAGCATGCCAATATATTATCATCTGGAGTCTCCATAATTTCAGTTTTTTAACAACATGTAATTCTATCAAAAAATGAATTTTTCCCTAGTGAATGTTTTGATATAATAAAATCACATAGATTAACCCATTCTTATTTTTATCTAAGATAATAATAATTATTAATCACTTCATATTCAACCCAATGTGACACTATAATTAGTGAATATTTGTGATATAACTCTTATCTTCTCATAGAAAAATATAAATTCTGAAATATCCTAAAATACATAATTAAATTTGTTTAAGAAACATATATCATAGAAGAGATAAATTAAAAATATACTCACTAAAAAATCTATCATTGTATAAGAAGTCAATTCCACCACATAATAATTATACTATTTGAGTCTACTAAGGTTTTATAAAATTCTATATCTGGGTATATGTGAAAACATACCATCAGTTGTCTTTGAATAAGACAATAATTAAAACTAATTACCTATAATTTAATATCACAATATAAAAAATAAATACCAAGTGATTCTGTGAAAATAATCCCAATCCCATGCTCGTAGAATACGATCTGAATATTGATAGGTTGATTGTTCATATATTAAACATAGATTACATAAATCATGTTAAATAAATTTTTGAATCGTAACATTTTATCCTGGATATATATTATGAATTTTCCCCCATTATACTCTCCTAGTTAACATACTATAGTCATATTCATGTGTAATAAATTAGAGTCATGCTTTGGGATACATTAACCAACCATAACCATCTTGATGTCCTCTATCCTGACCACATGAACTAGGCTTCTTTATTACAACATAATATAAAATATCTCAACTAATCATCACTAGTTCCTAAATACAAACAATATCATAATGGTTTGATAAATTATTTCATGTCCCGATATAATAATAAGTTAATTATCAAGCATACTCCTAATAAGCAAGTGACAAGCGACCCACACTGAGATATCTGCTCAAATGATTGAAGAAATTATCATTAAATAAAACATGTCACCTTTTATCATGAAACATCATCATCCATAACATAAATGAATCAATATCCATGAAATATGGTACATGTACATTTATTAACTCCTCCATAATACAATATAATAAAATAAAATTAAATAAATATATATTAGAAATACATCCCAATCAAATTTAATCTCAAACACCGATGTAAAGAGTGTGGGTATCATAATGAAAACTCGACCACTTTAGACTCCATACCATCCAATCATATATATACACCATGACGATCCTCAAAATGTGTCTACTGATCATCATTAACACATGGAAAAAGTTTAGTGGAGCACATGTAGGCATGCTCAATAATACTCTGTATGGTCATCCCAAAGAGTGAGTTGGTCACTAGTGGAACTAGTGTCTAGATATATCAATAATAAATAAAGTTTATACAAACAAAATCTACCAAACATCATCATAGAAAATAATTTTACTCATGGAACATAATCACCAAGATACGCATAACTTAATTCACAAGTCTCACCATATAACAACAATACATATATTTATATAAACTAATACTTTTGTAGAATAAAATAAAGGAATATAATGGATTATTTTTTATTAGGGTTTAATTAGAATCTCATAGCTCAAATAGTTATTCCTCTAACTTGAGATTAGACCCAGGTACAACCCCAACCACCCATTCCCATAACATCATATATGATGGAATGCATCATCCACACATGTGAATAGTAGTCACGAAATAGAAATATTATAAAAAATGATAACATTCTCTTACAAACCTATATTTCTTTCCCATTTGATAATTAAACCATTATGAAGCACCTTGGATGATATTGGAAATACATACATCCACCTATACATGAATTTTTGGAGTAATTAAAGATCTCTAGAGAAGTATTTTTATATATAAATGCTAGAGGAAATATATATATCTAGGGATATAATACTAAGTTTAAATCAGGGATGAAATACACATCTCTAGTACTATATATATAAATTTGGTTCTCCCAATCCCACTATTGTTGTTAGGAGAAGAAATAATATATATTTCACATCATCCACCTAGATCCCAAATATGTTGGGGGTGAAGAGCATAAATAGATAGTTGAATTAACATCAATCATGTTATCATATTGGGGATTCCTGATTAATTGCATGAAAAATCGATAGCTTAGTCGGATCATATGAAAATAAGTTAAATATAAGCGCATAACCTCTAGAATGGAACCCAATATTCTAGATGATGTAGACCAATAATGACTATATAATAATACTACATGGATTGACTATGCACATAACATCACTATATTTAATACCAATTAAATAACTAAATATCAACAAAAACTAATAACCATAAAAATAAAAATATGGATTTACAATGAAGATCAGAAGAAAAATAACATTACCATGCTATAAAAAAACATCCACATACTGTTAGGAAGTCATAGATTTGACAATATCTCTTGATATATGATCATATATAATAGAATAATTGAAGTTTAATGAATATAAACGGGGAACCAAAAAAATCATTGACCCGTATCTATATCAAATCTCAACCCCTCAATCTCATCTATATATGCTAATTAAATCAATTAAAACATTAATGAAAAAAATATTTACATAAGTACCAAAGTTCTACTATAGAGTGTGAGTTAGAAATTTAGTAGTCCACCACCTATAATTATTTTAAGAAAAACCAACATATATATATATGTCTGAGTGTGTTTGTTTGTTCATGAACTAAATTTAAATTAATTTTCATCCATACATGGAAACATAATTTACCTCATTGGATACTTGACGGGTGCCATTTTTTTGAGGACATACAATGTTAAATTTACAAGACCTAGGATATTAGATATTGACTACCCTTGGGGTAGCTCCCAAGGAAGCAGTATCAAGAGATGAGGTGGTATTTCCAAAAATCCTTATGTATTTTTTATATATTTTTTTGATAGTGAAATAAAACATAAAACAATCATTAAAATAAAAATTATGGGGGTGAAAGAATAATGAAACAAAAGACTACGAAATGAAACAAAACGACCATAAAAGAACTAGAAAAATTGGCAAGAACAGGTCCAGACCCTGGTCGATCCACCCTCAATTCCCTATGATAGACCTACTGAAAAATTAAATCAACAACCATCATCCTCAGTCACTGTATGATCAATGACTTGAAACACACACCTCTCTCTCCCATAAAATTGAGCACCTATATACATAATTACTTCTGTTACACGAGCACTCTCTAAAAGTGATGAAATATCTATATCAAATCACTCCAACCCTACAATTATTCATGATTTATGTGATCTTCAAAGGATCAATGATCTTGAAACCTCAATTAAAAACTCAATCAAGCGAGAAAATATAGAAAGTTGAAAATGATCATGGGAAATTGAGAAAGAAACCAATCCAGTTCAAGAATGTTCTCATGCACACCCCAAATCACCTTCACAATATCCTCAAAATAATGAAGTGAAAATGATTATCATGATGACATTTAGATATCTAGTTCACATAAGGATTAACTTCTTGAATCTATCCCCACATACTAGATCTCCATCACAAGAGATTTGAGATCACAACACGAAGAGGTGGAACAGACAAACATCACAATTCTTAATCACAAAAAATAGAGACACAATTACGGTATTTACAGAAAATAAAAAAAACCAAAACATTAAAAGTAAAGGAAGATGAAGCAGGGACCTTATCTCTAGGAAGTAAATGGTTCCCCTGTATGAGATGCTGTTCTAGGGAAAATGATTGGATAATCCCTCCTCTTATTCATAAAAAAAAGATACAAATAAATCATAATAGGAAGCAGATCCTCTTGGAAGTCCTTTGAAACACTCTTCGTGGGCTTCTGGTGAACTCCATGTTGGTGTAATCCGTCTCTTTCAATGACCTCACTTCCCCCAAACTATTATTTACAATTTCCATTATCACCTTCCCCTACTACAAAAAATAGAAAACAGAAAAAGCATCATGTAGTTTGAGAAAATGATACTATATATATATATCATTACTTATATTAATAAAAAAAATATTAACTAAAATTTATAATTAAAAAATACCTATAAATTCTATTACTAGATATATATATATATAAAGATAAATATTTACTATTTAATTTAAATATATAATTATAAATTCATGTAATATGATATATAAATATACATAATATAATTAATATATTTAAAATAATTGTGTTATCATTATTTTATTATTTTAATTATATTAATTGTAATATATATTATATAATATATTTATATATATTATTAAATAAAAATAAAATGAAATAAAAAACATGGGGTGTGGCGATCAGGAGGAAAAGGGGGTGGGTTTGAGTGCAGGGGCATGAAGGGGGTCAACATGTAGAGGGACTTCAGAGGCATTAGTTGCCTTAACAGTGGAGAGGGTGGCATGACACTCTTCTGGTTCAGGAGTTAGGGTTTCAGGTGGCCATCAATGGTAAGGGGGCATTGTTTTAGATCATCGGTACCGGTGGTGGTACAAATTCGGGTCCTAATCTGGTGTATGGAGTCCTCAGTGATCTCTTCGTGGTGTTCACTAGTGCCACCGTGGTTGCAAGTGATGGTGGATTGAGGCTACATGAGGGATGTTCGAGAGGTCATCAATGGATTTTTCTAGCGGTGAGTCTAGATGGGATCAGGTTCGGTCAGTAGAAGGGTCTCTGTAAAAATTCATCAAATGCGGTCTGTCTAGTTTATTTTGATTGTATTTTTCATCTAAGATGGGTGATTTTCTATTCTATCATTGATTTAAATTGGTGTGTTTGATTTCTATTTGTATTCATTGATTTTGTCTATTATTATACTTGGATTTTTGTGGCTATGGTAGCGACGTGTGAGGATTTTTTTAAACGTGTTTTTTTTAAAATTCTGGAAAACAGCTTAGGTTAATTTTATTTTCAAAAATACGCTACAAAGGAGGCATCGTCGATGCCGCCTTAGTGTTGGTGCGCAAAGGTGGCTTTGGCAATGCCGCCATTCGGGTGATGTGGAAAGGTGGCAACCCTGTTCCTGTCATTCTATTAAAAAAATACTATTTTTTTGTTTTAAAATTATTATTTTTTATTTTTTTGTCATGTTTATATATATATATAAACAACACAAAACAAAAATAAAAATAAAATTAAAATTAAAATTAAAATTAAAAATTTCAGCATAATTTATCTGCTATTTAAAATCCAGCATTACAGCCATTACAGCAGTATGGATTCTGACAGAAGCTCTCACCCAGGGCTCCCTTTTATAAGAGAGCTTACCCTGAAATCATTCTTCATTTTTGATGTGGGATTCCAGTTCTCCATTTCCTGCGCAGAACATTCTACATTTCCGATGTGAGATTCTGTTTCATGTACGTGACTTTTAAGTACTATAAAATATAATCTATAAGATGAATATAAATAAAACTTAAATCATGGATTAAACATATGAAAAATATTTGAAAACAAAAAGAATTTTTGATAAAAATAATAATTTATAAGCTTTTAAAACCACATACATGAAACTTAAAAAGTTTCAAGTACGTGACTTTAAAATACTATAAAATATAAACTACAAGATCAATATAAATGAAACTTAATAGATGGATTAAACATATAACAAATTGTTGAAAATAAAAAAAATTTCCCAAAAAATGTTGATGGAAAATAATTTATATGTTTTCAAAGACACCTACATGAAACTTAAAAATGTTTCAAGCGTCTGACTTTGAAAGCCTATAAAATATATACTATAAGACCGATATAAATGAAACTTAAAAATGGATTAAAGATATAACAAATAGTTGAAAATAAAAAGAATTTCGTAAAAAATTTTAATGAAAAATAATTTATAAGTTTTCAAAACCACCAACTTGATACTTAAAAAAGATTTAGGTATGTAGCTTTGAAATAATATAAAATATAAACTATAAGATGAATACAATTTAAAGTTAAAACATTGATTAAACATATAATAAATTATTAAACTATTAAATTAATATTATTAAAAATTAATTACATAATAATTAATTATGTAATAATTAACCAATTAATTAGTAACATAATTATTCATTATATAATAGTTAATTAGTAAATAAGTAATATAGTTATAAATTATATTTATTCTTTATACTTAATAATTAGTAATTATTAAAAATTCAAATATGATAATTAATTAGTCAATTGGTAATATAATTATTAATTATATAATAGTTAATTAGTTAATTAGTAATTTAATTATAAATTATCATTATTCATTATAATTATTAATTCTAATTATTCATTATAATTACTAATAATAATTATTCCTTATAATTTCTAATTATAATTATTAATTATTAATTAGTAATATAATTATTAATTATATAACTATTATTTGTATAATAATCAGTTACTTAATTAGTAATTATTAATAATTAATTATATAATAATTAATTAGTTAAATAGTAATATAATTTGTTAATTAGTAATATAATTATTAATTATTTAATAACTAATTAGTTACTTATTAATATATTTATTAATTATGTAATAATTAATTAGTTAATTAGTAATAGAATTATTAATTATATAATTTGCAATTGGGTAATTAGTAATTATTAATCATCAATTATATAGTAACTAATTAGTTAATTAGTAGTATAATTATTAATTATATAATAGTTAATTAGATAATTTTTTTGAGAAAGATAGAGCCGAGACCGTTTTTATAATTAGTTAATTAGTAATATAATTATAAATTATAATTATTATTTTATAATTAAAAAATAGTATTTATTAAAAATTATTATATAATAATTAATTAGTTAATTGGTAATATAATTATTAATTATATAATAGTTAATTAGTTAATTAGTAATATAATTATTAATTAGTAATTATTAAAAATTACTATATCATAATTAATTAGTTAATTAGTAATATAATTATTATTTATTATTATGCATTATAATTATTCATTATAATTATGAATTATTAAATATTAATTAGTAATATAATTGTTAGTTTTATAACTATAAATTATATAATAATTAGTTAGTTAATTAGTAATTATTAATAATTAATTATATAATAATTAATAAGTTAATTAGTAAAATAATTAGTTAATTAGTAATATAATTAGTTAATTATTAATATAATTATTAATTATTTAATAATTAATTTGTTGCTTAATAATATAATTATTAATTATATAATAATTAATTAGTTAAATAGTAATATAATTATTAATTATATAATTTGTAATTTGTTAGTTAGAAATTATTAATCATTAATTATATAATAACTAATTAGTCAATTAGTAATATAATTAATATATATATAGTAGTTAATTAGTTAATTTTTTTGAGAATGATAGAGGTGGGGCCCTTTTTTAATTATATAATTAGTAATATAATTTAAAATTACAATTATTCATTATAATTATTAATTAGTATTTATTAAAAATTATTATATAATAATTAATTAGTTATATGGTAATATAATTATTAATTATACAATAGTTAAATAGGTAACTTGTAAAATAATTATTCATTATAATTATTAATTTGTAATTATTAAAAATTATTATATAATAATTAATTTGTTAATTAGTAATAAAATTATTCTTTATAATTATTCATTATAATTATTAATTATAGTTATTAATTATAATTATTAATTATAACTATTAATTAATATTTATTATTATTAATTAGTTAATTAATAATATAATTATCAATTATATAACTTTTAATTGTATAATAATTCGTTAGTTAATTAGTAATTATTAATAATTAATTATATTTTAATTAATTAGTTAATTAGTAATATTTTTAGTTATTTAGTAATATTATTATTAATTATTTAATAATTAATTAGTTACATAGTAATATAATTATTAATTATATATAAATTAAATAGTTAATAATTAATATAATTATATATTATATAATTTCTAGTCACTTAATCAGTAATTATTAATCATTAATTTTATAATAATTAATTAGTTATTTAGTAATATAATTATTAATTTTGTAAAAGTTAATTTTTTTAATTTTTTGAGAATGATAGAGCCAAGGATCTTTTTATAATTAGTTAATTAGTAATATAATTATAAATTATAATTATTCATTATAATTATTATTTATTATTTATTAAAAATTATTATATAAAAATTAATAGGTTAATTGGTAATATATTTATTAATTATATAATAGTTATTTAGTTAATTAGTAATATATTTAAAAATTATTAATTTTCATTATAATTATTAAATTGTAACTATAAAAAGTAATTATATTACTAATTAATTAGTTAATTATTATATAATTAATAATTAATAATTAACTAATTAACTAATTAATTGTTTTATAATTAAATTTAAATAACATTAATTTAATAATTTGAAAATTTATTATATGTTTAATACACGATTTAACATTAAATTATATCAGTCTTATAGTTTATATTTTATTTTATTTCAATGCCATATACTTGAATGATTTTTAAGTTTCAAGTAGGTGGTTTTGAAAGATTATAAATTATTTTTCATGAACATTCTTTAAAAAATAATTTTTATTTTCAATTATTCATTATATATATAATCAATTTTTTAATTTTCATTTATATTGGTGTTATAGTTTATATTTTATAGGCTTTCAAAACTCACATTCTTGAAACATTTTTCTGTTTCATATAGGTGTCTTTGAAATCTTATAAATTATTTTCCATCAACATTTTTTATGAAATTATTTTTATTTTCAACTATTAGTCATATTTTTAATCCATGTATTATGTTTTATTTATTTTGGTCTTGTAGTTTATATTTTAAAGGCTTCTAAAGTAATGTACTTTAACTTTTTAAGTTTTAACTATGTGGTTTTGAAAGCTTATAAATTATTTTTTATTATCATTTTTTATGAAATTATTTTTTTTCTCAACTATTTTTTATATGTTCAATACATGTTTTATGTTTTATTTATATTGTTCTTATATTTTATATTTTATAGTCTTTCCAAGTCACATACTTGAAATAGAATCCCACATTGGAAATGCAGAATGTTCTGTGCGGGAAATAGAGAACCAGAACCCCACATCAGAAATGAAGAATAATTTCCAAGGTAAGCTCTCTTATAAAAGAGAGCTCTGGGTAACAGCTTCTGTTATAATCCAGACTGCTGTAATGGCAGTACTGCTGGATTTTAAATTGCAGATAAATTCTACTGAAAAATTTATTCTTATTTTTATTTTTGTTTTGTTTATATATATAAACAAAACAAAAATAATAATATTTTTTTAAAAAAATGATATTTTTTTAAAAAAATAATATTGTTTTTTGGTTTTAGTGGAAAGGCGACATCCGTGATGCCTCCTTTCACACGATGCCAAATACGGAAATTGCGATTCCGCCTTTGAGGCGCAATTTTAAAAATATTTTAATCCTAGGAATTTTTAAAAAAATATTTTTTTTTCTGAAATTTATTAAAATAAAAAATCCGACGTGTGATGAGGAGGAGTGGTGGGTGGAATCAAGAATTATGAATCACGATTCACAATTTTTGGTGTAGCAACGATGAGCTGAGAGATAGCGCAGGTAGGGGATGCAACCGTGGGTGATGAGGAGAAGGATGTTGGTCGCGAGTCAAATCTCACCATTAGAAAATTGAAAACATTGAGTGTTGGGGATTCACAGTAACTGTTAATGGAAAAAAGTGGTGGTGACTCATTGAGTCAGTACCGGTGAGTCTTGTAGTGGGTAGGATGGGAGAAAAGGCTGGTAGTGACTCCCATGAGTCACCTTTGGTGTTCTGGTGGTGACTCACGAGTGTCACTATTAGTTTTTTTTCTGGTAGTGAGTACATGTCTACAACGCCACCCAAAAAACAAAAACATATAAATTAATTAAAATAATTAAAATAAAAAATAAAAAACAACATACAACAAATTAAAAATCATCAAAGTTCGAATAGTTAATTTTCAAATTAAACAAATGAATTAAATTAATTAGTCTAAAACCAGAAAAAAATTTGAAAACCAAAATAATAAAAATAATGAATCGACTGAAATAATGAAATAAATTAAAATGATTTGAAACTGAAGAGAGAAGAAATTGGTTAAAATGAAAAAATAGAAAATTAAAAAATTATTAAAACAAAATAAAATTTGTCAATTTTAATTAAAATTTGGTTACAAAAATAATTAAAATAATTAATATATGAAATTAAATAACTGAAAATTAATTATAAAAATAATTAATTAATTTTAAAAAAGGAAAAAATTATATTATTATTTTAAAAAACAGAAAATAATGAAATAATGTAACAATGAAAATAACTAAATATTATATTTTAAAAAACAAAAGAATAAAAAACGAATGAAAAAATTGAATGAAAAAATTGAAATTTAATTATTCAAAATGAATAAAATAATCAATAAAATACATATTTTCACAACAAGTTACTATTTAAGCAATTTAATATAAACACGAAAAAAATTGTTAATTATTAATTAAAATACATTATATTAATAATAAAATAAAAAGAAAAATTTAGAAAATGATGTAAAAAGTGAATACAATAATTTCCACATCAAAATCCTCCACAAATAAATGATTTTTTCCTCAATAAAATTCATGATTTTGTATTTATTAAATAGAAGAAGTTTTATTTTTCACATCTATTTCAAAATGAGCATGTCTAGACTTTTAAAGAAAGAGGATAAAAACACGGACTAGATTTTTAGACAATGCATTAAAAAATGGTCTATCATAGATTTAACCACCCACTATAAATCAAGATAGAATAGACTTATTCATTATAAAATATTTTAAGCCTCTTATATGAAATAATCCTCTACCTTACTTTAATTTATGTTCATGTTACAATTATAACACTGATAACATGTCAGATCATGTGGAATAAAAACCTTAATCAAAAGCACCGTCGTTTTTCACATTCTCCTAGGTTCTAAAAAAGTAATATCCATTTTTTTAATCAGATTATTGATTTTATTGATTTTATTTTCCGAAAAGTCAATTATCCCATTCATCATTCGGGTTCAAAATTCCCTTCACATTAATGACCTCATTTTGACTACAAGGCACTTTATTCATTATTTTTTTGCAATTTTCCCCACCCATACATGTGGAATTTTTTTTGAAAAAGTACTTATTGAAATGTAAAAAGGTATTATACACACACACCCAAGGCCTATAGTCTTTGATGTTCACTATGGGATATCATTTTCCCATTTTACTCTGGTTTCAATGGACATATAAGCTTACCATTTGAGTTACATCCCTAAAGTGATTATTGTATAATTTAAAAGATGAGTCTCCTAGGATCATGTTCAAATATCTAGTTTCCTAAAGTTAAGATCAAAATTCCACAAAACTATCCTATCTCACTCTTTTCATCAATTCTTAAAAAGAAAATCCATATAAATAATACATTACTCCACTTACAAATCATACATCCTCAATAGTTTTAGACTCAATAAAACCCTAAAAAATATAAGTTTATTATCCACAATGAAGGAAATAATTGATGAAAATTAAATCCAAAGGACCGTTATGATGTGAAATAAAATTTGAATAATTTATATAGAATTTGATTTTTTAAAAAATATGACGGATTTTTTGACAAAAACATGGGGAATTTGATGAGAAAAAAGATCCTTCTCCCCACACAAAAAACTCAACATTATCCTCGATGTTGACTATACGTGTGGGAGATGAAAATATCAAAATGTATGGAAAATTCAATAATTAAAATATTCATGAATGAAATATAAGAATGTTTAAAAACAAATTCCACCCTAAAAAAAAGAATAACATAAACCGCACTGACCACCATGAGAATATCATGCAGATTCTTTAACAAAAAATCAAGAATTATAATTTTAAAAATAGACATAATATTTTACAATTCAATTATAATAGAAACATGATATCCAATGTTATTCAACAATAGTTGAATTGAAATGAAAACAGTGGGTGCATGCATGTTTCAAAAAATAGTTCAAAATAAATATTCAACTATATATATTTCGAAAAATATAAGAACCCATGAATTAAAAAAATTAAAGATTTACATAAGGATTTAGGGTGACCCCCCACAACTAATTTCTAGCATCTTGAAGTATAAATGAGAATATTGGAAAAAAGTGATGAATTAAAAGCAATACTTCCCTGAGTGTGGAGGCTTCTCAATTTTTTGGCCTAGACTCGTGGTTCCTCCCTATATATACCTAACCTAGGAACCCTAGATGCTCCATTAAAATACCTAAAGATGTAATAAAATTTAAATTAGACTTAAATAATTCAGTTTCAAATTAAAAAAGAAAAAAAGAGTGAGATATGAAGTGTTATCTATTGATCCAATACACTATTCCCCTTGGTGTTAAATGACAACCACATAGAACTATCTTCTTTATTTTTAACCATCTAATATAAAAATAAATATGCTAATATAGAAATAAATAATAAACTGAAGTAGGAAATGAAAGAGGATAATCCTCGTACGACACCACTCAGGGTGTTGAAGTTTGATAGTCCATTGCTAGAAAGTCAGTGGATCAACCCCTAGTGTAATGGGGGTTGCAGATTTCTTTATAAAGAACCACCGAATGTGATTCCTTCCAACTATAGAGACATTCGACTTTTAGATTACCCCTTATGTAGCTCCAAACAAACTCCCTCTAGGTTAGTGGACTACCACTTGTGTATTAATGGATAGGGAAACAAAATATAGGGGTATTTCCCCTCTCCTACATCATGAGGTTTTTGGTGTATAGGAAGTCAAAAATAAACTATTGTTTGAGACTTTTTTTCTGGTTCATCCCAACTCATAGCTTCCTCATTGATTGTAGTATGTGTGTCAACACCCTTTGTAATAGTCATGCACAACTCCAAGCACTCTTCTTCTTCTTCTACTGCAGATTCATCCTCATGAATCTCTAAGAAATCACATAGCTCATTTGACTCTTTAGAAAAAACATAGGCAGAATCAAAATTAAAATCATTTATATGAATGGTAGAATCATAAAAAAGAAAATAATCCTCAATGAAATTAAATTCTACTAGAGTTTTGTCAGCTTCCTCTTCTCCAATAGTATTTTGTGCTCCTAGAAGAAAATATTATGTAAAAGTTTGTTAGTCAACCCCCACCACACATTCTTAAAAACACACCTCATTTGGTGACGTTTCATCTAAGTAAATGGAGAGTATGTCTTATACTGGTTTGAAATATTGATAAATTTAAAAATAATTATAAAGGTTAGTGCCACAAGAATCATCAAATGAATTTCCAAATAATAAATTGATCTCTCATACTGTGCCCAGTTTCATAAATTTTTTCATATTCCATGTCCTTCTAGAAATTGAAGTGAGATTTTTAAGGTAGATCTAGAAATTACATTAAAAAATATGAGGGTATTTCAGAATAAAAAATATGAACCTCTAACATTTTACCATTCCTTCTATTTCTCTTTTCCTTTATCTTAAGTTGTTTTCTAGAAGGTGCAACTTCAGTGTCCGAATGGATCTCTTTTATTCTATTTTGGTCCTCATGAGTTAGTTAGATAGGTCCAAGGAGGTCCATGATCTTGTTTTCATCTAGAAGATCTTTTTAGAATGCTCTTTCCCCTTTACAATCCTCTTATTTTGGTTGAATCTCTATGTATACCGCTGTTTAGTTTGATGTGTCATAACATTTTTTAGTATCTGAGATGTCTCTGGATGGTGTGATTTCTAGCCAAAATTTTAACAAGTCAATATCCCAATATAGTGCTTTCATATCAGAAAAATAAATCCACTCCTCAACAAAAGAAAATATAGTATCCATTTATGTTATTGTTTTGGATTTTTTTTATTTTTTGATGTTTTTGTTTTAGATTTTTTAATTAAAAATAGAAACGCCATCATGGAAAACATTTCATCATCAGCAATAGTGCCGAAATATTATGTGAATTATTTTTGTGAGGATGTTCAAAGATACATTTATAAGATTCAAGATACAACATATTGGCTAACCTCATAGTCTCTCTCAAGGATAGGTTTCGAGAGAACATGTGGTATTTCCATATAGAGATTCTGAGGTTATCCATTATGTTTATCATCATCACTCAATTTATATCCAAGGTTTGGTGGGTTGAAGGACCTCTATAAAAATTCTATGAATGTGTTTTTTTAATTTATTTGGATTATTTTCTTATAATGCAGTGGGTAATTTTCTATTCTATAATTGATTTAAATTTCTTTTGTTGATTTCAATTTTTTTTAGTTGCGTTTTTATTTTATGATGCTTGAATTTTAGTGGTGGTGGCAGTGGAATGTGATAAAGAGGAGCTATGGGTTAAAAGAAGAATGAAGACTCATGATTCACTGTTACTGAAATAGCAACAATGTGTCAAGAGAAAATAGAGGTAGGGGATGTAATAACGGGTGATGAGGAGATAGGTGTTGATAGTGAGTCATGAATCACTATTGGAAAATTGACATCAATGAGTGTGGGGGTTTGGCAGTGGTGGTTAAAGGGAAAAAGTGGTAGTGACTCATTCAGTCACTAATAGTGAGTCTGCTGGTGGGTAGGATATGATAAAAGGATAGAGGGGACTCTTTTGGGTCACCGTTAGTGTTCTGGCGATGACTCACGAGAGCCACCATTGGTTTTTTTTCAAGGTGGTGAGTATAGAGCAGCGATGCCACATGGGAAAAAAATAAACTATATAATTAAATGAATTAAAATAAAAAACAAAAAAATAACAACAAATTTAAATTCAACCAATTAAGAATAATATATTGTCAAATTTAACAAATGAATTAAATTAATTATTCTATAATATAAAAAAATAATCTGAAAATTGAATTAATAAAAATAAGCAATTGATTGAATGAATGAATTATATGAAAATAATTTGAAACTCAAGAAAGAGAATATTGGTTAAAAAGGAAAAAATTAGAAAAAGTAAAAAAAATACAAAACCAAAAAAATTATTTTTTAAATAAAATTTGATTATAGAATAAATTAAAATAATGAGTAAATTAACTTAATGGACCGAAAATTAATGAAATAAAAATTAATTACATAAATAATTTATTAATTAAAAAAAATGAAAAAAAGGAATTTTTATTTTGGAAAACATAAAATAATGAAATAATGAAATCATTAAAAAATGAAATATTATAATTAAAAAAAACGAGGATATAAACTGAATGTTAAAACATAGTGAATAAAGTAAATTTAAATTATTCAAAAGGAAAAAAATAATCAGAGAAATTATGATTTTCAAGAAAACAAAATTTCGGTAATTTAATAAATGAATGATAAAAATTGTGAATTATTAATTAAAATAAAATATTTTAATAACAAAAAAAGTTGAAAACGTGATAAATTATGTCGAAAATTTCAAAAAAAATAACAACATAAATACTCATGAAGTCAAATGTTTGGTTGAAACATACTTTCTTGATGTAATGATGGAATGGGATGATGCTCCCAAAATTAGAAAAAATGTGTCAATGATAGTTTTCTCAATTATATTATCAATAGATATTTGAATGTGTTATCACTATATAATTATTTATAGTGAATGAGGTTTCAACATGTCATTGGAAAATGTGATGAATATATCACCAAACTGATGGTTCCTATGAGCCCGTAAGGGGAACCGCGTCCAGCTAGGGTTCTCTCTCGCCGCCTCCCTCATCCCGGAGCTGCGCGTCTTCTTCCCTGGTTCAGAGATTTGAGGTGGGATTTCTTTTCGGCTCGGCCCTGCATCGACTCTTCTTGCGTGCACCGGGGTCTTTGCGACTCAGTGTTGATTCTACACCGGAGTCCCTGGCCTGACGGTACGGAATCTTCACATCGGCCTCTGATCTGGGTGTTTGGAGGTCGGGCATTGCTTTCTTGGTGATCTCGGATGGCGGCGTTGGGCTTTTTCCTTGGTTCGTGCTGATGAAGGCGACGTCGGGAGGTGGATTTTCTGGTCATGTTCATTTCTCTTCAACGGAGTCGACGACGATGTTTCGAATTCGGTGTCTTTGCTCCGGCGTCGGGTTTTGTTGCTTCGTGAGTGGGATGAGGTGATGGATTTCGTGCTATTTTCAACTGCAATTTTGCGTTGGTGTGTTTTGGATGAATCTGCTCAGGGTTCTCTTGGATTTGTGTTGCGTGATGGTGGAATTTCTCCCTCGGTGATCTGATCTCGCTGATTTTCTTGCTGAATGTTGGACCAGTATTTCGGATTTTATTCTCTTCTGTGATTTGTTTTTGCTTTTTCGAGATTTGTTTTCGGGAAGATCTCTGGAATGAAGTCGCGGTTGCAGTAATTGCCGTGATGATATGCTGTTGAAAGCTGGAAGTTTTGATGTTTTTGTTTGATGAAGATGATGAACTGCTGGTCGAAGTGTTGAATCAGCAGTATGGGTCTTTGGTTTTGGGTGTAATGGTTTGGTTTGTAATTGAATATGATTGGTGGGAACTCTTGATTGGGTTTGGGCAAGATGTTCGCCCTCATCCATCTCCTTATTTACTGCACTTTTTATTTCTTTTAATAAATGGTCAGAGGTTATTCCTCTGACTGAACTTTCCTGGTATCACCAAACTCATGAACAAAGGTGTATGACACACCATCCAATCCAATATGGTGAATGAGGTAACACCCTATGAACAATTGTTTTCGATTTTCCACCATGACTATTCTTTTTGATTTGATAGAAAATATCTTTCCATATGTAGATGATCATTAAGACACTACCAATGATTCTCTGGGTTACACACTCTCCAATGTAATGGGTGTTTGGGCTCATCTCAAACTTTTTAGTGGAATTAATACATACTCCCTGACTCTCTTAATGATTAACATATCTTCATGAATCCTTCATTGTTGTAAAATTACTAATCTTTAGCACCATACAAGTAATAAATTGAAACTATTCATTGATGTTAACTTCTTTATGAATCATAGATTCTCAATATTTATTTTAATTTGTGATTATAATATGGTTTTTAGCCACATAACTTGGAACTAATAAATTTATCACCATCTAGAGAGTGGTAGGTTTTGTGGGGTTATGATCGGGATGATGAAAGGGGATTCCTATATATCTATATAGAGGGAATATGATACAATATAATTTTGTGTTTCTTAACAAGACACAACATACATTTTAAGGTCATGTGACAAGGACCAATGTGGTCCCTTTAGTGGTAATGCAAACACGACTCGATGAAGTGCATTTAAAAGTTGTACATCTAGGATTTATAAAATTTCCTTTTAAGGTTGTGCATCTATGAACTATAGGATGTTAGTATTTATCCTCAAAGTAGCATCTAATATATCATGGTTAATAAAAATCAAAGCCTAGGTAGTTTGGGTTTTATAGTTTAAGGTTGTGTGTCATTAAGAATCTATGAAGTTTAACATCATGTGGTAAGGACATTATTCTATAGAGTTTAAAGTCATCCACTGATGAATATTATGTGAAAGATACCAGATAATTATTTATGTGATACTTATGTATGGAATATCCATTCTTGTTCGTCTGGTTTGATGGTGACATATCATAAAAGGGTGCGATTGGACTTGTATGAAATATGGATAGGTGCGGATAGGTTGAAATCACAAGGAATATGGCTCGTTGTGGTAATTTATTCTTATAAGGAATTAGAAAAAAATATCGTTGGGTATGCTCAAAGGAAATATAACACAATGAGGAATGGTATTCCCCTAAGTAACATGGATCATTATGTAAAAGTGGGTGCTTACACCTAGTTGTAGACCACTTTTTTCTTAAGAGTATGAGAGATACTAGTAGGGATTAAATATATGCCTCCCAAAGATGCATGATAAAAGGCCCCATCCTTAAAACTTACTTAATATTGAGTAAATACAATATTACACATTGAGGATCTTTTCAGGTTTAGAGTTTTAGAGAATTAGATCATAAACTTGCATTACATTCCACATTTAAACAAAGTGGTAACATAAACGATAATATTCATTATTTTACCATCAATGGAAACATATTTAAAATAAAACATGGATTATTTCTTGACACTTCCTTGGAACTATCATCATATCATGTACCCTTCCGTTGACCTGTGAAAAACATTTCAAAAACATGGGATGAGCATAAAAAGCTCAGTAAGGGATATAAAAATATATGGAAAGGAAACATGATTACATGTAAACATAAGAATCAATGAAATCATACTTTACTCATAAAATATAATCACTTTAACATACCTCATCAAATCATGAATAAATCATAGAAATCATTAGACATAAAGGTAACTTGAGGCATTCATAACATTCTTATGTAGGGAGTAACCCTCTTGGTTACGTTTGGAATACCCACCACAGTATATTCCCTAAATCTCTTCGGATAATCCTTAACGTTTCACTCCTTCACGTGGCCCAATGCATTGGATAGCTATATCGGGCTCACCCGCCCTTAGTTTATCACGGAACCACTCGTCTTCATAACAATGCCCAAGAACCATAACATAATCTTATCACATAAAACATGCATAAAGGATACATAACATTTCCACCTTTCAATAACAAGATATCAGTACAACACATTGATATAAAAACACTATGAAAACCATTTTCAATACCAAAATAAAAGAAAAGTAAAACATGGTATTTATTTTTCTTTTCAATAGAAGGTATGGCTTATAGAGGAAGCTGAAACTCAAATAGTGGTCACAGCGGCGGAGAAGTCGTTGTCACCGCATACGTATGAAAAAAACATTCCCTTTTGACATTTAGTAAAAAATTCATATAAAAAAGATTCCTTTTGAATAAACGTAAAAGTAAAAGGGGTTTATACACCATATAAAATAATGTTGTGTATAAAACAAAATATGCCTCAATGAAAGGAGATTAAGACAAAGTCCCAAACAAAGACGATATCCTTGGATTAAGGATAAATCAATTACAAAATTATGTGTGAAAAATGAATACACGAAATATAGGTGGATATTAAGTGTAAAAAAATCAGAGGTTATTCACACATATTTATAAAACGACATATTCAAGGAGTACAAGTTTAACCCAAAGAATCAAATTTTGGTTAAGAAGTTCCCGTGCAAAAATTTGACAGCATAACGACGTCACTACAAAATTCAGAAAATGAGTTGATGAGAGATAAAAAGGGTATATCATCACATAGACATAAAATTTAAATCAAAAAGGATATATAAGAACATATCCCAACATAATAGAATGTTAATTAAAAGACATAACAAAAGAAGTCTTTTAAAAAGAGGAGGGTGAAAGGTTCCCTTACCGACATTGGTATCTTTCGAGACATGCACCCCATGAAAGAAGGACAATACAACATTGATGTAAATACTCATAAATGAAAGTATATTACAAAATGAGTAAAATAATGGATAGTACATACACCAGTCAAAGGAAATTGTGGCAAATGTAGCATAAATCTCACGGGAATAAAAGTGTCATGAAAAATCCCTCACGAAAACTCGGCAGCCTAACGACGCCACTTAAAACATCCAAAATGGATTGATGAGATAAAATGGGGTCTCTCATAATATTAACATAATGTTTACAGAAAGAGGAATATAAAAGAACATCCCCCAACATAACAAAGAGGAGCTTAATAGATGGTACATAAAGGAGTGTACTTAAAAAGAGAGAGAGAGGTTAGATCTCTTACGAAAATTTAGCAGCCTAACGGCACCACTCAAAACATCCAAAATGGATTGATGAGAGAAAATAGGGTCTCTCATCAAATTAACATAAAGTTTACAGAAAGAGTAATATGAAAGAACACCCCCAACATAACAAAGACGAGCTTAAAATAAGTGACATAAAGGAGAGTACTTAAAAAGAAAGAGAGAGGTTAGATCTCTTACGCAAATTTGGCAGCCTAACGACGCCACTCAAAACATCCAAAATGAATTGATGAGAGAGAATAGGGTCTCTCATAATATTAACATAAAAATTATAGTAAGAGTAATATAAAATAACATCCCGATAACAATAAATATGAGCTTTAAAAGGAATGACATAAAAGAGTGTACTTAAAAAGAAAGAGAGGGGTTGGATCCCTTACCTCAAGTCCAACTTGTCTTGTTCGTTTCTTTATATTCATGAATAATAAACTTTGGTCAATTTATAATTGCTTAAGTACCTTCTATAAGGATTATTATTCAGTTCATATCACATATTTTAATGTTATAATAATTGGTTAATAATATGAGTTCATATCAAACGTTTTTGTCGATGTTTGGTACATGAGTCAAAACTGAACTTGTTTGAAAAATGAATGTCCATGTAGTTATAAGTAAATAATTTCCAGAATATTATTAATGATTAAAATATCATATATATCCATTACATATTCATTTTATACTATTCCATATCATTTGGAGATAAAAAACTAAAAGCACCGTTCATAGAGACGGTAGGCCGTACGTACGCATGAACGCTACATTCATTTTTTTTGTCATATTAATGGAATTAAAAATAAATGATATATATATATTATAATTCCAGTATAATATATATGTTATATAGGTCACATATGTTCATTAATTTCATTCTTTATACATTCTATGTATTGTTTGTACGAGTCACATCACTTGAGGGGGCGGTAGTCCACACTTTCTCGTATGAAATTATCGCATTTACACAACATGAAAAGAATAATGGTATAGTTTAAATATAAAATAAATAAGCATATAGTAAACATAAATAACATATATATCATATATAAAATACAGTGACATCATAATGGCCACCTTTAAAGGTGTTAAAAGAATATTGAACAATCATCGTTTCGTGAGGCAGAAAATCACCAACCACAGAAACCGTATGTTCTTTAACCATTAGACGAAGGTGTGTGTAAGTGTAGATGTAATAGTTATTATAAAAACATCCTAGTATAGTGAATATACTGGAGTCGTTACAAAATAAATTAATAAAAATAGTTTAGGGGTTGGATAAGCAAAATAAAACAAAATGACACAAGTGAAGACATTACCTTAAAATCGGGTAACTCCCTTTGGTTTGAGCTCAAAGGCTTCCTTGGGAAAACGTTTTCCCAAAGTGAGGCTTCAAGGAGTTAGAGAGGTATGTGGAGAGACAAAATGGGCAGGGGTTGTCCGAGCAAAAGGCTTTGGATGTGTTGGTAACAAGGTAGAGGTGGGGGCCTTTTATAAGAGGAGAGGAGGGGAACTCTTGGAATGTAAAGAAATGTTACTTTATTTTAGAATGCGTTTCGGATTTTAATGGTCCCACATTGATGTGTTTCGAGTATCAGGTGATAAGGGTTCGAAATACACCCATCCAATAGGTTTTGGACATGTGTAGGTCTTATATTTTACATTATCTTTCCATTTTATTTAAATTGTTAAATAAAGAGGTCATCGCTGCATCATCATGATGTCATATATAATATAATTTATTTAATGTCTACAAATTATAAAAAAAATACTATGATGTAGGAAAGCTTTTTATATTTCCAATGGATATTTATAGTCAAATATCTGACTTGTATAACCCCATGTAAAATTTTTTTTAGTAAAATATCTCATGTTTGTGTCATTTTTTACTTTAATATTAAATAAAAAGGTATTTATGTCATTTTCCAACCAAAGTGGCTCCATGGGGTCCCCAAGTTGACCCATGGATTTTCTTGGTAGGCCATGACACATTCAATGAGGGTAGGACATGTTTCTAGGTCATTTCAGTTTATTAAAACATTATTCTTACCTTAAACTACACTAATTACCTCAAATTGCGATTAAAAACTTAATAAGTTACTATTCACCAAAAAAAATTATTCTAATCCCATTGAACCACATTTTACTTCTTAATGACAACCATGTATGTCAGATTTTTTAAATTCAAAACACAAAGATGGAAAAAGTTCATTTAAACAGAAAATCAATTTTTTATAAGTACCACTTAGTGGTTTCACTATTCATCAAAAATTGAAGTTTTTCAGAAAATTACCAAAAATTCACCCTATGCTATATTTGATATTCCAAATTCAAAAAAGATTTCTATTTTACAAATTTCAAAAAAAAATATGTTGCATTGATTAATTTAGTAATTAATTCCCGCTGTCAAAACAAATAGCGTGTTTTTATGAAACAATATGTATCAAAAGATTGACACTAGTTTAAGTCCGATTTCAAAGTGAAATTAATTCAAACGACCACTATTGGATTAAATGGTAAAAATATATTCTAATTTCACTTTAAAATAAATTAAAAATATAATCTAATCATATAAATAAATTATATTAAAAAGTGGTTTTGAATTAAAATACAACATTTTTCACTATTCATTAAAAATTGAACTTTTTTCGGAAAAATACCAAAAAATTACACAAAGTAAATTTTGATGTCCCAATTCTAAAGAATAATTTTATCAGGTCAAATATAACACATAATATTGTCAAAAAGTGGATTTAACATAGGTTCTCCATCAAAAGGTGGTTAATCGACCTTTTAAATAATATTAGAAAGTTTACGCTTAAAATTGGATTCATTCGCATTTTTAATCCTATAACATTTATTGTAAAAAGTAAAAATATTTGACAAACATATATAATCATTTTGTAGTTAGTTCTGTTCATTCCCGCCATTGCAACGGCTAGGCATTAACAACTATTTAAAATAATATTATTCTATTATTAGAGTGCAACGTAAGATTCCCAAGAAACTCGTTATTGCGTGTTGGGTACGCCATCAAGCATAGCGTCCCCTTTAAAGTCATATTAATATTTTATTCACAAATATAGATAAATGTGAAAATATCATACTCTTTATTTACCTGGGGTGTTACATCCTTCCTCCCTTTTGGGAATTGCATCCTCGCAATTTTAAAATTGAGCTTGGAAACATCCTTGAAAGTCCCACTTCAGAACAAGAGTCGGAAAACAAATCACATTAAAATAAAGGAAGATAAGTATAGAGGTCACCAAAGATAACCCATACTAGTATTCCATGTTGGAAAACATGGACATGGAGGAGAAAACATAGGGTCATCTTCTAATGTATAGTGATAGTAAACATGTTTAGGATAAAGTTATCCACAAGAAAATCACAAACTTTTGATGGGTTAAACGGTATTCGATTCCCCAGTAGGAAAAGTTAATAGACAACATTTTTGTTTTAAGTTACTTTTTATTGAGGAATTTATTCATAAGGAAACATAATCACTTATCATTTTGACTTTCAACTTTTATTAGATTCCTTACACAAACTCATATTTTCTCCAAAACACGAGGATTTAGGAAGACTTGTTCACATTAAGAGTACTATAATAAACTTCTAGAGAATCACATAATACAAAAAAGAGAACTATATAAATCCCATGTCATTAGACTTTAACCAAAACAAAAACCAAAATGGTTAGTACAAGATCAGATAATCCAGAAAAGGACAACCCTTTATAAAAAGAAAGTCTATTCTTAATCTCCAAAATTTGTCCAACAAAACCCAATGTACAACGAGGACAATTCGATAAACAATTTCTCCATAAAATTAGTGCAAGTAAACCAAACTAATATTGAAACCCAAATATTTGAAGGATTTAGTCACATAGTCTTCCAAGTTAAATCGTAACATTTATCTTCAAACAACATCAATTTCTCTTAATGTCTCGTGTTGAAAAGTAATTAACCTAATCACATATCATCCATGATATGTTAATAAATTTCCATAGATAACCCAAAATCAACTTACTCTTAATTCATAAAATCATATAACTAAAAAGAATCAGTAAATCTAACCAGGGACTTCACGTAGTCCAGTGGTAAGCGATAAATACCAGTCACACTTTGGTTGTGGGTTCGATTCCCAAAGCTTTGTCCAACGCGATGGGTTGTCACACGGTCTGCGTGTTGTCCTTTTTCCAAAACTATATAATTTTTAAAAAATTCCCCAAAACGAGATAAAATAATCAAAAATAATCATAACATATTTTAAACTCAAGTTTATCTCATGCCTTTCATTTTCCATCATAACATATAATAACCCATAATTACCTTAAAAGTAAGGATCATATAAACTCTAATGGTTACCTTTATAATTATTACCTGAACTTCCATATCGATTGGTCATCTCATACATGATGCATTACAGAATATACCCAGGTTCAAGTGGTTGATCATGACTCCTTGATAGTTGGTTTAGAACAACCACGAGTTTCTTCATTGAATCCCCCATTTTATCTAGTATCCTAATCAGAGAACCACCACAGTTTCCTTCAAACCTGTTGTCTCTTTGGTGCCTGCTAGATCCATCCATTCACTAAAAATAGAAATGTCAGGGTGAGTATATCAACAAAACCATCATGTACTAATGAGGAAGGTAAACACTAAGATATACTTACTCATTCACTTTATCTAAAACTAGGACTCTTTCTGAAATCCTATCCATTATGGTACTACCACTTATGCTTAGAGAATACCATAACCTCTAAAGTTATCTAAACAGACCATTGATACCAACTATAAGGCCCCAGCCTTAAACCTTACTTAATCTTGAGTTAATACAACATTACACATTGATGATATTTTCATGTTTATATTTTTAGAGAATTAGATCATAAACTTGAATTACATTCCACATTTAAACAAAGTGGTTACCTAAAAATAGTATTCATTTTTTCCCCATCAACGGAAACATATTTAAAATATAACATGGATTCTTTCTTGACACTTCCTTCACACTATCATCATATCATGTACCTTTCCCTCGACCTTTGAAAAACATTTAAAAAACTTGGGATGATCATAAAAAGCTCAGTAAGGGATATAAAAATATATGGAAAGGAAACATGAGTACATGTACACATAAGAATCAATGAAATCATACTTTACTTATAAAACATAAGCACATTGACATACCTCATCAAATCATGAATAAATCATAGAAATCAGAAGACATAAAGGTAACTTGAGGCATTCATAACATTCTTACGTAGGGAGTAACCCTCTTGGTTACATTTGGAATACCCACCACAATATATTCCATAAATCTATTCGGAGAAACCTTAACGTTTCACTCCATCACGTTACCCAATTCATTAGAGAGCTATATCGGGCTCACCTTCCCTTAGTTTATCACAGAACCACCCATCTTCATAATAATTCCCAAAAACCATAACATAATCTTATCACATAAAACATGCATAAAGGAAACATAACATTTCCACCTTTCAATAACAAGATATCAATACAACACATTGATATAAAAACACTATGAAAACCATTTTCAATACCAAAATAAAAGAAAAGTAAAACATGGTATTTATGTTTCGTTTAAAAAGAACGTATGACTTGTAGAGGAAGCCGAAACTCAAAAAATGGTCATGGCGGGAGAGAAGTCGTTGTTGCCACATACGTATGACAAAAACATTCCCTTTTTTCATTTAGTAAACACTTCGTATAAAAAAGATTTCTTTCGAATAAACGTAAAAGTCAAAGGGGTTTATACACCGTATAAAAGAAAGTTGTGTATAAAAAAAATATGCCTCAATGAAAGGAGATTGAGACGAAGTCCCATACAAAGATGGTATCCTTGGATTAAGGATAAATCAATTACATAATTATGTGTGACAAATGATTACATGAAATATAGGTGGATATTAAGTGTAAAACAATCAGAGTTTATTCACACATATTCATTGAACGACATATTCAAGGAGTACAAGTTTATCCCAAAGAATCAATTTTGGGTTAAGATGTTCCCTTGCAAAAATTTTACAGCCTAACGATGTCACTACAGAATTCATAAAATGAGTTGATGAGAGATAAAAATGGTATCTCATCACATTGACATAAAATTTAAATCAATAAGGATATAGAATAACATATCCCAACATAATATTATGTGAATTAAAAGACATAACAAAAGAAGTCTTTTAAAAAGAGGAGGGTGAAAGGTTCCCTTACCGACATGGGTATCTTTCGAGACATTCTCCCGTGAAAGAAGGACAATACAACATTGATGTAAATAATCATAAATGAAAGTATATTACACAATGAATAAAATAATGGACAGTACATACACCACTCAAAGGGAATTGTGGCAAATGTATCATAAATATCACGGGAATAAAAGTGAGATGAAAAATCCCTTATGAAAACTCGGCAGCCTAACGAGGCCACTTAAAACATACAAAATGGATTGATGAGAGAAAATAGGGTATCTCAACATATTAACATAATGTTTACAGAAAGTGTAATATAAAATAACATCCCCCAACATAAAAAAGAGGATATTAAAAGAAGTGACATAAAGGAGAGTACATAAAAAGAAAGAGAGAGGTTAGATCTCTTACGAAAATTTGGCAGCCTAACGGTGCCACTCAAAACATCCAAAATGGATTGATGAGATAAAATAGGGTCTCTAATAATATTAAAATAATGTTTAAAGAAAGTGTAATATAAAGGAACATCCCCCAACATAAAAAAATGGAATCTTAAAAGAAGTGACATAAAGGAGAGTACATAAAAAAAAGAGAGAGGTTAGATCTCTTACGAAAATTTGGCAGCCTAACGGCGCCACTCAAAACATCCAAAATGGATTGATGAGAGAGAATAGGGTCTCTCATCATATTAAAATAAAAATTAAAGTAAGAGTAATATAAAATAACATCCCAATAACAATAATGATGAGCTTTAAAAGGAATGACATAAAAGAGAGTACTTAAAAAGAAAGAGAGAGGTTGGATCCCTTACCTCAAGTCCAACTTGTCTTGTTCGTTTCTTTATATTCCTAAATAATAAACTTTGGTCAATTTATAATTGATTAAATAACTAATATAATGATTGTTATTCAGTTCATATCACATATTTTAATTTTATAATAATTGGTTAATAATATGAGTTCATATGAGAAGTTTTTGTTAATGTTTGGTACATGAGTCAAAAATGAACTTGTTTGAAAAATGATTGTCCGTGTAGTTATAAGTAAATTATTTCCAGAATAGTATTAATGATTAAAATATCATATATATCCAGTACATATTCATTTTATACTATTCCATATCATTTGGAGATAAAAAACGAGAAGCACCGTTCATGGAGATGGTAGGCCGTACTTACGCATGAACGCTACTTTCATTTTTTCTTTGTCATATTAATGGAATTAAAAATAAATGATATATATATATATATTATAATACCAGTATAATATATATGTTATATAGGTCACATATGTTAATTAATTTCATTCTTATACATTCCACGTATTGCATGTACGAGTCACATCACTTGAGGGGGCGGTAGTCCACAGTTCCTCATATGAAATTATCGCATTTACACAGCATGAAAAGAATAAAGTTATGGTTTAAATATAAAATAAAGAAGCATATAGTAAACATAAATACCATATATATCATATATAAAATACAGTGACATCATAATGTCCACCTTTAAAGGTGTTAAAAGAATATTGAACAATCATCATTTCGTGAGGTAGAAAATCGCCAACCACAGAAACAGTATGTTCTTTAACCATTAGACGAAGGTGTGTGTAAGTGTAGCTCGAATAATTATTATAACAACATCCTAGTATATTTACAATACTGGAGTTGTTACAAAAGAAATGAATAAAAACATTTTAGGTGGTTGGAGAAGCAAAATAAAACAAAAGGACACAAGTGAAGACATTACCTTAAAATCGGGTAACTCCCATTGGATTGAGCTCAAAGGCTTCCTTGGGAAGACTTCTGCACAAATTGAGGCTTCAAGGAGTTAGAGAGGTATGTGGAGAGACTAAATGGGTAGGGTTTTGCCGATCCAAAGGCTTTGGAAGTGTGGGTAAGGAGGTAGAGGTGAGGGCCTTTTATAAGAGGAGAGGAGGGGCATTCTTGGAAAGTAAAGAAATGTTACTTTATTTTAGAATGAGTTTCGGATTTTAATGGTCCCAAATTGATGTGTATCGAGGGTAAGGTGATAAGGGTTCTAAATACACCCATCCAATAGGTTTTGGACTTGTGTAGATCTTATATTTTACATTATCTTTCCATTTTATTTAAATTGTTTAATAATGAGGTCATCGCTACATCATCATGATGTCATAAATAATTTAATTTATTTAATGTCTAAAAATTATAAAAAAAATACTATGATGTAGGAAATATTTTTAGCTTTCCAATTAATTCTTATAGTCAAAACTCAGAATTGTATAACCCCATGTAATTTTTTTTAGTAAATCATCTCATGTTTGTGTCATTTTTACTTTAACATTAAATAAAAAGGTATTTATGTCATTTTCCAACCAAAGTGGCTCCATGGGGTCCCCAAGTTGACCCATGGATTTTCTTGGTCGGCCATGACACATACAATGAGGGTAGGACATGTGTCTAGGTCATTTAATTTTATTAAAACATTATTCTTACCTTAAACTACACTAATTACCTCTAATCACGATTAAAAACTTAATAAGTTACTATTCACCAAAAAAATTATTCTAATCCCATTGAACCACATTTTAATTCTTAATGACAACCATGTATGTCGGAATTTTGAAATTCAAAACACAAAGATTTAAAAATTTCATTTAAACGGAAAATCAGTTTTTTATAAGTACCACTTAGTGGTTTCACTATTCATCAAAAATTGATGTTTTTCAGAAAATTACCAAAAATTCACACTAAGCTATATTTGATATTCTGAATTCAATAATGATGTCTATTTTACAAAATTAAAAACATATAAGTTGCATTAATTAATTTAATAATTAATTCCCGCTGTCAAAACAAATAGCGTGTTTTTATGAAACAAAATATATCAAAAGATTGACACTAGTTTAAGTCCGATTTCAAAGTGAAATTAATTCCAATGAACACTATTGGATTAAATGGTAAAAATATATTCTAATTTCACTTTAAAACCAATTCAAAATATAATATAATAATATAAATAAATTAGATTGAAAAGGGGTTTTGAATTAAAATACAACATTTTTCACTATTCATTAAAAATTGATCTTTTTCGGAAAAATACCAAAAATTTACACAAAGTAAATTTTGATTTCCTGATTCAAAAGAAGAATTTTATCATCTAAAATATAACACATAAAATTTTCAAAATGAGGATTTAAAAGTGGTTCGCCATTAAAAGGCGGCTAATCGGCCTTTTAAAGAATATTAGAATGTTTATGCTTAAAATCGGATTCATTCGCATTTTTAATCCTCTAAAATTTATTGTAAAAAGAAAAAATATTTGACAAACATATATAATCATTTTGTAGTTAGTTATGTTCATTCCCGCCATTACAACAGCTAGGCGTTAACTACTATTTAAAATAATATTATGTTATTATTAGAGTGCAACGTAAGATTCCCAAGAAAATCGTTATCGCGTGTTGGGTACGCCATCGAGCATAGTGTCCCCTTTAATGTCATATTAATATTTTATTCACAAATATGGATAAATGTGAAAATTTCATACTCTTTATTTACCTGGGGTGTTACACATGACCCGATCGATGACTCAGGTGATGTAAGGTATTTGGGGCTTAAACCTAGTAGGAGGAAGATTATATATATTTGTCTCATTGAGTAGAAAAAATGGGTCCACTGGATGCTTAGGATAATATGATGATGGATATGGGGCATTCAAGATGAGCATCAATAGTCAGGGGAAGATTCATCAATATTCTCATGATATTTAACCTTGTAATCAAGGGAACACATTATTTATATTACCTTGATATTCTTATCATGATGGTGGAAATACCTTCAATAAGTATATTATTGGAGGAATATATGATTGAGGAGATTCCCAATAGTGTTCATATCCATATCATGTATCTAAGGTGTTTGTGGAAGAGGACATAATTGAATAGGTTTTTTTCATAAATATAAACATTTAATATGGAATCTAGTTCTTTTTTAGGCCAATTTAACCCACATAGATGACCATGGTATATGAAAGGACATAAAATATGCCCATTTACAAATAATTGGGTTGTGTCGTGAAATGGACCACCATAGTTCAAATCCTTCACAGCCTTGGATGATTAGTAATATGAATAAATATATTTTTCATGTATATATTTTTTGAAATATAAATGAATATGATATACTAATGGAATGTATTTTAAGGCTTCGATTTCATGAATGGTATTACATGAATGGACCTCCACCAACAATGTGTGTGGAAACATTTCCTAAAGTTTCCATATGGATAAGATTCATAGAGGAGCCTCACAAATGGGATTCATGAAGGTATTTCATGGATGATACTCACAAAGGGGCAACATTGATGGGATCAAAGAATGGAACTGTTATTGAGAGCTCTGCGGAGCTCCTATATGATGAACAAAACACCAAATAATAGTACCTTGGGGTACTTTTCTATTTATCCCTTCTCAAGATTTCTCTATGTAATTACCTGTGAGATCTCATAAAAAAAATTCTCAAATGTTTCACTTCATGAGTAATGCAGTCACTAAAAGGAAGTGATTTTATAGCACCCTAGTTTTTTGGAAAATATCTATATCCTTGGAATATTTATATCATTAATTATACATTTTATTTTACTGAAATTATTAAACTTGACTAAAATTTAAATCTTATATGAATTAAAATATAATAATTTATTCACTCATAATGAACCATTTTAAAAAAAGTACATGAAACTATGTATCATATAAATGGATTACTAGATACCAGGGATGTTCGTATCTCTTAAAAGTGTACAAATTTAAATGGGATAATAAATAGAAAAGAAAAATATTTTTATAACAAACAAATACAGTAGAGAATGTTCATATTTGATAATTAATATTATTATAACTAAACCTATAATGATTAAAAATATAATGAATAGTGAAATAATTTGGAAAAAAACATAATTGAAAATTTATGAAATGAGAATTGGAACTTATGAAGTTATAAGGGGATTGAATTTATAGGATGTTCTGGGGAAAATATAGTCATGTAATGTCTCCAAGACTATAAGAAATATAATATTTAAGCCTACAAGAAATGTAATCTCTAAACCTACAGGCCTTGTAAGGGTTCCCCCTTATCCCTAGAAAGGGGGTTATCAAAAATCAATATAAAAAAGAAGGCCTTAGGGAAATTCAGGTATAGTTATTATAAAGGAATATATAGTCTTTCAGTATTATACTAGTAAATGCATTTCCAATTCAATACAAGAGGTACGTTATTGAATAAAATGATAATTTAGGTATTAATAATATATATATTAATTACCAATAATTTATTAAAATAATAATAAATGATTTTGGGAAAAAATGATACTAATTAATTTAAGAAAAAAATGTTGATTCTATTTTTTATTAAATATGAATTTTTATTAAATTTATTATTTATAATGGTTTAAATAAAATTGATTGGTAAAAATGAATGATTTGTAATGTAAATAAATGACATAAAAAATATTTTGTTATAATTATGAATAATAATTTAATTATTCATAGCTAAATGAAAAATATAAATTTTAAATTTTTTTATTATATATTATATTTTTTTATTTTTAACTTGAATTGCTAACATTTTGAGTATTAAATGAAATTTGAGGTATTTTTATAGACAAATCAATAATCATTTTTAAATATATTATCAATTGTTTATAAATGAATATAAAATCATTTAATGGTAAAATGCAATATATTTTCTATGGATTATACTCTATCTATATGTTAAGTATATTGGTCTTAATAATCTAAATAGATTACTATTCAATAATTATAATAATTAAAGAAATTGTTAATATAAATAATAAAAAATTAATATTCATCTAAATTGTAACATCCTAAAAAATTTATATATTACCTTTATTTTTATTATGTATTTTTTTGTTTGTAATTTAAAATAATGTTTTTAATAAAATATTTTAAGAAACTAATGTATTTTGTTTAATCAGAACATGTTTTCAACCAAATTAAGAAATATCACTTTTTATTTTATGAATTTTTTTTATATCTTAAATCAAAATAAACTAATATATTACTTAAATAAATGTATTTTTAATGTAATCCAAAATTATTTAATTAATGTTATGTTTTATTATTAAATTATTTGGATTTTTAATATTTTTATCGAATGATTTTTTTATATAAAGTATATTATGTTTCTAAACGTCCTTTTATTTAAAATTATTGGTATAAGAATATAATTGGATAAATTTTTAGTTTCTTTCTAAAATATTTAAATTAGAAATAATATTAGCCACTGATATTATTAATTCAAATTAAATTGTTTTTAATAAAGAATTTATTTTCTTTTGTTAATTTTATTACCTGATTAGTTATATTATAATTGAATTTTATAAATTATTAAATTAATTTTATAACTTTTCTAACAAATAAATTATGGGAATTTTAATTTAAGAAAATAATGATTTATAATTTAAAATAGTCATAATTCTGAGAAATTAATTAACAGTAATAATAATAATAAACGGTAAAAAATATTTTTTTAATAATAATATTATTTTTTCTATATTTTTTCTATAAATATATGAATGTATAATTATAATAGTATAAATAAAAAATATATTTTATGTGTATTTATTTAAAAAATTATATGACTATTTAAAAAAATGTTTTACAAAATTATTATAAAAAAGATAGATGATTTATTTAAAAAACATTATATTATCTAATAATAAAAAATGTGGAATGATAATATAATATAATAATTAAAGTAATCAAGTTTTAAAAAAGAGAGATATTAAAAAACATCAATATTTGAAAGTGATAAAAAATAACAAAATGCAAATTACTTAAAAATTTGATAAAAATATTTTTAAAAAATGGATATCAATGGTTAAAAAAATCGATAAAAAGAAAATGATGATAATATAATATGTTAAAATGAAAGAATATGAAATATAACAATAAAGTATGATAACATGACATGATTGAATAAATTATAAATATACTAAACATGAAATTAAATAATTGAATAACATCAAATAATAATAATAACGTTAACATGATTGAATTAAAAAGTATCTCACAATTTCATCTTCTTTTGAAATCAACAACACATCTTAATGCAACCCCATTACACCTAAAAATGATCTGAATAAGAATAAAAAATCAACCCTTATCTTTCAATACAAGCTTAAAAACTAATATATACATGACCCTCGTTATGCACACCTTTCTCATGTTCTGCACGTCTGTTTGAGAACTTCACTTTCTTCTACACCCTTAATGCTTTTCTTCTAATGTGTCTGAGCTTTGGTAGTCAGACTGAATTTATGGTATGAGATTAGTTTTAATTTGTTTCAAAACCTATCAATTTATGTAAGGGATTCATTTTTTAAATCTATCAATTTGAGTTTGATTTAAAAAGATATATATATTTATATAGGTATATATATCGACCTATTTAACTTTATTTGTATTATGAATTTAAGATGTAAGAGATTTTTTAAAATTTACTTTTAAACCTACCATTTTATTTTTTAATTTTATGGACTCTATAATGGTATGTTATGATTTCCAAAGTTATCTATATATAAACACACACACACATTTATTACACTAAGAATTAATGTTTTGAATAATTATTCTATAAATTTAAATAATAGGTTTTAGAATAATAACAAAACTATGTTTTTATTGTTAAGATCATCACGTGTTTCTTTTATAATTAAATTATTTATGAAAAAGGTTAATGTATTATATCATTTTATGAGTGATTTTTATAAATACAAGTTATTATTTCATGTGAAATAATGTATCTTCAACACCAAGTATGTAACTCATAATTCAGATATGGACATAATATATCTTATAATTTAAATTCTGTGAATTTTATTGGATTATTCATTTATTTTATGAAGAATTTAAAATTATGACTTTTAAATAATAACACTTGTTTACGAAAATGGATTTATCCAAAATATGAATTTACAATTTTTTAAAAAATATTTATGACATGTTGATAAGTATATAAGACTATTTTATTTTAATAAAAATAATTTATGTATGTATACATTTAATTGTTTTTGGGGTTATGATTGATAATGGAATGAATTTAAATTTGTTTTCTTAAAATTGGCACTAGATCATAGAATGTTAAGTTATGGTATGGAGAGTGAACCCATAACTTTAAAGGGATATTTGCCAATATGAAATACGAATAAGTGGCCCTAACTATTTCTTATAGAATAATGATTATTATAATTAATACTTCAGATATAATTATTTTAAAATGGTGAAATCCAATGAAATATTTTAAAATATTATTATTATTGAAATTTATAGTTTTCAAAATTGTAGGAAAATTATATTATTTAAATGTTTTGAAAACATATTTATAATTATTTATTTAATTAATGTAAATATTTTAAATTTATTTACTGATAATTTTAAAACCCCATTCTCGGAAAAATAATTTCTCACCCTATGTTTTATAATTTATATTCCACGAGTATAGTAAAAATTTTCTGAAGGCATTCAATTCACTTATGGAGTTACTGAACTCGAATAATTTTAGTTTTTTTTATTTTTTCTATATATTTGGTAAAATGTAAAGTATAATGTCTAATTTCAACATCCTAAACTCTAAAATTTCCATGTATGTAAAATGTGTTGTTTTTTTCGGTTTTCTATTATAAAAAAATACATTGTATTTTCATGTCATGAACCCCAAAGCATGGGTTTGTTTCTTCATAGATGATATCTGAGAAACGGTCTGGAATGCATTATATATTAGATATTTTATAATAAGTAGAGTATAAAATTATATAAGTCCATGTTTTTTTGACTGTAAACATGAAAATTCATAATTTTCTGTTTTTTTTATTCTGACAAATGAATTGTGAGGAATAAATTATTTTTAATGGGGAAGAATGGAACATCCCAAACAATTCAAATTATTGTTTTATTTTAATTATGTATTTATTTTGTTTATAATTAAAAATAATAATTTTTAATAATAATTTTTAAGAAACTATTGTATTTTCTGTAATGAGAATAAGTTTTTATCCAATTTATAAAATAGTAATTTGTATTTTAGGAAATATTATTTTTATATCTTAAATCCAAATAAAATAATATATTTATTAAATAAATGTATTTTTAACAGAATCCAAAATTCTCTATTTAAAATTATGTTGTAATATTGAATTTTTTTATATATTTATATTTTCTTAAGAAACACTAGTTTCATATAAATTATATTGTGTTTATAAATGACATTTTATTTGAAATTATAGGTATAAGTATATAATTGGATTAACTTTTAGTTGGTTTATAAAATGACGATATTAGAAATAATATTTTCTATAAATTTTACAACTTTATATTAATATTTTAAATAAATAATTGATTTTCATTACTTAATTTTATAAATTGAAATGTTTTAAAATTATTGATTTTCATATATTTTTAAATTATTTTTATTTATATTTTTTTAAATAAATAAATTATAATAGTTTTAATTTAAAAAATATAGATTTATAATATATAATTTTTAACATTTTGATAAATTAATTAATGGTAAATATAATAAAAATAATAGTAATAAAGGGTTACACATATTTTTTTTAAATTATTTTTTTAAGATAAAATATTTTGTAAATTTGTGAACATATAATTATAATTCTATAAAAAAATAATTATATATATATATATTAGAAAACCTAAAAATATTTAAAAATGTTAAAAAATGATTAGAAAAAAAGATATGATTTCATTAAAAAAATTAAATTATATAACAATAAAAAATGTGAAATAATAATATGATACAATAAAAATGTAATCACGACTTGAAAAAATATAGAGATGAAAAATCATCAAACTATGAAAGAGATTAGAAAAGAAAAAAACATGACTTATATAAAAGATGATAAAATTAATTTAAAAAAGGGATATGATTGGTTATAAAAATGTAATTAAAAACAAAATGATGATAATATAGTAAGTTAAAATGAAAAAAGAAGAATAAATATAACAATACTATATGATAAAACGTCAAGATTGAATAAATTATAAATATAATAAATATGAAGGGAAATCATAAATAGAATAAAATAATAATAAAGTTAGAATAATTGAATAAAAAAGTAACTCACATTTTTGTTAACTTTTGAAATCAGAACCCCATCTTCATGAAACACTGATCCCCCTAAAAAAATGACCTGAATGATTATTAAAAAATAAAACATCATCTTATACTGCATGCTTCAAAACTAATATACATGTTACTTTTATTCTGCACACATTGCACAAGATCTACACATCTGTTTGAGAACCGCACTATCTTATGCACCCTTCATGATTTTCTCCCAGTATTTTCAACCTTTGGTAGTTGTTCTGAATTTAAGTTAAGGGATTAATTTTAATTTTTATAAAAACCTATCAATTTATATAACGGGTTGATTTTTTAATCTATAAATTTATATTTTGTTTAGAATGATATATATATCTGTGTGTATCTATCTATTTTTTTTATTTTTTGTAATAATTTATAATCTAAGAGATTGTTTTAATTTTGATTTTAAACCTATCAGTTGATGTTTTATTTTTTATTTTTTAAGGGTTAGTTTTTATTTACAAATTTATATATATATCTATAAATACACACACACGCACACACACACACACACACATATATATATATTATTCTAGGAATTAATGTATTTAATAACTATAACAAGATTTTAAACAAGATGTTTTAGAACAAGAATAAAACTATTTTTTATTTATATCTTTATGTTTTTCTTTTACAATTAACTTTCTATGAGAAATATTAACATATTATATCCTTTTATGTGTGATTTTTTAAAATAAAAGTTATTACTTCATGTGAAAAAATGTCTCTTAACCTCCTTTAAAGTCACTCATAATTTACATATGGCCATAATCTATGTTATCATTATCATTACACGAATTTTTATTCATGTATTCATTTATTTTATTAAGCATTGTTATTTAATACTTTTAAACATGAACAATTGCTTATGTGAATGGATTTCTCCTAAATATTAGTTCATTATTTCTTAAAAAATGTTTATGACATGTTATGAAGTTTATAATATTATAGAATTTTTTTAAAAATAATTTATGTATGTATTTTTTGAAATGTTTTGGTGTTATGATTGAGAAAGACATGACTGCTAAAATGTTTTCATATAATTGGCACTAGAGTGTTGAATTTTAAGTTATGGTATGGGGACTTAACCAATGAAATAAATGGGACATTATCCCATATGAGATATGGCATAGTGGACATACTATTTTCTTATGGCCCGATTAGTATCGTAATTAATCCCTCAAAAATTATTCTTTCTAAATGGATAAATACAAGAAATTATTTTAAAATATTATTTTTTTTGTAAATTGATGGATTTCAATATTGTATGAAAATTATTATATTTAAATGTTTTGAAAACCTATTTTTAAATATTAATTTAATGAAAAGAAATATTTTAAAAGTATTTACCATGTATTTTAAAACCCCTTACTGTGATGTTTTAAAATTTAGTTCCCACAAGTTTAATTGAAATTATCTGAAGGCGTTCGCTTCTCTTATAGAGTTGAACACCTGAAAAATTTCAATTGTCTTAATTTATTTTTTATAAAAAACATTTTAAAATAAAATGTATAATGTATAATTTCCAAAATATAGACCGGAAAATTTCCTGGTATGTAAAATGTTTTGTGTATTTGTAGATGTATTTTATAAAAAAAATACATAGCATTTTCATGTGCTAAGTTTGAAATCACGGGTTTGGGACTTCACATAAATATTTTTACATTTAAAAGAATACCAATAATATTTTTTGTTCTTAAAACTTTTAAATTTAAAAAAATATGTTTTTTATGCGTTATGTATTTCTATTATTATTTTTTTTCAAATTTATAAATTGAATAAATAATAGAAATAAAATTTTAGAATTATAATTATTAAATATTTTAATATTTTTTATTTTATTTAGACACATAAATAATTTATTATGGTAAAATATAGTTAGCATGATAAAGGCAATGAAATCCCCCTACCCAATCCTCCCGAACAACACTAGTGGGGGGATTACCACATGATCTCAGGTGGACATTATTTTATGAAGAGGCTTCCGACTAGAGGTGATGAAATAACATAGTCAGGGGATAGACATGAAACATGGAACCCACTAGGCCCCCACAGTCTGAAATATAAAATTAGTAACTGAAGTATATATATTATATGAACCATAATAGAGAAAAAATAATAGATAAAATAAAATAGACATCATATAAAATAAAGGGAACATTGGCTAGTACATTCAAAATGATGACTAAAAATAAACACAATGGCCTCAGACCCAACTCATATACATCATACTGTATCCATTGTTTCCATGTCCAACAAACATGTACAATGAATCTATCTCAATGAAGTACCTATGAATTGAGAGAAAAAAATGTGAGTCTACCCACATTCACTAGAACCCCCATAATGTATATAGATTGGGTGTGAGAATGCAACCTAGTTACTATCCCTAGTTCCTCAGCCAAGCCAAGTGATGCTGTGATCAAGTGGATGTGCATGAAATACATATATTGAGTGTTATCATTCCCATAAAAGACACCCACATATAAATTTAACACACATGAACATATAATCATACCTACTTTGACACTATTCTTGGATCCACCTCATATCATAACACACACAATACCTAATTCGACTCTATACCCAAATCCATGTAATTCCACAGCACAAACAATTTCTTCTTTAAAACCAAGTAAGAATGTATGTATATCAAGAAGCTTATAACATAAGAATTATATAACCCATGACTATCACTTAGGGTATGTCCTCATCAAGTACCCCAAACCATCTCTACATTCTCAAGGAGGTACATCAAGTCCTGGACCTATCCCCACAGACTCTTGGGAGTTCAACCAAGAAGACTAACCCATCTCTATGGGTTCTAGGGTGGCCAACATTAATCAAATTGGCCAATACCCATAGTATCTATGGAGGTTAAACAATAATAATGACCTATATCAAAGGTTCTTGGGAGGCCCAATCATCATGTACCACAATCCATACCTGTACACTTAGGGAGATCAATCAATCACGATGGAAAATCATACAGTTTCTTGGTAGGTCCAAAAAATCACATCATACAATCTCATGGGTTCTTGGTGAGGGAATTAAATACCCTGAACCATCTTTACACACTCATGGAGGTCACACCAAAGATAAGGTTATAACAAATAGATAAATCAAATTGGGTGTTGAACCCATGTCACAATTCACCAACTCACCACTACGGAACTAGTGCCCCTGGACCTTGTCTCATATAAAAGAATTATCCCCAGTGCCTCAGTCTCATCCAAAACTATAGGGGTCTATTACTGAAATTGATATTATCCCCCAAATATATAATCTGATAAAACATCCTTAGTTAAAATTTACACATTTACATATAGTTATCCATAAAGAATAATAATTTTTATTAACAAATTAAGGGATCTTATGGGATCTAGGGTGTCTATGAAAATATAATCAAAGGGAATCCCATTTGAAAAGGCTAACACAACTGGGTTACAATAATAAAGGATATCAAAAAACCATCCCGATTAAACCTTGAAGTAAGAAAATCACCCTCTTTTCCCCCTAGTGCTATGTGTGGAGTGATTCCACCTAATTGTTGAGAAGATTCTTGAAATAATGTATTTCATAAAAAATGAACTATGCGAGGGATATATAACTGATGATGGAGTTTATGATTAAGGAATACTCTTTTTAAACATAGGTAATCATGATGTTTCAATAATGACATAATCCAACATCATTAATCATGAAACATGCTTCTAAAAGTGGGGAGTCTCCATGCCCATATAAGGAACTGAAGGCTGAGAAACCTGATCCCTTGGGTTCCCAAATGATACCTCCCCACATATAAATCCAATATTATAAGACCCATCAAATTTATCTTAAGAACACTTTTATGAGGGTTCTAGCATATCCAATATCCAACTAGAGGTGTCCTATAAATGGATGAGGATGGGATCATTTGAACCATTATATTAATTAATGAAGGGGAATTATCCCATTATTTCATAAGAATAGAAAATTCATCCAAAAGACTTATGGTCCTAGGTACTAGAGTAATATTCAAACTCGGAGGGGGGGCATTAAGATGTGTTGTGTTCCTCTCATTCTAAATACAACAACATACGACTACGAGGATAATATCCCTATCCCTCATTTCATGTTTTTTTATTCCTTCCATGAAACTAGACCCAAATAAATTTCATTCTTGTAATATCCTGAGACACTACTCTATAAACTCAATTAAGGAATACCACACAAAAGTTTACCACTCTGTCTTAAATAACATATGAGAATAGGATTCTTATATAGAGTTTTAGAAATAAATAAATTTGGAAAACAAAATTATCCCATTGATATTGAACTCTTTGCCTTAGAAATAACATGGCTTCTATTTTCCAAATCATGAAATTGTACATCATAGGTATTTTCATGCATTTGAGACTCTTGGTTTTTATGCAACACATGATGATAAGGCTTTGAAGAAAAGTTCCTTGATTAGGAGACCATAAAAAATTATCTTGGTCATCTATCATCCTGATTTATAAAATATGTCATGTTTCACCTGATTCAGGATATCTTGAATGATAGTAGAATGGTTTCAATATTTCTTGAACATATGTTTTAGATTCTACCATCCTAATAAACCAAGCATTGATCGGACCCATTTGTGATTCCAAAAGATGATGTATCCTTTCCCAATGATCAAATGAAAATAATAATGGAGATCTAGGATATGCACCTGGAGAATCATCTATATACTAGGGATTTCACCCCTCAGATAACTCAGATCCTTCCCATACTTTTCCATAATGAACATGGACAAAAGGTAGTGGTCTTAAAAAACCTACCTCGCCATTTGCGATTGAGAATAATGCATCATGCCCGAGACACTACTCATATTGATTCCACCCTTGACCATCACATTAGGAATCCTATACCATGAATCCTAATAGAATATCACATCTGAGTGATCAAACCAAATAAATGAACACATTGGGCTTTAAATATATCTCAAGAGTGAATTTGACACTAAAAGATCTAAGAAACATGTAAGGTATGGAAGTGGGAGCACAATTTCAATGAGTGATTCTTCCTCTAAAAGAAAGTAATCAACTCTTTTAGATGTCGATGTGGTTGGAAATTCTATTGACCACCCCCGTGAAGTTCTTGATATATTATATACAAGATGAAATAAGGACTCTTAATTAATCCATTGTAAATCTCCCCCTATGAACTCCCATTTTCTCTCTATCATTTTTGTATGCCACTCCGAACCGAGTTTCAAAATGAAAAAATTATTCTTCGAGATATTGATGATTTGGCCACTCCATTTTCAATATTTTACCAGGTATTCATTGAATCCATTTATGGAATTAATACTTACATTAACTAAGAAAACCATATCATCCACAAATAGGTGGTGGGAAATACCACTAATGTGAGGTCTGTACCAGAAGAAAAGGACAATACCATTATAAAGGAACTTCATACAATACCAACTAAGGTATTCCTAAGCCATAATAAACAAACTATGAAAAAATGGATCCCAAAACCTCATACCCTAGTCCAACTTGAAGAATACATATTTCCTCCCCATAAAGGTAATTAAAATCCATGGGGAGATATAGCGTCTGAAAAGTAATTCAGTCACCCATGTTGATAAGCCATTGAAACCCACCACAATGATAATGAAACACCACTCTATCCTACCATATGCCTTTTCCATGTCCAAATTGATGTAAATATTGTGGCCATATAATTTTGTTTTTATGTCACCAATCGTTTCTTGAGCTAATCCTACAATACACCAAATAAAACATTCCTTAAAGAAACCATAACACTCCTTGAAAACCCAGTTTTGAATATTACATGAGATACTCCTATTGATGACCCTATAATGTACCATGTAAGTTAATTTTGAAATCCTAATGGTCTATAATACCTTTGGGAAGATGTATCCTTCACCTTGAGAATGAGAACTAGGGTGGTTTCTCATGACGCGTGAGGGATACCTCGTCCCAAAAAAATCATCAATGAATAGCATGAGATCACACTTAATGTGGTCATGAGATTCCATTTATAAGATTCATGATAAGATTTTTGGATTGGGATATCTTTCAGACTTGAGTTCATAACAAACATCCTAGGTCTCCTTCTCCTCCATAATGTTCTCAAAAAATTCGGCCCCAAAAGCCCAATAAATCAGCTTGGGGTCAATTTCAACTACAAAAGTCCCAAGAACCTAAATCACCACTAAACATTTACATATTAATTAATTAATTCAATCTAATAACCCCTATTATCATAAAGGGATTAGAACTCATTTGGTATCCCAACGACATTGGAATAATGAGAAACCAAGTGAACTCTACTCCTAATGAACCGTTGAGACTATGAAAATAGAGCCGAAATATTAATACATTAATTGAGTCTAATTGAACCCAAATTTATTAGAACCCTTCATAAACTTACTAGGAAGTGATGAATAATGATTTGATTTCGTCATCTTAGTATTCCATTTCTGACCTTCATAAAAACCCCTTAAGGTTCTATGGTTTTCAATGATACAATAAAATAATAACTAGAAATCCCTAATGAGTCATAAACAATAATTGAATAATGTAGAATATAATAAAGGCACAAGAGGATAAGAGATATTATATCAAATTTGAGTCACAAAACACTCCTTAATCAACTTGTTCAAATGGGTACCAAAGAGGGACCAAGGAATAACCAAGATTGATATTTTCTCTCTATTCATTGGGATAGAGGAGGAAAAACATGAGGAGTTATAAACACGAAAACATATAAATGGAAAAAAAATTCCCCTCATTAAAATGAGAGTACCTAGAGCCAACCATCCAGTAGGTGGTACCTACTAGCTCGCTAGTGGATATAATGCTTCAATGAAAAATGTAGCCACCCAACCTCTCCTAAGGCTCCACTATGACCCCAAGACCCATACAAGAAAAAAACCAATTTTAAAAAATTTCTTTAAAGTTTTTAAAACTACTAAAATTCAATTTTATAACGCATTTATGAACACCTCTATGAAACTAACTCAAAATTTCAAATTCCTTCAGAAAAATTCGAACCCCTAATGAAGTGCATCATTAACAAATCCCTATCATAATGCTTGTTATCCTTAATAATCCATGTTAAATACTAATCTCTATCTCCTAACCTATCACACTCATCAAACCATTGTTAATGCTCTATGTTTTATCTTCAAACAGACAACACTCTTTCCCTATGCAACTCTTCTATGTATCCTGACACACATGATCTCCTTGAAACACCCAATTTGATCCCATGACCTCTGTAAAAACAAATCCAATGATACTCCTAATGAGGATATCAACTCATCAAATCTAATTTGACACAACATTTTCAGGCATTCCCTCCCCAAACATCTTTCTTCAAAACTATTTGACCTCACCCACTGACTTGTCTCCAAAAACTTCTGATCCTGAGGACTAACATTGAAGGCATCCTATGACCATCCAAGAATGAAAATTATAGTTAAAACTCGACATCACATGATTAAAACATTAACCAAATAGAGTCATGTTATACCTTGTTCACTAACACAAGGTCGATATGACTCCCACTTAAACCAACACCAACCATCTCTACCTCGAGGCTGATATTCGGACCCCACCAAATATCACTATGGACTTTATTGATCTTGACTTAATTAATCTAATGGTCTCAAAATACTATAACAATCATCATCGATCAAACTCAAAAACCTATTATCCTCTCTCACATGAGGGTTTCATCACCAAGATCTACATCCATGTCCCCACCATAAGATCATCCTTGTTGACACATTATCAAAGGTATGCATCCTTTTTTATGAGTTTTATGTTTTTAAAATTTTAGGGAAGAGATTTGAAAAGTTTGGGAGTGCTTTCAATGTTTTTGGGAAGTTTTGTAGGCCTCTTTAGGGCTACATTGTTTGAGCATGGATAGGGGAAACTGTGCAGAATTCCCAAGAAATCGTGCAACTCGAGGTAGTGGGATTACACACTGTTTTCTCACAGTTTTTTTAACCATGAGAAGAGGCCATGCAAGATTCATTCAAGGAAGTATCATTTGCATGGTTAGTGAACGATTTTCCAAAACCATGTGAGCTAACCATGCAACCCTTAAAAGATGATTTTTTTTAAATACAGGGTTATTTGAGATTAACCCGAACTCACCCATTTCTTCTCCCACTCGAACCCTACGCGGGATTTCCCCTTTTAAATGAAAAGGGGTGCTCCTCCACTCAATTTGGAAGGGATTTGAAGGGGTTTCAAGGTGGTTTATCCCAGTTAAGTATCTATTCATGGCTTCTTCTTGGTTTCACTATAGATATACTCTTATCCCTTTCTTGGTTTTATATATCTACATCCATTTCATGTAGATATAGGGTTTTTGTAGCATAATGTGAAGATTTTAGGGCTTTTTTATGATAGAGAAGAGGTTCAAGAGCAGTTTGGGTGGTGCGTTTCCCAAATTTGTGGTGTGGTTGCTTTAGGGTTGATTTCACTGGAACCCTAAAGGTAAGTTACTTCTCTCTCGACACTAATTGGATAGAACTAGTGACATTGTTTACAATTAATTTATTTTTCTTTAAATTAATTTAAAATATGATGTTTGAATCTTTGTGGAAACCCATTTGGTGAATATTTTTTTATTTTTGGGTGAAATGGGATAATGTTGAACGAGGGGTTTTGTTTTGTGATATTAAAGTGTAGATTTTAAAATTTATTGCTTGTTTTGGATTATGAAAATGGTTTGAAAAAATGGTTTTCAATAAAAGTGAAGTTTTATTAAAATATGGATTGGAATGGAAAATATAATAAGGGCATATTCAATAAATAATTGATTGATGGAAGTGAATTGGAATGTATTGGAAATGGTTGGGTGCTTATTATCTGGCCTTGGTGCTTTATGATCATTGGTTGATTAAGTGTTATGGCTTGTATTTATTGTGTGGAAGTGGGAGGGATGTCTCACTATAAATGGTGATGTATATTGGATGGAAGGGCCACCATTATGGATAGTGTTTGGGAAGCAACAGTAGTTGGAAATGTAGTGAACAGGTTTCACAAAAGCCCCACCATTTTGGTTTCCTTGTCAAGCGTTTCATTTGAAGATGGAATTGGTGGGGGTTATGTGTGATGGTGTTATGGATTATGGAATAATTGTGGTTTTACCTTGTTTGATATGGCCTGTTAATGGTGTGTTTGTCTTGTCAGAAATTATTGAACTATTTAATGTGTTATATAAATGATTTATATTAATGTGCTAATAGTTTTATCCTAGTGGGGTGTGTAGGGAAGCCATTTGGGGAAAACCTTCTGATTATTTGTACTCCCCCCTACTTTGGAACTTTGGTGCTTTTGTCGATGTTGTTTTCTAGGAGCTCGGTAAGGAAAAAGCATCTCATTTTTCTAGCTATTCTTCATGATTCTTGGGTGGTTTGGTGGTGCTTGGAGCATTGTGATTTTATGGAGCAGTGGAGGGTGTCTTGGTTTACTATGAGACTCTTGTTTAGTCTTCCGCTTGGTAATCTATTTTTGGTTTGGTTATATTGGTATTTTGGTATTTTTATGGAATAGTTGGTTGTATTTTGTTAATGTATGGGTTGTGTTGCTTTGTTGACATGCATCATTAAGTTTTTTGATAATGGCATGTTTGGTTGATTGATTTTATCTTAAGGGAAAATTGTTCCCCAATGATTCTTGAAGCCCTTGGAATTTATTTGTAGCCTTTAGTGCCCTACATACACACATAATTCCTAAATTAATATTTAGTGCACTAGGAACGTCGTTTAAGGCCTTGTAGTACCTCGCTGCCTTCTCAAGGCAACGAGGAATGTGTGGGTTGTTACAAGTGGTATCAGTTTGTTCGGTCCTTTGGTGTTGATCATTAGTCTTGGTGATGAAATTCGTTCTTGGCCTATTCCTTGAGTTGGGATGGTAACAAGGCGTAGGATTGTCAGAACTTGTAATGTATAGCATAAAAGGATGTAATTAACCCTTTTATGCTGAACTTCATGTTACCAAGGAGTTGGGTATATAAGTGTTTTGGAGACACTTATAGGGAATGTAAATCTCAATGTCGTGGGTTTAGCCAATGAGATGATCACGACTTGCATGGTATAAATGAATTCCTGCTAGGATGAATATTTCATTGGGTTATAATGATTTATGGTGTGATATGTGTAATGCCCCGACCCCCTAGACTGAAGCCGGTGCATTACATGTTATATTGGCATGGTTATAAGGAATGAAAGATTGAAAGAACGAACAGTTTAGTAGTCTTGAAGAAAATAGATGCATAGATGTAACTCAAATTAAATTGGAAAGGTAACAAAATACAACACATAACGACAACTAAAAAAACTACATCCACATAAAAACAATAAGTTATCTCTTGTTCATAACCTGATGAAGGTAAAAAAATGACAGGGGTGATCTCAAATTCTCAATAAGAGTTTCAAATGGAAAAATCATGAATCAATTATAACTGAATCATAAACAATTAGACATAATCAATATGGCATGGTGAATAAATTAATAACTCTAGCCATTAATAAACTGAGAATGAAACTGCATCCATAGATTTTGTCAAAGTGAAAACCTCATGAATAGTAATAACTAATAAAGAATAAAGAGAATGTGTATTGATTCAATTTCATGTATCTGGCACATGACACCCTAATATCGTTAAAACGTTTTAGTTCTGTGGGTAGAAACCCATCTAATTTTTTGAAACAAACTCGAAGGGTTTGTCGCCAACTGATTTGTCTCATGAGATCTGTCGATGCATTAAGGGGCTGTAGTGGGCCCCACCCACCATTAAAAGTAAAAATCATTCTTTATAAATATATTCATAACAAGATAAATACTCCTTTACACTATCCATATAGAATAGAGCATACAGATTCATTAATATTTCCTCAGTCAAAAAAACATTCAAAATAAATACCGTATATAAAGTGTTATACGACTTAGAAAATAATCATTTCCATGATATGATAATTTGGAAATTTAATGGAATATAATTTCAATTTAAAAGGGATCTCAAATGGGCAGTAGGTATGCCACATAAGAAAGGGTAGTTGCACAGTACTAAGCAAGTCACAACGAAGTGAAAATTGCGACAAAGCTTGTTACCACGTTGTAATCAATCGAGTCGTATGACTAAAAGTTAATAAACCCCAAATAAATCACACAATACAATGAATATAAATATAATAATTATTATATATATATAATGGTAGTACACTTATACTACATATAAGAAATAAGGGGCGAACAATGGAAATCCCATAGAATCGAAAGTGAGATGAGAAAACCCCTTACAAAATTTTGGCATGGTAACAAGTGTTCTTCAGAGGGATTAATGAGAGGTAAAGGGGTATCACATTATTTATATATCATAAGTTAAGTATGGTGGAGGTGATAAAACATACACCATCATTAGGTATTAAAAATAAAAGGGCACAACATAAGGGAGATTCTTGAAAAAAGTGAGAGCGAGGATCCCTTACCTTAAGCTCGATGGTGTTATTGATTGTTCTTAACAACCTTAATAATCAAATTTTGATTAATTAATTAATAAATAAAGAACCTCATAAAGTTTAAATTGACATGATAAATCCTTATTCAGTTCATTAATTTCCTTTTTGATGGGTTTAAGAAATTCAATTTTATTGTTTGGGATGTATTTTCTTACTTGGTTTTCATGATTCGTTTACTTGTTTTCATGAATGGATGTTCATTTGAAATGTGGTTAAAAATCGAAAATCCTTAATATATCTTATTGATGACATTATATTGATATAATTGTTCTTATAATTATTTTGTGTATATACCATGATGATGACTCATTCGATGAGTTAATGATAAACCCTTGAATTTGGATTGGCGGTTTTGTGCACAATGAACTTGTTTGGTTTTCTTATTCCATTTTATGAGTGTATAAGGATTATAGAACATTAAACATGATAATATATATATATTATGATCTGGATCAACCATTTAATAGGTTTCATGACTAATCTTGAAGATAGTAATGCAAATTGAAAACCCGTCATCCTTGAGTGTGATAAATTAACTCATCTCAGACCGTGTTTGCATTTATAGTATAAAAGGAGGGGAAAAAGAGAGATAAAAATGAAATATTCCATTATAAAATTGAAAATATAGTACTTTTATGGTATAGGTTTTATGATTTAATTTGTATGAGGTGAGGTGAGAAGAGATAACAGAATAATGGAACTTGTAAAAGGAATAGAAATAAAAAGGAATAGAGGTTCACCTCTTGAGTACTCCTCTTTGAGAAACTCCTTAAGACCTTTGATTTTGGACTTTTGGTGAGACCATAAGGTATTGGAAGTGGGGGAGGAGTTTAGGGAGATATTTGAGCAGAATTTAGGAAATACTTGAAGCTTGAGTAGTGTGGGAGGAAGAGGGGTGAGGGGTGGTTTATATAGTGGAGGGGAGGGGAGTTTTCTTGATATTATAATCATTAATTTATAATTTCTTCTCCAGACAAGCAATATTTAGTATTCCATGACTTCTAATAGTAATAAGAGAATGTGAAATCTAGATTTGGGTTCTTACATCACCCATTATTCTAGGAATAGTTAATTTAATTTATAATGTATTTATACGGAAAATTAATGTATTTTTCTATTCATTAAAAATTCAAGTATTTCAGAAAAATACCAAAAATTCATCCTAACCATATTTTTATGTGTAGAATCCAAAAATGAAGTTCATTTTTAACGAATTATTTTCTAAATACTATTAATTAAATATTTAATTAAAATCATTATTTAATCAAAAAATATAAACACTTAAAATATTCATCTTCATTTTTAAGGTTCCTAAATCCTTTGATACATTCATGGGTATGGATACCATTCATAAAATTCACATTACTGTTCATAAGGGAAAGATACTATTAATAATGGTAGGTTACTATTCATAATGGTAGGTTACTATTCACTGAAAATTAAGTCAATTCTATCAGACTCTAAATATCATCTTGAACACATCCGTGTATGTCAGATTTTCCAACTTCAAATCACAGAACATGAAAATTTAAGTTTAATGTCTAGGTTATGACTATCTCCTATAAATACCCATGTTTTGTTCCATAGAAGCTCAATTATTCATGAAATATAGGCAATTACTAGAATGTATTTATGAGAAACAAACCATACAATGTTTGGGGTGTTACATTATTCCCTCCTTCAGAAATTTCATCCTTGATATTTTTCATTTATAAAGACCTTAAAAAATATTTTGGGGTTCCTATTTATAACATCCTCAAGTTCCCATGTTGCTTCTTCCATATTATGGTTTCTATAAAGAATTTTTACTAGACATGTTTTCTAATTTCTCAATACGTTATCCCTTGTGTCGAGAATCCTAATAGGCTCTTCATAGTATGATAAATTAGGTTCCAGTTCGATTTATTCATAGGTGAGTATATGCTTTGGGTTTGGAATGTATTTCTTCAACAATGACAAATGGAACACATCATGAACTTTGGAGAGACTTGGAATCATTAAAAAAAATTAAGCTAAAACTCATATTCTTTCCAGAATTTATAATGGCCCGATGTACCAGGGGCTCAATTTACCTTTCTTACCAAACCTTAAGATACCTTTCTATGATATACTTTCAGAAAGACATGATATCCCACTTGGATCTCAAAATCCTTTATCCGGTTGTCATCAAAACTCTTCTTCCAACATTGGGATGCTTTAATATGGGCTTCGATTGTCTTCAACTTTGTTGTGGTCTACTCAATATGTTCTATAACTATAAGTTTCCTCTCACCAACTTCTTCCCAACAAGTTGGAGTTCAATATGTCTTTCCATTTAATGCTACATTGGAGCCATTTTAAAACTAGAATGGAAACTATTATTGTAGTAAAATTTCACCAATGGTAAGTATTGATCCCACATACCTTCGAAATCAAGATATCATGATCTTAACATGTCTTATAGAGTTTGAAAAGTTCTTTCAGGCTGTCTGTCGGTTTGGGGGTGATAAGCAGTACTCATATGAAGCTCAGTATTCCATGCCTTTTGGAGACTTTCATAGAATTTTGATGTAAACTGGGGATCTTGATCAGACATAATCTATACATGTGTACTATGAAGTCTTACAACTTCATTAATATAAATTCTTTCTTGGCACTCAAGTGGTAAATCCTCTATTGTAGAAAGGAAATGTGCTATTTTTTAGATGATCAACAATTACCCATATTTCATCATTCCTTCTAGGTGTTATCAGTAGTCCGGTGAAAAAATCCATCGTAATTTAATCCCACTTTTACATAGGAATAGGTAGAGGTTGTATCACTCCTCTTGGATGTTGTCTATCTTCCTTCACTTGTGGAAAAACTTGACACCTTGACATGTAGTCATCAATTTACCACTTCATATTATTCCACCAAAAATATTCCTTCAGATCTCTACACATATATGTGATACCCGAGTGTATAGAGAAATTTGAGCTATGAGAATCATCTAATAGTTCTATTTTTATCTCAGGTACTGATGGAATGCATAAACTCTTCCCTAATTTCACAACTCTTTCTTCATACATGAAGTCTTCCAATCTCCCATCCTTGACCACATTAATTATCTTGTGAAGATTCTCATCATCAGATTGAGAGCTTTTTATATTCTCTAATAAAGATGGTTTAGTAATCATTTTAAAAAGGAAAGATGTTTCCCCTTCCTTAACAATTCCCAAATCCATCATTAGTAGATTCATGAATATAGTATCTCTTTCAATCCTCATTTGGGTCAGGAGTCCGTGATCTTTCCGGATAAATGCATCTGCCATCTTATTTTCCTTTCCTGGGTGGTTGTGTATTGAATAATCGTAATCATTGAGTAACTCAATCCATCTCATTTTCCTCATGTTGAGTTATTTTTGTGTGAAAATATATTTCAAGCTCTTATGGTCTGTATATATCTCACATCTTTATTTGTAGAGATAATGTATGCATATTTTCATAGCAATGATTATGGTTGATAACTAAAGATCATGAGTTGGATAATTTCTCCAATGAGTCTTCAACTATCTTGATGCATAAGAAATAACTTTATCATTTTGTATAATGATACAACCTAGTATATTCTTTGATTCATCGATGTATATAAAAAATCCCTCATTTCCAGATGGAAGATTCAAAATTAGATCATTTTATAGTCTTCTTTTCAATTAATCAAACCATTCTATACATTATTCTGTCTATACAAAATTAACCACTTTGCGTGTGAGCTTAGTTAGTGGGTTAGCAAAATTATGAACGAAATACCGATAGTAACATGGTATGCCAATAAAACTACATACCTCAACTATGTTTGTTGGAATGGGCCATTCATCGATTGCCTATGACTTCCCAGGATAAACTAATATTCCATCCATAGAGACAATATGACTATGAAAAGAAACTGATTGAAGCCAGAATTTGCACTTGCTAAACATCCCATATAACTCTTTTCTTCCAAGAGTTTTCAGAATAATCTGTAAGTGATTTTCATGGCCTTCATATATTTTTTAGTAGACCAGAATATCATCAATTAATTCCACAAATAGTTATCAAGATATTCATTGAAAACTCTATTCATTAAATCCATGAAAATAGAGGGTGCATTAATCAGTCCAAAAGGCATCAATGTAAACTCGTAATGCACATACCAGGTTCGAAATGATGTCTTAGGAATATATTCCTTCCAAACACATAGCTAATGATATCCAGTTCAAAGATCAATCTTTGAAATTTATTGAGATCTATGAAGTTGATCAAATAAATCATCAATCTGGGGTAGAGGGTACTTATTCTGTATTATAATAGCATTGATTTCCCTGTAATTAATACATAGCCTCATAGATCCAAATTTCTCCTTGAAAAAGAGAATAGGGAATCCCCATGGAGAAACACTAAGTCAAAGAAATCATTTTTTACTCAATTCCACTAGTTGTTTCTTTAACTCAACTAATTCCACTGTGGCCATTCTATAGAGAGTCTTTGATATAGGTCTTGCACCAGAAATTAAATTGATATAGAATTCAACTTACCACTCTAGAGGATGTCTAGGTAAATACTATATAAATAAATCAATGTATTCTTACACTATATGAACATCTTTAAATTGAATATTTATTTCCTCTCCCATATATATTGGTTTATCTTCTTCTCCAAGTATTGCATTTAGTTGAGTAACTGGGGGTGGATCTAGATAAGAATCTGCTGGTGAGGTCTCTGCTCTAAAGATAAGGGATTCTACACAATTTTCAAAAAATTTAACTTCCTTATTCTTACAATAAATATTCACATTATAATTTGACAGAAAATTCATACTGATAATTATATGAAATCTAGTCATTGGTATGATGATAATGCTAGCATAAAAAGCACATTTTGGTGTACTAAGGGGGACTAATCGACATGCCTTTGTAGGAATGATACACCCCCTATGAGTTTTTACTGATAACTCCTTTATTAAATCAAATTGGTCATATCTAATTTTCTTGGAAAACATTGAAGATATAAATGAATGCAATGATCCAGAATCAAATAATGTGTTGGCTAAGTTTGAGGAAACTATTAAAGTACCGGCCACCACATCATTAAGAACATCAACTTCCATGGTTTTAATCACATAAGCTCTCCAATTATCTCTTTTCCTTTTCTGAGGAAAGATTCATTGGAGCGTAGGACACTCATTTCAATAGTGTCTCATATCTATACAATTGTAGCATTAAACATCATTGAATTGTTTCTTCCCCTTGCATTCATTATATCGATGAAACCTTTTCCACACTTATAGAAGAATCCCATGCCATTAAAACATTTCCTGAGATGATTCTCTCCACATTTCTCATATAATGGGAATTTCTTCATTCCCCTATTCTTCTTTGGTGATTCTCCTTTCCCTTGGTTATCAGAGTACCAATTTTTAATCGTGGTTTCCCTTGAAGAAATTTAATCTAGGAAATTCCTTCTATGTTTTTATTGCAATTGATAAAATTTCATCATATGATAAAAAAGTTTGAGAAGCTAGTGCCCTTTGAAGACTGGGCTGAAGACCATCAAATAAATGATCAATTTTTCAGCCAAGTCACATACATAATCTAGGGAATACATGGCTAGCCATATGAAGGTAGCCTCATCTCTACAACACTATACTTTTCCCTTTTCCTTAAGCCAATGAATTTCCTCTTCATTTTTGGTCATTGATCATGAGGGAAATATTTTTCAAAGAATATTTACGTAAAAGTCCTCCATTCCATATCCTCTATTTCTTCTTCCTCCATGGTATTTTTGATGAAAGACATCTATTGATCTGCGTCACCCTTGAGACAATATACTGCCAGCACTACCTTCTCATTTTCATTGCATCTTAATTCCATGAATATATTTTCATGTGACTTGATCCACTGATTAAATACCATCAGATTAATAGTCCCACTAAAATATGGGGGCTTCTGTAGCATGAAATTATCCAACATAGGTGTAGCATAATTATTCATCACAACCTAAGTACACTATCTCAATATGTTCATAATCAGATCAGCTCCGACATTAATTGTGTTGACATACTCAGTGGAGAAATCCATACATTTCCACAATTATTGATTCCCCTTCTTCCATTAGATTCCATTTATAAAAAATGGCAAACACTATATTATTTTATGAATCTAAAATAGAAAATAACTTAACATAGATTGAAACTCTATGCATATCTAATCTCATAAACAAGGTTTCCTTGAAGAAAAATTTACATTTCAATCCTTCATAATGATTTGTAAAGTTTATATGAATTACCCTAAGCATATCCCTCGGGAGTGTCATAACCAAGAGTGCAGAAAGGCCCATTGTCTTGTACCTGGATACCCCGGGTCAAGCCCGAAACTCTTTTTCAGAGCTTTCACTCTTCGGTACATCTATGCAAGAGCCACCTCTACCTGCACATATCTTTATAGGGATGTATTTCATGACAGATCTACATAATCTTTTCCTTACCAAAATACCGGGGCGTTCTTGTATGTTTGTCCTAAAATACTAACTTAGGGATTTGTTCCCTAATCTTCATTTTCTAATCTAGTTCCCATGTTTGATACTAAATTTCCTCTAATACCAACTGTAACACCCCAACCCCTATAGACCAGAGCCCATGCATTACTTGTTATATTGGCATGGTTAGAAGGAATGAAATCCACAAGGAACGATTAGTGTAGTAGTCTTGAAGAAACTAGATACATAGATGCAACTCAAATTACATTGCAAAGATAACAAAATACAACACATAATAACAACTTAATAAAATTTCACCCACATAAAATCAATAAGTGAACTCCCATTCATAACCTACTGAAGGTAAAAAAATGAAAGGGGTGAGATCAAATGCTCAGTAAGTGTTAAAAATGGCAGAAGTAGGAATAAATAATAACTAAATCATAAATTTTTTACATAATCAATATTGCATGGTGAATAAATGAAAAGCTCATGCCATTAATAAACTAAGAATGAAACTGCATCCATAGATTTTGTCATAGTGAAAAACTCATGGATAGTAATAACTGATAAAGAATAAATAGAATTCTTATTTATTGGACGTCATGTATCTAGCACATGATACCATAATAATGTTAAAATAGTTTAGTTCTGTGGGTAGAAACCCATCTGATTTTGGGAAAAAACTCAAAGGGTTTGTCACCAACTGATTTGTCTCATGAGACGTATCGATGCATCGAGCGGATGTAGTGGGCCCCACCCGACGATACATGTCCAAATAATTCTTTATACATAGATTCAGAACAAGATCAATATTCCTTTACATTATCTTTATAGAATAGAGGATACAGATTCATCAATATTTTCTCAGTCAAAACAACATTGAAAATAAATACCGTATGTAAAGTGGTATACAGCTTAGACAATAGTCATATACGAGAATATGGGAATTTAAATGGAATATAATTTAAATTTAAATGTTATATCAAATGGGAATTAGGCACACCACATAAGAATGATTAGGTTCCCAATACTAAGCAAGTCATAACAAAGTGAAAATTGAGACAATGCTCCTTACCATGTTGCAATCAATTGAGTAGTATGACCAAAAGTTAATAACCTCCAAATGAATCAAAGAATACAATGAATATAAGTAGAATCATGATAATATATATCAAATGGCAGTACACCTATACTGTATATTATAAATAAGAGTCCAACAATGGAAATCCCATAGAATTGAAAGTGAGATGAGAAAACCCCTTACAACATTTCAGCATGGTTACAAGTGTTCTTGCAAGGGCTTAATAAGAGGTAAAGGGGTTTCCCATTATTTATAAATAATAAGGGCAGTATGGGGGTGGTTTAAAAACATACCCCATAATTAGGTATTAATAATAAAATGGCACAACATATGGGAGATTCTTGAACAAAAGTGAGAGAGATGATCCCTTACCTTAAGCTCGTAGGTGTTCTTGATTGTTCTTAACGACCTGAATAACCAAATTTAGCTTCATTAATTAAGAATTACATAACCTCATAAACATTTAATTGATATGTGATAACTATATTAAGTTCATTAATGGCCTTTTTGAAGGGTTTAAGAGATTCAATTTTATTGTTTTGGGAGCATTTTCTTACTTGGTTTCCATGATTCATTTACATGTATTCATGAATGGAATTTCATTTGAAATGTGGTTAAACATCCAGAATAATTAATATATCTTATTAATGAAATTATATAGATATAAATGACCTTATAATGATTCTGTTTATATACCATGAGGATGAATCATTCAATGATTTAATAAAAAACCCTTGGATTTGTCTTGGTAGTTTTGTGCACAAGGAACTTGTTTTGTATTATTATTCCATTTTATGAGTGTGTAATGATTCCAGAACATTAAACATGATAAATTACATATATTATGATCTAGTTAAACCATGGAAAAGGTTTAAGGACTATTCTTGAAGATAGTAATGCAAATTGGAAACTCGTCTTCCTTGAGTGTGATAAATTAAGACAACTCGGATGGTGTTTGCATTTATAGTATAAAAGGAGGGAAAAAAGAGAGATTATAATGAAATATTACATTAGCACAATTAAAATCCCATACATTTATGGTAATATAATTATCATGGCCTTTAGATGAGGTGATATGATAAGAGAGAACAAAATAATGGATCTTGTAAAAGTAATTGAAATAAAAAGGAAGAGAGGTTCACCTCCTGAGTACTCCTCTTTGAGAAACTCCTTAAGACCTTTTATTTCGGACTTTTGGTGAGAACATAAGGTATTGGACATGGGATTGGATGTTAGGGATATATTTGAGCATAAATTAGGTATTTCATGAAGCTTGAGTGGTGTGGGAAGAAGAGGGGGTGAGGGGTGGTTTATATAGTAGAGGGGAGGAGTTTTCTTAATATTATAATCATTAATTTATTATTTATTCTCATGAAAATAAATATTGAGTGTTCCTTGAATTAGAATTTAAATTAGAGCATGTGATCTCGAGATTTGGTTTCTTACATCAGTCATGATTCTAGGAATAGTTAATCTAATTTATAATGTATTTATACGGTAAATTAATGTATTTTACTATTCACCAAAAAATCAAGTATTTCAGAAAAATACCAAAAATTCACCCTTAACATTTTTCGATGTGTAAAATCAAAAAATGAAGTCCATTTTTCAAAAATAATTTTCTAAATATGGTTAATTAAATATCTAATTAAAATAATCATTTAATCGAAAAATATAAACACTTAAAATATTCATCTTCATTTTAAAGGTGTCTAAAATTATTTATACATTCATGGGTATGAATACCATTCATAAAAGTCATATTACTATTCATAAGGGTAAGTTAGTATTCAATAGGGTAGGTTACTATTCATAAGGATATGTTACTAATCATCAAAAATTAAGTTAATTCTATCAGACTCTAAATATCATCCTGAACACCACTATGTATGGTAGATTTTTAGAATTCCAATCGCAGAGCTATAAAATATAAGTTTAATGGATAGGTTATGACTATATACAATAAATACCCAAGTTTTGTTCCATAGAGGCACAATGATTCATGAAATATAGGCTATAACTAGAATGTAATTAAGAGAAACATACCATAAAATGTTTGGGGTGTTACACTATGAATGTATGGATTTTAAAAAATCTAAATTGGGTTTCATAATGGAAGGATTTGAAACATGGAAACTTTGGGTATTTTGGAAATGTTATCTTGGGAAATCTTGGTTGTGAGTGTTTCAATGTATTGAATTTGAAAATGTTATGCCTTTTCTTGTTAAGAGAGTGGGACTTACAAATGTTTTGTGTTGATAGAAATAGAACCGTGTTGGCACTGTAGAGACCAACCAGAGGAGACTTCTAAGAATAAGGTTGTACTTGAGCCTCAGTTGAACCAAAGGCTAGTGCAGAGTATAGTGAAATCATTCCAAGATGTGGAAGGTGCAAATAAAATGGACGAAATGAAGCTTGTGGATTATACGGTTCAGTATCAATAACAGAATCCACCCATCTTTAAGGGTTATTTCGAGCCGTCCAAATCCATTTTTTGATATTTTCTAAAAGACTCTTTAAGGTTATGTGGTAACTGTACATCAAAGGATCAAAATACTCCACCATAATACAAAGAATCACCACATTCCAAAATCTATAGAAAACCATCACGTCGCGCTTCTTCACCAAAGCACATCGCCACAAACATCAAATTCAAATTTCAAAGTCATAAAAACTTCTTTCAGACCACATGCCAACCGCATCATTTTTGGTTGAACCAAGATACACCTCGAGTCATGTAATTCTCTCACCTGCCTCGATTCGAGCGGACGAAAATCCGACGTCCTGTCACCTCCATCATCATCGCTCCTTAGAACCACCACCTTTATTGATGCCACTATCGTTACCGGAGTATCCTTCATTGTCATCACTGTCCACTACCGGAAGCACCATCCTCATATCGCTAGCTAGGCTCCGTCACTATCTATGCATGAAAACACCACCACCAAAGACTTCAAACTTCATGCCTCATCACCGCCAGCCACTCTGAACCAAACACTGACGACAATCACCCTAAATCTAGCCACATGAACACAAGTCCCAAAGGACTGTGGAGACCACCAAGCTGCTTCACCTAAGAGAGATTGAAGGTAACCTGGAACCAGAGAAGAGAAACAGGATGATAGAGGCATGAAGAAATGCTGGAGAGACCATGAAATAGCGCCATTGCTTCACCTTCTCCAGTATCACATCCATTCGAGCATCACCATCATGTTGCTAAAATCAATAGCCATAAACACCATCATCCATCCAAAACCAACTACATCAAAGATCTCCCACCAAAAACAACCATAGTGGGGGTGAACTAAGGGAACCTTCTGGGAAACCCTGACCAAATGAACGCACCTGCCAAAGCTTACATCCAACCTCCGAAACTGGCCAACAAAGAGAGTGGTGAAAGGATCATGAAGCCAGAGCAACGAAGGGTTCAGGAAAGGCTTAAACTGATAAGAAATCAATATAATCACCAACCTAATAGATCACCAATCGACATACCAACCACAATTCCCAAATCCTCTGATTAACCATCACTGCTAACCAACTAGGAGAGCATCAAAGGGTCCAAAATCCAGAGCCACTGTTAAATATGGCCAAGAAACTATAGGGAAAGAACGAACTCGACCGGACTGCCTACCCCTTCTGGTGAAGCCACCGCCAAGAAGAAGCTCCACCTAAAACAAAAATAGATAAAATCCACCAACCAGAAGAAAACCCCAAAGTATGCAAGGACCAAGGATGAAAGGGGAAGAAGGAGGGGGGGGGGTGAGGCCAAAGAGTGGTGCGCCAGCCACCCCAACTACAAAACCACTAAGGAACCCTGGCTTCACGGAAGTGAGGGAATGTTGTAAGATCTTTCACTTTAGTAGTGGGAACTGGTAGTCCAAGCTGGGATAGACCAAGGTGTGACATGGTAGGGTTTTGATGAATTTTTTAATGAAAATTCTTCACTCATACACACATAATTCATCGTAAAATCGATTTATTTTATTTGAATCAAGGGAACATATCAGTAACGGAATATGCAGATAATTTTATGAACATAGTGCGGTTTTCACCTGAGGTGATAGGTAACACATCATTGAAGGCACAAATTTTTAAGTTGGGTTGAAGTAGGAAATTCGGTCCATGATAATGGTGCAGTGTATAGATGATTACACGATAATGGTGAATCGAGATATGGTGGCTGAGTGAGATCTTTTGGGGGATACAGACGGGTGAAGCATGTTGGTACCCATGGGAAATAGTGGGAACATGAATGCTGGGATCAAACTGAAGAGGGACACTTATTTCCAAGGTGGGAGTATGACATAGAATCTGATAGTTGGATTGGTGAATCTTCCTCCAAATCTTCAGAGTAGGTTGGGATGCTTTTAGTGTGGCTCTATGGGACACATCAAGTGGTATTGTATGGAAGAAACTCGAGAATGTCATAACTATAAGTAGATGGGGCATATTCAGTGGTATTTTCATAATGATACATGGTCAGGTATTCGTGACACTCCTCAGGGGTTGCAGGAGTCCTATTCCTTGACTGGACGAAGGCAACAACATACTCCTCGTTAGCAGATCCATTTTAGTCATGGTGATTATAGAAATACCTTGACACCTATATAGTGTAATAAAGAGAAGAGTGTGTAAAGAAAGAAATTGTGTGATGCTGAATAGGTTGTGATGGACGATCCATCAGTACCATCCATGATGAGAAGTATAATTATTTTTAATTCCACGTTGATGCAAGCATTGTTTGATACAGGTGCTTCCCATTATTTTATTTCATCTTGTTTTGTTAGTTATATGGGTTTAACTATGGAAATGATGCCTTCATTTTTGATACTTCAAACTCCTCTGGGGAAAAGAGAGTGTCGAGCTTTCCCGTGTAGAGCGTGTTGCTTAGTTGTGGATGACATTGAATTGATGTGGGATTTCTCAATCATTGAGATGGATGCATATGATATTATCCTGGAAATGGATTGGTTGGAAATGTTTAAGGCCCACATCGATTTATATGTGCGAGCGATTAGTTTTACAAAAGAGGAAGGTGTGGAACACCTCTTTAGAGGAAAGAATAATGAAAAACTGGGTGAAAAAGATTTTTTGGATCTGGCTATTGGAAAGATCTTGAATCAGTTAGCCTATTTTTCATTGGAATCAATTGATGGTGTCAAGAAGAGTGTTGTTATAGTAGTTGTGGATAATTTTATAGATGTATTTTTCTAATTAATTATCTGTATTTCCACCTATGAGAGAAGTGGATTTCACAATTGATCTAATTCCAGGAACTAGTACTATCTCACTCCCATCTTATTGAATGGATCCAAAAAAATCATAGGAATTAAAGGTGCTGTAAGAGGAGCTAGAAAAAGGGGTTCATCCAGACTAGCTTCTCTCCATGGGTAGTGTTATTTCTATTTGTGAAAAAGACTGATGGAACTTTGATGCTCTTTGTGGATAACCATAGACTTAATCAGGTTATGATAAAGAACTGTTATCCACTTCCCCACATTGATGATTTGTTTGACCAGTTGAGGGGAGCTCATTTGTTCTCCAATATTGAATTGAGGACAATATATCATCAATTGAGGGTGAGGTAAGAGGATATTCCCAAAACAAATTTCAGAAGTAGATATGACCATTATGATTACATGGTTATGACCATTGGTCTAGTTAATGCACAAACATTTTTCATTACATTAATTAATTAGATATTTCCTAGATATCTTTTGTGGTGGTATTTGTTGATGATATACTGGTGTATTCGAGAACAAGGGTGGATCATGATCAACACATTGAGATAATGTTGGGGTTCTTGAGGTGTAGAGACCCGAATCTTGATGTAAATAAACATTACATTACTTTTACGGAATACTTATTACATAGTAAAAACCAACACTGAAGGACCGTAATAGTTTAGTGTCTTTGGAAACTCGGAACATAATCTTCTAATCGTGGTGAAAGATCTTCAACATCTCCCATAAGGATCTTCCCCTTTTATTTTCTTACCTAAAACCTTTCTTTAAATCCTGGGGAAAAGAAAACATATAAAAGGGTGAGCTCAATTGCACAGTAAGGGTAAGCATGGATAAAATAAAAAAAATCACATACATTTGAACTGCAAAACATGAACATAATATTTAAACATCAAAATCTTGAGAAATGACACAAATCATGGTAGTACGTAACGCATAGATCCTAAAGAAACATTAAGCATGATAAAATAGCATGGGAATAAAACATGTAATTATGGAAACCATTAAGCACGTGTTATGATTTACATAGTAGCCAGGACATTGCTGCCAAGACCATCTTAGTGGACAAAGTCCATTTCTGAATCGAGTTCACTCATCGTTTCAGTCCTATAACACTGAACCGGATTAACTTACCATTCCAGCCATGTCTATCTCATGAGATATAAATCATTACCCAATCCATTGGAGGGAGATATAGGTCCCACCCATCTCATAATGAAATCATTCGTACTTGTTCCACAATATAAACTTAAAACATTCATCATAACCCAAAGAATAAAATGGGTTTCATAAAAATCATCCCATCATCTCATAATCCATATAAAACAAATGGAAATTTCATCATAAGAAATTTGAAACCATGTAAATCATAGAAAAATTAAACTTGAAACATACACAAATGAAATAATTCCATCTTATATGGAAAATGGTTTTGATAAAACACTTGAAAGGAATTCTTGAGGAAAATATCCTTTCTTCTTCCAAATCATTCTATTTTCACAAAATGTCATGCAATTTTAAAATAAAAGGATTTTGTTGAAAATAGTCATGAAATATTTTGGAGGACTCTTCACTAAAATAAGTCTATATAAATCTGTAAAAATCAGTTCGTGCCGTATAAGTTAAAAAAACATTCTTCACTTACTTTTGCCAGAAAAGTCAAAAAAGTACCTCGTAACGTAAACAAAATAGAGATTCATTACATACCATGTAGTAATAGTCAAAATGGGTAAAAAGGACTTTAAACAAACATGAAAAAAAATTTATAAAACATGGACATGGATGATAACAATAACCCCAGTAAATACTTACGAATAAGAAATCTCGGATAAAAATGAGATTTGCAAAATTATCCCTTACCTTAGGTCCGATATGCTTCGTACGTATCTGAACCTACTTTATAATGATTTAAATAATATCATTGATTTATTACAGAATCATATACATTGTTATGATATCATATATGTTTCAGTTATGACATTATATGACCCGTTCTTTTGTAAATTCCATGTTACAGAGCGTTTTGGGTAAAATCGTTTCATCTGTCGTCCGTGTTTTGACTTGTAATTATTCATATGATTACATAGATCAGGATTACTTAATTCCAGAATATAAAAAATGATTTATATATAATATATATTCATAATATACATATATATAATAGATCGATAAATGGAAAGAAATACAACATTCATGGAGACGGTAGGTCGTACGTACGCATGGAAGTTGTTTTCGTTTCCTCATTGAATAGAATGGAATTAATTGGATGACATACATATATATACACATAAATATAGTATCATTATTATGTAATATATTTAATGATTACTTATTATATATACATTATAATCATTTATGAAGGGTTAATCATTGAGAATGAATCTCATCGCGTTGTGGAGACGGTATTCCGTACGTACGCACGAGCGATGATATCATTCCCATGATCGTGGAATTTTATTGGAGTGTATGTATACTATAAAAGAATAAATCTATCTTTAAAATAATTATATATAGTTATTATTTACACCATTATACCCATCCAAGTAAGGTGGTGGTGGAAAATAGATTACACCACAGCGTGGAGACGTTATTCCGTACGTATGCACGCGCGGTGATTTCGTTTTCTGTAGGATGGATAGATGGTGAAGTAGGGTTGTTTTATACATATAATAACATATCAGTATATTATTGATACTGATGTTATTACTTCATAATGAAACAACCTAATAAGAAGAATTGGAATAAGAAATAAATTTGAAAGAATCGGTAACGGACATTAGCTCTTCTTTAAAGCGCCTCTTTGAGACCTCCTCTTAGGGCTCTAAAATTGGTATTTGAAGATAACCTGGACCTCTAGGATGTTTATAAGGATGCGGAGAAGAGAATTTTATAGGGGTTAGCCGATATTTAATGATCAAAATGGTGTGAGGAAGAGAGGGAGGAGGTGCCCTTTTATAAGGAAGGAGAGGGGAACCTTTTGAAAAGCTAAAAATATTATTTTATTATAAAGTCATATTCGGTTTTTAATAGATCCAAATTGATTTATTTCGATGATAAGGTGGGTATGGGTCGAAATACTCTCATCCAATATAATTTAGACAAGTTTAGGTCATTATATTAACCTTAAAATTTAGTTTTAACTCTTAGTTAATTAGATTGACATTTACCATGTCATATTGTATTATTATATTATATAGTTAATAAACTTACCATATACATCCAAGAGACCCCATAGTGGTCCATTATTGATATACCTATCATTATATAAGTATCTTGGACGAACCTTATATTTTTAGGAATATAATAACAATTAATAATATAATATTTGTTCTAAAAACTATTTTATGTCAATTTTGATAGTATTTGGAAATTGATTTTTGTGAAAATGATATCAGAATGATTAGTTACAAAATATTTAATTAAATCAATAATAGCATGTCATATTAACATATAAAATTAGTGTAATTCATAAAAAGCTTCAAATTACATTTATTTGGGTATTTATAACATCAATTGTGTCAATATTTCATAAATAAGATAATTACTACATCATATTTGTGTCATAAATAAATTAAATTATTTAATGTACAAAAATTATAAATAAAATACCATTATGTAATAAATGTTTTTATCTTTCTAATGAATATTTATAGTCTAATTTATCTTATGTATAACCTTATATTAAAAATGATTTACTTATTAAACATTGATTTTAACTATTTAAACCCTTCTTTAAATAAATTAATATTAAATGTACTAATATAATCCATGTGGGCCTAAATGGTCATATTTTATTCTTAAGGTTTTTTTTGGCCTAATTACACTTATCCAATAAAATTAGGATATGTGTTAGGGTAAATATAATAACATTTTTACCCTTAATTACCCTATTTACTTTTAACCGTGGTAAAAAAAGTAAAAAGTTACTATTCATCAAAAATTATTTTCATCTCATTGAACCACATTTTAGTCCTTGATATAAACTGTGTCTCTCGGATTTTTGAAATTCCACTCACAGAAGCAGTAAAATTACGTTTTATGAAAAATTCCGTTTTTTTAACTACCACTTAGTGGTTTCACTATTCATCAAAAACTGAAAGTTTCCAGAAAAATACAAAAAATTAGGCCTAAGATATATTTGATATTATGAATTCAAAAATGATGCCTATTTTACCAAATTCAAAACATATTAGTTACATTAATTAATTTAAAAATTAATTCCCATCGTCAAAACATATAGCATGTTCTTAAGAGATAATAACTATCAAAAGATTGACACTTGTTTATGTTTGGTTTAAATGTGAAATTACATCCAATGACCAAAATTGTATTAAATTGTTAAAATATAATCTAAATATACTTTAAAACCACTCAAATTAATAATTTATCACTACTAATTATTTCGATTAAAAAGTTGTTTTTAATTAAAAATTATTAATTTTCACAATTCATCAGAATATGAAAGTTATCCGAAATGTACCAAAATTTCACCCTAATCTAATTTCGATATTCCAAATCCAAAAATGAAGTCCATTTTGAAAGATAAAATTTATGAAATTTCAAAAAGTGGGTATTAATGTTCATAACGGCTAGTTCACAATAATATTATAATAACATCCCGTTTAGTGAAACTCGGTATTGCGTACTACACACGCTATCGAGGAAGGTCGTGATTGCGTGTAATGCAAGGAAAGTCAGGGATTCATGTTGTTCAAACTCCTTTTGGTGTAGCGTACAACACAAGACATTAATTAAAAAGAATATTTTTCATAAAATCTCGGGGTGTTACATTCTACCCCCCTTAAAATGAATTTTTCCCTTGAAATTCGTCAGGGTTATAAATGGTTTACTACTCAAAAGATTATTTAATAGAAACCCACATCGTAAAAAGGAATACCAAAACTTGTCTTTAAAAAATTAATGTATGAAAAGTAACGGTTACCCAAATTAACTAATCACTGGGTTTTCACGTAGAAGAACATAGGTGAAAATATGGATATGGAAGAACAATCTAACCATAAAGTTATGATGGAGAGTGGTAGAGAACATGGATATGAAAAATCCAACATTAAAAAAGAAATACATTTGTGATGATCTAGGGTACCATCTAATTCATCGGATATAAGGGCACTAGGACAACATTTTTGGTCTTCAAGATCATTTCCTTAAATTTGAAGAATTTGAATTAGAATAAATACTTACTTTATTTTGGTACAATCTCACTGTTTTTCGTGACTTGACCAATTTACACTTCATATCTTAAAGAAATGAAGTTGAATTTGTTATTTCTAATGTTTTATTAGATTATGTGATAGAATGATGGGTCATTCCATCTGTTTCAAACAAAAGGTTAGCAAAAGTTATTAAATATACATAAGTCGATCTATAGTGAGATTAATCATATATGGTTCCTAAAATGGACTTATACTTCATATATCATACTTATTAATATAATAAAAGTAGTTTCTACTAAATAGGGACTTCCTATAGGCCAGTGGTAGGCAATAAAGGCCAGTTGCACTTCAGTTGTGGGTTCGATTCCCACAGCCTTGTCCGACGCGATGGGTTGTCGCCCGACCTGCAGGTTGTCCTTTTTCTAAAACTACATTACTACAACATCCCATAAATAATATCGAAAAAAGTTATATACTTAAACAATACTAACTTATGTCCAACATAATCCATTCCAATCGTTATCTAAAATACTTCGGTCCAAGCTCATAGTATAAATAAAACGATTACTTGAAATGTCATCAACCAACCATCATTTGTCCCCCATATATCTTTTTGGTCACATTCAATCATGTGAATACCTTAATCATGTATTCTCTTGAAAATACCCATTAAACCATAGTGAAAACATGAAAGATGTCAAAAGTTAACTCTTTCCACATACCAAAATCCAAAAAATCTATATACTAAAACCATGATATAACCTTCTACTTATATTAGTCATGAGATCATGAATACTATCAAACATTTAATTTTCTATTTATCCCTTCATTATGCGCATATCATCTACTTTCCAAAAATATCTAAATATCCTTTCATGGTTACTAGTACCATTCATTATACACTTTCAAAACTTAAGGAAAGGCAACAGTGTAACAATACTTAGATGTATCTTTTTTCCATAGTACCGTGATATTACTTATACAACATTACAATTGATAAACATGTAATCATTCCACTACCTTCTTAAACCATTGACCGAGCTTCAACAATTCTTTCATCTCAAATATCATTTGTAGTCTCTTCATCATCATCAACATAAATACTACCCATACGAGCATTCTTATTCTCTTCATGAGACTTTCCCTTAGGGCATTGGTTTGCATAATGCCCGTACATTCCACATTTAAAACATTTAACCATTTTTGATGTCGTAGCAATACCATTATCCTCATCCATGGTGTCAACGAAACCTTTTACTTTGCACTTACAGGCTTTATTTCCTTCTTTTCCACACCCAAATCATCTTCCAGTTCCTTTGAAATATTCTCCTTGATGCCTCTTCCCACATGATTTACATAGGGGAAATTGAACATTCTTCCCTCTATGATCATCATGAAACTCCATCTTTCTCTTATTAGCCGAGTCAAGAAACTTACCAAATTTGAGTTTATTGATCATATTATGAGATTTCTAATTCGGCATAATAATGATGTTTGGACTTCCAAATCCTATTTCATTTGGTTTCTCATGAAGAATATCATTCCATTTTCCATCATATCTTCCATTATTGTGAATCATCTTGTTTCCATCCATTTTCTAAAACCCAAAAAGAATAGTGTGAGAGGAAAAAATCATAATAAAGAGGGACTAACTTCAATATCTAACATCTTAGGATTAATCTAATATCATTACCATAATTCTAGAACTATAACCTACACTTATACATAACCTTAAGGACATCCCTAGACATACCTTAGAAATATATCTAGGGATCTCACTAAAGTTTTCGCATCCCAGTTTCCAAAGGATGGCAAATCATTTCCACTGATACCAACTGTAGAGACCCGATGCTTGACGTACATAAACATTAAATTACTTTTCCGGAATACTTATTACATAGTAAAAACCAACACTCAAGTACCATAATAGTTTAGTGTCTTTGGAATCTCGGAACATAATCTTCTAATCATGGTGAATGATCTTCAACATCTCCCATAAAGATATTCCCCTTTTGTTTTCTTACCTAAAACCTTTCTCTAAATCCTGGGGAAAAGAAAACATATAAAAGGGTGAGCTCAAATTCTCAATAAGGGTAAGCATTGATAAAATAAAACAAATCACATACATTTGAACTTCAAAACATGAACATAATATTTAAACATCAAAATCGTGAGCAATGATATAAATCATGGTAGTATGTAAGGCATAGATCATTAAAAAAACATTAAGCATGACAAAATTGCATGGTAATAAAACATGTAATTGTGGAAACCATTAAAAACATGTTATTATTTCCATAGTAGCCAAGGAATTGCTGCCATGACCATCTTAGTGGACAAAGTCCCTTTCTGAATCGAGTTCACTCCTCGTTTCAGTCCTGTAACACTGAACCGGATTAACTTACCATTCCAGCCATGTGTATCTCATGAGATATAAATCTTTACCCAATGAATTGGAGGGAGATATAGGTCCCACCCATATCATAATGAAATCATTCTTACTTGTGCCAAAAAATAAACATAAAACATTCATCATAACCCAAAGAATAAAATGGGTTTCATAAACATTATCCCATCATCTCATAATCCATATAAAACAAATGGAAATTTCATCATAAAAAAAGTGAAACCATGTAAATCATAGATAAATTAAACTTGAAACATACACATATGAAATAATGTCATCTTAGATGGAAAATGGTTTTGATAAAACACTTCAAAGGAATTCTTGAGGAAAATATCCTTTCTTCTTCAAAATCATTCTCTTTTCACAAAATGTCATGCAATTTTAAAATAAAAGGATTTTGTTAAATATAGTTATGAAATATTTTGGAGGAATATTCATGAAAATAAGTCTTTATAAAACCGTAAAAATCCGTTCGTGCCGTATAAGTTAAAAAAAACATTTTCTCATACTTTTTCCGGAAAAGTCAAAAAGTACCTCGTAATGTAAACAAAAGAAAGATTCCATACATACCATGTAGTAAAAGTGAAAAATGGGTAAAAGGACTTTAAAGATACATGAAAACACTTTTATAAAACATGGACATGGATTATAACAATAACCCCAGTAAATACTTACGAATAAGCAATCTCGGATAAAAATGAGATTTGCCAAATTATCCCTTACCTTAGGTCCAATATGCTTCGTACGTATCTGAACCTCATTTATAATGATTTAAATAATATCATTTACTTATTACATAATCATATTAATTGTTATGATATCATATATGGTTCACTTATGACTTTATATTACCCGTTCTTTTATAAATTCCCAGTTAAAGAGCGTTTTGGGTAAAATCGTTTCATTTGTTGTCCGTGTTTTGACTTGTAATTATTCATATGATTACTTAGATAATGATTAGATAATTACATAATATAAAACATGATTTATATATAATATATATTCAGAATATACATATATATAATAGATCGATAAATGGAAAGAAATACACAGTTAATGGAGACGGTAGGTCGTACGTACGCATGAACGTTGTTTTCGTTTCCTCATTGAATTGAATGGAATTAATTGGATGTCATTAATATATATATATATATAAATGCAGTATCATTATAATATCATATATTTCATGATTACTTATTATATATACTTTATAATCATTTATGAATGGTTAATCATTGAGAATGAATCTCATCACGTCGTAGAGACAGTATTCCGTACGTACGCACGAGCGATGATATCGTTCCCATGATCGTGGAATTTTATTGGAGTGTATGTATACTATAACAGAATCAATATATCTTCAAAATAATCATATATAGTTATTATTTACACTATTATACCCATCCAAGTAAGGTGGTGGTGGAAAATAGATTACACCACGGCGTGGAGACGGTATTCCATACGTACGCACGCGTGGTGATTTCGTTTTCCGTAGGATGGATAGATGGTGAAATAGGGTTGTTTCATACTTATAATAACATATCAGTATATGAGTGATACTGATTTTATTAAACAACCTAAGAATAAGAAGTGGAATAAGAAATAAAGTTGAAAGAATCGGTAATGGACATTACCTCTTCTTTGTAGCGCCTCTTTGAGACCTCCTCTTAGGGCACTAAAATTGGTCTTTGAAGAATAACAGGACCTCTAGGATGTTTCTAGGTAAGTGGAGAAGAGAATTTGGCGGGGGTTATCAGAGCTTCAAGGCTCAAAATGGTGCGAGGAAGAGAGGGAGGAAGTGCCTTTTTATAAGGGAGGAGAGGGGCACCTTTGGAAAAGCTAAAAATATTAATTTATTATAAATTCATATTGGGGTTTTAATAGCTAAAAATTGATTTATATTGAAGATAAGTTGGGGATGGGTCTAAATCCTCTCATCAAATAGAATTTAGACAAGTTTAGGTCATTATATGAACCTTAACTTTTAGTTTTAACTCTTAGTTAATTAGATTGACATTTACCATGTCACTTTGTATTTTTATATTATATAGTTAAACAACTTACCATATACATCCAAGAGACCCCCAAGTGGTTCATTAATGATAAAATATCATTATATAAGTATCTGGGATGATCCTTAGATATTTAGGAATATAATAACAATTAATAATATAATATTTGTTTTAAAATCTATTTTATGTCAATTTTGACACTATTTGGAAATTGATTTTTGTAAAAATCATAAGAGAATGATTAGTTCTAAAACCGATAATTAAATTAATACTAACATGTCATATTAACCTAGAAAATTAGTGTAATTCATAAAAAACCTCAAATTACATTTATTTGGGTATTTACAACATCAATTGTGTCAATATTTCATTAATAAGATAATTACTGCATCATCTTTGTGTCATAAATAAATTAAAATATATAATGTCAAAAAATTATAAATAAAATACCATTATGTAGGAAATGTTTTTAGCTTTCTAATTAATATTTATAGTCGAATTTATCGTATGTATAACCTTATATGAAAAATTATTTACTTATTAAACTTGGATTTTAACTATTTTAACCCTTCTTTAAATAAATTAATATTAAATGTCCTAATCTAATCCAAGTGGGCCTAAATGGTCATATTTTATTCCTATGGTTGTTTTTGGCTGAATTACACTTATCCAATAGAATTAGGACATGTGTTAGGGTAATAATAATATCATTTTTACCCTTAATTACCCTATTTACTTTTAACCGTGGTAAAAAAAGTAAAAAAGTTACTATTCACTAAAAATTATTTTCATCTCATTGAACCAAATTTTAGTCCTTTATATTATACGTGTCTCTTTGATTTTCGATATTCCACTCACAGAAGTGGTAAAATTATGTTTGATGAAAAATTCCATTTTTTAACTACCACTTAGTGGTTTCACTATTCATCAAAAAATGAAAGTTTCCAGAAAAATACAACAAATTTGGCCTAAGATATATTTGATATTATTAATTCAAAAATGATGTCTATTTTACCAAATTAAAAACATATCAGTTTCATTAATTAATTTAAAAAGTAGTTTCCGTCGTCAAAACAAATAGCATGTTCTTAAGAGATAATAACTATCAAAATATGGACACTTGTTTATTTCTGGTTTAAATCTGAAATTACATCCAATGACCAACATTGTATTAAATTGTAAAAATATATTCTAAATACACATTAAAACCACTCAAATTAATAATTTATCACTATTAATTATTTCGATTAAAAAAGTTGTTTTTAATTAAAATTTAGTAATATTCACTATTCATCAGAATATGAAAGTTGTCCGAAAAGTACCAAAATTTCACCCTAAGCTAATTTAGATATTTCGAATCCAAAAATGAAGTCCATTTTGAATGATAAAATTTATGAAATTTCAAAAAGTAGGTATTACTATTCATAATAGCTAGTTCATAATAATATTTTAATAATATCTCGTTTAGTGAAACTCGGTATTGTGTACTACACATGCTATTGAGGAAGGTCGCGATTGCGTGTAATGCAAGGAAAGTCAAGGATGCGTGTTGTGCAAGATCTTTTTGGTGTAGCAAAAAGTAGAAGTGATTAATTAAAAGGAATATTTTTCATAAAATCTCAGGGTGTTACATGAGGGATCATCAGTTATATGCCAAATTTTCAATGTGCGAATTTTTGATACATGTCGTTCTTTTCCTTGGAAAATATTATTTCTAAGAAGGGTGTCTTAGTTGATTCAGAAATTATAGAGGTTGTTATCTTCTAGAAACTTCCAAAGAGTGTATTCATTATATGGAGCTTCCCTGGTCTCATTGGCTATTATCGACGTTTTGTTCTTTATTTCTCATGATTGGTCTCATTGATGATAACATTGAAAGGGAAGAACATCCCATTTCAATGGGTTGAGCAGTGTCCGAAATGTTTTAAAGAGCTAAAGGGATGCCTTACATAATCACTAATCTTGGTTTTTCTAGAACCAGCGAAAGTGTACATGTTGTACATTGATGAATCAGGATTAGGTTTGGAACTTTCGCCCAACCTGTTCACTACATTACCACAACCAATTCCAACTTACAAAGAAACACAAAATAAGGAAACCAAAATTATTGTATTGGTATTTGAGGATTTTTAGAGAATAGTTGGTTGTCTTTTGGTAATTTATGGGTTGGGTTGATTTGTTGACATGCATCATGTAGTTATTTGATATTGGATTATTTGGTTTATTGATTATATATTAAGGGAAAATCATTCCCCAATTATTCTTGAATCCCTTGGCATTTATTTATAGCCTTTTTAACCCTGGGAACATCTCTTAAGGCCTAGTAGAAAATCACTTCCATCTCATGCCAATGAGGAAGGAATAGGTTATTAAAATCACCATCCTAGATGGGTCTTTTTGGAACAACACACATTTATCTCATTCGGAGACACACTACCAATTTAGCCACATCATCCCACATTCCCCCATCAAGGTTCTAACCTTACATATATCATGTCATAACACCTGATCCATCAAGATTCTCAATCCAATAATGGAACATCATAATCCTCAACCAAGTTTCATAGCCACTATGGTCATGAACCCCTCATCCAACCCATGTGTAATGACATGCCCATTCCCATTGGATTGAGAATATAATGAATCATTACTTGGACTTAAGATAAACTCCCAAGGCACAAAAATCTTGAAATAAATTCCAAAGGGTTTCAAATGAAAGTGGATTATGATATAAAATTTTAATAAATAAACTAATAACCAAACAACCATAACCAAAAAAGCACCATATGATTCATGATAATGATAATAAAACTCAACAATCAGCTTTATAAAAAAACTACACAAATGTATTTTATAGTAGAAGACAAAGAATCGATAAATGTAAACATAAGAAATATGACTAATGAACTACAATATGAAAACAAGACTCCATTTTCGACAAGGACCATGATCCATTATCACCATACATCCCAACTATCACGAGGTGGTGCTAAAATGTCTGATACTTTACCTTTTCCCAAGACCCAAAAGATAGCATCTGCAAAAGCAACAAATATCCAAGGTAGGGGTGAGTATAAAACTCATTATATTTTCTCCAATGACATCCATACTCATTCCACTAGTATATAAATGTTTGCAACATTTATATAAATTTTTTTCTATAAAACAATTTCCAAAATAGTTTATATCTAAATATAAACAATTAAAAAAACATTTATAACAAAAAAGGAAACAATTTCTATTAAAACCAATTTTCTAGAAAGTCATATTCCTAGAAAAACAACCAAAAAGTATTTAAATTCCATTCTTGTTCACGTTTTGGCATAACCATTCTATTTAACTTATTCACACATTCATCCATGCTTGCTTCATTTTGACAGTTCTATACTCATGGGATGTTTCACATAGACCTACCAAGTCATTACATGTTAATTATATCCCATGTACTATTACACATTTGGAACTGAGAAAAAGGTTATATTTCAATAGGTCCTCATAAATACAATATAAACACCCACCACTATTATGAAAAACTGTTTTCAAACCATTTCAATAAAACCATTCTTTTATTGAAAAAAAAATTAAATAAACCTGTTCTAAACACCGATTCCATTTCAATAAAATTGTCCCTTTTATTGAAAAAACATTAATCAAATCCAAATACCCTAATTCTAGAAAAAAATCCCATTTTAAAATCCACATTTTGAAATCAAGAATCAAAGCCCTTTTCAAGAACACTAGTTTTACAGATTTCCACAGTCTGTCAAACCGTCCCTAAAGTGGGATTCCAAACATTCTAAAACAACCAATTCACAATCAATATAACACTATAATATCAATATGATATTATGTCAATCAGTTCAACAAAGTTAATTTAAGAGCGAATCGACCAACCTCGATCATTTTGGCGAAAACAGAAAAGGGATGAAGAACACTCTAAAAACATAGTCGATCTTCCATGAAACCACCTTAGATATCTTATACTAGGAATATAAAGACAAAATATCATGTTATTTAGAATCCACAATCACAGATCTACCCATAACAAGCATATATTCATGAGAAGGATAAGAGAGGAGAAGTAGATCTATGTAAATCTAAGAGAATGCCCATCAACGAAGAAGAAAGAACAATTACTGCATGAATAAGGAATTAGAACACCAATGGAATGCATTTTATTGACTCCAATTTTCTTGGGAGAGGTTCTCCAACCTTCAATGTAGAGGAATCTAGAATTAAGGGTGCATAGGATAAAAAACTATGGACTTAGAGGCAGAATTAGTGAGATCTTATTTTTTAGGATGTTGATTTTAATATGTCCACCATTAGACCAAACAGTTAGACAAACTGTTGTCTAACCATGCAATATATACTGCTTAAGGAAGCCCTAGAATAAACTCACAAAGCCTACATAATCGTTCACCCCATTGTAACCATGGATATTATAGGCCTGAATTGGAGTATGATTTGTGTTTGTTGTCAATCCTCAGTGGATGTTCACAATTTGTGCCAGCAAAGTGATCGTACAGTTCAAACAGACAACAAAATTGAAGGTGGCGCCATTTCCCAGTGTTTGCCAATTTTTTGGGCCTAAAAATCAGAAAATGAAGACATGGATTGTTGGTAAAAGCAGGCAGGTGAAAAGAAGAAGTGGTGCACAAAAAATAATGGCATTGCATGAAATATTTGAGTTAGGGTGCGAAAAACAGCGGGTTTGCGTGAAAAAACAGCTTGTTGTGTGAAAAACAACATGGTGCATGAGATAGAGGATCAAGGGTTTTCACGCAAATATTGTTTCAGAATCAGAACTTTGAAAAGTGGCAAAGGCATGGGATACATGAAAAATCTGGATATGTGCGTGAAAAACGATTTCGCTGCGAAATATTACGCGCCAGATGAGATGTTTTACGCACCACAGATGTTTTCACGCGCGGGGGTCTCAGACTCCTATTAATAAGCGGTGACCCCGCTCATTCGGTATGGGTGAAGACTTAGAGAAGATCTGAGGTCTGATGCGTGAAATGGGATCGCGTAAAGGGACTTGTGCGAAATATTTTGGGTTGCACTGAAAATTCTGAGATGCGCGAAAAAGGTAAAACTACACGTAAAAATTGGGGTTACGCGTAAAAGATTCAGTTGGTTGAAAAAGGGGTTTTATGGCGCAAAATATTTTTCCATGCGAAAAAGTAAATTTTGTTTGCAATAGGAAGGATTTGCGCGCAAATGGTTGGTGTTCTGCATGACTATTAGTGAAGCTTGACTGCACGTTCTGGTTATCTGATTCCGTGGTTCCATGGGTTCTAGTGCATCAATTCCAGACTTTGATGCAAGCAGAGTCTCGTGCTAAGCAGAGACAAAGACTTCAATGCAAATATATTTAAGAGACCTTCAAGTCTATAAACTGAGCGTGACATCACCAAGGGCAGTGAGGCAGGGGGAGTCAATGGGAGTGACTTGAGGGAAGTAGTGAGCTATCCCTGAACAATTGTAAAGACAGTAAGCCTGGGACAGAGTGACTGTTCCCGAACCTTTGTAATCCAAATCCAGTGAATTTTAGTGGAATTGGGTAGGACCAACAACCTACCGACGTTTGCTCCTTGGACATATCCCTTAGTGGTGAACCAAGTAAAAAGTGTTGTGTCTTCTCTGTACATGTGAATGTTTACATTCTGATCATATTCATCATAAAGGTTCAACAAGTTCCTATCAACGTGGGAACAAGATCCATCACTTTAAAAGAAAAAATTGTCACCCCGATTCACCCCTCCCCACTCAGGGTGTCCCAGGGTCCTTCAAGTGGTATCAGAGGGACGTTACCGGTGTTGAATCTGTACTTTATCATCATGTAGAATACAGTCAATGTCAGGGGAGTCCCCCACTTCGATGGAAGTAATATCTAGATCTGGAAGAACAGAATGAGATCTCCTCTATGATCTATTGGAATGGAAGTTGTATTTTCTACTGTGCAAAGAATACAAGTCACTGATCCAACATGCCAGGCTATGACTGAAACAGACAGGAAAATTCTTAATTCAGATGCTAAAGCACAAAATTCACTCACCGCAGCCCTTTATGATCAGATCTACCTAAAGGTGATGAATTGTACCTCAGAAAAATCCATGTGGGATAAACTCGGGAATATTTATGAAGGAGATAGAAAAGTGAAGGAGGCGAAACTACAAGTGCTGCACATAATGTAAAATGATTTGAAGATACATCCTGATGAGAATTCAGACTCCTTTAATAGAATCACTGAAGTAGTTGGAGAAATTCTGGGCCCAGGAGAAGAAATAAAAGACATTGACATTGTAATGAAAATACTAAGAACACTTACACCCCTGTAAAATGTAATGGTATCAGCCCTTGAGGAAAGAGATCTTTCAAAACGTTATCTGGATGACCTACTAAGAAGCTTGGTAGCATATGAAATGAGAATCAAACCAGAAGATGCTACAACTCATGTGAGAAACGAAATGGAATTTAAGGCCACGGAAAAACTAAACATTACAAAAGATAGTAGTGGTGAAGATGACACAGAAAAAGAAACTCTTTCTCTCATTGCAAAGAAGATCCAGAAGGGAAAAGGATAATTCAAAGGGAAGTTACCTATTGCATGTTTTTGTTGTGGAAAAGTTGGGCACATTGCCTCTCAGTGTTTAAGAAAGATCAATGATGAAGATAGTGAAGATGAAAGCTTCGAGAAGCTTCAGAAAAGGTTCTAAAAAAAGGGAGACATCAAATCTAGAAAGAAAATAAAAAGGAAGAGTTTTGTTTGTGAAGAGGAAGAATATGATAATGAATTATGTGATAAAGAAGAACCATAATTCAAAACTGGGAACAATGCTTCCATGATGGCCACTATTGAAAAGCAAGAAGATACTAGTGAAGAAAAATAGCTGAGAACTTGTGCAGATCCCGAGATGCAACTTAAGGATGCTGTTAGTAAGCTTAAGACTAAATGTAAGAGTTGCAATAAGTGGAAATCAATTGTAGAAGAATCAACTGAATATATTGATCAACTTGAAGCTAAAATTGAACGACTAGAAGAATTTTTGAAGTTACAGTCTAAAATAATTGAAAGCAATGATGATTCATTGGATGTGAAGCTGAGAATTGAAGAGCAGGCAAAGGTCATCAATGACCTCACCTCCAGACTAGAAGAAAAATCCAAGACTACTGAGGGGCTTGAGGAGAAAGTTGTTAATCTTAGGAGTAAACTTGAGAATGAATAAATTCCAAAAGAATCAAGGAAGAAAATATATTTTAGAAGATTCTTAGATGCAGAATTACTGGAAAGAGACAAGTGTGGTTTAGATGGGGTTGGAAAAATATTGAGTGATCAATGGCCCACTTTTATGGGAAAGAGTGGAATTGGCTGTGAAGCTGAGACATCAACTGCGGGAAGTTAAAAGATCCAAAATAAATATAAGATGAATGTTGAACATGTTGAAATGCTACCTAAATGTTGAAAAAGGAACCCTCAATCCAATCTAAAAGGAGAACTGAAAATTTTCCTCAAACATTAAGAAATGACAGACAGTCTAACTATTCTCCCAAGGAAGATGGTATGTGGAGAAATTCAAGAGAGAAGACATTTCCTCTCATGATGTGTCAGTTCTGTGGCTATCTGGGCCATACCATGTCTTATTGCGAATAGGCAAGAAGATATCTGAATGGAGAAGATATAGAAGTTCAACAAAGAAGAAAAAATTCATATCATAATTCTTATAGAAGAAAAAATTTCTATGGATATTGTTTTAGTTGATCTAACTTTGGTCATAAGGCTACTAATTGCATGCAGAGAAGGGACATGGTCAGCTCATACTAATGTTCAAGACAAGTCAAGTATCGACAGTAAGATGGTTTTGCTCTTTCAAACATGTTTTCTCCTCTCAAAGAAGATTTCAACTATGAAGAACCTGGGTATATGGAAGACATAATTGAAATTCCATCAGTTATCTACTCTCAAAACAATGTCTCGTGGAAGGAAAGAAAGAAGATTGAGAAATCCAAACTTGCAGAGGTGGCCCTCAAAGCTACAAAGAACAATAGTACCTGGATTATGGATAGTGGTTGTTCATCTCATATGACAGTTAATGTTGGCATGTTAACGGATATCAAAAGAAAGGTTGACAGTACAGTATGATTTGGTAATGATGGAGCTATGAAAATCAAAGGGAGTGGAAGTACCGAATTAGCTAATAGAGAACTAAAGAAGACTGAAGTCCTTTATATAGATGGCCTACGTCATAATATACTCAGCGTGGGTCAACTCTATGACTTGGGACTTATAGTTACTTTTAATCAGAAAGGTTTCACTATCAAGGGAAAGACAGGAAATCCACTTATGAAGGGATGCAGAACAGAAGGCAACTTGTATCAAGTTGATAGTGAAGAAAATGTATGTTACATGACTGTTGAAGAAGAAAACAATTTGTGGCATCAGATAATGGGACAAATAAATCATCAAGACATGGAGAAAATATAAAAATTGAGGATTTTCAGTAACATTCCCAACCTGAAGTGTGAGCGTGAAAAGTCTTGTGATTCCTACATTCATGGGAAGCTGGTCTGTAGTTCATACCGACCAAAGAGGAAAAGGGCATCTCACCTTCTTGATATGATTTACACAGATGTATATGGGACAGTAAATGTTACTGGAACTCATGGAGAAAGGTACTTTGTCATTTTCATATATTATTACAGTAGAATGGAATGTGTGATGGTCATTCACAGGAAGCGACAAGTCCTTGAATGCATGAAAACATATCGGAGAATCGCTGAGAATGATACCGGAAAAACAATCAAAGTGTTGCGGTATGAAAATGGATGAGAATACACATCCATTGAATTTGAAAATTATCTAGAGAAGCATGGGATACAACATGAGGTAAAGCTGTGAGAACTCCATAACAAAATGGAGTTTTTGAAGGTAGGAATCGACAGGTGAACAACATGGCACGAACTATGCTGATTGAGAGTCGTATTACACAACATTACTAGAAAGAGGTTTTTCAAGCTGCAGTGTATATTCAGAATCGAACAAGACTTTATATGGGTGAAACGAAGACACCATATGAATTTTGGCATGGAAGGAATCCCTTGTTAAAATACTTTCATGTCATTGAAAGTAAATGCTTCATCCGGACCAATGAAGGAAATCAGGGGAAGTATGTAGACAATGCAGATGAAGGAATCTTTCTCGGTTACTCAATGAACAGAAAATCCTACAAATGTTTCATCAAATGTTTAGGAAGGATTATGGAAAGCGGTGATGTTAAGATAATTAAAGAGAAAACCTCAAATTCTTCATTGACGTCATATGATGATGTGATAGAAAGTGAGAAAGTGAACATGGGGAAAATAAAAATATATAAATAGAGGAAGTTGTACAAAACACTCAGCAATCACATCATGATGTTGACATAGAAGAAGAATCTGAAGAAGAAACTGTATCTGAAGAGAATACAAATGAACTTTGCAGGAGAAATCTAAGAGCTGAGATTGATCCATCCAACATAATTGGGGACAGGAGTGTACCCACTCAACCAAGAAGGATGAGAAATAACACAAATCTGCATTTATTTTAGTTGTGGATCCATCCTCATTTGAAGATGCTACAAAGGATGAATCTTGGGTGAAATCCATGTATGAAGAATTAGATCAGATTGACATGAATCAGACGTGGGATCTCATCCAGATACCCAAATATCACAATGTGATTGGTACAAAATGGATATTAAAAAATAATATTGATGATAATGGAAGTGTCATCAGAAACAAGGTATGACTGGTATGTAAGGGATATTCCCAGATTGAAGGTGTTGGTGTTGAAGAAACCGTAGCTCCAGTGGCTAGACTGGAGTCAATCATGTTGTTCCTTGGCATGTCACTCCAAAGAGGATATAATGTATATCAAATGGATGTCAAGACAAAATTCCTAAATGGTTTACTCAAAGAAGAAGTCTACATTGAACAACCAGTGAGTTTTGTTTTAGGTATTGATAAAACAAAGGTCTGAAAACAGAAGAAATATCTATATGGTTTGAAGCAGGCACCACGGGTGTGGTACTCATGGATAGATTCATATCTCAAGAAGCTGGAATTTAAAAGAGGAAGAGTATATCACAATCTCTATGTGAAGAATTCTCCAAAAGATCAATTGATGGTTCTAGTCTACGTTGATGAAATCATATTTGGTGGCATCAGGCAGGAATCAGTGGATGAATTTTCCCACCACATGAAATCAGAATTTTAAATGTCTATGATTGGGGAGCTCAAATATTTCTTGGGGCTGTAGGTGATTCAATATAAGTAATAAACTTTCATTTCTCAGTAAAAGTATGAAAGAGAGCTGTTGAAGAAGTTTAATATGCAAGACTCAAAACTAATGTCAACTCCGATTGCAGTTGGAACTAAACATGGAAAGCATGAGGAAGGGGCCTCTGTTGATCCCACCTTGTACAGGAGGATCATTGGGAGCCTACTGTAACTGACAGCAACACGACCAAATATTGTCTTTTCCACATGTCTTGCATCCCGCTTTCAGAGTAATCCTAAAGAGGAATATATGGTGGGAGTAAAACGAATCATGAGGTAAATTCAAGGTACACAAAACATTGGGTTATTTTTTTCTATAGATAGAGATAGAGAATTATTAGCATTTTATGATGTTGACCGGGCTGGTGATGTAGTAGACAGAAAGTCCACTAGTGGTGGAAACATCTATATTGGGAAGAAATGTGTTGGCTGGTTGAGAAAAAACAAGAAAGTACTTCTCTTAGTACTACTGAAGCTTAATATATCTCTTAAACAAAGGCATGCACTCAACTGCTATGGATGAAGAAATAACTAACAGTTATTGTTGATGATGTGAAGAAACAAATGGTTATTTACTGTGATAACAAGAGCGCAATTGATCTGACGAAGAATCTTGTTCAGTATTCTAGTAAAAAACATATTGAAATCAGGTATCACTTTATCAGAGAAAAAGTTGAGAAAGGAGTGATTAGAATGGAAAATGTGGGAACTAATGAGCAAGTGGCTAATATCCTAACCAAGCCACTGTCAGTAGTATTTTTTTAGAAGCATCAGTTGAACCTCGGTGTTCGGCCACCTCCTAGTGCTTAAGGATGTTACGAATTTCCCGTTTCCCGATTTCGATAACTATTTTTATCTGTTTATGGATGTGATACAGGTTTGCGGGGGAGATACTATCCAAGGGGAGTATGTTTTGAGATGAACATTGAAAAAATTTCCAGACATTGGATTTATTGTCAATGGGGGAGAAAGGAATAAATTCAGGCATGCTCAGGAAAGTAATGCTTCAGTGGTGAGAAGAATGAGATGGAATAAATTGGTATACATTGGTCCTGTAATGCTTCTTAGGCGTCATTGAGAATTCCAAAACATGGGAACCAATTCAAGATTCCTCTATTGTTTTCTGCACCGAGAATTGCTCATGTAGACTTAGAGTGTTGGCTGAGTTGATTCTTGCGTTTTTGGTTTGCACATGGATGGAGATCTATTGAATTTATTTGGTGATTTCCAAAAAACCAAAAGGGGGGTATTGTTGTAACCATGGCTATTCTAGGAATGAATTGTAGTATGATTTGTGTTTTTTTCCAATCCTTAGTGGATTTTTAGAATGTGCTCCAGCAAACTGATCGTACAGTTCCAGTAGACAACAGTATTGAAGGTGGCGCCGTTTCCCAGTGTTTGCCAATTTTTTGGGCCTCAAAATCGGAAAATGAAAAAATGTATTGGTGGTAAAAGCAGGATGGTTAAAAGAGTAAGTGGTGCGCGAAAAATAAATGATTTGCAGGAAATATTTGAGTTAGGGAATGAAAAACAGCGGGTTTGCGCGATGAACAATGGGTTTGCGCACAAAACAGCGTGGTTCGTGAAATAGAGGATCAAGAGATTTTATGCAAATATGTTTTCAGAATCAGAACGTCGAAAAGTGGCCAAGTCATGGGCTGCGCGAAAAATCCGGAGATGTGCATGAAAAATGATACTGGCGTGAAATATTACACGCAAGATGAGATGTTTTATGTGCCACTGGTGGTTTTGCACGCTGGGGTCTCAGAAACCTATAAATAAGAGGTGACCCCCCTCATTCGGTGCGGTTGGAGACTTAGTGAAGATTCGAGGTCTGATGCGTGAAAAAGGATCGCATAAAAGGAATTGCACGAAATATTCTGGGTTGCGCGGAAAATTCTAAGATGCGCGAAAAAGGTAGAACTACGAGTACAAATTGGGGTTGCGCGTAAAATATTCAGTTGCGTGAAAAAGCGGTGTTGTGGTGAAAAATACTTTTCCATGTGAAAAATAAAATTTTGCACACAATAGGAAGGTTTTGCACACAAAGGTTTGGTGATGCGCACGACTGTCAGTGATGCTTGTTTGCACGTTCTGGTTATCCAGTTCAGTGGTTCTATGCATTCTAGTACAACAATTCTGGACTTTGATGCAAGCAGAGTCTCATGATTAGAAGAGAAAAACAGGCTTCAATGAGAATCTATTGTAGAGAACTTCACGTCTATAAACTGTGCGTGACTTCACCAAGGGCAGTGAGCTAGGGGGAGTCAACAGGAGTGACACAAGTGAAGCAGTGAGCTATCCCTGAAAAATTGTAAAGGCAGTAAGCCTGGGACAGAGTGACTATTCCCAAACCCTTGTAATCCACTTCCATTGAAATTTAGTGGAATTAGGTATGACCGAAAACCTACCGGCATATGATCCTTGGACGTAGCCCTTAGTGGTGAACCAAGTAAAAAGTGTTGTGTATTCTCTGTGTATGTGAATGTTTACTTTCTGATCATATTCATCATATAGGTTCAACAAGTTCCTAACAATGTGGGAACATGATCCATCACTTTAAAATAAAATGTTGTCACCATGATTCACCGTCCCCTCTTAGGGTGTCCCGGGGTCCTTCACACCAACCATGTTGAAGATACTATCTCAAAATAGCTACTTTGAATGGTTTCTCATATGATTTCTGTACGGTTGGGGTAAACTATGTGTAGCATGTGTGTGTCCCCTTTATCCCCAAAAAACTTATTGAAAGATCACCAAATTCATCCATCCTTCACCCTTATATTTATATGCATGCTAACATAAATAAATAGTTATATACCAAAAACCATGGGTACTACATTCTCCCCACCAATGGTATTTCCATCCCTAGAAATCTGAAAACTATCATTGCCCTAATGAGTTATGTCCACCAATCATTCATTTCCTTCTCAAATTCTCATGATTCTTCTTGAATGTGACCATGTTTCCATAAAATTAACACTAGAACAATGTTTTTTCCATGAAAGACTTTATCCTGCATATCCACAATCTACACCGATATATGTACCAATGAATCATCCGGCTCTAGGTCAACATAATTCCATCTGATCACATGGTCAGTGTCAGGGTGATACATTTTCAACTGAGATACATGGAAACAATTATGAAATAAACTCAACTATGTTGGTAATGCCAATCGATATTCCACCTCTCTGACACGTTCTAATATCTCAAAAGGGAACATGTTTTGAGGGGAAAATTTCCTTGTTTTCTAAAATGGAAATTTCCAAGCCTTAGAGAAATCCACAAAAACACCTGATCACTCATGATAAATGAAAACGACTGTCGAGGATGATCCACACAAGATTTATGATGAATCTTAGTAGTATCAATACTCTTTCTAATCAATATAATCTTCTCCATTGTTTTTTAGACAAGGTTGGCCCTGACTAGTGAAGTCTCCCCTATATCCACCTAGCAAAGTGGAGAATGACCGGGAAAACCATAAAACACTTTAAAAGGATCCTTGTGTATCAAGGCCTGATAGATGTTATTATATGAGAACTCCAGTAATATAATACGCTCCAACAGTAGCCACCAAAATCCATTATTCAATCCCACTAAATGTTTTCTAATGTTTGTATCATCCTTTTGGATTTCCCATCCATTTGAGGATGATTCACCATACTCATAGTCAACTGAGTGCTAATGGATTTTTCTAAGGATTTCTAGAACGAGATTCTCAGATACAAGAGGGGGGTGGAAAATGATGGCTACGGCGATGGCGGCCGCAGCGAGGGCGATCCGCTAACCCTACGGCGATGGCGGCTGCTGTGGCCCCTTCCCCCATCAGGGGGGAGGGGCCTTCGCCTCCAACTCCTGCCTCAAGAGTTGCGCGACCGCGAGGGAGGGACTGCTTTGGACCCTCGCCGGACGCGGGTTTCTTCCTCCCTGCAATCGACGTTGCTCCGAAGGTTCCTGGGTGCGTTTATGGTCAGCCTATTGTCCCGGTCTCAGTGAAGGAATTCCATGAAGCTTCAGCTCTACTCTCCTCGGCGCTAATTGTGAGGTTTACGAAGCGGCGACCGCTGGTGGAGCACTTCGACAAAGCAATCAATGCGAAGTGGGGTTTGAAACACCGTGCACTTGTAAGTATACTGGGACCGCGTCAATTCCTTATTTTATTTGCGGATGAGGAAGATTTGGGAATGGCTTGGTCGCGAAAGAGGATTCCTTTCTGTGGCCTCCAATTCCACTTACTGCGCTGGTCCTTTGAGGCGCACATGAACCGGGACTCGTCTCGTGCGGCAATTTGGATTCAACTGCCTGGACTTCCTCTGCCATATCAGAATATTGGATTATTGAGATCGATAGGCAACTCGATAGGGCGTTTTTTATGCAGTGATCAAAGAACAGCCTCCATGTCTCACCCCTTTTCGGCTAGAATATGCGTGGAAATGGACGTTGCAAAAGTGCCTCCGGAGATTGTCTGGATTGTAATTCAAGAAGAGTACAGGTACGCTCAATCAATAGTCTATGAAGCCTGGATCCCTTTCTGCTCCTTTTGCCACAAGCAGGTCCATGATGAACATGGCTGTCGAAGGAGACTCCGGGGTGGTGGAAGCTTTGATGTGCCAGATGTACCAGCAGGTGTTCCCTCGGAAGGAGAAGTGGTCACCATGGGTACCGTGAAAGATAGCGATCAGTATTCACCTGCAGGAAGGCCTCAAGGTTGTCACGCTCCATCTAAATCAGTTGGGGACTTTGAGCCGATGGTCCAGGGGGTGCTGTCAGGGGAGGTGGATGCTCCATTGATAGGAGTACAGGCAGAAGTGAATGAATCTGGGGGAAAGGAGACCATATCAGGGGCTGTGGTGTCTACCCCTCTAGAGGTTTCTGGATTGGCCAACCGGGAGAATGACAAGCAGAATAATCTGAGCCTTGATGCTGCAACCAATATACAGGGCCGGGACATGAATGAGGAATGTAATCTCCAGTATATGGGCAGGGGACATGAGCTTCAGCAAGGCTTGGGTGAGCCTGAAATGCCAGAACAGAACACCTCAACAAGTCTGATTAGGGTTGGGGTGGATGAGGCTATTCCTTGTTCCCCAAACCGTTTTGCTCTGCTGGAAAACCCAGATGCTGTAGTGGAGCATGCTGGGGAAGATGAGCCAATACCTTTTCATCAACAGAACGAAGGTGATACAACTAATTGTGGCATTTCCCACGGAATGATGGCTAGCCAGCCTGGGGGTGGTGTGGCTGATTCGAAGGGAGTCATCAGGGCTGAACCAGATCAGGTGATTGAGGGGGCTCCAATTCAAAAGAATAGTATGAACTGTAAAAAGAAGAAGGGGAAAAAAGATTACTCCTTTCTTCCCCCTCCATTAGAGACCCGCTCTGTGAAGAAACTACCGGTGACAATGCCCAATGGGGTGAACCAGGCTTTAAGCAAGGGGAACATAGATGAAATGGACATCTCTACGGGGAAGATGGGGACTAGAAAGGAACCCATCCTTAGTTCCGAGGAGGATATGGTCGAGGAGTTCCTGTATGTGGACATTCCACAGGAAGAGGCTGACATGATGGGAAGGGCGGTAAGAGTGGAAGTCGATCACGAACAGGCAAAGTTGATTGACAAGCAAGACTTGATATTAATGAGAGGCTTCAATGACAAGAAAATCAGCAAAGAGGAATATATCTGCACTTGGGACAGAATGGCGAACTATTTGGAAGATGTTATTGGAGAAGATCCTGGGGCTAAGGTATGGATAATGCACTGGAATCTCTACAGGGAAGAAAGCAATAATAGGCTAAGGTTGTGTTTTGGTAACATTTCCTTTTCTTATGAGGCTTCACCCCCGGTTTGACTTGGGAAGTGCAGTCGAAACTTCCTCATCGGGCTAGAGAACTCTACCTTTCCTTGGAGGGTCATTCGGGACATGGCTGATTCGGAGGGATGGCAACATCGGGAGGGACCATGCTTGCATGGGATCGTCGAGTGGCCATCTTAGGGATGGTGGTGTTGTTGTTGCTGGTATGTGGTAGTTTCTGCTCTTTCTGGTGTTTTTCTGGGTTTGTTTGGCTGCTTTGTTGAAATTTTGGTTTCTCACTTTTCCCACAAAAGTGTTTTCTTAATAAAAAATAATAATTGTCAGTCAGTCTAAGGATTTCTAGAAATGATATGTTAACCTCGGATCCCTATCTGAGACTATCAAAACTAGCATTCCATGTCTCTTTACCACTTCTTGGATATAGATTTGGGTTAGATCATTCACTATATGAGTCTCATGAATAAGTATGAAATGGGATGAATTGGTAAGCTGATCTACTATCACCCATATGAAATCATGTTTTTGAAGCATTCTAGGGATACCTATAAGAAAATATATCCCGATCTATTCCCATTTTCACACTAGAATAAGTAAAGATAACAAATACCTACTAGTCATTGATTCTATTAATTAACTTGATGACAATTTAAGTACTTCAAAATGAACTTTTCCACGTTCCTTTTCATGCTGATCCACCAAATAGATGACTTCAATGCCTTGTACATCTTATGCGATCCCGGATGTACATGCCATCTGGAATGGTTGTAAGAAGGAAGATGTTTTTCCTGACAAGACATAGGTACAACCATACAATTTATGAACCACAAAACTGAACCCCCATCAACTGTCTATCCCTCAATAGTCTCCCACTATTGATTTTTGAACTCATAACCCAAAAATATGTATTGGTTGTTTGTGATTCTTTGACCAACTTTACCAAATTAAGAATCTCCAAAATTGAAAAAAAACTTCACCATCACCATAGTCTTCATGTTTGACAATAATTTTGTTTTGGACCAACATTATCTTCCACTCATCTGAATTTTCTTTCACTATCTTCACACATGAATTTATACTTAATGCATCTTCCAAGGAATTCCCTTTTCCTGAGGTTTACATCAAGTCAAATTCAAACATCATGAGATGCTCCATATATATTATTTTTCTTAGATTCAATTCCCATTATGAAAAAATGTGTTTCAAGCACTTATGATCTGTAAACAAAATAAATTTCTCACCAAAGAGATAATGATTCCATGTCTTCAAGGCATGGAAAAAAGAAGTAAATTCTAAATCGCATGTTGGGTAATTATTCTTATTCACTCTCAGATACCATGAACATTAAGAAATCACACAGTATCTATGCAAGAATACACATCCCAACCTAGATTCTAAAGTGTCACAATACACCACATACCACTGTCTTGATTGTGAAAAAATCAAGATAGTTTCTGATGTAAGATGAAAATTCAACATTTGGAAAAAATTACGGCATTCCTCATTATATTGGAATTGGGATTTTTTCTTTTTCAAAGATTCCATAGGAAAATATATTCTTCAGAAGTAATGTACTGTCACGACCCATCCTCAGGGCCCGCGTCGTGACTACCACAAGCCCTCCTTCCATAGGCCAGAGGCTGGCGACTAGCACCAAATGCATAAATCTTGATAACCAGGAAGGCATTGCCTTTATAAAAGTAAACCAAACACCCCATAGTACAAGCGGAAGTAAAAGACTAAGTAAAACTGAAGCAAGTTGTGTTGAAAGTAAAGGGGTCGGAAATACAAGCCCAAATTTAAAGTACAAGGAAAAAGGCAAAACATATGAAAGGTTACAAGCAGCTCCTGGATTGTCCACCAAGGATCCTACCTGAAGAGTAGGTACAGATAGCGCAGCTCCTGGATCGTCCACCACAGATCCTACCTGAAGGGTAGGTACATATAGCCTCCACAATGCTCTCGCCCATCAACCTCCTCTGATTGTCGTCTCGTCATGAAGTCCAACACCAGATAATGTCTCGTCGTGAGGTCCACCTCCGGGTACCATCCTGTCCTCGAACACTCGGCCTCTGCCTGTGCTGCCCGTCGTCTACAACCAACACAACAAGGTGCGGGCATATCCCGTATAGGGGTGATTATAACGATACTTAGTAGGGACCCTGAGACCCTCAAGGTCTCACTATATCCAACAAGGATAACCACAAAGAATATCTCAATAGATAACCTCTACCTAGGTATATGCCCATACATATACCCAAGTTATCAAGTAACCCATATCAATCATGAGGAAACATAAAGATTATGAAATCAACGGATAACCACTACCCAGGTATATTCCCATACATATACCTAAGTTATCAAGTGACCCATCTCAATCATGAGGTAAACAAAAAGGTCATAGACTCAGCTCAAACCATGATTTTCATTATCAAAAACGTAACTACTGAAGAGTCCCATCTCTGGAGTGTACAGTGGTCCTATCATGACTCCGAGGTACTGCTCAACCTAATACTGCTGAGGTACTCCTCCTATTGAGTACCGCGGGCCAGCCAACCAAACAAAGTAGTGCTTCCCGCCGGGGTTTGCCACCAAAACACAGTAGTGCACACCCCCCTAATAGCTAGTAGAGGTACTCTCCAGATGAGTACTGCAGGTCTGCACTGTCACATAGGTAGTTCTTCATCCTCCATGGGTCTACACCCAATAAAGAAGTTCTCTGTCCACTGGGCTAGTCGACTCACTCCAAGTCGAGTCGGTCAAGCAGTCGTTAGGTCTCAGCCGGCTACACGGTCTCGTACTCCAAACGCTCATCTCCGGGAGGGTCTGCTCCACAAGATATAGGTCGATACTCCATGTATCTCAAAGTCCCACGAAGAAGTATCTCAAAGGACCGCCTCGTCATAGGGGTATCAACGCAACAGACGGCGCGTCAATCGGATGCTTGGTCTGTGAGTTATTAGCCTTTTCATCCCAGGGGCCCGTCTAATTGACGCGCCTTATGTTGCGTTGAGACCCCTATGACGAGGTTGTCCATTGAGATACATCTTCGTGGGAATTTGAGATCCTTGGAGCATCGACCTGTAGCTCATGGACCGGACCCTCCCAGAGACGAGCGTTCGGAGTACGGAGACCGTGTAGCCGGCTGAGACCTGACGACTACTTGACCGACTCGACTTGGAGTGAGTCGACTAGCCCAGTGGACGGAGCACTACTTTGTTGGGTGAAGACCCATGGCGGACGAAGCACTACCTGTGTGACAGTGCAGACCTAGGGTACTCATCCAGAGAGTACCTCTGATGGCTATGAGGGGGTGTTCACTACTATGTTTGGGTGGCATACCCCGGCGGGAAGCACTACTCTGTTTGGGTGGCTGGCCCGCGGTACTCGATAGGAGGAGTACCTCAGCAGTCTTAGGATAGTGAGCAGTACCTTGGAGTCGTGACAGGACCACTGTACACTCCAGAGACGAGACTCTTCAGTAGTTACAGTTTCGATAATGAAAATCCTAGTTTGAGCTGAGTCTATGACCTTTGTGTTTACCTCATGATTTAGATGGGTCACTTGATAACATAGGTATATGTATGGGCATATACTTGGGTAGTGGTTATCCGTTGATTTCATAATCTTTGTGTTTCCTCATGATTGAGATGGGTTACTTGAAAACTTGGGTATATGTATGGGCATATACCTAGGTAGAGGTTATTTTTTGAGATCTTCTCTATGGTTATCCTTGTTGAATTTAGTGAGACCTTGAGGGTCTCGGGGTCCGTACTGAGTTGTGTTATACTCACCCCTGCATGGGCTATGCCCGCACCTCATTGTGTTGGTTGCAAATGAAAGGCAGCGCAGACAGAGGCCGAGTGTTTGAGGACTGGACAGTACCTGGAGGTGGACCTCACGACGAGACAATATCTGGTGGTGGACTTCACGACGAGACGACACTTGGAGGTGGTTGATGGGAAAGAGCGTTATGGAGGCTATATGTACCTACCCATCAGGTAGGATCCATGGTGGATGATCCAGGAGCTACGCTATCTATACCTACCCTTCAGGTACGATCCTTGGTGGACAATCCAGGAGCTTCTTGTCACCTTTCAGCTATTTTACCTTTTTCCTTGTACTTTACAGTTGGGCTTGTATTTCCGGCCCCTTTACTTTCAGCACAGCTTGTTTTAGTTTAACTTAGTGTTTTACTTCCGCTTGTACTCTATGGTGTTTTGTTTACTTTTATAAAGGAAATGCCTTCCCAGTTATGGGGATTTATGCCTTTGGTGCTAGTCGCCAGCCCCTGGCCTATGGAAGGCGGGCTTGGGGTAGTCACGGCATGGGCCCCAAGGACGGGTCGTGACATGTTCAATGCATTAGTAATAATAAGATAGACTATGAAAACTTCACATCTCAATGAAATTATTAGGGGTAATTCAAGAGAAAACATCTTCTATCTTCTCTGGATCCATAGAAACACCTTTTTTCCAAAATTAAATAGTTGATAAAGTGTACGTATTGTATCTAAAAAACACACTTTGGCAATTTGGAATACTAATTATGATATCTATAGATATCTAAAAATACCACTATGTCTTCCTCATGATTAGACTTTGTCCTTGAATGATCCAATATGTCATCCACAAACCACAAAAAAAGAATCCAGATATATCTGAAATATCTGATTCATTAATTCCATAAATATAACTGGCACATTCGTAATAATAAAAGACATGATAATATATTCATAGCGACAATTTTACTTCTGAAATCTATCTTTAGAATATCTCCTTTCCGAATTCACAATTGGTGATATCCTGAATTCAAGCCAATTTTTGAGAACCACTATGCTCCCCTCAATTGATCAAACAAGTCATCAATGCATGGTAGTGGATACCAATTATTTATTGTAACATGGTTAATCTTATGATAATCCACACACAGCCTTAGAGTTCCATCTTCTTTCTTAACAAACAAGACTTGAGCTGCCCACATAGATGTACATGGTTGAATGGGACCATTTCATCTCATCTTTTCTAACTACACTTTTAATTCCCATATTTTTGTTGGTTCTATCCTATAATATGGAAGGGAAATAGGACTGGTCCCTAGGAGGATATCAATTGTAAAATCCACTTTCCTTATAGGTGGTAACCTTGAGATGTTATTGGGAAAGACATCTGGAAATTGATCCACAGCTGCTGAAAATCTGATATCCTCGATCCCTTATATTGATGCAATGGTCAACACCACCAAATAGTAAGATATTGTTACCACTGCTGGTGCCAAAAATCTCATTTCACCTATCTTTAGAACCCTTTTTCCTCATAAGAGATGATCAAAGTCGTCCTCAGTTGAGAAACTAACCGTTCTACTATAATATTCAATGTGATCCTCGAACATTTTCAACCAATCCACACCTAGGATTACATCATAGGCATCCATCTCCAACACTGAGAAGTCCCACTTCAGTTCAGATCCATCAATTGTTATAGAAATTCTCTACATGAAAAGGCTTGGCATTATCTTCCACCAAGAGGAGATTGATGATTTCTCATAGAAGGCATCATCTCAAGTTTTAAACATAGAAAATAAACCGCATGTTAAGAAATGACGGAATTCGATTCACTAGTATGAAACTCCACTTGTCTAGGGGTATAACTTAAAATAATAGTACCTCTCACCATACATTGTCTTTCCATATCATCTATCATCATCTACTAATCTCCATAAAATAGACTCATCACGGAACTTTTCTCCTTATTGGTTTACTTAGATTTCCCTTGTTGATTAGCCATGGTGTTTCTTGAATAACCATGGCTATACATGTTCTACTGATGATACTGATTATGTTTTCTTCACCACATTGAATAATATGATTCTTGTGACACATGATAATTGTCTCGAGCACCTGACCTCAGAGAAACATGACAATAGAATTGAATATTACCCATATTCATGTAGTTATGGCATGATCTAGGTTGTGCGGTACACTCTCTCTTGATGGGGTCAAATGAACCACATTGGAAACATCCTACATTGCCCTTTGGTCATGAATGAAGGTTCACTGATCCAGCTGTTTGATTTTGATTCCCACTCCCACCTAGGAAATAGGTGTCCCTATTCCAATTTCTCCAATCATTCAAGTTTCCACCATTTCCCATAGGCATCATCATACTTCATCCTCCCACTGATCTCAAGATGTCATGTTAAGCTACTATCACTCTATTCACTATATTTGTATAATCTGTAATACAGAGAACCATATTCTTCGAGTGAATCTCCTTCTTAGACCTAATTCGATGATGTTTTCCATCAAGGTCACACTCAATGCAAATTCTATTGCATGGTTCACTAAATGCATGAATTTAGTGGCTTAATATGTGATAAATATATTTTCCTTCTTCAGGCTAAAGAAGAATTTGGTTCATTAGATCCCAAATGTGTAAGGATATAATTTTTTATTAAAAAATTCCTCAAAATCATCCTAACTAAGATTGTGATGCAGTTTAGATTGAACCACTATATCACTCCACTGGCATGCACGATCCTCGAGAATATATATATCTTGATTGGCCTTGAGCTCTACTGGTGTGCTGATGAAATTGAAGATATGATTCATCATGTTTATCCACACCTCTACCTTTTCAGGTACAAAATCACCTCGGAAAATGGGCGGGTTCTGCTTCATGAGTTGGATGGAATAATCCACGTTCCTTGGATCATCCCTCTAGTTCCTCGTGTCTACCTATTGGAACTCTTGAATGATATTATGAACTAGATCATGATTCACCTGTTGTTCTGGTGCAACCATATTCTCTACAGCTTCTTCTGGCTAGTTTCTATGACACCTACTGTGTATTATTTTCTAAACCAATAACAAACTCTGTAAGGCTCCATCTCTAGCAACTGGAGGCCTAGAATTTAAAATTTTGTCACATCAACTATCAAAATAGTTATTTCAAAAAACAACATTTTCCATGTGTAAGTATTTTTTTAAAAAAGTTTTACTCACATTTAAAAATCAAACCATTTTCAAAATATATCAACCATTCTCTTTCCAAAATATTTCATTTGAAAATAATTTCTGTATTTTTTAAAAATAAACACAATGCATAAAATCATAAATAATTTCTCAAAATGAAATATTCAATACTAGTAGGATGTATTTTGTCTCATGCATTTCATGCTCATCTCATTGGCTAGACCCATGATACTGAGACTCCCATATCCTATAAGTGTCTCCAAAACACTTATGTACCCATCTCCTTGGTATCTTGATGTTCAACATAAAAAGTTTAGCTGCATCTTTTTATGATTTATATTTCATGTATCAAAAATCCTACTCATTTCTAAGATTCCAACATAAGGAAAATATAAGAATGAATTCAACTCCAATACTAATAAAATGAAGGCCACTTATTAAGAAGGGTCTGAACAAGATGATACCATTTTAAATGACCTTCCCATTCCCATTGTCTTGAGAATACAATGAATAATTACTTGGCATTAAGTGACATCCCCAAGGTACCAAAGGATGGAAATAAATGCCTAAGGGTTTCAAATGAATGTGGGGGATGATTTATCCTTTATGAAATAAACCACTAGCCAAATAAGAGAAACCAAACAACCACTATATGATTCATGATAAAAATAAGAATTCTCAACCATAATATTTATAACAAAAATACACCAAAGTATGCTATAGGGGAAGACAAAGAAACTATCAAAAACAAAACTAATAAAATCCAAGATGATAAAAAGACTCCATTTTTGACAAGGGATGTGCTCCATCATCACCAAATATCCCAAGTATCCTGACATGGTGCTCAAAAAGTGTGATAATTTACCTTTTCCAAGTCCCAAAAGATAGAATCTGAAAAAGAACAAAAGTGTCAAAGAATAGATGAGAATGAAACTTAGTAGGTTTTCCCCAATAACTTCTCCACTTATTCCACTAGGATATAAAGGATAGAAACGTTTATATAAAACAGTTTCTATAATAAAATTTCCCAAAATAGTTTATAACTAAATATAAACAAGTTCAGAAACCATTTTTGTAATGACCCAAACATTCATTAATAGAAATTCTTCTTGATCTAATTAAATATTTATTATTGTTATATAAAATGTGAACTTCCTTGGGTTTATGTTTCTAGATTTTAAAATACTGTTATGAATTGTGACTGTTGCTAATATAGTCATTGAACAGTGATCACATTATTAGTATAAAAATAGGGCTTTAACAAATCCAATTCACCGAGACAAAGGATGTGATGGCCTGATCCAGCAGAATTTCCCCGTATGAAGCCCATTTTTCAGAGCTCAGAAAGGAGGTGGCATCATTGGGATTCTCTCTTGACCAAGACCAAGCCGACCATGAACACGTTAAGCTTGAGTGGAAGCAACTATGGGAGAAGTGGAAGTTAATAGAGATTACCACCCGAGCGATGTTATCCGAGCCACCCCAAGAGTCTGTCACAATCACAAACCTTACCCTTCGGCCTTATGCGGGTGTTACAATGGGTTATGTAACAAGACCCTAGCACTATGAATATATAAATTATTTTTGTATAAATAATGTTCATTCATTTTATTATTGTTACTTTGTAAAAAGTTTTTAAAGAATAAATTGTATTTTTAGGTAATATCCATCTAAGAAATCTATTTTGATTAATTAATGGATTTTAAATTAAAAAATATTTTAATTAAATATTATTTTAATTTAATTTATTTTAATAAAATATAAACGATCATATAATTTCATGAATGAAATTGTAATTTTTATTAAGGTTTGAAAGCTGTTTTTGTTAAAACCCTTGAATTTTCGATAAATGTTGGTTTTTATTTTAAAAGTAAAAATTCAAATAATTATTAAATTATTTATATAGAATGAATATTATTTTTGGAATTAGGTTGTCAAAATTATCCAATGATGAATTTTTGATAATATTCTGAGATAGTCAAGGTCTTGAGTAAAAATTAAATACCGTTTTAATATATAATGTGTTTTATGACATTATAATGACCCAGTAGTGATGTAATAAAATAATATAATCATTATGTTCGGACAATATACGTTATACCATTAAAATAATGTGATTTTGTGTTTTTTTATTTATTTTACAATGCTTTAGTGGACCCTTCAAGGCTTATAAAACATTTTGTCTTTTTAAATTATTTTCCTTCAGTGTGTGAATCACCTCCACGTAAGCGACCCTATTATTTTAAGACATTCTTCCATTAGACTTATAAAATATTTTTTTCCACTCCCCTTTGGAAAAAACCGTGGGCAAAAACCATGGGCTGGTTTGTGGTTTTGATTAATTTAATGTGAGGTGTCCCAAACCTAAATAATAAAGAATTACCTCTCCTTTTCTATATAAACCCACCCAAGCTCGCACTTCCTCTTCACTAAAATCCTTTTTAGTTATAAAAAACCCTACCCTACTCTCTATAGAATCCTACCAAGGTTCCCCAATCTCCCAAGATGCCTCTCTCAAGCCTCTCCCAAGGGTTTGGGATCACACTTCCAACTAAGGGATTTCTTCCATTCTCATTTTTCTCTAATTTTATTTAAGTTGTTATGCCCTTTTTTTAAAAATTTAAAATGTTGGGATATGATTTTACACCTAACCCATACTATATTATTTATTTTTGTATGATACGAGACCCCTTTCTATCTTCTTAATTCCTCCCATGTACACCCGTTACCATGGCGAAATTCCTAGAGGGATTTCTCTCTCCTCTTTTACAACCAAGTAATTCTTTTGTATTATGCATCTAAATTCCGTTAGGTTTGTTGAAAAATATATTTATATTACCCTCTTACTATCAATTTCATGTATATATGGTGATAAACCCTTTTATCTCTCATCAACCATTTTTATGAATCCTTATGTCACACCGTTATGCTTCCGAAATTGCACCGTGTTTTTCGAAGCCAAGATCATTGTGTAGTGAATACCATACCCATGTATCTATAAATGATATTGACCTTTATACACATATAAATATGTAATGGTACTTTCATGTATTTATTCCACATTACTTAATCATGGAAGAACTTGTGATTTTTATTGATTCCATGATACATGAGGCACACTTATGCATCCAATGAAATTTTTAAGAAGGGTGCACCCTAATAGCGCTCTAATGCATTGGTTAAAGTAGAGTATAAGGATACATCATGTGAAATGGGTGTTGAATCATGCTAATTCAAGTGCAATGAGGTTTTACCCGTTCTTCATGTGCAATGAGGGTTTACTGATGCTCCATGTGCAATGAGCCTTAGCTCATGCTAATTCCTTGTTAAGTGTTGATGTCACATTTCTATGTTATGATTATCATTCTTTATCATTCCATTATTTTAATGTTTCTCTTATGATCCATTGATATGACTATTGTCTAAAATGTATTGTATTCCTCATTCTATTCCATGTTTATTCCATTACTGGGCTTTATAGCTCACCATTTTCTTATGCATGTCCTCAGGTTATCCCATGCAATGATAAGTGCGAGGAAATGTAGTGTTCTTGTAAAGGATGTTTTCAATAAAGATGTTGTATTTCATGTTTTAAGTTGTTATGTAATGATACTAATCCCCAAAGACACTATACCCCTCTATCATCCATGTTGTATCAAGTGAAAAGTTTATGTAATAAATCATGTTTATGTTTTTAATATAAGATGGGTTGTTATAGTTGGTATCAGAGGACAGGTTTAGTTATTTTTAGGATTATGATTAGAAAACCCCAGTGAAGACTTAGAGACAAGACTAAGTATAATAAAAACAACCCTAAGTATTTGTTAGTATTGAGTAGGTGGTTTATCAGGAAAATACATCCCTGTCTGGATATGAGTAGGTAGAGGCGGCTCTCGTACAGATGTATCCTAGGGGTAAAACCCGAAAACACCACTTTGAGCAAGGCTCGTATGAGAACTGGTGCACAACAATGGGCCTTACTGCACTCTTGGTTACGAAACTCCCACGGGATATAATTTATTAAATTAAAATGCTCAGTATGAAGCCATATTAAGGGAATGAAAAAATTTCCCTGAGAATATATGATAGAAAGTACATCAAGAATAACATAAATTGAAGCCTATGGATTCATAAGTTAAGGAAATAAAATTTAATTATATGTCATCATTTTTTTCCTTAGATTACCCTTTATGTTTTACCCCTAACATTCCATTTATTCCAGCCAATGGGCGGTAATATGAGGACTTGGTCTAACAACTGATGTGAAGATCATTGTGATGACTGTGCTATTGAGATGCCCAATCCGATGGGAGTAGTAATCGTGGACTTTGTCACGCTTGTCACTCATTTAAATAAATATTTGAATAGAAAAATGGGTCAAGAGGAACATTCAACCCCCCTAAGAAAGAAAAAGTCGCTATAGAGAGATTTATGAGACAATGGCCTCTTACTTTTAATGGATCATTCAAACCCTCAATCGTTGAACAATGGATCAACTCCACTGAAAAGATCTTCTCCGTCCTTCAATTTTCTGAAAAAGAGAAGGTTCTCCTGGCTACTTGTCATATGGAGGGTGAAGCTGATCAATTGTGGACGTTGATAAAAAATATGAAGCCTGAGGAGGATATTGAGGCGTTGGAATGGAAGGGTTTCTAGTAGATGTTTTTTGATAAATATTTTCTGTGAACCCTTCGACTTAAGATGGAAAGGGACTTCCTTGTCCTCAAGAAAGAAGATGATGAATCTGTTCGAGCGTACGAGGAAAAAATCACAAGGCTTGCACGATACGCCTTCGGATTTGTCGTTACCCCCAAATGCATGGTTTACCACTTCTTTGGTGGGCTGAAACCTATCCTACAGAATGTGATGGGGATCCATGACTTCGACATCTATGAGGAAATTGGTCTATGTGCCCTCAAGGTTGAAATAGAGATCGTATAATCTTAGGGGCATCATGGAGATAAGAAGTGAAAGGTGGACTTCAATGCTGGCGGTCCAATGGATAAATCCAATGGTGCTAAGAATATCCAGCACCCCACTTACCAATGTTGCGTAAAGAAGAACCCCTAAAATTTCCCAAAGGGGGTGAGGAAATGCTTTAGGTGTGGAAGAGAAGGGCACTTCACTGTTAACTATCTACAAGAAAAACCCACGGCTGCAACAGAGGAGAGGAACTATCTGTTCAAACATTAATGCATTGTTCATTTCTACAACTGCAAATAACCAGTGCATCTTGAAAATCAGGGCCCTAAGAAAAGGATTTTCCGAGGAAACCAACAACCTCCAAGGCCATATGGGAGAGCTTTCGCCATCACTACTACCAAATTGAACCCTGATAAAAATGTGGTGAAAGGTACACTAGTTATTCATTCAAGAATAGAGAATGTACATTTTGATTCAGGTTCTACGCATTCTTTTATATCCCAAATGTTTAGTAGAACAATCCGAGCGCCACCACAAATCGTGGAAGTAAATATGTCGATGAGTATCAAAAATGGGGAAATAATTACATCCCATGAATATAACTCATTCTCTATCATAATCTGTGGATTTAATTTCCTAGAAATCCTCATCATACTCCCTCTGGTAGAATTTGATGCAATTCTTGGTATGTATTGGCTTTCATTATATAGAGCCAAAATAAATTTCCATGTGATGGAAATCACTCTCCATGTGAATAATCGACCCCCGATTCTATACAAGTGCAAGGAGGAAGATGAATATTCGTTAGATTCATCATCTCAAGCATGGATATTAATACCCTATGAGCATGAATATCTATCTTAGATGATTGAGTCTAAGGAGAAAACCATCCTTGAAGACATGCTTATTATGAGGGAGTTCACTGAAGTGTTTCTCGAGGAATTGCCTAGTCTTCCTCCTAGAAGAGATGTTGAATTATCAATTGATCTTATAACCGGGGAATTAAAATATCCAAGACTCCATATAGAATGGTTGTTATGGAGCTTAAGGAGCCGAAGAAACAACTACAAGAGAGTTTGGATAAAAGATTTATATTCCCATGTGCTTCACCATGGGTTGCACCAGTCCTCTTCATCAAGATGAAATATGGGTCAATGTGCCTTTGTATCGATTATCATGAGATTGACAAAATTATGATAAAGAACAAGTATCCTCTCCCACGAATCGATGACTTGTTCTATCTGGTATATGGAGAATGATACTTTTCCAAGGTGGATTTGCGGTCGGGATATTATAATGTAAGGGTGAAGAAGGAAGATATAATTGAGACTTCCTTTCATACAAGATACGGGAACTATGAATTCATAGTAATTCCTTTTTGGACTCACTAATGATCCAACAATCTTTATGGACATGATGAATAGAGTCTTTAGGGATTTCCTCGACAAATTTTTGGAAGTCTTTATAGATGATATTATGATATAATCCAAAACCAAGGAGGATCATGAGGAGCATGTAAGAACTATACTAGAGATCTTGTGGAAGGAGAATATCTATTCAAAGTACAACAATTGTGAGTTCTAGTTGAAGGGGGTGTCATTATTGGGCCATATCATCACAAGCAATGGGATATCTATGGATCCCTCCAAAACAGATGCAATTGAGGGATGAACGAGGCCAACATCAGTAACAGATATCTGTAGCTTATTGGGGTTACTTAGATATTATCAACAATTTTTGAGAAATTTATCACGATTGTCCAACCTTCTTACCAAACTAATTCAGAAGGGTGTAAATTTTTCTTGGAGTGATGAATGCAAAAAAAGATTCAAGGAGTTAAAAAAGAATGCTTATCACTATGATTGTGCTCACTTTACCAACAAGTGGATAACATCCTATGGTATTTAGTTATTCTTTGATGAAGGGCTTGGGCTGTGTGCTGATGAAAAATGATAAATTCATTTCTTATGCTTCAAGTCAATTGAAAGTTCATGAGTACAAATATCCAACACATGATTTGGAGTTGGATACGGTGATCTTCTATTTAAAAATTTGGTGGCATTAACTATTTGGGTAGAAGTGTGGAATATATACGGACCACAAAAGCCTCAAGTATATATTCACACAGAAAGAGTTGAACATGCGCCAATTAGTATGGTTAGAGCTGATCAAAGACTATAAATGCTCAATCCATTACCACCCTTAGAAAAGGAAAAAGGTGGCAGATGCTCTAAGTAGAAAGGGCATGATGATTCTATAAATGATGATAATTGAAAAGGATCCAATATTCTTAGATTTGATGAATATGGACATGGAAATCATAAATAATGGAACATCATCAATACTTTCACAAATGATTTTTGAACCGTCTCTTTTGGAAATGTTAAAGGATTCTCAAAATGATGTTGTGGGAATTCGTTAGAAAGTGGAAGCTGTTAGAAAAGGGAAATCCTTGGAGTTCAATGTTAATGAAGAAGGAATTGTGAGATTTGGGAAAATAATGTGCGTTCCATCAAATATAGAGATGAAGAAGGAACTTTTGGATGATGCACATAGTTCAAATTTATCTCTTTACCCAGGAAAAACAAAGATGTATCAAGATCTCTGAGAGAATTATTGGTGGCATAATATGACGAAGGAGATTTCTGAGTATACATCAAAGTGACTTATGTGTCATCATGTGAAGGAAGATAGGAAAAAGTAAAAGGGGATGATGCAACCATTTTCCATACCAGCATGAAAATGGGAGATCATCACCACAAACTTTTTAACCGAACTTTCGAAGATATCAATGTCAACCATGCAATCTAGATTGTTGTGGATCGTCTTAAAAAGTCTTCACACTTTACTAAAATTTGGGAGGATTTCTCATTGGATCAACTAGCACGGATATATTTCAGGGAAGTCGTAACGCTGCATGGAGTACCACTATCTATTTTATCCGATTAAGATTCAAGATTCACCTCTATTTTTTGGAAGAGTCTTCAACATGCTCTGGATACTGAATGGAACTTGAGTACGGCCTATCATCCCCAAACTGATGGCTAATTTGAGTGAACTATTCATACACTAGAGGATATGTTATGATCATGTTATATATACTTCAAAGGAAGGTGGGACCAACATCTTCCACTAGTGGAATTCTCACACAATAACAATTTCTACTCGAGCATCCAAATGGAACCTTATATAGCCCTATATGGGAAGAGGTGCAGAGCACTGACATGTCAGGATGAATTTAGCGAACTTAAGCTGCTAGAACAAAAAGTGGTCGAAGAAATGGTGAGGAATTTGAAAACCATTCAGCAGCATATCAATGTATCCCAGAGTCGACAGAAGATTTATATAGATAAGTATTGATGATACCTTGAGTTTAAAGTTGGAGACATGGTATTTCTACACATATCTTCCTGGAAGAAGGTCATGAGGTTGGGAAATAAAGGTATGTTAAGTTCTAGGTACATCGGCCCCTTCGAGATTCATGATCGTGTTGAGGATGTATCCTATCGACTATCACTTCAACCTACCATTGACAAAGTACATGATGTATTTAATGAATCCCTCTTCAGTAAGTACATACTAGACCCTTCACATGTACTCTCTTCAAAGGTATTATAGCTATAGGATGATCTTTCTTACGAGGAGCAACCAATGAAGATCTTAGATCACAGAGAAACATTTATACAAAATAAGACAATGCCCCTCGTCAAGGAGTTTTAAAGAAACCAAAAGTTTGAAGAAGCGACATGGGAATCAGAGTAAGTGATGAAGCAGAGTTGCCTATATTTATTTTAGAGGGGGAAAAGAAAATTTCGTGGGCAGAATTTTTTAATGGATGAAGATTGTAACGACCCAAAATTTCATTAATGTAAATTCCTATTGATCAAATTAAATTTTTATTATGGTTATATAAAATGTGAAATTCAATGGTTTTATGTTTCTGGATTTTAATAGACCATTATGAATTGTGACTATTACTAATATAGCCGTTGAACATTGATCACTTGATTAGTATAAAAATAGGGATTTAACAAATCCAATTTACTCAGACAAAGGAAGTGGTGGCATCATCCAGTAGACTTTACCTGTATGAAGCCCATTTTTTGGAGCTTGAATAGGAGGAGGCATCATTGGGATTCACACTTGACCAATCCCAAGATGAGTTTGAAAAGGTCAAGCTTGAGGGGACTGACTACGGGAGAAGTGGAAGTTAGTAGAGATTACCACCCGAGCGATGTTATCCCAACCACCCTAAGAGTTTGTTAACATCGCACACCTTACCCTTCAGTCTTATGAAGGTGTTATAAGGGGTTATGTAACAAGATCGTATCACTGTGACTATGAACATTATTTTTTTATAATGAATGTGAATTCATTTTCTTATTGTTACTTTATAAAATGTTTTTAAAGAACAATTAAAATTTTTAGTTAATATTCAAATAAGAAATCTGTTTTGATGAATTAATGGATTTTTGAATTAAATAATATTTTAATAAAATATTATTATAATTAAATTAATTTTTATTAAATATAAATGATCATATAATTTTATGAATGCAATTGTAATTTTTATTACGGTTTGAAAGCTGTTTTTTTTCAAAACCCATGAATTTTCGGTAAATGTCATTTTTTATTTTAAAAAAAAAATTCACATATTTATAAAGTTATTTAGACTAAATGAGTATTATTTTTGGAATCCAGATGTCAAAATTATCCGACGGTGAATATTTCATAATTTTCTGAGACAGTCAAATTTTAGGGTAAAAATTAAATACCGTTTAAATATATAATGTGTTTTATGACATCATAATGACCGAATAGTGATTTAATAAAATAATATAAACATTATGTTCGGCCAATATATGTTTTAACATTAAAATAATGTGATTATGGGTTTGTTTTATTTATTTTACAAAGCTTTAGCAGACCCTTCAAGGCTTATAAAACATTTTGACTTTTTAAATTGTTTTCCTTGAGAGTGTGACTCACCTCCACATAAGCCATCCTATTATTTTAAGAAGATCGGCAATTTTCCTTATAAAATATTTTTTTCCACTCCCCTTTGGAAAAAACCAATGGAAAAAACCATGAGCTAGTTTGTTGTTTTGATTAGATTAATGTGAGGTGTCCCAAACGTAAATAATAAAGAATTATCTCTCCTTTTCTATATAAACCCACCCAAGCTCCCACTTCCTCTTCATGAAAAGACTTTGAAGTTTGACCAAACCCTGCCCTAATCTATCTATAATCCTCCCAAGGTTCCCCAATCTCCCAAGGATCCTCTCTCAAGCCTCTCCGAAGCCTTTGGAATTACACTTCCAAGTAAGGGATTTCATCCTTTCTAAGTTTTGTCTAATTTTATATAAGTTTTTATTACCTTTTTTTCAATTAAAAATGTTGGGTTATGATTGTACACCTCCCCCGTACTATGCTCATTATTTTTGGATGATGTGATACCCCTTTATCTCTCATTAATTCCACCCATGTACACCTGTTACCATGCGAATATTTCGTAAGGGATTTCTCTCTCTTCTTTTACACCCAAGTAATTATTTTGTATTATGCATTTAAATTCCATTAAATTTGTTGGGAAATATATCTATATGACCCCCTTACAGTCCATTTCATGTATATATGATGAGACAACCTTTTCTCTCTCATCAACCATTTTCGTGAATCCTTATGTCACGCCGTTATGCTGCCGAAATTACAAAATGTTTTTCCATGACAAGATCATTGTGTAGTGAATACCATACAGATGTCTCTATCAAGGGTATTCACCTTTATACACATATACATATTGAATGGTACATTCATGTATTTATTCCACATTACATAATCATGGTATAACTTATGATGTTGATTGATTCCATGGTCCATGTGACACACTTATGCATGAAATGAAATGTTTAAGAAGGGTGCGCCCTGATAGCACTCCAATGCATTGGTTAAAGTATAGTATCATGAAACGTCATGTGAAATGGGTGTTGGATAATGATAAATCAAGTCCAAGGAGGTTTTACTCGTGCTTCATCTACAATGAGGGTTTACTCATTCTCCATATATAATGAGCCTTGGCCCATGCTAATTCCATGTTAAGTGTTGTTGCCACATTTCCATGTTATGATTGTCATGATTTATCATGCCTTTATGTCCATGTTTCTCTTGTGTTCCATTTATTTTCCTATTGTCTAACATGTATTGTATTCCCCATGTTATTCTATGTTTATTCCCTTACTGGGCTTTATTGCTCACCCTTTTCTAATGCATGTCCTCAGGTTATCCCATACAATGCTAAGTACAAGGAAATGTAGTAGTCATGTAAAGGATGTTTTCAATAAAGATTTTGTATTTCATGTTTTATGTTTTTATGTAATGATCATAATCTCCAAATACACTAGACCTCTCAATATTCCATGTTGTTTCAAGTGAATAGTTTATGTAAAAAATCATTTTTATGTTTTTAATAAAAGCTGGGTTGTTATAATTTATAACCAAAACGAAAAAAGGGATATTAAAACCAATTTTTGATCATGTTATATTCCTAGAAAACAACCAAACAAGGATTTAAAAGCATTTATCATTCACGTTTTGGAATAACCATTCCATTACACTAATTAACACATTCAACCATGAATGCTTCTTTATGAAGGTTACATACTCATGAGTGGTTTCTCATCGATCAACCAATTAATCACAAGGAAATTATACCACATGTTCCATTACACCTTTGGAATCGACCACAATGTCCTATTTCAACCAAGACTCTTTAAATACAATATAAACACCCAATGTTATTATGACAAAACCATTTCATATTATTTCAATAAAATCGTTCTTTTATTAAAAACTATTAAATGAACCAATTAAAAACACACATTAAATTTCAATAAAACCATTACTTTTATTGAAAAACAGTAATCAAATAAAAACACCATAATTAAATAAAAAAATTCCATTTTAAAATCCACATTTTAAAGTCAAGATTCAAAGCACCTTTCAAGAACAATAATTTTCTAGATATACACAATCTACCAAACTGTCATTAAATAGGGTTTCTATACATTCTAAAACTACCAATTTAAAATAAATTTAACCCAAGAATATCAATTTGAAATCATTAAAATCAGTTCTACTATGTGTTTTCACGATTGAAGCAACCTACCTCAATCGTTTTGGAAAAACTGGAAAAGGTACGAAGAATGATCTAAAAACCTGGTCAATTCTCCATGAATTGACTTAAATCACTTCTAATATCAAGATAAAGACCATATATAAACTTATTTGAAATACAAACTCATATATCTACCCATAAATGTTCTAGATCTAGGGGATCAATAACAGAGGATAAGTAGATCTAAGTGATCTAAGAGGGCACATAAGAACAAATAAGAACAAATCCATTCCCCAAGAATCGGGCTTGGGAACGCCAAGGGAAGGCTCCATATTGACTCCAATTTTCTTGTGAGTGGTTCTAAAACATTAAATAGAGTGGTATCACAAATTATGGGAACATAGGAGAAAATATTATGGAGTTAGATTCAAAATGAGTGAGATCCTATTTTATAAGATATATATTTGACTCTTTACATGGTTAGATTGCATGGTTGGACAAACTGTGGGATAACCATGTGTTAGATAATGCTTTAATAAAACCCTATTATAGGCTCCTTAAACATACTACTTTACTGTGTGCCCACCATTATGAAGCTATTTCCTAAAGAATAATGCTGGACACAGTTTCTCCTTTGATTTCCGCATGGTTTGGACAAACTGTGTGCATCACATTTAGCCCAAAAAACATATTGAAAGTTAACCAAACTCTTCAATCCGTCACCATTATAATTTATATACTTGAAAAAAATAAATGGTTATACACAAAAAACTGGGGGATTCAAATTTTATTGAATTTATAGTTAGAAAAACTGTTCACTGACCATGCGTTAGATACTTTTTTAAGGAAACCCTCGCATGTACTCCTCACATGACCTACTTAAGTATACACCCACTGTGACAAAGCTACTACCTTGATACTACCAATGGGAATAGTTTATCCTATGATTTCCACATGGTTTTTTCAAACAATGCATAGCCCACACACTTCCCCTTTAGCCCCAAAAAATTATTGAATGATCAAAAATCTCTTCTATCCTTCACCCTTATACATTATATACCGTAAAAATAAAGAATGGGTTACATAACAAATGTTGGGGGTAGTAAACCACATCTATTCTCAACCAACACAATTCTGGTCACTCCTTATGAATCTTGGGCATACACTTCTGTGCCACCCAAACCATAATAAAAATAACAAAATTCCTGTACATTGGGTGTTTTCAATTAAGATTACATGAATAGAGAAATGTTTCATAATCCTATGAAAACTAAACACAGCTTCCCAACTCAACTCTAGTGGTACACGTCTCACCAAAATCATCTTATGAACCCAATCCACTGGTCATGACTCTCTTTCATGTTAGTATCACTAACGAAAATACCCTCATTTTAATCAAGACTAGTGTATATCACCACCATGAATCATCCACAAGACCACTCAACCTTAGTGTAATTACATAATTCCATTAAAATTATTATTTTCAATAACCAAACACAATCACATCGTTTTTAGAAAATAAAATACCAATTATTCTAGTCACCCATGAGATGGTGCTCCCCACATTGGTCAATTCAAAAACACTAATATGGCAACCACAAAAGAAAACCTCTTGGGGTTTGTTATTCCCCACACCATAAGACTCCACTACCAATGTATGATTCCAACTAGTGGTGCTCCACACCATAGAAATAACCAACCAAGAGCACACATCAACTGATCCCAATAGAGGACCCAAACTAAATTTACAATATGGGATAACCTGTAAAATTAAAAAAAATTACATCATGACACATAAATCAATTAAATTAACTAAAACCACAAAATTAACATATAAAAAATCAAGATCCATGTCAAATATCAATGTAGCTACAACAAGAATCTCCCACAAAGCATTCAACCCGACCCTAATACAAGCATCTCCCACCAAACATTCATCCAACGAGACCACTATAAGTGGCTCCCACAAGCATCCCTGAAGTACCTATTGTATCCACGAATCATACACTAGGACCATCCTAGTCTACTGCTGAATATCTTATAAACTAGCCTATATAGGCACTAGTTTTATTCTGTTCATAATTAAAAAAATATCACACCCTCCAATCCTCAATCAACAGTTTCCAAACAACCTAGACACATAGGTCGAGATCAAAAATAAAACACCTAGGTCATCCCCAACCAACAAAAAAAATATCCACAAACTAGTTTCCATGGGTACCATTGGATTATATTCAAAAACCCATTTCCAAACACTTTATACACACCAAAATCCCCCATGTTTCAAAAAATATTATTAGATTCCATGGGTTTTCCAAAATAAAATAACGAAAATCTGTACCCTAGATATCCCCTCTTCCAAAAAACTTATCTCATTTTCAAAAAAAATTTGAAAATAATTTCCCAATCCAATATTAAATTCAATTTCAAAAAAATTAATTATATTTTTTTTACAAAACCCATTAAAATTATACATTTGAAAATTATTAGGTAGTCCATCATTTTTCACCAATCATCCCATAAAACTATTTTTCACACACCTCACACCCTGTGAAAATATCCATTTCAAAAACATTCTTTTTCTCAAAAAAAAATTCAAAATCCATTTCCTTATGGTGGATAAAAAATCACATCACAATTAAAAAAATCCCTTGTATCTATATTAATTTAATCCACCATATAATATAAGTGATAGAAACATCGATTATATTTCATGTTGCTTTAATTAATATGGATTATATAAATGGCATCATGTCAACAAAAACCACATATAGGTGCATATAACATACTTTTTTCATGCCACTGCTAAGATGAATGTATAACTCACTAGGTCCTTGTCAATCCCCATGACTCATCCCAAGTCTCCTCCATCCCACATTTGGATTATCGGTCAAACTGAACACCTCACTCATCTTAGAGTGTCTAATCGCAAAACCATACATCCCTTGTTTATTTGTGTTTCAAATGACGTCATACTAGTTAGACAAGCACACGACCAACATCATGAGTCTTGACAACCTATCCCTATGTCTAACTATTTTTTCCAACCCAAATATTCTATGATATCATTTTATAACTCCCCATCCCATGACACTCAAATGTTTCTTGAGTGGGGGTCACCACATGACCTAAAGTATTCCTCCCCATATATAAGAGGATATTAAATATAGGAATTCGACAAACATAGTCCTGGGGATAGTATTTGATTTTAAAAAATTTCTTGGGGGTCACTCCCAATTGAACTAAAATATTTGTAAGACACATTTGTATAATTGATGCCCCACCAACCTGTAGATATGAAACTGGGATCCCAATAGGCCCTCGAACTCTAGAATATAAAATTAATAACCTAGTTTATATGATTCATCAACCATAAAATAGAAATTATAGAAGATAAAATAAAACATACATCATGTACAATAATGTCACACTAGCCCATACATACCAAATAATGACTGCAAATAAATACAATGGACTTCAGTCCAAATCACATATAACTTACCGTTTCCATGGAACCCATGACCTGGTGAGCTATGACTTGTGTCCATATCCATGTGGAACCTACTCCCTAAGAGAAAAAAGAGATTATACTTAGATACATTGAAATCTGAGTCGTGTATGTGGATATGGGGTCATTTTAATGACTTAGTAGGGATCCCTAATGCCTCATCGAAATTGAACATGAAAATGACATGTTAGAGGTGTTTACAATACATATATAGAGTTTGCGCATGATTCTAAAACACCCTGACTAATAAATATAACACACACACACAAATATAAACACTTACATTAGTACCATGTCGAGATCCACCCCATATCATAACCTACAAAATAACTTCTTTTACAAAATTCCACAATCCTATTCCTTCGACAATCCATACTATTCCTACTTGGGTACCATACTTTAAAGGATTTTTTTTCAAGAACTAAATAACACATGTGTCATTTGGCCCATGCCAATCACTCAGGTATTAACCAAATCTCATTTCCCAACAAATCCCTATATACTCAGGAAGATCCCTCAAGTCACCCCGGGCCAGCCCTATAAACTCTGGGGAGGATGACCATGCACAATGAAAAATTCCCAGAGGTTATGGAGATTACATAATTAGTCACACCAGCCCATAGAAACTGAATATGTGGAGGATAATAATCAAACCATCCCTTCCTAAAGGTTCTTTGGAGGCCCAATCATCATGTACCCTAAACCCTCCTTGTGAACTCGTAGAGGTCAATCAATTACATTGGCCCATCCCATAGGTGTAACGCCCCGACCCCAGCTACCCAGAGTCGGTGCATTACTTCGTAACATTGGCATGATCACAAGAAAGATCAAATCTCGAAAGACCGATTGGTTTAGTAGCCTTGGAAACACTAGATATATTCATAAGTTTTACATTACATCATAAAATGAAAAACTACTACAACAACATAATGTCTCCATAATCCACACTACTATCCCCTCATAATATCCCTACAGGTCATTCATAATTTACATCTTCACTTCCTGGGAAAAATAAAACATACAAAAGGGGTGAGCTCAAATGCCCAGTAAGGATAACAATATAGCGGAAACTTTCATCAATAAGAATAAACATTTAAGGCAATGTATAACTAAAACAAAAGCCTTTTAAACATGAACTTTCAACATGGTATGGCATAAATAAAATGAAATAATGCCATTTACTTATTCACATGGATATTCCACTAATCGAATAATCGCATGCAAAAATAAATAACCACTTTCATAATGTTGGAATGCATAATGCCAGACTATCATAACCACATAGCCAAGGCCTCGTGCCAAGACTAAAAATAAGATTTTGTCAAGGCCTTGTGCCAAGACACTAGTTTGTCTCATGAGACCTACCGATGCATCGAGGAGCTATAGCGGGCTCCACCCGTCACTTATTAAGTCCAATGCATTCCCATATGAAAAGGTTTAAACATAACATAAACATTCGTATTAAAACTAGCATACGAAATGTCAATACTTTCACAATAAACTATGAATGGTATAAAAATAGCACATCCACAGTCAAACATATCACAAAACCTTCAATACAATATAGAAGTTTTGTATCATAATAAATCAACTTCAAATAATCTTAAAATCCATCAAAGGATGTTGACATAGATGAAATCAAAATTCTTTTTAAAGAAATATCTCCTTTTATTTTGAAATCATTTAAGATCCATATAAAATAAAACATTTTCTTTGAAAATATTCTTATAAGCTTGTAAGGAAAGCTTTGAAGATTTTATAACGGCGTAAAATAACCGCACCCGCCGTATAAGTTAAAAAAAACATTCTTACCTCAATTCTGTCGAAAAGGTTAAAAAGGACCTTGTTTTGAAAACGACGGAAAGATTCCTTTATAAACCTCTTATACAAAGTCAAAAAAGGGTATAAATGACTTTAACCCATATTCTTGTAAATAGTAAAAATGTTTTGAAATACATTTCGAAGAAACATGGATGTGGATGATAACGAGATCCCAGTAGATTATTACGTATAAACAACCTCGGATAAAGAAGAGATTGTGAAATAACCCTTACCTTGTACTTTTCCTTGGTTGTGGTAGGTTAACCTCCTGTATAATGGTGAAATAATTGTTATTAAATTATACAAGAATCATATACATTAATATGATATCATATATGATCTTTTAATATTGATTTGATAATAATATCTTAGTATTATCGTTGTTTCGGGTGTTAACTTACTTGTTTTCATTCATATGTTTTGTTACGTAAGACATGTTTGTAAAGGATAGGTTGTATATTATTCATATCCAGAATGATATCAAGTCCTTAAACATCATTTTTAAATCATAAAATGATAATTACGCTTTAATGGTTACGATGGAGAATGAATCTCATCGCGTTCGTGGAGACGGTAGTCCGTACGTACGCACGAGCGACAATATCATTCTTTTGATATTAAAATAATATATAAATGGATGGTATATCATATATACAGAATCATTAACATGTTATATTTATTATTTACATGAGTTACACATCATTATTATACCCATCCAAATAATATTATATTGAATAACAATTACACCACGACGTGGAGACGGTAAGCCGTACGTACGCACGTATGGTGACATGTTATTCAAAGGGTGGATAGAATACTGAATATGATTGTACCATATTTATAATAACATCACAGTATATGTGAGATACTGGAGTTATTATTTCAGAATGGTAAGAACAAAGGAAGAAGAAGTGGAAGAAGAAATGAACTTAGAAAAGGGTGGTGAGATCATTACCTCTTCTTCGGGTTCTTCCTTTTGATTTGATCAAAAGGGCTCCTTAGGTTGGCTTTCTGATCAAACTAAGGCCTCTAGGTTGTAGTGAGGGATGTTGGGAGAGTATTTGGGCAGAGTTTGGCCGAACCAAAAAGCTTTGAAGGTGTGAAGAAAAGAGAAGGAGGAGTGCCCTTTTATAAGAGGGGTGAGGGGCACCTTTGGAAAAGCTAGAAATATTAATTTATAATAAATTCATATTCGGTTTCTAATGGCTCCAAAGTTGATTATTCAAAGGTTAAGGTGGGGATAGGTCGAAAACCACTCAACAAATAGAATTTAGACTGGTTTGGGTACTTATATTAACCTTATCTTTAAGTATTAACTCTAAGTTAATTAGTTTCACTTTTACAATGTCTCTTTGTATTTTTATATAATATGGTTAATAAACTTACTATATACATCCAAGAGACCACCAAGTGGTCCATTAATGATTAACCTATCATAATATAAGTCTCTTGGCCGAACCTTAGATTTTTAGGAATTTAATATCAATTAATAATATAATATTTGTTTTAAGAACTCTTTTATGTCAATTTTGACACTATTCAATAGTTGATTTTTGTGAAACTCATAACAGATTGATTACTTAGAACAAAGTCAATTAAATCAATCCTAATATCTCATATTATCCTAGAAAATTAGTTTAATTCATTAAAAGTTTCATATTATATTTATTTGGTTATTTATAATATCATTTATTTTAATTTTTCACTATAATAGTAATTACTGCATCATCATTGTGTCATAAATAAAATAAATTATTTAATGTCTAAAAATTACAAATAAAACATCATTATGTAGGAAATCTTTTTATCTTTCTAATTAATATTTATAATCGAAAATCCAACATGTATAACCCTATGTAAAAATTGTTCTTCTAAAAGATGTATGCTTGTGTCATTTTTGTATTCATTTTGACTTAATTAAAATAAAGTGTCATTATCACTTACAAGTGGCTCCAAGGGGTCCCCAAATTGACCCAACGATGCCCATGGTCGGGTATGTGTCCACCAATAAGGTTAGGACACGTTTTAGGGTAATTTTGTATTATTATAATATTATTTGTTTAACCCTTATTTACCGGATTTACCCTTTAACCATGGTAAATAAAATATTTACCGCAGTAATTATTCAAAATGTCTAAAAATAAAAGTTACCTATTTACACAATTTGAACATCCTGATTCCAAATATGGAATCCATTTTCCTAAATTCAAAACACAGAAGTGGCAGAAATTAATTTAAAATTAAATCCCACTGTCAAAACAAAAAGCGTGTTTTTAAGAGATAATAACTATCAAAAGATTGACACTTGTTTATGTTCGGTTTAATTGTAAAATTATGTCCAATGATAAACATTAAATTGAATGGTAAAAATATATTCTAAATATACTTTAAAACCACTCAAATTCATAATTTATCACTATTAATTATTTTGATTAAAAAAGTTGTTTTTAATTAAAATTTAGTAATTTTCACTATTCATCAAAATATAAAAGTTATCCGAAAAGTACCAAAATTTCACCCTAGGGTAATTTCGATATTCCGAATCCAAAAATGAAGTCCATTTTGAAATATAAAATATATATGATTTCAAAAAGTAGGTATTACTATTCACAACGGCTAGTTTAATTAGTTGTGGTGTGTGTTAGAACTCGAGGTTGCGTACAACACACGCTATCGCATTATTCGAAGGGAAACGTACCGTAGAAGCTTGGGGTGTTACATTCTCCCCTCCTTCAAATAATTGCGTCCTCGCAATTTCTAGGGTATTACTGCATAAAAAGACTCGGGTGGTTCTTCATCATAAGTTCCTCGGGTTCCCACGTTGCCTCTTCCATCTTATGATTCCTCCACAAAACTTTTACCAGACGCGTCGTCCGGTTTCTCAGCACTTGTTCTCTCGTATCAAGAATCTTGATGGGCTCTTCGCAATAAGACAGATCGGGTTCCAGTTCTAAATCTTCATAGGTGAGTACATGCGTCGGATCAGGCATGTATTTCCTCAATAGAGATACGTGGAACACATCGTGAACTTTGGAGAGACTTGGCGGCATTGCCAATCGGTAAGCTACAGCCCCAATTCGTTCTAGAATTTCGAAAGGTCCGATGTACCTGGGACTCAATTTACCTTTCTTACCAAAACGTATGACTCCCTTCCACGGAGATACCTTCAGGAAAACATGATCACCGACTTGAAATTCCAAATCCTTCCTTCGATTATCGGCATAGCTCTTCTGCCTACTTTGAGCTGCTTTGATGTGATTTTGGATTACCTTTACCTTTTCCATCGTTTCCTCCACCAGTTCTGGACCTACAAGTTTTCTTTCACCGACGTCATCCCAACAGGTTGGTGTACGACATCTCTTTCCGTATAACGCTTCATATGGTGCCATCTGTATACTCGAATGGAAGCTATTGTTATAGGAAAATTCTACTAGTGGTAAATATTGATCCCACATACCCTGAAAATCAAGTGAGCAAGATCTCAACATGTCTTCTAAGGTCTGAATAGTCCGTTCTGATTGTCCGTCTGTCTGAGGGTGGTAAGCAGTGCTCAAATGAAGTTCAGTATCCAGGGATTTCTGAAGATTTTTCCAAAATCTTGAAGTAAAACGGGGATCACGATCAGAAACAATCGATAGGGGTACTCCATGAAGTCTCACAACTTCATTAATATATAGTCTTGCTAGACGTTCCAGGGGTAGATCTTCTCTTATAGCAAGAAAATGTGCTGACTTGGTAAGACGATCAACAATCACCCATATTGCATCATTCCTTCTAGGAGTCTTTGGTAGCCCCATGACAAAGTCCATCGTAACATTGTCCCATTTCCACTCCGGTATGGGAAGAGGTTGCATGACTCCTCCAGGCTGTTGCCTTCCAGCTTTCACTTGTTGACAAACCATACACCTTGACACAAAATCAGCAATCTCCCTCTTCATGTTGTCCCACCAAAAATGTTCCTTCAAATCCCTATACATTTTGGTGCTCCCAGGGTGTATAGAGAAATTGGAACTATGAGCATCATCCAGCAATTCCCTTTTTAGATCAGGTATATTGGGAACACAAAGTCTCTTCCCGAATTTCAAAATTCCACCTTCATACGCAAAGTCTCTCAATCTCCCATCATTCACAGCTTTAATCTTCTTTTGGAATTCTTCATCATCAGTCTGAGAACTCTTAATCCTTTATAGTAAAGATGGTTTGGCAACCATTTGAAAAAGCATTGATGTTTCACCTTCCCTGGTTATTCCCATGTCCATCTTCACTAGATCCATGAAAATTGGATCCCTTTCAATTCTCATATTGTTCAAAACTCCATGGTCTTTTCTACTCAAAGAATCTGCCACCTTGTTTGCCTTCCCTGGGTGGTAGTGTATCGTACAATCATAATCCTTGAGTAATTCAAGCCATCTCCTTTGCCTCATGTTGAGTTCTTTTTGTGAGAAAATATACTTCAAACTCTTGTGATCAGTATAAATCTCACATTTTTCACCATAGAGGTAGTGCCTCCATATCTTCAAAGCAAAGATCACTGCTGCTAACTCGAGATCATGAGTATGATAGTTTTGTTCATGAATTTTCAACTGTCGTGATGCATAGGCAATAACTCTATCATTCTGCATAAGGACACAGCCAAGTCCTTTCTTCGATGCATCACTATAAATAACGAACCCATCATTCCCCGATGGTAGAGTCAATATAGGAGCATTGACTAATCTTCTCTTCAGTTCTTCGAAACATTCTTCACACTCTTTTGTCCAAACAAATTTAACCCCTTTACGTGTGAGCTTCGTTAATGGGTTAGCCAATCGGGCAAAATTCTGGACGAAACGTCGATAATAACCTGCCAAACCAATAAAACTACGTACCTCAGTTATACTCGTAGGTGCTGGCCATTCTTGGATTGCCTTGGTCTTAGAAGGATCAACAGAGATTCCATCTTTAGAAACAATATGGCCAAGAAAAGAAATCTCCTGAAGCCAGAATTCACACTTGCTAAACTTCCCATATAATTCATGCCTCCTCAGAGTCTTCAAGATAATACGCAAGTGATTTTCATGATCTTCGTAGGTTTTGGAGTATACCAATATATCATCAATAAATACCACCACAAATTCATCGAGATACTCCTTGAAAACTCTATTCATCAGATCCATGAATACAGATGGTGCATTAGTCAATCCAAACGGCATTACAGTAAACTCGTAATGCCCGTACCTGGTTCGAAATGCTGTTTTCGGAATGTCTTCCTTCTTCACACACAACTGATGGTATCCAGATCGAAGGTCAATCTTTGAAAAGTATTGAGCTCCATGCAGTTGGTCAAATAAATCATCAATACGAGGTAGGGGATACTTGTTCTTTATTGTTATAGCATTGATCTCCCTGTAATCGATACATAACCTCATAGATCCATCTTTCTTTTTAACAAAAAGAATAGGGGCTCCCCATGGAGAAACACTAGGGCGAATAAATCCCTTATTACTCAATTCCTCTAGTTGTTTCTTTAGTTCGACTAGCTCTATAGTGGCCATTCTATAAGGGGTCTTCGATATAGGCCTTGATCCAGGAATTAAATCAATAGAAAACTCAACTTCTCGTTCTGGAGGATGTCCAGGTAAATCTTCCGGAAATACATCTACAAATTCTTTCACAATAGGTACATCCTCTATTTGAACATTTCTTTCCTCACCGACAGTTATTTCATTCTCTTCCTCCCCGATAATTGAATTATGTTGAGCTACAGGGGGTGGATCTAAATAAGAATTAGGTGGTGACGATTCTGCTCTAAAAATAAGGTGCTCCTTATCATTATCATCAAGAATCGTAACCTCTTTCTTCTTACAATAAATCTTCGCATCATAGTCCGAAAGCCAGTCCATACCGAGGATTATATCAAACTCAATCATAGGTATGACGATGAAATCAGCAGATAAAGAAAATTTATGTGCTCTAATGGGGACTAATTCACAAAACTTTGTTGCAACGATACTTCCCTTAGGAGTTTTAACTGACAACTCCCTTATTAAATCAAATTGGAAATATCTAATTTTCTTAGCAAACTGGGAAGATATGAAACAATGCGATGATCCAGAATCAAATAATGCATTTGCTAAACTTGAGGAAACCATTAAATTACCTGCCACCACGTCTTTCGGAGCTTCTACCTCAGCAGTAGTGATAGCATAAGCCTGGCCTTGATCCCTTGGCCTTTTCTGAGGTAAGTTCTCCTGACGCTTAGGACATGCATTTGCATAATGCCCAATCTCCCTGCAATTGTAGCACTGAACGTTGGTAGCTTCCTTCTTCCCCTTGCAATCATGAGCTTGGTGGCCTTTTTCACCACACTTGTAACAGACTCCCATTCCCTTCAAGCAAGTACCAGGATGTTTCTTCCCGCATTTACCACAAGATGGATATTCAACCTTTCCCTTCTTCCCCTTATTTCCATTCCCAGATTGATCAGCAGGTCTCTTCTTCTCTTTCTTCGCTTTAAAGTCATAAGACTTAGAGAATTCTTTTTCGGTCTTGATAGCACATGAGACAATGTCTTCGTACGACGAAAAGGATTGTGAGACTAATGCTCGACGGAGAAATGGTTTTAACCCATCAAAGAAACGATCAATCTTACTTCTTGGGTTGCGAATATAATCTCCAGCATACCTCGCTAACCTTGTAAAGTTAGCCTCATACTTTGTGACATTCTCATCCTCCTTTTGTCTCAGACTCAGAAATTGTCTTTCCATATCTGCTCGATGGTCGCGAGGAAAGTATTTTTCTAAAAACAGATCTTTGAACTCCCTCCACTCCATATTTGACACTTCATCATCTTCTTTCGTATTTTGAATCAATGACCACCATTGATCAGCATCTCCAGTGAGGCGGTAAACTGCCATGATAACTTTTTCCCTTTCACTGCTCCCCAAAGCCTGAAATATTTTCTCTAGGGAAAATATCCATTGCTCAGCTACTAAGGGATTTGTATTCCCATTGAACGTTGGTGGTTGTTGTCTCATGAATCGATCTAACATTGATCCTCCACGCTGCGGATCAGGGTGCTCCATACGGGTAAGGTTATTATTCATAACCTGAGTAAGTTGTCCCAGTATGGTGATTAGCTGATCAGCACCAGTTGCATCACCAGCCCCACTATAATTATCTTGAGCAGGAGGGAAATCCCTACATGGAGTGCGTGCATTGATACGGTTTCCATTTCTTCCACTAGGCGCCATTTCTAAACAATGTCATAAACTAGATCAGTTTATGAATCAAAATACATAATCCCATAATTATAAAACACTAAACATAAATTGAACTATTTATGGATATAATCCATAATCATAAAAATGTTTTCTTTGAGGAAGTATATACTCATAAACCCTTCATAATGATTTGTAAAGAAAATGAGAGTTATCCTAAGCATATCCCCCGGGAGTGTCGTAACCAAGAGTGCAGCAAGGCCCGTTGTCGTGCACCAGTTCCCGTTCGAGTCTAGCTCAAAGCGGTGTTTTCGGGTTTTACCCCTAGGTACATCTGTGCCAGAGCCGCCTCTACCTGCTCGTATCCAGACAGGGATGTATTGCTCGGAAAACTCACAAAGTCTCTACAATACAAAAATTCTAGGAAGTTCTTCTATACTAATCCTCAAAGTTCATCTTAGGTCTATGTGCTCTAATCAGAGTTTATCTAAATCTAGGTTCCAAGGTTTGTACTAAACTTCCTCTGATACCAACTGTAACGCCCCGACCCCAGCTACCCAGAGTCGGTGCATTACTTCGTAACATTGGCATGATCACAAGAAAGATCAAATCTCGAAAGACCGATTGGTTTAGTAGCCTTGGAAACACTAGATATATTCATAAGTTTTACATTACATCATAAAATGAAAAACTACTACAACAACATAATGTCTCCATAATCCACACTACTATCCCCTCATAATATCCCTGCAGGTCATTCATAATTTACATCTTCACTTCCTGGGAAAAATAAAACATACAAAAGTGGTGAGCTCAAATGCCCAGTAAGGATAACAATATAGCGGAAACTTTCATCAATAAGAATAAACATTTAAGGCAATGTATAACTAAAACAAAAGCCTTTTAAACATGAACTTTCAACATGGTATGGCATAAATAAAATGAAATAATGCCATTTACTTATTCACATGGATATTCCACTAATCGAATAATCACATGCAAAAATAAATAACCACTTTCATAATGTTGGAATGCATAATGCCAGACTATCATAACCACATAGCCAAGGCCTCGTGCCAAGACTAAAAATAAGATTTTGTCAAGGCCTTGTGCCAAGACACTAGTTTTTCTCATGAGACCTACCGATGCATCGAGGAGCTATTGCGGGCTCCACCCGTCACTTATTAAGTCCAATGCATTCCCATATGAAAAGGTTTAAACATAACATAAACATTCGTATTAAAACTAGCATACGAAATGTCAATACTTTCACAATAAACTATGAATGGTATAAAAATAGCACATCCACAGTCAAACATATCACAAAACCTTCAATACAATATAGAAGTTTTGTATCATAATAAATCAACTTCAAATAATCTTAAAATCCATCAAAGGATGTTGACATAGATGAAATCAAAATTCTTTTTAAAGAAATATCTCCTTTTATTTTGAAATCATTTAAGATCCATATAAAATAAAACATTTTCTTTGAAAATATTCTTATAAGCTTGTAAGGAAAGCTTTGAAGATTTTATAACGGCGTAAAATAACCGCACCCGCCGTATAAGTTAAAAAAAACATTCTTACCTCAATTCTGTCGAAAAGGTTAAAAAGGACCTTGTTTTGAAAACGACGGAAAGATTCCTTTATAAACCTCTTATACAAAGTCAAACAAGGGTATACATGACTTTAACCCATATTCTTGTAAATATTAAAAATGTTTTGAAATACATTTCGAAGAAACATGGATGTGGATGATAACGAGATCCCAGTAGATTATTACGTATAAACAACCTCGGATAAAGAAGAGATTGTGAAATAACCCTTACCTTGTACTTTTCCTTGGTTGTGGTAGGTTAACCTCCTGTATAATGGTGAAATAATTGTTATTAAATTATACAAGAATCATATACATTAATATGATATCATATATGATCTTTTAATATTGATTTGATAATAATATCTTAGTATTATCGTTGTTTCGGGTGTTAACTTACTTGTTTTCTTTCATATGTTTTGTTACGTAAGACATGTTTGTAAAGGATAGGTTGTATATTATTCATATCCAGAATGATATCAAGTCCTTAAACATCATTTTTAAATCATAAAATGATAATTACGCTTTAATGGTTACGATGGAGAATGAATCTCATCGCGTTCGTGGAGACGGTAGTCCGTACGTACGCATGAGCGACAATATCATTCTTTTGATATTAAAATAATATATAAATGGATGGTATATCATATATACAGAATCATTAACATGTTATATTTATTATTTACATGAGTTACACATCATTATTATACCCATCCAAATAATATTATATTGAATAACAATTACACCACGACGTGGAGACGGTAAGCCGTACGTACGCACGTATGGTGACATGTTATTCAAAGGGTGGATAGAATACTGAATATGATTGTACCATATTTATAATAACATCACAGTATATGTGAGATACTGGAGTTATTATTTCAGAATGGTAAGAACAAAGGAAGAAGAAGTGGAAGAAGAAATGAACTTAGAAAAGGGTGGTGAGATCATTACCTCTTCTTCGGGTTCTTCCTTTTGATTTGATCAAAAGGGCTCCTTAGGTTGGCTTTCTGATCAAACTAAGGCCTCTAGGTTGTAGTGAGGGATGTTGGGAGAGTATTTGGGCAGAGTTTGGCCGAACAAAAAGGCTTTGAAGGTGTGAAGAAAAGAGAAGGAGGAGTTCCCTTTTATAAGAGGGGTGAGGGGCACCTTTGGAAAAGCTAGAAATATTAATTTATAATAAATTCATATTCGGTTTCTAATGGCTCCAAAGTTGATTATTCAAAGGTTAAGGTGGGGATAGGTCGAAAACCACTCAACCAATAGAATTTAGACAGGTTTGGGTACTTATATTAACCTTATCTTTAAGTATTAACTCTAAGTTAATTAGTTTCACTTTTACAATGTCTCTTTGTATTTTTATATAATATGGTTAATAAACTTACTATATACATCCAAGAGACCCCCAAGTGGTCCATTAATGATTAACCTATCATAATATAAGTCTCTTGGCCGAACCTTAGATTTTTAGGAATTTAATATCAATTAATAATATAATATTTGTTTTAAGAACTCTTTTATGTCAATTTTGACACTATTCAATAGTTGATTTTTGTGAAACTCATAACAGATTGATTACTTATAACAAAGTCAATTAAATCAATCCTAATATCTCATATTATCCTAGAAAATTAGTTTAATTCATTAAAAGTTTCATATTATATTTATTTGGGTATTTATAATATCAATTATTTTAATTTTTCACTATAATAGTAATTACTGCATCATCATTGTGTCATAAATAAAATAAATTATTTAATGTCTAAAAATTAAAAATAAAACATCATTATGTAGGAAATATTTTTATCTTTCTAATTAATATTTATAATCGAAAATCCAACATGTATAACCCTATGTAAAAATTGTTCTTCTAAAAGATGTATGCTTGTGTCATTTTTGTATTCATTTTGACTTAATTAAAATAAAGTGTTATTATCACTTACAAGTGGCTCCAAGGGGTCCCCAAATTGACCCAAGGATGCCCATGGTCGGGTATGTGTCCACCAATAAGGTTAGGACACGTTTTAGGGTAATTTTGTATTATTATAATATTATTTTGTTAACCCTTATTTACCGGATTTACCCTTTAACCATGGTGAATAAAATATTTACCGCAGTAATTATTCAAAATGTCTAAAAATAAAAGTTACCTATTTACACAATTTGAACATCCTGATTCCAAATATGGAATCCATTTTCCTAAATTCAAAACACAGAAGTGGCAGAAATTAATTTAAAATTAAATCCCGCTGTCAAAACAAAAAGCGTGTTTTTAAGAGATAATAACTATCAAAAGATTGACACTTGTTTATGTTCGGTTTAATTGTAAAATTATGTCCAATGATAAACATTAAATTGAATGGTAAAAATATATTCTAAATATACTTTAAAACCACTCAAATTCATAATTTATCACTATTAATTATTTTGATTAAAAAAGTTGTTTTTAATTAAAATTTAGTAATTTTCACTATTCATCAAAATATAAAAGTTATCCGAAAAGTACCAAAATTTCACCCTAGGGTAATTTCGATATTCCGAATCCAAAAATGAAGTCCATTTTGAAATATAAAATATATATGATTTCAAAAAGTAGGTATTACTATTCACAACGGCTAGTTTAATTAGTTGTGGTGTGTGTTAGAACTCGAGGTTGCGTACAACACACGCTATCGCATTATTCGAAGGGAAACGTACCGTAGAAGCTTGGGGTGTTACAATAGGTTCCTAGGGGGACCAAACAATCACACCATCCCATACAACTTGTCTGTTGGGGGAACAATTGTTATGTTCCCTAATATACCCTTGCATACTCTAGGTGGTCACACTTAACATAATGGTAACAAATAAATAAAAACCAAAATTGGTGCACAACATGTCTCACAGCATCCCAACTCACCATCCTAGCACAAGACCCTCTATAACTAGTCTCATGCACAAGAATCTAGCTAGGTCCCTCATACCCATTCCACGCTCTAGGGTCCTATAAATTCCATCAATATTATCCCCACCCATTAATACAATGAGAAAACATAATCAGTTAACACACACACACACACACACATTTATGCAGTTATACTAGTGAGGTACATGGAAAAAATCACTAATAAACCAAGAGAATAAAATAATATCAAGGATACCTACCTCAAATAAAATCTATTCACAATATTTTTCACCCATCCATCACTTCCTAGGACCATACAGGAATTTCCTCCATTTCTAAGGCCCCAATAGTCCACTAAATCCATGTAAGGTATGTTCTAACTACAAAAAAGACCCTGAGCACATGGATCTCCTATAAACATCACCAAATTAGTTAATTAATTAATTCAAACTAAAAACCATTATTGAAATAAAGGGCTCCAAACTCATCAGGTAGCTCAATGATGTCTAAATCATGAGAAACTGGGTATTTTCTACTCTCACTACATCACCAAGATTAAGACAATAAAACTAAACAATTTTAATACCCTAACTGAGTTCATGTTAAAACAAAATTCATCTTATTGCCTTCATAAACTCACTATAAGACATATATTTTGAGAAAATATGAATAAAAGATTTATTTAATTATCCCAATATTCCCTCTACATGACACACATAGAGTCCTATTATAGATAAATTATTGTTATATTCTCTCATGAAATCATTCCTCTAAATACCTAGTTCATCAAACAAAAATAAGAAAATAAAATATTAGAGAAGTATGGAAAATACTAGACTAGATATTACCAAAAATAAAAGTAATAAAACCCTAAAAATTTAATAATATTGAAGTGGTACCAAGGAGGTACCATTGAATAACCAAGAGGGATCTTTCCCCTAGATTCGCATGGATAAAAGAGGAAAACCATGAGGGGTTCCAAATAGGAACCCTCAAAAAAGACCAAAAGACATCTCATTAAATCACGGGTGTGTATAACCCACTAGGAAGTAGGTGGATGTACTAGATAGTAGGTGGATATTGAATGTATCAACTATTATTTCTAGAAACCACCGGCTAGCCAGTGGTTCTACTACAACTTTGGATGACACAACCTCCCATCCTCTACTAAAGCACTTCTAATCCCTTAAGACCCCTTAAATCCTCACACTAAGTTGAACAACATCTTTTAAAGATGTTAAAGATTATCAAATATTAATTATAGTTAATAGTTCTCAAAAATTCCATAAAACTAAGTCAAAATTTTAAATTATATCATGATTTTGTTTCAACCCATATCGATGAAGGTTGTTAAATTTAATAGTATTATTTCCAATGAATTTGTTTTATATGTATTGTGTAATTTTAATCCAAATAAATAAAAAAGTTTATTTTAAAGTATGAACAGAATGTAATATTTATATATGTTAAAAATAGATAAATATTTATTTAAAATTTTTAATTGATAATAAATAAAAATAAGAACACTTCATTTTTCCAAAAATCATTTTCAACAAAATAGTTTTTTCTATACATCATATGTTTGAATTTAAATGGTTGTTTTCTAATATATAAAAATTTAATTATATAAAATTTATTCAAATTTTGGAATAAACACATCTAAACTAGGTAATAAGGTTTATATTATATATCAAGTAATAAAATAATATCTATAGTAAATAATTAAACAATATAAAGAGAGGTAACAACGGGTTAACATGAAATGGATAGAATTTTAGATAATTTAAATGACATAATTTTTTTAGATGAATTGTTTTTATGTTAAAGAATAAATTACAGAAGTCTCACCAATATTTTTTCACCTAACTCACCTAAATCCCTTATGTTTCCATCTTTACCCTTCACCTAACTCAAGTGTCAAAGGAAATATTCCTCATTTTCACCCACAAAGGGATTTCACATATACCCCTTCAAAAACACAGTATTACATTAAATTACTCATTAAAAACATCCCATTTTACTGTCCTAGATCCATATATCACATGTATTGACCAATGGACACAAGAAGGAGGCCCATGTCCTCATTCTGAGGGAGGTCATCATGAGAAGGAGATATTTAATTAAAGTAATGACTTTTTATTCTATGATTTTTCTTTTGATTAATTTTCTCCACTATTATTAAAACTCATTAACCACCCCAGTTATGTTCTATTAATATTATTAATCTTATATTAATATTAAATTTTTATAATATAACTCTACTTATTTGTCAATCAATTGTGATAATGCATTTTAATTTGTTCCAGTTCTACAACCAACATAAAAGAAGTTAAATCGATTATATCATAAGTGAATAGGAAAAAATAAATTAATGTAATATAATTTAATAATTATTAAATTATATTTATTGCTTAATTATTTAATTTTAATATTAATATTTATCTCAATATTAGCATAATACAATTTATTCATTAAAAATTTACCAAAATAATAATGTTATGAATTTCATTTTGTATAAATGTATTCAAAACACCCTTAGATTGAATCAAGAACTTCATAAAACATTATATAACTTCTATTATAATACCTTAAATATTATATATATAACTAACCAATTAATATGGAATGATAACCAAAATAATTAAATAGAAAATGAACAATGAAAAGTTGAAACTTCTAATAACTGATGACCAAAATTAACTAAAAATAAAACATAAATATTTCAAAATGAATATAAAACATTAATATAAAGGTAATATAAATTAATAAGGTTATGAAAAATATTATTAATTATTCTTAGTTATTTATACTAGAGGCTAGATCATGTTTGACCGTGAAGGAATTCAAGTTAAGGGTTTTTATAAACTCAACTACCTCTCATTGAACTTGAATATATATATTATTAAATTCAATTAATCTATGTATTGTTTACTCCATCCTATAATTTTATTATATTTCTCTTGATCATTATTTCTTGGTATTTACATATATTTCTCCAAAATGCATTCCCAAATGATTGAACAATAATTAAGATATTTGTAAGGTTTTAGGTCTAAAATTCAATTCAATTATATATGTTTCATATTGTGTACCATGTTTTATTTTTTACGGTGTACTTGAAACACCATTGAATTAACCTATTATTAATAATTTTTTATCCATGATATTTAAATTTCTTTTTCATGATTCATTTTTAATATTCTTTTAAATCAATTAATACAAAATCTGTAATGGGTTTTCTAGAGTCAAACACATTTCTTTAAGTTGTAATATTTACTCTTTCACTACTATGTAAAGAACCATAAATTTCAAGTCATTTTTTAAATACTTTTGAATTTTATGAGTCTGTGGCTTCTGACGACACTTGATTCTGAGGCCCGGTGTTCCCGGAATAAATTTCCCAAGTTTAGATTGGGTACTTGCTGTAAACGAACGAGCGGGTTTTTCTATCTTTTGAACCGGTGCTTGGAATTGAAATCCAAGGGCATCGATGAACATGAAACGCCGGTAATTTCTTAAGGGGACCTTTACTGTGGTTGCGTTTGCATGAGAGGAGAAGTTAAATTTTTTGGATTAAATGAGAAGTGAATAAAATTGTGGGAAAATTTTATTTTTATATCTGAGGTGGTTATATCCTACATGGTGGAGTTGGGGTGGTACCCACAAGCTCCTAACTACCCATGTGAGGAAAATTTTGAGGTGGGTCCCACACAAGCCCCAACCCTTCACATTCCATAACACCTTATCCCCTTTTAACTCCCATGTTAATTACATGGAAACTCCCTTTTAAATTTTTTAACCTTTTAACTTCCCCACTTAAACTCTTTCCAACACACACACCTTAATTAATTAATTGAAAATCTTTCACTAATTAATTAAGTGTTTAAATTTTGTATTTTGAAATGCATGGCATGTTCAATTAAAATATGGGGTGGACTTATTTTATTTTGGTTGTCTTGTTGTGTGGGGATTTAAGGAGAGAACACTTGTGAAGAAGAAAGGGGGTTCCTACTTTGTTGAAGAACGCCAACTCACTAATGAAGAACATCGACTCGGCGACCACGGTTCTTCATCCTCTTATTCCTCTGTGGCAAGGGAGGAGACACCGATGCGGGAACTCACTAGGGACGATGCATCTTCTATTCTTCTCTCCATGATAAAAGAGGAGATGCCACTTCCTCAGGTGCACACCGACGATGACGGAAATGATGTCGTTATCCACGACACTTGTCAATGATGAACTTCTTTTCGAGGTTAGGTGATTTGATTAAATTTTATTGAAAATAAAATTGTCATTGTGCTTCATGAACGTCGTGAATTCTTGGATATGTGTTGCCGACTAACGAAGAGGGCGAGGTCCAAACAAACACGGCCCGAAGACCCTCCACTGGAACTTATTATTTTGGAATTGGCAACCGGAGGTGGAGGATGCACGACGCCGTCACGCTGTACCAGGAACATGGAGAAGGAAGCCGGCGCCGTCACGCCGACTATGCAAGAGGAACAACAGCCCACATCACAGGACCCTTTGGCGGAAGAACTGGTCAGCCCATCAGCTGGACGGGTGAAGGCGAACCGCGGAGCCAGGAGGGCGTCGCGATGAGGAACCGGCCGGCCCGTCGGCTGGCCGGGCGGAGCTGCACCGCGGCACCAAGAGGGTGCCGTGCTGGATGAAGGGTGGCCCACGTGCGCAGAAGGCCGGCCATTTTTGGGGAAGGGAGGCGCCCCTGGTACAACAAACGGGGGAGGGGGGGGGCTGGAACTAGCTCGGCATTTGGCTGACCCACTCGGCCAGCCAGGTCGTGCGCCCTATCGGGCAGCGTTCCCAGTCGCCCCCCCGGTGCCCCGCCGGGTTGGGCCGCGCCACTTCGGGCAAGGCCGCGCCACTTCGGGACGGGCCATCCCCCTTCTTGCCGAGTTGTGTTTTCCTTCATAACGGTCTGACACCCCTAATGGGTCGGACCCGTCAAACTAGGTTAACCTAACCTGTCGGCCCACTGCGCTAAACGGGCTGGACCCGTTATTCACTTAAACGTGAATAAATTTAGAACTGAGTGTCTGATCGACGTGCCGTCTGTGGAAATGAGACTCTTTCGATGCGATGGTCCTTCTGAAATACTCTAAGTGATTTTCGGATGATTTTGGATATCGTCCGGGTTAGAAATGATCATATTTCTAACGAGGCACCTCAAACAGAGAAGCCAATATCTCTCAGACCGGGCGTCGAATTGACACGCCATCTGTCATGTTGAGTTCCTTTTTATGTGACAGAATATTCGGATACATCAACTCTGGGCTTCGTGAATGTTGATGTATCGAACCCCTTGGATCGTGGAGCGCCCCCCCCCCCCCCCCCGGAATCGAGCGTGCTGTGTGCGGGAACCTTAGAGCTGGCTACGACTGTGATGATGATGACGACTGTACTTGGATCCTACGTGGGCTTGGCAGCGAGGATGACTATACTTTGATCCTTCTGCGTTCGGCAGTGATGACGAATGTACTTGGATCCTATGTGGGATCGTCACCGATGACTTCTGTACATGGATCCTAAGTGGGTTCGACAACGACGACTTCTGTACATGGATCCTAAGTGGGTTCGACAACGACGACTTCTGTACTTGGATCCTACGTGGGTTCGACAAAGGAGATGATTCAGAGGCTACATCTAATCATTTCCACCCCACTTCGTGAGAATTATACCTATGTGAGAAGAGTCTTGATTTTCCATCACTATTATTGGCATGATTGACTTCTTTCCTGTGTGGACTAGTTATGCTTGAGCTCGGAATTTGGAGCCGTAATGAGATTGATGTCTTAAGTATATGCATGGGCACATACCTAAGTAGAGTTGGTTGATAATTCGTATTTGTATCTTTCCTTTGTAGTTTAACCTTTGTGGATTCTGGGAGAACTTCGAGGGTCTCAGGGTCCCTCTTGAGTATCATTATACTCACCCCTGCACGGGTTTTCCCACACTACGCTATGTTGGTTGCAGATGACAGACATCACTGATCGTGGTCGAACCTTGTGGAGCTGGACAGTATCCGGAGGTGGACCACCTGGTGGGGCGTACACTGAGCGGACGGACGGAATCGAGGTCCCGACGAGACTATATATACCCACCCGTCAGGTGGGATTTCCGGAGGATGACTCAGTGGTTGCTGCTTTACTTTTCAGCTTTTGTAATTTCTTTCTCAGTTGTATTATACATTCTGTTGGGTTTGTATACTGGCCCATTTAAATTCCAACACTTACTTTTGAACACATTTTACTTTGTGTTTACTCTATATTTTGTACTCTATTAGGTTTGTTTTACTTATATAAAGGCAATTCCTTCCCTTTTTAACAGGATTTACATCTTTCTTGCTAGTCACCAGCCCCTGGCCTATGGAAGGCAGGCTTAGGGTAATCACAAAACAGGCCCTGAGGATGGGTCGTGACAAATTGGTATCAGAGGAGTCGGTTCTACCACAGAACTCAAGACTTTGATAATTTCTTGTCTCTGGAGAAATAGTGTTAAGGGTATTGAGTGTGGTTATCAGTCCAAAGAGTCCATTGTTTGTGGGGAAGCCGACGTATCCATACACCAGGAACCTGACTTCTGATTTCTGACATAGTGCTCTAAAACATTGATTGCATGTGTGTCTCAAAAGTTTTCTTTATGATTACTTTGTATCAGCTCACTAGATATACTGTTTGACCATGGCACACCTGTTTCTTTTCAGGATGGCCCCACAAAGGTAGCTAGATTGGGTTCCGAGCTACGTGCGAGATGGAAGCCCACCGAGCGACGAGGCCTCGGTGCAGGGCCCCATTACAGCAGAGGCAGCAGTGGTACCTCTACCCACTGGGCCACTGATACCACCAGCCCCAGCAATGGAGTGTGCACGCCACTTGAGTGTGTTGCACGAGTTTCAGTAGCAGAGGCTGCCTAGGTTCCATGGAGAGACGGATCCTCAGGAAGTTGAGGATTAACTGGAGGCTGTCGTCAGAGTCTTCAGATTAGTAAGGACAACAACTGACCTTATGGTGATCCTTGCAGCGAGTCTTCTACATGAAACAGTAGGTAGATGGTGGAGGATGATGCTCCAGGTGCACGATGAGGCATCACTACTTTGGACGGACATAGAGAGAATCATCTTCTTGGAGTTCGTTCCAGCCACCCTTCATGTGGTGCGCATCCAAGAGTTACTACATCTCCGACAGGGCAACATGATAGGAGCCCAATACTCTACGAGATTTACCAACCTCCCATTATACTCCACAGACATGGTATGAGACCCATTCTTCTGGGCCTAGACCTTCGAGAAGGGAATGAGGCACGAGATTAGGGCCTCAATGATCCCTTAGCATTCCGACGCAGGCAGGAGTACTGGAGTGAACCCTTCTTGTGGAGAGCTTCTTTGCTGAGCCAACGCCAGCAGTGTGGCCTACCGCATGGGAGACACATAGAGGATTCTTCTGCAGCCGGCAGTAGACATATGTCATAGAGGTCGAAGCGGACCAGCCCATAAGGTGGGAAACCTCAGGATACTGGTTCGGAGGTGCGAGGCACACGCAGCAGAGACAGTCATACGAGAGGCAGGCAGTGCTATGCATGCGGCAGGCATGGTCACATGGCTCCTGACTGCCCGACTCTCCATGCAGAGGAGTAACAGACAACATAGGGACCTCCCAGACAGAGGCAGAGGTTCGACCGTGGTGGTCCAGAGGGAGTAGGAGGATTAGGAATAGGAGTTGGCCGAGAAGCAGGTGGTGGATAACGCTTTGAGGTTGTACCACCACCACCACAAGGAGGCCCACCCCGACCATAGGGATCTTGCAGACAGGGGTAGGCTGAGCTCCAGGCAGTCAAGGCCTAGAACCATGGTGCACCTGAGATGATTCGAGGTACTATATGTGTTTACTCCACCCTTGTTTTAGTTCTTATAGACACAAGAGAGAGTCTTTCTTTTATTGCCGCTGCCCTTGTTCGGAGCTCAGAGATTCCGACGGAGCTGTTGGCTCGATCCTTATAGCTAAATACTCTTATGGGAGCAGACTCGATAATTACGCACTGGCGCTGGCAGTGTGAGCTTACCCTAGGAGGTGAGATCTTCAGCTAGGATCTTATTGTAAAGGTGTTGGGGCCTTACAACGTCATCTTGGGCATTGATTGGCTATCTACAGTTCATACTCAGATCGACTGTATTAGGCGCAAAGTGCGGTGTGTCCGCACAGATGGGAGTAGGTTCACCTTCACCGGCGAGAAGGGAGCCGTTGCAGCACATGATGGATTTACGAAGAGGAGAGGGAATCCAATCACCCATCAGTTGGCTAGTCTCATCCTAGGTGCAGTTGATGTGTGGAGTCTGAATTTTCCTATTGTGGTGGATCAGTATGCCGATGTTTTTCCTGAAGACGTTCCAGGACTACCTCCTCACAGAGAAGTAGAATTCTACATTGACCTATACCCCTGGACTACCCCGATATCTACTCCAGCATATCGGATGGATCCCGCTGAGCTTCGTGAGCTGCGGGTACAGTTGGAGGATTTTCAGGGAAAGGGATTCATCGGACCCAGTCTTTCACCCTGGGATTCTCCAATTTTATTCGACAAGAAGGTGGATGGGAGCTTACCACTATGTGCCGACTACCGTCGCCTGAATCAGGTGATCGTAAAGAACAAGTATCCACTCCCGAGGAATGACAAACTCTATGATCAGCTCAAGAGAGCACGATGGTTCTTGAAGATAGATCTTAGGTCAGGCTATCATCAAAATATATTTCAAGATGAGGATGTGCAGAAGACGACCTTCAGGTGTTGGTATGGCCACAATGAGTTCATGGTTATGCCTTTCGGCGTAACTAATTCTCTAGCAGTGTTCATGAGTCTCAGGAACAGGATATTCCAGCCTTACCTCGATTGGTTTTTCATAGTAGTCATCGAAGACATACTGATTTACTCAACCACTGAGGAAGAGCATACCTACCACTTTCGGGTTGTACTAGACACACTTCGAGAGAACCAATTTTATGGTAAGATCTCGAAGTTTCAGTTATGGATTCTAGCGGTCCACTTCTTGGGGCACGTTATCTCAGAGGCTGGGGTTGCAGTGGACCCAGAGACGATCGATGCGATACTTTCTTGGGAGCCACCCAGGAGCGTGACAGAGGTGTGGAGTTTCCTAGGTCTGGATGGGTACTATCAGTGATTTGTGCCAAACTTCTCCAGAGTTGAAACACCACTTTTATCATTGAATAAGTAGTGGAAACTCATTGTGTGGTCACATAGATGTCAGTAGATCTTCCAGGAGCTGAAACCGAGATTGACCAGTGCACCCATCTTGAGACTACCAGGGGAAGGCATAGGGTATGTAGTTTACTGTGATGCATCAGGGACCAGACTCGGGTGTGTCCTGATGCAGGAGCGGGTAGTGATCCCCTATGGTTCACGACAGTTGACGCAGCATGAGCAGAACTATGCTACCCATTACCTGGAGTTAGAAGCAGTGGTATTCACCTTGAAGATGTGGCGGCACCATCTGAAGGTCGAGCGCTTTGTAGTCTACTCTGACCACCAGAGTCTCAGGTACATCTTTTCACAGAATGACCCAAACCTGAGATAGTGGTGATGGCTCGAGTTCCTCCAGGACTATGAATTTGAGATAGTCTATACTCCTGGGAAGGGGAACGTAATAGCTGATGCTCTCAACATGAGATCAGACATTCAACTACTTGGAGAGGCAACAAAGCAGTTAGCCACTTTACAAATATCTTTCATGGATAGAGATGGGGAAACCTTCCTACATTCCCTCACAGTCACTGCTCCACTACTTCAGTGGGTCCGAGAGGCACATCGTGGGGATGTTGACTGTGAGACACGACGTGCTCATATTTCCACAGGGCAGGCGCCTGATGGATTTTCTGAAGGAGCAGAGCATGTCATCCTCTTTAGGGGACGTACCATGGTACCAGTTTCACTGCATGAGGAAGTGTTGAAGGAGTTTCACACTTACCCTCTAGCGGTACATCTAGGAGTGACAAAGATGTACTGGGACCTCAGACAACAGCATTGGTGGCCTGGTAAGATGAAGTATGTAGAAGAGTTCGTTTCATGATACCTCACTTTCCAGCAAGTGAAGGTGGAGAACCAGGTACCAACAGGCTTGGTACATCCCTTAGAGGTTCTGGAGTGGAAGTGGGACGAGATATACATGGATTTCATTAGGGGACTCCCACGTACTTCCAGAGGACACGACTCCATTTGGGTGATCATAGACTGACTCACCAAGTCGGCCAACTTCCTACCGATCAAAGAGCAGGGCTCAGTGGAGAGCATGGGACACCTCTACGTTCAGGTGATCGTACGGCTTCATGGTGTGCCATCATCTATCGTATCTAATCAATATGCTCACTTTACTTCCCGGCTTTGGAAGAGGTTTCAAGAGGCATTTGGGACGCAGCTACGCCTGAGCACCGCCTTTCACCCTCAGACGGATGGACAGACAGAGAGAACAATTCAGACACTCGAGGACATGATCTATGCATGTGTCCTGGACTTTGGTCGTAGCTGGGAGGATGAACTACCCTTGGTGGAGTTTGTGTACAACAACAGATACCAATCCACCATCGGGATGGCACCATACGAGGCATTGTATGACCGAACATGCAGATCACCTCTGTGCTGGACTAAACCTGGGGATTCAGCATTCGTAGGACCAGAGAGGGTTCAGGCTACGATGGAGAAGTTGCAGATCATCGAGGAGCAGATGAGGACTGCACATAGCAGACATAAGTCCTATGCTGATAGGATAAGGAGACCAATGGATTTTGAGGATGGCGGCCACGTTTTCTTATGGTTATCACCTTGACGTGGATTACAGAGATTTGGCTGGGTTGGCTAGTTATCTCTGTGCTTTATCAAACCATTATAGGTCCTCAGCCGGTTAGAAGATGTGGCTTACTTCCTGGCCCTTCCACCTCAATTTCACTTGGTGCACGACTTCTTCCACGTATCTCAACAGCGGAGATATGTGCATGAACCGATGCATATCATCAATCACGGGGAGCTGGACATCGATGACGGGGCTACTTTCATGGAGATCCCGGTGGAGAATGAGGATCTACAGGATCGAGTCCTATGTGGTCAGTCGATTACTCTAGTGTGCATTCGTTGGTAGCATGGGAACCTCTAGGAGATCACATGGGAGTGGAAGGATCATATGCATGCTCAGTACCCTCTTTTGTTTCCCTAGTTTATGTTGTAGCTTTACGGGGACGTAAATCCTTGAAGTGGGAGTAATGTAAAGACCTTGAAATATCAAGGGAAATTTTTTCAAAAAAACTTTTTAATTTTACGAGTCTATGGCTTTTGACAGCACTTGATTCTGAGGCCCGGTGTGTCCGGATGCAATTTCCGATGTTTAGCTCGGGTACGTTCAGTAAAAGAACAGGCGGGTTTTTCTATCTTTTGAACTGGTGCTCAGAATTGAAATCTGAGGGCACTGTTGAACTCCCGACACCGATAATTTCTTAAGGGGACCTTTACCGCGGTTGCGTTTTCATGAGAGGAGAAGTTAAAATTTATGGATTAAATGAGAAGTGAATAAAATTGGGTGACAATTTTATTTTAATATCGAAGGTGGTTATATCCTGCATGGGGGAGTTGGGGTGGGAACCACAAGCTCCTAACTACCCATGTGAGGATAATTTTGATGTGGGGCCCACACGATCCGCAACCCTTCACCTTCCATAACACCTTAACCCCTTTGAACCCCCATGTTAATTACATGGAAACTCCGTTTTAAATTTTGTAACCTTTTCACTTCCCCACATAAACTCTTGCCAACACAGACACCTTAATTAATTAAATGAAACTCTTTCATTAATTAATTAACTATTTGAATTTTGTATTTTGAAATTCATGGAATGTTCAATTAAAATAAGGGGTGGCCTTATTTTATTTTAGTTGGATTGTTGTGTGGGGATTTGGGGAGAGAACTCTTGTGAAGAAGAAAGGGGATTCCTACTTTGTTGAAGAAAACCCACTCACCGACGAAGAACATCGACTCGGCAACCGCGGTTCTTCATCCTCTTCATCCTCTGCGGCAAGGGAGGAGACACCGACGTGGGAACTCGCTAGTGATGGCACGTCTTCTATTCTTCTCTCCATGATTAAAGAGGAGACAACACTTCCTCAGGTGCACACCAACGACGACAGAAATGACGCCGTTATCCATGTCACTTGTCAACCGTGAACTTCTTTTCGAGGTAGGGTGATTTGATTCAATTTTATTGAAAATAAAAGTGTCGTTGTGCTTTGTGAACCTCATGCATTCTTAGCTTGGTGTTATCACCTAACACGGAGGGCGCGGGCCAAACAAACACAGCATGACGACCCTCACCTGGAAATTATTCTTTTGGAATATGAAATCGAAGGCGGAGGAAGCACGACGCCGTTGCGCCGTGCCGGGAACATGGCGAAGGTAGCCGGTGCTGTCATGCTGGCTGTGCGGGAGGAACTGTGGCCTGCATCATGGGCCACTTCAGCGGAAGAACCGGTCTGCCCGTCAGCCGGTCGGGCGGAGCTGTACCGCGGTGCCAGGAGGGCGGCACGCTGGAAGATGGGCGGCCTACGCATGTGGGACGCGTGCGGAAAAGGCTGGCTGGTCTAGCAGATCGGTTTGGGGAAGGGCGTCACTGCATGGCGCCGCCAGTGCGGACAACCAGGGGGGCGCCCCCCCCCCCCCCCCCCTTGGAACCCACTCGGCCAGACGGGATGCGCGCCCAGCTGGGCCGCGCTGGGCCGGGCCGAGCCGGTCCGCGCCCCACCGGGCTAGGTCACGCCCCTTCTTTCAGATTTGTGTCTTCCTTCGGATTGGTCTGACACCCCTGCTAGTTCGGACCCGTAACACTGGGTTAACCTGACCCGTCGGCCCACTGGGCTAAACGGGCCGGGCCCGTTATTCACTTAAACATGAATAACTTTAGGACCACACGTCCGATCGACGCGACATCTATGGAACTGGGAATCTTTCGATGAGACGGTCCTTTTGCGATACTCTAAGTGAGTTTTGGATGATTTTGGATATTGACCGGGTTAGAAACGAGCATATTTCTCACTGGACCCCTGGAACGGAAAATCCAATATCTCTCAGACCGGGTGTCCGATTGACGCGCCGTCTGTCGCGTTGAGTTACTTTTGATGAGACGGAAATTTGGGACACATCAAATCTGGACTTTGTGACAGTTGATGTATTGAACCCCTTGGTTCGTGGAGCAGACCCTCCCGGAATCGAGCGTGCTGTGTGCGGGAACCCAAGAGCTGGCTGTGACTGCGATGATGATGACGACTGTACTTGGATCCAACGTGGGTTCGACAGTGAGGATGACTATAATTGGATCCTCTGTGGGTTCGGCAGTGATGAAGACTGTACTTGGATCCTACGTGGGTTCGGAAATGATGGTTACTGTACATGGATCCTATGCGGGTTTGGCAACGACGACTTCTATACTTGGATCCTACGTGGGTTCGACAGAGGAGATGATTTAGAGGCTACATCTAATCATCTCCACCCCTCTTCGTGATAAGTATACCTATGTGAGCTGAGTATTGATTTTAAATCATTATCATTGGTATGATTGACTTCTTTCCTATGTGGAATGGTTGTGCTTAACCTCAGAAGTTGGAGTCGTACTGAGATTGATGACTTAGGTATATGTATGGGCATATACCTAAGTAGAGTTGGTTGATACTTAGTGTTTGTATATTTCATTTTTGGTTTAAACGTTGTGGAATTTGGGAGGCCTTCAGGGGTCTTGGGGTCCCTATTGAGTATCAGTATACTCACCCCTACACGGGCATTACCCGCACTACATTGTGTTGGTTTCAGATGACAGACAACACTAATCGTGTTCGAGGCTTGTGGACCTGGACGGTATCAAGAGGTGGACCACCCGGCGGGGCATACACGGAGCGAACGGACGGACCCGAGGTACTGAAAAGACTATCTGTACCCACCCTTCAGGTGGAATTTCCAGAGGACGACTCAGTGGTTGCTGATTTACTTTTCAGTTGTTGTAATTTCTTTCTCAGTTGTACTGTACTTTCAGTTGGGTTTGTATACTGGCCCATTTACTTTCCATCACATACTTTTGTACAAAGTTTACTTTTTGTTTACTCTAGCTTCTATACTCTGTTGTGTTTGTTTACTTATATAAAGTCAATGTCTTCCCCTTTTAATGGGATTTACGCCTTTGGTGCTAGTCGCCATCCCCTGGCCTATGGAAGGCGGGCTTGGGGTAGTCACGACACAAGCCCCGAGGACAGGTCGTGACATACTATCTTCTAAGATTGACATATTCAATCCTATGATTTTATTATATTTTATTTCATCTTTATTTTAAGTGGATTTTTATTTTGATTTAAGAACACCATTATAAACAACTCATACATTATACATTACAATGCCCGTAAGGATTTCGTTCCAATACCACTTTTGAATCAAGATCGTATATGTCTTAAATCATATTCAGGGAAAGTGTTTTTATTTCCCAATTAAAAAAGGTATATTTTCTTCCACCAGGTATATTTATGTTTTTTACATTTCATATTAACTTTTTAACTAATTTAAGATCAACATCATAGAGAAATTATTTTTATAAATGGAGATAGATTTATCTTTTCATTTCGACAACGAAAAATTCTCCTTCATGTCTCTATTCCTTCTTTAAACAATTGTTTTCCCATATTATTTTGAAATATAAATAATTAATCTCTTCTCTACTCTCAATATTTATCCTTGACACGTTTTAACAATATGTTTTATAACTATTTCATTGATGTGGGTTCTTTCTCTAAAACAACCTAAAGAGATTAAAAACTCATTTCATTGAACTTTTTTCAATTTTCATATTACAATAAATATTTATAACACAACATTTATTTCATTTCTGGGATACATTATTGGGTATTTTTTATGAATATTTTTTTTTAAAAAAATGCTTATTTTTTGTTTTTCAAAAGTGACTTCCGAATGTGATTCATAACATCATATTTTTACCTTAATGTTAAAAATATTTTTTGAAACCTTTATTTCATTTCCCTTCCATTTTTATATAAATATCAAAAAGATCAATATTATAGGGGTGATGTTCATCATCTGTCTCTAAATTTTCTAATGATATACATAATATGGGAGATCTAATTTTTGTTTTCAATCGATCAAATTCATGATGTCATTATATAAAATATCATTTGAAATATTATGCAACCCATATTACATCAATGGGTTTTCATGATGTGATATATCATTGATATAATATGGAACATAAATTCATACTCTATGATTGTGTGATTTTTGGGGTCCAATATATCCCTCAGATGTATTAGTTCATGATCTATATCTAACAATATGACTATGGGACTTGAGTTATGATACTCGATAAATTATGGGACATAATGTTTTATTCATAATCCACTATGTTGTTGGATGCATAATCATTATGAATGATCCAATATATAATGTGATTAATGAGTGTTATACATGATCCACTATGTTATGGGATGAAGGATTGTTATGCGTTACCCCCTATGTTATGGGAAGAAAAATTGTTATACCTAAGAGATTATGTTATGGGATGCTGGATTTCAATTCCAAATCCACTATGTTTTGATTTCAATGTCTGGTATTATTCAGCATATATATGCTATATGTCTATTTTAATCTCCATTATTCATTATAATTTCCTCTTATTCATGTAAACTTATACAAAGGTATCTATTTGATTATTTGAAGATATATATCCTTCTATCATTATTTATGGAAAACTCTTATCATTCCCAGATCTTTTCAATATGGTATTTTCCCCATGACGTTTTTTTCTCACCCATTTATATTATAAACCTCTATTACTCATTGATTTTTTCCCTTTCTAACCATTTGAGCCCACCCCTTATTATGTTTCTCAATTCACTTGGGAATTAGATGATAGATTATATTTATAAGAATTTATTATGTAGAGATGTTTGAATGATATTTTAAATTAATATTTTTTATACAAAATTTAGGTTTCAAATGTGAAATGATGATAAACCATTGTGTTATAGGATAGTGTGAACATTTGTGATATTTAATTATTAAATTATGGCTGTGATTTAATATACAAGATGTTAATAATGGGTCAACATAGTTAATATTAGAGTGAGGATTACCTATTTTTAGTAATTTCATTGTTTTTATTTATAGGATAAAACATATACTATCCAAGGATGAATTAATAGAGTTATAGGATTATGTAATAATGCCAAAGTTTAATTAAAATAATCATAGGTTTAAATAATGGTGTTATAGAATATGATATCATATAAATTTTTTAATAGTCAATGGTTTAATATGAATTTATTATATGTTATCAAAAGAAATTCAGTTCTAGTATGTGGTTTGAAACAGGATCAATGAAGCTGTTAAATGCACGACATTACAAATCCTGTGTTATATAAGCAACTAAGGATTCATATTTAGCATAAATGATTTAAAATATCAATACAACCCTATTATGGATGTAGTTATGATTTTTATAGCATTACCTATGTTAGTGATGTTGACATCTTATTAGAAATTATCTCTTAAGACATGTCTATATTATATATACCATCAACTATTTTCATTACTCAGACATTATTAACATTACAAGGATATATATTATCTATCAGTGGAGAATTTAACACCCCATGTTTTAAGAAGCATATTCAATATTTAAACTTTATGTTTTTTTATTAATATTATTCTATATTCAATGAATATAATTGAACTTGATAATAAATTTAGTATTTTAAGAATAAAAATAAGATTTTTTTATTTAAAAAAAATTGATCATTACTAGAAAAATGCATGAAACTATGTATTACCCACCATGAATTATCACATACCATGGATGTGTAAATCTATTAGAAGTGAAAAAATTAAATATAGAAGTAAATAGAAAGAATAATATTTTTATAACTAATATATCTCCTAGATCATCTCTAATATATAGAGTCAACATTAGTAGAACTAAATCTATATTGACAAAAATATCTTGAATGGATAAATAATTTATTAATAAAAATATAAAAATAAATTTTATGGAATTAGAATTGTGATTTATGACGTTTTAAGGGAATGAATTTATAATATTTAATGAGGGTAATATAGTCATTATATAGTGGTATATAATTGTTTGGTGTTATATCAGTAAGCATATTTTCAGTTAAGAATTACCAATACGTTTTTGTGAAAATGAAAGATCACATAAGTTTAAAAAATATGTATTTTAATATAAATAATTTCTTTAAAATGTAATAAATTTTTTTGGAGGATAAAAAATGATACAAATTCATTTGAGAAAAAAAATGTTATTTAATTTTTTTGATAAATAAGGGATTTTATTAAATTTATTACTTATAATGGTTTCTATAAAATGGACTGAAAAAATGATTTGTAAGTAAAGTAAATAAATAACATCCTTGAAATAAATTACTATAATGAATACTGATTTAATTATTAATAGTTAAATAAAATTTTTTTATTTAAAAACATATTTAAAATATATATTATTTTCGTTCATTTAAAATATTAATTTATTACATTTAGAGTATTAAATATAACATTAATTTAAAAATAAATAAATAATAACTAATAGATTGACTATAAATTGATCATAAATGAATATAATATCATTTTTCATAAAAGGAGAATTTCTAAAGAATTATAAATTTTCCATATGTTTTATAATTTTGTCTTAATAAAATAAATAGATCATTATTGAATATTGATATTAATGAAATATATTTATTATATAACAAATTAAAATTCATCTAATTATTTTTACTTGGAAATGAATAAGAATAAATTATTTTGTTGGTCATAAATTTAATTTATCTAAATAAAATTATTTATGTGTTTTGTATTTTTATATTATAATCAAATTTCATAAAATATAAAAATTTCAAATAATAATATAGATTTAATATCTTTAATTAACGTATTAATTTTTTTTTATATTTTAATTTGATTTATAAATTAAGATAAATTACCGTGGTAAAGTTTAGTTACCTCTATATTGGTAAGAGGGTTATTTTTGAAAAAATATTTTTATATGTATTTTGTATCTTTAATATAAATTAGTTAAATTTATCTAATATAAATGATAACCCTAATTTAATATTTAATCATATAAATAAATATTTTAAAACTCATTTAAAATTCTTAATTAACTAGAATAAGAATAAGTACACTTAATGTTTAAAAAAACATTTTTATAAAAAAGTATTTTTTATACATCTTATGTTTTAAATTAAAAGGTATTTCTGTAATATTTATATATTTATTTTGATAAAATTGAGTTTAATTTCTAAATCAAATAAAAAAATGGTATTAGGGGTAATCTTATATATTTTTTTAAAATAATTACCATAACAAATAATTTAACAAGGTAAAAAGAGTTAAAAGGGGAAACCTGGAGGGATATATTTTTTTATAATTTTTAAAATATAAACTATTAATAGAATTTTTTTAGAATATGATTCTATCTTACATGTTTCATTTCATGAACAGGCTCAACAGGGCCCGATCCGTATCTACCCCAAGCCAGCCTCCAATAGGTGAGTGGCTGCTGACCAAAGCCGAGTAGGCATATTACACACATGAGAGGAATTAGCCTAATGTACCTGTACACAAACACACACATCTCCATGGGCATAAAATGTTGAAATGAAAAAAAACTAATAATAATGAATGCATACAATTATAATCCCACAGTTAGAGTGTGAAAACAAGGTACTAGAAAGAAAAGGACAAATACAAGACCCTCAATATTAACTAATAACATGTCCACCCTAAAAAGTAGAAGGGGACTAATGTCAAATGAAACCATTGGTACAAAACTAAGTCTATCAACCTCACTGAGATCGACTTGGTCATGTTCCCTTTATGAATCAATCAAATCATCGGTTGATTGCATAAGACACTCCATGTGCAGGTAAATCCCATATAGGGGTGCATATCAAAATGCCCAGTAGGACACTCTGAAATCACTACACATAAATAATCAAGAGTTGTTAGAAAATAATAGTAATTCTTCAACGAAAAAAATCCATGATAAACTCTGTATGGAAATGGAACCTCCAGCTCGAATAAACAAAACTACAAGACACATGGTTCTGCTCGAAGATTCTAGAAAATGTTAATTTAGGAAAAACACACTCCATGATCCATGATTTCACCATATAAACTCATCCAAGTGGTCATGATCATTAGGACCCACCCAAGAAAACTCACTGCTCTCTAAAGATCTCGATAATCACATAGGGGATCACACCAAGGACCACTAGGGAACACCATAAACCCAATATGGACCAACTTAAAATGTATGGGATCATATGCCAATGATATAGTGAAACATACCGAAACGAACTACTAGTTAGAGGATCAACACCTTGGACATGGAGTTCATGATGATTCCATGAACCAAACCCAGGGTATATGAAGGAATGATAGAGAAAAACACCCAGGTCTCACTGAGGGACACCAAAAACTCTATCTACTCCTCATCCTCATGAGCTTATCAAAATTTAGAGTTGTGGATGTAATTACACACTATACCCTCAAGGGAGGGGGGACTAAGGGACATTCTAAACTAATTGTATTCCAATGAAAATAAATGAAGGGCTCAAACACCCTCAAATAGGGTACACGGTGTGTCCTAGGAGTACATGGTGTGTCTATCCAACCCAAGTTTTTCATGTGTTATTCTACCACAAACGACATATAAACCATAAATTACCCGACATGAACTCTTAGGTAAATTTTTTTATAGGTGAAGCTGACAGTCTTATCGTTCCACCTACTAACTCCTGTGTACTCGAAGTCATTCCCTTGTACCAACTTGTGTACACCTAGACATTCCCATATATACCTAGCTGTGTTTGAGTACACAACTCTACCCATGTACTCTAACCATGATCATGTACCGTGTCCTTCCCATGCTCATGTATCTTATGAGATACATACTGAGACACCTGCATGGGTCACATAGTGTGTGACATATTTCACATGGTGTATGATATTATTTTACCAGAAGAGACCCTAGTACCATGTCCCATGCCCCCAGATGATGTGTGATCCCAGATTAGACTCTGTGTAAACCATAAATTTATGGCACACTCAGGTTCATATCTGTGTCATTATCCCTAACTTTTCTTCCATGATTATAGCAATGGATCATGGATTTAAGGTTGTATGACCCTCCCACCATCAAAGATATGAATTTATACATCCAATCCACATAGAAAACTCCACAATAGAGCCATTACATCATCTCCACACATCAAATCAGGAAGGACAACAACCATCGATCCATTATGATCTACCGCTGATATTATTATATCCCCATCCCACCTCGATCTGACCCTCTATGATGAACCACACTCATAGAAATGATCTATCACATTGATGAGTAGTTTTTAACGACCATATACCTGGTATAAGTCAAACCATATGCTAAATAAATTTCCAATGATTATAACATGATGAAAAGTGGGATAAATACATAAAAAATTAACATGAGGAACAAAACCTAACCTTTTTTCATTTTTTTCTTGAACCATTGTCAAAGAATTTCAATAATTAAAAGGGAATAATTAATAATAACAAATGAATCAACCATATAGTAAATCAAACATTGATTCAGAAATATGTTTTTGTTCATGGAATTGATCCATTTTCAACCAGGATAATGAAATGGGATGAAATCATATAAATGAAACACCTACCTATATTTTGGATTGATTATTGATAAATAATGGTCCTGCATTACCATCATTGGTGAGATTAACACACTCGGATGGCACAATAATCATCGATCTGATGTCATCCTCTAAGAATTATCTCATTCAATATTCCTCCAGATATCCAGGGATATGCCGTTAACCCTGATACCTCATCATAAACATATATTTATAGAGAAAAACATGTCGGTTCATCACCATAACAAAATAAGTAAATAAAATTTAATTATTTAATTATTTATTCCCCTGATGGACTTTATCCAAATTCCCCAAGATGAAAAATATTATGCCACAACTAGGTTAAATTTCATGCTTTGAACTTGACAAAAAAATGGATTTCTAATACCAGCCTCTTTTTGGTAGTTATTCCACTTTTCCATTAAAACTTAATGTGTGTGATGATAATATTTTTTAGTGTTTTTCAAATATCAATTACAAGCCCTCCATGACTCATAATCTCACTCCGTCTTAGCACCAATGTATGCAAAAAGACCATATAGTATATTGTAGTAATAAATTTTAAAATTAAAGTTGTTACATTATTTTCCATTAAGTCGTTTCATCTAGAAAACTAAGAAACCTACTAAAATATTTAAGGGTACTAACTTCACATCTGGGTCTCCAGCTCCCAGTTGATCTTCTGAAGATTCATGTGCTACCACCATAGATACACTAGGTGAATCAATCACCCATAAATGAACCTCTTCTTCTAATCCTAATTCTCTACTAGTTACTCAGTAAAGTTAGCCTTATCATCAATGTTATGATCTCCCCAGTTGATAACATGCGATGCATCATGTGCGTACCTCCTCAACTGTAACTCATAGAAGATGTTGTGTACCTGATCTATTTTTTGTGGTTGAGCTTAGTAGTGTGACACCTCTACAATCCTACATTGTATCTAGAAAGGGATAATTATTCTAAAAGGCATGTTTCTAGGTCATCCAAATCTCTATAATCCACGTTAAGGAGATACTCTTAGAAATACATGGTCTCCCTCTTTGTACTCCAAATGACAATTTAATAATCCACAAAGGACTTCTAACAGCTAGGTGATATCCTCATCTACATGTGGGTGATCTGTAACTTCTATTTCATAGCTCACACCAAATCTAGGCCAATGATTGATGAATCATCTGTATAAGTTCAACAATGTGTTTACTTATTGAGTAACCCATACAAGGACTCAAATATTGACATACCAATGGGGGAATTATTTTCATTATTGTATGTAAAATACACTAAGATTAATAGATCCTCACAAATTTAACCAAATTCTATCATGCAAGCCTGTAGTGTAATGACCTGAACTTTTAAAAATAAAACTCCCCTTATGATTTAATCAAATTCATTGTTATAGATTTTGGATATAGAATAATCATGAACTTATTTGGATTTATTGTATTCGATCAGAATTAAATGTCAATTAAGAATTCTTACCATTGATAAAATATACATTTAGTAGTGATCATATGATCAATATAAATTCCGGGTTTAGAAAAATCCAATTAATAGAGACAAATGAAGAAATTACTTCAACTACTAGGATTTTACCACATTATACCCATTTATCGAAGATTCCATGAGAGATAGAATCACTAGGATTCTCCATAGATGAATATCAAGATGATATCCAAAAACTTAATCATGTCCAAAATCGTTTACCCGATACGTCCATTCTCATCGATATTATGGCCCAAACCATGTACATCGAACAACCCTATGAAAGTATCATAGACATGAACCTTAACCTTAAACTGTTTATGGGTGTATTAAAGAGATATGTATCATGAACCTGACAATGTGAATATGCATATTGTATTTTCAATAGAATAATAGTTATATTTACTTCTTATTGTTTTTTATAAATGTTTTCATTTTTGATATAATAAAACACAAATTATATTTTTGGGTAATATTCAATTTCAATTAAGTCATTTATTTTTATAAATTATTTTTTTTGAAATAAATAATATTTTAATAAAATATTATTGTTAAATAATTATTTTTAAATAAAAATGATCATATAAATTTTATGATGTAAAATGAAATTTTTATATAGTCACAAAATAGTTTATTGTCAAAAAACAAAACATTTCATGATAAATGTAGATTCTATTTTAAAAGTAAAAATTGAACTATTTAAAAAATTATTTTGATAAAATAGATATTATTTTTATAAGAATAATTTCTAAATTATCTAATGGATAATTTTTTATAATTTTATGATACAGTCCAATTTTCAGGTAAAAATTAAATACGGTATAAATATACAACGTTATTATTACTTCATAATACCCCAAAAGTTATGTAATAAACACTATAAATGGGATAAAAGACAAAATCTATGTTTAACCTTTAAAATAAAATAATATTAAAATTATTTAATTAATTTTATAAATCCATTATGAATACTTCAAAACATATAATATATTTTAAGGTTTTAAATTAAATAATTTAAACACATGACTCACTTCCACATCAAAAAGAGTAATATTTTAATAAATTAGACCCTTGGTCTTATAAAATAATTATAACCTCTCCCCTCTAGATGAAAAACAGGATAAAAAACAATGGTTATCTTTTAGTCTTGGTTATTTTGTTACATAGATCCCAAAACATAATTATGTGAAATAATATAGTAATCCTGAATAAATATATTATATAATCCCACAAAATATCCCATTTATATTTACGAAAATCCCTTGGATAATTTACTTACACTTCCCTCCCCACTGTAGAGTCCTCCCAAGGTTCTCACAGTCTCTCATGAAGCTCCTCCAAAGCTTTTGGCGCCACCATCTCATGGTGAGGGATCCTCTCTTTCTGTTATTTATAAAATAATCTTCATTATCTTAGGTATTTTATTTTCATTTGATAATATTGGGATATATTGTTTTATTTCATTTCAAAATTATTTGATAACCCTTTCAATATCATCAATAACTTCCATGACAATTTATACACCCCAGTTATGGTTCTGAAATTTCACCACAATTTTCTATGCCAAATAATTGTGCAGTGAATATCAACACCCATTTCCTTTAAAGGGTATTAAAATTTATGGACTTATACTTCTTTATTAGTGACTTAAATGTATATATTACACAATAATTTACCATGTAATAAAATATTATTCTGAATTAATCGATGTTATATGACATATGTGGCACATATAAGCCTGAGATTATAATGAAACTGATGGGTGACCCCAAAATTATATAGCTCTCCAGTGAATTGAGTAATGTTTAATTATAATGAGATTTCATGAATGGTATTAGGGAGTGAACCTAGTCCACAATGATAATTTTTCCATCATTATTTCTTTGCATTTAGAATTTACCTATGTTTTTACTATAGTGTTTTAAGTTGTTTTAACATTTCCCAAGTTGGATTTATTTTATAATCATATATCACGTATTATTATTCATGTTTATTACTATCACACCTTTTATGATCATGTATATTTCTATTTTCCAACATGTATTACTTTATTTAGGTTATAACATTTTTATTCACTAACTGGGCTTTATAGATCATTCTCTTATAATGTATGTCCCTATGTTATCCCATATAGTTTTAAGTATGATGGAATTATATGAGTATGTCAAGAATGTTTTCAATAGGTTTTTCATATATTAGGTTTTATATTATTATGTAATCTTTCTAATTACCAAACACACTATACTTTTCGATTGTCTAGGCTGTATAATGTATAATATTATGAAATAAATCATGAATTAATGTGTAATAAAGAGTATGGTTGTTATATATGTCATCAAAGGAAAAGTGTAGTTAATTTTTGGGTTTATGATTAGTAAACTATTGAAAAGGCCTTAAGGATAAAAATAATTATAATAAAACAGCCCTAATTTTATTATACTATAAAAAATGTGGTTTATCAAGATAATACATCAATTTCGAGATAGTAATAGTGGATGTGGCTATGGAATAGATATACATGGGGAAAATCCATGAAAACATCACATTGGTCCAGACTCGACCAAGAAATAGTTTCCCTTAATGCACACTGGGTTTGAAACTCCTAGGGGTCTTGCTTTAGAAAATTCATACACTAATTAGAAACCATTATTAAAGGAACAAAAATCCTATAAGAGTATATGTTAGAAAATAGATCATGAAAAACATAAATTGAATCCTAGAAATTCATAAGTTTGGAAATAAATGTCATTTATAAGTTATCAATTTAATTTCCCTAGATTTATATTTATGTGTTAGTAGTTTAGAAATTCTCATCCCTAATTATCCCTTCATTCTAGCAAATGAACAGAAATAAGAGGATTCTTGTAAAAAACCAATGTGAAGGGAAATATGGTGACTTCCCAAATGAGATTCCCAACTCAATGGGTATCGGAATCCTAAACATTGTTAAAATACTCTATCAACTGACTATGGTTTTGAAAAGAATCATGGATTTGGAGGAGTGACCAAATCCCACTAATAAAAAACTAATTGAAACTGAGATAAATGCTTCCAGCATTTAATTCATAATCCAATCCCTTAATTATAGAACAATGTATCAACTCCATTGATAAGATATTCACTGTCCTTCAATGTATAGATAAATTCAAGGTTCTACTTTCTATTTTTTGTCTAAAGGGAGAATCTAATCAGTGGTGGACATTTTAACAGCCCAGTCCAGCCCACAATCATGATATTTTCCACTTTGGACCTAGCCCGCATGGTTTTGTTTTTCCCTGGGTTCTGGCCCTCAGGCACCCCCCAGGAAAAGGCCTCATTATGGGAGAGGTATCCACACCACCTCATAAATGGGTGCTTCATGCTCCTCCTCCTTTGATGTGGGATTTCCATAACCCACCCCCCTAGAGGGACCCAACGTCCTCGTTGACACATCAAATGGACACCAGCTTTGATACCATTGTTAACGGCCCAGTCCATCCCACGATTATGATATTGTCTGCATTGGGCCTAGCCTACACAGTTGTTTTCTTGGGGTGCTAGCCTCATAGTGATCTGAATTTAAGATAGTGATGGTGGGTTGATTACCTATAGTCCTTTGACATGGAGATAGCCTACACACCTGTGAAAGGAAACACATTGGCTGATGTGTTGAGCAGGAGGACTCAGATACATGTAGTTCAGGAGGCCAGTAGTGAGTGACAGTTTATGGATCTGTACTATGAGATGCATTTGGAGGTGCACGACAGTTAGGGGTAGAAATTTATTTCTTCTGTAGTTGTTACCTCTACTCTTCTTGATCAAGTGCAAATGAGGTAGCTATTGGATTCCGAAGTCCTAGTCCTACGGGAGAGTGTGTCTGGAGAGGACCCTATTCCTGGATGGATAGTAAGTGGGGATGAGATCTTGCATTTCTAGGGGAGTGTATGGGTGCCAGCAGACATACATGAGGAGCTAATGTGGGACTTTCATTGCTCAGTTTGGGTAGTTCATCCTGGTATCACCAAGATGTATCATGATCTACACCATAAGTATTGGTGGCCTCGAATGAAGAGTGATGTTGCTAGTTTTTTCATGAAGTGTTCCACCTGTCATTTGATTAAGGCGGAGAATCATCGACCAACATGGATTTTTCATCAGTTACCCATTCTCGAGTGGAAGTGTAATGATGGAAAGATGGATTTCGTGACAGTTTTACTGAGGTCACCTCAAGGGAATGATACAGTTTGGGTTGCCATTGACAGACTCACGAAGGTTGCCTAATTATTTCTGATCAAGGAGACCTTCAGTGTTGATGATATGGGACAATTGTACATTAGTGAGATTGTACTTCTGCATGTAATTCCACACTCCATTATTTCAGACAGGGTTTTCCGTTTTACTTCTCAGGTCTGGAAGGGGATTCAGAAGGCTTTGGGTACACAGGTACTTTTGAGTACAACATACCACCCCCAAACAGATGGCCAGTCTGAGCGTACGATTCAGGTGCTTGAGGACAAGCTTCGAGCATGAATCCTGAATTTTGGAGGTTCTTGGGAGAAGAATATACCTCTTGTAGAGTTTTCCTACAATAATAGTTATCAAGAAACTATTTATAGGGAACCTTAAGAGGATTTGTACGGTAGGCTGTGCAGATCTCCCTTATATTGGATAAAGGTTGGAGAGGCAGCTTTGCTGGGACCACATCTTGTTTAGGAGACCACATAGTAGATAGAGTTGATTCAGAAGAGGATGGATACTTCGTAGTATCAACCGATGTATTATGATGATCAGAAGAGATGACCTCTGGAGTTCATGGTTGGGGATTCAGTTTTCTTGCGTGTCAGACCGAGGTTGGGACATAGAAGGATTAGGCGACAGGGTAAGCTTTCGTTGAGGTACGTTGGGCCATTTGAGGTGTTGGAGAGAGTTTGGCCAGTTGCCTATCGGTTGTAGTTACCTCAAAGGTAATGGGTTATGCATAGCATTTTTCATATTTCTCAGCTTCAGTGTAACTTTTCAGACTTCTCTCATGTCTTACAACCAGAGGAGGTTGATCTTGAAGTGGATGCATCATTCGAGGAGCATCCTATCCAGATTTTGTATCGCAGTACAAAGGTTCTCTGTGGCCAGTCTGTTCCTCTAGTACAAGTTCTATGGTATCACGAGAGGGTACAAGAAGAGACTTGGTAGAGGGAGGGTGATGTACGAGCACAGTGGCTAGAACTATTCGAGGTTTCTTCTTCTAAACCGTGCTAGGGAAATTTGGGGATGAATTTATTTAAGAGGGGAAGTTTGTAAGAACCCAGATATTCTTTTCAGGAATGTTTTTTATTTTATGGTCATTTTTGAGAAAAAGAGGAAATTATGGAAAGTTTTGAAGCACACACGGTGTACTTTATGAGTACACGCTGTGTAGCGGCCATGCACATGACCATGTGGGGTGACCAGGAGGCTTCCTAAAGAAGAGTACGGAAATGGCGAGTTCAAACCATGCACTAAAAAAGTATATGTCGTGTACTTTTTGTTGGGTCGGAACAAACGAGGAATGATGGCAAGAGGGGGGGTGAATTGCCTTTTTAAAAAATTGATTAACAAATTAAAATCAAAGTTGAAATGCAGTGGAAATAAAGAGGCAAGACACACGAAATTGATAACGGAGTTCGGCCAAAACCCGGCCTACGTCTCCGCTCCCAACTCAACCGTTGAGAGATTCCTACCGCTTGCTTTTCAATGGTTTTAGCAAGAAACCCACTAGGCTTTGAGGTAGCACTAGGACCTATTACAGCTTGCTTTTATTGGTTTAGCAAGAACCCACTTGCTTTCAATGGAATAGCAAGAACCCACTATCCTTTTTAACGGGTGAAGGCTACCTCACCGGTGACTCAAGCCTTTTAAAAGGAAAGGCTTGACAAAACCTCTTCACACCTTAATGGTGATGTGAAACCCAAAAGAAAGGGGGATGAGAAAAGTTGTTGGGGTTTGTAGGCACAAACCCAATTTTAAGCTCAAAATAAATAAAACGATAAAAACCGTAATTGGGAAGACTTGGGTGCCAATGGATGATGGAGGCGATGTAGCGTGCTCTCCCAAGCTTCTTGAGGTGCTCCTTGGATTGGAAATTGGATTGGAGCACTTGAGGATCCTTGAAGGTGGAGCGCCGAAGGTTCGCCAAATGTGCAACAATATGTCCGAGCGCTTGGTATATGATCCGGGTGGTGTCCGGGGCTTCCTCAGCCTTTATTTATAGGCATGGAACCCATTGGGAGCCTTCGGAGCCGTTGGAGAAGTCCTTGGAGCCGTTGGAGGCCAAAAGAGGGTTGACTGGTCAAACCTAACGGCTAGTTTGACTGGGCTGCCGGCTGGCCGGTACAGCTCCACCGGCTGGCCGGTGCCTTGGCAGAGGAGAAGCATATTGATCCAGGCTCTACCGGCTGACCGGTGGAGGAGCCACCGGCTGGCCGGTGGTGAGGCAGTAGCCATCACTGTTGGGGCTGGATGCCACCGGCTGGCCGGTGCTGAGGCCACCGGTTGGCCGGTGGGGAGTCAGTAGCTACCCCTTGAGTCTGGGTGCCACCGGCTAGCCGGTGACAGAGCCACCGGCTGACCGGTGGAACCTGGCAGTGGGCAATGCCTCTGCCAGGTCCACCGGCTGGCCGGTGCTATCACACCGGTTGGCCGGTGGACTGAATTTCAGTCCATTTGCCAGCTTTCTTGGGCCAATCCTTTGGCAATATTTCGCCTATCAACAAAAACACTTGAAACAAGGTTAGACAAATAATAAGGTGATCGTGATCATGAAAATCAAACAACGAGGGGAACGAGATGTACAACAATCTCCCCCTATTTTGATGATCACAATCACCAAAACAATTAATGTAAAATACTGAAATTGAAAGGAAATGCTAAGCATGATGAAGAGGATTCTCCCCCAATCAATCAAGAAATTTCTCCCCCTTTGTGATTATCAAAATAGAATGGGGCATAAAACTTGATTGAGGGAAAGGAGATTTGAAAAACAAGATATGAGAATTGAAAAATCAATTGAGATTTCTGAAATTGAAATGAAAATTTGAATAACAGTTTGAATTGGAAGTTTTGAATCAAAAACCAATTGAAATTTGAATTTTGAAACCAAATGAAATTTTTGAAATTGAGAGTTTTGAATCAAAAATGAATTGAAAGAGATTTTTGAATTAAAAATTCGAATTGAATATTTTGAAATGAAAATTTTGATACCAAGTGTTGAAATTGAAAGTTGGAATCGAAAATTTTGAAATTGAAATCAAAAGGGCTTATTTTGAAATTGAAAGTTTGAATTGAAACAAAAAGCTTAAACAAACCTAACTCCCCCTAAATAAAAGCAAAAAGTCACCGGGGAGAGGGTTTTTGAAAAGAGACAATTTTAGGCCCGGAGAGACTCGCTAGAAGGGATTTTTCAATCCATACTTGTCTCATGGCGGGTCTTCTCCAATAGAACTCATCGGAAAAGAAAAAAGACTTGGGTTGGCTGTGCCGGGGATTTTTGAAATTACACTCATAAATTAGGTGCCCGGGTTTTTTTGCAATAGTTACAAAATTTAAATTCGGAGCTCCCCCTTACAAAAACAGTGGGTGCATGGGAGGAGGAAACTTGGTGGGTGTAGCCAAGTCCATTGGTGGTTCTAGATACTCGTTGAGAACCTAAGAGTTTGGACAAATTTTGTTCTCCTTGGGTGAACTTGGCTAAGGATTCTCTAAGGTCATTGATGGTTGATTCCAAAGAATCAACATTCGGGAAATTTTGGATTTTTAGGGAGAGTTCCTCCTTCTCTTTGAGAAGTTGTTCTTTTTCGGAGGAAAGTTTTTTGAAAGACTTTTTTAAAGCAACAAATTTTGAAGAAAGTTCATGAAAACCATTTTCAAGTTGGTCTCTAGCATGTTGGAGTTCTTCATAAGACATATGATTGAAAGAATTTGAATTTGAAGAACAAGAGGAGGAGGAGTCGGAAGATGTTACCTCATGTTTTTCCATTAGGCATTTTGTACCTTGGTCGCTCGAGGAGAAGGAGGAGAATGAAGAGGTGGAGCTATCACTCCATGTTGCCTTTGAAGCCTTCTTCTTTTTCTTCTTCTTGGCCCTTTTCTTGTGAAGTGGGCAAGCGGGTTTGAATTTTTCGTCGAGTTCTTGCTCTTGAGCGGGTTCTTGCTTTGGAGCCTTGCTAGTACCTTCATGGGTTAGCTCTAAATATTTCCAAATATCATAAGAGGTAGAGCAAGTAGAAATATAATTAAATACATTTCGGTCTAAGCCACAATGAAGAGCATTCATTTCTTTGCCATCAAGCTCGAAATTTGCAATGTCGGCGGGGGTCCATTTAGACTCATCGGGAGAAGAGAGCGTAAAACCATGCATAACAATTCTAAAAATAGGATATCCAATACTTTTAAGAAATGTGGTCATGCGGGTTTTCCAAAAACTATAATCGGTTCCATCAAAGAATGGAGCACAATCCAAAGAAAAGCCTTCGGGGGATTGAGAGGAAGAAGCGGTAGAAGCCATCAAAAAATAGGATCTTTAATTTGAAACCGGTTAGGGTATTATTCAAAAACTCCCTTTGATACCAATTGTTGGGTCGGAACAAACGAGGAATGATGGAAAGAGGGGGGGTGAATTGCCTTTTTAAAAAATTGATTAACAAATTAAAATCAAAGTTGAAATGCAGCGGAAATAAAGAGGCAAGACACGCGAAATTGATAACGGAGTTCGGCCAAAACCCGGCCTACGTCTCCGCTCCCAACTCAACCGTTGAGAGATTCCTACCGCTTGCTTTTCAATGGTTTTAGCAAGAAACCCACTAGGCTTTGAGGTAGAACTAGGACCTATTACATCTTGCTTTTATTGGTTTAGCAAGAACCCACTTGCTTTCAATGGAATAGCAAGAACCCACTAGCCTTTTTAACGGGTGAAGGCTAGCTCACCGGTGACTCAAGCCTTTTAAAAGGAAAGGCTTGAAAAAACCTCTTCACACCTTAATGGTGATGTGAAACCCAAAAGAAATGGGGATGAGAAAAGGTGTTGGGGTTTGTAGGCACAAACCCAATTTTAAGCTCAAAATAAATAAAATGATAAAAACCGTAATTGGGAAGACTTGGGTGCCAATGGATGATGGAGGCGATGTAGCGTGCTCTCCCAAGCTTCTTGAGGTGCTCCTTGGATTGGAAATTGGATTGGAGCACTTGAGGATCCTTGAAGGTGGAGCGCCGGAGGTTCGCCAAATGTGCAATAATATGTCCGAGCGCTTGGTATATGATCCGGGTGGTGTCCGGGGCTTCCTCAGCCTTTATTTATAGGCATGGAACCCATTGGGAGCCTTCGGAGCCGTTGGAGAAGTCCTTGGAGCCGTTGGAGGCCAAAAGAGGGTTGACTGGTCAAACCTAACGGCTACTTTGACTGGGCTACCGGCTGGCCGGTACAGCTCCACCGGCTGGCTGGTGCCTTGGCATAGGAGAAGCATATTGATCCAGGCTCTACCGGCGGACCGGTGGAGGAGCCACCGGCTGGCCGGTGGTGAGGCAGTAGCCATCACTATTGGGGCTGGATGCCACTGGCTGGCCGGTGCTGAGGCCACCGGTTGGCCGGTGGGGAGGCAGTAGCTACCCCTTGAGTCTGGGTGCCACCAGCTAGCCGGTGACAGAGCCACCGGCTGACCGGTGGAACCTGGCAGTGGGCAATGCCTCTGCCAGGTCCACCGGCCGGCCGGTGCTATCACACCGGTTGGCCGGTGGACTGAATTTCAGTCCATTTGCCAGCATTCTTGGGCCAATCCTTTGTCAATATTTCGCCTATCAACAAAAACACTTGAAACAAGGTTAGACAAATAATAATGTGATTGTGATCATGAAAATCAAACAACGAGGGGAACGAGATGTACAACACTTTTTTGTTTTTCAATAAACACATCGAGGTCATGTCTAATCATCAGAAGGCTCTCCTTCTAGGTCTTGTTCGACTGAGAGCTCCGTACAACCACAGATCTTCGACGAACCCCCAATAGAGCATCCTTCCTCCGAATAGAACACCATCAGTTGCGTTGGAATAGCATCAGTGAGTTATCTTTTCTCATAGAGAACCATCTTATGTTTTTTCCTCTCTTGTGAGATATCATGGGTTGAAGGTTTTAGACATTTTTGTATATCTTCAGTGTTCCAAGGTTATTCAATCCTCGATGTTCACATATAACGATCTTCCAACGCCAAGGTAGGTGGTTTGTGCCTTTTTGTTGAAATTATTTTAGTATTATGTGCAATTTTGACAAATACCCTTGAATGGGTAATTTTTTGTTTACTATTTTACCCCTGTTGATTGACTTACATGCTTGTATGCTTGTGTATAGGATAATTGGATATGAATATGGTTGATTTCTATGCTTCAGATGTGTTGACCATGCATGTACTGTTTACGACTGTTGGTCTGCTTACCCTGTTCGGTCGCCTTGCCTATTTTCTATGCCTTGTGCAGTAGGGTGGAGTGTTTTTATTATGTCATGCCTAATATGCTGTGGACTGATTAGTCAAGTAGTTCATGAGATTTATGTTCAATGTTTTTTCCTTTCTATGCTCATTGACCTACACAGGGCCGTGAAAACCCGGTGTAGCAGATTATAAAGGGAATTGACCATGTGAGCTTCCTTAGAGAGTATTTGAGCACATTAGACTACAAGGGGAATTGACTGAGTGAGATTCCTCAGAGAGTGTTTGAACCACTTGGGGATATAAGGGTAATTGACTGGGTGAGCATCCACAAAGAGTCTTTGAACCACTGTGAGATATAAATGGAATTGACCGAGTGAGATTCCTCAGAGAGTCATTGACCTTGGGGATATAAGGGGAATTGACCATTTGAGCTTCCTTAGAGAGTCTTGAATTACCTTAGACTATAAAAGGAATTGACCATGTGAGCTTCCTTAGAGAGTCTTGAATTACTTTTGACTATAAGGGGAATTGACTACGAGTTCTTCCTTAGAGATTCATTAAATATTCTTATAACTGGCCAATAGGGGATAGGCTATGTGCACTTCCTAGAGGGTTACCATGCTTGATTATTTTCTTTTGATATGTGGAATTGTTTTTTGCTGAGTAATTTCATGTTTATTGCTTCTCTACTTTTACCTGCCATATATTCACTAACTATTAGGCATAAATCTTTGGGAAATTGCCTACTGGGATTTAGTCTCACACCCTATTTGGGAGATGATTTTGGCCCCACACAGATTATATTATTGCAGTTATAGACAGGGGCAAGCACCCTTCTAATTCATGTACTTGACTTGTTGTGGAGCTGGAGAGCATGGGACCAAGATTAGGCTTGCGATGCCGAGGAGATATTTTTTTGTTTCTTTGGTACTTGGTTTAGTAATGTTTGTATTCTAGCATTGTGATTTATTTGGCTGCTTTCCTAGACACATGTACCATGCATCATTTATATATTTTCTTAGTTGTTTGTTATTCTAGTCTTCTGCTATTACTATTGTTGGTATATTTACTTATTCCGCTGTTGTGTATTTATTTCCCTTCCTCTGTGTTACTCTGCCAATGAGGGCATAGTTTCCCCACTATCAACCCAAGGCCCTCACTGCTAGTCGACATCCTCTGGCATTTAGGGAAATGCGCTTGAGGCCATGCGACCAACCGGGTACGGGGCACCTCTGGCTGGCTTCCGGAACCAGTACTTTACAAACATTGATCAAGAATACAAATCATAAAGAAGATATTGAAACAATGGAGTGGGAGGAATTCTAAAAATTGATTTTGTTAAATATTTTCCTCACACTCTCCACCATAAAATGTAAGGGGATTTCCACGCCTTATAGAAAAAAGATGAAGAATCATTCAGGGTGCACAGGTAAAAGTTCACAATACTTGAACGATATGCCTCTAACATTATCATTATGCATGAAAAAATAGTTGACCACTTTTTTGGTGGGATAGAACCTAGTCTATGAAAATACCTAGTGATCAAATACTTTGATAGCTATAAAGAAATTGTATGATGTTCCCACAATGTCAAAATAGAGATCAAAGAATATCAAGGGTATCACATGGATAAGAAGTGGGAATTGGAATTTAATTTTGGGGGACCTATAGATAAATCTTATAGTGATAATGAATTTTAACATCATACTTGTCAAGAGTGCGGATAGAATCCCCCTTGAAATTACCCTTGTGGTACAAGGAAATTATTTAGGTATAGGAAGGAATGAAACCTAACTAGATATTGATGATGAGATAACCCCACTAATTTGATGGAGGAATGAAATGCTCCGATCAACCCTTAGAGTAATGTTCATTACTTCAACTAAAAGAAACAACGGAAATTTGTAACCCAATTCAGTAAGACAAGGATTTTCATAGACAACCAAAAACATGAAATGTAAAAAGGGATATTTTTTCCATCACAACCACTGAGGTGGATCTCTAAAATGAAGTGGTGATAGTCATGCAGGTTATTCATTTAATAATAGAAATAATACATTTGATTCTAGTTCAATTCATTCCTTCATATACAATAATTTTAGTCTTACTACTAAAACACCACAACAAATCATTGAAGTAGAGTTATTGATGATAATGGGAAATGGGAAATCATTGAATCCTGAGTATATAACTCCTAACCTATCATAATTTTTTTTTTATTCCATTTTGAACCTTGTGATACTACCTTTATTAGAGTTTGATCCAATTTTGGGTATGGATTGTTATTCCCTGTATATATCCAATAAAAATTATCATGAGAAGGAAATCACTCTCTATATCATGAATTGACCCATGATTCTCTACAATTGAAAGGAGGAGTTTGAATGATCATTAGAACCAACATATATAGAATTGATATTAATACGTTACACGAAATCATATCTATATTAAATGGTTGATTCTAATGAAAATATCATCCTTGAAGACAATCCCATTGTGACAGACTACAATAATGTGTTTCCTGAGGAATTTCCTTGTCTTCCTCCTACCCGAGAGGTTTAATTTTCATTTGAGATTATACATGGGGTAATTAACATTATCAAATAATATATACAGAATGGATATTAAGGAACATGAGGAGTTGAAGAAACTACTTCAGAATAATTTGTATAAGGGGTTCATACTCCCATGATCTTCACATTGGGGTGATTCAGTCCTCTTAATCACAAAGAAAGATGGGTCAATGCAAATTTTACATGATTATCATGAGCTCAAAAAGATCAAAATTGTAAAGACTTATCCTATACCATAGATTAATGATTTGTTTCATCATCTATGTGGAGTGAAATACTTATCTATGATGGATCATTGGTTGGGATATTATCAATAAGGGAGAAGAAGGAGGATGTCCCCAAGACTGCTTTCTATACAAGTTACAAGCACTATGACTTCATATTAATTCCATTGGAACTAAATATTGAACTATAAATATTCATGGAATTGATTAATAGAGTATTTAGATATTACCTAGAAAATTGTTTGGTTTCTTTATAGATGATATTCTAATATACTCAAAAAGCACAGAGAATCATTAGGAGCATCTGAGCACTGTGCTAATGTCCTTAAAAAAGGTGAATCTTTTGGAAAAGTACAACATATGTGATTTATGGATTATGGAAGTATCATTAATAAGAAATATTTTCATAAGAAATGGGATATATGGTGTCCCTTAACTAAAATAAGAAATTTAAGGATAGATGCAACAAATATCGTTGATAGAAATTCATAGTTTCCATGCGTTTAATGGGTTTCATTGATGATTTGTGAGAAATTTTTCATGATTTTAAAACCCTATAACAAACTAACATGGGAGGGAGTCATGGTTGTTTGGTATGATGAATGAAAAGAGGAATTAATGGAGTTGAAGGAGAGGATTATAACTGTACCTATACTCACAATACCCATAAGTGGTGATATTTTTTCTAGCATTCAATGATGCCTCAAAAAAGGAATTAGGATATGTGTTAATGCAGAATGAAAAAGTGATAGAATATGCATTAAGGAAACTTGAGGATTATGAATAGAACTACAAAATTCATGATCTTGTGTTGGCTTCAATGATATTCCCATTGAAAATATTTCAAGAATATCTCTTTTGGGAGAAGTGTGAAATATATAAGGATCACAAAAGCCTCAAGTTAATATTCACATAGAAAGAGATTAATATATGCCAATGAAGATGGTTAGAGATGACCAAGGAATATGACTAATCAATCCACTACCATCTCATGAAAGCATATATAGTGGAATACACTATATATAGAAAAGATCAAGAAATTTTAACATTGATGAAAATTGAAAAGGATCAAATATTCTTAGACTTCAAAATGATGGACATGGGAATTATAAAGGAATGGAAATCATCAATACATTCATAAATTATTGGTCAAACTTCTCTTTTGAAGAGGATTATGGATTCTCAAAGAAAATATTTGGGAATTTAGAAGAAAGTGGTAGCTATAATAAAAGGTAATTCCTTGGAATTAAATGGTAATGAATAACGATATGTATGATTTTTATCACGACTATATATGCCATCAAATCCGGAGTAAAAGGATGATTTTTTTGATGATGCATAGAGATAAAATATCTCCATCTATCCAAGAAGTACAAAGATATATCAAGATCAAAGATAGAACTATTGGTGGGACAATATGAAAGAGATTATATAATATACATCAAGATGTCTTGTATGTCAGCAAGTGAAGGAGGAATAGAAAACTCCAATGGGTTGATGAAACCATTACCCATACCAACATGGAAATGGGAAAAAATCATAGTGGACTTTGTAAATAGTATTCAAAATACATCAAGAGGAAATAATTCGATATGGGTTGTGTTGAATCATCTCACAAAGACTACTCAATTACTTGAACTTTGAGATTATTTCTCACTTTATCAAATTGAAAGGATATTCATTAGAGAACTGGTGTGGCTATATGGAACACCCCAATCAATTTTATCTAATCGAGACACAAGATTTACCTCCAAGTTCTTGAAGAGTCTCAAATAAGATCTAAATATTGAGTTAAACATTTTCCTTGATAGTCACCCCCAAACTGAGAACAAATCTGATTGAACTATACTAAAACATTGGGACATGTTGAAATCTTGCTCAATTGAAATCAAAGGAGGATGAGATCATCATATTCTTCTGGTTGAGATCTAATATGAAAACATTTTCAACTCCAATATCTAAAATTATCCCTATGAAGTCCATTATGGGAAGAGGTACAGAACATCTGCATGTTGGGATGAAGATCGAGAACACAAACTGCCAGGTCCTAAAATGCATGAGGAAATCATGGGAAAGGTCAAGACCATTCAACAACACATAATGGTTGATGTATGTTTCCAAAAGATATATGATGAAAATCATATAAGAGACCTCGAGTTTGAGGATGAAGAAAAGGTATTCCTCTGTATATCTCCATGGAAGAAATTCATGAGATTTGGGAAGAAGGGAAAGCTTAATAGAAGATACATCGGTCCCTTTGAGATCCTTCATCGCATCAGATCAGTGTCTTATGGACTAGAACTCCCACATGACCTTTCTCGAGTAAATTATGTGTTCCACATAACACTCTTGAGGAAGCACTCTTATAAACATGACTTATTCCAATGGTTTCAATTTATTGGTTAATGCCTGAAATCTATTGGTATAAACTATACCAACAGTTTCTCAAATCGTAGGCTAGTTAGCCATCAGGATAGACATATACCAACAGTTGTAGTATAACCATTGGTATATGGATCTGTACTACATAGTATACCAACATATTCAACTAACCATATGTATAAATTTATACCAACGGTTGATAAACATTTTAAATTAATTAATTTAAGACATATTCCAATTGTTTTAAAACCGTTGTAATAAACCATTACGAACAGTTTACATAAAATCATTGGTATAGACAAATTACATGTTCTATACCAACAGTTTAGTAACAATCATTATATCGTTTTACCATTTTTTTATGTAAAAAAATTGTATAATGTCACTTTTCCACACATATACCAATGGTTTAGAACCGTGGGTATAGCATTGCTATAATTGCAGCAATATGCTAACCTGCCTCCCTCTCTGAAATGCCCTGTGCACCTATAAAGCATGTATATACAGAACTGAATACAAAATTTAGAATTTCAACAAATTAGGAATTAAATTCTGAACCTAATTACCCTAAGAAATAAAGAATTCAGAATTTAATTATCAATTGAATACATTTAAAATTAATTATGTACTAAATTCTGGATTATGAATGAATAACACATACATAATTAATTACAAAATAAGTAAATAATTATGAATTACATTCAGTATTATAAACTAAATACTGAATTCTGAATTATGTATGTAGTATTCAATACATAATTAAATAAATTAATTATTTAATTATGTATAAAACATACAAAATTTGGAATATAAAATTTAATTTAGAATATGTCATACAGAATATGGATAAATGACTATTATGGCATATAGAATAGAATATAACTAATATGGCTTGTGGAATATAAATAATATGGCATACATAATATGGCATACATAATATGAATTCAAAATTTAATTCCTAGACATGGGTTATTTTAGATGAAATAAGCGTGATTGAATAATGAATAATACTTTTCACATGTAATTATATATGAAAATGGATACATGAATTCAAAAATTTCATTTTCCAAGGGGGTTGTCAAAGGGGGTGGGGGTGTCTGGGGGGGTGTCCAGGGGGTGGGGGGATATCCAAAGCGGTGGGGGGTTTCTAAGGTGTGTGTGTGTGGGGGGGGAGGCTATTCCAGGGTGTGGGGGTGTCCGGGGGGGGGGGGGGGCTGTCCAAGTGGGTGGGGGTGTCTAAGAGGTGTGTCCAGGGGGTGGGGGCTGTGCAAGGGTGTGGGGGTGGGGTGCCCAGGGGGTGGGGGATGTCCAGGGTGTAGGGGTTGTCCAAGGGGGTATGGACACTAGGGGGTAGGGGGTGGGGTGATGTCGAAGGGGATGGGGTTCCTGGGGGTGGGGCTCTCCAGGGGGTGTAAAAAGGGTGGGGGTGGGGGGCTATCTAAGGTGGTGGGGTGGAGTGTCTAGGGGGTTGGGGACTTCAAGGGGTGGGGGATGTTTAGGGGTGGAGGCTATTGAAGGTGTTGGGGGTGTCCGTTCGGTGGAAGGGGGGGTCCAGGGGGGTGTCTATGGGGGGGTGTCCGGGGTGGGGGTGTTTGGGGGTGGGGGGTGTTTGGGGTGGGGTGGTCTGGGGGGGGGGTGTCCGGGGGTGGGGGTGTCCAGGGGGGCTTTCAAAGGGGGTAGGGTATGGGGGGTGTCTAGGGGGTGGGCAGCTGTCAATGTGGGTGTGGGTATCCTAGTGGTGTGGGTGTCTAGGGTGGTGGGGGCTATCCAGAGGGTGGGTGCTATCCAGGGGGTGGGGTGGTGTCTGGGGGGAGGGTGTCCAAAGGGGTGGGGGTGTCCAGGGGGTGGGGGGTAGTCCAGGGGTGGTGGGGTTGGGGTGGGGTGGTGGGGCTAACCAGGGGTTGGAGGTGTCTAGGGGATGGGTGAATCAATCACATATATTCAGTCACAAAAAATCATCAAGTCATGTTTTATTATTTATAGAAAAATAAATAAAGATAATGTGACCTACCTAATGACATGTATTTTCAAGCACAACAAATAATCAAACATAAAATGATAGTAATATCAGTAAAAAATGTAACAGATCAATATGCCCCTCATCACCATCACTATCATCACTGTCATCACGAGCCTCATCATCATCCTCATTGTTTTCCCCATCATCATCCCCACCCTCCTCCTCTCCCTTTTACTCCTAATCACCCTTCTCTTCACCCTCCTCATCTACCTTGGACTCCTCCTCTCTGTCCTCCTCCACCTCGGCCTCCACCTCGGCCTCCTCCTCCACCTCGACCTCCTCCTCGCCATCATAATCACCAAGAACATAATCATCCTGAACACCCCTACAACTACAACCTGGTGCACCATATATAGAATTAATCAACAAAATATATTAATAATAAGCTATGTTGGCCTCTGGTGGATGTGTTGGCTATAAAACTTCCATCAGTTTCATATATGCAATGTTTTCCCTAGCAGAATGTTTTTCTATCTCTGTGGCCCTTTATTAGCATGTCCTACCTATGCCTTAACCTTATAGAACTTGGTTGCAGTAAAAATATTACCTAAAGGGGTCCAATACCTCATTGGGACTACACTCTTCCCAGGTTGGCAATGTACTCTTCCAGGGTGCTCATCTCCCAACACCTAATGCAAGTAATCATTTAGCCCAAAAATTCCAGGTTCCTATGCATCAAGAGCCTCTAAAGCAGCCTGATAAAAATATATATATATTATTAAGTTAGAAAATATACATTATAATTTCAAATCAACAATGTAAAACATAAAATCTATTGCTATGTCAGATCTTTAACTGCACTTCCATCATTTTTTCCTTCTTCTCGAGCAAACAAGTTTTGATCGAGGCACACGTCCTTCAATATTCAATGTTTTCCACCCCAATGACATTGAATGAAGGAAAACATTATTAAAAATAGGTTACCAATAAATAATTTCATAAATAAAATTATAATAAAATATTATAAATCAATAAAATTTTGGAGGAAACAATAGAAAGTGAAAGTCATGAAGAAAAATTAAGAACTGTCATACCTACTTCCTCTCATGATTTGACATCATAGAATGTCCCGATGGCTGGAGGTATTTTTTAGAATCAATATTTTTTTATTTATACCGAATGATTCAAAAATAAAATTCAACAATACAGAAGATAGTATTAAATAAAAACATGAAAATTTTCATTTAAATACATCAAATGTGATTAACACTTTAAACGGAATAGTCATCCAGTGAGTAATCATCTCCTGATACTGTTCTATCAGAAAATAATCCATGACAGGTACCACCTATAACTCTGTGCTAACTTTAGCACACCATCCAATATATAACTCGTGCTTATAGGCTCTCCAAAGCTCACCTAAATCCATTAGATGTGCTGGCCATGCACCGTCAAAATTGGGGAAATTAAAACAATGCTTACAACAAAATATTAATTCATATAAATAGAGAAATAATATATTACATTAAATAAAACAGATTTTTTTACCCATATCTCTGCTCAAGAATTATCCTTGAATTCATTTGGCCACTGTCTCCATGAGAGTGGGCTGACGGGAATGATGTCAGAGTATTTGGTAAATGTCTCCAAAAAACTCCAACATTTCTACTCTATTTTTTCAATCATTTGATTTTCATCATTGTAGTCCACCTTGAACTACATGTATCAGTTCCAAACCACACAAATGCATGTATTCTCCCACCCACTCCTCTTATTAGATGATGTATCTATTATAAATAATAAACAAATATTTTATCAATTCATGGTATAATGAAAATAAATAATAGTATAATTTTTTAGGGTTACATAAATATACCTACGTTAATCTGTTCAATCGGTGCTGATGGATCCACAGAAATGGAAGGAACACCCTGTACAAGCGGAGTGGGTCCCAGTGTATGCTTCGTAGGGACATACTATAGAGGATCATGAGTCGAAGAAGATAGAATATAGAAGATTTAATAGAATGAATTAAAAGTAAAATAAGATGGCATGGATGGTTAGCCAAATGCTGGATGGGAGTGGGAATCATCATTAGATATGGTAAAGATGGGTGACGAGACTCAGATGTAATGTGTGGTGAAAACATGGGTGGCATAAATATCCCATGTGTCCTTAATGACAAACTAGGATCAGAATGTGGGATATATGGTATGTCAGTGGGAGGGGAAAGGTCTAATTGGGTACACCGACCAGATCGTCCAGCTCTCGTACCCCCTCCCCCCTCATACCACCAACTTGAGTACTGGGACAAGTACTAGGATGTTCATAATATAATTGTCTCCTAAGAGGTGGATCCTGAAAAAATGTATTAAAAAATAACATGAAATTATATATTATTTAAATATATATATTTGAAATAAAATATTCACTACATGCACTAGTGGTGGAACATCCATCTCAGCCATGTGACGATTGTTTCTATCATATTTTTCCATCAACTCTCTTTAATTGGTTTCATTTCCTACATTTTAAAACAAATATAGAATCAATTAGAAAAGGATAACTAATGTGTAACCCAAAAAACAAAATATATGAGAGGAAATAGGGGGATACAAGGATAATTTAACTATCCATTGTATTAGGTGAGCTTGAATGGATATATAATGAATTCTATACATAATACAAGATGTAAAAATGAAATTTAATTTTGCGTATGATGGTTATTTAATAAGTGTCACCAGTCTATTAACATAATGGAACATTTTTTCTGAGGCATTATTTTACTCAACAACCAAGAGAGATAGCATAATAAATTACGCCTCTTGAAAATTTAGCACGGTATATATTATGAATGATTAAACCCTTAAGATATTTGGAAATGATGATATAAACATATGAACATGGATATTATATCTTCCAGATTCAAAAGGGGTAAAGCACTTTTCAAAATTAAATAAAAATTTAATTTATTTTTTCCAGGTAGATGATTTAGGTTTCTATACTTGTTTTTATGAATAATACAAACCATCTTGTTCATTATCAAGTGAAATGTTAAAGGGATTTATAATTCTCAACAAGTTATAAATTTTGGTTTCGTAGGTCTGAATATAGTTCAATTCTAAATTAGAAAATGAAATTCAAATAAAATTGAAACAAATATACATTGAAAATTCACATTAAGTTCAAGTCGGATACAACATATCTCAAATCAATATTAAATAAATTTTAATAGTACTAACCTTAAAAACCCATGTCAAGAAAAAACAAAATAATTGAGATCTTGGATGGATGATTCTATATATTTCCCACAAAAACATTAGGTTCACAATCAACTCAGAAAATTGAGCTATTAGATTAATCAAAAGTAATAAATGGATCAGTTCCAATGGTAGTAGGGATGGTTTCAATTCTATCATCACCATAATAAAAAATATGTTCCGTATTTACATCAATAATGACACAAAATTCAGGTTGATGATTATCTTTGACATAAAAAACTTGTTTCTCCATTGATGACAATACATATGGTTCTTCGGTAGCAAGAGTGTGAGTCATATCAATTACTCGAAATCCATAGTAATCAATAAATGTGACCTACCTCATCATCGAATCAAACCACTGACATTTCATCATCATGACTTGTCGATGAGAGTAATAATCTAATATTTTTTTCAACGACTCAATATTAACATTTGTTTTCAAATCTCCATATAATATCTGATGCATTGTCATAACAGTCTATTGTGGTTGTAACCATAACACCATCATGTTGTGTTTTAATGTTCTTTTCTTATTCAGGGATAATAAATCTCTACCCGTTGATAACAATTGATTTATAGTAACGAACCATGGTATTAAGACCAAAATCAAAATCTCTTATTTCCTTTAAGAAAGAGTCAGCAGGAAAACTGAATACCTATAATATAAATGAATATTAAACTTAATTAAATATTTATTTAATTATTTTAAATATTAATATTTTTACCTTCAATTTTAACCAAGAATAAAACTCTTTGATATGAAAAGTATCTCTCCTTATCAAAGATAAAAAATGATGGTTTCTTTTTATCATTGCTTTATGTTCTCTATAGATAAATATATGAATAGTTTAACAGATATATATGATACATGTATTCAATTTACTTACCTGATATAGTCATCAAAAAAATCACAGTTGAACCAAACTGTGTGATGTGCCCTCTTCCACTCTTAAAGGCTCAATTTCGTCAATGTATTTGATCTCAGAATTTCTCCTCTTTGGGGGAATGATAGAAAAATAGGTTCAATTTTCTCATACTGTTCATCTTAATTTCTCATTTCTCTATCCATTCTTATAGTATGATCAGAAAAATACATAGTACAGAAATCCATACATTCTTGAGCCATGTAACCGTTCACAATAGAACCTTCGGGATGATTCCTATTTTGGACATAAGACTTTAATGTGTACATATTTATTTCAATTGGATACATCCAATGAAAATAATTAGGTCCTCAGAAAATAATTTCAGTTGGAATATAGATTTTTAGATGCAACATGCATGTGAAAGATTATAGAGTAAATATTTTCTCTAAATCACATAAAAATAATGGGGAATATGCCATCATTTTTTAGAAGAAAAGAAAAACTTCTTAGAGAAAAGATCTATAAAAAATGGAATAACCGAATAACAGCCACCCTAATATTATTGGACAAAATATGACTGATTTATTTTAGAATCAACTCAGGTAGAAGGATTTGATAAGCATGAGTCTTCAAATATTTTATCTTCAATACTCTTTTATTGACCCATTTAGATATGTTTCTTAAATAGACAACAGGAACATTAATAGTATCTATTACTTCTAAAAAATGTTTTTTTTCTATATGTATCATCACATAAGAAGCACATGGATCATTCCATTTATTTTCACTGATATGCAGAGGATGTAATTATGTTCTGATTCCCCAATCCACTAAGTCACAGTTAGAGTGTAAATCATCTTTTTTTATTTACCTTAACATTTAAAAGATTCAAAAGAAACATTTCACATATATTCTTTTAAATTTTCATTACATCAATGAAATGGCATAACAAATTGGTTGACTAATATAGAAGATCAATGAAGATACCCCTCTTATTCTAATTTTAACAGGTTTCAATGGAATCATTCTTTCTCTTTCAAGATTTCACTTGACCCCTCCCTAATGAAAAACTAAAATATTTCAATTCATTAATCACATAAATTATAGACAAACATTGAGGTGGATCATCGATCTCCATGGTGTTGTCAAATCTTCGATGATTATTTCTATATGGATGATCTACTAGAAAGAATTGTTGACATCCCATAAAACTGAATCTACAATGATGTTTTAGTCTTCTGGATCATGCATTCTTTTTACAAGGAGGACATGATAGTTTTCCCTTTGTGCTCTATCCTAACATCATTTCATAAGTATGAAAAGAATTGATCGTCCACATAAGTGCAACATGTATATGAAATATGTATTTCAAACATGAATCATATGTGCACACACCAACATCAAAAAGAAGTTTAAACTCTTTTATTAAAGGTTTCATGTATATGTCTATATCATTGCTGGGATCATAAATTCTAGATTTTACTATACTCATTAAAGTGAAAGGTTTTTTCATATACAACCATGGGGTAAGGTTATAAATGTGTATAAAAACTGGATAGGTGCTGTGTGAAGTAAGCATCCACCCAAACAGATTAAAACAATCATATGAAAGACCCGACCTCACATTATTCATGTCAGCTAAAAAATCTGGATTCGAGCATCAAATATCTACCATGAAAATCCATCTGTAGGGTGAACCAAGTCATCATTAGTATTCTTTCCCTCAATATCTTGACATCTCATTTTTATTGATAATTCATTAGATATAAAATGATTATGGAGTCTGAGGATCAATGGAAAGTGCCACATTACATTCTGTGCCACACGATATAGTGTTCTATCAGATTTTTTCTTCCAGCTGGCTGTGCCACATTTAATATAGTCAATTTTTTAAGTAGCTTCCTCCTAGAATAAACTGAAATCATTGATAAAAACATGAATATTTTTTGTGATAATCTAAGTGACTCAACAAAATTCCATGCCATATAGTGATATGATGGAATATCTAGATCATTTGGAATTAACTCATTCAATAATGTACAAATGTTCTCAAGGGATGTATTAGAAATCTCATACATAGTTTTCCTAAGAAACAATCAGATAAAAAATTACTACTTTTTAATTTTACCACATTGTCGATATACTAGAGTCGTGGCTGCATCCTTCCATTTTTTCACCCTGACAACATCATCATTTTCATTAGATGCATCACATGTTCTCATATTGATGTATTTTTAGTTCGGAATCCTTTATTTTTCATGATGAAGAATAAATGGTAACCGGTCATATAACAAATTCTCTAATCCTGTCCTCCCAATTGGATCAGCAGCATTTTGAAATTTCATTTTCTCCCCATTGTGATACCACTCATAGTAGTTTTCTTGAAAACTATATTTGGTTAAGTGGTATATGAATTCTTCATAGTGTAACCGAGGTCTTCAAATACCATTGTAACATGGAACGTGTATGTGGACACAATCTGAAGCATTTTGAAGTGAAAAATCTAAAAAACTCTCCAAATTGTTTTAAAAATTTCTTGAGATCCGATCAGTTTCATACATACAACATCTATCCATTCTATAAAAAATGATATCAATAATTTCATAAAAAGTAATTAAATAATATTGATGTTTAATCAAAAATATATTTAATTAAACAAGAATTTTTCACTTTATATGAAACCATAACTGAAACACTACTCTATCTGAGAATCAAAATATAAAAGATAAAAAAATAATATATTTATAATAGAATACTATAAATTAATATAAATCCATGATATTGAATTCAATTTTAAATATAATACCAGGAAATTTTTGCATATTTAAGAACATATATAATCTATGGTAGAATTTTGAGAGGCCTACACATATTGTGTCAAAGAGAAGATGAGAATTGGAATCCATGAGACTTTGAAGGAGAAGAATCCCATTATTCTCAAGTATTCACTGAACAATGTAAAAAATTGATCACTTGAGATATGGAGAGTATTTTGAGACCCAAAAAAATGTTCAAGTAAGGTTTTTAATATCTTTTAAGAACTATAAAGGAGTTTACATGATCATGTAAACTTGTGGAGGAGAATTATTCACGAGTTAGTAAATTTTAGATCTATGAAATTTTATATTATAGTTGATTATTTGAGTGATATTCATAATATATATTCTGAATAAATGGTAAATATAATCTGAAATGATGGTAAAAAGTTTCTCCAAGATTGAAACATCATGTTCATACATCTGGATCATGATCCAAGAAAGATTAAATTGAACTAAGGGAAGCATGATGTCATAAGATGAAGGTTCCATGGGGAAAAGAAGAACGATTCCACGTACATAGAGATTTCGAATGATGTGATTGACATTTATATTCCAAATTGGATAATATATCCCTATTTTAGATATCCATAATGGAAGGGGTTTCTAGTTGATGTTGTGAACTATTCTTGGGTTGATACCATATTATAAAAAAATGTAAAGATATACCAATTCATTTATGTGTGCCTAAATTTGAGGTGAAATGTGTTTTGGAATTTTTTCTTTTATCACATACAAGAGGACACCATTGAACTGATAGTACATTGTTCAAGATATTACAAAGTGAATTATTTTCATCAATGTTATAGAACGTGTGAAGATAGTTTTTTTAAATAAGTTACTGATGCTAAAAATGGAAATATCTTGAAAAATTAAGAGATTTTATTATATCCAATACCCAAAGTCGAAGTAATCATTGTGTGAGGGTGTTTATGGGGTGGGGGGTGTCTGGGGGTGGGGGGGGTGTCCAAGGGGCTGGGGTGTCTAGGGGGTGGGGGGATGTCCCAGGGGGTGGGGGTGACCAGGGCATGGGGTGGTGTCTAGGGTTGGGGGTGGGGGGGATGTCTGGGTGGGGGGGGGGGGGCTATCCAGGGGGGATCTATAAGGAGGTGGGGGTGTCCAAGGGGGTTGGGGTAGAGGGGGGGGGGTGTCCAGGGGGTTGTGGGGGGGGGGGGGTCTGTACCGAGGGTGGGGGTTGTCCAATGAGGTGAGGGTCTCCGGGGGGGTGTTCATGGGGGTGGGGGCTATCTAAGGGGGTAGGGTGGGGTGTTCGGGGGGGGGATGTCTAGGGGTAGGGGTATGTCGATGGGGGAGGTGGGTGGGGGGGGGGAGGGGGTGGGGTGCCTAGGGGTTGGGGGTGTACGGGGGGTGGGGAGTATGTAAGGGGGTGAGGGTTTGGTGTCCAGGGGGTTGGGAACTGTCTAGGGGGTGGGGGATGTCTAGGGGGTGGGGTCTATCTATGGAGGGGTATCCATGAGGGTGGGTGGGTGGGGAGTGTCCGGGGGGGGATTTCCAAGGGGGTGGTGGTGGAGGGAGGGGTTGGGGGGGTTCTAGGGGGTCGAGGGCTATCGATGGGGGTGGGGGTGTCCAGGGTGGTGGGGGTTATCCAGTGGGTGGGGGTGACCAGGGGGTGGAGTGGTGTCTAGGGGGGTGTCCAATTGGGTGGGGGTGTCTAGGGGGTGGGGGGCTGTCCAGGGGGGGCTATATAGGGGGTGGGGGTGTCCCGGGGATGGGTGAATCAGTCACATATATTCAGTCACAACAAATCATCTAATAAAGTTTTATTTTTTATAGATAAATAAATAAATATAATGTGACCTACCTAATGACACATATATTCAGGCCAAAAAATCATCAAACATAAAATGTTAGTAATATCAGTAAAAAATGTAATAGATCAATCTATCCCTCATCACCATCACTATCATCACTATCATCATCAACCTAATCCTCATCCACATCATCTTCCCCATCATCATCCCCACCCTCCTCCTCACCCTTGTACTCCAACTCACCCTCCTCCTCGCACACCTCCTCTCCCTCAGACTCCTCCTCTCCCTCCTCCTCCGCCTTATCCTCCTCCGCACCCTCCTCCTCCGTCTCGGCCTCCTCCCCCCCATCGTCATCACCAGGAAAAAAATCATCTTGACCAACACTATAACAATAACCTGGTGCACTATATATAGAGTTCATAAATGACATATATTCATCATAAGCTGTGCTGGCCTCTGGTGGAAGTGTTGTACGTAAAACTTCCATCAGTTTCATAAATGTAGTGTTTTCCCTAGTAGATTGTTCTTCCATCTCTATGGTCATTTTTAGCCCGTTCTACCTGTACCATAACCTGCTAGAACATGGTTCCAATAAAACTCATACCTAAAGAGTTACAATACCTCTTTTTAACTATACTCTTCCCAGGTCAGCAATGTACTCTTCTAGGGTGCTCATCTCCCAACACCTGATGTAAGTAATCATTTGGCCTAAAATTGTCAGGTTCCTGGGCATCAAGGGCCTCTAAATAATCCTATTAAATATATAAATATATTATTAAGTTATAAAATAGATATTAAAATTTCATATCAACAAATTAAAACATAAAATCTGTTGCTAAGTCGGATCCTTAACCACACTTCTATCTTTTTTCCTTCTACTCGAGCAAAATAGTTTTGATCATGGCACACATACTTCAATATTCAATGTTTTCTTCCTCAATGACATTGAATGTATGAAAGAATAATTAAAAATATGTTACGAATAATTAATTTCATAACTTATAATATATGAAAACTTTATAAATCAAATAAATGATGGAGGAAACAATAGAAAGTGCAAGTCGTAAATAAAAATTACAAACTGTCATACCTGCTTCCTCTAATGATCTGGCATCATAGTATGTCCCAATGGGTGGAGGTATTTTTTAGAATCAATGTTTTTTTATATCTTCCAAATTATTTCTAAATAAATTTCTATAATACAAAAGATAGTATTAATGAAAAACATGAGAATTTCCTTTTAAATACATCAAATGTGATTAATACCTTAAATTGAATAGTAATCTAATGAGTAGTCATCTGATGATACTGTTTTATCAGACAATCATCCATGGAAGGTACCACCTATAACTCTATACCAACTATAGAACACCATCCAATATATAACTCGTGCTTATAGGCTCTCCATATCTCACCTAAATCCATTATATGTGCTGGCTGTGCACCCTCACAATCGGGGAAATTAACCCAAAGAAGATAAAAAAATATTAATTCAAATAAATAGAAAAATAATTTGTTTCATTAAATACAAAAGGTTTTTTACCCATATCTCTGTCCAAGAATTATCCTTGAATTCATTTGGCCACTATCTCAATGAGAGTGGGCTGACGGGAATGATGTTAGAATATTTGGTAAATGTCGCCAAAAAACTCCAACATTACTGCTCTATTTTTTCAATAATTTGATTTTATTAATTGTAGTCCACCATCAACTACATGTATCAGTTCCACACCGCACACATTTTTGTATTCCCCCACCCTCGCCTTCTATTATAAGATGTATCTGTTATGAATGAAAAACAAATATTTTATCTATTCATGGTATAATGAAAATAAATAATGGTATAAATTTTTTAGGGTTATATAAGTATACCTGTGTTAGTATAATCAATGGGTGCCATTGGATCAACAAAAATAGAAGGAACACTCTGTACAAGTGGAGTGGGTCCCAGTGTATGCTTTGTACGGACATACTATGGAGGATTAAGAGTTGAAGAACATAGAATAAAGAAGCTCAGAGAGAAGGAAGTAGAAGTAAAAGAAGATGTCATGGATGGCTGGTCAAATTCTATATGGGGAGTGTGAATCATCATCAGATATGGTAATTATGGGAGAGGAGACTCATATGTAAAGGGTGGTGAAAACATGGGCGGCTTAAAAATCCCATGAGTCCTTAATGACAATCTAGGATCAGAATGTGGGATAGATGGCATGTCAGTGGGAGGGGCAGGGTCTAATTTGGTACACCGAACAGATTGCCTATCTATCATACCAACCCCCTCGTACCACCATCTTGAGTACTGGGACAACAACTAGTATATTCATAAAATAATTGTCTTCTAATAGGTGGATCCCACCTAAACGTTTAAGAAAATAATCACATGAAATTAAATATTATTTAAATATATATTAGAAATAAAATATTCAATATAGGAACTAGTGGTGGAACACCCATCTCAGCCACACGACAATTGAATTCCACCAAATTTTTCCATCAACTCTCTTTAATTGGTTGCATTTACTATATTTGAAAGCAAATACGGAAGCAATTAGAAAAGGATAACTAATGTGTAACCAAAAAATAAAATATATGAGAGGGAATAAAGGGATTCATATATAATTTAACTATCCATTGTTTTAGGTGAGCTTGAATAGATATATAATGTATTCAATACATAATAAAAGATGCTATAAAGAAATTTAATCTTGAGTAGGATGGTTATTTACTAAGTGTCACCAGTCTATTAAAATAACGGGACATTGATTCTGTGGATTTATTTCACTCAAAAGCCAAGAGAGAGAGCATACTAAATTATGCCACTTGAAAATTTGTCAAGGTAAATATTATGAATTATTAAACCCATATGATAGTTGGAAATGATGATATAAACATATGAACAAGGATAATATATCTATCGGATCCAAAGGGGGTAAATCACGTTTTGAAATTAAGGAAAAATTTAATTTCTTTTCCCAGGTAGATGATGTAGGTTTATATACAAGTTTTGCAGAAGAATACAAACCCTCATGTTCATTATCGTGTGAAATGTTAAAGGGATGTATTGGAGTTATTGTAAGAACCCGGTTCTTATTTTTGAGGTACGGGCTTCTTCTTTTTCCTTTTCCTTAAGTGTTTTTGAGAAAATATGGAAAATGGGGAAAAATCCTATATTTTGAAACTACACGCCGTGTACTTTTTCCACACGTCATGTACTTTTGGCCATGTTAGGATGAGTACACGGGGCGTGTAGCCATGTTGGTGACGAGGGGTGTAGGAACCGACTACATGCCGTGTAGTGGTACCTTACATGCCGTGTAGCCAGTTGCAGGCTTAAACAGTAAGGTGGTGGCATCACCGCCATCTGGGTGATAGTACACACCGTGTACTCGAGAGTACATGCCGTGTACTCATGTCGACGGATGAACAGTGTGGTGGCGCCGCCAAATGAACATTTAAATGAATGAAGTACACGCCGTGTACTCAGAAGTACACGTCGTGTACTTAGAAGTACACAATGTGTACTTTGTTTTTTCGGCTTAAAAGAGGCAGTAGCCTCCTCATTTGGTAGAGGAGACTCTGGAACCGTTATGGAGCCAAAGGAGGTGGTAGGATCTTTGAAGATCCACCGGGTGTTCGCCTGGAATCTGTTTCAGCTTCAGATGATTTTTTTGGAACCTCACGAGTAAGCCCTCTCCTCACATGGTACCGTTCTTACCAATTCTTTCCCTAACATAAGTTATTTACGTTTGTTTGGTTTTTGTTCTTCATCAGATCTACGTCGTTCTTGGGCGTTTCTGGAGTCGGTGTTCGTGTATAACGCTCGTTGACGTATAAGGTAGGTGGCTTTGTGTTTGTTTTCCAACTGTCATGCGTTTTTGTGTGTTTTTGTGCAATGAACCCATGTTGGGGTGTCGTGTGGCTCCGTTCGTTGCTATTTTTAATGCCTAGAATTGCATAGGTTATTAAATTGTGATGATAAAATGCTGTTTGGGATCATTTCTTGGACCCAGAACCACCCTGGGGGGTGTGATTCACTGTTTAGCCGTTTGGCCAAGATACCCGAGGGTATGCCTTCAATGTAGAAATTGTAGAATTGCCTTGATAAGAATTTATTGTTTACTGCATTTTGATATTTTGGGCATGGATCAGTTACTTTTTTAGCCTGAGGGTGTTGTTGTGATTAGCCTGTGGGCACTGCACTGTTTTGCCCGAGGGCTGTAGTTATTTCAGCATGAGGGCAACTTCTTCCGTGCATGAGGTCTATCGACTCAGTGCCTGAGGGAGACACTACCTATACCTGAGGGAAAAATTCTGTTACGCCTAAGGGAAATTACCTGCGTGTTGGGTTCTACTTACTTGAGGGTAATGTTTTTCTTGTCTGTGGACATGGACTGTTTACGTAGAAATACACTGTGGTGATTTCTAATATTTAACAGATTAAATGAATAATAAGATGGCAATATAACTCGTAATTAGTGACTTTTGAGTAATTATTACTTTATTTCATTTTATTACTTCACACTATTGTTTCATGCTTACACACACTTGGGCACGGGCCTTTGGTGGGTGCCTACTGAGATATATTTCTCACACCCTGTTTGGGTCATGATTTTCAGCCCAAACAGACTATGTTTCTGTAGGTGTAGATAGGGGCAAGAGTCCCTATACAGGTACTTGAATGTTGCTGAGGAGTAGGAGGGTATGGGACCAAGCCTAGGCTAGCGATGCTGCTGCCATCTGTTTTTCTTGTTTTGTTTTATTTTGTATTTTTTTGTACTGTATTGATGTATAACACGTTCTGGCTGTTTTCATAGAACTTGAAACATGTAGCATCATCACTTCTATACTGTTGGTCATAACCACTGTTGTAGTTTATTTCAGTTGTGTATGTTTACTTCTTCCGCTGTGGTACACTTTGACAAATGGGGGCATAGTTTCCCCACTATCAGACATGGGCCCTCGCTGCTAGTTGGCAGCCTCTGGCCTTTGGGGAAATGCACTTGAGGTCACGTGGCGAACCGGGTTCGGGGAACCCGTTGCGTGGCACCTGAGTTTGGGACGTTACAAAGTGGTATCAAAGGAGTTCTTTTATTTGATTTACTATTTGGAGCTGTAATCAGGGATAGGACGAATAATAGTTGGTAATAAGCTGTGCCCGGGTATAGCTAACCCGCATATAGGGAAAATCCAATTTACCTCGTGATTTCATTTTTATTGATTTTGCAATTTACAGTTGATATGTTTTCACCATTGGGTGACGCACTTTGAGATTGTGCAGTTTATATTTTATCTATGGGTTCTATTTAGTTGCAACCTGATAAGATGAGGGTATGCAGTCTCATGCATCATATTGGAACATGCTAGAAATCACATGCCACGCATAGTTTTCATGCCATGTAGGTGAATTAGAATTTGCATGTTGTTGTGATAGTTGTTGTGCTAGTAAAGCATGCTGTTGTGATAGCTTCTTGATAAATACCTGCCTTGTGATATGGTATTTTTGTTTGATCTTGTTTATATAATGGATGCCAAACATTGGTTTTTGGGGAGTATGGGCCCCCATTGACCGGAATTTTGTGGATCATTGATTGGTTATTGGTTATAACACATATAAGATGTAAAACTTTGATTCGTGGGGAGTATGGCCCCCCACGGGTCGGAATATGACACTTAGGTGTTGGTTTCAGTATTTTCTGGGTTCCGTGGAAGTTTCTGAGGAATACTGTCCGGAAACCCAGTATGCACGCCGTGTAGTATTTTTTTATACACGCCGTGTGTGTTCTTTTGTTTGGGATGAAATATGAACTTTTTGAGTACATTCTATGTACCCTGAGTACACGCCGTGTAGTCTCTTCCCGTGTCACAAACCGTGTGGGAGGCGACATGGGGTAGGTAAGGGCTTGGGTAAAACACACCATGTACCTAATGGACACGCCGTATAGTTTTACCTGGTGTCTAGCCGTGTAACTAACAACACGGGTCAGTGAACTCCTTGACAGAGCATGCCGTGTCAATTATAGACACACCGTGTAGTGTGACCTAGGGACTTGGCCGTGTAACTAACAACATGCGCCAGTGTCACCTCTCCCTGAACATGTCGTGTACCTCTGGGACACGCCGTGTCCGAGGAGAGACCGTGTGGCATTAGCCATGTGGCTGGGAAACGGGGTGGTGTACACGCCATGTGCGGGTGTAACACACCGTGTAGTGTAAATCCAAGTAGTCGGTCGTGTCCCAGACGACATGGGCAGTTGTAAAATAACACCGTACACACCGTGTAGATATTATACACGCCGTGTAGTTTTGTTCGACGGAAGCCATGTGGCTTAGCCGTGTAGAAGGACCCGGGCAGGGGAAGGGAAGTCAAGTACATGTCGTGTAGTCATTTTACACGCTGTGTAGTCTTGTTTTTCCAATTTTGAATGATTTCTTCCTCTTGTTTTCTTTTGTGGTTCCTTCGCTTTCCGAACTTAATAATATTGAATCTGAGGCGTTCTTTTGACCTTTTAGAGTCATGCCACCTAGACAACCGCGAGTTGTTTTCCAGGAGAGTGGCGACGATTATACTCTGGAGATGGTGGGCCATGGGCTACCAGTAGATCCTCCAGCAGAGCCAGATGCGGCGCCAACTGCTATACCGGACACAAGCGCAGAGGCGCAGTTCCGTGAAGGCTTTATATGGTTCATGTAGACCTTTCAGGGAGCACCACAAGCTGCTACATCTATGGCTGAGCTGACTCGTATCTTCCAGCAGCATCATCCTCCTACGGTTTCAGGGGATGGAGGTCCGTAGGCTGCAGAGTCTTGGCTAGGATCAAGGTATACTATTTTCGAGCATCTTGAGATGCCTCCAGGGTGGAGGGTTAAGCTCATGACTTATATGCTGTGTGATTCCTCCAAGAGGTGGTGGGATGTTACCACCGAGTCAGAGAATCAAAGGGACATGGCGTGGGAAGATTTTTAGGCACTCTTCTATGAATTTTTCATTCCCGAGACGCTGAGGGTAGATAGAGATCGAGAGTTCATGAATCTGCAACTAGGTGCTATGTAAGTGATGGACTAATCTTCTCGTTTTACGGAGCATCAGCACTTTGCACCAGTGCTGGTGAGTGATGAGACGTTGAGAGCTAGACGTTTTGAGGATGGTCTTTAGTATGACATCCGAGCGCTAGTGAATGTTTTCATGTTGCCTACTGTACACGCGATTGTGAACCAGGTGCTGATTACAGATAGGAACCTATGGGAATATAGTGGTGTGGGCCAGGGTGGTTCAGCACTAGTTACTGGTATTATTTCTGCAGGAAAGAGGAAGAGACAGATGGAATTCTCTTTGGGCGGCAGTACTAGCCAGGCAGCTTCTTCAGGTGGCCCAGTCAGGTGCTACCAATGTGGTAGAGAGGGGCACAAGAGGCTGCAGTGTCCACGATACCCAGTGGAGTGCCGAGCTTACGGCAAGATGGGTCATCTGCAGTGCTTTTTTAGGGCGTTTCCACTAGTGGCTAGTGAGAGGGGTTCTGTGAAGACTCCACATGCAGGAGCAGGACCAGTGGCTTCTTACTAGTCCGGGAAATGGAATACGTCCGGGCGTGCAGGTCGAGATGGTGGTCGTGGATATGGTAGCCAGACACCAGGATCTCAGAGGTAGCAGGGTGGGACAGCTCAGGGTATCCAGGCTGTGTCGTAGGGTTGCGGCAATGGACAGGCATTTGCAGTGCAATAGACCCAACAGGAGCAGGATCCCGGACCTTCTACAGTCAGAGGTACTATTCTAGTGGCTTCTGTTTTATCTTTGGTACTTTTTGTTATGGGTGATACACATAGTTTCATATCTGTACCCATAGTGGAGAACCTTTAGGTATGTGTTTCTACTTCTTCTGATATCTTGACGCTAGACACTCCATTGGGGACTAGAACGGTTGGTGTGAATCAGTTCATGGAGTGCCCCCTTGAGGTTGGTGGGTGTCACTTCCTTTGGTCCTCTATATCTTGGAGATGATGAGCTATGAAATCATTCTCAGGATGGACTGGTTGGTTCCCTTCTGAGCCTTCATAGACTGCTACCATCGCAGGGTGCGTTTCACGTCACCAGAGGGTAGGGAGTTTCTATACAAGGGTGAGTGGGATGTTCAGGAGAGTCGAGCTGGACAAGAGCATCATGGGCGAGGTGGAGTTACAGCCCAGATTGCAAGGTTGTATCTGGATGATCAGGGGACTTGTCAGAAAAATTTCCCTCCAGTTTTCGATTGCTTTAGGGATGTCTTCCCGGACGACTTTTCAGGTCTACCTCCGGTGCATGAGGTGGATTTCTGTATAGAGATAGTGCCAGGAGCAGCACTGTTGTCCATTCCTCCTTATAGGATGGCCACTCTTGAGTTGTAGGAGCTCAAGAGGCAGTCAGAGGAGTTACAGGAAAAGGGTTTTAGCTGACCCAGTACTTCTTATTGGGGGTCTCTGGTCCTTTTTGCGAAGAAGGCGGATGGTACCCTCAGACTTCGCATGGATTATCGGAAGCTGAACCAGTTGACAGTTAAGAACCGATATCCCTTACGGAGGATAGATGATCTGTTTGATCATCTTCGTGGAGAATGAGTGTTCTCGAAGATTGACTTGAGATCAAGATATCATCAGCTACGTGTGAGACCATCGGATATACCGCTTACAGCTTTTCGGAGCAGATATGGACTATATGAGTACTTGGTTATGCCGTTTGGACTCACGAACGCGCCAACAGTTTTCATGGCTCCGATGAATCGTGTGTTTCATCCGTATCTTGATTCATTTGTGGTAGTATTCGTGGATGACATCTTGGTGTACTCTCACACTAGACACGACCATGACACCCATCTTGAGATCAAATTGAGTACACTGAGAGAGAATTAGCTATATGATAAGCTCTCGATGTGACACTTTTGGATGGACCAGATTCACTTCCTGGGTCATATCTTCTTGGAGGGACGAGTTTCAGTAGACCTAGAGAAGGTGAGAGTAGTAGTTTCCTGGGAGCATCCTAAAAAAATGTTTGAGATACGGAGTTTCTTAGGGTTGGATTGTTACTACAAACGCTACATAAAAGACTTCTCCTGCTTAGTAGCACCGTTGACAGGTCTGACTAAGAAGGGTGTGATGTTCGTTTGGTCAGAAGCTTGCAAGACAACTTTTTAGGACCTAAAGGGAAGGTTGACATCAGCCCCGATCCTGATACTCCTAGAGCAGGGAAAGTGTTATACAATTTACTTTGATTCATCAGGGATTGGGCTGGGAGCCATTTTGATGCAGGGTGACCGAGTTGTTGTGTATGGGTCTCGACAGTTGAGGCCACATGAAGGGAATTACCCGACGCATGATCTCGAGTTGGATGCAGTTGTTCATGCATTGCGCTGTTGGAGAAACTATCTATTTGGAGAGAATTTATTGGTTTTCACCGACCACAAAATCCTCAAGTATATCTTTACTCAGCGTGACCTGAATATGAGGCAGCAAAGGTGGGTCGAGTACCTACAGTCCTTCGATTTCGAGCTTGCCTATACACCTGGTAAAGGTAATGCAGTAGCTGATGCACTGAGCAGGGAGACTCAAATACAGGCAGTGCAGGAGGCCAGTGGTGAGTGGGAGCTCATGGCTTTGTTTTCTATGAATCTGAAGGTCCACGACAGTCAGGGGTAGGCTTATCTTTCTTCTTTTGTTGTGACATCTACCCTCCTGGAATGAGTGAGGATGAGACATCTATCTGATTCAGAATTCCTAGTCCTACAGGAGTCGGTGGAAAGTGAGGACCCTCCTCCCAGTTGGACGATAGGCGATGATGAGGTCTTGCGTTTCCATGGACGTGTATTGGTTCTAGGGGATATACGCGAGGAGCTGATGCGGGAGTTTCATGATTCATCTTGGGTAGTTCATCCCGGGGTTACCAAGATGTACCGCGACTTGAGGCGTCAGTACTAGTGGCCGGATATGAAGGGAGAGATAACTAGTTTTGATACGAGGTGTTCCACTTGTCAGCATGTGAAGGCAGAGAACCAGAGGCCAGGAGGGCTGTTATAATAGATTCCCATTCCAGAGTGGAAATGGGATGATGTCGCGATTGATTTAGTGATGGGATTGTCGAGGTCACCTCGAGGCAGTGACGTCGTGTGGGTTGTTGTGGACAGACTCACAGAGGTAGCTCACTTCTTGCCGATCAAGGAGACCTTCGATGTAGATGAGCTCAGAAGGCTGTATATCCGAGAGATCGTACGTCTTCATGGGGTTCCTCATTCTATAATTTCAGATAGGGACGCCCGCTTTACTTCTCGTTTCCGGCAGCGTTTTCAGAGGGCGTTGGGTACACAGGTGCTTCTGAGCACAGCATACCACCCTCAGACAGATGGACAGTCAGAGTGGATGATACAGGTGCTAGAGGACATGCTGCGTGCATGTGTCCTAGAAATTGGGGGCTCTTGGGGGAAGCATATACCGTTGGTCGAGTTTTCCTATAACAATAGTTTTCAGGCAGCTGTTGAGATGGCACCATATGAGGCTTTATATGGTAGGCCATGCCGATCACCATTGTGCTAGTTAGAGGCAGGTGATGCAGCCTTACTAGGGCCACAACTCGTGCAGGAGACATCTAAGCAGGTCCAGTTGATTCGGAAGCGGATGGCTACCGCGCAGTATTGTCAAAAGTCTTATGCTAATTCCCTTAGATGACCTTTGGAGTTCATGGTCAGGGATCAGGTTTTCTTGCGTGTTTCTCCGAGGCTGGGACACAAGCGGATCAGGAGACATGGTAAGCTTTCACCGAGGTATGTGGGACTATTTGAGATTCTGGAGAGAGTCGGGCTGGTTGCCTATGGGTTGCAGTTACCACAGCGGTACCGAGCCATGCACGACGTCTTCCACGTGTCTCCGTTGTATCACTACCATTCAGACATGTCTCACACCTTTCATCCATAGGAGGTTGAGATTCAGCATGATGTGTCCTTTGAGGAGCATTTGATCCATATCATTGACAGGAGCACGAAGGTTCTCTGAGGCCTGTCAGTTCCTCTCGTACGGGTGCTATGGCAGCATGGCCGAGTGCAGGACGAGACCTGGGAGAGGGTGGCTGACTTACTTGCTCAGTGGAAAGAGCTGCTCAGAGCTTTATCTTCACCACCATTGGAAGGGAAATTTGGGGACCGATTTCTATAAGGGGGAAGTTTGTAAGAACCTGATTCTTATTTTTGAGGTACGAGCTTATTATTTTTCATTTTCCGTAAGTTGTTTTGAGAAAATATGGAAAATGGGGAAAAATCCTAAATTTTGAAACTACACGCCATGTACTTTTTCCACACGCCGTGCACTTTTGGCCATGTTGGGATGAGTACACGGGGCGTGTAGCCATGTCGGCGACAAGGGGTGTAGGAACCGACTACACACCGTGTAGTGGTACCTTACATGCCGTGTAGCCAGTCGGCAGGCTTAAATAGTAAGGTAGTGGTGTCGCCGCTAGCTGGGCAACAGTACACGCCATGTACTTGAGAGTACATGCCGTGTACTCATGTCAACGAATGAACAGTGTGGCAGTGCCGCCAAATGAACAGTTAAATGAAACAAGTACACGCCGTGTACTCAGAAGTACAAGCCATGTACTTTGTTTTTTCGGCTTAAAACAGGCAGTAGCCTCCTCATTTGGTAGAGGAGACTCTTGAACCATTTTGGAGCCAAAGGAGGAGGCCGGATATTTGAAGATTCACTAGGCGTTCGTCTGGAATCCATTTCGGCTTCGGATGATTTCGTTGGAACTGCAAGGCTAAGCCCTCTCCTCTCCTGGTACCGTTCTTACCTATTCTTTCCCTAACGTAAGTTATTTTCATTTGTTTGGTTTTTGTTCTTCGTCAGATCTACGCTGCTCTTGGGCGTTTCTGGAGTTGGCATTCGTGTATAACGCTCGTTGACATATAAGGTAGGTGGCTTTGTGTTTATTTTCGAACTGTCATGCATTTTTGTGCCTTTTTGTGCCACGAACCCATGTTGGCGTGTCCTGTGGCTGAGGTTGTTGCTATATTTAATGCCTAGAATTGCAGAGGTGATTAAATTGTGATGATAAAATGCTGGTTGGGATCGTTTCTTGGATCCGGAACCACCCCGAGGGGTGTGTTTCGCTGTTTATCCATTTGGCTAGGATACCCAAGGGTATGCCTTCAATGTAGTAATTGTAGAATTTCCTTGAGAGGAATTGCGTGTTTACTGCATTTTGATATGTTGGGCATGACCCGTTTACCTGTTTAGCCTGAGGGCGTTGTTGTGATTAGCATGTGGGCACTGCACTGTTTAGCCCGAGGGCTATAGTTATTTCGGTCTGAGGGAAACTTCTTCCATGCCAAAGGGACATAGACTCTGGGCCTGAGGGCGACAATACCTACGCATGAGGGAAAAATTCTGTTATGCCTGAGGGCAATTACCTACGGGTTGGGTTCTTCTTACTTCAGGGTAAGGTTTTGATTGTCTGAGGATGTGGACTATTTACGTAGAATTGCAATGTGGTGATTTCTAATATTTAATGGATTAAATGAATAATAAGATGGAAATATAACTGTTAATGAGTGAATTTTGAGTACTTCTTACTTTATTGAATTTTACTACTACACACTATTGTTGCATGCTTACACGCAGTTGGGCACGGGCCATTGGTGGGTGACTACTGAGATATATTTCTCACGCCCTGTTTGGGACATGCTTTTCAGCCCAAACAGACTATGTTTCTGCAGGTGTAGATAGGGGAAAGAGTGCCTATACTTGTACTTGACTGTTGTTGTGGAGTAAGAGGGCATGGGACCGATCCTAGGATCATGATGCCACTGCCAGCTGTTTTTATTGTTTTGTTGTACTCTGAATTTTGTTGTACTATATTGATGTATAACATGTTCTGGCTGTTTTCATAGAACTTGATACATATAGCATCATAACATCTATGTTGTTTGTTATATCCACTAATGTAGTTTATTTCAATTGTGTATGGTTACTGCTTCCGCTATCGTTTTATGTTTATTCTTTATTCTGCTATGCTACACTTTGACAAATGAGGGCATAGTTTCCCCATTATTAGAACTGGGCCCTCGCTGCAAGTCGGCAGCCTCTGGCATTTGAGGAAATGCGTTTGAGGTCACGTGGCGAATAGGGTTCAGGGAACCCATTTCATGGCACCTGGGTCTGGGACGTTACAGTTATACTAGTTTTATACATGGTCAACAAATCATTGAAATGTTCACCTTTTTATAAATTTTGGTTTCGTAGGTTTGAATGCAGTTTAATTCCAAATTAGAAAATTCAATTCAAATAAAATTGAAACCACTATACATTTAAAATTCACATTAAGGTCAAGTCGGATACAACATATTTCTAATCATTATAAAATCAATTTTAATACTATCAACCTTGAGAAACCAATTCAAGATAAAACAAAATTATTGAAAACTTGTATGGATGATTCTATATATTCCCCACCACAACTTCAGGTTCACAGTCAATTCAGACAATTAAGATATTAGAGTCATCAAAAGATATAAATGGGTCAATTCCAATGGCATTAGGGCTAGAGTCAATTCCATCATCACCATCATCCAAAATATTTCTTGTAATTACTTCAATACTGACAAAAAATTCAGGTTGAAGATGGTATTGGACATAAAAAACATGTTTCTCCATTGATTCCAATACATAAGGTCCATCATTAGTAAGAGTGCGAGTCATATCAATTACTTCAAATCCATAATAATAAATAAATGTGACCTACCTCATCATTGAATCAAACCACTAGAATTTCATCATCATGAATTGTCTATGAGAGTAACAATCAAATATTATTATTTTTTCAATGACTCCATAATAACCTAGATTTTAAAATTGTCATCAAATATCTAATGCACTATCATAATATTATGTTGTGGAAGAAACAATAACACTAGAATGTTGTGTCTATTGTTCTTTTCTCATTTAGTGATAACAAATCTGTACCGTTTCATAACAATTCATTTATAAAAAACAAACCACGGTATTAGGACCAAAATCTAAATCTCTTATTTCTTTTGAGAAAGAGTCAGTAAGAAAAAAAAATACCTAAAATATAAATGAATATTAATCTTAATGAAATATTGATTTAGTTACTTTAAAAAGTAATATTTTTGCCTTAAATTTTAACCAAGAAGGAAACTCTTTTCTATGAAAAGTTTCTCTCCTTATCAAAGATAAAGAATGATGGTTTCTATTAATCATTTCTATATATTCCTTATAGATAAAAACATGAATAGTTTAATAGATATTTATGCTACACATATTTAATTTACTTACCTGATATTGTCATTGAAAAATCATAGTTGAACAAAACTGTTCGATGTGCCATCTCCCGCACTTTAAGGCTTAATTTCATTAATTTATATGATCTAGGAATTGCTCCGGTTTGGGGAAGTGATGGAAAACTTGGTTCAATTTGCTCATACAGTTCTTCTTCATTTCTCATTTCTCTGTCAATTCTGGTAGTAAGATCAGACAAATATATAGTGTAAAAATCCATACATACTTGAGCAGTGTAATAGTTCACAATAGAGAATTCATGATGATTCTTGTTTCGGACACAAGACATTAATCTGAACATATTTTGTTTAATTGGATACATCCAATAAAAGAAATTTGTCCTCTGAGAAATATTTTAGTTTGAATATTGATAGTCAGATTCAGCATGCATGTGAAGAATTATGGAGGAAATATTTTCTCTAAATCACACAAAATTAATGGGGAATCTGCCATCATTTTTTGCAATAAAGACTTGGAAATATTCTTAGAAAAAACATGTCTAAACAAATGGAACAACTGAATAACATCCACCCTTACATTATTGGAAAAAAATTATGGATTTCTATTATAATAAATTCATGTAGAAGGATGTGATAATAATTAGTCCTCAATGATTTTAGCTTCAACTCCCTTCTGTGGACCCATTTAGATATGTTGCTTGAATAAAAATTTTGAATTTTAACAGTCTCTATTACTTCCATAAATTATTTTTTTCTTTACATGTCATCTCCTAAAAAACACATGGAACTTTCCATTTAGTTTCACTGATACACACAGGATTCAATTCTACTCTGATAGCCCAATCCACCAAGTCACCCATAGAGCGTAAGTTATCATTCATCTTTCAATTAACATTTAGAAGAATTGAAAGAAAAATTTCACATATATTCTTTTAAATGTGCATTACATCTTAGAAATGACATAAAAAATTGGACGACCAATAAGGAAGATCAAAGAAGATACCCCTCTTATTCTAATTGTAATAGTTATCAATGGAAACATTCTTTCTCTTTAGGATTTCACTTGACCCTTCCAGAATGGAAAACTAAAATATTTCAATTCATTAATATCATCAGTTCCATACATACAATGTGGTGGATCATATATCTCCATAGTATTGTCAAATCTTTGACGATTATTATTATTTAGATGATCTAATGGTAGGAATATTTGATTTCCCATAAAACCGAAACAACAGTGATGTTTCAGTCTTTTAGATCATGTATTCTTCATACAAACCAGACATGATAGTTTTCCCTTCCTGCCCCATCTTATCATCACTTCATAAGTATAAAAAGCATTGATCATCCACATAAGTGAAACATGCATATGAAATATGTATTTTGAACATGCATCGTATGTGCGCACACCGAAAACCCAAAGAAGTTTCAACACTTTTATTAAAGGTTTCATGTATACGTATATATCATTGCTGGGATCAGAAATTCTAGATATGATTATACTATTTAAAGTGAAAGGTTTTGTCATATACAACCATCTGGGATGGTTATAAATCTGTATAAAAACTTTTTAGATGCTTTTTGAAGTAGGCATATTCCCAAACAGATTAATACAATCACATGAAAGACGTAGCTCCACATAACTCTTGTCAGTTGCAAAATCAGGATATCGAGCAACAAATCTCTACCATGTAAATCAATCTGTAGGGGGAACCAAGTCATCAGTAATTTTCTTTCTCTAAGTATCCTAAAATCAAATTTTTTTTGATAATTCATCAGACATAAAAATACTATAGAGTCTAGGGATCAATGGAATGTGCCACATTTCTTTCTGTGGAACACTGGATGATGTCCCATCAGCTTTTGACTTCCATCGGGATATGCCACATTTATACAATCATTTCATTCATTAGTTTCCTCCCAGAATAAACTGAAATCTTTTAGGAAAGCATGAATTTTGTTTCTTGAAAATAAAAGTTCCTCAACTAACTTCCATGCCATATAGTGGTTTGAGGGAATATAAAGATCATTTGGATGTATGTCATTCAATAAGGTACCAATGTAATCGATGGAAGTATTAGAAATCTCATACAAATTATACCTAAGAAAAAATTAAATTAAAAATTATAGCCTTTTCATTTTACTGCATTGTCGATATACTAGAGTCATGGTAGCATCCTTCATTTTTTTCACCCTGAAAAAACAATAATTTTCATTAAATGTAGCATGTGTGATCATATCTTAGTCTTCTTAGGTTAGAATCCTTTATTTTTCATAATGTTTAATAAATAGAAACCGGTCATATAACAAATTCTCCAATCATGTCCTCTCATTTGGATCATCAGCATTTTGAGATTTTATTTTCTCCCCATTGTGATACCACACATAATAGTTTTCTTGAAAATCCTATTTGGTTTGGTTGTATATGACTTCTTCACAACATAACCAATGTTTTCCAGTACAATTGTAACATGGGAAGTGTATGTGAACACTATCTGAATCATCGTGAAATGAAAAATATAAAAATCTCTCCAAATTGTTTTGAAAATCGCTTGAGATCCGATCAGTTTCATACATCCATCATCAATCCATTCTGTAAAAAATGTTAAAAGTCATTTCATAAAAATTAATTAAATAATATTGATGATTAATCAAAAATATTTTTATGTAAACAAGAATTTTTCACTTTATATATACCATAACTGACACACTACTGTATATGAGAATCACAATATAAAAGACAATAAAATACTATATTTATAACAATATACAATAAATTAATATAAATCCATAATATTGACTTCAATTATAAATATAATACCATGATAGTTTTGAATATTGAGAGAACATAGATAATATATGGTATAATTTTGAGAGTCCTATATATATGGTGTCAAAGAGAAGAAGATATTTTGAATCCATGAGCCTTTGAAGGAGAAGAATCCCATTATTCTCAAGTACTCAATAAACTAAGTAACAACTTGATCAAGTGAGATCTGGAGAGTTTTTTGAGACAAAAAATGTTCATGGAATGTTTTGAATATATTTTAATAACAATAAATGAATTATCATGATCATTTAATCTTGTGGAGGAGAATTATTAAGGATTTAGTAAATTTTAGATCGATGAAATTTTATATTATAATAGATTATTTGAGTAATATTCATAATATCTATTATGAATAAATGGTAAATATAATCTGAAAATGATGTTAAAAAGTTCCTCAGGTATTGAAACATCATGGTGATACATATGGATCATGATCCATGAAATATTAAATTGAACTAAGGGGAGTTTTATGTCATAAGATGAATGTTACATGGGGAAAAGAATCACGATTACATGTACATGGAGATTTCAAATGATGAGGTTGAAATTTATTTTCCAAATTGGATAATCTATCCCTATTTTAGATATCCATAAAGGAAGGGATTTCTAGTCGATGTAGTGAACTATTCCTTGGTTGATACCTTATTATTAAAACAATGTGAATATATACCAATTCATTTATGTTTTCCTAAATTTGAGGTGAAATGTGTTTTAAAATTTATTCTTTTATCACATAAAATAGGACATCAATGAACTGATAGAACATTTTTCAAGTTATTAAAAAGTGAATTATTTTCATCAAAGTTTTAAAATGTGTAAAGAGTGTTTTTTAAATAAGTTATTGATGCTAAAAATATAAATATTTTGAAAAGTTAGGAGATTTCATTACACCCAATACCCAAAGTTGAAGTATTTATTGAGTGGGGGTGCCTAGGGGGGTGTCTGGGGGTGTCCAGGGGGTGGGGGGATGACCAAGGGGTGGGGTTGTCAGGGGGTGGGGGGGTGCCACGTCCAAGGGGGTGGGGGTGTCCAAGGGAGGTGGGGGTGTCCAGGTGGGTGGGTGGGTGGGGTGGGGTGTCCATGGGTGGTGTGGTGTCTAGGTGGTTGTCCAAGGGGGTGTGGGTTTCTAGGTGGGTGGGGTGTCTGGGGGGGCTGTCGAAGGGGATGGGGTGCCCATGGGGGGTGGGGTGTCCAGGGGGTGGGGTTGTCTAAGGGGATGGGGGTGTCCAGGGGGGTGGGGTCTGTCCAGGGGGTCGGGGTCTCCTAGGGTGTGGGGGGTGTCTATGGGGCTGGGGGTTGTCCAGGGTGTAGGGGGGTGTCCATGGGGGGTGAGGGGTGTCTGGGGGGGGGGGGTGCTGTCCAAGGGGGTGGGGGTGTCAAGGGGGTGGGGGCTATTTAGGGGGTGGAGGGGGGATGTCCAGTGGGGTTGGGAGGTGTGTACATGGGGTGGGGGCCTATTCAATGGGGTGTGGGTGTCCTGGGTGGTGGTGGGTGTCCAGCGGGCTGAGTGGGGGTGTCCAGGGGGTGGGGGGTGTCTAGGGGGGGGGATAGTGGGTGTTTAGGGGATGAAATACCCAATAATAACTTGAAAATTACCTATACCCAATCCAAGTAACATCAAAATTATAACCCATCACCCAACAAACAACCAATTCTTTCTCAATATCACAACCCTTCCCATTATTCCTTGAACAATAACTATAAATAAAAAATCCAAATCCAATTTTCAACTAAACTGAAGTCCATAGAAACTACCTTATCACCCACTAAAAAATGGAAAACCACATACACCACTCCGATAACCATCCCCATTCCCTTCAAATGCACCATACTTATATCCATTACCCACCTAAAGAAAATATGACTAAACAAACCCTTTAACATCTTTGAGTGGGGATACATCTCACGAGCACCTCCATTATTTAATAAAGTTCACTAACTCTACACAGAAGGAGTGGTTACGAATACATAAAATAAAGGTGATTCAAACAATCATGAAACTTGAAGTGTATAATAAAAACATAAAACAAATCAACGTTCATTTATAGGGTATACCATGCCATAGACTGCACAAGCCTCTAGTTTAAGCCAAATCAAAAAAAAATAGATGCATATCATTAAAACTAAGGTATAACTTAATGATTTGAAGGGTATCACTAAATAATTGATTTATTTATGATGAGTCTATCAGGTGGAAAGAGTTTTGCAGACTAGGGTAAAGAGAGAGCTTTAGAAGAGCATTATTTTTGGGCTACAAGGATACAATTGTGAGGACAGGGGGAACTGGATCGTCTATGTATTTTGGTGAAAACATTTCCAATGGTTTTAAAAATCTATTGGGAAATATAGTCTTTGCTGACAGTTATAAAAAACTATTGGTATACATTAGGAAAAAGAGAGCTTTCCCAATGTTTTACTATAACTATTGGGAAATGATGATTGTAAAAATAGGTACTGTAGTAGGTACTATATCAGGCTGTACACTATTCGGTTACTGTAGCAGAACTATACAATGTACAGATACTATGCAGAACTGCACATTGTGTGGCACGGTAGCAGATACTGTTCGGTACTGTAGCAGCTAGAACTATTCAACTTGGGCCACTGGTTTGGGCATGGAGTCCTTAAGGCTTTTGGGCCACCCAGGCCTTTGGGACAGTAGGGATTTCGGGTCTCCTCAAGGACTTTGGGCCACATGCAGTTTCCCCCGACACACTACAAAAAAGGAGCAGCCCCAGAAGAGGATTCAGAGAAAGTGAAGTCACTAGAGCAGAGCCAAATCAATTTTTCAGAATGAGAGGGCATGTCTATGACATCGGGACCATCCTATTCTTGCACGGGAAGCCTAGCCAGATGTCCATGTGAAGGTGGAGAGCTACTATCATGATGCAGATGCTAGGGAGGGGCAGTTCTTTGTAGATTGTTTGGTTGAATTCCCTAAGACCTTTAGGTCATGTAATCTCCTAAGCATATGGGCCACGCAATCTCTGAGCCTACAAGCCTTGTAAGGGGTCCCCCTCATCCACTGAAAGAGGTGTTATAAAAAATCAATAAAAATGAAGTCCTTTGATCCATTCAGGCTAAAAATAGTATACTAATGGTTTGTTCAAACCGTTGGGAAAGGTTCATTGTAAGACTAGTATAACAATAGTTTGTTCAAACCGCTGGCATAAAATTGTTGGGAAAGCCTATATTTCCTCCAAAAAAGTACATACCAGACCACTCACATGTACCCAATCTTGAGGTGGTACCATTAGAAAAGGGTATTTTCTATGAGGAGTTATTGATAAGGATCTTATATCATAGAGACAATTTTCAATGATATAAAAAAATTCAATTGGTCAAAGTGCCATGGAGAGTTTCTTTTTTGAAGAAGTGACATGGGAACCAGAGGAGTTGATGAAATATATCAACCTTCATATGTTTTAATGTGTTAATTAAAAAGTTTGAGATAAAAATTTCTGAGGGGGGGGGGGGGCTATTGTAATGACTCAAACATTTGTTAGAAAAATTCATCCTTTGATATAATTAAATGAATTATTATATATTACGGATATAGAAAACACATGAACTTATTTGGTTTTATTAGATCCTACTATTTTTAAAATACCATCAAGTAACATTACCATTGATAATATATACATTTAATAGTGATCATATGATTAATATAAATATTGGTTTTTAAAAATTCCAATAGACATAAAGAAAGGAAGTGATGACCTCTACTAAAAGGATCATATACTATGAACCCCATTTTTCAGAGTTTCCAGGGTTGATAGAATTAGTGGAATTTTCCATTGATGAATTCCAGGTTGGGAACCAACTTCTTAAGTTTGATTTAAACCTTTTATCGGAGAAGTTCAATATCATCGATATCATGACCAAAACAATGTACGTTGATACAAAAAATGAATTTTTTATAGTCACACACCTTAAATTTAGGGTGTTTTCTTATGTATTGAAGGGATATGTATCAGGAACATAAAAATATAAATATGTATATTCAATTTTCAATTGAATAATGGAAATATTTACTTCTTATTATTATTTTATAAACGATTTTGAGTTTGATACAATAAAATACAAATTATAATTATGGCTAATATTCAATTTCAACTAAGGAATTTATTTTGATGAATTAATTTTTTTTGAAATAAGTAAAATTTTAATAAAATATTATCATTAAATATTTGTTTGATGTCAGATGTAATTTTAATAAGGGTTCAAAAACTGTTATTATAAAAAACTATCACTTCTCAATAAATTTAAATTATATATTAAATTTGAAAATTAAAATATTTATAAAATTACTATTTTTCAAAATAAATAAAAATTTGGGAATCAGAATTTCAAAATTACGCATCATTTAAATTGTTTATAATTTTCCAATTTAGTCAAATTTTCACGTAAAAACTAAAGATGGTATAAATATATAGTGTGTATTATGACATAATAACACCCAAAAAGTGAAGATATAAATACTATAAATGGTATCTATAACCAATTATTTGTTTTCCCTTTAAAATAATTTAATATCTAGGTAATTTTAATTATTTTCTCAAAACATTATTTATCCTCCAAAAACAGTAATATATTTTAATGTTTTAATATTATTTTTATAAGGACATGACTCACTTCTACATTAGAGTGAGTAATATTTTAATATTTTTGGACTTTGGCATTATAAAATAATTAAAAACACTCCCCTTTGGTATAAACCATGGGAAAAAAACATGGTAAGGTTGTTTGTTTTGGTTATTTTGTTATATATATTTCAAAACATATGTTTGATAAAAAATAAATAATTCCCCAGTCATTACCTATAAAATACACATGATCAAATTTTTCTTCACAAGAAAACCTTGAATCACATCCTTACTCTGACCTACTCTTTCTAGAGTCCTCCCATGTTTCACTCATGCTTTCAATAATCTCATAAAATGCATTTTCATTACCCTCTCAAGGTATGGGATCCTCTCCCTCTCTTCTTTATTCAATTATCTTCGTTAACTTATGTTTTTTACAATTATTTATTTATATTGGGATACGTTTTTCCTTATCTATCTTAATATACATTTTATGTATAAATGATGAGATACCCCTTTCACATTCATCAATCCATTCCATGAACATTTCTTCTCCCCCATTATGCTACCGAAATTTCATGGCAGTTTTCCATGCCAAACAATTGTGTAGTGAACACCCATACTTGTTCCTATTAAGGGTGTTCACATATATTCACTTATACATCCTCATTGTGGATATAAATTTATGTATTCTATTCTTGTTGATTATGTAAAAAATATTATTATGAATGAATCAATGTTATATGATCTATGCAGAACACATTAGCATGAGAAAAAAATAAATGTGATGAGTGCGCCAAGGATTATATAGCACTCTAATACATGGGGTAATGTTTTAGTGTCATGAGTTGTTATGAAAGGGATTAAGGATTGAACATAATAAACCAAATGACTTTTTCCATCATAATGTCTTGGTGTTTATCCTTGAACTATGTTTTTGATGTAGTGATTTTTTTGTTTCCACGTTTCCCATGTTTCCTTTATGTTATCATTCTATATCATGTCTTTTTTCATGTTTGTAATTCTAAATCCTTTTATGACCCATTGATATATATGTTGTCTAACATGTATTATTTTATTCATGTTACAACCTATTAATTATCTTACTATTATTTATATCTCATTATATTATTATGTATGTCAATAGGTGATCCCATGTAGTTTTAAAAATCATGGAATACATTGAGAATGTCAAGGAAGATTTTAATAATATTATTGTATCACGTGTTTTATGTTTTTATATAATGTAACTATTTAAAAAATAAACTATAATTATCAATATTAAAAGTTGTATTATGTGTCATATTATGTAATAAATCTTGAATTAATGTGTCAAAAAGACCATGGTTTCCATAAAACACATGTCCTTCAAGACCTAAATGGTCCACCTAGTGTAGCCATCAGTCTTGGGGAGAGACACTATGATTGAATTCAACTCTGTCCCAAAGGACTCCTACAATCCTCCCCAAGACCAATACATGAAAAATCATTATGATATGAAATTATTATCAAGGAAACTCCATGGATACACGCTATCTCTTACACATACAAGAATCCCAACTGCTTTACTAAACTATACTATCTAATGGCTAGAAAGTGGGCCCACATGGGGAGTCGATATCCAACCATCAAGATTGTATCATTTATTCTAGATATATGTGGTTACCCCATAAATATGTACATGGATATTCCATCACACTTTCACTATGGAACCTCAAGGGGATGAGCTAAGCCTGCTATTACCTGGTGCTCATCCTTCACCTACTGAAATGTGAGGAATCTAGAGACAAACTAGGAAACACATCTCTTGTTAACCGGATACCAAAATAGATAGCAAAGCTCATAGAACATATTTTCCAAAACTGGATGTACCAAAAAATGGGATGTATGAAACTCCATCACAACCTCCTCCCGCAACATCAGTGGTAGCATCACACATTCTTCGAAAAGGATAATGTCTTCCCCACATTTTGAAAATCAATAATGATCACCTAAAAAGGATATATGAGTACATAAGGTCTCCTAGTCAGTATCTACTTATTGATCTTCCATAACTTGCTGTAAAATTGGTGGGGTAATGGCCATCGACTGAAGGTACAATGAACCATCCCTATCCACTAATGACAGATGAAACAAGGATAACATCTCGGACGCCTCGTCCAAAAATTGGGAACATGATCTCCTATTGAGAGGATCTGCCTCCACATTCACCTTACCGGGAGTATTTAAAATATAAAATTCATACTCATGGAGGATATAGAGACACTGTATCATTGTCAAGTTAAGATCCTACTATATGAAGATATATATGAGATTCTTTTAGTCACAGTGAATGAAAAATATCTTTCCTATAAGGTAGTGGTTCCACATCATCAGGGAAAATACCACTTTTTCTATCATAAGATTTAGGGTATGTAGTTTGGATTATGTGTTCTCAACTAAATAGACCCATAGGTAATCACCTCCGACCTCTATATCAAGATAAAAATTTTTTGTTCAATGAGGCATCATAGAATACTATATACTTGACACACTCCTTTGGGAATCCCAATACAGGGGAGCTCCTCAACCTCTAACTCAACTACTAAAAAATAATTTGGAACATTTACATCCATATTAAAGGCATCCCCTTTTAGGTGAAATCTATCAATGGTTTTTCAACTCTAGAGAAATTGGGTAAAAACTTACAATAGTACCCTACAATCCCAAGGAAACTACGCACCTCAATAACAATCTTATTTGGATCCCAATATACCACTTCCTAAAAATTCAATGGGACCATTTCCACTCCAACCTCTAAGATGATATGTCTTAGGAAGTGGACCACTTGAATCCAAAATTGGTAATCTGAGATATTCCCATAAATCTATTGCAATTAAAGTGTGTCAAGGATCATCTTCAAGTGTCTTTAATGTTCCTCCTTGAATTCCGAGTACACTAGGATATCACTATTGATTGCTAACACAAAATAATCTAAGAAAGGATGAATGATAGGGTTTATTAGTCCAATGAAAATGGCTTGGAAATGGGTCATGCTGAAGGGAATCACCAAGTACTAATAGTTTTTGTATCGAAATATGATTGCTATCTTTGATATATCCTCATCATATACTCACAAATGGTGATATATTGATTTTAATTCAATCTTTAATAACTATCACACACCTATAAAATAATATAAGTGTGATTATTTTTTCATGAATTGATAATTGGCACATAACCCTAATCTCTAGATTTCTTATTGGAGAAAACTACAGGGGATAGTCAGGGGAAACATAGGGTCTCATGATGACCCTCTTCTATAGGTCCTCCAATTGCACCCATCACTCGCTACGATCTGTAGGATCCATTTTATATTCTTGTGAAGATATCAGGACAATATCTAGGTGTATGTAAATAAATAAGATGAACTCTTAGTGGGGAGATAAGCCTGGAACATCCTCATGAAATGCATCCATACACTCTTCCACCAATGAAGGAAACTGGTATCCTATAACATACACTACCCAAAGAATAATTCTATACTACTAGTAAGTATTTTTTTTCACTCTCCTATAAGTTATCTAATCCCACTTCGCTTGGGTTTCCTAATCCCTTATAATGGCAAACTTCACCCATCACCATGGAAACAACGCATCATCCACAAAAAAAATTCAATCTAGGAATGACATATAGATTTAAAGTTCATACCTAAGATGAAATCATAAGGCATCATCACTACAACAGAGAAATAACATATGAATCAGTAACCTCCATGTGTCATATCTCATTATCAGAAGAAGTTTGTGAAAACTGAGACACCTCTTATTGAAGTCTCCAAGCATAAGGGTCGAGATAAGGGATCAACCAGAATCATTAAGTCTCAAACTATAGAAGTTGAAATTAATAATAAATTTCAAATTTGTCTAAAAATAATGTAGATATGGTATAAAATATAGATATAATACCTCTTATATTCCATGGAGCCTCAACATCATAGGCCTCCATAACTGACAATAGTCCTTGTAAGATCCTAGACCTCGTTGAGGTGTGACCCTATCAAATTTTTTGATTTAATATATTTTTCGGTTTGTATAATTTTTTCAGAAATATGAGGGGACTCTAGTGTGTTCCTAGGGTTCAGTTCATGAATGGAAGGAAGCCTAGGCTATCCTATGCAAGGCGCATGGTTGGCGCACAATAGAGAAAACTGTGGAACCTCTACAAGAAAAACCATGCCACCTTAAATAGATTCATTCTGCATGGTTGGAACATATTTTTTAAACTGTGTGGAATTACAAGGAAACCATGTGACTTGGTCCTACACTTAGTAGAGGAATGTTCAAAGTTGGTTCATTATTTTTGAAACCATGAGACCAAATTGTATGACTCATTAAAAGTGTGATTTTCAATTTTTCCCTCTCAAGATTTTAAGTATCCCACCATAATTTCTTCCCCAATCCTCATCTGTCAACCCTAGTAACAAACCCAAGAGTCCCCATCTTACCAAGGGTGTTTATACTTTGATTCTAGGACATTTGGAGTGCTGTTGGTTATGTATCATAGCTCTGGGAAAGTCTAACATTCCTCTTTCATCATATTTCTAGATTTCGGATTATAGTTTCTCCCATCTTCATCTAAATACCTAAAACCATGTTTTTTCCAGTGAATTGTAGGTTGGGATATCAAAATGTCTTTTTATCTAGATCTAATTTTATAATTAAGTGTGTGTTCATCATCGGATTTGAGTTAGGTAGTCTACACGTTACATCCCATAGTCTCGTAATCAATTTGTGCATGTGTGGTTGTTCTATTCCATTCCTCTTATTTTGTTTTTGATTACTTTAGTGATATTTGGTATGTTGGGTTTCTAAATGATTAATTTATCCCCTCATGATGCATGAGAGATGCGTTGATCTTGATTTTACATGTTCAGGGCCACCCATGGGGTGTTCCGACTTTCCCAAACTAATAAATTGGTATGGTCATGTGAAGAGTTGACCTATGATAATGTAGATCCCATGAAGAACATGGTAATGTGGTTAGTTTAGTTGAAATGGATAATTATAATTGTTCCTAGGGTTGATAATTTCATAATTTCGTTTTTGGATTGACAAAAAATTGGTTTAAATGGGGATTAATGTAACTGTACAAAATGGATTGCAAATTGTACTTGAAATGTATAAGGGGGATAATACGTTGGAAATGAGGAACATTTTTGTGATTTTACATATGTAAAGGTTCTAATATGTTAAATGTATTAATATATGAGAATTTGTTAATATTCTTAATGCGTTTAGGCATAAGAAATGGGAATTGGGTTAAATGTAATTGTAATATAAATGGAAATGTGTTAATGAGTTGAGGCATAGTGTTTATTCCAGTGTTGATTGTTTTCAATTATGATTTCTATTTGTATTGGTTGTATTTGGCTGTGAAACTATATGTGTTTAATGATTTTGATAACAATAATGTCCACATGGAATGGTGGTGTGGGGTATTGACTGAATTTCAACACCCACAAGTTGAGTTAGAATGATGCTCTAATCTCCACCCCATAATGCACAGGTTAGAGAAGGGGATAGAGCTCTATCCCCATAATAGTTTCATTCCTTCCAAACTGAGGCTTTTAGGTGAGTATTATGTTTTGGTTGTAATATTTTTATCTTTGGTGTGTTAGGGACATGACTTAGTCCAATATGCATATTGTTTGTCTTCTATAGGTCCTTGTTATATGATGTAAATTCCCAACCCTCATAACACATGATGAAAATGGATTTTGTAATGAAGAATGAAATAAATGATGAAAATGTTTAAAACAACTAAAATTGTTAAAATAAATATTTTTAACAAAAGGAAACCAAATTTCCTTTTGTTTACCTATCTCTTACATTGTACTTGCATGAACTATCTATTTATAGTGGATATTTTTTAGAAATCGTTGGTGGTGGCCAACCGAGCTATAATCACACCCTACTCGAGCTACCATGGGTACTTAAGAATAATTCATGCATGTAGGATGGGATAAGGGAAAAGGCCCCATTCATAGAGGTTAGGTTGGGATTGGGATGTTCATGAATAATGTTCTAGAAGGAGTTAGGACCATTTTCAGATTTATCTCTTTTTTTTGTTTTGTTTTTTCCTACACTTTTAGAACAGTTAGCATAGAATTTGTTGGTTTGTGGTTTATGCCCTATTTGGGAGATGCTTGATTATACATAATCATTCATTATAAAGAATAATTCTTTTACTTGTATTGTTATATGTTTTGTCTTACTCGAGTAAGGAGGGAATATTATCTCCATTTGACTTTCTAGATCCTCACTACTTTTCAGCAAACTGCTAGCATATAGGGAGGTGCACTTCATGTCCTTTTCCGACATGGCTTTGGGAATTGGTTTCTTGGGTCCCTGGTCAGGGATGTTACAAAGTGTTATTAGAGAGGTTCTTTTTGGTGACTTATTATTTGGGAATGGTAGGCATGATATTAGGAAATTGTGGGCCTTGGTTATGTTCTCATGATTTGAAGTATCTAACCCATGTACGAAAGAAAACCAAAGTTCCTAAAGGATGAGATTTATTGTTATGGATTTGTGTTGTTACTGTTGAAGATATTTCCCAATTTGGTGATTCATATGTTGTGTGATGTGACATTCTTATGAAAATTTTCTCATGGTAAAAATGAAATGTGATTGTCCATTCAGGTATCACCATAGGAATCTTAGTATATAAGTGGCATGCATCATGATAGTCACATAGAGGATGGGTATGTTTGACTTAAATGGTGGAATATGTTTTATATTCTTCAAGAACTTTTCGAAAATATTTTCAAATAAATTGATGTATGTGAGTATAATGGTGGAACGTTAAATAATGATTAATGATGTGTACTAAGTAAAGGTTTGTGAATGAGTTAAAAGGATGGTTGCAACAGGTTGTGAGATGGGAAATGTTTATAAGAGAAAATATATACATTGTGAGTACGTTAATGTTTTAAAAAATGTGTCTAATGAATGACTTGTTTATATATAAGTTGTTTTACAAATTATGGACCCATAACTATATTTGGGATGGTTAAGGGTATTTTTATAGATGTGATTACATCATTTGGGATACTTTTGAAGAGTGAGTTGACTATGGAAGGTATTTTATATTTCTATTACGGTCTACATCGATTTGATATTCTTGAAATGATATAGATGAAAATGTTTCGGAGTACAAATCCAAATAAAGTAGGGATTTGTGAAATTTTGGGTAAACCAAATATTCTATATTATGGAACATGGTAAATCAAAATAGTGAAGTCAATTATATGGGAAAGTGTAATTATGGAACATTATGTGAAGAATAGTATTTTGTATCCATTGTGTTGTTTATCTGGACCTTTGTGTGGGTGGTTTGGGAAGTGAGAGTTCGCTAAGAAGAGAACATGATTATATGTGAGAAGACCCTGTTGAGTCTTGATGTGTGGATCAGGGGGAGGGGTTCTTTGTAATGATTTCATTAAAGCTCTGACCGTGACGTTTTGATATTTCACCTAATAATGTGAACGTGGTAACCCTTCCCGGTTGTAATTTCATGAGTTGTTTGTTTTACATAAGAATTACTATCTTGGTTGTGGATAAATAGTTATGGGTGTTTGTTATGGGTTCGGTGACCCATGTGGGTTTCGAATTTTTGAGTTGTGCTTTGGACCATAGAGGTGGGTGCTTTGGATCATGGTGCAGATGTAGGTGTGAGAGTACACTTGGCATGAGACTTAAAGTTTAAGTTCAACGGGGAGCATTGGATGTCATTTTCTAGAATAGGGACTAGAGATCCAATTGTGAATGATGGCTTATTAGAGGATTGATGTATGTGTCCTAGAGAGAGGTCCTAGTGACTTGATACCCTAAAACCTATTTGTATAGTTGGTATAATTCAACCCTCAAGAGTGACATATAAGAGGGTGGTTGACCATTTTGTGAGTTCACTTAGGAATTTAGGGAATAGGTGGATGTTTTGAGTTTTACATGTGTTGATTTTTCATAAAGGGTTATGTGATAAGGTCAACGGTTTTAATAAGGTGCGAATTGAGTTATCGAAATGAGTTGATAATATTTTTAAAATCAAGGGTGACCTTGATATAGGTTACCCCAATGTTCAAGGTTTCTTAAAATAAAAGTTAGGTGAGATTCTTTAGAGGTGGAAAAAATGCATAAAAAGTTGCATCATGTTTTGGTAAATGGTATAGTTGTACCCTAGTTCCGTCCGAAGGGAACCTGAGTTCTTATAGTTGATTTTAAGGTTAATTAAAAATGGTTGTATCATTTGGATGTTTGAACCATATGTTTTGATTACTATTAGTGGGGACTCGATGTTGGTTTTGGGTGTATGACAGAAGGGAGGATAAAGCTCAGATGGATTCCTTTTTTATGAAGGTTAAACAAAAGGTGAGGTTGGTCATGTGGTTTTGCTTGATTATATGAATTTTTTTTTCATTGTGTGAGATTTTGAGAATTTTTTGAGGCCGATGGGTATAACAGACTAGAAGGAAAGGTGAAGTGAGTGAGCGGGTGTCAGGATATGTTCTTGTGATGTTTGGCTCATGTGACCTAATTTAGAAATAGTGCGTGGTTATAGGAATGTGAAAGACCGTGGAGGATCTGATGAGGTCCATATGTGGGCAAGCAATGGAGAGGCATGAATCCATTTGAAATGTTAAAACCAGTGGATTGGGGAAAACACATGTTTTTCACCATGAAATCAAAGGGGAAAGCATGGGTATATAGTATCTGTTGGAATTTTTTGGTGTGGTGGACCTTGGTGTTCTGATTGCTTGCTATCATGGGTGTTTCAGATAAACTCTGGCGGTTTGGTGGAAGTAGTCCCAAAGGAAACGTTTTTTCATGACAGATTGGAAGAGGGTCATGGAATGATGTTTTTCCATTGTTGGAAATCATGTATGATAGGTGGTGGTTAAGTGATGATTATTTGTGGGTGGGAAGGGAATAATAAGACCTTTGGTGGGATAAGTTGTTCTATACTCGAATGTGACATTTGTGATAGATAATTCATGTGGTTCTTGTTGAATAATTCTTAGTGTACTATTAGCTGGTGATGATGAGGACCAAAATTTTGACATCATCCTGAGTATGCCGAGAAAGATCAAGATTTTCTCCTAGAAACGTGAATGTGTTTTATTTGATATGGTACATCAAGGAGGTAATGTTATTTAGGGTGGTATATTTGTAGATGGATTGTGGGATGTTCACCATTTAACATTTATGGGAAAGGATCTCAGAATGGTCCACGTGTTGACCAATGTTGTAAGTTTCGTTCATGAAAGTCGGGTATGTGTATCAGGTGATGCTTGTTTTAATGATCTTGGAAAATCTATATTTCCATGTCAATGATTTTTTTGTTAGTATTATGATCCAAAAGTGAGCCATGGATGGTGTAATTCCTTGAGAAAAGTGATAGTAACGATACTCATAAGGTGGGTGAGTGATAAGTTAGTCCATGATGTGCGGAGCAGAGTGTGGAGACGATGTGGTAACATCAGGATAGTAATGAGAAAACTATGAGGCGAACATTGGGTTACAAAGATAGGATAGGTGGGCCTTTTATGTAGTGAATGAATGAGCCAAGCATTATCTTCATGCTCAGGGTGGTTCTAAATGAAATTTGATGTAACACCCTGAGATTTTTATGAGATAGATTTATGATTTTTCATTATTTATTTATTTCTTTAATTTTTTTTAAAATTTCATTGATATATTGTCATGTATGAAACAAAAATATAATATTGTGATACACACAACACCGGATTATCTTATGCCTGACTTATGTTACACACAATTTCAAGTAAATGTGATAAAATTAATTTCACCCAAGACCGAGTTTAAGCAAACAACTAAATATTGTTATCTTAACTTATATCCTAGACAATATAATGGAAGTATTAATAGTATTAACTAAATTATGAAATAATGATTCACTATTTGGTGCGAAATTAATAATAAATGAAATTGTATATTTTTTAATAAAATGAAATATTTTTTCTCAAAAAAAAACTATTTAAATTAAAATAATTGAGATTAGAAAATGGTTAAATCACTCTTTATGAATTTTACTAATTTAATAGATATTTAATATATTCAATAAATTTTTTAAAATTAAAATAATTTTCTTTCTAGGTATGATATAAGAACAAATTCAATTTTTCTTATAAAAGAAGTATTTCTCAAAAAATGCAGTTTTGTCACCTTTTGATAGTGAACCCATTTTAAATATAGTTTTTAAAATTTTTATATATTTTATTTAATAAAATAGACTTCTTATTTTGAAGAAAGATATAAAAATTTACTTCAGATGAATTTTTGACATTTTTATGATAACATTCATGTTTTGGTGAATAGTAAAAATCACTAAATTGAAAAAATTTTTTTTAATAAAAATAATTTATTTGGATAAGATATATTATTAAGTATTTTTAAATTATAAATATAATATGTTATTATAATTATAATTATTGTATTTCATTTTAACTAATTTTAACATGAATTTGGATGTAAAAACATATCAATCTTTTTCAATATTTTAACTTTTAAAAAACCATTTTCATTCCGAAAATGGGATAACTTTTAAATTAATAACTGAAATTTAATTATTTTTATCTTTAAATATGTATTCAATATTTTTAACATGTGGGTAAAAATTATGTTTATTATATTCTTTTATTTTTTGGGCATTATTAATTATAACTTCATTAATTTTTATTAATACGTTAAAAAAGTAAATCATGTAATGAAGGGTAAATATAATATTATAAAATTACCTTAAGAATTTTAATAATATTAGTGGATGTGTTAACCAACCTAGTTACATTCTATAGGTTTTGGTATACTTAAAATTCTTGCTCTAGTGCTTTAATAGGAGATTTAGAGGGAGCATGTTGAAGAAGAGGTAACCACCACAATCAATTCATTCAAAATTCTTTCATATTCTACATACTCTCCATGATTTGTTTCATTATAAAGTCATAACTATAGTATCAAATATAAACTGATATGTTATTATGATTATGAAGGAACAATATTCCATCTTATATCCACCATATGAAAAACAAAATCAACATGTGTGCGTACATATGACTTACTGTCTCCAGGTCATGGTGTAATCTATGTTTCACCACCACCTTACATGGATAGATATAATGATGGGAATAATAACTAAAAATTATTTTTATAAAATTATATTTCTTATGAAATATTATCCACCATCCACTTCAATTCCATTTAACAATTATGGTAATTATATCCTCGCTCATGCGTACGTACGACCTACTGTCTGCACGATGTGAAGCGATTCATTATACATGATCTTCAGTAAATAATGATTATATAAATGAAATGAACTAATAAATGTGATATATGTTATAAAAATATCAGTATATAAATGATATAACTATAACCAAAGAATAAGAACAATAACTTATTTGATAAAACATGCGTAAATAAATAAAGAAGTTATCACTCGATGGATGAGTAATAATGTTACTAACAAATATATGATAATATGATCATATATGATATCATAAAAATGAATATGATTCTAAAATAATTCAATGAAATTATTTAAACCATTATATAGGAGGTTTGGAGACATTCAAAGGATATCAGACCTAAGGTAATGGTTAATTTTATAGTATCATTATTATCCGAGATTGTTTTTACGTATATATTTATTTGGGTATATTTATCAACCAAATCCATGTTTTAAAAATATGTAATATTGTTCCTATTATTCTAAATATTATTAAATTAAATTTTACCCACTAATGAATTCTATCAAATGTTATTAAAGGAATATTTTTTCATCTTTCATTATGAGGTAATTTTTGGATTTCCGACAATTGTACAAGAAAAATGTTTTCTTCTAACTTATACGAAATAAAAGAATTTATCGCTTTCATAACACATTATGTACATGTTGCATCCTTTACATTATTTCCATTTTATTTTAATGAAATAATTTTTTATTAAAATTTCAGGGAATTTTGAGATAAGATAGGGTTTTTGAAGAAAAAATGATATTTTACTTAACAAATTTCAAGTGTTTTATCAAAATTAAATTCCATCTAAGTTGAAATTATTTAAAAATGGTTATGTTTCTATCCCTATTATTACTATGATTTGATATTGTTTGTGATGGAATTTCCTTTATGAATTCCATTAATTTTACATGGATTATGTTATGGTAAAATGATGTATTATAAACCCATTTTATCCATTCGATTATGTTATGATGAATGTTTTAGGTTTTTGTGTAAAATGTAAGAATGATTTAATTATAACATGGGTTTCAAATATATCTCCCTATAATTAATTAGGTAAATATTTATATCTCATGAGAGAGATATTGCTGGAATGAGGAATGATATCGATTCAGTAGTACAAGGCTGGAATGAGGAGTGAACTCGATTCAGTAATGGACTTTTTATGCTATGATGGTCTTGGAAATGAGCCTTGAATAATATGAAATGATTTTTTATGAATATGTGTATGAAATTAAATTTCATATCTTATGTAATGAATTTTATTATTACCTTTATTGATTCTTATAAACTTTTATGATTTATCACATGGCCTGATATCATGATATTTCATATACATGATATGATTTTCAAATGTTATTTTCTTATATTTTAGGTTTATTATATGATTAATATCTCCCTTGTTTATCATTAATTATCATATAATATCACACTTTCTTATTTTTTTATTTCCCCAGATTTTGAAGAAGAGTATTAAGTTATATTTTTCAAAAAATGGGCCTAGTTATGAAGGAATAAGCAGAAGATAATGTTGATGTCCTATGATCAATTTATTTATGTTTCCTAACTTTTAATGAAACTATAACTATATGGTTATATCCTATAATTGTTATATTTTTTATGGATATTATTCAATTTTTATGTAATATATATTTATGTAAATTATGGTTCTACATATTCAAGATGCCTATTTAATGTCGTTGAAGGGTGTGGAAAGATATGATAATGGTTTATGGAAAGAATGATGGGTTCTAGGACTTCATCAAAATTTGGGCATTAAATCAGGTATGTGTCTTTGGGTGACATAGAAATTTCTAGAAGTGTGAAGTTATCTAGGCCAAGTGATGTAGTTCCATGGAAATTGTGAAGCTAGGTGTTCTAGGATGAGTCAACTTGGAATTGTACAACTTGGTTAAAAAGTGGTACATAAGGGATGAGTTGAAAACCACAATTAGTGGTTGTTTTAGAATGAAAATTGAAATTTTATAATTTGTATGGGTTATGAGATAGAGACTAATCTAATATAGTTGATTTAGATATGACATGAGCACTTTGTATATGGATATTAATTAGTGTGGTGGAGCACAATGAAATTTTAGAAGGTAGTGGAAGCCTTGCTGGTAGAGTAACCAAATGTCGGGGAAATACGCTGGTAGGTTCCTCAGTAATGGTAGTATACAACAAGAGAAGATCCTCCGTGGGTGGAAGTAAGGAGATGTTTGTTGATAGTAGAATCTGGGTGTTTGGGGATGATACAGTCTGGTCGGTCCGACATGATATAGTAAAACGTAACCGACATGGTACATTATAACTCAACTCCGATTTGATTTTTGTAGTGGAATGTTCTTCTTGATGTGAAGGAAATGTTGAGGGAGGTAAAGTTTTTATTAGTTTATGAATGTAGGGAGTAGGGATTTCTTTCTAGTGGTTTCCATGGAGAGGATTCCTACCAATACATGGTGAAGTCATTCTGAATGTTCTGGTGTTGTGATTTGGGAACACATTAGGTATGTTGTGAAGTTGAGTTGTGGTGATGGTGGTACATTTCAATAGAGGGGGTTCCAATAACTGGAATATGGTAGTGGTGATTTAAAGTGTACAGTGGAGAGAATCATTAAATGAAAGTGTTTAGTCGACAACATAATTGGTGTTTTGGGTTGAAGGGACTCGACTAATAACAATTTGGGGGGGGGGGGGTTGTCCTTGATAACGAGCATTGACTCATGTATGACTAGTTGAGTTCCATGAGTGTTTTGGTTGTTCACATAAGGAATGGGAGCATTGGGGAATGAGTTTTAAAACATAGTTGGTTGGGAAATGTTTTTGGGAATGATAATGTGTTTTGTTGGGTGGTCTTGAGTTTGGGTCACTGTTAGAATTTTTGAAAACTGGGCATAATGGTTCCATGTGATTTGGTCCATGAGAATCAAAGAGGATCAGGCCGGTGTGGTACCAATTAACTCTTTCATGATGGTAGGAAGATGAGTGTGACATTTCCTTGCGAACAATTTAGTTATTGTTTCCCAGAACTCCCTATAGAGTTTTGGTGGTCAGTGTATGGTTTGAGGTTGAAGTGTCTTCTAAGGAGAATAATGTTCGTTTTGTGGATCACAGTAAGAAGTCTTGGGAAGAAATACCTTTTCATTGGACTAGTTTTTTGGAAGAATGGTAATTTTCTAGAAGATACCTAGGTATGGGAGATGGATATGAGGGCTTAGTGGCATGATCACTTTACCTTAGATGATTATTGATTCTTGGGGGTACAACATGAGGATGAGCCATTACAAGGTTAGGAGGTTTTAAGATCCCAAACATCATGGTGGTGTTACCAAATAAATTTTTTTGTTTTAATCTATTTTTTAATGGAATGTTTTCTAATAGTATGATGTACCTCAGGGTTGTTACTGGGGTTTGGGGATTGAACAGAAGGAAAACATGGCCAACCTATACAAGGTTCATGGTTAATTAAACCATGCAACCTCCCTAGGAAAACCTTAAAACCATAGAAAAATGAATTTTTCAGGGTTGGTACATGGTTTGTAAAACCGTTTGGTATCCTTAGTTAACTATGTGACTTGGAATCACCATAGTTGTGGTAGGCACATGGTCACCACCTAGTTTGGAAAACCACACGGCCAAACTGTGTGGATTAGTAAAAGTGTGATTTTCCAATTTTCCACATTAGTATTTTATGTTTCAAAGGACAATTTCTTCCCCTATTATCCTTGATCAACCCTTTTGATGAACCCAAGAGAGACAATCTTTCCAAGGGTGTTTCTCCTTAGATTATAGGATTTTTGGTGTGCTGTTGGTTGTAGATCGAAGCTCTGGTTAAGTATGACACTCATCTTGCTTCCTTTTTATGCGATAGGGCTTGTAGAATCATTCATCTTCTTCTGAATCCCAGAAACCCTATTTTTCCAAATGATTCTATGTTGGATCATCAAAGGGTGTTTGGATCCAGATATAAGGAAACTATTAATAGTGTGTTCATCATCAGATTTGAGGTAGATTGTCAACAAGTTATATCCCATAGTCTCACTATCTATTTATGCATGTGTGGTTGTGATATTACTCACCTCTTGTTGTGATTATAGTGATTGTAGTGTTATTTGGTATGTTGGTTGTATAATTGATGAATCTAACCCCTCGTGATCCCTATGGGATGTGTGGAGCTTGATTTAACTAGTTTAGGGCCACCCGTGGGGTGCAACAACTTCCCCAAACCTAGAAATTGGAATGGTCAAATGTATAGTTATTATGAAATAATATGGAGACAATGAAGAACATGTTAAAATGGTTTTTTAAGTTTAAATGGATAATGATAATTGTTCATAGGGTTGATAAAGGAATAAGGATTTGTATTTCTTGACATTTAATTGGGTTTAAAAGGGGATTAATTTAAATGTGCCAAACGGGTTGCAAACTGTACTTGAAATGCATGAGGGGTTTGATATATTGGAAATGAAGAACTCGTTGAGTTAGATAACATATGAAAATGGTTGAATATGATAAATGGATTAATGTGTGAGAATTAACTAATATGATTACTTATTTTAGTCATAAGAAATGGGAAATGGGATAAACAAAAATGTAATGTAAATGGAAATGTGTTAATGGGTTATGGAATAGTCTTTACTAACATGGTGATTGTTTTGAATTATTATTACTATTATTATTGGTTGTCTTTGGTTGTGATATGATATGTTTGTGATGATTTAAATAATAAGCATGTTCACATGTATTAGTATTTTTTCGGTATTGATGGAGGTTCTATGCCAATGGGTCGAGTTAGATTTTGGCCCTAAAATCCACCCCAAAATGCACTGTTTAAGGAAGGGGAAGGAGATCTATTCCCCTAATAGTTGTGTTCCACCTGGATCAAGTCTTCTATTTGAGTTAATGTGTTTGTTGTGATGTGTTTATCCCTAGTGAGACAGGAACGTGAATTATTCCCCTATACATATTTTTTTTGACTATCTTAGACCATTGTGTAAATGATATAAATGCATAACATATGGAACACATGTTGAAAATGGGTTAAGTAGTGATGAATGGTATAAATGATCCAAATGGTAATAATGACTGAAAATGTTAAATTAATGACTGTGAACTAATGGAAACCTAGATTCCATTTGATTACTTTTCTCACACCTTTTAATTTCATTAACTATATGTTTAGACATGACATTTTTTATACACCATTGGTGGTGGGATATTGAGTTATACTCTCACACTAATTTGGCATTTGTTGGGTACCTAATAAGATTTCATTCTTGCAGATCAAGATAAGTAAAAAAGAATCATTCTTGGGAGTTGAGTCTATCTTGGGATGTACATGAATGACATTCCATAATTGGAGTCGAGGCTATTTGAGGATTTGTATACTGTTTTTATTCTTAGGGTTTCCTTAAATTTTAGCATTGTTATCATGACATGGCATAATTATTGTTGGTATTTTTTTTACCAAATTTGGGACATTTTTTATTATGCATGTAAATTAGTTATTACTTATTATTATATTATTTATATTTTTATCTACTTTGTAATACTATAGTAAATATGTTATAGTCTCCCCATGTGACTTATTAGACCCTAACTACTCGTTAGGAACCTATGGTGTAAGGGGAGGCAGCTTGATGTCATGCAGCTACTCAGCTCAGGGAACCAGTTTTTTGGATCTTGGGTCCGGGAAGTTAGATTCGTTGTCCCTAAGCACCAATAACTTGATCCTTTCATAGACCACATTGGGGTGGTGGTGGGAATTGGTTAAAAATCTAACCATCTCATGATGCTATACCTTCTCCTGTGTCACATTCACAACCTTGTAGGGATCTTTTCTCTAGCCTCTGATTTTCATTGGTAGTCAAATATCCATCTCTTGATCCACTATATGACATGTTGAAGAATACCATCCATGGGGTCGCTAACCATCAAAGGAGAAACACCGCCTTTCTCTTAGCTAACTCAACCCATCATAAGATCCTTGCACCATTGATCCACTATTCTAGTAACTTCTCTTAAAGAATTTGATATTCATGGATCCCTATGACTGATATCAACTACCTTCTTTCGTGGTCTCAAATCCTGGGTACCCACTATCAGCACTTATTTTTGGTGTATAATTTTTTAGTATGATCTCCACTACTAAGGTCCTCTTATTCACTCTATCATAGGTAGGAATGTAAAGAGATATCACTAACACCATGATATCTCAGTATAATCCCTTCCTAAAGTTCATTTCTATGAAGAATGGATCCCAAACCATATCCATGGAGTACCACGAGATACTAGTAAACCTCATTAAATAGTCCATAAAAATTATACTACCCTGCTACAGATGTAGATGCTCTTATATTCACAATGGTCATAATGGAACCAGATAAATCTCCTCCAGAAGTGATGCTCTTTGTCTGTCTAGAAGAGTGTTATCTCGTCATGTGACTGAGTCCCTAGAATCCACCATTACATATGATATTCCTCAAAAAGACTCTCTATGAGGACTACCATATGATATCTAGGCATACTCACAAGGATAAAACATCATTTGACAACATTTACCCCGTCCTCAACAACCTAGGATTCTGGATCAGCCTGAAACCCATGAGATCACGACCTCTAGAAAAGATGCAGTGCACTAAACCTACAACATCCTCAACTAGTTTTTCCTTTACTCACTACAGTGAAATTGTTTTTGGTATAGCTAGTAAACCACCCAGTGGTACCATATCCTATAAAGGCCCCTAAACTAAATCCTCTTTAATTGGAAGATCATCCTCATGATCACATGGTGGAATCCTGTGTGGCTATCTTTCTGGAGGAATCCGTAAATAAAAAATATGTATCATGACCAAAGAGTATATCATAGGAGATGAATAAAGTAGGAAACAGAAAAAAAATGATTCATATATGATGAATTTAACAAAATATTACCTTGTAACAATTTTCTACATCTACTGAATTAACAAGCAGGTTGTTAGAATCCTGGTGAAAGGATATGTTGACCACCACACCAACACTAGGGTATCTGGCCTAAAAGATGATATCGAAATAATTTAACACTATTTCCATAAATCCTAATACAATCTCATATACTATCATACTAAGGTTAAACCAACAACTTCAATACCACTCTATCTCAACCTGACCTGATGGGGACTATTCCGCAACTCCCAAATCCATCCTCCAATAGGCTAGGGGATAATGACCAATGCCTTATAGGCATAACACACACATAGAAGGTGTTATTATAATGTACCAATACACATGAACACATCTTTAAGCACATATAAAGATAAAATATAAAAAAACTAATTAAAATGCATGTATACATCGATAATCCCACAATTAGAGTACAAAAACAAGGTACTGGAATGGAAAGGCTAAATAGAAGACCACCAAAACTAATTAAAATCAATTCTAACCTGAAAATTATAAGGGGAATGATATCAAATGAAGCCTTTAGTACCAAAATTGGTATGTATGGATCATTAAACTCTATCTGGTCCTGGTCTCTATAGGACTATGTCAAAAGGTTAGTCATCTGTATAAGACACGACACGTGTGGGCACAACCAATGAAGGGGTGAGTAAAATAATAGATAGTAAGACTCCTAAAAATCACTAAACCTAACTCATCAGGTGTAGTAATCTCACAATATAAATAATTCAACAATATTAAGAATAGAAAAAACATATATATACTTAGGAAGGAAACCACAACTCTTGGGGGTCTCAACCAAATTTCCACGCATATGATTGAGCAGAAAGATTATAGGAAAAGGTCATTCTAGAAGAACTAGTAAATGAGACATTCTATCATCAAATACACTCATACAAGAGGTCTTGATCATTGTCAAAAACCCAATAAATTTATTTAGTATTTGATGATCTTGTTACTCAGATAGGGAATCACACCCAAGAACATTGTGGTACCCAAAAAACCCAATTTGGATCAAACCTCTATATAGGGGGTCATATTCCAATGATGCCAAGAACCCTACTGAAATGACCTGAATTATGGAGAATCAATTCCCCTTATCTGGATGTAACAATGATTCCTAGAATCCCAAATATGGTATAGAAATGAATGATATAGGATCACAACTTAGTCTCATGAATGGACACAAGAAACACTATCCAAGAATCATCCTTTTTGGGGGATCACAATTTAGTTTTGTTTATATAATTTCTCAATATACCTGCAAGGGGATCGAAAAAGGGGATGAAATCAAATTTCACTGGTCCAAAATTAATTGATAAAGGGATTGAAACCCAATAAAAGTGGGTAAACAATTTTTACTTGGAGTACAAGGTGTGCATACATGACACCTATTTTTTACATGTTTTTCTTCCCCATATGACATTAAAATGTCAAAATACATGGAATGTACTCTTAGGTAAATGTTGTGTTGAAGATAATCTATCCCTATAACATTTCCACATGTCCATGATCATATAACCTTTCCCATTCCTGTATACCAGTCCATGTACACCGAGTCATCCTTTTGTACACATGCTCGCATTTAAGTACATGGCTCTGCCAGTGTACTCTGACCAAATCTATGTACCTTATATATTCAGTTCCTGTGTATCCACTATGATACATGTCAAACCACTAGAATGGGTCAAATATGATTTGATAGATGAGACATGAAAGGTGATATATTATTCTTTAGAGAAACCCTATCACCATATCTAGGGCCCCACATGTTGTGTCATATTGGATAACACACCGTGTAACCCTAAAACTTCCAAAAACCTTGGGTTCTTCTTTGTGTTTTCATACACTCTTATGCCATTATGATTATAGCTGGGAATCATGGATCTGAGGTCATCAAACCCTCTCATTTTTGATGATCTGACTATAGGCTTCGATTTCACTCGGGAAACACCATTGTTGAGCCACACGGACACCACCATCAATCAAATCAGGAAGAATGAGATTGATCTATTTTAATCTACCTATGATCATTCTCCATCATCACCTCACCTCAAGATCACCCTAAGTCAAAAACCACACCAAAGAAATTGATATGTTATACCAATGAAAAGTCACGCAATGACTATATACATGCTATTAATCTGGTCGTGGGCTAAAGAAACTGAATGTGATGAATGTATGAAGAAATGTGGTAAAATTCCACAAACCAAAAACCATAGGAATGAAACAAGGATTTTTTTCATTTTATACTCTATCAAATTTTGAATAATTTGTTGAATGAAGATGGAATAATCAATACAAATATTTAACTAAACCGTATAATAAATAATTTTTCAATGCATGAATCAATTAAAGTTCATGGAATTGATCCGTATTCAATAAAAATATTGAAACGAGATGAAAAAATATAAATTAAACATCTTTGCTGGAGTTTGGATCAATCACTGATGAGTAACTTTCTTTCATTTTCGTTGTTGGAAAGATCCAAAATATCTGACGACGAAATGATCCACAATCTTGATCTGATCCATTGTCATCCACCATGGATGATCTCCTTTAACAGTCCTCTAAATATCTATGTAAATGTTGCTAACATTGTGACCCCATGATACATGTTTATTAATAGAGGAAAATAGGCCACTTAATCACCATAATAAAATAAATAAATCTAATTTATTTATTTTATTATTTAAGCTTGTGAGGTCTTTAACCAAACAACAAAAGATGATAGAGATTTTGTCACAACTACTATAGATCCCATAATCATAACTTCACAGAGGCATCATACTTCTGATCTGACCCTTCGTTCGGTAGTAATTCCTTCTTTTCAGGAAAATTGAATAAGTATGATAATTATATTTTTAATATTTTAAAAATATCTATTCTATGTTCACTGGTCTTAGAAATATCACTATGTGTGAATGATTTTATTTGAAAAAAAACCATATAATATTTTGTAGTAATACTTGAAAAATTAGAGTCATTAAATCTCACTAAAAATTACTCACCCAACTCAGGAAAATATCATGTGACTACTACTTACTCTTTACCTTACTGAAATTTCCCAGAAAATTTCCCATATTTTTACTGTTTAAAAGATCTCACCTATACCGTTTCCAAACCACTATATTCCCTTTAAATATTATTGAATCCTTACCTATTCGTCCTCTAGGAGATTCAAATTTCACTTTTCAAAGTCTCTTGACACATGAATGATGTCAACATACTATTTTTGAGTGAAGTTATCACAAGAAAGACTGATACCATCATATTGAGCGACAAGTTCATCTCCGTTATATTTAATTTATTTTCTCACCCACACTCTCCCTAAAACACATTCACATAGAAAAATAAGATCTTTTAACATCATTATTCCTTTTTGAAAATGAAATTATCATAATATAACTCCAATTTCATACTCATTCATCTTTTATATTTAATTATATTTTGGGAGGGTTCTACCACCTACTTGGACAATGTTTTGTTGCTTTTATCACGGATGACTAAGAAAACATAAATACAAGTAATGTATTGTAATAATGTTGTATTTAAAATTATTTTATCAATTCTATAATCACAATATTAATATTTAACTCAACATTAATATACCACATTTTATTCATTGAAATTTTATTGAAACAAGAATGATAAAAAAAGTTTCATGGAGAACCGTACTTTACACTCCCATGGATTGAAATGGGAAGATCATAACACATTAAAAGATGTATATTAAAGTAAATTCACTATTATAGATGTTACAAACTCCTTAATAAGGAATGATGCTGAAAACCCTTATATCGATGAATGAAAAAGAACGATTGAATGTAATCAGAACCAAAGAACTACATTATCTAAAAATAAGAAAAAAATATGTAATAATTGAATATAATAGATTAATATAAAATGAAATATACATGAATAATGTTTCTAATAATATGTACAACAATCCATTTATATTATAAAATAGGATAGAGCATGTTTCGAGAAGATGGAATCTATGGTAAAGGATTTTGATAACTCAACCCCCCTTAGTTGAGTTATAATCTATATTATTGAATTTATTTCCTCTATATTTGGTTTCTTCCACCCAAATATTTTATTATACTATATTTTATATTTAATTTTTTAAGATTAATTCTCTTTATCATAAACTCATTTCCATATGATTCTCTACAAATCATTATGTTTGTAAGGGTTTTCATTATCACTAATTATATTCCTCTTGGAATGTTTCTTAATGTGTTGCATGTTTTATTTTATATGATAAAATTACTTGCATGTTGACTTATCCTATCATTATTTATGTTTAATTAATGATATTTAAAAGTATTATTTATAGTTCCTCCTACACATTATTTTAATTTATTTAATTCCCATACTATAAAGGTATTTCTTCACTCAAACTCCTTTCACTCAAACTCCTTTCATTAAAACCCAACTATTTTATTCTATTAATGATTTTATGTTTTACATGTCTTATTATAATTTAACATCCCAATAGTTCATAATCCAAAAAAATGGATGTTTGGTAATGGATCTAACATACTCACTTCTTTATAGTCAGAAATATTTTGCTTTAAGGTCCAAATAAATTATTTCCCAAAAAATTTCCCATTATTATATTAAAATTATAATAGGAATTTTCTCATATAATCTCATTATTTCTAAATGAAACTTTTTAAATTGATGTTTTATTACTTTTTTTATTGATGTAGGTTTTTCTCTAAATCTTCATGAATGGATTAAAATTTATTGTCATTTAACATGAATCTATTTTATATATTACTCTCCATATTTTATAACATGAATGTTATAAGTTATTAGGGTTCCATTATTATAGCTTTTATAAATATAAGTTTTTCAACATTACTTATTGTCACCATTTTAGTTTTTTTAAAGTGACTCGTAACATTATCAATTTATGATAATTATTAAAATGTTTTATAAAACCTTTTTTTTTAATTAGCTTCTATTTTCATATATCTAAAAAAATATCTATGTTTTATCATTCATGTTTATGATCACTCTTAAAATTATATTATTTTATTACTTATTTGGGAGATCTACTTTGTTGTTTCTACCGATCCAATTCTTGATGTCACATTACCTGATACCATTTGAAATGTTATGAACCCCATATTATTTCCTTGATTTTTCTCAATGATATGTATGATTGTTATCTTGTTGAACACATATGTATTATTTATCATTTAGTGATGGTGGGGTCCTATATGGCCCTGAAGTGAACTGATTAATGATCAATAACTCATGAGATAACCATTGTACATGAGTTATGATAATTGATAAACTATGGGACATAAGTTGTTATGCTTCATACACCATGTTATTGGATGTAGGATATTTATGCATGATATAATATTTTATGGGATAAAATATTATTATGAGTGACGTAATATTTTATGATATGCAAGAATGTTATTCCAGATCCACTATGTTAGGGGAAGCATGATTATTATGCTCGATCAATTATGGTTTGGGATATAGGATTACGATGCTAGGTCTTTTATTCAGTTATTTATATGTTAATGTGTATAACACATTTATATTTTATATTTATATGTTATTCACTATGGTCTATGATTTTACTATCTTTTACCTTCACTCTTATGAAATGGTATATTTTTGTATTATTTTAGGATTTACATCCATCTATTATTATTTATGGCAAACTATTATGATTCCATTATCCTTTTAATTATATATTTCACACATCACCACGTTTTCTCACATGTATATGAACTAAAACATTATGAATCATAGATATTTTTCCCTTAATGATCATTTTATGTCGCCACCTATTTTCAACCATTTACCTTGGGAATTATATAGAGGATTATGTTGTTAATGAAGTATTTTATAGAGAAGTTTGTGTGTGATGTTGAAGAAATAAAGTGTAGTAAGACATTTATGTACCCAATGTACAAATATAATAAAACATTGTGTTCTAGGAATTTTTTAGAATTTGTGATGTGTAATGTATAAATATTGGAAATGATGAAAAATATAAGTATGTTATGATTGGGTATTCTCAAGTTCTCATTCTCAAAGTAAAAATGTTTAAATAATAAAAAATTCCTCCTTTATTGAAGTTCCTTCTAGGTGTTTATAGGATATGTCTGTAACACCCCGATATTTTAAAAGATATATTATCTTTCATTTATTTCATATCTTCTTTTGTATGCTACACCTTGACTACCTTGCATTATATGCAACGCCATATTAGCTTGCAGTATACACAACACTAATCTTGGATCGTGTTCCACACAATTTGAAGTTCATTTGATTGAAGTTATTTTGCGCAACATTGAGTGTATATATATATATATATATTCAATGTATATATGAAATATGATTGGATTCTATTATATGAAACAAAAAATTAATCTTTCACTACACACAACCTTGACTTGTCTTTCATTACATGCAATCACAACCTTCTACGATAGCGTGTGTTGTATGCAATACCGAGTTTCACTAAACAACGATATGTTATTAAAATATTACATAAACTAGCTGTTATGAATAGTAATACCAAATTTTTGAAATTTTATAAATTTTATTTTTAAAAATGGTCTTCATTTTTGGATTCGGAATATTGAAACTATCCTAGGGTGATTTTTTGGTATTTAACTGAAAATTTTAATTTTTGATGAATAGTGAAAACACTCGGTTATTATTTAAAAATAGACTATTAATTTTAATAATAATTTATTTTATTTAAATTTATGTTAGATAAAATTTGATACATAATACCTATATAAGTTCAATGTAAATCATTGGAGTCATTTTATAATAATTTTAGATATATAAAAATTTTATTGAACTTTTCACCGTCTTTTACCCACCTCATAAGAGAATTTGAAAATTTACATAAAACATAACTATACCTCTTCTGTGAGTGGAATTTCAAAACTCTGAGAGACACAGTTCATATCAAGGAGTAAAATGTGGTTAAATATGTTAAAAATATTTTTTGGTGAATAGTAACTTTTTTCTTTTATTTACCACGGTTTAAAGTAAAAAAGGGAAATTAAGGGTAAAATGATATTATTATTACCCTAAGACATGTAATAATTATATTGGATAAGTTTAATTTGACCCAAAACAATCTTTGGAATAAAATATTACCCTTTAGGTCCACATGGATTAGATTAGTACATTTATTATTATTTTCTTAAAAAAAGAGTTAGAATTGTTAAAATCAAAGTTTAATAACTGAAACATTTTTAATATAGGGTTATATATTATCTAAATTAGACTATAAATATTAATTATAAAGATAAAAATATTTCCTAAGTAAGGTTTTTTTATTTATTATTTTTGGACATTAAATAATTTAATTTATTTATGACACAGTGGTGATGCAGTAATTACCTAAATAATGAAATATTTAAATAATTGATATTATAAATACCCAAATAAATGTAATTTGAGACTTTTTATGAATTAAACTAATTTTATAGGTTAATATTACATCTTATTATTGATTTAATTTACTTTTTTCCAACTAATCACGCAGTTATGATTTTCACAAAAATCATTTATCAAATTGTTTCAAAATTGACGTAAAATAGTTTTAAAAAAAAATATTATATTATTAATTGGTATTATATTCCTAAAAATATAAATTTTGGAAACATTACTTATATAAGGTTATATATGTTAATAATGAACCACTTGGGGTTCTTTTTTCTTGTTATTGTATGTTTATTAACCATATAGTGTAAGTAAAAAAGAAGACATGGTAAAAGTTAAATTATTTAACTTAGAGTTAAATCTAAATGATAAGGTTAAAATAGTTTCCTAATATTGTATAAAACCTACTGGTTGAGAGGGTTTTGACCCATCCCTACTTTAGCTTCAAAATAAATCAATTTTGAGGTATTATAAACCGAACATGACTTTATTATAAAATAATATTTTATGTTTTTACTAAGGTGCCCCTCTCCTGCCTTATAAAAGGGAACCTCCTCCCTCTTCTCTTTACATAATTTTGAGCTTTAAAACATGGAAAAACCCTGCCCATTTCCATTATCAACTTCCCTATAAACATTATATATGTTCTAGTCTCCTAAAAAGACCAAATCTAGTGCCTTAAGATGAAGCTTAAAAGAGGTGCGTCGAAGAAGAAGTATCTCTTCAAGCGATTCTGTCAAGTTTCTTTCTTCTTCAACTTATTCTTCTTTAGTTGCTTCATTATAAAGTAATAACATCAGTATCAATAATATAATAATATTTTATTATTAATATTAAACAAAACCATTTCACATTCTATCCACCCTACGGAAAACGAAATCACCGCGCGTGTGTACGTACAGAATACCGTCTTCATGCCGTGGTGTAATCTATTTTTCCACCACCACCTTACTTTGATGGGTATAATGAAGTGAATAATATCTATAGATTTATTATAACATCATACTAAATATGAGATATTATATCATCAAATCCAATTCAATTCAATAATTATGGGAAAGATATCATCGCTCGTGCGTACGTACGGATTACCGTCTCCACGACGCGATGAGATTTATTCTCCATGTTAACCATTCAAGAATGATTATAGAGTATATATAATGAATAATAATGAAATATATGACATAATAAATATACTGTATTTATGTATATATATATATATGTCATCTACTTACTTCAATTCTAGTCAATAAGGAAAGGAATGCTGCGTTCATGCGTACGTACGACCTACCGTCTCCATTAATGGTGTATTTAATTTCATTTATCTATCTATTATATATATATATACTGAATATATATGATATATAAATCATGTTTTAAATTCTCAAAGTAAGACATACATGATATAAGTAATAATAATATCAAGAACAACAAGTCTAAACACGTACGATAAATAAAAATATTTTACCCAAAACGATGCTTTAACATGGAATTTACAAAAGAACATGTAATATAAAGTCATAAGTGAACCATATATGATATAATATCAATGAATATGATTCATCAATAAGTTAATAAAATTATTTAAATCATTATACATGAGGTTTGGATACGTACGAAGCATATCGGACCTAAGGTATGGGATAATTTTTCAATCTCATTTTTATTCGAGATTGCTTATACGTAAGTATTTACTGGAGGGGAACCAATAGGATGCTCTCGATCAGATCCAGTTCCGCTCACCGAATCTGAAGTTTTTTTAACGAGATCTACTGCTTTGTTCCGATAATCTCGGTGGAGCGATGTTGAAGTGGCTGAGAAGGTTTCATTGATGCGGGAAACTCGGGCGGATTTGTCTAGGGGTGATGCGATTTATGGTGAATCATAGAGTCAAGCTTTTCGGACCGAGGTAGCAGCAGCTGGGAATCCTGCGGATGCTGCAATGCTGAAATCTCATACTAATCAAGTGTTTTCTCTAGGCAACAATGTTTTTGGATCTAAATCTTTTGTGGATGTGATGAAATCAATTTTAGGGCCAAAGATGGATGGAGCTCAATCCTTGGCCCTGCTCAAGGACTCTTCTCCATGTAAAATTATTCGCAAGGGTTCATTGGCTCACGTTGAAGCCAATCCTGCACCATTTTCTGGGAAAATTACGATTGGGAAGAACTCTTTGATTGCACACATTGTCTTTCCTATGGGTGAAAAACCTTGGAGGCATGATTATTTGTTTCGCAAAACCTCACTTTTATGGGTTTCCCCTAATTGGAAATGTGTATCTCTTGGTCAAGGGTTTTTCTACTGCTTATTCCCTTCTCATGATTTGAAACTTCTAGCATGGAGTATTGGGACCCTATTATTGAAGCCTGGATAGCTTCACTTACACGAATGGTCTTTGGATTTTAATGTCTCCCATGTGAGGAATGCATTCTCTAAGATCTGGGTTTGTCATCATAGACTCAATTGGGTCCTTTGGCAACCACAAATTTTGCATGATATTGGCACGGAAATTGGGACTCCTATTCATCTTGACAAGGAAACTGAGGAAGTTATGTATGGTAACTTTTCCAGGATTTTAGTGGAGGTTGATCTCAGCTCTACTCTGATTAACAAGGTAACTCTATCTACTCCTTCTGATAACATACAAATAGATTTAGAGTATAAAAAAAGCCTCTTTTTTGCAATAAATGTATGGCTGTCGGACACTCTTTAGAGCTATGTCGAAAGAACGTCTCATGCGAGGAATGAGGGATGAGCGGTCATCCAAAAAATCTTTGTCGAAGGAAGTCAAAGATGAAGGATTCGGGTTTTTCCAAGCCCAGTTTTCTTCTTAAAGAGCCACCCTCCACTATGGCTGATGTGCTAGGAAAAAGACCACTTGTGGATGTTTCTCTGGAGAGGGCTCATAGTGGCCCCTCTAATGCTTGGGTTGACTTGGCTCAAGTAGTTACATCAGTTGAGGACATCCTTACACGGTCTCTAGGATTGATGACCCCTAACCCCCCTCAGGTTGATGTCTCAATTTAGCAACAAACTGTCGATTGTCATCAGGAAATCTAGAAGCTCCTTCAGTCATCTAAATTATTTGGGAAATGGGGGAACATTTCTGAGGATGAAAGAGGGAATATTGGTACCCCTTCTAGGGAATTGGGTATTGCTGGGCATGCCTCTTACAAAGATTCGATCTTATGTGCCACGACAAAGGTGGCTAATAGTGAGGGTTTCACCCCTATTCCCTCAAAGAGGAGACCACGAAAGGATTGCTCTAATCATCCTAGGACTATGTCGACCAGGTCGATTTCTAAGGCGTCAAGGAAGGTGGATACAAATATTCTTAAAATTTTCAATAAGGAAAAGGGTCAATCTGAGTGGGAGACTGCGGGTGACTCTGATTATGGAAATGATATGTCTTACTATGATATGTAGACCTGTTTCTTGGTGGATGAGGGCACTTATGCTTATTTGACCCCATCCACCATTCTCTTGTTTCTTTTCATTCTTAATAAATGGTATCTTGTTGGGTAAGTATTTACTGGGGTTATATTTTTTATCCATGTCCATAAAAATGTTTTTCATAAAGTGTTTAATATTCTTACATGTATGTTTAAAGTCATGTTTACCCCTATTTTACTTTTACTTTGTGTTATGGAAGGAATCTTTCTTTTGTTTACCATACGTGGTAGTTTTTGACTTTTCTGAAAAAAGTATGAGGAGAATGTTTTTTTAACTTATACGACATGAATAGATTTTTACGGTTTCATAATGACTTAATTCAATGAAGCTTACTCGACAACATTTAATGAAAATTTTCAAAAAAATCCCTTTCTTTTAAAACTTCATGTCATTTTGAGAAAGGAAAATGATTTTGAAGAAGAAAAGATATTTTCCTTAAAAATTAATTTCAAGTGTTTTCTCAAAACCATTTTCCATCTAAGATGACATTATTATGTATGTTTATGTTTCAAGTATAATTTATCTATTATTTACATGTTTTTAGTTTTCTTATGATGAAATGATATCCATTTCTTTTATATGGATTATGCTATGACGAGATGATGTTTATGAAACCCATTTTATTCATTGGGTTATTATGAATGATGTATGTTTATTTTCTGAAACACAAAATAATGATTTAATTATGAGATGGGTGGGACCTCTATCTCCCTCCAATGCATTGGGTAAAGATTTATATCTCATGATATAGACATGGCTAGAACAGTAAGTTAATCTGGTTCAGTGATACGTGACTGGAACGAGGAGTGAAATCGATTCAGAAAGGGAAATTGTCCACAAAGATGGTCTTGTCAGTAATGCCTTGGCTACTATGGAAATAATATCATGTTCATAATTTTTTTCCACAATTACATGTTTCATTCCCATGCTATTTTATCATGATTGATGTTCCTTTATGATATATGCCTTACATACTTCCAATATTTTTGTCTATCCTTAAGAGTTTGATGTTTATATTTTATGTTCATGTTTTTGTATTCAAATGTTTATGGATTGTTTTATGTTCTCTATATTTACCCTCACTATGAATTTGATCTCACCCTTTTTATGTTTTCTTTCCCCCAGGATATAATGAATGTTTTTAGGTAAGAAAACCAAAAGGGGAAGATCTTTATGGGAGATATTGAAGATCTTTTACCATGATCAGAAGATTTTGTTCCGAGTTTCCAAAGACACTAAACTATTATGGTCCATGTGTGTGTGTTTTTATTATGTATTAAGTACTCTGCAAAAGTAATGTAATGTCCATGTATGCCAAGATTGGGTCTCTATAGTAGGTATCAGAGGAAAGTTTTAGTCAAACTTTGGAAACTAGGATGCGAGAAATTTAGTGAGATCCTTAGAGATATTTCTAATGTACGTCTAGGGATGTCCCTAAGGTTATGTAAATGTATAGCTTATAGTCCTAGAATTACGGTAAACATATTAGAATTAAACCTAAGATGTTAGATATTAAAGGTACTCCCCCTTTATTATGTTGTTTTCCTAGCATAATTTTTGCCTCTCACACTATTGTTTTTGGGTTTTAGATGATGGTTGGAACCCGAAGGAACCATGTTGATCAATGTAATTGAAAATGCAATGATTTTCCTCCCAAATAACCAAATGTGATGGGATATGGAGTGAAAAATCTTATTACTATACTTACAAAAGCTATGAATCATTCTACACTTCCAAATGAGCAGAGAAAGGAACGATATTATATTGAGTCCTTCATGAGGAAACACCCACCTTCTTTCAGTGGGTTTTATGATCCACTAGTTGTTGAACAATGGATCAGTACTATTGAAAATATATTTTCCATACTTCATTGTACAGAGCATGAAAAAGTCATTTTTGTTGTTTACTGGTTAGAAGGTGAAGCATACTAGTGGTGGACTCTAATTAAGAATACAAGGCCCTAAGATGAAATTGAATCCTGGGAATGAGATGAGTTCAAGAACTTGTTTCCAGTATGTACTTCTCTCGTATTCTTCAAACAATGATGGAAAAGGAGTTCCTTGATCTTAAGCAGAAGAATGATGAATCTGTTGGTAGATATGAAGTGAATTTTACAAGGTTTGCAAGGTATGGATCTGGCTTTATCATCCAACCTGAAAGCAAAGTTGATCGATTTTTCAGTGGATTAAAACCACGTCTTCAAAGGGAATTCGATATAAGAGCCTTTAGTAGTTGTGAAGAAATTTTACATTGTTCTATCAAGGTATAACTAGAAGTTGGTGTTACATATCCATCTCATGGTTTTGACAGGAAACTAAAGATGGAGTTCAAGGAGAAATATCAGAACAATGGTGAAAAGAAGATTAATGTTTCTTTATGCTCAATGTGTGGAATGAAGCATGGTGGAGATTGTATAAAAGGTACTAGAAAATGTTTCAAGTGTGGAAATGAAGGTCATCGAGTAGCTAAGTTCTGAAGTAATGGGAAAAAGTTTTCTAATGAAGTTAATAGAGAAAAGACTATAGAGAATGATCCACCAACACTTCAATGCTACAAGTGCAAGGAAATGAGGCATTATGCTAATCAATGCCATAATCCAAGGGTTAATGATGATCAACATCAACAACCTCTTAAGGAAAAGGACAAAGGGAAGTCACATGCGATCACTATTGGCTATTTTGAGTATGATAACGATGTGGTGGAATGATTATGTGTTTATGTAATGAGATTCCTAAATAATGTCGTGGAATATCATTTTTAGTATTGTGGAATATTGGAATATCTATGTATTGGTTTATTGTGGGTTTCCATAATTATATGGTACCGATAACCAGGGAAAGTGATTGAAATATTTTTGTAAAGCAGATGATATGCGCATAATGAAGGGATAAGGAGAAAATAATATGTTTGATAGTATTAATGATCTCATGACTGATATAAGGACAAAGTGATATCATGGTTTGAGTATATAGAAATTTTGGGATTTTGGTATGTGGAATGTGTTGAATTTTAAAAGAATTCATGTTTTCACCAAGGTTCAATGGGTATTAATTTTTCAAGAGAATACATGATTAAGGCATTCAAATGTTTTGAATCTGACCAATAAGTCATATCTTATGATATATGGGTATAAATGATCGTATTTACATACATAGTAGATGACCTCTCTATCAATATTATTCCTTATACTATGAGTTTGAGTAAGCCTAAAGATTGAAATATATTATGTTAGACATCAAATAGTATTGTTTAAGGCTAGATTTTTTTTGATATTATTTTTGGAATGTTATAATAGTATAGTTTTAGAAAAAGGACAACCCATAGGATGGGCAACAACACGTCACGTCAGACAAGGTTGTGGGAACCGAACCCACAACCGAAGTGTGACAAGCCTTTATCACCTACCTCTGGCCTATAAGAAGTACCTTTTTAGTCTAAACTAGTTTTATTTTATTAAGCGGTATGATAGATGATTTATAAATCCATTTTTGGAACCATATACGATTAATCTCACCAAAGATGGACTTATGTATATATCTTTTTCTAACCTTATGTTTGGGACAGATGGAATGACATATCATTCTATCGCATGATCTGATAACACTTTTCAAAATACAATTTCATCTTCATTTCTTTAAGAGGTGAATTGGAAATTGTTCAAGGCACGAGCAACAGTAATATTGTACCAAAATCAAGTAAGTATTTCTTTTAATTAAAAAATTATTCAACATTTTGGAAATGATCTTGAAAACCAAAATTGTTTTCCTAGTGCCCTCATAACTGAGGAAACAGAAGGTACCTTAGATCATCATAAATTTATGGCTTTGTGATTGTTGTCTTTTTAATAGCCATGTTTTCTTCCACTCTCCATCAGAATATTATATTTAGATTTCTCTTCCATATCCATATTTTCACCTATGTTCTCTTATGTGGAAACCCAGGGATAAGTTAATTTGGGTAACCATTACATTTCATAAATTATTTTTTAAAATCAAGCTCTAGTATTCCTTTTTATGATGTGGTATTCTATTAAAGAAACATTCAAGTAGTAAATGATTTATAACCCGAAGAATTTCGAGGGAGAAATTCATTTTAAGGGGGTAGAATGTAACACCCCGAGATTTTATAAGATATATTCTTTTTAATTTCTTTCATTACTTCTGTTGTATGCTACACCAGGATTATCTTGAATTATATGCAACATTGTATTAGCTTGCAGTATACACAACACTAATCTTGGATCGTGTTACACACAATTTCAAGTTTGTTTGATAGAAGTAATTTTACCAAACATCGAGTGTATATATAAATATATATTCAATGTATAAATGAAAAATGGTTGGATTCCATTATATGAAACAAAAAATGAATCTTGAACTACACACAACCCTGACTTGGCTTTCATTACATGCAATCACGACCTTCCACGATTGCGTGTGTTGTACGCAATACTGAGTTTCACTAAACAACGATATGTTAATAAAATATTTTATAAACTAGCAGTTATGAATAGTAAAACCCACTTTTTGAAATTTTATAAACTTTATCTTCCAAAATGGACCTCATTTTTGTATGTTTAATATCTAAATTATCCTAAGGTGAATTTTTGGTATTTTTATGAAAACTTTCAATTTTTGATGAATAGTGAAAAAAGTAGGTTATTATTTATAAATAGACTTTTCATTTAAATAAATATTTATTTTATATCAATTTATTTTAGGTAAAAATTGATTCATAATACCTATAAAAGTTCAATGTAATTCATCGGAGTCATTTTATAATAATATTAGATATATAAAAATTTTATTTAACTATTCACCGTCTTTTACCCACCTCATAGGAGAATTTTAAAATTTACAAAAAATATAATATTACTACTTCTGTGAGTGGAATTTCAAAAATCTGAGAGACACAGTTAATATCAAATAGTAAAATGTTGTTCAATATGATAAAAATAATTTTTGGTGAATAGTATCTTTTTAATTTTATTTACCACAGTTAAAAGTATATATTGTAATTAAGGGTAAAAATTATAATATTATTACCCTAAAACATGTCATAATTCTATTGTATAAGTGCAATTATACCAAAAACAATCTTAGGAATAAAATATTACCCTTTAGGTCCACAAGGATTTGATTAGGACATTTATTATTATTTTTTAAAAAAAAGAGTTAAAATAGTTAAAATCAATGTTTAATAACTAAAACATTTTTAATATAGGGTTATAAATAAGATAAATTAGACTATAAATATTAATTATAAATCTAAAAATATTTCCTAACTAATGGTATTTTATTTATAATTTTTAGAGATTAAATAATTTAATTTATATATGACACAATGGTGATGTAGTAATTACCTAAATAATGAAATAATAAAATAATTAATATTATAAGTACCCAAATAAATGTAATTTGAGAATTTTTATGAATTAAAATAATTTTACAGGTAAATATGACATGTTAGTATTTATTTAATTAAATGTTTTCGAACTAATAATGCTTTTATCATTTTCACAAAAATCAATTACCAAATAGTGTCAAAATTGACATAAATTGTTTTTAAAAAAATTATTATATGATTAATTATTATTATATTCCTAAAAATATAACGTTCTGAAAAATTACTTATATAAGGTTATATATATTAATAATGAACCACTTGAGGTTGTTTTGGCTTGTTATAGTATGTTTATGAACCATATAGTGTAAGAAAACAAGAAGACACTGTAAAAGATAAATTATTTAACTTAGAGTTAAATATAAATGATAAGGTTAAAATAGTAACCTTAACTTGTATAAAACCTATAGGTTGAGAGGATTTTGACCCATCCCCACTTTAGATTCTAAATAAATAAATTTGTATGTATAATAAACCAAATATGACTTTATTATAAAATAATATTTTAAGTTTTTCCTAAGGTTCCCCTCTCCTCCCTTATAAAAGGGCACCTCCTCCCTCTTCTCTTTACACAATTTGGAGCTTTAAATCTCAGACATACCCTACCCATTTACCTTCTCAACTTCTCTAGAAACATTATATAGGTTTTGGTCTCCTCAAAAGACCAAATCTAGTGCCTTAAGAGGAAGCTTAGAAGAGGTGCGTCGAAGAAGAGGTAATCTCTTATACAGATTCTATCAAGTTTCATTCCTCTTCAACTTCTTCTTAATTGGTTGTTTAATTATAAAATAATAACATCAGTATAACTAATATAATGAAATTTTATTATGAATATGAAACCAAACCATTTCACCTTCTATCCATCCTACGGAAAACGAAATCACCGCGCGTGCGTACGTACGGAATACCGTCTCCACGCCGTGGTGTAATCTGTTTTTCCACCACCACCTTAATTGGATGGGTACTGTAAAGAATAAATATATATTGTTATTATAACATCATACTTATTCTGAGATATTATATCAACCAATCCAATCCAATTCAATTTAATAATTATGGGAACGATATCATCACTCGTGTGTACGTAAGGATTACAGTCTCCACGATGCGATGAGATTCATTCTCCATGTTAACCATTCAAGAATGATTATAAAGTATATATAATGAATGATAATAAAATATATTAAATGATAAAGCTACTGGATATATGTATATATATATATGTCATCTAATTACTTTAATTCAAGTCAATAAGGAAAGGAAAACAACGTTCATGCATATGTACGACCTACCGTCTCCATGAACGGTGTATTTCATTTCATTTATCTATGTATTATATATATATAATGAATATATATGATATATAAATCATGATTTACATTCTGGAAGTAAGTAAAACATGATATAAGTAATAATAATATCAAAAATAACAAGTCCAATCACGTACGTTAAATAAAACGATTTTACCCAAAACGCTGCTTTAACATGGAATTTACAAAAGTATGGGTAATATAAAGTCATAACTGAACCATATATGATATCATAACAATGAATATGATTATGTAATAAGTCAATGAAATTATTTGAATCATTATACATGAGTTTTGGATACGTATGGAGCATATCAGACCTAAGGTAAGGGATAATTTTTCAGTCTCATTTTATTCGAGATTTCTTATAGGTAAGTATTTACTATGGTTATATTTATCATCCATGTCCATAAAAATATTTTTCATAAAGAGTTTAATATTCTTACATGTATGTTTAAATTCATGATTACCCCTCTTTGACTGTGACTTTTTGTTATGGAAGTAATCTTTCTTTTTTTTACCATACGTGGTACTTTTTGACTTTTCCGACAAAAGTATGAGGAGAATGTTTTTTTAACTTATACGGCATGAATAGATTCTTACGGTTTCATAACGACTTATTTAAATGAATCTTCCTCTAAAAAATTTCATTACTATTTTCAAAAAAATCCATTTCTTTTAAAATTTCATGTCATTTTGAGAAAAGAAAATGATTTTGAAGAAAAAAGGATATTTTCCTCAAAAATTCATTTCAAGTTTTTTATCAAAACTATTTTCCATCTAAGATGACATTTTTAAGTATGTTTATGTTTCAAGTATAATTTATCAATCATTTACATGGTTTGATTTTTCTTATGAAGAAATGATATCCATTTCTTTTATATGGATTATGTTATGACGAGATGATGTTTTTGAAACCCATTTTATTCGTTGGGTTATTATGAATGATGTATGTTTATTTTGTGGCACATGAAAGAATGATTTCATTATACGATGGGTTGGACCTATATCTACCTCCAATTAATTGGGTAAAGATTTATATCTCATGAGATAGACATGGCTAGAAGGGTATGTTAATCTGGTTTAGTGATACAAGACTAGAACGAGGAGTAAACTCGATTCAGAAAGGGACATTGTCCACTAAGATGGTGTTGGTAGCAATGCCTTAGCTAATATGGAAATCATATCACGTGATAAATGGTTTTCCGTAATTACATGTTTCATTACCATTCTATTTTATCTTTATTTATGTTATTTTATGATATATTCCTTACGTACTTCCAGGATATATGTCTTTTCTCAAGATTTTGATGTTTAGATTTTATGTTCATGTTTTTACATTCAAATGTTTATGGATTGTTTTATGTTCTCTATGTTTACCCTTACTGAGAATTTGAGCTCACCGTTTTTATGTTTTATTTTCCCTAGGATATAAATAAAGGTTTTAGGTAAGAAAAAAAAGGGGAAGATCTTTATGGGAGATATTGAAGATCATTCACAACGATTAGAAGATGTTGTTCTGATTTTCCAAAGACACTAAACTATTACGGTCCTTGTGTGTTAGTTTTTGTTATGTATTAAGTACTCTTAAAAATAAATTTAATGTCCATGTATGCCAAGATTGGGTCTATACAATGTCATCACATATATATACTCCATTATATGATTTTCTTGATCAACAAGAGTACAATACCATGTAAGATCAACACTATACTCTACAAATCTTTACTCAACCATGATGGTGGTATGTGAGAAAAAACAATTACCATCACTCTATTCAAAAGATGTTAATCCACTAGGATTTTATGTAGTCATGAGGTATCATCACATTTTTGTTATAAAATATTATTGTTGGTCGGAGTTGACACTCAAGAGGGGGGTGAATTGAGTTCCAATTAAAATTTCTGTTAAAAACAGGTTCTATTAAAATCCCCCAATTTCAAAAACAGATTAAACTGTAGTGAATTTATACAAATTATGAAGGTTCAATTAGTTTCTCAAAGATTGATTAGTTCTCAGTTAACATAATATTATGATTAATTTAACTTTTGAAACTAACTTTCTGGTTTACAATAAATATAAACACTTGCGAGTTTAACTATCAAGGTAGCCTTGAAGAAAAATTATATTTCAAAGTAATAGCAGCGGAAAATGAAATAAATATGTATTGTATGGATATAAACATTAACTACAAACAAAGAGGAGTTAACCAAGAGGTTTAGTCTCAAGTAGAGACTTTGTCCTCTCAAAAGTTTATATAAAGATGATCCACACCCTAGATCGGGGTTCAACAGTTTACAACTGTCCAGGTCCAAGACCTCTACCACTGTTATTCGAGGGAAACAAAACAACAACAACCAGTTTTCCAGGTCACACACGACCTCTACCACTGTCCACAGTGGGAAAATGAACGAAAAGATAGTGAGTGAGGATTTACAAATCCTCCAGTTAAGGTTCAGGAGATAGTGTGTGTGTAAAATACATCAGATAACACACACTGCTCATAATGTAAAATGTTAATCACATAGATAAAGATTTAGAGTTTAGAAATGACTCTAGTGATCTTCGTGCAGCTCTTGACTCCTTTGGTTGATTAGAATTCGTTCTGAGTCTTCTTCTGGTTTTTGTCTGGAAAACAGAGTATCATGTGTTTCCTTGACTTCAAGGTTCATCTTGCAGAAATTGATCAATGTATGATCTATGTTCAGGAGGCTGGTAGTAGTAGTCTCGTGAGTGCAAGTTCTCCAGTTGTTCTTTGCAGGTTTTGAGCTTCATCGCAAGTGTGTTCTGTGTGCTCGATCTCTTCAAGTCTAGTGTCTCTCTCTCTTAATTTTTATACATACACGATGTCCTCTTTCTTCCCCTTTATCTTTGTTTTTCTGAGAAGAAGGAATGACTATGCTTTTCGATCGTACTGGGTACAATTTCTTGAAATGGCAACACAAATCATTTAATAACACTAAATGCATCAAAAGTAACAAATGTAACCGTTAGTATAATAAACAAATAGTGTCGAGGATATAGGATTTGACTCCTCAGTTCATTATAGGTAGCCGTTTGTTTGTACATGTGTATGGTTGACTGGGTGTAGGATCTTCCATCGGTAGCTCTTCAAACTCTTATCGGTGGCTCTTATCGGTAGCTCTTATCGGTAGCTCTTATCGGTAGCTCTGTGCATCGGTAGCTCTGTGCATCAGTAGCTCTGTGCATTGGTAGCTCTATGCATCGGTAGCTCTAGCTATCGGTAGTTCTGGCTATCAGTAGATCTGGATATCATTAGCTCTGTGTAGCGGTAGCTCTGGCTATCGGTAGCTCTGTGCATCGGTAGCTCTGGCTATCGGTAGCTCTGGCTATCGGTGGGTCTGGCTATCAGTAGCTCCGGCTATCGGTAGCTCTGGCTATCGGTAGCTCTGGCTATCGGTAGCTGTGGCTATCCGTAGCTCGGGCTATCGGTAGCTCTGGCTATCGGTAGCTCTGGCTATCGGTAGCTCTGTCTATCGGTAGCTCTGGCTATCGGTAGCTCTGGCTATCGGTAGCTCTAGATATCGGTATCTTTGGCTATCGGTAGCTCTGGGTCTTATGAAACCACATATAATTGACTTAGAATTGTTTCAAAGCTTGTATAAACAAGGATAATCGAGATTAACATAAATCAGAGATTATTTAAACATTAATATTAACTTGATCACTAATTTGAAGGAATTAAAATGTAGATCAACAGTAATTGATAATAGCATAATATATGAACATATAATTGGGATTATCAAAACATATAAATACACGATTGGGATTATCAAACCAAGTGAGGTCAAAAATATCCCCCTTTTTTATAATCACAACTTATGATATGACCAAAAATAGTGAAAATATAGTATAAGAGAATATAACATTTATATTCGAATTTCTCAAAGAAAGAAGTATCAGAGGAAATATAGGAAATAGTAATAGAATGAGATAGATAAAAAATTATCATAGTTAGTATTAAATACAATATTATCAGAGATAAGCTATGAAAGAATTGGTACCAAAGAAGGAAATGTAAGAAATAGTATCAAAGGCTCAAATTTCTCCACTTTGATATTTCTCCCCCTCTCTTTATATGTTCTCCCCCTTTCTTCCCCTTTCATTATATTTTTCTCCCCCTTTGTGATAATAAAAAAGTGGGAAAGCAGACATAGAAAACTGATAAACAGATAGAGTGTAAAGAAAAGCAGTTGTATTAGACCAGACAAAAATTACAGAAACAGAATGAAAAGAAAAAAAACGATTCCTATCAAACAGCCTGGCCACTTTATCAATCCTGATCTTCAACATGAGATTTTCCTTTTGGATCAGAAGAGGATGCAGGTGGTGAGGATGTGGGTGAGGGCTTTGGAATTCCAGAAATGATCACAGGAGGATGAGCCACTGATACAGTGCATGACCTGTATGGGGAAGTTTGTTGAGTGATCATAGGTGTGAGGCTTCTGATGTCCTGAGCAGGAGTCATCTGGACTGGAGATTCAGTAGAGGCAGAGGCAGGCAAGGCAGGAGGAACAATAACTGGTCTGGCATCAACATTCAAAAAGGGCAGCAACAGATTTCTGAAATCCATAATGATTCCTCTTCCTCTTTCCATAGCAGATATAAAATCATCTTTGTTCTCCATGAATTTTTCTAAGGCAGGAGTCATCTGCCTTAGCTTGCTCACTTGTTCTCGGAAGGCTTGAGTTACAGGGGTAACTTCATGTTTTCCAACATCAGCTTGAAATGATGTTTGAGTTGTTGCTTGGTAAAAATCCTTTGGAAATAATAATCCACCTTGTTCTTGATTTCCTCCTGAGAGGCAGAGGCCTCTTTCATATTGTCGTGGACGATTTTCACTATTTGCTTGACTGAATCTCTTGTAGAGAGCACTACTCGACTTAGATCTCATGAGTCCACAGAGCCACTGGTTGAAATCGAACCAAGCTCTTCCTTCATCATAGCACGTAATTGATTCAAATCAAATGCAGGTTTTGAAGCTAGAGGACCAACTGAGAAAGATACAGTTTCTTTGAAACTTTTGGTCAAACCACTAATCAGAGTATGCAGTTGAGAGTCCTTATTTTTAACATGATACTTTATAGAAGATTTGAAGTCTTCAAATACTGAGACCATTTGGCTTACAGCACTTTTCACATAGGCTAAATCCTTATCAGCTTGAGGCTTTGAGCTCATGTAAGAATATAAAGCAGTAACAGACTTCTTTAAGGCTTCAAGATCTGCTTCTATTCTAGAAGATTGGGTCTGGCACTCTTTGACTGCTTCCATCAGCTCACCCATAAAAGTTGACAGATTGAAACCAATAGAAAGCTCAAAAGATTGTTCTAACAACTTCATTTCTTCACTAAAACAGTGCTTCATCTCAGCAACTGAGGCACTGAAGGATTCTTTCAGCTCAGGATTTAGGGATTCGAGATGAGACTTTGTAATAAAATCAGTAGGAGAAACTGTAGTAGATACTCTTGCAGAAGCTAAACTGACTACAGAATCATTCATGACTGATTGAATTGCGGATACTAAACAAGATTCCATTGTCTTTACTTCTTCTACAAAACTAAAATTGAGATTTTCTTTCAGCACATCTAAATCATGTACTCAGACCACATCATCAGGTAATAACTCAGAATTGATGTCATATCTAATATTTGGTCTATTCAACGATACTTCATTATTAGAATCAGGATAATCCAAACCATAGACTATAAAACCTGGGACTTCTACCCAGTCTTCAACCTCAACAGTCACTGTAACATTTCCATGATTGGAATGATGCTCCCCCTCAATGGGTGCATTCTTATGTACAACAAATACATTCTCTGCTAGTCTTTCTTTATAAGAATCTTCCACAACAACTTCCATTTCAGCAGCAGTAAAGAGATTTTCTGAAAAAGGTACAACTTCTTCTCTTTCTGTTTCAACTTCAGCAGTAGGCACAACTGAGTTTCCAATCAATGGACTAAGACTCAGCCTAGCAGAATCAGACGACTCAGATACATTCTCTTTTTCTCCTTCTTGGTGAGGAACTGGCTGGTCTTCCTCATGAATAGATAACACTTCCTCTACTTTTCCTTTTCTTGAGTATACAAAATCAGTAACATGACTTGGGGGCAAGTCTGGATCTCCTCCAATATCCATAAGAGTTTCTTCCTCTTCTTCATCTTCTTCTTCTTCTTCTTCTTCTGACTCATCACTGTACTCGGGTTCCTCTTCATCAGGTCCTAAACCTGGATCTCTTATATCCTATGGACTTGAAGGATAATCCACAGGATTAAATTTATCATACACCTTCTGGTCATCACTGACCCATTCTCCTTTCCACGGGTTCCAATTGATTTTCATGTACTTACAAACTGTAGTAGTGATACAGAAGTTATTCTTAACTACAACTGTCTCATCTTGAGACTCAGATATCCCTTTCAATTTTATCATCACAGAGATCATTTTGGCAAAGAATAAAGCATTAGTCTTTGATTTCGGCCTAATCATGTCTTCCATTTGACTCAACAGTAGTCTGCACAGATTAACTTTCACACCATGTCTTAACAAATGTAGAAGATAAATATATTGATATCTCAGATTAGAAAAATATCCTCCTCTCGGTATCAAAACATGTTGAACAAATTTGAAAAGCAATCTGTTCTCTCTATCCAATTCAGTAGAAACCACTTGCCTTTGACTTCCATTACCCGTTAGTTCTTTTAAAGTGGTCTCATAGTCAAAGATGTTACTGGTAGGTGGAATTGATCTTTAGACATACTCGGATACACCTTCATGTGGGACTTTTAATCATTCAGCCCACTCTACAGAAGAAAATGACATTTCATTTCCATTTAAAAAAGAACTTACCCTATTCTCATTCTCAGACTTCTCAAAGCATACGTATTCGTAGAACTGTTTCACTAACTTCGGGTAGTAGGGACCATTGTTATTTGAAAAACAATCTACCCATATCTGATCTTCCAGAATTGCAAGCACTAACGACTTGCTTGGTAGCAGCAAATCTACGCATAGCTCCTTTTCAATCACAATATCTCTATTCTGAAAATGAGGGTTTACTGGTCGATTTCCCAACCTAGTTCTGACATTACTTCCACTAGATTCTTGCTGTACTTTCTGCTTCTTTGTTTTAGGCTCTACACTGTCATCTTTTCTAGCAGGAATCTTGGTTTTTGCCATCGCAGATTTAGGGTTCTTAGTCGATTAGGGAGCTATGATTTGAAGGTGAAAGGTTTTGGGTCCGGTGGAGTAAGAAGCGACTTAGGCTTAGTTTTATCATGTAGGAATCATAAATAAATGAATAAAGTAAAATAACATAAAAATAAAACGATTCATATTATAGGCGGTAGACAGAAGTTTTAAAACATTGCATCAGTGAGAATTTTAACATCGGTGAGAATTTTAACATCAGTGAGAATTTCAACATCGGTGAGAATTTCAACATCGGTGAGAATTTCAACATCAGTGAGAATTTCAACATCGGTGAGAATTTCAACATCGGTGAGAATTTCAACATCGGTGAGAATTTCAACATTGGTGAGAATTTCAACATCGGTGAGAATTTCAACATCGGTGAGAATTTCAACATCGGTGAGAATTTCAACATCGGTGAGAATTTCAACATCGGTGAGAATTTCAACATCGGTGAGAATTTCAACATCGGTGACAATTAATCATCCCCAGCTCGTGCCTAATGTAACTTAACCTATCAAAACTTAAAGGTTTAGTGAAAATATCAGCCAATTGATGTTCAGTGCCAATAAATTCAAGAGTAATATCACCTTTTTGATAATGATCTCTCAGAAAATGATTTCTTACATCTATGTGTTTGGTTCTAGAGTGAGATACATGGTTCTTAGATATGTTTATTGCACTACTGTGGTCACAGTTGATTGAAACATGTTTAAACTCAAATCCATAGTTCAATAAAGTGTGTTTCATCCACAGAATTTGTTCACAGCAACTACCAGCAGCTATATACTTTGCTTCGGCAGTAGACAATGCAACTGAGTTCTGTTTATTACTACAACATGACAATAGGGATCTTCCAAGTAAATGACATGTTCCAGATGTGCTCTTCCTTTCTAACTTACACCCAGAAAAGTCAGCATCTGAATAGCTAGTTAGGTCAAATTATTGTCCTTTTGGATAAAACATACATAAATTTACAGTATGCTTAAGATATTTAAAAATCCTTTTAACAGCCAGTAGGTGTGATTCTTTAGGATTAGATTGAAATCTAGCACACATACATACATTGAACATAATGTCTGGTCAACTAGCAGTAAGATAAAGTAAGCTCCCAATCATACCTCTGTAATTGGTTTGATCCACTGGTTTCCCAGCTTCATCTGTATCCAACATACAGGTAGTACTCATAGGTGTATCATTTTCATTAATACTATCCAATCCAAACCGTTTTAAATGATCTTTTGTATATTTACTTTGATTTAAAATAATTCCATCTCTAGTTTGAAAAATTTGAAAACCAAGAAAATACTTAAGCTCTCCCACTAAGCTCATTTCAAATTCATTTTGCATATTTTTTGAAAAATCAGTATATAGAGAGTGTTTAGAAGATCCAAATATAATATCATCAACATAGATTTGTACAACTAAAACATCTTTAGAAATTCTTTTAATAAAAAGAGTTGGATCAACAATCCCTTTAGTAAAACCTTTTGAAATAATAAAATTGCTGAGTCTATCATACCAAGCTCTTGGAGCTTGTTTTAAACCATATAAAGCTTTAGAAAGTTTAAAAACATGATTTGGAAAATGAGGGTTTGTAAATCTAGGTGGTTGATCCACAAAAATATCTTCAATTATAAAACCATTTAGAAATGCACTTTTGACATCCATTTGATATAACTTGAAATTCAGAAGTGATTCATTTGCAAGTAAGATCCTAATAGCTTCCAGTCGAGCTACAGGTGCAAAAGTTTCTCCATAGTCTATACCCCCTTCTTGACTATATCCCTGTGCAACTAGTCTATCATTGTTTCTAACTATGTTTCCTGATTCATCTACTTTATTTCTAAAAACCCATTTTGTACCTATTTTCAGGGTGTCCTTGGGTCTGTTAACTAATTCCCAGACTTTGTTTCGTTCAATTTGATTCAACTCTTCTTGCATGGCTATTACCCAGAATTCATCATTGATAGCATCATTGATATTTTTGGGTTCTAGCTGTGACAGAAAAGCTTGATGTTCAACCTGGTTCCTTAGTGAAGCTCTAGTTTGTGTTCCTATGTCAAGATTACCAACAACAGCATCTAAAGGATGATTCTTTAGAATCTTAGTCGATTTGGTAAAGGTTGGACTAGAAACATCAGGTTCATCTATAGGTTCGGGTTCAACAGAAGCAGATTCTGGAAAAAGTCCAGAACTAGATGTTTTTATAATAGGTTCTTTAGAATTATCATTAAGGTCCAGAATAGAAAAATATTCTTCAAGATTCTCAAAAGAGGTTTTAGGCTCATGTGGATCAGTTTCATCGAATTTGATGTGAACAGATTCTTCCACACACTTGGTTTTCTTATTGAAAACTCTATATGCTTTACTTGAAATAGAGTAACCCAGAAAAATTCCTTCATCGCTTTTGGGAGGAAACTTATCCATATTATCTTTAGTATTAAGTATAAAGACTTTCCAACCAAAAACATTGAAGTAATTAAACTTAGGCTTTCTATTGTTCCACAACTCATAAGGGGTTTTCTTAAGAACAGGTCTGATCAAGACTCTATTGATAACATAACAAGCTGTATTAACAGCTTCAGCCCAAAAATAAATAGGCAGTTCATATTCATTGAGCATAGTTCTAGCTATTTCGTGAAGGGTTCAGTTTCTCCTTTCTACTACACCATTTTGTTGGGGTGTCCTAGGGGCAGAGAAATTATGACTATATCCATTGTGTGAGTAGTAAGATTCAAACTCATGATTTTAAAACTCACGACCATGATCACTTCTTAGGGTTTTAATCTTAAGTCCACTAAGGTTCTCTACAGACTTTGAATATTTAACAAAGTAAGGACAAGCTTCACTTTTGTGAGCTAGAAAGTATACCCAAGTATATCTAGAAAAGTCATCTACAAGGACATAGACATAATGCTTCCCATTTAGACCTGAAACTCTTGATGGTCCAAACAAATCCATGTGAACCAAATCAAGTGGTTGAGAAGTTGAGACATCTTTCTTTTATTTAAAATAAACTTTGTGTTGTTTTCCCTTTTGACAGGGATTACACACTTTGTCATTTGGGAATTCTAATTTAGGTAAGTCTCTAACTAAGTTTTTCCTAGACAGTTTTCTAAGTGAGTGAATGTTGCAGTGTCCTAATATTCTGTTCTATAGACAAGATTCTTTATGAAATGCATTAAAACAAGAAATATTTTGTTTGGATAAAGAATTTAAATCAACAGCATAAAAATTTTCATTCCTTAGAGCAGAAAATACTAAAGAATTTTTGAAGTTAAAAACATCACACGAATCATTTTCAAACTTGACATTGAAACCAACATCACATAACTGAGAAATACTAAGCAAGTTATATTTAAGTCCATCAATGAATAAAACTTTAGAAATTAATATTGAGTCAGTGTTACCAATCTGGCCTAGGCCAATGATTTTCCCTTAGAGTTGTCACCAAAGGTGACATGACCTCCATAAACCTTTATTAAGCTCTTGAAGCAAGAATAATCTCCAGACATGTGTATTGAGCATCCACTGTCTAAGTACCATATCTTTTTGTGATCGCTCTTTAAGCAGATTTCCTACAAAACAGATTTAGACAGGAAATGACTTTGGTACCCAGATTTTCTTGGGTCCAGATATGTTAGCAATAAGGGCTTTAGGTACCCAGATTTGTTTTATTGGTTTTATAAAATTAAAAGAAGTAACAAATTTTGAAAGATAGACTTTATTTGGTCTATAACCATTTTAATATCCTGTTGAAGCATATGAATTTCCAAAACTGGAACTAGCAATATTTTTTTCAGACTTAGGAATAAATCGGGTTCTGGTGAACTATCTCTGTCGAGGTTGGTATCCTAAACCAGTAGCATATCTAGGTGCAACTTGCTTTCCTAGCATTTGAGTTAGAGCATCCTTTCCATTTGTGAATTTTTCAAAATCCTTTCTATGTTGCTCATTTGACAGTTTCAGTTCTATATTTTCCTTTAGTAGTTGAGCATTATTTTCCTTTTATATATCAAGATCAGATTTATGCTTAACACTTAAAGCATACTGTTTCTTTAAACCATTGTATTTGTCTTTAAGCTCATTACAGGTTTCTTCCAACATATCACAGTACTCAAATAGTTCATATTTTGACATGTTTTCTGAATCAAAATCATCTCCAGAATAATATGAATTTAAAACAGGAGTGTGAGATTTTACCTAAGAAGTATTTGTCATGAAACACATGTTGGCTCGATTTCTTTCAGAGTCTGAAGATTCGGCTTCACTAGTGCTGTCTTCTAAAGAACTCCAGGTAGCCTTCATGGATTTCTTGTACTTCTTGTCTTTGTAATCATATTTCTTTTTTAATTTTAACTTTGGACAGTCTCTTTGATATGTCCTTTTCGCTTGCATTCGTAGCAGACAACTTCATACGTTCTGTCAGCCTTCTTCCAATCCTTTTTCAATTTGCTTTGTTGATCATACATTCCTTTGTAATTTGTTATCCTAAAGAATTTATTTTTCCTATAAAACTTCTTGAATCTCCTGGCTATTTGAGCCATCTCGGCATCACTGGCAGATTCTGAATTTTCACTCGTTGAACTCTCAGTCTCTATTTGTAGTTTATCCTTGTCTTTACTCTTCAAGGTAGTAGTTTTAAATGCTACAGATTTTCTTTTGGGTTCCTCATCTTCTTCTTTATTTACCTTAAGATCTTCTTCAAACATCATCATCTTACCAATTAACTCCTTGACAGGCAGTGCTCCAATGTCACATGATTCTCTAATTTAAACGGATGTACCTCTCCATCTATATGGCAAACATCTCAGTATTCTCATAATTTGTTCTTTTGTAGGAACAATCTTTCCGAGTGAGCTCACTGTGTTTACTATCTCATTGAACCTGAGATACATGTTAGAAATAGGTTCATCATGCTTCATTTTGAAATTATCATATTTAATAGTATAAGTGTTTAATCTCATTTCTTTAACATTAGTTGTTCCTTCATGAGAAACAGCCAAGGTATCCCAAATTTCAAAAGCAGTTTTACATGCAGAAATTCTATTAAATTCTTCATCTCCTAAAGCACAGTACAGAGCATTTATAGCTTTACAGTTATTATTGTAAGCAGTACTTGTAGGTTCATCCCATGTAGATCTATCAGTAGTGGGAACTTTATATTTAGATTCTATGGCAGTCCAAATATCAAAACTCATGCTTTCCAAATGGATTTTCATTTTGAGCTTTCACTGAGCATAGTTATTTCCATTAAAGAAAGGTGGCTGGTTAGTAGAAACACCCTCTAGTCTATTATCCATGATATCACAAAAAGAATTTTAAAGAGATAAATATTTATAAATAACAGAAATTTTATGAACCTTTAAAATACAATTAAAATCACAGTTGAAAACAGAGTAATATAGAAAATATTTTCCAACCTCTGATACCAAATGTTGGTCGGAGTGGACACTCAAGAGGGTGGTGAATTGAGTTCTAATTAAAATTTCTGTTAAAAACATGTTCTATTAAAATCCCCCAATTTCAAAAATAGATTAAACTGTAGTGAATTTATACAGATTATAAAGGTTCAATTAGTTTCTCAAAGATTGATTAGTTCTCAGTTAACTTAATCTTATGATTAATTTAACTTTTGAAACTAACTTACTGGTTTACAATAAATATAAACACTTGCGAGTTTAACTATCAAAGTAGCTTTGAAGATAAATTATATTTCAATGTAATAGCAGCGGAAAATGAAATAAATATGTACTGTATGGATATAAACTTTAACTAAAAACACAGAGGAGTTATCCAAGAGGTTCAGTATCAAGCTGAGACTTAGTCCTCTCAAAAGTTTATATAAAGATGATCCACACCCTGGATTGTGGATCAACAGTTTACAACTGTCCAGTTCCAAGACCTCTACCACTGTTATTCGTGGGAAACAAAACAACAGCAACCAGCTGTCCAGGTCACACACGACCTCTACCACTGTCCACAGTGGGAAAATGAACGAAAAGATAGTGAGTGAGGATTTACAAATCCTCCAATTAAGGTTCAGGAGATAGTGTGTGTGTAAAATACAAAAGATAACACACACTGCTCGTAATGTAAAAAGTAAATCACAAAGATAAAGATTTAGAGTTTAGAAATGGCTATAGTGATCTTCGTGAAGCTCTTGACTCCTTTTTTTTTGATTAGAATTAGTTCTGAGTCTTCTTCTGGTTTTTGTCTGGAAAACAGAGTATCATGTGTTTCCTTGACTTCCAGGTTTAGCTTGCAGAAATTTCTCAATGTATGATCTATGTTCTAGAGGCTTGTAGTAGTAGTCTCATGAGTGCTAGTTCTCCAGTTATTCTTTGCACGTTTTGAGCTTGATCGCAAGTGTGTTTTGTGTGCTCGATCTCTTCAAGTCTAGTGTCTCTCTCACTTTATTTTTATACATACACAGTGTCCTGTTTATGCCCCTTTATCTTTGTTTTTCTGAGAAGAAGGAATGATTATGCTTTTCGATCGTACTTGGTATGGTTTCCTGAAATGGCAACAAAAATCATTTAATAACATTAAATGCATCAAATGTAACAAATATAACCGTTAGTATAATAAAAAAATAGTGTCGATGATATAGGATTTGACTCCTCAGTTCATTATAGGTAGCTGTTTGTTTGTAGACATGTACGGTTGACTCGGTGTAGGATCTTCCATCGGTAGCTCTTCAAACTCTTATCGGTGGATCTTATCGGTAGCTCTTATCGATAGCTCTTATCGGTAGCTCTGTGCATCGGTAGCTCTGTGCATCAGTAGCTCTGTGCATCGGTAGCTCTGTGCAGCGGTAGCTCTGGCTATAGGTAGCTCTGGATATCGGTAGATCTGGCTATCGGTAGCTCTGTGCATCGGTAGCTCTGGCTATCTCTAGCTCTGTGCATCGGTAGCTCAGCCTATCGGTAGCTCTGGCTATCGGTGGCTCTGGCTATCGGTGGCTCTGGCTATCGGTAGCTCTGGCTATCAGTGACTCTGGCTATCGGTAGCTCTCGCTATCGGTAGCTCTGGCAATCGGTAGCTCTGGCTATCGGTCGCTCTGGCTATCGGTAGCTCTGGGTCTTATGAAAACCACATCTAATTGACTTAGAATTGTTTCAAAGCTTGTATAAACAATGATAATCGAGATTAACATAAATCAGAGATTATTTAAACATTAATATTAACTTGATCACTGATTTGAAGGAATTAAAATGTAGATCAACAGTAATTGATAATAGTATAATATATGAACACATAATTGGGATTATAAAAACATATAAATACACGATTGGGATTATCAAACCAGGTGAGGTCAACAATCTCCCCCTTTTTGATAATCACAACTTATGATATGACCAAAAATAGTGAAAATATAGTATAAGAGAATATAACATTTATATTCGAATTTCTTAAAGAAAGCAGTATCAGAGGAAATAGAGGAAACAATAATAGAATGATATAGATCAAAAATTATCATAGTTAGTATTAAATACAATAGTATCAGAGATAATCTTTGAAAGAATTGCTACCAAAGAAGGAAATGTAAGAAATAGTATCAAAGGCTCAAATTTCTCCCCTTTGATATTTCTCCCCCTCTCATTATATGTTCTCCCCCTTTCTTCCCCTTTCTTTATATTTTTCTCCCCCATTGTGATAATCAAAAAGTGGGAAAGCAGACATAGAAAACTGATAAACAGAGAGACTGTAAAGAAAAGCAGTTGTATTAGACAAGACAAAAATAACAGAAATAGAATGAAAAGAAAAAAAAAAGATTCCTATCAAAATGCCTGGCCACTTTATCAATCCTGCTCTTCAACATGAGATTTTACTTTTGGATCAGAAGAGGATGCAGGTGGTGAGGATGTGGGTGAGGGCTTTGGAATTCCAGAAATGATCACAGGAGGCTGAGCCACTAATACAGTGCCTGGCCTGTATGGGTAAGTTTGTTGAGTGAACATAGGTGTGAGGCTTCTGATGGCCTGAGCAGGAGTCATCTGGACTGGGGATTCAGTAGAGCCAGAGGTAGGCAAGGTAGGAGGAACAATAACTGGTCTGGCATCAACATGCAAAAAGGGCAGCAACAGATTTCTGAAATCCACAATGATTCCTCCTCCTCTTTCCATAGCAGATATAAAATCATCTTTGTTCTCCATGAATTTTTCTAAGGCAGGAGTCATCTGCCTTAGCTTGCTCACTTGTTCTCAGAAGGCTTGAGTTACAGGGGGTAACTTCATGTTTTCCAACATCATCTTGAAATGATGGTTGAGTTTTTGCTTGGTAAAAATCCTTTGGAAATAATAATCCACCTTGTTCTTGATTTCTTCCTGAGAGGCAGAGGCCTCTTTCATATTGTCGTGGATGATTTTCACTATTTCCCTGACTGAATCTCATGTAGAGAGAACTACTCGACTTAGATATGATGAGTCCATAGAGCCACTGGTTGAAATAGAACAAAGCTCTTACTTAATCATAGCACGTAATTGATTCAAATCAAATGCAGGTTTTGAAGCTAGAGGACTAACTGAGAAAGATACAGTTTCTTTGAAACTTTTGGTCAAACCACTAATCAGAGTTTGCAGTTGAGAGTCCTGATTTTTAACATGATCCTTTATAGAAGATTTGAAATCTTCAAATACTGAGACCATTTGGCTTACAAAACTTTTCAGATAGGCTAAATCCTTATCAGCTTGAGGCTTTGAGCTCATGTAAGAATCTAAAGCAGTAACAAACTTCTTTAAGGCTTCAAGATCTGCTTCTATTCTAGAAGATTGGGTCTGGCACTCTTTGACTGCTTCCATCAGCTCACCCATAATAGTTGACAGATTGAAACCAAGAGAAATCTCAAAAGATTGTTCTAACAACTTCATTTCATCACTAAAACAGTGCTTTATCTCAGCAACTGAGGCACTGAAGGATTCTTTCAGCTCATGCTTTAGGGATTCGAGATCAGACTTTGTAATAAAATCAGTAGGAGAAACTTTAGTAGATACTCTTGCAGAAGCTAAACTGACTACAGAACCATTCATGACTGATTGAATCGAGGATACTAAACAAGATTCCATTGTCTTTACTTCTTCTACAAAACTGACATTGAGATTTTCTTTCAGCACATCTAAATCATGTTCTCAGACCACATCATCAGGTAATAAATCAGAATTGATGTCATAGCTGATCTTTGGTCTATTCAACGATACTTCATTATCAGAATCAGGATAATCCAAACCATAGACTATAAACCCTGGGTCTTCTACCCAGTCTTCAACCTCAACCGTCACTATAACATTTCCAATATTGGAATGATGCTCCCCCTCAATGGGTACATTCTTATGTACAACAACTACATTCTCTGCTGGTCTTTCTTCATCAGAATCTTCCACAACAACTTCCATTTCAGTAGCAGTACATAGATTTTCTGAAAAAGGTACATCTTATTCTCATTCTGTTTCAACTTCAGCAGTAGGCACAACTGAGTTTCCAATCAATGGACTCAGACTCAGCTTAGCAGAATCAGACGATTCAGATACATTCTCTTTTTCTCCTTCTTGGCGAGGAACTGGCTGGTCTTCCTCATGAATAGATATCACTTCTTATACTTTTCCTTTTCTTGAGTATACAAACTCAGTAACATGACTTGGGGGCATGTCTGGATCTCCCCCAATATCCATAGGTGTTTCTTCCTCTTCTTCTTCTTCTTCTTCTTCTTCATCTTCTTCTGACTCATCACTGTACTCGGGTTCCTCTTCATCAGGTCCTAAACATGGATCTCTTTTATCCTTTGGCCTTGAAGGATAATCCACATGATTAAATTTATCATACACCTTCTGGTCATCACTGAACCATTCTCCTTTCCACGGGTTCCAATTGATTTTCATGTACTTACAAACTGTAGTAGTGATACAGAAGTTATTATTAACTACAACTGTCTCATCTTGAGAATCAGCTATCCCTTTCACTTTTATCATCACAAATATCATTTTGGCAAAGAATAAAGCATTAGTCTTTGATTTCGGCCAAATCATGTCTTCCGTTTGACTCAACAGCAGTCTGCACAGATTAACTTTCACACCTTGTCTTAACAGATGTAGAAGATAAATATCGTGATATCTTAGATTAGAAAAGTCTCCTCTCCTCAATATCAAAACATGTTGAAAAAATTTGAAAAGAAATCTGTTCTCTCCATCCAATTCAGTAGCAACCACTTGCCTTTGACTTCCATTACCTGTTAGTTCTTTTAAAGCGGTCTCATAGTCAAAGATGTTACTGGTAGGTGGAATTGCTCTTTAGACATACCCGGATACACCTTCATGTGGGCCTTTTAAACATTCAACCCACTCTACTGAAGAAAACAACATTTCTTTTCAATTTAAAAAAGAACTTACCCTATTCTCATTCTCAGACTTCTCAAAGCTTACGTATTCGTAGAACTGTTTCACTATCTTCAGGTAGTACGGACCACTGTTATCTGAAAAACAATCTACCCATCTCTGATCTTCCAGAATTGCAAGCACCAATGACTTGCTTGGTAGCAACCAATCTACGCATATCTCCTTTTCAATCACAATATCTCTATTCTGCAAATGAGGGTTTACTGGTCGCTTTCCCGACCTAGTTCTGACATTACTTCCACTAGCTTCATGATGCACTTTTTTCTTCTTTGTTTTAGGCTCTACACTGTCATCTCTGCTGGCAGGAATCTTGGTTTTTTCCATCGCGGATTTAGGGTTTTCAGTCGATTAGGGAGCTAAGATTCGAAGGTGAAAGGTTTTCAGTCCGGTGGAGTGAGAAGCGGCTTAGGCTTAGTTTTATCATGTAGGAATCATAAATAAATGAATAAAGTAAAATAACATAAAAATAAAACAATTCATATTCTAGGAGGTAGACAGAAGTTTTAAAACATTGCATCGGTGAGAATTTTAACATCGGTGAGAATTTTAACATCGGTGAGAATTTCAACATCGGTGAGAATTTCAACATCGGTGAGAATTTCAATATTGGTGAGAATTTCAACATCGGTGAGAATTTCAACATCGGTGAGAATTTCAAAATCGGTGAGAATTTCAACATCAGTGAGAATTTCAACATCGGTGAGAATTTCAACATCGGTGAGAATTTCAACATCGGTGAGAATTTCAGCAGCGGTGAGAATTTCAACATCGGTGAAAATTAATCATCCCCAGCTCGTGCCTAATGTAACTTAACCTATCAGAACATAAAGGTTTAGTGAAAATATCGGCCAATTGATGTTCAGTGCCAATAAATTCAAGAGTAATATCACCTTTTTGATAATGATCTCTCAGAAAATGATGTCTTACATCTATGTGTTTGGTTCTAGAGTGAGATACAGGGTTCTTAGATATGTTTATTGCACTAGTGTTGTCACAGTTGATTGAAACATGTTTAAACTCAAATCCATAGTCCAATAAAGTTTGTTTCATCCACAGAATTTGTTCACAGCAACTACCAGCAGCTATATACTTTGCTTCGGCAGTAGACAATGCAACTGAGTTCTGTTTCATACTACACCATGACACTAGGGATCTTCCAAGTAAATGACATGTTCCAGATGTGCTCTTCCTTTCTAACTTACACCCAGCAAAGTCAGCATCTGAATAGCTAGTTAGGTCAAATTATTTTCCTTTTGGTTAAAACAAACCTAAATTTACAGTATGCTTAAGATATTTAAAAATACTTTTAACAGCCAGTAAGTGTGATTCTTTAGGATTAGCTTGAAATCTAGCACACATACATACAATGATCATAATGTCTGGTCGACTAGCAGTAAGATAAAGTAAGCTCCCAATCATACCTCTGTAATTGGTTTGATCCACTGGTTTCCCAGCTTCATCTGTATCCAATTTACAGGTAGTACTCATAGGTGTATCATTTTCCTTAATAATATCCAATCCAAAACTTTTTAAATGATCTTTTGTATATTTTCTTTTATTTAAAATAATTCCATCTCTAGTTTGAAAATTTTGAAAACTAAGAAAATACTTAAGCTCTCCCATTAAGCTCATTTCAAATTCATTTTGCATATTTTTTGAAAAATCAGTACATAGAGTGTGTTTAGAAGATCCAAATATAATATCATCAACATAGATTTGTACAACTAAAACATCTTTAGAAATTCTTTTAATAAAAAGAGTTGGATCAGAAATCCCTTTAGTAAAACCTTTTGAAATAATAAAATTGATGAGTCTATCATACCAAGCTCTTGGAGCTTGTTTTAAACCATATAAAGCTTTAGAAAGTTTAAAAACTTGATTTGGAAAATGAGGGTTTGTAAATCTAGGTGGTTGTTCCACAAAAACATCTTCAATTATAAAACCATTTAGAAATGCACTTTTGACATCCATTTGATATAACTTGAAATTCAGATGTGATGCATATGCAAGTAGGATCCGAATAGCTTCCAGTCGAGCTACAGGTGAAAAAGTTTCTCCATAGTCTATACCCTCTTCTTGACTATATCCCGGTGCAACTAGTCTAGCTTTGTTTCTAACTATGTTTCCTGATTCATCTACTTTATTTCTAAAAACCCATTTTGTGCCTATTTTCAGGGTGTCCTTGGGTCTGTCAACTAATTCCCAAACATTGTTTCTTTCAAATTGATTCAACTCTTCTTGCATGGCTATTACCCAGAATTCATCATTGATAGCATCATTGATATTTTTGGGTTCTTTCTGTGACAGAAAAGCTTGATGTTCAACCTGGTTCCTTAGTGAAGCTCTAGTTTGTGTTCCTCTGTCAAGATTACCAACAACAACATCTAAACAATGATTCTTTAGAAACTTAGTCGATTTGGTAAAGGTTGGACTAGAAACATCAGGTTCATCTATAGGTTCGGGTTCAACAGAAGCAGATTATGGAAAAAGTCCAGAACTGGATGTTTTTATAATAGGTTATTTAGATTTATCATTGAGGTCCAGAATAGACAAATCTTCTTCAAGATTCTCAAGAGAGGTTTTAGGCTCATGTGGATCAGTTTCATCGAATTTGATGTGAACAAATTCTTCCACACACTTGGTTTTCTTATTGAAAACTCTATAAGCTTTACTTGAAATAGAGTAACCCAGAAAAATTCCTTCATCGCTTTTGGGAGCAAAATTATCCAGATTATCTTTAGTATTAAGTATAAATACTTTGCAACCAAAAACTCTTAAGTAATTAACCTTAGGCTTTCTATTGTTCCACAACTCATAATTGGTTATCTTAAGAACAGGTCTGATCAAGACTCTATTGATAACATAACAAGATGTATTAACAGCTTCAGCCCAAAAGTAAATAGGCAGTTCATATTCATTGAGCATAGTTCTAGCTATTTCTTGAAGGGTTCAGTTTCTCCTTTCTACTACACCATTTTGTTGGGGTGTCCTAGGGGAAGAGAAATTATGACTATAGCCATTGTGTGAGCAGTAAGATTCAAACTCATGATTTTCAAACTCACGACCATGATCACTTCTTAGGTTTTTAATCTTAAGTCCACTAAGGTTCTCTACAGACTTGGAATATTTAACAATGTAAGGACAAGCTTCACTTTTGTAAGCTAGAAAGTATACCCACGTATATCTAGAAATGTCATCTACAAGGACATAGACATAATTCTTCCCATTTAGAATAGAAACTCTTGATGGTCCAAACAAATCCATGTGAACCAACTCATGTGGTTGATAAGTTGAGACTTATTTCTTTGATTTAAAAAAAACTTTGTGTTGTTTTCCCTTTTGACAGGGATTACACACTTTATCATTTGGGAATTCTAATTTAGGTAATTATCTAACTAAGTTTTTCCTAGCCAGTTTTCTAAGTGAGTGAATGTTGCAGTGTCCTAATATTATGTGCCATAGCCAAGATTCTTTATGAAAAGCATTCAAACAAGAAATATTTTGTTTGGATAAAGAATTTAAATCAACAGCATAAACATTTTCATTCCTTAGAGCATAAAATACTAAAGAATTTTTGTAGTTAAAAACATCACATGAATCATTTTCAAACATGACATTGAAACCATCGTCACATAATTGAGATATACTAAGAAAGTTATATTTAAGTCCATCAATGAATAAAACTGTAGAAATTAATACTGAGTCAGTGTTACCAATCTTGCCTAGGCCGATGATTGTTTCCTTAGAGTTGTCACCAAAGGTGACATGACCTCCATCAACCTTTATTAAGCTCTTGAAGCAAGAATAATCTCCAGACATGGGTCTTGAGCATCCACTGTCTAAGTACCATATCTTTTTTTATTGCTCTTTATGCAGATTTCCAACAAAACAGATTTAGACAGGAAATGACTTTGGTACCCAGATTTTCTTGGGTCCAGATAGATTAGCCATCAGGGCTTTAGGTAACCAGATTTGTTTTATTGGTTTTATACAATTAACAGAAGTAACAGATTTTGAAAGATAGACTTTATTTGGTCTATAATCATATGAATATCCTGTTGAAGCATATGAATTTCCAAAACTGGAACTAGCAATATTTTTTTCAGACTTAGGAATAAATCGGGTTCTGGTGAACTATCTCTATCTAGGTTGGTATCCTAAACCAGTAGCATATCTAGGTGCAACATGATTTTCTAGAATTTGAGTTAGAGCATCCTTTCCATTTGTGAATTTTTCTAAATCATTTCTAAGTTGCTCATTTGATAGTTTCAGTTCTATATTTTCTTTTAGTAGTTGAGCATTCTTTTCCTTTTCTATATCAAGATCAGATTTATGCTTAACACTTAAAGCATACTATTTCTTTAAACCTTTGTATTTGTCTTTAAGATCATTACAGGTTTCTTCCAACATATCACAGTACTCAAATAGTTCAGATTTTGACATGTTTTCCGAATCAGAATCATCTCCAGAATAATATGAATTTAAAACAGGAGTGTGAGATGTTACCTCAGAAGTATTTGTCATGAAACACATGTTGGCTCGATTTCTTTCAGAGTCCAAAGATTCAGCTTCACTAGTGATGTCTTCTAAAGAACTCCAGGTAGCCTTCATGGCTTTCTTTTACTTCTTGTCTTTGTAATCATATTTATTTTTGAATTTTAACTTTGGACAGTCTGATTTGATATGTCCTTTTCGCTTGCATTCGTAGCAGACAACTTCATCAGTTCTGTCAGCCTTCTTCCAATCCATTTTCCATTTGCCTTGTTGATCATACTTTCCTTTGTAATTTGTTTTCCTAAAGAATTTCGTTTTCCTATAAAACTTCTTGAATCTCCTGGCTATTTGATCCATCTCGGCATCGCTGTCAGATTCTGAATTTTCACTCGTTGAACTCTCAGTCTCCATTTGTAGTTTATCCTTCTCTTTACTCTTCAAGGTAGTAGTTTTAAATGCTACAGATTTTCTTTTGGGTTCCTCATATTATTCTTTATTTACCTTAATATCTTCTTCATACATCATCATCTTACCAATTAACTCCTTGACAGGAAGTGCTCCAATGTCACAGGATTCTCTAATTGAAACGGATGTACCTCTCCATCTATCTGGCAAACATCTCAGTATTCTCATAATTTGTTCTTTTGCAGGAAAAATCTTTCCGAGTGAGCTCATTGTGTTTACTATCTCATTGAACCTGAGATACATGTCAGAAATAGGTTCATCAGGCTTCATTTTGAAATTATCATATTTAATAGTATAAGTGTTTAATCTCATTTCTTTTACATTAGTTGTTCCTTCGTGAGAAACAGCCAAGGTATCCCAAATTTCAAAAGCAGTTTTACATGAAGAAATTCTATTAAATTATTCATCTTCTAAAGAACAGTACAGAGAATTCATAGCTTTACAGTTATTATTGCAACCAGTCTTTGTAGGTTCATCCCATGTAGATCTATCAGTAGTGGGAACTTTATATTCAGATTCTATGGCAATCCAAATATCAAAACTCATGCTTTCCAAAAGGATTTTCATTTTGAGCTTCCACTGAGCATAGTTATTTCCATTAAAGAAAGGTGGCCGGTTAGTAGCAGCACCCTCTAGTCTATTATCCATGATATCACAAAAATAATTTTAAAGATATAAATATTTAGAAATAACAGAAATTTTAAGAAACTTTAAAATACAATTAAAATCACAGTTGAAAATAGAGTAATATAGAAAATATTTTCCAACCTATGATACCAAATGTTGGTCAGAGTGGACACTTAAGAGGGGGGTGAATTGAGTTCCAATTAAAATTTATCTTAAAAACAGGTTCTATTAAAATCCCCCAATTTCAAAAATAGATTAAACTTTAGTGAATTTATACAGATTAAAAAGGTTCAATTAGTTTCTCAAAGATTTATTAGTTCTCAGTTAACTTAATCTTATGATTAATTTAAATTTTGAAACTAACTTACTAGTTTAAAATAAATATAAACACTTGCGAGTTTAACTATCAAAGTAGCTTTGAAGATAAATTATATTTCAAAGTAATAGCAGCGGAAAATGAAATAAATATGTACTGTATGGATATAAACTTTAACTAAAAACACAGAGGAGTTAACCAAGAGGTTCAGTCTCAAGCCGAGACTTAGTACTCTCAAAAGTTTATATAAAGATGATCCACATCCTGGATAAGGGTTCAACAGTTTACAACTATCCAGGTCCAAGAACTCTACCACTGTTATTCGTGGGATTCAAAACAACAGCAACCAGCTGTCCAGGTCACACACGACCTCCACCACTGTCCACAGTGAGAAAATGAACGAAAATATGGTGAGTGAGGATTTACAAATCCTCCAGTTATGGTTCAGGATATAGTGTGTGTGTAAAATACAACAGATAACACACACTGCTCGTAATGTAAAAATTAAATCACAGAGATAAATATTTAGAGTTTAGAAATGGCTCTAGTGATCTTCGTGCAGCTCTTGACTCCTTTTTTGATTAGAATTCGTTCTGAGTCTTCTTCTGGTTTTTGTCTGGAAAACAGAGTATCATGTGTTTCCTTGAATTCCAGGTTCATCTTACAGAAATTTCTCAATGTATGATCTATGTTATGGAGGCAGGTAGTTGTAGTCTCGTGAGTGCAAGTTCTCCAGTTGTTCTTTGCACGTTTTGAGCTTGATCGCAAGTGTATTCTGGGTGCTCAATCTCTTCAAGTCTAGTGTCTCTCTCAATTTATTTTTATACATACACGATGTCCTCTTTATTCCCCTTTATATTTGTTTTTCTGAGAAGAAGGAATGATTATGATTTTCGATCGTACTTGGTACGGTTTCCTGAAATGGAAACACAAATCTTTTAATAACATTAAATTCATCAAAAGTAACAAATGTAACTGTTAGTATAATAAACAAATAGTGTCGAGGATATAGGATTTGACTCCCCAGTTCATTATCGGTAGTTGTTTGTTTGTAGACGTGTACGGTTGACTCGGTGTAGGATCTTCCATCAGTAGCTCTTCAAACTCTTATCAGTGGCTCTTATCGGTAGATCTTATCGGTAGCTCTTATCGGTAGTTCTGTGCATCGGTAGCTCTGTGCATCGGTAGCTCTATGCATCAGTAGCTCTGGCTATCTGTAGTTCTGGCTATCGGTAGATCTGGCTATCGGTAGCTCTGTGCATCGTTAGCTCTGGCTATCGTTAGCTCTGTGCAGTGGTAGCTCTGGCTATCGGTAGCTCTGGTTATCGGTGGCTCTGGCTATCAGTAGCTCTGGCTATCGGTGGCTCTGGCTATCGGTGGCTCTGGCTATCGGTGGCTCTGGCTATCGGTAGCTCTGGCTATCGGTAGATCTGGCTATCGGTATCTCTGGCTATCGGTAGCTCTGGCTATCAGTAGCTCTGGCTATCGGTAGCTCTGGCTTTCGGTAGCTCTGGCTATCGATAGCTTTGGCTATCGGTAGCTCTGGCTTTCGGTAGCTCTGGGTCTTATGAAAACCACATCTAATTGACTTAGAATTGTTTCAAAGCTTGTATAAACAAGGATAATCGAGATTAACATAAATCAAAGATTATTTAAACATCAATATTAACTTGATCACTGATTTGAAGGAATTAAAATGTAGATCAACGGTAATTGATAATAGCATAATATATGAACACATAATTGGGATTATCAAAACATATAAATACATGATTGGGATTATCAAACCAGGTGAGGTCAACAATTATTATTCATGAATGTAATTCCATATATTAATGTTTCAAGACTTTTTAACCACTAGATACACTATAGAAGTATTAACTTTGTCAATATTTTTCAAACCCAATATTCATAAAATGGAATATCTATTGTTTTGTGAGTGTCAGAAACATTCCCATCCTTAAAATTATGTTTTACCAAAATAGAGAGGATTCGAAAATGATGAAAACACATGATCCCAATAAGGTTTATAATGATTCATGTAGTGTGAAATAACCCTTATATAATTGTTCCACTTCAGGACCCAATTTTATTCTTGATTATTTATTCAAAATATCACTCAATTATAGAAGAAACAATCTATTAAGTATAATTATTATCTAATTGAATTTCTCATGAAAAATGATTTTTATGTAGATTCATAATGTTGACATGATAATTTTACATCTTTAAGTGATTCTACCATGAAATCCTTTTAGAACATCACTTTTATATAGTAAATGTTTTTAATAAACTCTATCCAGGATTTTATACATTTCAAATTTTATTGATTTCTCCCACGGAGTCCAAAAAACTATAAATTCATTTACCCATTTTTTAATCTACATGGACTATAGATTCTATCATAGTTCATCCTTAAAACATGATGAATTCAACCCAAATGAGAGATGTTGTTTAAATGAATAATAGTGTTGACCCTTCATATAATATTTCTCCAAAAAATGAGTCCCCTAAGAATTTTCTCAAACCAGAGTTAAGAGATTACCTTAAATATAATAGGATACCCATATATGTATTTGGATTCATGATACTGTTTAAAAACTCATATCTTATCATAGCACTCCATTATCATTATTTGTGTATTACCTACACTATATCTTGCCGAACATGTCCACTGACAATCAATATATTCTGGAGGAAGGAGATTAATGTGGGAACTGTAGCCTTATAGCTTTTTTATTGATTAATGTGGCTAGGATTTCTATGTTCATTAAAGATATGATGAATTTAATAAAAAAATATAGGATTTTAATTTCTACCAATAAGAATATATATCGTTATTTTTTGAGTATCAACATTCATACCTTGCATTAAACATTCTTGAGTGTTTAGGGACCCTATCTAATCAAATAAATCATGATGAAGCCACCTTTTGAGAAATATAGAATTTTGGTGGAATCAAAAACCGTAAAGTGGTCTATAATGAGTTTCAACCTTGGGATATTATCTAGAGGGATACAGAAAATATCCATCCTCACTAAATGATCCATTTTGAGGAGTGGGTGGAAGTTTATTTAAAAGAAAATAGGTTAAATACATATGTTTTACACAGAATGAGATATCTTTCTTCACGTTCTTTGTTTGCTGAAGGCTCATATTTAGCATCCTTGGGTGTAAGAAAGTAGAACACACAGTGTTAACAAATCTGGCCGAACCGAGATCCAAATTTCAATTTGGTGGGGCTATAAGAATGTTTCTTGAGTAGATGGATCATACCTACTAGATATGGCCACTCAACTGTTAAAATTTAACCCATGGTAATGGTGGAAATATGGGAACAAGGAAAAGCAATCAACCCTGAAGTTCCCATACTAGCATGGATTTATTACAAGCTAGGAAATATACAATAGGGGAATTCATATTTTGAATCAAAAACCTCGTCTAGATTTTTAATAATTAGTTTGAAGAACACTTCTAGTGCTACATGTTCATGAATACAATATATATTCCCTATTCCAAGTTCTTCCAAAAATCATCAGTGTTCAACCAACATCTCTATGTATAGATAATGTTGCTGAAATATATTTGGTGTATAAATAAACTACCTATATCCACAAAATGATTACCTATGATTTGTTTGAAATAGGTCATCGAGAGGAGAATATAGATAAGTTTGATAGACAACATGGTAAATTTTTTCATTAATAGGCACTATATACCGAAGGGAGTGTGGATCCAATTCCAAAGGTAGCAATTGACTGTTATATCACCAGAATTGATCTTTATGAACCAAATATAGGTATAAAATAGGTGGAGGTTTCTTCTAGTGAGACAGTGTAACACCCTAAGCTTCCATAGTACGTTTCTCATTGAATAATACAATAACATGCGTTGCACGCAACTTCGAGTTCTCGCATTTGACGACCAATCAAACTTGTTGGTCTGAGTAGTAATACCCACTTTTTGAAATTTTATTTTTCAAAATGGTCATCACTTTTGGATTAAGAATATCAAAAATATCTTATCGTGAACTTTTGGTATTTTTTCTATAAACATTCATTTTTTGATGAATAGTAAAAAACTGCGTTATTGTTTAAAACTCACTATTTATTTAAATGATTATTTTTTTATTTAAATTTATTTTAGGTAAAAAATAGTTACATAATACCTATATAGGTTCGATGTAATTCCTTGGATTCATTTATAATAAAATTAAATGTATACAATTTTATTTGAACATTTTAACGTCTTTTACCCACCTTCTAGGCACAATTGCAAATTTTAATAAAATGCAATTTTACTGATTTTGTGAATTGAATTTCAAAAATCCAAGAGACCCAGTTTTCATCAGTATGTAAAATGTAGTTTAATAAGATGAAAATAATTTCTGGTGAATAGTAACTTTTGAATTTTATTTACCACAGTTAAATGTAAATAGTGTAATTAAAGGTAAAAATGATATTATAATTACCATAAAACATGTCTTAATTCTATGTTATAAGTTTTCATCAACCAAAATAAACCTTATGAATACAATATGATCTTCTTTGATCCACTTGGATTAGATTAGGACATTTATTATTATTTTATTTAAAGAAGAGTTAAAAGTTTTAAATTCAAATTTTCATAACATTTTTTTTAATGTGGGGTTATATGTAATATAAATTCGACTATAAAGATTTATTTAAAGTTTAAAACGATTTCATACATAATGGTATTTTATTTAATATTTTTGTACATTAGGGAATTAAATTTTTTATAACACAATTATGATTCAGTAATTACATTATTAATGAAAGATTAAAACAATTGATATTATAAATATCAAAATAAATTTAAATTGAGACTTTTAATGAATTACACTAATTTTATAGGTTAATATTACATGTTAGGATTTTTTTAATGTATTTTTATCGAAGTAATCATGTTTGTTTGACCTTCACAAAAACCAAATACTAAATTGTGTCAAAATTGACATAAATGAGTTTTTAAAACAAATACTATATTTTTAAATTATGTAATACTGTTAAAAATATAAGGTTTAGTCAAAGGACTTAAAAAATGATATATATTTCATTGATGAACCACTTGGGGAGCGATTGACATTTTATTGTATGTTTATTAACCTTGTAATATAAAAATAAAGGAAGACATTGTAAAAGTTAAACTATTTAACTTAGAGTTAAATCTAAAAGACAAGGTTAATATGGTGACCTAAATATTTATAAAACATATTAGTTGAGGGTTTTTAGATCCATACCCACGTTATCCTTGAAATAAATCCTTTTAGAGCCATTATAAACCAAATATCATTGTATAACAAATTAATATTTCAAGTTTTTCCTAATGTGACCCTTACCACTCTTATAAAAGGGTACTTCCCATTCTCTCAAAATCACACCTCCAAAGCCATTTGGATTGGCCAATACCTACTAAAATATCTTCCAAACTACCCTCACTACAACCTATATTCCTTCATTTGATCAGAAATTTAACCTATGGTTCCCTTTTGATCAAATAAAAAGGAAACACACGAAGAAGAGGTAATAATTTCATCACCTCTTTCAATGTTTATTTCTTCTCCCACTTCCTCTTTCATTGTTATTTCCATAAAAAAATAATAACGCCAGTACCTTTTAAATACTTTGGTGTTTTTATAAATATGGTACAACCATATTCATTATTCTATCCATCATATGAATGACAAAGTCACCATACATCCATACATATGGCTTACCGTCTCCAGGTCGTGGTGTAGTTTGTTATTCAACACTTCATCATTTGGATGGATATAAGAATGAGTATAATGGACATAAATAATAAATATAACATGTTAATTATTATGTATATATGATATAACATCCAATTACATATGATTTCACCATCAATAGAATGGTATTTTCACTTGTGTGTATGTACAGATTACCGTCACCACGAACGTGATAAGATTCATTCAACATATTAACCATTCAAGAATAATTTTCATTTTATGATTAAAAATAATGTTTATGAACTTAATATCATTCTGGATATGAATCAAATACATCTTCTCCATATCCAATGTGACTTAATTAATAAAACATATAGAGGAAAACGAATCGGTTAACATCCGAAACAATGATACTATTAAAAATATTATTAACAAAGAAATATTAGAAGATCATGTATGATATCATATTTATGTATGTGGTTCTCTTATAATTTAATAACAATTATTTAACTATTATACCAGAGGTTATCAAACCCTCGACCAAGTTAAAGTACAAGGTAAGGGTTAATTTTACAATCTCCTTATTATCTAATGTTGTTTATATGTGAGAATCTATGGGGAACTCGTTACAATCCACATACGTATTTTTTTAAAATGTATTTGAAAACATTTTTACTATTTAATACAATATGGTTTAAATGAATTAATACATTATTTTAATTTTTATAAAATTGTTTGAAAGGAATCTTTCCATCGCTTTCCAAATAAGTTAGTTTATGACCTTTTCGACAAATTAGGTAAGAATGTTTTTTAACTTATACGGTGGGTGCAGCTATTTTCCACTGTTATAACACCTTCAAATCTTCCATTAAAATATTATAAGAATATTTTAAAAATAAATATTTACTTTTATAATTATGTAACTTTTAAACTATTTCAAATTAGAAACATATATTTATCTCAAATAGTTTTGGTTTATACTATGACAACAACCTTTGATGGATTTTACACTTGTTTGAAGTTGATTTATAATGATAAAATCTTCCATACTGTATTGAAGGTTTTTGTGATATATTTGAATGTGGATGTGTCATTTTATACCAATCATGTTTTATGGTTAATGTATTGACATTTTATATGCTAGTTTTAATATGAATGTTTGCATTATGTTTCAACCTTTTCATATGAGGAATGCATTGGACTTTGTAAGTAATGGGTGGAACCCGATATAGCACCTCGATGCGTTAGTAGGTCTAATGAGACAAACTATTGTCTTTGAACAAGGCCTCGACAAAATTTTATTTTTAGGCATGGCACGATGACTTGACTATGTGGTTATGATGTCCTCCATTAGGAATTCCATCATTATGAAATTGGCTATTGATATTACATTTGATTATTCAACTAGTAAAATATCAATGTGAATAAGTAAATTGCATTATTTGATTTCTATTTTCCATATTATGCTGAAGTTTATGATTGAAATGCTTATGTTTTAGTCTTATACATTGAATTACATGTTTATTCTTAATTATGAATGTTTCCCCTATATTGTTATCCTTACTGAGCACTTGAGCTCTACCGTATCTAGGTTTTATTTTTCCTAGGATACAAAGAAGCATATTATGAATTACATTAAGGTATAGTCTAATGGATATGAATGTTTTTAAAGGAGACCAAATGTTGTTGTTTTTCATTTCATAATGTAATGTAAAACTTAGGTTTGTATCTAGTACTTACAAGTCTATTAAAGTGATTTTTATTTTGAGATTTGATCCCTTGTGATCATGCCAATGTTAGGTAATAATGCACTGACTCTGGGTAACTAGGGTCAGGGAATTATAGTCGGTATCAAGGTAAGTATAATAAAAACCTGGGAAACTAGATTTACAAAAACTCTGATTAGAGAAGACTACCCTAAGATATACTTTTTGGATTAGTATAGAATAACTTCCTAGAATTTTGGTAATGTGGAGATTTTGTGGGTTTTCCAATAAATACATCCCTGTCTAGATACGAGTAGGTAAAGGTGGCTCTACAACAGATGTACACAGGATTGAAAACTCCAACAAGGAGTTTCGGGCTTGACTTGGGGTATCCTAGTACATGACAATGAGACTTGCTACAATCTTGGTTACAACACTCTCGAGGGACATGCTTAGGATTGTTCACATTTTCTTCACAATCCTTTATGAAGGATTTATGATTTAATAATTCCTAAATGAAAATATTTTTTATTATTATGGATTATACAGATAAACTGGTCAATTTATGTAAGGTATTTTACTAGTTTGGAATTATGTATTGAGATTCATAAACTAATATACTGTATGCCATTGTTTATAAATGGAGCCTAGTGGAAGGAATGGAAACCGTTTCAATGCACACAATCAATGTAGGGATTTCCTTCCTACTCAAGATATTATAGTGGATCTAGTGATGCAACCAGTGCTAAACAACTTATTACCATACTTGGAAAACTCACTTAGGTTATGAATAATAATCTTACCCATATGGAGAACCATGATCCACAACACGAAGGTTTAATGTTAGATATCTTTATGTGGAAAAAACCTGAAACATTCAATGAGACCAAAAATCCATTTGTAGCTGAGAAATGGATAAGTTCCTTAGATAAAATAATTCATGCTTTGGGGATTAGCGAAATGGATAAATTTGTCATGGTAGTTTATCACCTCATGGGAGATGCAGATCAATGGTGGTCATTAATTCAAAACACAAAGGAAGATTAATAAGTATCAATTATGGAATGGAGGGAGTTAAAAGAACTTTTATTAGAAAAATACATCCCTCGTGACCATCAAGCAGATATGGAAAGTCAATTTTTGATTCTAAGGAAAAAGGAGGATGAGAATGTCACAAAGTATGAGACTAACTTTACAAGGTTGGCATGGCATACATCAGATTATATACATAACCCAAAGAGTAAGATTGATCGATTCTTTGATGGGTTAAAACCATTTTTCCATCGAGTATTAGTCTCACAATACTTATCATCACATGAATATATATTCTCATGTGTTATCAAGATAGAAAAGAAATTATATAAGTCTTACAACTTTAATGAAAAGAAGGAGAAGAAGAGATCTATTGAAAACTCTAGAAATAGTAGTAAGGGGAAGAAGAGAATAGTTGAATTTCTATCCTATAGTAAATGTGGGAAGAAACACCCTGATACTTTCCTGAACGGAATGGTATTATGTTACATGTGTGGTTAAAATGGCCACCAATATCATGATTTCAAAAAAAAGAGGTTTTCAATGTTGAATGATACAATTGTAGAGAAATAGGGCATTATGAAAATTAATTTTCTTATGTGCCAAGGAAACATACCTTAGAAAAGGCCAAAGGAGAAAGTCCAAACTTATGAAATTACTACTGCTGAGGTTGAAGCACTGAATGATGTGGTGGCAGGTAATTTAATGGTTTTATCAAATTTAGCATATGATTTATTTGATTTTGGACTATTTAATTGTTTCATATCTTCCCATTTTTCTATGAAAATTAGATATTTCCAATTTGATTTAATAAGGGAGTTTCCAGTCAAAACTCCTAAGGGAAGTATAATTGAAATAATGTTTTGTGAATATGTTCCCATTAGGGCATACATAATTTCTTTATCTGCTGATCCCATCATCATACCCATGATTGATTTTGATAAAATCCTCAGTATGGATTGGATTTCAGACCATGATGCGAAAATTTATTGTACAAATAAGGAGGTTACAATTTTCTATGATGATAATAAGTACCTTATCTTTAGAGTAGAAACATCACCATTTGATTCTCATCTAGATCCACCCAATTAGCTCTACTAAATTCAATTATTGGGGAGGAAGAGAGTGAAATAAATATGGGTGGGGAAAGGAATGTTCAAATAGATTACATACCTATTGTGCAAGAATATGTTGATTAGTTTCTATAGGATTTACCTGGACATCCTCCATAATGTGAAATTGAGTTTTCTATTGATTTAATTCCTAGTTCAAGGACCATATCGAAGACCCGTTATAGAATAGACACTATGTAATTAGTGGAACTAAATAAACAAATAGAGTAATTGAGTAATAAAGGATTTATTCACCCCAGTGTTTCTCCATGGGGAGCCCTTGTAATTTTTGTTTAGAACAAAGATGGATCTATGAGGTTGTGCATTGACTACATGCAGATAAATTCAATAACAATAATGAAAAAGTATCCCCTACCTCACATTGATGATTTATTTGATCAAATTCGTGGAGCTCATTATTTTTCAAGGATTGACCTTTGATCTAGATATCACCAGTTGTTTTGAAGAATGAATACATTCCAAAAACAACATTTCTAACCAGGTATGGGCATTACGAGTTTAAAGTAATGCCTTTTGGACTAACTAATGCACCCTCTCTTTTCATCGATATAATGAATAATGTTTTCAAGGAATATCTTGATTACTTTTTAGTGATATTTATTAATGATATATTGGTATACTAAAAAATCTACGAAGATCATGAAAATCACTGGTGCACTATTCTGAAAACCTTCAGAAGAAATAAATTATATAAGATGTTTAACAAGCATGAATCTGGCTTCATAAAATTTCATTTATTATCCATATTGTCTCTAAGGATGGATTTTCTGTCGATCCTTCAAATACCAAGGCAATCCAAGAGTGGCCAGCACCAATAAGTATAACTGAGGTACACTGTTTTATTGGATTAGCAGGTTATAATAAGTGTTTCATCCAGATGTTTTCCCGATTAGATAACCCATTAACCATGCTTACACGTAAAGGGGATAAATTTGTTTGAAAAAAAAGTGTGTAAAGAATTTTTTAAAGAAATGAAGAGATGATTATTCAATGATCATATCTTGAATCTACTATCAGTGAATTATGGGTTTGTTATTTATTGTGATTCTTAAAAGAAAGGAATTGGTTGTGTCCTTATACAGAATGATAGAGTTATTGACTATGCATCACGATAGCTAAAAATTCATGAAGAAAACTCTTCCACTCATGATCTTGAGTTAGTATTTATAATAATTCCTTTGAAGATATGGAGACACAATCTCTATGGTGAAAATGTGAGATATATACTGATCACAAGAGTTTTATGTATATTTTCACAAAGAAATAAATAAACCTGAGGCAAAGATGATGTCTTGAACTACTCAAGGATTATGATTGTACTATACAGTACCGTGCGAGGAAGAAAAATATGGGGGAATATGATTTGAGTAGAAAGTATCATGGAGATTAGAACAAGATGAGAGTTGAAAGGGATCCTATGTTCATTGATCTAGTAAATATGGATATGTGAATATTCATGGAAGGTGAAACATCAATAGTTTTCCAAATGGTTTCCACACTATCTATACTAGAAAGGATAAAAAGTTCTCAGACTAATGATGAGGAGTTTCAAAATATAATTAAAGCTGTGAATGATGGGAGATTGATTGACTTAATATATGAAGATGGAATTTTGAAATTTGGGAAGAGACTTCGTGTTCTTGACATACCCGGTCTAAAAAGGTAATTGTTAGATGATGATAATAGCTCCAATTTCTCTATAAACCTTGGTAGGACTAATATGTATAGATATTTGAGGGAATAGTTTTGTTGGAACAACATGAAGAGAGAGATTTATGATTATGTGTCAAGATGTATGGTTTGTCAACATGTGAAGGCTTGAGGACAACATCATAGAGGATTCATGAAACCTCTTCCCATACCTGAGTAGAAATGGGATGATATTACTATGGACATTTTCATGGGGATACCAAAGACTCCAAAAAGGAATGATGCAATATGGGTCATTGTTGATCATCTGACCAAGTCAGCACATTTCTTTCTATAAGAGAAGATTTACGACTTGAATGTTTAGAAAGACTATATATTAATTAAGTTGCAAGACATTATGGAGTACCCCTATCGATGGTTTATGATCGTGATCCCCATTTTACATCAAGATTCTGGAAATGTTTTCAGAAGGAATATTAAACTTCATTTGAGCATTGCCTACTACCCTCAAACTGATGGACAATCAGAACTAACTATTCAAACCTTTGAATACAGGTTGAGATCTTTTTCACATGACTTTCAAGGTGTGTGGGATCAATATATACCTCTGGTAGAAATTTCCTATAACAATATCTTTCATTCAAGTATTTAGATGGCAATATTTGATGCGTTATATGGAAAGAGAAGTTTCACATCAACTTGTTGGGATGATGTTGGTGAAAGAAAACTTGTAGGCCTAGAACTTGTTGAGGAAGCAATGGAAAAGGTGAATATTATCCAAAGCCAAATCAAATAAGCATAAATTAGGAAGAGGAGCTATAACGATAACTGAAGGAAGGATTTGGAATTTCAAGTAGGAGATCATGTTTTCTTGAAGGTGTCTACATGGAAGGGTGATATACGATTCTGCAATAATGGAAAGTTAAGTCCCATGAACGTCAGACCTTTAAAAATTCTTGAACTAATTGGAGTTGTATCTTACCATTCGGAAATTCCTCCAATTATCTCCAAAGTTCATGATGTGTTCCATGTATCACTCTTAAGAAAATACATGCCTGACCCAATGCATGTAATCACCTATGAAGAAATAGATCTGGTACCTGATCTATCTTATTGTAAAGAGCCTCTATAGATTCTTGATACCAGAGTACATGTGTTGAGAAACCGGATGACTCATTTGGTTAAAGTTCTATGGAGAAACCATAAGATGGAAGAGGAAATGTGGGAACCCTAGGAACTTATGATGAAGAATCACCTGAATCTTTTTATGTAGTATTATTCTAGAAACTTTGAGAAAGAAATTATTTGAATGAGGGAAGAATGTAACACCCCAAGCTTCCACGATATGTTTTTATTTGGATAAAACAATAACTTTCACCACATGCAACTTCGAGTTCTAGCACACCAAGACCAAACAAACTAGCCGTTATGAATAATATTACCCATTTGTGAAAATTTTATAAATTTTATTTTTTAAAATGGACCCTATTTTTGGATTTAGAATACCAAAATATTCTTAGGGTCAATTTTTGGTATTTTTTTAAAAAATTTAAATTTTTTATGAATAGTGAAGTACACTCCATTATTATTTAAAACTAGCATTTTTTTTAAATAATAAATTATATTATATAAATGTATTTTAGGTTATAATAGATACATAATTTCTATATATGTTCAATGTAATTTATTGGATTCATTTTATAATAAAATTAGAGGTATAAAATTTAAGTGAACACTTTAACATCTTTTACCCACCTTCTAGGCACATTTGCAAATTTGAATAAACCATAATTATACTGTTTCTGTGAATTAAATTTCATAAAAGAAAGATACGCAGTTGAAATCAGTTAGTAAAATGTGGTTCAATAGGATGAAAAAGATTTTTGGTGAATAATAACTTTTGAATTTTATTTACCACGATTAAAAGTAAATAGGTGAATTAAAGATATAAATGATATTATAATTACCATAACACATATAATAATTCTATTGGATAAGTTTTTTCGACCAAAATAATCATTAGGAATAAAATATTATCGTCTTTGATCCACTTTAATTAGATTAGGACATTTATTATTATTTTATTTAAAGAAGAGTTAAAAGTGTTAAATTCAAATATTCACAAATAAAACATTATAAAATAGGGTAATACATAATATAAATTCGACTATAAATATTAATTAGAAAGATAAAAATATTTCCTATATAATGGTATTTTATTTATAATTTTTGGACATTAAATAATGAAATTTATTTATGACACGATGATGATGCAGTAATTACTGTATTAATGAAAGATTAAAATAATTGATATTATAAATATCCAAATAAATTAAAATTGAGACTTTTGATGCATTACACTAATTTTATAGGTTAATATTACAATTTAGTATTTATTTAATGTATTTATTTTGATTTTTTCAAGTTTTTTTTACTTTCAAAAAAACCAAATACTAAATACTGTCAAAATTGACAAAAATGCGTTTTTTTAAAACAAATACTATATTATTTGTTGATATAATATTCCTAAAAATCAAAGTTTAGGCCAAAGGACATACATAATGATATATATGTCATTAATTAACCCCTTGGATTTCTCTTGGAATTTTATAGCAAGTTTATTAACCAAGTAATATAAAAATAGAAGACGTTGTAAAAGTTAAACTATTTGACTAAGTGTTAAATCTAAAGGATAAGGTTAATATGATGACCTAGACCTATCTAAAATCTATTAGTTGAGAGGTTTTATACCCTCCCCACCTTATATTATAAAATATCCTTTTTAATCCATCATAAACCGAATATGATTGTATAATAAATTAATATTTCAAGCTTGTCCTAAAGTGACCCTCACCTCTCTTATAAATGGGTACTTCCACTTATCTCAAACTCACACATCCAAAGCCATTTGGCTTGGACAATCCCTACTCAAATATCTTCCCAACTACCCTAAATTAATCCTAGAGGAATTAATTCGATCATAAAGCGAACCTAAGGATCCATTTTGATCAAATCAAAAGGAAGCACCAGAAAAGAGGTAATAATTTCATCACCTCTTTCAAAGATTTAAGACTTCTTCCACTTCCTCTTTATTTGTTGTTTCCATACCAAAATAAAATATCCAGTACCTTATACATAATTTTATATTATTATAAATATGGTACAACCATATTAATTATTCTACCCATCCTATTCTTGAAAAATTCACCATATGTGCATACATACGACTTAACGACTCCATGTCATGGTGTAGTTTGTTATTCAACACTTCATCATTTGGATGGGTATAATAATGAGTATAATTCATTAAAATAATATATATAACATGTTAATGATTCTGTATATATGATTTATCATCCAATTAAATATGATTTTTCCATCAATTGAATGGTATTTTCGCTCGTGCGTATGTACGGATTACCATCTCCATGAACGCGATGAGATTCATTCCCCATCATAACCATTAAATAATAATTTTCCTTTTATGATTAAAAATAATGGTGAAGAACTTAATATAATTCTGGATATGAATAAAATACATCCAATCCATATAAAACATTACTTACGTAACAAAATATATAAAGGAAAACAAATCAGTTAACACCCGAAATGATGATACTACTAAAATATTATTAACAATGATATATTTGAAGATAATATATGATATCATATTTATGTATGTGGTTATTGTATAATTTAGAAATAATGATTTAATATTATATATAGTAGGTTAATGTACCCTCGTCTAGGGAAATGAAGAAGGTAAGGGTTAATTTTACAATCTCTTTATTATCTGAGTTTGTTTATACGTGAGTATCTACCGGAACCTCTTTATCACCAACAACCATGTTTCTTGAAAATGTATTTCAAAACATTTTTACTATTTTCTAGACTATTGGATAATGTCATTTATACCTTGTTTAACTTTTTATAAAATGTTTTGAATGGAATATTTTCATCGCTTTCCAAATAAGGTACTTTATGACCCTTTTCACAAAGTAAGGTAAGAATGTTTTTTAACTTATGCGGTAGGTGTGACTATTTTTTTCCATTATGACACCTTCAAAGATTCTCCCACAATATTATATGAATGTTTTTAAAATATGTGTTTTCTTTTATAATTATGTTACTTTTAAACGATTTCAGAATATAAAGAGATATTTCTCTCAAATAGTTTTGATTTCATCATTGTGAACATCCTTTGATGGATTTTACACATATTTAAAGTTGATTTATTATGATATAATATTCTATATTATATATATGGTTTTGTGATATGTTTGACTGTGGATGTGTTTTTTTATACCATTCATAGTTTATGGTTAAAGTATTATCATTTTGTATGCTAGTTTTAATACGAATGTTTATGTTAGGTTTCAACCTTTTCATATGAAGAATGCATTGGACATAGAATGGGATGGTTGGATCGCACTATAACTCCTCGATTCATCAGTATGTCTCTTGAGAAAAACTAGTGTCTTGGCACAAGGCCTTGAAAAAATATTATTTTTATTCTTATCACGATTCCTTGACTATATAGTATGATGTCCAGAATTATTCATTCTATCGTTATAAAATTGGCTATTGATATTACATGTGATTATTCGACTAGTAGAATATCAATGTGATTAAGTAAATGGAATTATTTGATTTATCTATTACATATTATGCTGAAGTTTATTTTTAAAAGGCTTGTGTTTTAGTCTTATACATTGCCTTAAATATGTATTCTTATTTATGAATGTTTCTGCTATATTTTTATCCTTACTGGGCACCTGAGATCACCCCTTCCTATGTTTTATTTTTCCTTGGACAAAAAGTAGTATATTATGACTGACCTACAAGGATAGTCTAAGGGATATGACAGTGTTCAAAGGAGACACAATGTTGTTGTTTTTCATTTCATAATGCAATATAAAACTTATGTTTGTATCTAGTACTTCTAAGGATACTAAACTGATTGGTCTTCCGATATTTGATCCCTTGTGGTCATACCAATGTTATGTAATAATGCACTGACTCTGGGCAACTAGGGTCAGGTCATTATAGACAGAACTTAAAACCAACTAGTGAGTAGTGGTTTAAATGTATTCTCTTAATATATACTTTACTAAACTTGGTTATTCAATGGATTTATTTATCCTCGACAATATTTTTCATATAGGAAAGTGAATTGATCTGTTACCCTTTGTTGTGAATGATTGATCAATGAAGAATTGGTTTTGGAACCAATTCCATGTAATAATTTATGAATCTTGACTGGTGGAGATCGGTAAAAATAGAGGGATCAAACACAAACACTTCTATGGTTTTGGTATATGTGGTTTTCATTCTCTCATCCGTTAAATCCTGGTTACTTGAGATCAATTTATGGCTCACTAATGAAATCTACAATCCATCAATATAACAAAAAATCATATGTATTCTATGGAATGGGACACTTAATATATGAATTTTTAAAGTATATAGGAATTGTATATCTGTTTATATGTGACAATAGAAATTGCATAAAATATTATATATGAGGCCTTTGTAGAAATGGAAAAAGCAAAAAGTATTGGAATTTGGAGTATAACATGATACCTTTACGAATAGGAATCATGACTTAGTTGAACACATAAAAAAATTCATAAGTAAGCTGATTCTTATTCTTATATGTGAGAAAATATCTACTAATATATCAGTTTTTCTGGTAAGACATTTGAGGACTTGTAGAGATCAGAAAAATGAACAATGGCATAACTATATTTACATTAATCATTTTATTTATTAATTAATTGTATGTGTAATGGTTCCTCATTTTTGATACCCTTGACATTTTTTATAAAAATTGATAAACTATTATTTTCAATCATTATTAGTACCTCAATTCTTATCTCACCATGATCATCAATTTAGAAAAAAATGGGTTACTATTAAAGAGTAATATCAATATAACTGAATCCATGTGAAAATTGTATTATTATTGTTTAGGTATATACTATTTTTCAAATTCCTGAGTTTGGGATGAAAAATGGAATAATAGATTATATTTTGATTTTTTCTAACAAACTGATATAGGTATGATAAAAGTGGACACATATTCACCACAAATGTAAGTCAAGGTGTGTCTTTGAGATAAAGGGGTATATAATTCTACCTCCCCAGCATGTTCACTTAGTTTAATATAGGTAGTATGAGTATGAAAAAACATGTACCCTCACTATAAGATTAGCTTCACTGATGGGAAAATGAGATATGGCTTCCTCTTGGACATGTTCTCTTAGACTAGTATAGGATGTTTGTAAATTCAAATATTTATAGAATTATCATAGTCTAAGTTCAATCCATTTGTATATGCTAGGTGAGTGAAAAATCATGATGAAAATATTGAATAGTTATTTTGTAATAAAGGTTCCAATGTTCATATGGCTGGAGTACCATGAGATTTCTCCTTTATGCATTTCACACAAATCATCCTAACCAATATACTATGAATGGAGGGTTGTTATTAATTTTCCATAGGTAAAGGGACTTATCAAGACAAGATCAATATTTTCAAGAATATATTGTGGATCCCATAAGATTTGTGACCTTTTTTATTATCTATATAATTTTCATAAGAATTGGAAAGTGGATGCTTAGTGGAAAGGATATCAGCCTTTTATACAACTTCAATTCATAGATATTCTATTTGAAATATTTTTTGCCCTTTTATTTTTCAAAATAAAAAAACATTTCTTAGGTTATGTGATAATAATTCCTAAATATAAGTGAATATAATATTTCCTATGATTCTATTTATGGGTTCCCAACTAGAAAAATACATTGTCTTATTCCATGCATCGTTTTTGGTAATGCTAGTTGGACCATTGTATTTGGTGTTTATAGTCATACATCTTTAACTAAATTTTGTTCTATTCAACCCAATATCTAGGATGTATTCATCTCAATGTGAATGGATTTCAATTATATTAATGTAGACATCCTTTAGGATAGGTGAATTTAGTTTAGGGTCATGATACTCTAGACAATGTTTTTTATTTTTAAGGTCATATAATTTTGACTAAATGGTATTATTGTATAACTTGTAAAGGAAATATAACCGCACATGAACTGAGAGATCAATTAATGTATAGACTTTCCCATGTATTCATACATGTAGATTGAGGTTATAGTTCTTAAACCATTATGTCATGCTACATTGGGTTACGTGACAAGGACTAGCAACAGATCAATAATAAGATACCATATTTTTTCTTTGACAATTTCTATTATTAATTAATTTTATCATATAGGGTATTCAAATACATAAGAATAGTTTTATTTTTGAATTTTTAAATCATGAAATAACACATTATAATCATAAAATTATAATATGTAATAAGTATATAGGGAATAAACATAAAAAAATTCTATTTATGGGTTCCACTGTGTTGTTGTTATAAGCATATTGGTTTATAAGACCTTCTCCCGAGGAAAAAATAATTATCAATTTATTAGTGATAATTATAGTATCATGAATATCATGACCCATCAAAGGAACCCCTTGTAGCCACATTCTCAAAAAATCAATAGCCTTAAAAATTGTCAAAGATTTAAACACATATGGATTGAAGTAGTCCTATGAAAAAAGAATTTTCAAGATGGTTTTGAGAATACTAAAGATTATGGTGTAGTTTATTAAAACAATTCTCATGTTGAAGTGATATAACCTTAAATACCTCGAACATGAGTGTAGAATCTAAGGGTAAATGGTCTGATCTATCATTTTCATCGACCAATTGGTCTAGGGATAATAGATTAATTTTCTCTAGGGCCATATTTCTGTATCCAAATTATTTGTGATTTCTTATGTTTTCACTCAAAATTTTTCCTTTGACATGAATGTGGATGAATAATCTAGTGAAGAATATATTTTTTTTATGTATTCCCTATATAGGATTCCAACAAGAAAAAATTCCAGAATTTTTCCTTATTTAAATTTAATGTGTTCCGTGTTCATTTATAGAGTTTTGGGTCTTAATGTGGCATAAAAGTTATATAATTGTTTGATATTATATATATTAAGGGAAGTAAAAACCAATTATCAATTTGGAGTCCAATTCTATCATAAATGAACTCATAAGGTGATGCACATGGATCAAGTTTATGGTGCTCAGATAAGTTATGGGGGTGTGATAATAAAACCCAAACAGGGAGTAGGATATAAGAGTGCCAAAAACATTTTTAATAGTGATGAGGATGATGTAAATCCTGAATTGAGATATTTTAATTATAAAGTGATGATATGGAAGAAGTATGTTGGGGATGAACACAAATAAATATTTTAATAGTGAGTTAAAAAAATGTTATTAAGGGAATATTGGGATACATGACATTCTCCTTAGGATAAGAACATTCCAATGGTTATATGTGAAATTTATAGAGTCATGGATATCATTACAAAGTAATGATATCTCTTTATTCCAAATGAACTTTTTATAAGTATCAATTAACAAATTTGGATGATTCCAAACACTCAAGGCATGAAATATGGTTTGTAGGAAGGTAATATTCAATGTGAGATGAAGTCATTCATGTATTGAACTAGTCAGGGTAGTGATATAATGGAACATTGAAAAGGAGTGGAAGTGGAAGAAAATATGTGGTTGGGTTTAAGATATATGATTTAGGTATCATTAGTTATCCTAAAATAATGGAAATAAAATTACATATATTTCTTTTGTGGCCTCTTCACATATATAATAAATGTACATGGGATCATTTATGGATTCACTCATGTGACATGTAGGTGCAATAAACCTAATGTGAATGTGAAAGAACCTGATAAACATGAGTGAATCTAATATGATTTGTGGATAGATGAAAAATATGGAATTTGAGTGTCATTATATATCTTGCAATGATAAAAATTAAGACACACATAGGTCTCAATTTAAATCAACCATGTGTATATTACAAAATATAAACACATGATTTGAATGAGGATACCATAAACTTGAACGTGGTTTAATGGAGATAAAACCTGTGGCTGGGTTTAAACTATTTGGTTTAGACATAAATACTTATTTTGAAATAATATTAATTAATCTACATAAATATCTTATAAAATATAATCTATATAAATTAACCTCATATTTAGGGAAAGGGGTTTTTATGGGTCTTAGAATAAGAGTAGGTTAAAATATTCTTCCTAGGAGAGTAAATCCAACTTACCATAGTAATAGGGTCTTTTATCCAAGTTTATGTTTATATTTAATAATCAAATTCCAAAAACCCTCACATGGACATGGCTATGCTATTATGATGTTGGGACATATATAATGGACCACTCTAAGAAGTTTAACATCTCAAAAGATGGATCATAGGTCACGTAGTTTAAAATCATGCAAGAGGGACATATAATCCATACATTTTAGGGACATATGATGAGGGAATCAATATAGGGCTCCTTATATAGACCTATTTCAAAAGGAAAATAAAATAACATTTTCATAGTGATGAGTGTGGAGAGAAAACACAACATGAATGAATTAAAGTTTAAGAACCATGAAAAAGAGGGAATTTGAATGGAATTTTGGAGTGGTCACAACATGAGTGATGTGAGCATTACTACATTTCAAATGATAAATAGAATATATAAAAACATTATTCTAGAATGTCAGAAGCACTAATTTGGATCACATAATATATAAGATAAGAAAAATTTATGAGTTCCCTAGTGAGAGAAGGATTAAAACCCGATCTGAATTAGAAAAGGCCTCATAAATTAAGAAGTTCTTATTATATTAACAGAATTTGCACCTCGGGAAAGGATGTGATAACATGGAATCACTATGTATCATGAAATAGTCATTATGAAGAAAAATAATATTCTGATAAATATATGTAATCCCGGTAAAGAGTATACCATCAGAAGGCTCAATGTGAATTAGAAGACCATACACTGAGAGGTGGGTTTATAATAGATGAATATGATACTGGGCCAAATATTATAGTATTTTCATCGTTATTATTTCGGACGCTTCTGCCAGGGTGAAAAAATCCCTCTATGGAGGAAGCATAATTGTTTGTTCCCCCGCTTTCCCACTTTCCAATGGCGGGCAACATCTGTTCCTTGTTCAGGGATGTTTTCTCCATGATTGAAATGAGATGATGGAATGTCAGTTCTACCTTCTATGGAATCCTCCTCGGAACTCGTCACCTAGTCTAGCTCTCCTATAAATATTATGTCGTGGTTCGTAAATCTCGTTCCCAGTTCCATATCTTTGTGCACACCAGTTAATCACACTACTTCTGTCAGGACATTCCATAGGGTCTTGACATGGTAGCAACCTTCGGTAGGAGTAGATGACAACATCAGGCATGTCAGATAATCTCTAGATTTGTGGACATTAGGGAATGTATATTCTTATTCATAAGAGGGAATCTCAATGGCTCATAACCCGAGGAATCCCACTTCCGTCGAAGGGTATATTATGCTGGAGGCATGTCTCAAATGGTTTCCTCATATTCCCATGTTTATCACCAGGTATGCTATGAGTTTAACATCTTCCAAAGATGGTTACATCAAAGGCGTTTATTCCGAGGTTTTCCTCAGGCATCACATATCTAACACGAAGTAGGCCACGGGTTTAATGTATCATAGAGATGTAATGAGAGTGATCTGAACATCCCATAGAGACTGATCAGATTGGTACATCCCATGGATGGAACACCTGGAAGATAGATGGATCAGAACGCCCAATGAGGATGGATCCGAGGTGGTGCATCCCTTGGAGGGGAGATGTCACACCATAATGGATGATCTGAACACCACAGAGGGTGGATTAGAGAGAGTGAACCCCGGAATGGGGGACACCATGGTTTACCATTGGCTGGGATTGAACCTCATGGAGGTTTCCTACGTACCCTGTGTAGATTAAGGAGATCAAAAACCATTTATTTAAAAGGGTTGATGAATCGAGGTGTACATAGAGTACAATGACCTGGATACATGCATGGTCTTATGCATGGAAAGAGGCCGAAGTACTGCTAGGAGCAGTGAGGAGGTGGATGACATGATCCCACTGGGATGTGGCAGCCCATGTAAGAATCAAGACGGATGATGGGGAATTGAATGAAGTGGAGGGGGGATGAAATGAACCATCGTGAAGGTGACAATAGTGTTGGGATTGAGCATTGAAGATAATTCCTACGTATCCCCATGGCAGGGAATCAAATTCCGCATAGTTAGGTTGGATGATGGGACACTAGAGGAGGCGACTGGTGAGAATGGACACATGGATGAGATCTGGAGAAAATAGAACCTCCAGGTTGGAGCATGATCTTCCAGAAACACATGGGATCGTGGGGTAGATTAGGATGAGTCATGAGTGATGGGCTTGGACCCCAAAGAGGCTACCTACGTATCCCCATGGTGGGGAATCAAAGTCCACGTAGTTCTTCTGAAGATGGATCTCCATCGATTGGGGACTTCAACAGCTTACCATCGAATGGGGCTGACTATGGCTTACAACTAAACGAGCATAACATGGATTACCGCTGGATAAGGGATTGACAATGTATTAACACTGGATATGGGACACTTTAGTGTCATGCGGGAAAAACGGGGCGTACAGTTTAACTTCATGGAGGATGGGGGTAGACCGACATGAAGGGGGTAAGAACCAATGGATGGTGGGATTGAACATTAGGGAGGCTTCCTACGTAACTTTACTTGGGAAGGATCAAATACCTCAAAGTTTAGGATGGGTATTGGGGACATACAATCTAGGATACACAGAAATAATGTAATGGTCGATGCATTATATTAGCCCACATGAGTCATGCTCGGTGTGAGAAACAAGAGGCAACAAAGACCTAATGATCACGTCGTAGAAGGTGCATTAATTGGAAGTAGAGTGGTGATAATGCGTAGCTATTGGACCAAAAAGGAAATAAAGGCTTACACAGGGTCCACATCCCAAAGAGGAAACAGGGGCTTACGCGTGGTTAGCAGCCCAAGGGGGTGTAGATTGGGACTTACACCAGGATGGAGGCCCGGGTGGTGAAAAATCCCAATAGGAGAGGGATTTGGAACCTAGGAAGAGAGGAGAAGAAAGGGTGCTAACTCCTTCAAGAAAAGATAGGGCCTTACACCAGGGTGGTTTCACTTTCCCTGCGGACAAAAACCTCTCCAATAAAAAAGTATTTCATTCCATATAAGGAAGGATATCACTTCCGTGGAGACCAGTGGATGTAGAGAATGTCCGAGACGGGTCATCCTACATGCAAGGATCATGGGGTGAGTCTATAGTTTAATGTCATGTGCCAAGGATGATGATTCTTGGCAGTTTAACATCCTGCATCTTGGATGAGGTGGGTTCAATCCACACCCCTAGGACTTACATAACTGATACCCTCCCGAACATGATGGAAGGAAGTCATCGACAATGCCGTGGCGAGGGGGGGGGGGTGTCGTGAGGTGATCCCATTGGGGGTCCACATTAGCCTGACAATGCGAAGAATAAATAGTTTTTAGCATGCCTAGCTGCCATTAAAGAGCGACAATGATGGATGGGGCTTACACATGGAAGTATTTCGGGTGCCGCTAAGGAGCAGCTACCATAAATGGGGCTTACACATTGAAGATCCTCGGGTGCCCCTAAGGAGTGGCAATGATGAATAGGGATTATGCAAGGAAGACGCCCGGATGTCTTCCTCATGTCTGGCCATGAGGGGATCCCAACTCACTGGTGGGTTGAGGCATATAATTGGAGCATACACCTATGCACTAGTGCACAAGTGGGATAATCCCAAGGGTGTTAGAATCAGTCCGAACAAAGGGAGATGAAAAGTGTGAATCATATTCCCAAAATTTGGAATGTAATGAAGGTTTCATGATGATAGAGGATAACTGTTGACCATATTCAAAACACACCATTCATATCGTGTTAGCCTGAAATGGGGATAAACAAATGAGGGTTGATTGCTGATTGTGTTCGAAACACAGGACCCGACTCAAAGTGTCATCCAAAGTCTTTCAGGGTGTTGGCCCAGAATGGTAGGTGAGCCGATGTGGCATGGGGCCAGGCCATTAGGTGGTCCATTCAGACATGGAAGTGTATGAAGATCCGAATGAAGGATACATAAAGCGTGAGGTGGAGAGATGGAATGTTTGAATGGATTCCAACACTCTTGAAATTATGCCATTGTAATCATGGAATGAGGAATATTATTCTTTTCACATAAGGCATCTCATCTTTGGAACTAGAGGCATCCTGATATTAAGTGATAGGGAATTCTATAGTTTATAGTCATGTTGAGAGGACTGCTGGCATCTTATACTTGGATAATCATGAATCTCTCATTTAGAGCAAGACACATCCAATGTTCGGAACATAGGTCGTACAATAATTTAAAGTCATGTAGAAATGACTATTGACATCTATGCTTGGTGCACAAGGAGTATCTTTGAGTAAGAGGTATCCTATGTTTTTCATGTAGGGATTACTATAGTTTAAAGTCATGTATATATGACTATTGGCATATTATGATTGGAGCACAAGGAATCTCTTATATGGAGTAAGAGGAATCCTATGTTTTTCATATAGGGATTAATATAGTTTAAAGTCATGTAGATAGGAATATTAGGCATAAGGCGCGTAACAATGGTTTTTCTTGGGAGTTACGAAAGGTCATCCCTTTCTTGTTTAACCTAGAATAGGAGTCAGGTGATGGGGTTTAGATGGGATGCTTGAGGAATGGTTCAACTCAAGGTACTCGGGGAGATTGATGACGAGAATCTCATCTCACGAGATAGGAAATATACCAAGAAGAATATGTTGACTCAAGGTGTTTCATGGTGTGTGGAGGAGTATCTCAAATCATGGTATCCCCTATAGGTGGATGGCTGCTGCCATAAGGGCGCAATTGAAATTTCTGATGTCTCATCCGGAAAAGATCACGGTGCGACTCTCCAATTTTCATGGTGGTCAGTGACGGTATCGAAGGTTCCAAAACTGACCCTGAGCGGGGTTGTGGGTAGTATGGACATGTGGGCGCAAGCCTGTATACTGTTTCTCATAAAATTCGCTACATGCAGAAGAGGTTGCACGTAATATTGCACTGTGCGACACAGGTGCGCGGAGTAGTGGGCATCGTAGCACTGTTGCGCACAATAGGGAAGGTTATCATGCAATAGGGAAGTATTTGCATGAAATAAGGAAGTATTTCATGCAATAGGGTAGGTGTGAGCACAATATAGGAGCTATGCGCGCAATAGGGGGCCAAGCATGCAATAGGGAAGGAATTGCGGGCAATAGGGTAAGAGTGTGCGCAATTGGACAAGAGCAACACTGGTGCATGACAAATTGGGCACCCTGGCACTGTTGCATGAAAAAATTATAATTTGTGTGAAAAATTGGGAATGTTTTTCCATTTACACACAAAATTGATGTTTTTCGTAGAAGATGGGGGGTTTTACGCGCAGGAGTTGAAAATGCGGACTTACAAGAATTAGAGTGGAAACCAACCTCTAGGTCCCCCCTTTGGAGAAGGGGGATGCACTTGTATTTATTGGACAAACCTAGGGAGGTAGTGCGTGTAAAATTCCACGTGTGCAAGTTTTTTTCCATGCATGGCGGTGCGTGTGAAATTCCACATGCAGAAGTGGTTTTCTGCGCAAGGCGGTGCACGTAAAATTCTGCACATGCATGGGGTTTTCCACGCAAGGCGGTGTACTTAAAATTCTATGCACGCAAGTGTTTCTCTGTGCAACTGACAATGGGCATGCAGGCAATGGGGAATTTGATGTCTCATTTGGTGTGGAATGGGGTTTCCCACAGGGTTGTGTGGAAAATTAATTTATTGCGCACAATATCCAGTTCTTGCGCGCAATATCTTATTCTTGTGCACAATATTTCTTTTTTTGCGCAAGATTTCATTTTTTCATGCATGATTCCATTTTTTCATGAAAGATTCCATATTTTTCATGAAACTCCACACATTTCCCCAAAATTGCCCTAGATGGTCATTTCTAGCAGCCTGACTTCAGACACCCATAACTTCTGATCTGTAACTCTGTTTGGGCTCCACGACTAGTCAAATCGAAGCTTGCGAAATGAACTATGCTTCGAGATCATATATGGAAGAATTAATTGAATTAAATGGATACGTTTTCTGGTTCCAATAATTATATAACATGAAATAACTAGAATAAATACTCACAGTTTTCATAAGGGGTAAATATTTCTCGTAGGATAGGTGAACCATTAAATTATGGTCATAAGGTATGACTATAAACATTAAATCCTCTAATAAAGAAAAAATATCCCAATATATATCATGTTATTACATAGGGGAGAGGAATTTTTAATTTGGGTAACAAGTAATAGACTCTTCCATGTAGTTTGTTTTATATGTGATTGGCCACTCCAAATGAATTTATGATGTATGGGATAAACTATATTCAAGGATGTTTAAACTAATGTAACAAGAACAGTTTATATGTAATTTAAATTCCTACAACTAATATTATATTTCATGTAGTTTAATATCATATAAAAAGGATATTTTCCATGTAGTTTAAATTTATATGATGTGGACTTGGGGTTGTTTTATCTAAGTGTTGGTCCATCAGGAGATATGATTTCACTGATATGTCCCAAACACAAAGGAAGATTTTTTGAAAATGGGAGAATTTTTTCATAGCACAGGTTAATCAATAATTAATCAAACATTGGATATTATTTTATAAATATCGCTTATATTTATGGAATTTAGGTATCATGGAATTAACCACTCCATATAGTTTATGTTTTTACGAGATAGACCACACATTATGTTATTTAACATTAAGAGACCATGACTAGAGGTTATATAGTTTATACAAGTGAAATGAAACTTTTTTATGTAGTTTTACATCATGGGATAAAATCCATGTTATGTGTATTTTAAATTCATATATAATATAAATTTTAACCCAATGTGATGTTATAAAATGCACTTCTTGAGATACCTTGCATTGGCGATAAGAGTGATGTTCCATTCATCCATTATAACTAGAGAAAAAGATTCATTATAGTAGAACCTATGTATAGAACATGGTTTATTCTATTTTTATCCATCATTGGAGGTTTCATATCATATATTATGGGAGATATTATAGCTAATACAAGTTATTCTTATATGAAAAAGAATATTTGATACTTATTATTCAATTCACATGTGACTCAATTTTCATGGAACTGTAGGTTATGAAACCCATGTGACCATTTATAATCATTTCTCTCCACTATTTTTGGGTAGATCTAAGACAACTCATATTCGGATAAATAATTAAAAATGAAAATATAAATTGAATGATTTTGAACCTTAATCGGTAATATTTCCTCTATACCATATACTAATGAATATAGAGTTTATTGTGCGATAGTTTAGGATGTGGTTTTATAAGTAATAGAGAAAATATGATATATTTTTTTCAATGATTTGTTGTATTTTTTGAGAAACACTTGAATTATATTTGCTAAATTTTTAATGATGTTATTTATCTATTCATTTCCTATTATAGTATTTTAGGATGAATGGTTAAACAATATATGGGGTAAAATCCAAGACTATAATCAGGGATTGGTATTATACTTCATCAAACATATCCCCACAGTTTACTCAAAATTGTGGGGATATGTCTTCAATAAAAACCTTCATGCACAATTTTCACAAACCATGGGTAAACATATCCACACATTTTGAGAAAACCATGGGTATAGGCTTGGGATAAAAACATATATCCATGATTATGTCAAAATGTGGGTATGTATATCACCCCTAAAGGTGAGATTTTTTTTTCGGGGACAAATTTTTTTTGGTGGGAATACATATACCCACAGTTCTTCACTCTATAACTACAGTTGGTATAAATATATTTATGTAAATGTATTTATATATACACAAAAGAGACGTTGGGGCTGTGGTAAGGTGTTTAGTTCATGTCAAACTGGTCGCGAGATCGAAATCTGACCAAGGATTTTTTTTTAAAACCCATACCCACAGTTTAAAACCATTGGTATAGAGTTATGACATGGTGGAAAATGTGATATGTTGCAGTGGAAGACCCATATACTGATGATTTCAAATCATGGGTATAGAGATATTGAACTGTGGGTATAGCTTAGAGCTATCCCGACACCTTAGTTTCCCATGGTTCCCAACAACTTGAGTATAACCTATACCCCCATTTTTGGGGTTTATACCCACAGTTTTGAATCGTGGGTATATGGCCATTTTCTGGGACTCACTCATAGTATAATCAATTATTCATCTACATTTTGAATAGTATGAATTATCTAGTGAAATTGGATTTAATGTACCTGATGTAGGCAAGATTTCTCTAGAGTCCCTTAATCATGTTGAGGTTTTTTAGAGGGGGATATGAAGTATATCCTTTATCATTTCTGATTAGACATAGAAATAAAGGTAACTTAACATGACCCCAAAGAATTTCCCCAATTCTCAAAAATCACATTTCAAGGGATTTATTATAAAACGTTGTTGATATATATATATATATATTTTAATTTTTTTAATTCCTATAAAGTTGGTCCCAATGTTGGAGATATTTTACCACAAGATCTTCCACATAACATTTTATAGTCTTCCCTAGAAAGGCATTGAAATTAAGGTGCCCAGAATATTGCTACCTGAATCCAAAATTCTCTACGAAAGATATGATTACATGATTTTAGTATACACATTGGGATTCCCTAAATGCAATTGCATCACCTTATTTGGGTTTAATTTAGATCTAGTTATAGCTATAGTATACATATATTATGGAAAGGGCATGGAAGCTAGTCAGTGCATTAGTTTTTCGATCATTGATTGGTATTGATAAATCATACTTTGGTAAATTCAGATTGAAATCCATAAAATCAATGTAGATTTATGTTTTTAATTTAATTTCCTTGTCATACATGATACTAGTCATGAATTTTATGTATTAGACCTCTCAGATGATGTTTTCATTGATGATATTGTAAACTACAACTTCTTCAATGGTAGCATGGGTCAAATGTAATCTCTTAGATTCCTTCTTATAACCGTAGTGGTCATTTAGTATACATGAATGATGGGTAACCAAATCGGGATCTATACCAAGAATTTATATATAGTTTTAGATGACTATATCTTAGCTTAATTTAATAAATAATATTTACTTTTCTTATCATTTCATATTCATGGTGGAACTAATCATTATAGTATATGGATCATCCTCTATACCTAAAATATTTTTTGAGTTCATCTTGTGTAGAAGAGGAACATTAATAGAATACTAGAGGATAATATTTGATATCTTTCTCTTATTTTTCCTCACTATCATATGTAGAATAATATTAATGGGTATATTGGAATCTGATAGATGATGATGAGGAAATGGTATATACATAAGAATGTTTTTCTTACTTTGAATTTATTTTCATATATGATGCAACTAATAACATCTGTATATGATTTAATGTACCTAAAACCCATTTGTATTCTTCTTCTACGATTTATTTACAGTATTTAAAATATCATATGAATGAATATTAGTTAGACCCATAATGTGGTAATGATTCTTTGGGGGAAGGGTTATATTTATAGAATGTGTGATGTTCATTTCATTTCTTGGTGGAGGTTTCTCCATGGGAAAATTATCCAAAAAAACATATGAAATCAAGGTGACTAAATGTTTTGGTTTATTATCTAATGTTAATAAAATTAATCAATGAGAACCTAGATTATTAATTTTATCACAATTCAGTTGATATTAATAAAAAATCCATCATTGATTTTTTTTTCACAGATTGGAAGGCCTAACATTCGAGTAATTATGGATTCTTATATGGACGAAATTATCTACCCCCACTTTATTCCCTTCCTTGTATATAACCATATGTAAATATTGTTATTATAAATTATTAAATGGGGAATTATGACCATATAGAACTTTGATATTTCGATTACCATAGTATTTAAGTAATTAATGGTATGCTGAGGGAACTACCCCATTCATATAGAACCAAGGCCTCCCCTATGGAGTATTGAAGTATGTATCAAAGTCAACAAATAAAAAAACCGACTTGGAAATGATATCACTAAATTTTGTCAAGATATTGATATATCCAAGGATATATTTCTAAATTTTATCAGATCCATTGATAGTCAGGTTGGGGGATTCAATTCAGATTAATTATTACACAACCAGTGATGGATTTAGATTTAGATGATGTTGATCCTTGAACCACAATCAATAAAATACCTATAAATATTGATATTGTCAGTTTTTTTAGATATATAAAAGGGTATGATGATCCCATGTATTTAAGCTTCCTAGCCCTATTCCATGTTGGAATTGAATGTGTGAAATTAAATAGACCATATCTTAGTATGATACAGATCATCTATAAAAACATCATCTTCAAACACTTCAGGGGTTTAAAGGTCTTAAAAAAGAGGTTATCTATGTTATATTGGGAGGGGAAGAGCATCCCAAATTGTAATATTATCTTAAAATAGGTTTCTATTCTTCTTATTCAAAATATATTCCCTTTATTTTAGCTTATAGTAGGACTATAACTCTACTATCAATTCCCTCCCCTTGGTAAAATTGGGTGTTATTTTTTGGTTCTTGGGTTGCAATGAACTGTAATCCCTATACTTCAATTTTTATTGTAGAAACACATGTATAATTATTAGTCTTACAATTTAATAACTTCTATGTGAGAATTAGAATAATTAAGATCAAATTGATTCTTCTATTATGGTCAATATATTTACCTCAATTGAGTTTTTTGACATATATAGCCTCAACAAATATAGTGATTGCGCATTAGGATCTATTCTAACCTCATATTCATAGATCTAATTAGATACTAAGACCAATTACTATATTTTTTATAGGTAATTCATGATCATATGTGTCTTTATTATCAATGAATTTTTTAATGGCCCAAAATTCCATTGATTTTTTAAAATTAAATGAGATTTTTATGAGACCAGGTTCTGAGACGACACATAATTTTGAGACCTAGAGTGGTCAGAATAGATTTTCGATCTTTGTAATTTTTATAAATTAAATGTGGGAGTGGGTTTTTATATCTTTTTAATTGATAATTGGATCGGAAATTTGAGGTTCCCGTTGAACTCAGAATCTTGGGATTCACCTAGGAAAGGCAAAACATTGGCTGGCATGGGACAACAATGAAAGTTAGTTTTTGGTCGTAAATACAAAAATTAAGTAACTATTATTTTACATTCAAATACTTATAACCTATAATCAATAACTTAAATTAGAAATATGAGAGTACCTTTGAGCTCGTGAGGGCATGTTTCCCTTAGGTGGAGGTTAACCTCAGCCGACACAAGTTGAGGGTAAAAGTATGTTTTTGGGGTTTTTTAAGAAAATTAAAATGGAGCGACTGCGTGGTTTTGGAAACTTATAAATGGGTGCCCAGATTGAAAATCAGAGGGAACTATTGTGTCCGAAACAATGACATTACCTAAGAATAGACTTAATATCAACAGGTGTGGTTCGACCAAAAAATATATATTTTTGAACTTTTTAAGAAGAAATTAAAATAATATAAAGTTGATGTTTTATTTTATTTTTGATATTTTGAAACCATTGTAGTGAAATGACATGTTACACAATGAAACTAAATACACTGTTTCATTAAATGAAACTGCATAATGATTTTGTAACAACAACGTATCTAAAACAATGATTCATGTTTCATCTTTTAATGGCCAAGAAGATGGCATAGAATTGTTGGCATAATCATTGTTCTGCTCCAATGCTCTGGTGGGTGACGACGATGAATGACAACCCCCCTTTGAACAGATCGTCACCAACGACGATCGACCAATGACCATAAATGGAGGATTGTAGAACAATGAATGTAGTGACACCATTCATCGCCAATGAACGATCTGACCCAGGTAGGGGTTGTTATTTAATTACATTCTCTTCCTCATTCTTAGTTTTAAATGATGAACTTCGATTAACCCATGAACAGGTTGACCAACAGTTTGATCGTTCTTGCAAGATGGAGATTTCTATTAGGATTATCTTTGGGGAGTAAATCATTTCATAAAATATTTTTATTTGATTTGTCATGTTGATCCTTCTAACATGAGTATATCAAATCCGTGATGAATGATGGAGGATGTCTGTTCCTCACTTTCTTTTTTTGCTTTTCTATCCCCATTGATGCATGTTCTTCGTGTTCTTCAGCATTAGAAAAATGGTCGGTCATTGCACAACCATCCTGGGTGCAACGACGATGGAGGAGAAATAATGGCAGTGACGATCAAATCATGGTGTTGTGAGAAATACCTTTAGATGAGTTCTTCCTATTGAAAGAAATGACATGGGATTTTGAGCACCATGGAGTGAATAACATAACCCCACGGTTTTGTAACACTCTCCCAATCGAATAACGGACCACCGGAGCATGTCCAGTGGTCCTCATAAGAGGATGTTAGCACACAAGTGCCAGTGGCGGTGCTGGCACCTACACATGGTGGGTTCCTGGAGAATTTCATAAAGGATGAGTCAGTACCCTCCTACCATGCTAGGGAGTGTGTCCTCTATCCTTGGGGTTGGTACTCCTCGATTGGACAAGGGCATCTGTTCTCCATTTATAATCAATATAAAGTCAGTACTCCTCTACGAGGTAGGGAGATGGCCCTCTATTAGAGGATTCAATACTCCCTTGTCATTCCAGGGTGTGCGTCCCCCTTATGCAGTGCTTCGGTAGAGTTTGAACTCCCCATCCATACTAGGGAGAAGGTCCTCTAGCGTAGGTTCGGTACTCCCCTAACATACTAGTGTGCGGGTCCCTCCATTGAGAAAATAATGGTAGAGTTAGTACTCCCCTACCTTACCAGGGTGTGGGTCTTCTTATCATTGAGTGGTACTCCCATACGAGGTAGGGTGTGGGTCCTCTATTATTGGAGTAAATACTCCCTTAACATACCAAGGTGCTGGTCCCCACACATGATCTGATAGAGTCAATACTCCCCTATCATAAAAAGGCATGGGTCCTCTAGTCACTGAGTAGTAATCCCCTACCAGGTAGGGTGAGGGTCCTCAATTGGAGATAGAGATCCCGCAGTTTTCAAATAAAGTATCGAGAAGTGGGCCCATCCACATGATTAAAACGATACCTCGATAAGAGTTAGGGCTTCCTCGATGGAATGATGTGTGGGCCACACCTTACAAAAGTGACTGAGGTATCACATGTTATTCAGGGGCAACACTCCCTCAACTGAGCACATTGATGAGGATTGGGCCTCTTCACTTGATTTTACTTAGCCTTGTATGGGGCACATGACTGTGTTGACTAAACATATAGTGTCGGTCACTAGATTCAAACCTCGTAGAATGTTTTTAATGGAGAAAATTATCTCAGACTTACCATTCAGAATGGTAGGATTGTACCTGATCAAGTGAATCTCGTGGAAGGGTACCGTCAGGTATTGCCGAGCTCATGGAGTGTGATCTATTGGTTTGTGTGTTATAACTTGAGCCTTCGATGAGAATCCTGAAACTAGCTGTGTGTTAGAGACAACATGCTTTCTTAGTGGACGAGACAAGTATATGTGGATGTTCATATTATATGTACGAGCATATACCCGAGTAGGGTTGACAGTGAATTCCATTGTGGGTTTTTTATTGTGAATTACCTTTTTGGTTTTGGGGTCGCTACTACGTATTGGTTTACTCACCCCTTCACGTGATTTTCTGGCACGTTTCGTGTCTTGTATAGATGGCCAACAATTTGACAATGTTCAGGGAGGACCTGGACCTAGTGGTGTTCAGTGAGATCAGACAGATGAGGTGAAATTCAAAAGCTTCAGGCAGCTACACTTCACCTAACATTTAGGTAGGCTTCCCGGTGGACGAGATTTAGGGACTCAGATTTTTACATTTGTTCTATTTTTCTTTTGGTGTGCTTGTATACTGTCCTAGGCTACCACCCTATAATTTACTTTGTTTTGTATTGTATTTGTGTTTAACTTGGTGAATTTCATGCACGGTCTCCTTGGATATTATATTCTCGTTAATTTGGATGGGAGTTGTGTGCATGTGTACAGATACTTGGTAAATTACTCCCTTTTTTAGGGTAATGCCTTCGATTCTAGTCTCCAGGCCTTCTCCTTTGGTAGGTGGGCTTAGGGTAGATGCATCTTGTGCCCTAGGGGATGGGTCATGAAAAATTAGTATCATAGGTTGTCAATTCTACCTTAAATATAAAGATTATATATTTTTGTTTTTGGAAACAATGTTAAATGTTTTGAGTTTGGATTTCAGGTATTGGAATCCAGTGTTGGTAAGGTGGACTACATATCCATACCCAGGACTCGGGGAACCTATTTTTTGACTCGGTACATGAGAACACTTATTGCTAGGAAATAAAGGGTAAATGCATCATGTACGAATGTTTGTGATTTCTATATCCTTCTTGAGTTAGCTTTCCTGATATACTCTATAACCATGGATCATCATGATATATTTTAGTATGCCACTAGGATTATAGATAGATTGGATCCTACAACGTGATCATGATGATGATCCACCCTGAGTGGAGGCTTTAGTGCATGGCATTGAATCTGTGGCATTACCTCTGGGTGGTTCACCAGTGATTAAAACTCATATCGATCAGTAGTTTCTACTAGAACTACCAGTGGAGGATGTTTGTAGGCTTAGTTCACTACATGAGTTATAGAGGATGAGACATCCTAGTTTCCAAGGTGAGATAGATCCTTATATAGCTGAAGATTGGCTTGAGGCGGTAAAACAACTCTTCCGCCTAGTTAGGACACCTCTCGACTAGATGGTAGTACTATGTGAAATACTTCTATAGGGATCAGTAGGATGATGGTGGAGCATGGTGATCCAGACACATGATGAGGCGACCCTCACCTAGATAGACTTTGAGAGCCTCTTCAGGGATGATTTCATTCCAGTGAATTTACACTTTGTGTGTATATAGGAGCTACTGCACCTATGGCAGGGAAGAATGAAGGCTGCAATGTACTTGGTGAGATTCAAGGATATTTCTTGCTACTCTACAGATATGGTGGGGGAACCTTAATTCAGGGTCCAAACAATATATCAGGGGATACTCTTAGATATCAGGGCATCGGTGATACCCATAAGCATTTTTATGTATGTTAGGGTGTTGGAGAAATCCATCGAATTTGAGAGCTACCTGTAAGAGGAGCAGATGGATATGACATACAACCGAGGTCCTGAGGTAGAGGAATTTGCTGGAGCTAGAAGATGATAGGTGAAAAGATAATGATGTATAAGGAAAAACCATACACGAACAGATACACATAGTTATGTGGCATTGGAGTATCACCAAGGAGCAAACTAGTCACAGAAGAGGTGTTGTTATGCTTACAACTGCTGAGGGAAGCTTGTTAGGGATTGTCTGACCTGCCATGCCACTGAGAGGGAGTTAGCAGACGATCCTCCTTGGTAAAGATGGGTTATGGACCAAGGAGTTGCTAAATATGGAAGGCAAGGTAGAGGATCTGGACGAGTAAAAAGAGGTGGTAGGCAGTTTGAAGCTTTTCCACCACTACCACCTATTGGTCCATGCTAGGCTTAGGGAGCTGGAGGACGTGGGCAAGGACAGGTGCATGCAATCTTGGCTTATGACCAAGATGCTCCTGGAGAAATTAGAGGTACGGTCTGTGTCCTTTCTTTTGGATGACTTTTTAAAAAGACACAAGTGCTAGTCATCCTCCTTTTTCGATGAGTTCTATTTGAGAATTCAAGGTTTCTGTTGGATCATGGACATGACCCTCATTATTAAAAATTCCTTCTAGAGGAGACTCGTTGATCATAGAATGTCATTGATAGTGTGACCTAACTCTTAGAGGTGAGAGTTATAGTTGGGATCTCTTAGTCGTAGAGTTGAGGTCTTACAATGTCATTTTGGGAATGGACTACTATTGTTCATACCTGGATTGATTATATTTGGAAAAGTATGTGGTGTGTCCATGATGGTAAAGAAGGGTACTCCCTTATAGTGGAAGGGAGGCCCATGTAGCACATGGTGTAATCTCACTAAGAGTCATGTTTTGGATCATTTCATTTTGGTAGAGTTAGAGCACATGATATTTCTATAGTATGAAATGATTAATTACAATCCATACTCTGCTGAAACATGACTAGTGAGTGTGATAGTGTTCTAGTTTTGGCAATCTATGTGGCCATTAGAGGTTTTAGAGAGGGGGACAAGTAAGTCCCAATGTTCAGTTGTGGGAAGCCCTATTTCATCGTAAATACCCATATGTGGTTAGCATAAATTGTGAACACAAAATGATTATGGAGGATTTATCATAGTTCATCCAAGGGTGTATGTGAAGTGTGAGTTTCCGTTTGTATCTATGTTAGGATAGCATGGAGGTGAGCTGATATACCATATGACATAAAATGAATCAGAGATTGATTTTTGATTTTCCCACTTGTCACAGCTAAAAATACATGTTCCTGTTGATTCATAATGTTGACCTATTAGAAGCTGGACATGTGAGTGGTGAACATCGGTGGTTCCTTAAGGTGTGTTCTTGTAAGCAACATAGAGACCCTATATGAAATCAATTTTCTTCCCTTGAGGATATGATTTTGATTTTTAGGGAAGAAAAGAATTAAGTTGGGGAGAATGTAATGAAACATAATTCCATGGATTTTCTTTTAAAATTAAATGGGATTTTTATGAGACTAGGCTCTAAGATGGAATGTAATTTCATGACCCAAATTGCACAGAATGTATATTCAAACATTTTTTAATGTTTATTAATTAAACATACGAGCAGGTTTTTCTATCTTCTGAACAGATTCTTGGATAAAAAAAATGAGGGCACTATTGAATTCAAAATGAATGGATTCCCCAAGAAAGGGCCTAATGTTGGATGGCATGGGCCAATAGTAGATGTTAGTATTTGGACTTAAATAAAATAATTAATTACCAATTGTTTTATTTTCAAATCACCATAACCCATAAATGGTAACATAGATTGGAAATAATATAATACCATTGGGCTTGTGATGGTGTGTTTCCCTTAGGTAGAGCTTAACCTTGATCAGAACAGGTTGAGGGTGAAATTTTGTTTTTGAGTTTTTTTAAGAAAATTAAAATGTCACAGGTGAGCGGTTTTGGAAACATCTAAATGGGTTCATGGATTGAAAATATGATGGTACTATTGCGTCTAGGAAGAAAAAATTACCTATGAATGGATATAACATCAACATGAGTAGGTCGACCGAAAAATATAGTTTTCAGAAATTTCAAAAAAAAAGTTAAAATAAAATAAAGTGGATGTTTTATTTTATTTTTTATCATTTAAAACCCCTATAGTGAAACAATATGTAACATAATGATGATATATACATTGTTTCATTAAATTAAACCGTGTAATGATTTTGTAATGGAAACGTAACTGAAATGCGGATTCACTTTTCATCATTTAAGGTCTAAACAGAAGACACAAGATTGTTGGAAAAATCATGGTTCTACTCTAAAGCTCTAGGGTTGATGACAACAAAAACCAACACCCTTTTGAATAGATCTTCACCAATGATGATCGACCAACAACTGTCAATAGAGGATCGCATAACGATGAACGCATCGACACCATTCATCACCAATGAACGATCCAACCCAAGCAGGGGTTGTTATTTAATTCTGTTCTTATCCCTGTTCTGGGTTTTAAATGATTAAAAATGATCAATCCATGAATAGGATGACCTGATGATTGATCGTTCTAGTGGGAGATATTTTTCTCTTAGGATTATCGTTGGGGAGTAAATCATTTCATAAAGTAATTTTATTTGATTTTCCCCATTGATCTTTCTAATATGATCAGATCAATGCCATGGAGAATGAAAAAAAGGTTTGTTCCCCACTTTTTTTTGGTTTTATTCTCCCCATTGACATGAATTCTTTGAGTTCTTCATGGCTCGATGAAGGGTTGGTCGTTTCACAACCGTTCTTGGTGAAACGACATTGGAGGTGTGATGGCAACAGTGACAATCAGATCGAAGAGGTGCGGGAAATACCGCCAGAAAAGTGCTTCCCAACAGAAGAAATGAAAATAGTATTTTGAGCCCTAGTAAGTAAATTACACGAACCAAGGGTTCCATAACACCCTCTAGATCATTTAACGGACCACCAGACCGCATTCATTGGTCTGCGGAAGAGGATGTCGGTGGGAACACACGATGAGTTCTCAAAGAAGTTTTTAAAGGAATAGTCAGTACTCCTCTATTGTGCCAGGGAGTGGGTCCTATATCCTTGGACATGGTACTCCCCTATTGTACTAGGGAGATGGTCCTCTATATCTAATTCATATAAAGTCGGTACTCCCCTACCGGGTAGGGAGCGTGTCCTATATTGTAGGAGTTAGTATTCCCATTCCATTCTAGGGTGCGGGTACCCCCATAGCAGGTTCTCTAGCCTGGAGTTAGTACTACCCTAATGTACTAGGGTGCGGGTACCCCCATAGCAAATAGACTGACCGAGTCCGTACCGCCTACATTACAAGGGTGCGAGTCCTCTAGTCATCGAGTGGTACTCTCCTATTGGGTAGGGTGCGAGTTCTCTATTTTGGGAGTCATTAATCCCCCAAACATTCAAGGAGTGAGTCCTACACCTATGAAATGATAGAGTTGGCACTCCCCTATCTTACCAAGGTGTGGTTCCTCTAGTCACTGAGCAGTACTCCCCTGCCGAGTAGGGTGTAGGTCCTCGATTGGAGATGGAGCTCCCTTGGCCGTCAGAAACAATAGTGAGGAGTGGGAACATCCACTTATTGAAAACGATACCTAAATATAAGTGAGTTCTCCCTCAATGGACTGAGGTGTGGGCCAATCCATACAAGATAAACTGAGGTATCCCTAGATAGTATATAGTAGTGATCCCTCTAATGAGAATAGTGATGAGGGGTGGGCCTCTTCACTTGGGTTTCCTTAGTCTTGGATGGGGCACATGATTGTGAAAACTAAACCTCTGGTGATGGGCACTAGGGTTAGACCTTGAAGGATGTTTCCAAAGGAGGAAGTTCTCTTGGATGTACCATTCAGAATGGTAGGATTGTACCCAAAAGAGTCCATCTATCAGATGGGTTCCATTAGGGATAGTTGAGCTTGTGGAGTGTGATATCCTAGTTTGTGTGTTATGATTTGAGCCTTTAATGAGAATCCTGAAATTGGTTGTGTGGTTGGGACCCCATATTTTCTTAGTGGATGAGATGAGTATATATGGATGTTCATTGTATATGTATGGAAATATACATGAGTAGATCTAAATGTGAATTCCTTTGTAGTTTTTCTCTTGTGCTTTACCTCTGTAGTTTCAGGGTCCCCAATTGAGTATTGTATAACTCAACCCTGCACGGGCTTTTCCCGCATGTGTCTTGTCTTTTGCAGATGTCCAATGCTTTGACGAAGTCCAGGGAGGACTAGGTCTTGGTGGTGTTCAGTGAGATCATACTGATGTGGTTTCCTTCTACAACATTAGTTAGCAACCCATCACCTACCCTTTTGGTAGGATTTATGGTGGATGAAATTTAGGGACTTGGAGTTTTACTTTTGCTCTATTTTTCTTTTGGTGGGCCTGTATTCTAGTCCGGGGTGCCACCCTATACTTCAATTTCCATTGTAATTTGGTTTTGTATTAATTAGGGAATTTCATGCATGGTTTCGTTGGATTTTACCTTCTATTACATTTGGGTAGATGTTGTGTGAATTTGTACAAATACATGGAAAATGACTCCCTTTTTAAAGGATAATTCAATTGCAACTAGTTTCGAGCCCCTGGAATTTGGGAGGTGGGCTAGGGGTAGTCGTGGAACATGCCCTGGGGGACGATTCATGATAGAATGGGTTTTTAGTCGATGAAATTTACTAAAACATCTTTTACACTTCATCTAACGAGAATCCCATTTGTTTTACTGGTTCCCATTTGTCTCATTTGATGGGACAGTTCCCATACTATTAGTCAAAGGTGTATGAAATCTAATAGGGCCTGATCTACCTTATGTGATGGTATGAGGTAATCATTTTGTCCCTTTTTTCATCATCCATGATTGATGTGACTCTTAGTGGGAGTTTATGATGAAGATGATGACACTAGATTCATATAGTGAATTTGAATCCCAAATGGTTGATTCAGTTGATCGATGAGCATGCTGTGGTCTCGGATGACCAATTTCATATTTATTGAATCATTGAACAACTACATATTCCTATCAAGGTATTTATTCCATTATCCTTCTCTTTTTAGAAATGTAGTGTAAATATAGACCACCCATTCCATGGGATTTCCCAATATATTTTAAGAGTCACCCATATTCTATTGTATATCCATGAAGATGAATTATTCATGGAATAGTGTCCCAAAATATGATGGAACGAGATGTCGTAATGATTTTTTTGAATGATATCATCTAGTTTCCTATTCTGTAGTAGTTTGAGAAGTTTTTTTACATTGAAGTTATAAAATTCCTTGAAACCTAATATTTTCAGAAATAATAATCTTTATTCTGCAATTATTCATATTTTAAGTTATTTTAATCCTTCATTCAATCCTAAAGAGGGAACCATTTCTTCTAATATCATTAATGGGGTGGCACCATGTGATTTTTTTGGGATTTAGAGTTTACAAATGAATCAAATATTGATTGTGTATGACTGTCAAAATCTCCACTCTAAATGATTTCATCCTATATACTGATGGGATTGACCGAGACCTTTCCATGCTTCACGTTATAAAATCGACTAATTATAGTGTGAATACAAAAAAACCCTCAGAAAACACTTGGGTTCTTAATGGAAATTAGTTGAGCCTCAAACTCATTATTGATATTCCATATACAAATCTCTAGTGGCTACTATTGCATGATAAGTATATTTTAGGAATAGGTCAGCCCATTCCACATAGTGATGAAGTATTCAATAACCTGTTAGATGGATGAAAAACCTAAGTTATTCAACATATTTTTAATTTATTGTTTCCATCAAGGGACTCTATTGAAACATAAATCACATCAATGTTTTTGCTGGATCACCCTTTCTATTGAAAATTGGGAAGGTATTATTTCTAAATATAGGTTACAAAGGAGTAAATTCCACTCATTCTAGATAGGGAATCCCTTTTGACTTAATTAATTGATATTTCATGTCAATGGATTACATTTAAGTTGTAATGAAATCAATGGAATCTATGTGTTACTCAAGAAATGTCTTATAGTTTGATTTTATAGTGGAATTAGTGGATAAAGCCAGATATGTCTAGTTTACATGGGGTTTCTATTGATAAAAATTCCATCCACTTAGGGGTTTATTGTTTAAAATAAAAGTGGTTACTATACAAGTTTAGAATATTCATGATAATCATCAGCTACAGTGTATACATAAATTGGTTTAATATCCCATGATCTATTTCTTTAGATTGAGTTTACTCTTATTAGATATGGATATTTTTCTTTTATGATATGTATTTAAAGAGTAATATTTTCCTTATCCTTAGAGTTTTACTCAGTAAAAATATTTAATCTAAGTAATTTTGTATAATGTATAAAATTATAAAACTTATTTTCATATTAAAAAATAATATATTTGGTGGAGAGAGGCTTGGTTACATTATGTGGTTGTTGGTATATATCCAAGGACTTCCATTAATCATTGTTCAAATCACACATACTAATTGATAATTGAATATTTTGATGAGCTCCCTGATTGTGATTTTGTTTATGATGTTTTGTATGGTGACCTCATTCATATATGAATTTATTATTCTACATACTAAGAGAATATCTAACATATTTTAATAAATTCATTTCTAATTAAAGGATATATATCATGATGTTTGAGAAATTAATAGGGAAATTATTGTGAAGTAAATCACAATATATAGAATAATAAATTACTTGGAGTATAATGGGGGTAGTAATTCCATCAACCATATGGGATGGGACTGATATGGTTTTCTAATTAGTATATCCTAGTGATTTTGTGGCTTTAATGATCCTAAGGGTTGCGGTAATGGTAAAAATTCACTGAGCCCCATGGGATGTGGTCACTCATATAACATATACGAGGTAGATACAATCATATAATTCTTGGAATTTTGAGCCTCTATTTAGGAACTATAATGATTAAAACATTTTTCAATGAATGATCCATTTTACATTGAGTGACACTCTATGGTTGCAGACTCTGTTTTCCTTTAACAGGAAGAATATCATGGATTCTTTAAGAAATATTTTTAATGTATTTATCTATTTGAGTTCACTTTTTATTGAATTTATTAATGGTGGTGATTTATTAGATATATCATCATGTATTTGTTGAATTATGACTTGATGATTATCCAAAATTGATTATGTTGTAAATTTCTTTACTAAAAAACTATGTTGAAATGTATATAGGGTGAAATGTAGAGATAAACATTTTCTACAACTACATATATACACATGGGGGGGGGGGTTGTGATTATTCAAAAAATAATTCACCTTACTTTTAATACAAAAACAATGAAGATACCCATATTTTCCCCTAACTATGTGATCCATGCATCTTAAAAGTTTTCTAGACCGACTTCTAAGAAGATATCATTTATCACCTCATCATGTTTATTATACCCACTATAAAGTTTTTATACGGAATTACTTTCACATTGAGTCAATAAAAATATTCAATTATTTGGGGGTAAATATTTATTTTTCAACTAAATTATAATTTTTTAGTGTAGATCAATGATAGGGTAGATCATGACCAATATTTTTATTTAAAAAATTCAATTCACATTAACATGAAATTTTGATCATCCTTTATAAGGGGTTATTGAAATCGATCTAACCATAATGGTATCTTGTATACTACTTTGTTTAAAGTAGTATGATCATTTATGACTATCACCTCAAACTATATTTCAAATAGGATGATACTTCACTTGTTATTTCTGAGCTATTTAGTTTATTTGGACTCATTTTCTCTAGAGGTTCCATTTATTTGGGAACCCTTAGTGTGGTTTAAACACGGGTGGATCTTCATGCTAAGAATAGATATAATTATTGGGGGGGGGGGGTACCTTCATAGTCATCTCTATATGGAGGGAAACTGGGGATGTTGTCAATGATTCTATGGGAAGGACCTATGAAGTTACCAACTATTAGTGGTTTGGAAATGGGAGGACCTTATTATCTATTGATATTACTACTATATAAAGGACCCTTATAGATTGAACCATGGGGATGAACTCTATAGTAAATATTTCTATTGTCAAAAGGAGAACCTCCATAGTGGGAATAATAGGGAGGTCATCTAATGTTGTTAATGAAGACACTATAGGGAAGTCTTCCACCAAAAGAGCTACCATCTATTACAGATGACGAGCAAGTAGATTTATGAGCCACTATCAGAAGATGATGAAGGAGATAAAGGTTTGATATGTTGATTGGGGTATAGATATAATCATTTTGATATATTATTTCATGTCTATTGAGTGACCACTATCTAGATATCCTCTATCTGGTGAGTAGTGTTGGGACCAAAATCATGAGTGTGTTATCACAATGTGAGAAGGGACCATTATGCCTAGTAATCCAACAAGATAAATCATTCCTTTTTTTGGAAGATTATAGTGTTATTCCTGGATATGTGTTAGAATATAGGACTACCATATTGATCTCACTAAGTGATTCCAATGTGCTTCATCTAATAAAGCAATAATATTGTAATAATGCACAATTACTCATTAAATATTCCAAATGGGTTTCTGAGAAAGAAAATGTGCATGAATATACATCATAATCAGGATTTTTTCTATGGGAGATTTTAGTTATTTTCAAAATATTTCAATGACATTTCTAGGTTGGTATTTGGATATGATTATTTTCCTTTCTTACTGTTTGAATATTACATCAATATTCCTTAATCTGAAAGGGAGTGTGGATATAAGCCTTATTTTTGGTATAAAATAATATATGCCACAAAATCTCCCAGAATGGGTATAGTTACCCACCATTTTAATACATTACTTTTAACATAATTACTTAAATAAATATTACATTAACAACTTCATGGGTCTTTGGGGTCTGTTACCATTGAAAATAGGTACATAATAATGAATTAAACAAGGAAAATGTAATCATAAACATTATTTAATCATTTTGAAAGACTCTTTTTTCAATTCATCACAGGACACCACACTATAAGACATTTAATTGGGACATTCGTCAATAGAAAAGGATAAGAATAATGACGAGTAAGGGATAAATAAATAAAATAGAACATGAGTGATCATCATGCATAAAAAACAAGACATAATAAGAGATAATAATATGAAGTACATGATACTATTATGGAAATGTGGATACAACATAAAAATGAGACATTAGTGGTCACCCCAAGACAAAGGAATTCAACAATATTTATTTATTTTTAAGATAACCCCCTTTCTAATGGGTTGAGTGGGAACCCTTACATGACCCGATGGTCTATAGGCAAAAGTCCTAGTATATTACCTAGAGGGCCAAATACCCGACCACACATGGAACTTCCCCACCCAAGCATCTTCTTCTTTGATCACACATATCTCCAACCTGTCCTGGCTAATCAATTAGAATACACCAATGAGGAGATTCATCATTCCTAGTACTGATGGTAGTTTCCATACCCTCTCTTCATTCCCAATCTGTCATTCCCTTTTGTAGTGGATTCTTGTACTTTTATTCCACTACTGAGTCCATCTCCTATGTGGTATGTCCTTGAACACATTGTAGCCTAAAGTCTCTATGGCCTGAATTCACAATGGAGAAAAGGCCTTTGTTGGCCCAATGTATATGTGGCATGAAGGATAAAATTAGTAGAAAATATGGAAAAATTAGGTAAATAGTTCTTCTATTATAATAATGGGTACATTACTACTATAATAACTACTATAATTCATCTACAGTAACCAAGACATTCCACCCCTTCCTAGATTTGATCTTGGGTCTTTCAGAGTCTATGCAGGAGCCTTGACAACTTAGGTACTCGCTTGTTGGCTAAAAATGAGGCATTGTTAAGCATATCACCAATTGTTATTACCAAGATATATTAAAACTTAATTGCCAATATTGTTCACTAAGGTATTATAAAAAATTTCATATCAAGGAATTAATTATTTAATCAATTAATTGAACCACTATTTTGGCACACACATCACATGTTTTAATTCTATTGATATATAATGGCTATAATAAATCATTTCATGAATAACCTATAGATAATAAAGAATAGTTTTTAGATAAAATCATTTAGAAAATAAGGGATTAAAAGATTGAAAATATCATAATTTTTGTTCTATGATAAGGGATTGTGGGGTTTAAACATATATATACCTAAAAAATAAATCTTTTTTAAATATAGTTGAATAACCATTGAATGTGAGGAGGTTTAATTATTCAAAAAATAAGAATTTTTCTTGTTAAAGAGAGAAATTCATGAAAGGAACTCCAAAACATGATGAGCATACAACATGGACTAAGGAAAAGGAATAATGAGAGTGAATGGAGGTATTTTATTGATAAAATAGTATATTTGACTAATGTGATTATAAAAAGTGTATGAATAAAAATTAATACAACATCTAAAATACATATCAAAAAAGAGGCACATAAATGGAAAATACAAATATTAGAGTTCCCTTACCATGGGAATTTACTTCATAATGTTTGAAGAGGGAAATCATAGGAATTTTTGAGAATAATTGGAGGGGCTTTAGAGAGGAGAAATGAGAATAATTTCATGCTTAATTTATTTTCAGCGGAATGGAATGAGGTGATGGGTGGGTACTTATTGTAAAATTGGATGGATTATTTAATAATTTATAAATATTGTTCTCAGAATTGTTGGTTGTGGATAATGAAAAATAATTCAGCTGCCCATGTTTTTGGCTCATATTTTTAGATATTTAATCCATTTTTTATAATATTTTAATTTATTAGAACCAAAATCCATTTCCAAATTTTATTTTTTCCATAGAAAATTAATTTTTCCTACAAAATATAGTTTTCAAAATCAAAATTTTCATTTCATCCATTGGAAATTCATTTATAGGTTTGTAAATTTATTTAATTACATTATAAAAATATAATTTATAAAATAAAATTTTTATAAACATGGATTCTGTTTTATAAATTAGTACATCAATATTACATATTTATGAAGGATAAAAACATTCTAAAAGCACCAAAAATGTATTTCTACTATTTACTAAATAAATAATATTTTTGGAAAATTATTAAAATGTCATATTATTCTAATTTAGAAATTTTGATTTCATATATAATTTATATTTTATTAAAAAAACTTCCAGAATATGAGAATTTTAAATTTTAAATAAAAAATCCTTATTTATTATAAAATAATTGTTTTTATGATATAAAAAACTTTCAGACATATATTAAAATTTCATAGGAAATTATAATATTATTTTACCATTTTAATTTAACTAATTATTTTTTTTAATAGTATTTTATGAAATTATGTTTTACTTAGAATAACTAAATTTATAATCAAAGTATATTTTTTTTCTAAAAATATTATTATGATTTATCTTCATCCAAAAATATTTTTATCATATTCAACTTATATTCATGTGTATTTTTTAAAATAAAATAATAATGTAAATTGAATTTCAAAAATATATATTGCATTTATAAAATGAAATCACACTTTTACGAAACTATGGACAAGCTACATATCCCATTATTAAACCAGCATATTTTCTAAGGGTAATGTCTATTATGATGGTTGTTTTATGCAGTTGATTATAAAATATTTACTTAGTGGTGATATACACTAACTTGAACTTATCCTATAATATATTTAATTCAAGCCTCACATGATGAATCTATTCTTAGGAATGGTCAAGGGTGGAACCAAATGACGTGACCTCCCACCTATGTTATGAAAATGGGATTCAAAAGGCAGGATCCTACTGGTCAATGCTACCATTTCTCCCTTAAAAATCAATTATCATTGGTCATTACCCTTTATAAACACTAAATATAATTTTAAAATTATTACTAATGGTTATACAACATAATAATTATATTGACCGATTGTCACATTATAGTAATGTCGTGGTAATATCCTAATGGTCACATTTATTTATTATATCCTCTACCATTTCCCCCCTTCAACATCAATTATCATTGGTCATTACCCTTTATAAACACTAATTATAATTTTAAAATTATTTCCAATGGTTATACTACCTAATGATTATATCGACTGACAGTCACATAATAGTAATATAGTGGTAATATCCTAATGGTAACATTTTTTATTATATACTCTATATACAACACCAAAAATAAACAATTACTACTTTATTACCAAATGTTTTTACAATTCCTTTGATAGTGTATATTATATTCCTATTTTTCCCTTTTGATTTCTCCATATGACTTTTATAAGTCATTTTTCCTTATTCCTCAACATTTGTTCCATTCATTCAAGAATCTATATCAATTTCTCTTTATATTATATATAATTTTTCAATTCCATTCCATTTGTATCTACTATATGATTTGGGTCTCTCATATACATTCTTAATAGGGACATTTGGAAGATGTTGGGGACATTGGAATGATTTTGAGGTAGTTATACACAATATGAAACTGCTCTAAAATGCTAAAAATTATCAAATGTTCCAAAGTGCATTGTAATCCATTTAATAATCCTTTTAAACCTCATAACCATTATCTATGGTGACATTTTGAGGATTACCTGATCCACCACATGAAACTCTATGTCCTTCCTTATATTGTCACTATAACCATTTTCTAATCTATTGGTAGCCTTGATATATTTTTTTGGTCCAATTGTATCTTCACTATAGTATCTTTCAAAATTTATGCTCTTAATATTTGCCTTTATCCATATTTTTCCCAACACGATGGAGTTTAAAACCTCTTCGGATAGAGTTCGTCATAATAATCCATTTCAATGATTAATTCAAACAATTATTGTAGGGGATTTGAACAAGCTGAAGATGATGATCTGAAGTCCCTTTAATATCATGTGAGAAATCCCATAACATTTCTTCAAATGTTTAAATAGTTCTATATCATTTCCCTATAGTCTTATGATGATAGGATGTGAAAATTTTTAATTCATTTTTTGTATACTTTTTAAGGTTACTCCAGATCAGAGAAGTGAATATTGGATCACAGTCTGAAACAACATACATTGTATCATTGTAAATTGTCACCAATTCTTGAATATATATTCAAGAAATGATCATATGGAAGAAATATTATTTTATAGTGATAAAATTAATATACATTGTAAATATATAAATGATTACCTATATAGAATTATTTACAATGGATTTCTTTAGAAGTCTAGTAACAATGAGCATAGATATATTGTACGACAAACATACTAGTATGGATAGTGGGTTAAGAACTCCTTTTAGTATTTGTTTCTTATCATTCATATGTTAAAATAATATACATATTAATGTTTAATAATACATCTCCATGTTCATGTTATCAAACCAATTATGATATTGCATATCACTATACATTTTTTTCTTTTGTGGTGTATAGGGATGGATGAGCAGTAGGATTCAACCATTAGTTATTTAATGAACTATTTATTAGATGGGATACATAACCTTGTATAAAACCGCATCACTTCATCATGATAAAAATTGAAATTAGAATACTTTCTCTTTTCTATATATTCTAACTTATTTTTTAACTTATGATTGTATCGTTTTTCTTTAATGATCTTTTTCATAAATGAATGTTGGGAAATTATTTGGTACATGATTGATGATTTAACTTTTACTATGAATTAATTATCCATAATTACCAAGTATTAAATCAGTGGATATCCTTCAATCCTTATCATCAAAATAATTTTGGGATCTTTCATAGTTAATGAATCAATGAGTTTTTATTATTTTATAGGGTGATACTGGATTGAACAATCATAGACCTTAAGAATTTATAACAATTTACTTTTTCATAGGTTTAGTTATTTTTGTGCGACTTTATAATTTAATATCTAGGGATCAATTGATATATCAAAATTCTCCCCATAAGGATTGTGTCTCTATACTTTTAATGTAAAATAATTGTTGCTAACTCTCGATCATGAGTGGGACAATTTTTTTCATGAGGATTTAACAATTTCAATACAAATGAAATCACATTTTCAATTTTCATGAGTAAAAATCCATTTCCCATTAAGGACACATAATTATAAATGAAATATAATTCCCCATTAGAGTGTAAAGTTGACACATGTGGACTAAACAACCTCTTCTTTATTTCATGGAAACTTTATTTACCCTCATTTTTCTAGATAATCATAACTCCCTTTTATGTTAAATTCGTCAGTGGATTAGAGATATATAATTTTTTTCACAAATATTTTATAGTATCTTGAAAAATAGGGGAACTAAGAATATAATTAAAATTTTTAGGATATAGACACTCCACAATATTCATTTTATTTTTCAGATCTATAAAAATTATTCCCCCTATTCATTATGTTTCCCAATTATGTTACATTTTGTAACTAAAAATCCCATTTACAAAATTCAAAAAAATATTATATTTCATCAGAGTCTGTAATACGACCCTTAAATATTCCTCATTCACTTCACAACTTTTGGATTATATAATTATTTCATCAATAAATTGCCTAAAAAATTTATCAAGGTAGTCCTTCATGACACTATTAATTAAATCCATAAATATGTATGGATAATTAGTCAACCCAAAAGGAATAAAAAAATTGTAATTCTGATATATTTTCTGGAAGGTAGTATTTGGGATATATTATTTCTTCACCCTTAACTAAGGATTCCCAGACCAGAGGTTAATATTGGAGAATAATTGAGTCTAATAAAACAAGTAGAACAAATAATAAATCCATCTATGAGAATATTTTTTGTTCATTTTGATCCCATTAAGTCATTTATAATAAATTTACAAAAACATTCATACAACATTATTATTTACAATGAGAACATGTTCTCACCAAAGAGAAACACATATTCATGTAAATATCATCTATAAAAGATCTCTATGTTGCTTAACTAATTCCTCTAACTCCAGATGTGCAATTTTATATGGGGTATTGGATGTTGTCTTGGATATTGGTATTATTTTAATTGAGAACTATACCTCTATTTTTGGGGATTTACCAATAACTCTTCATAAAATATATAATTTTTTTACCAAACAATGGTTGCATATCAAATCATTATAATTTCCCTTTCTTATTTTTGTTCATCAATTGTTTTCACATGGATTATTTCATTTTATTCCAATCCGAATTTGTTCCAAAAAAATTTTATGTCCTTATATTATTTTCATTTAATACATGATTTCACTTGGTGTATAAAAAATCCATTATAAATTTTATAGAACATCTTAATATTTGTTAATGACTCCAAAAGTATCATAATGAAAATGATTTCGATATATGGGGTCCTTTCTGTAAAATAATCGGCCAATAATCCACCAAGTATTAAATAAAAATCTTGAAACATACCACAAAAAATTTTTAATGTTTATATTATAATTCCCCATGCATTAATTAATTCCATATCCATATTATTGTTGGGGTTATGTGGAAAATAATTATTTGAATTTTTTTATTTTTTCCCATTTAATGGATTCCACATCATCACAAGGATTTTCATTCTTGATATTTTTCCACAATTGATTATCTTCTCCCTCTAAGATATATACTACGAACATAACTTTACCATTTTACTAACAATAGAGTATATAAAATGTATTTTCTATACTATCTAACTGAAATTCAATGAATTGTGGATCATAATATCTATTAATGATAGGTGGTCATTGAAATTGAAGGATTCAACTTCTAGATGTTACTTCCTTGGTTAAGATAGATTATAAATATGTTTTAGGATGTCCTTAATAACCAAATATAAATGATTCATCATCATGATGGTGTTTTCAACTCAAAATACTCCCATATTGGGAAGGTCTTCATCATAATTTATATAGAATCCATTTTTAAAATCAGTCCTTCTATTTCCTACTATTTTTCTGTGAAGAAAAAAACCCATGGGAGAAATGTTTTACTATTGAAAATATTACAGTAATAATTCTAAAGAACATATTAATAATTATTTTTACAATATAAATCTTCTAGGATGATATACATCAATCTTAATAAAAAATTAACATTATCTATATATCCATAATAATGGTTCAGAAAAGAAATTTCATTATCTAAAGCACAACCCTCGGAAGTGTAAAACCACGTGTAAAGAAATAATAAACTGTCATGCACTAGGTAAAGCTTGTGTAAATACCCAATACTCCATTTTTAAGGTCATTTCTCCTAGGTAAAACTATGTTTGCACCAAATCCACTTATAGTATCCAGACATTGATTTCATTTCCTAGACACCACTCACTTTATACTTCATCAAAAAAGAAATATATATTTTTCCTATAATGTGATTTATCCTTAGGTTTTTTTCAAATGTTTTATATTATTAATTTAAAAAATATAACTCAACTTTTCCTTTGATAACAAATATGGAAAACAGAAATTTTAATACACAACTTTTATGGTAATTTACTAAAAAAAATTTACTTTAATAATATTGAAGGATCTCTTGAGGTACTGTGTCTTGGAAACTAGATGCATAATACATGAAATACATAAAGAAAACATAAAAATAATTTTTTTAATCATTTTTAAATAATTATTTGTTATTAAATCCATTGTCACCTCAAAACAAGTAATTTCCTAGGTACATAAATAATAAGAAATGGGCGAGCATAAAGCCCATTAAGGGATAAAAATGGAAATAGATCATGAATGAGGATCATGGATACAAAATGAAACCTAATGTGAGATAATAATCATAAGTACTTGATACATAACATGGAAATTAGGAAAAATAATAAAAATGAGACACTAATAATCATATAAACGTAGTGTATCACTAAAGGGTCATGAAACATAATTAGGAAGTTTATTCACCATAGTATTGTAAAGCCTTTCATCTCTCAATATTAACTCATTAAACATGAAATAGAGATCGATAATAGCGAACTGTTAATATATATTAATGCATTTGATTTTTATCAATCATAACAAATAATTTCATCAATAACCCATAGATAATAAAAACTAATTTAATATAAAATCATTTGTTAAAAAAGTGATTAATGACATGAACACTTTCATGTTTAACCCAAGAGAAAATAATGATGGTTTAATAAATGTAAATACCCAATAAAAAAATTATGTTTACATCTCGGGGAATACCCATGTATAGGAGGAGGGTTGGGTAATCTCAATAAAATGACATTTAATATAAATTATAGAAATTCAAGAAGTGAATTCAGCAACATTATGGGTATACAATGTGGATTAAGAAAAGGGAATAATTTCAGTTGGAGAAGATGTCCTAATAATAAAAAAATATTTTAGAAGCAGTGAAATCCAAATTTTTTTATGAAATGAATGTAGTTCAGTATTTAGAATACATACCATAATAGAGGTACTTTAATGGAAAATAATAAGAGGAGAGTTCAATTACCATCAAATGTATCTTCCTAAATCTTAGAGAGGGAATCCTTAGGACTTTTGAGATTCCATGAAGGGTGCTAAGAGAGGATAAACGATTTGAATTTCATGTTTATGCGATTTTTTAGTTGAGAGTAATGGGAGGATGGGTGATTATTGATAGGAAATGTAAATTAATTTTAATATTATTTTGTAGTATAGGTCTTGAAATTATAGGCTATGAAAAATGAAAAACCATTATCTTACCAAGGATTGTTTCTCATGGTTTTAGAAATTTAATTTATTTTCTAAATTATTTTAATTTATTACAACTAAAATCATCTTTGTAAGATTTATTGACCTTGGATGAAGAAATTTTCTACTAAATATAGTTATGAAAATTTTAATGTCCATTTTAGACAATATAAAGAAATATTTAGGTTTGGAAATTGATTTAAATCCCTAAAAACACATGATATTAATAAAAATAATATATTTATGGTATTGGATTCTATTTTATGAATTATTTAATCATTTTTATATATTTCTAATTTTTTAAAGCATACTTAAAACACAAAACATTATTCTTACAATTCACTAAAAAACAAATTATTTTAGAAAGTTGTTAATCATTAAAACTAAACTAATTTCATTATTTTTGTTACAAATATAAATTTTTTTAATAAAAATGATGTCTTAAATATGAGGATTTTAGATTTTAAATGAAAAATACTAATTTATTGAAAAATAATATTTTTTAGACATAGTAAATCTACTGACACTTATAAAAATTCCCAAGGACATTGTAAAATTCTATTAAAATTAAATTTTAAGTAAATATTTTTTATACGATTTTCTCATGAAATGTAATTTTTATTTAGAATTTAGAAATTTATTATTAAATGGTATATATATTTTTTTGAAAATAAAATTATTTTTTATTTTCATAAACAAATATTTATCTAATTTGTATTATTTTAATGTGTATGTTAATAAATAAAATAATAATGAAAATGGTATTTTAAGAAATAAATATTTAATTTATATAAAGGAAATTACAATTTTGGGTACTAAATTCAAGATATATAACCCATTTTTATACCAGCATATTCCTAAAGGGTAATGTGTGTGATTACGGTAGTTTCAGGGGGTGATTTAACTAACATTAACTATGTGGTGACCTCCACTGACATGAAATTCTCCCTTTTTATTATTTGTTAAAGCTTCACCTATTGAATATTTTCCTGGGTATGGTTAATGGGGACCCCTAGTGAATCTACCTCCCTCCCATTTATAGAAAAATGGTTTTATAAAACAATGATCCTACTAGTCGAATATATCTTTTCTCCCTTATCCAACAATTATTTTTAGTCATTGACCATTATAAATTTTAATTATAATGGTAAAAATATTACGAATGGTCAAAATTTCCAACAGTTATATTGACTAACAACCATATTAACCAACTCCCATGTAATATTAATGTAAAATTCATATCCTCACAATCACATTTATCATTTCATTATGTATATATATACCAACAAAAATCAACATATACGACATAATTCCCAATGTTTTTAATTTTTTTTATATAATGACTTTTATATTCTTAAATTTTATTTTTCTTTTAATAGATTCAATGGTAGGTATTATATTCTTAGTTGATTTTGTTCCTATAGAGTACACCATTGTGTTGCTGTGTTTTTTAATTTTGAATCCCTTTACTAGTTTGAGCTATATTAATTTTAATTATTACATGAAATATAATATAATTTTTGTAATTTTTTTATATGACTTTTTTTGTAAAATATAATAAAATATTCATTTTGAAAAAAAGTTCTATTATAATTCATAAAAGGAATTTTTGGTCAGTATATTTCAGAATGAATATGATTTCACTCCTAGGATTCTTCTAGAATATATTTTTAGATCATTTAGATAGAATTTGGGATATGTGACTGCTTTAGTGTTCCTATAGAAATATACTATTGATCCTTTTAGATTGGGGTAGGGATACAAAACTAATCCATGAGTGGAATTAGGATATAATGGTGAGATTAATGTTTGTGGGGTAGGATATAAGCCTAAACTGATATCATTACCTAGATATGACATGGAGTTTCTATAATGAGTGAAAGAATGTGAACATAACACTGAATTACTGGCAAGATATGTAAGTGGAGAATGGAAGGAATGGGGATATGATTTCACCCCTGATTTTCATTCATCGATGTAGTATACTAGGGAAACATTAGGTTTAGATTTATATAAACCTCCCCTGAAGTGGATATAGTGATATGTAACTAGTATTTTATTAATTTTAAAGGATATTCTAGTAGGATTGGTTGGTGGAGGTAGTAAAATGTTCATACTCATCTGTTACTTCAAGAATCTCTTATTTAGTTCCTCTGTTGTAACATGAATATAATATTATCCTTGAGTTTTTATAGTCTTATACCCTCGCTGAGAAATATTTCTTATTCATAACATAGGAAATAATGATTATGACCACCTGGGTGAACTCCTTAATATTTATTTGATATTTTGGAGTAATACAAAGCTAGAAATGATGGAGGATAATTGGATGTGTTGTAGGAAGACTATATGTAGTAGTTAAGATTCCATTTACTTCCCTTTACACTCCCCTATGCTAAGGGAGGTAAGAATTATCATGAACTAGGGGCATAGTCCCAAAGTAGTTGGAGGTGAAATCAGTTCCACCTACATCCATAAAACCCACCAATAGTGGGAGGACCAATAAGTCTTTATCACTTAGGGGATTTTATAGGATACATCCAATGTTAGGATAGATATTTTTTAATAATATTTCTGAATCAAATTCTTCATTAGATGGACATTTAGGAAATGGGTTAGTGATAATTTCCTTTTTAGTGGTGGATCCACATGATTATTCATGATTGAGATATTTTTTGTCTAGGGTTTTAGATATTTTTCAGTGTATGTTATGATTTCACCATTTTTATTTAAAGAAACCTCGATATACTTCATCAAATTCATTGAGTTATCAAAAACCACAAACATGATAAACATCTATTTATCAACATATGTAGATTATGGTTGACTGATCAATTTCATGATTAAAGGATTCATGTCATGTTCAATATTATATTCTTGACATGGTACCACTCCATGGTATTTTTGAGAAGATGAAGAAATGAATTACAATGTTTGGAAGTCCCTGGGACATTAAATGTGATGCTTTTGGATTCATAGTGGTTTATATGATTGGATTTTTGTCTCATCTGATCATATTGAGGTAAATTATATACTACCATAATAATCCCTTATTGATTTAAGTAATATTCAAGAATTATTACATGTAATAATACAATGACTGGTTTCCATCATGTTTTTAACTGATCAAAACCAATAATTTATGTGAATTTATTTATATATCATAATTTTTCCGTATTAATTTTAATTGGGGAATGTACTATGGTTTAATTCCATTTAGCATGAAACTATGGAATTTATCACCTCTTTGAGGTGGAAGCTATTTTTTAATTTGAATTTGACCCATGAAAGTTCCTTCTTATGTACACCTATGAAGGGAATAAAAAACTGGGTAGTTTTCTTCTACATACCAGGATATATCATTCCTTTCATAGTATTACCAGGGGTCTTATTTGTTTACTTTTAATTTCATGCATCATGATCAGTTGTACTATAACATCCTGGACTCTAGAAACCAAGATTTGGTAGTTATATTACATTATTGGTACAAGCACAAGAGTTACCAAAGGATAAAACGTGTATTAGTCTTGGAAGACCATATACATACATACATACATTATATATGGAAATATAAGATACAACATGAACATATTGTGATATCATGATTAAACCATCCATAATATCATAGAAATTTATGGATATTCCTCCACTAGATTTACTAGGGAATGAAAAACAGTTAAGTGTGAGCACAAAATACAAGTAAGGAGGAATATACAATGGAATATTATAGAATATAAACATGGCATAAGTGATATGGAAATGATAAATGAACAAAATTAAGCTATAATCAAACAAAACTCATGGCAATATATATTTATGAAAATTATTGAAAACATTAGTAACAATAATCCTTGATCTTATACAGATGGAATACACAATACAAGACACAAAAATTGATGTCAAGAATTTGTGATAGGAAAATTAGCATGTCTTCAAGACCACAGTCAATTCATTATCCAGTTAAGGGAATATTACCCAAAAACACAACCTATTTTTTTCTCATTAAACCTTCTGATGTATCAAGGGAAAATATAATGTTGGGCCCCACCTTCACATGTTTATGTCCAATGAATTCATCATTATAGTCATCAAGTCTGTTCATATTATCCAGAAGGAATGTATATTGAATAAAACATGGATATTTGTATAAGGTGATAAAAAAATATAAAATACTTCCACATTAAATAGAGTAATGTGGATTTCTATCAGAATACCCCTTAATAAACTTGTATGTGATGAGGTAACATCAAAGTAACCTAAAGTACCCTATTGAATGAAATATAATGGTTGGGGTATATAAAACGTGTGAGGTTATCCATGGAATATAGTAAATGGATTAAATAAATTTCAATGGTAGGAGACTAAGGAAATGGTAGAAAAAATCAATCATCATGGTTTATTAGTATCATGATAATATTACAAAACATTTCTCATAAGATTATCTTTCTCAATGTACAGTCTTAGGCCTACTCATCTTGAATTATGGTGATTACTGAGTAAATTCTCAACCGAACCTTTTCATGGCGACTACCAGTATTTTCATCTCTGCTACAACCACATCAACATTCCAGTATGAATACATGGATTTATTTTCTTGGAAATTACATATATGTTTACTTTATAAAAAATAGGATATTTTTTACATCATGTATGTAACACCCCAAGATTTCATAGTGTGTTATTTTTCAAAATAATTCAATAACTTGCACTTCATGCAAGACTGAGTTCAAGCGCACCATGACTTACTAAACAGGCCATTCAAAAGAGGTTATGAATAGTATTAACTAAATTTTAAACTTTATATAAACCTTATAATTTTAGAATCCATATTTTGAGTTTCTTAGACATAATGTAAGATTAAATTCATTTTCAGTATTTCACTTTTACAAACTTTTAATAGTGAACCCTTTTTAAATCCAATATTTTAAACATTTATATATTTAATTTGACTAAATAATTTACTTTCTAGAATGGGGACATAAAAAATTTACAATGAAGCATCCCAAGCTTCCACAGTACGTTTCCCTTTGAATAATGCAATGGCATGCACTGTAAGCAACTTCAAGATTCTAACACACCACAACCAATCAAACTAACCGTTATGAATAGTAATACATACTTTTTGAAATTTTATAAATTTTATCATTCGAAATGGAATTCTTTTTTGGATTCATGATATCGAAATTAGATTAGGGTGAAATTTTGGTACTTTTCGGATAACTTTTATATTTTGATGAATAGTGAAAATTACTAAATTTTAATTAAAAACCACTTTTTTAATCAAAATAATTAATAATGATAAATTATTAATTTTATTGGTTTTAAAGTGTATTTAGAATATATTTTTTCTATTTAATACAATTTTGGTCATTGGATGTAATTTCACATTTAAACCAGACATAAACAAGTGTCAATCTTTTGATAGTTATTATCTCTTAAAAACACGCTATTTGTTTTGACGATGGGAATTGATTTTGAAATTAATTAATGCAACTGATATGTTCTAAATTTTGTGAAATAGAAATCATTTTTTAATTAATAATATAAAATATATCATAGTACTAATTTTTAGTATTTTTATGGAAACTTTCATTTTTTGATGAATAGTGAAACCACTAAGTGGTAGTTAAAAAACCGAATTTTTCATAAAACTGAATTTTACCACTTCTGTGAGTGGAATTTCAAGAATACAAGAGACATGGTTAATATCAAAGAGTAAAATTTCGTTCAATGAGATGAAAATAAATTTTGATGAATACTAACATTTTACTTTTATTTACCACGGTTAAAAGTAAATAGGGTAATTAAGGGTTAAAATGATATTAATATTACCCTAACACATGTCCTAATTCTATTGGACCAGTGTATGTCAACCAAAAACAATATTTGGAGTAAAATATTATAATTTAGGTCCACTTGTATTAGATTATGACATTAATTATTATTTAATTCAAAGAAGAGTTAAAAGAGTTAAAATCAATGTTAATTTACTAAAACATTTGTAATATAGGGTTATACATAAGATAAATTCGATTATAAATATTCATTAGAAATATAAAATGATTTCCTACATAATGGTATTTTAGTTATAATTTTTATACATTATATATTTTAATTTATTTTTGACACAATGATGATGCAGTAATTACCTAATTAATAAAAAATTAGAATAATTGATATTATAAATACCCAAATAAATGTATTTTGAAACTTTATAGAAATAAAAATAATTTTCTAGGTTAATATGAAATGTAAGGATTTATGAAATTAATTCTTTTCGATGTAATCATTCTGTTATGAATTTTACAAAAATCAATTATTGAATAGTGTCAAAATTGACATAAATGAGTTTTTAAAACAAATATTATATTATTAATTGATATTAAATTCCAAAAAATATAAGGTTCGTCCAAGAGACTCATATCATGATAGGTGTATCATTAATGTGACAATTGGGGGTCTCTTGGATGTATATAGTAACTTTATTAACCATATAATATAAAAATACAAAGAGACATTGAAAAAGTGAAACTAATTAACTAAGAGTTAGTACTTAATGATAAGGTTAATATAATGACCCAAACCTGTCTAAATTCTATTTGTTGAGTGGTTTTAGACCCATACCCACCTTAACCTTTAAATAATCCACTTTTTATCCATTATAAACCGAATATTAATTTATTATAAAAAAATATTTTTTGCTTTTCCAATGGTGCCCCTCACCCCTCTTATAAAAGGGAACTCCCCATTCTCACTAATTAACAATTCAAAGCCCTTTGGCTCGTCCAAAACCTACCCAAATACTCTATAAACTTCCCTCACTACAACATAAAGGCCATAGATTGATCCTAAAGACAACCTATGGAGCCCTTTTGATCAAATCATAAGGAAGAACCCAAAGAAGAGGTAATGTTTTCACCACCCTTTTTCAAATTCATTTCTTCTTCAACTTCTTCTTTATTTTTTATTCAAATTCTAAAATAATTAATCCAGTATATCCTATAAACTGTAATATTTTTATTAATATGGTAATACCATATTCAGTATTCTATCCATCCTTTGAATGACATGTCACCATACGTGCGTACGTACGGTTTACCGTCTCCACGTCGTGGTGTAATTGTTTTCAATATATTATTATTTGGATGGGTATAATAATGATTTTTAATTCATGTAAATAATAAATATAACATGATAATTATTCTGTATATATTATATACAATACAATTATATATTATTTTAATATCAAAAGAATGATATTGTCGCTCGTGCGTACGTACGGACTACCGTCTCCACGGACGCGATTTGATTCATTCTCCATCGTATCCATTCAAGTATAATTCTCATTTGATGATTAATAATAGTATCTATGGACTTTATACCATTCTGGATATTATTAAGATACAACCTATCTATGAAAAACACGGATTATGTAACAAAACATATAAAAGAAAACGAGTAAGTTAACACCCGAAACAACGATAATACTAAGATATTATTAACAAATCAATATTAAAAGATCATATATGATATCACATTAATGTATATGATTCTTATATAATTTAATAAAAACTATTTCACCATTATAAAGTAGGTTAACCTACCCCCAGCCAAGGAAAAGTACATGTTAAGGGTTTATTTCACAATCTCTTTATTATCTGAGGTTTTTTATATGTAATAATCTACTGGGATCTCTTTATCATCCACATCCAAGTTTCTTGAAAGTGTATTTCAAAACATTATTACTATATTACAGAATATGGTTTAATTTCATTTATAACCTTGTTTGACTTTTTATAATATTTTTATAAAGGAATCCTTCCGTCGTTTTCCAAACAAGGTCCCTTTTAACCTTTTCGACAGAATTAAGGTAAGAATATTTTTTTAAAACTTATATGGCAGGTGCGGCTATTTTCCGTCGTTATAAAATTTTCAAAGCTTCCCGTACAAGCATATAAGGATATTTTCAATGTAAATTTTTTATTTTATAATTATGTGACTTTTAAATGATTTCAAAATGAATATTTTAAGAATTTATGAATGGTACTCTTTATCAAAATATGTATTTTAAATGTTTTAAAGATTTATATCTCTAAATATTTTTAGTTAATGTCCATATTTTCAAAATGATTTTAAGGATTTATTTATGTGGAAATGAATGTTGGGAAATGATATTTCTTTTCAAAAGTTTCGAAGTGGTATGGGACACATTGATTAAAAAATCTCTTTTAAATTACTTCCTAAATAAACGTACGACTTTTAAATGATTTAAAAAAAGAGATATTTCTCTCTAATTGTTTTGATTTCATCTATGTCATCATCCTTTATTGGTTTTTAAGTTTACTTGAATTTGATTTATTATGATACAAAACTTCCATATTGTTTTGAAGTTTTTGTGATGTGTTTGAGTGTGGATGTGTTATTCTTATACCATTCATGGTTTATGGATGAAGTATTTACATTTCGTATGAAAGTTTTAATTCGAATGTTTATGTTATGTTTGAACCTTTTCATATGGGAATGTATTGGACTTAATATGTGATGGCTGGAGCCCGCTATAGATCCTCAATGCATTGGTAGGTCTCATGAGACAAGCTAGTGTCTTGGCACAAGGCTTTGGAAAAATCTTATTTGTAGTCTTGGCACGAGGCCTTGGCTATGTGGTTATGATAGTCTGGCATTATGCATTCCATTATTATGAAAGGGGTTATTGATATTGCATGTGATTATTTGATTAGTATAATATCCATGTGAATAAGTAAATGGAATTATTTCATCTTATTTTTTCCATAATATGTTGAAGTTAAAGTTTAAAAGGCTTTTGTTTTAGTTATAGATTTCCATAAATTTTTATTCTTATTTATAAAAGTTTCTTCTATATTGTTATAATTATTGGGCATTTGAGCTCACCACTTTTTCTATGTTTTATTTTTCCTAGGATGTGAAGAAGTATTTTATGAATGACCTATAGGGATAGTAATAGGGGATATGAAGACAATATATTGTTGTAGTTTTTCACTTATTGATGTAATGTAAACTTTATGAATATATCTAGTGTTTCCAAGGATACTAAACTAATCGGTCTTTCAAGACTTGATATTTCTTGTGATTATGTCAACGTTATGTAATAATGCACCGAATCTGGGTATCTAGGGTTAGGGTGTTACAGTTGGTGTCCATGAAAGTTTAGTACAAACCTTGGAAGATAGATTTAGATAAACTTTGATTAGAGCACGTAGACCTAAGATGAACTTTGAGGATTATTATAAAATAAATTCCTAGGATTTTGGTATTGTAGAGATTTTGTGAGTTTTCCGAGCAATACATCCATGTCTGGATACGAGCAGGTAGAGGCGGCTCTGGCACAGATGTACCTAGGGCTAAAACCCAAAAACACCGTTTTGAGCTAGACTCGAATGAGAATTGTTGCACGACAATGGGCCTTGCTGCACTCTTGGTTACGACACTCCCGGGGGATATGCTTAGGATAATTCTTATTTTATTTACAAACCATTATGAAAGGTTTATGAGTATATACTACCTCAAATGAGACATTTTTATGATTATGGATTATATCCATAAACTATTTAATTTATGTTATGTGTTTACATGTTTGGGATTAGGTATTGTTATTCATAAACTAATCTAGTGTATTCCATTGTTTAGAAATGGCGCCCAGTAGAAGGAGTGAGAACTCCAGCAATGCACATGATCCAAAGAGAAAGAAGGATCATATATTTCATGGTCGTAAGCCATAATTTATAAGAGAAATAGTCTCCCATTTATTATCATCATATGAAGAAATAATAACATGTGTTGATAAGATAAGTAATGATTTTATTGAGTCCTATGGCTTTGAAGGGAAGCAAGAGAAGAAAATGATGGAAGAGGGAAAGATGGATAAAGGGAAGAGGGAAATGAAGAATTTTCACATATGTGATAACTGTGGGAAGAAACACCCTGGAACATGCCTAAAAGGAATGTGAGTTTGTTATAAATGTGGAGGAAAATGGCACAAAGTACGTGATAGCAAGGGTAAAAAAATTGTTTCAAATGTACACTGCTTCATATGCAAGGAGTTTGGACACTACACGAACCTATGTCCCATTCATCACACTATGCCGCAAATGATGCTATTGGATAATAATCAAGTTATGATACTACCAATGATGAATATGAATGATTAGAGTTCTTATGTTGATTGTTTCATTTGAGTATTGTATCAACAATGTACTTGTTATAATAATTATAGAGTATATAAGGATTGTACCGCATTACTATTTCATTAAGGACATGAGATTGTGTGGAACAAAGAAAAGTTACTCAATAGTAGGTTAAATTTTTGGAAAATATATGGTTGAGAGAAAGATAAACCATAACATGGTTCTGATACCGAGGTAGTGATTTTTGAATAATACATGATTGATTTGGATAAATTATATTGGATATTCTTGACTACCTCGAAACTGATTAATGATTTGTATATTCTATCATTGTTTGGGTTTACAACATTTTTGGATTGAAGGAGTATATCTACCTCAAATGTGTTCACGTGTTTCAAAAGAATACATGATTAGGTATTGTTATTCATAAACTAATCTAGTTTATTGCCACCAATGTTCTCCGAATAGAGATCATAATTTGGTGGTGACCCTTTTATTTCTCTTTTCCTTTTTTATGACTAAATTTTATTAACCCAATTTACAAAGTTGGTTTTCCCACAAAGCTATTCTCTATATTCAACCTTTTATTTTCGAAGAACAATTTAAAATTGCGAGGACACAATTTATTGAAAGAGAGGATAATGTAACACCCCAATATTTCATAGTGTGTTATTTCTTCAATGTAATTCAATAACTAGCACTACACGCAACACTGAGTTCAAGCGCACCATGACTTACTAAACAAGCCGTTCAAAAGAGGTTATGAATAATATTAACTAAATTTTAAACTTTATATAATCCCTATAATTTTAGAATCCATATTATGAGTTTCTTAGACATAATGTAAGAACAAATTCATTTTCAGTATTTCACTTTTACAAACTTTTAATAGTGAACCCTTTTTAAATCCAATATTTTAAACTTTTATATGTTCAATTTGACTAAAAAAATTTACTTTTTAGAATGGGGACATCAAAAATTTACAATGAAACATCCTAGGATTCCATGGTATGATTCCCTTTGAATAATGCAATGGCGTGCATTGTACGCAACTTCGAGATTCTAACACACCACAACCAATCAAACTAGCCATTATGAATAGTAATACCTACTTTTTGAAATTGTATAAATTTTATCTTTCGAAATTGAATTCATTTTTGGATTCATGATTTCTAAATTAGCATAGGGTGAAATTTGGGTACTTTTTAGATAACTTTCATATTTTGATGAATAGTGTAAATTACTAAATTTTAATTAAAAACAACTTTTTTAATAGAAATAATTAATCGTGATAAATTATTAATTTGAGTGGTTTTAAAGTGTATTTAGAATATATTTTTACCATTTCATACAATGTAGGTTGTTGGATGTAATATCACATTTAAACCAGACATAAACAAGTGTCAATCTTTTGATAGTTATTATCTCTTAAAAACACGCTATTTGTTTTAACGACGAGAATTAAATTTTAAATTAATTAATGCAACTGATATTTTATAAATTTGGGAAAATAGACATCATTTTTGAATTCATAATATCAAATATATATTAGGCATAATATTTGGTATATTTGTGGAAACTTTCATTTTTTTGATGAATAGTGAAACCACTAAGTGGTAGTTAAAAAACCGAATTTTTCATAAAATTGAATTTTACCGATTTGGTGAGTGGAATTTCAAAAATTTGAGACACATGGTTAATATCATGGAGTAAAATGTGGTTCAATGAGATGAAAATAATTTTTGGTGAATAGTAACTTTTTTACATTTATTTACCATGGTTAAAAGTATATAGGGTAACTAAGGGTAAAAATGATATTAATATTACCCTAACACAAGTCCTAATTCTATTGAACAAGTGTATCTCGACCAAACACAATCTTAGGAGTAAAATATTATCATTCAGGTCCACTTGTATTAGATTAGGACATTAATTATTATTTAATTCAAAGAAGAGTTAAAAGAAGTAAAATCACAGTTTATTTACTAAAACATTTGTAATATTGGGTTATAAATAAGATAAATTCGATTGTAAATATTCCTTATAAAGATAAATATATTTCCTACATAATGGTATTTTATTTATAATTTTTAGACTTTAAATAATTTAATTTATGTATGACACAATGGTGATGCAGTAATTACCTAATTAATGAAAAATTAAAATAATTGATATTATAAATACCTAAATAAATGTAATTTGAAACTTTTTATAAATAACAATAATTTTCTAGGTTAATAAAACATGTTAGGATTGATTTAATTAACTTTTTGAGATGTAATCATTCTGTTATGAGTTTTATAAAAATAAATTATTGAATAGTGTCAACATTGACATAAAAGAGTGTTTTAAAAAAATATTATATTATTAATTGATATTAAATTCAAAAAAATCTACGGTTCGGCCAAGAGACTTATATCATGATAGGTGTATCTTTAATGGACCACTTGGGGGTTTATTGGATATATATAGTATGTTTATTAACCATATAATATAAAAATAAAAAGAGACATTGTAAATGTGAAACTAATTAACTAAGAGTTAATACTTAAAGATAAGGTTAATATAAAGAACCAAAGCTGTCTAAATTATATTGGTTGAGTTGTTTTCGACCCATAACCAGCTTAACCTTTAAATAATCAACTTTTGGGCCATTATAAACCTAATATGAATTTATTATAAAATAATATGTTTATCTATTCCAAAGGTGCCACTCACCCCTCTTATAAATGGGCACTCCACCTTCTCAATAATTCACACATTAATAGCCCTTTGGCTCGGCCATAACCTGCCAAAATACTCTATAAACTTCCATCAATACATCCTAGAGGCCTTAGTTTGATCAGAAAGCCAACATATAAAGCCCCTTTGATCAAATCAAAAGGAAGAACCAGAAGAAGAGGTAATGTTTTCACCACCCTTTTTCAAATTCATTTCTTCTTCAACTTCTTCTTCATTTGTTATTCCCATTATAAAATAATGAATCCAGTATATACTATATATTTTAATATTATTATAAAAATGGTACAACCATATTCAGTATTCTATCCATCCTTTGAATGACATGTCACCATACATGCGTACGTACGGCTTACTGTCTCCAAGTCGTGGTGTAATTGTTATTCAATATATTATTATTTTTATGGGTATAATATTGATTTGTAATCCATGTAGATAATAAATATAACATGATCATGATTATTTATATATGATATAACATCAAATTATATATTATTTTAATATCAAAAGAATGATATTGTCGGTCGTGCGTACGTACAGACTACAGTCTCCACGAACACGATGAGATTCATTCTCCATGGTATCCATTCAAGTCTAATTCTCATTTGATGATAAATAATAGTATCTAAGGACTTGATATAATTCTGGATATGATTAATATACAATCTATCCATGAAAAACACAGCTTACGTAACAAAACTTATAAAAGAAAATGAGTAAGTTAACACCCGAAACAACGTTAATACTGAGATATTATTAACAAATCAATATTAAAAGATCATATATGATATCATATTAACATATATTATTCTTGTATATTTTAATAACAATCATTTCACAAATATAAAGGAGGTTAACCTACCCCCATCCAAGGAAAAGTTCATGGTAAGGGATTATTTCACAATCTCTTCATTATCCGAGGTTGTTTATATGTAATAATCTATTGGGATCTCTCTATCATCCACATCCAAGTTTTTTGAAAGTGTATTTCAAAACAATCTTACTATTTTACAGAATATGGGTTAAAGACACGTATACCCTTGTTTTACTTTCTATATGATGTTTATAAAGGAATCTTTCCGTCGTTTTCCAAACAAGGTCCTTTTTAACCTTTTCGACAAAATTAAGGTAAGAATGTTTTTTAACTTATACGGCGTGTGCATCTATCTTCCGCCATTATAAAATATTCAAAGCTTAGATTAAAAGATTATAAAGATATTTTCAATGTAAATATTTTATTTTATAATTAGGTGACTTTTAAATGATTTCAAAATGAATATTTTAAGAATTTCTGAAAGGTACTCTTTATCAAAATCAGAATTTTAAATGTTTTAAAGATTTATCTTTCTAAATATTTTTAGTTAATGTCCATGTTTTAAAAATGATTTTAAGGATTTATTTATGTAGACATGAATGTTTTGAAATGATATTTCTTTTCAAAAGTTTCGATGTGGTATGGGAAACTTTGATTCAAAAATCTCTTTTATATTACTTCCTTAATAAATGTGTGACTTTTAAATGATTTCAAAAAAAGAGATATTTCTCTCAAATAGTTTTGATTTCATCTATATCAACATCCTTTGATGGATTTTAAGTTTATTTAAAGTTGATTTATTATGATACCAAACTTCCATATTGTTTTTATGTTTTTTTTGTTGTGTTTGACTGTGGATGCGTTATTCTTATACCATTCGTGGTTTATGGATGAAGTATTTACATTTCTTATGCTAGTTTTAAAGTGAATGTTTATGTTATGTTTGAACCTTTTCATATGGGAATGCATTGGGCTTAATATGTGACTGGTGGAGCCCGCTATATCTCCTCGATTCATCGGTAGGTCTCATGAGACAAACTAGTGTCTTGGCATAAGGCCTTGGAAAAATCTTATTTGTAGTCTGGGAACGAGGACTTGGCTATGTGGTTATAATAGTCTGGCATTATGCATTCCATTATTATGAAAGGGGTTATTGATATTGCATGTTATTATTCGATTAGTATAATATCCATGGGAATAAGTAAATGGAATTATTTTATCTTATATTTTCCATACTATGTTGAAGTTCATGTTTAAAAGGCTTTTGTTTTAGTTATACATTGCCTTAAATGTTTATTCTTATTTATGAATGTTTCTGCTATATTGTTATCCTTACTAGGAATTTGAGCTCACCCCTTTTTCTATGTTTTATTTTCCCCAGGATGTGAAGAATTATTTTATGAATGACCTACAGGGATAGTATGAGGGGATTTGAAGACAATATATTGTTGTAGTTTTTCACTTATTGATGTAATGTAAACTTTATGAATATATCTAGTGTTTCCAAGGCTACTAAACATATCGGTCTTTTGAGAATTGATATTTCTTGTGATCATGCCAATGTTATTTAATAATGCACCAACTCTGGGTATCTAGGGTCGAGGCATTATAATGTAAATAGTTACTCAAAAATTAAATTAAAATGAGAGAGGGATAACAATATAGAAATATAAATCCCTTACATTTCATGAGTAACATGAAAAAATGTATTCCATGGGAATTATTGAACTACTCAAAGAAATTAGTAGTTATTATAACTTGACCCACAAAGAATAAAAATTGGGGCAAAAACCCCCACTTATGGCTTGGGTAGAAAGTCAATAATATCATCATTGAAGATAGTTCCTAAATAATATATTCAAGTACCATAAATAAAGTCATTTCACGAGATAACATCTCAAATAGGTATTATATACACCAAATAAAGGAAATTAAGTGTATAATACAAATTATGTTTTATGGAGTAGAATTTGATATGAAAAAACACATACCTTTAGTCATGAATTTCATGAACTTACATTAATCTCGTGTATTATAATATCATGAGAAATTGAAAGCAAGACTATGTTCAATAACAAACAAGATACACAACATCGAGTTTAAATAAAACACATATTATTATTTTTTAAATATGATCGTTATAACCAAGATATTAAATTTGTGGGTATTAATAATATTAAAAGAATTATGAAATAAATATAAAGTTCCTTATTAATGAAAATTTATTTTTTAATTGTTATAATATAAAAACTTATTTTTTTTGTAATGTAATTTTATTAGTTAAAAATATATTTCAATCGTAAATGGAATTTTTTTATTTTAGTGTGTGAATATTATAATTAATATATAGAAATATTATAATATCATTTTTGAAATAATCATTTAAAAATTACATAAAAGTGATTTTTTTTTTCTATTTTTGGAAAAATTGATTTTCTAGTGAATAATGAAAAATGTGGATTTTAATTGAAAACTATATATTAGTTTCATGATTTTAAAAACTTGAATATTAATTTAAAATGGTCTCAAATTAAAATTTATTATATTATATTGTATTCCTATTAATTTAATTAGACTCAATTTTATGGTTGAATTAAATATAAAACCATTTTTATAATTAAAAAAATGCATTTTCTCAAAAAGTGTTTTTTATTGCATCTTATGATTTAAAATTAATTTATTTTTTTAAACATATATATACTGAATCTTAAAAAATGGAATCCATATTTATAATCTGGAGGTCCAAATTTTTTAAATATTTCCCTTTTATTTTTTTTCCATTATGAATAGTAACCATAATGAATAATCGTCACCACCATAATGGTAAATATTTTAAATAAGGTTTTAAAAAATATGATAAGAACATTAAAATGACCCAAAAACATGACATTATAATCTTTTATGAGTGTATTTTGGCCATTACCAACCATGATTTTGAAATATGGAAAATTGGTTCAGTATTTCATTGATTTTGACATTTATAATATTCAAGTAAAATATATAGTAATTTTTTTTAATTTCATGCCTTTTAATATATATAAAATTTTTTATATGGATAAAAAAATTATATTTTGTTATAAATTATTATTTTACGTAATTTGTTTCCATTTTTATCATTGTAATTAATTTATAATTTCATGTGATGAAATAATCACCTTAAATGACTATACAAAACTAACATTGTATTTATTCAACTAATATAAAAGAATAAGATAAATAATTCTAAATTTATTAAAAGTATTATAATTTGAATTAATAATTATGTACCATAAATTCTACAGATTAATATAATGTATTTGTGAAATTATTATATTTGAATTCATTTCCTATCATGTTTTTTCAAGGAAAAAATAAATAAACAGTTTGAGAAATGACATTATTGAAATTTTATTAAATGATTTGATATTAATAAAAATACTTTATTCAACCAAGTCATTAGGATATGGATTAAAATATTATTCATCCTCTATTTATGTTTTAATTTTTTAGTTTATGGTAAATATATTGACCCATAAAAAGTTAAAAACCTTTTTATCTCGGTAATCATAAAAATGGGTTATCATTGGTTTAAAGAAATATATAAGGGAAAAACATAATATTATCTTTTACAATTTTTTGTGGATAAGAGGATTTGGACCCATCATAACCCTATATTCGAAATATATAATTTTTGATTGATTTTTCGTTGAAAATTAACTTATATCTATTGAATACTTTATGTAATTCGAAAGGTTCTTCTTACCTCACTTATTAAAGGGAACCCAATATCCTATTTTATATTCAATTAAAAAAACTTTTGGTTTAGACATTATATACCATAATCTATTTATTACATCCCGCCCCACATCCTATTGGACTTTTTATAATGAGAATTATTAAATAGGAATGCATTAGGTATAAACCCAAATAGGTTTTATATAAGAGAGGATGATAAAGAACATACATAACAAGTGAGACTCAAGGTAGGAGAATTTTTTTTGAAACCTCATATTTAAAGGCTTAAAATTATATTTTCTAAATATTTTCATTCAATGTCAATATTGTTCATATTATTTTATGAATATTTTTATATAGACTAAAATAATCATAGATTACTTTTTATATCACTGTTTTAGACACATCAAATAGTTCTAAAAAGGGATGTTTTTTCATAATGTTTGGAATTTCCATACAAAAAGAAAAATGAATGTCACATTTTTTCATATATGTTGCCAACTATGTTTCCAAAAACCATATACATTATTTAATATGTATATTTTTAAATGATTTCATATTTTATTCAAAGAAATCCAATATTTCCAATTTTTTGGGTATTTTAGTTTTGAAAATGAGTTTTTAAAAGGAAATGAAATTTATATATATGAAATTATTTTTCATATGTGATAAAAAGAGTCATTCTAGGGTTTTATAAAAAAAAATTGAAGCCAAAAAAATGTTTTTTATAATACTTGAGAAATTTTGATGAAGAGAAGGTGGGTATGGGCAAACATATACAAGCATGTGATCCAAATAAAGCTTATATGAATAGATGGGACAAGTATATATTATATGAATGAGTGATCCTAAAATAACTTATATGATGGTTGATCCCCGTTATATCCCTCCAATGAATCGGGTAATGTTCTTTGTTTGTAAGATCTCATTATTTTTTGGATATTTATGGGTCTCATTTAATGGTAAATTTTTTTTTCTAATTTTGATTAATTTTTGTTTGGGTTATTGGGTGGGGATTTTTTGGGTGAAACATGAGAGATTTGGAATGAGGATGGGTAGTACATTGTTGGCACATGGTTTTACCAAACCATGTGCCCCAACATAGTACACCATTTGAATCCAAAAATAGGGGCTTCACAAACTGGTTCATGGTTTTTCAAATGTGCACCCTCTTATGGTAGACTATGCACCCTCCCGAGAAGATGCACATAGTTATGGTTCATGGTTTAGAAAACTATTTACCCCTACCCAACAAACTATGCAAAGGTTTTTAATTAAACTTAAAATTTAATTTAAAATTATTGAAATATATTTTTAACCAAAAATTAACCCTAATTGGGAAATAAATGATTCCTCTCATTTTTTGAAGATCCTAGAAGATTTTATAAGGCCCCCGACCTTTGTTCTTTATGATTCTATGCCTTGTTTGAATATCATCAACTCTCATGGTAAGAGATCTTAATCTCATTAGGTATCATTCCCGTAAAGTGTATTTCTCTCATCCCTTCTAGGGATTTTTTACATTGTTTTAATGGATATAGATATTGGTTTGTTGGAACATGATTATTTATCTTGTATTTAGTTTCCCAATCCAGATCTCGTTCTTTGAAATTGTTCCACTTAAATTAGGGATTTATTTTGGAAAGTTCTCAACATCAATCTTGTGGTTGGTTGTATATTATTCAAATACAAAATTATTGATTTCAATTTGGTGTCGGTTATTAAAGATTTAATATTGGATGATTATAAATTTAGTTTCTTATATTGAATTAATTAATATGGTAAATTAGTTAATTTGGTAAATTAATTAATTAATGTATTTAGAAATAGGGATATTGAATTGAATTATTTAAAATAATATATTTTTGAATTAATTATTGGTATATTTTGGATGATGAATATGATTAATTAGTTACCGAATTAATAAATGGTGATTTTTGTGATAATGAAATTGATTAATGTGATTAATTAAATTTTGAATTAATTAATGGGTTTGATGTGGTTAATTAATTATGTTATTAATTAATGGTACTCATATGATTAATTAATTGTTGTATTAATTAATGGAATTGATATGATTAATTAATTTTTGAATTATTAATGTAATTGATGAAATTAATTAATTTTTGAATTAATTAATTGAATGATATGAATAGGAAAATTTCAATTCTAATTAATTAATTGGTGAATTAATTCATTGGTTGTTATTGTAAATGGGATATTGTGATAATTGGGAGATTGTGATATTGTGATGTAGATGATATACCTTTGTGGGACATGGTCTACTATAAAAAAATTACATAGTGATAATTGTTTTAAAAAATGTGTGTTGGACATGGTATGATGTGTAATGCCCCAACCCAAGTTACCTAGAGTAGGTTCATTATTAGATAAAATTGGAATGATCACAAAAGGTCAAGTCTCGAAAGACCGTTTACTCTAGTAGCCTTGGAAACACTAGATATGTTCATAAGTCTTTCATTAAATCATAAAATAAAAACTACAACAACATCTTGTATCCACACTCATATCCCCTTATACTATCCCTACAGGTCATTCATAAAATACTTATTCACATCCTGGGAAAAATAAAACATAGAAAGGGGTGAGCTCAAATGCCCAGTAAGGATAAAAATATAGCGTAATCATTCATAAATAGGCATAAAAATTTAAGGTAATGTATAACTAAAACAAATGCCTTTTAAAAATGAGCTTCATCATAATATGGCCGAAATAAAATGAAATAATTCTATTTAATTATTCACATGGATATTCTACTCATCGAATAATCACATGCAACATCAATAACCACTTTCATAATGATGGAATGCATAATTCCAAACTATCATAACCACATAGTCAAGGCCTTGTGCCAAGACTACAAATAAGATTGTTTCAAGGCCTTATGCCAAGACACTAGTTTGTCTCATGAGACCTACCGATGCATCAAAGAGCTATAGCGAGCTCCACCCATCACTTATTAAGTCCAATGCATTCCTCATATGAACAGGTTTAAACATAACATAAACAATCGTATTAAAACTAGCATAAAAAATATTAATACTTTCTCTATAAACCATGAATGGTATAAAAATTACACGTCCACATTCAAAAATATCACAAAACCTTCAGTACAATACGTACACTTTGTATCATAATAAATCAACTTCAAATAAGCATAAAATCCATCAAAGGATGTTGACATAGATGAAATCAAAACTATTTGAGAGAAATATCTCTTTTTTTTAAATCATTTAAAAGTCACATAATTATAAAAGAAATCATTTAATTTGAAAATATTCTTATAATATTATCAGGGAGGCTTTTATGGTTTTATAATGGCGGAAAATATCTGCACACGCTGTATAAGTTAAAAAAGACATTCTTACCTTAATTATGTCAAAAATGTTAAAAAGGAACCTGTTTGGAAAATGACAGAATGATTCCATTATAAACTTCTTATAAAAGTCAAACAAGGGTATAAATGAATTTAACCCATATTCTGTAAAATAGTAAGAATTATTTGAAATATATTTTTAAGAAACATGGATGTGGATGATAAAGAGTTCCTAGTAGATAATTATGTATAAACAACCTCGGATAATGAAGAGATTTTGAAATAAACCCTCACCTTGTTCTTTTCCTTGGATGAGGGTAGGTTAACCTCCTATATACTAATGAAATAATTTTTATTAAATTATAAAAGAATCATATACATTAATATGATATCAAATATAATCTTTAAACATTGCTTTGTTAATAATATCATAGTATTATCGTCGTTTCGGGTGTTAACATACTCGTTTTCTTTTATATGTTTTGTTGCATAAACCGTGTTTGTTATGGATAGGTTGTATATTATTCAAATCCAGAATGATATAAAGTCCATAAACATTATTTTTAATCATAAAATGAGGATTATACTTGAATGGATACGATGGGAAATGAATCTCATCGTGTTCGTGGAGACGGTAGTCCGTACGTACGTACACGTGACAATATACCTCTTTTGATATTAAAATAACATATAATTGGATATTATACCATATATAAAGAATCATTATCATGTTATATTTTTTATCTACCTTAATTAAACATCATTATTATACCCATCCATATAATAATGTTTTGAATAACAATTACACCACGATGTGGAGACGGTAAGCCGTACGTACACACGTATGGTGACATGTCATTCAAAGGATGGATATAATACTGAACATGCTTGTACAATATTTATAATAACATCATAGTATATAGAATATACTAGAGTTATTATTTTAGAATGGAAATATCCAATAAAGCAGAAGTGGAAGAAGAAAGAAACTTGAAAGAGGGTGGTGAAAACATTACCTCTTCTTCAAGTTCTTCCTATGGATTTGATCAAAAGGGCTCCTTAGGATGGATTTCTGACTAAAGGAAGGCCTCTATGTTGAAATGAGGGAAGTTTAGAGGATAATTGGGTAGAGTTTTTGAACTAAAAGGCTTTGAAGGTATGAATAATTGTTTATAAGTGGTGTCCTTTTATAAGGGGGAGGAGGGGCTCTTTAGAAAAAACATAAAGTATTAATATATAATAAATTCATATTCAGTTTATAATGGCTCCAAACTGATTTATTTCGTGTATAAGGTGGATATGGGTCGAAAAAAACTCAACCAGTAGGTTTTAGATAGGTTTGGTTCACTTTATTAACATTATATTTTAGTTCTAAATCGTAGTTAATTTGTTTGAAATTTACAATGTCTCTTTGTATTTTTATATAAATGGTTAATAAACATAGTATAAATTTCCATGAGTCCCCAACTGGTCCATTAATGATAAAACTATCATTATATAAGTCCGTTGTCCGAAACATAGATTTTTAGGAATAGAATATGAATTAATATTAAAATATTTGTTTTAAAAACTCTTTTATGTCAATTTTGACACTATTTGGTATTTGATTTTTGTGAAAATTATAACAGCATGATTACTTAGAAAAAACATAAATAAATAAATACTAACATGTCATATTAACCTATAAAATTATTTTAATTCATAAAAAGTCTCAAATTACATCTATTTAGATATTTATATTATAAATTATTTTAATATTTCATTAATTAGGTAATTACTGCATCACCATTGTGACATAAATAAATTAAATAATTTAACATCTAAAAATTATAAATAAACTATAATTACGTAGGAAATCTTTTTATGTTTCTAATGAATATTTATAATCGAATTTATCTTATGTATAACCCTATATTAAAAATGGTTTAGTTATTAAACATTGATTTTAACTCTTTTAACTCTTCTTTGAATTAAATAATAATAAATGTCCTAATATAATAAAAGTGGACCTAAATGATAATATTTTATTCCTAAGGTTGTTTTTGGTGAAGATAAACTTTTACAATAGAATTAGGACAGGTGTTAGGGTAATATTAATATCATTTTTACCCTTAATTACACTTTTTACTTTTAACAGTTGTAAATAAAAGTAAAAAGTTACTAATCACCAAAAATTATTTTTACCTTATTGAACCAAATTTTACTCCTTTATATTAACCGTGTCTCTTAGAGTTTATAAATTCCACTCACAAAAGTTGTAAAATTAAGTTTTATGTGAATTTCCAAATTCCTCTAGGAGGTGGGTAAAAGAATGTGAAAAGTTCAATAAATTTTATATATATATAAAATTATTCTAAACTCACTCCAATGAGTTACATTGAACTTATATAGGTATTATTTTTCTCTTTTTATATTAATTAAAAATAAAATAAATAATTATTTAAATAATAATTCTGTTTTAAACTATAACTCAGTGTTTTTTAACTATTCATCAAATAATTGAATGTTTTTTTTTGAAAAATACCAAAAATTCACCCTAAGCGAATTTAGATATTCTAAATCCAAAAATGAAGTCCATTTTGAAAGATAAAATTTATAAAATTTTAAAAAGTGGGTATTACTATTCATAACGGCTAGTTTGATTGGTTGTGGTGTATGTTAGAACTCGAAGTTGCGTACAACACACACTACTGTATTATTCAATGAGAAGTGTACCGTGGAAGCTTGGGGTGTTACATGATGTATCAAATGAACGTTGTGATATATTACATGTGGGACAAGGTTTGAGGTTCCAAATACCCATGGGGTGTTAGGCATGATATTCTGCGCCCATGAGTTGGCATTGGAATATGGTTCAATTGTCCATTATATGAATTGAAATATTGAATGGTAAAAATATAATTCTAAAATATGACATACCTTGGGGATCATTCATAATCTGTAATGGGATGAAGAAGGTATTGAGAGTTTGTGTGTCATAGAGAACTCAATGGGTTTATATGGTTAGATAAATAGTAAATGAAATAATTTATGGTGTTTACATTATTTCTTGTATTTTAATTTTATAAAAATATATACACTATTGATGAATGGATATTATTTTAGACACCTTTGGTGGTGGCCTACTGATTTGAACTCACAACAAACTCGGGTGTATAGATCGGTACCTGAATAGATTTTATAGTTCTTGGGTAGGTTCATGGAAAGATCCATATATTATATGGTTGTTTCAGGATAGAGCACAGATGAGCGATCTGGACAAGATTCCAGTCCTTCTTGGATTTGTTCGTGTCGTACTTTTGGATTTTTCATTTGACACGTGGAACGTACTTGGCATGAAAAATCTACTGTTTTATTTTGGATAACGTATCGTTTTTCAGATATCATGTGACACTGAAATTTTATATATATTTGGTTATATCTACTAATTATTATTATTTATTTATAATACTCTGATATTTGATAAAGTGGGTATAGTCTCTCCATGATCAATATAGTCCCCTGTTGATAGTCGGTAGACTCTAGAATGTTGGGATGAATGGTAGAGGTCATGTGACCGACCAACTGAAGGGACTGGTGTGTGGAACCTTGTTCAGGATGATATATAGTGGTATCAGAGGAGGTTTTTGTTCTTTTATTTTATCTTAATATTTTGGAAATGTAGATATAAAAATAGGATAAGTCTAGCCTAGGATAATAGCTCATGTGTGGGAGTAGATAACCCATGTATGAGCATAAAATCCAAGTACCCATGTTGGGATTGTTTTTATTAATGTGTGTTATTATAGTTGATGATATTTCACCTTCAGTGATGCACTTGTTGTATGATTTGGTTATGTTTCTCATTTTTTTAAAATTTTACTTATAGCTTGATAAGTCATGAGTGTTTTATATGCATGCATCATTCTAGGAAATCAAGATTATTTTGGGTAATACATCATTTAGGCATGCCTGGGAAAAAGGGTGTTGGGTATGTGGTTAAAATTGAATTGGTTTTCCATTCTTGTAAAATTAATCTAAAAATGGTGCTTCAAATGAAGTTCAGATTTTTAAAATGATTAAAAAATGTGAATAAGTGGGTGTCTAATGAGAAACTTTAATTTGAAAACATTCGTACCCTTTTTTAACCATGAACTAGATTTATGCTGGTTAATGTTAGTGATAACTCCTCAGTTTTGACTGTGTGGTGGAGTTTTGGGAAAAGACTAGTGGTGACTTATTCTTATTTCCCCTTACATAAACACGATAATTTGGTGTTATGTGTCCTAATATGTGTGTTTGATATTATAGATATATGCCGCCACCACAATACTTATTGATATTAATAAAGGAGGATATGTATATAGATTGTCTAAAAGTTATGGAACCTGAGGCATCGTTTATGCCGAGTGAGGAAATTAGGGAGAGGTTCCAAGAGAACATTTCTCACTTCATAAATTTTAAGGAAAGAGACCCATGGTGTGTTTTAAAAAGCATTTATTTCTTGATTTGAGAGTTTTACTTACAAAACCGTCCAATATTCACAAATAGAGAAGACCTCAAGAAGTTGATTTTTTGATTGAGTCCATCTAGACTATACATGAACATTTGGATACTATTTTTGAGAATAAGGTCAATTAGAATGGTTATATGTTATGAGGATTAGTGAAGCATTGGTGGGATGTTTAGTCTTAGATTTGACATGTCGATGTAATGTTTTGGATGTACTTTTTATAGATTTTACTAGAGAACATTTATCCAAAGATGATGAGACATGATAGAGAAACATAGTTCATATAGTTGAATAAGGGAGGTATGTCTATGATGGACTATTCTGGTCACTTTATAGACCTTAATCCCTTTTCTACAGGACTGGAAGGGGACAAAACAACTATAGTGAGGTATTTCCCAGATGAACATAAATGTGATTTTAAGTCCTTGGTTAACATATTTTGAATAATGAAATTTACTGAGGTGGTGGATCATGCTCTCATAGCTAAGTGAAAACCCATGGAGGATTCTGATGTAGGATAGATGGTTGATGTATGATTATTGAGAGTTATGTTTTCTAAGAGACGGAAGAATCTCTATGAGGATGTTAGATAGGTGAAACCGAAATAAGGGCCCAAGGAATTATAATTTACTCAGGATCATACCAAAGTTATTTTCCACAAATGCATAAGGGTGGGTCACTCACTTCGACATTATACCCAACAACCATTAGATTTCTGATCATGTGGCACATTGGAACATATTTAGATGTTCTTTAGGAACCCCTGATAGACATGTATAGATCGAGTATCTAGATAGAACAAAAGTGTGGGAATGTGATCTTCTACAAAATATTAGTCTAGAAGCTGGATTTCTACTAGACATGGTTGTAGAGGTAGTGGATGGAGTTCTTATAAGAAGGACCACCACATATTAGTATAGTAGTCCAGATTAGTTGAATCAAATTGAATCAATGGCAGGGGAGACATGACAGTAACATGTAGTTCATCCGACACTATTGGATTGCGACGTAAGACCCTTGATGGTTAGAGGTACTATTATTTTATATTTTAGTCTATCTAGTTACTTACTTGATACTGGTTCCTATCATTATTTTATTTCTATACAACTTTTGAATGTTTGACATTGAAAGTGGAGTTTGTGAGCAGGGTGTTTATGATAGGCACACATTTGGTAGTATGATCTAGAGACATCTGTTTTTTCAAGGGGTATTCTCTCGAGGTTGTGGAATATCATTTTTATGGGATCTTTATAACCACGACATGTGTGGCTTTGAAAAAATTATGGGCAATGAATAATTTTTAGAATACTAAGGAAAAATTTATAATTACCATATATGAGGGTATTTTACTTCTCCTGATGGTGAAAAATATATTCACTGTGGAGAATTGGATATTCGAGCGTGCCGTACAGGGAATGTTGATGAGAAACTATAGGATCTCAACAACCATGTTTCTAGTATTTTAATGGAATATGGGGATTTGAAGAAGGGCGTATTTAAACCTATAGTGGATATATTCTTGGACATGTTTCTTGATGACTTCTCAGTGCTTACACTTCAGAGGGATGTAGAATTTACCATTGATCTCATGATAGGGGATGAGAAAGTTTCTATTCCAATATAAATAATTTCACCAACATAACATAAATATCCCAACAGTCGATTGGTTGATTTGGAGGATAATGGGTTTATCAAACAGAGCACATTGACTTGGGGGGTTTACAATCTTGTCGAAAAGAGGGATTATTGGACATTGTGATTGTTCATTGATTACCAAAATATAAACCAGATGATAGTAAATAATCTGTATCAACTTCTTCATATCGATTATCATCTTGACTAGTCAATAGGATATCATGTCTTATAAAAGATTGAATTGCGATTGGGGTAACATTATTTCAGTGTTTTACCTTATCCTATATCGACTAAATCTTTTAAAAGTATGTATGGAATTTATTAGTACGTCATGATTCTATTTGGGAATATGAACACAACATCAATGTTTATGGAATTGATGAATATAATCTTCCCTCAATACCTGGATCAGTCTATTGTTGTGTTTGTGGATGACATCGTGGTGTACTCCAAGACTCCTGATGATCATTCAAAACATCTTGATTTCATTTTTTGTACACTGAGAGGGTATCAAATATACCAAAATCTATCTAAGTTTCAATTCTGGAATGATCTGGTACACTTCTTGGGCCACATCAAATTAGAGGATGGTGTGTTAGTGGACCAAGAGAAGGTATAGGAAGTTGTATTTTGGGAAAACTATATGATCAATTTTGACATCTAAAGTTTTCTAGGATTAGTGGGATATTATCAAAGGCTAGTCCATGACATTTCCCATCTCAAAGAACAAATTTCTACATGAAGGGTATAAATTTGAAATTGTCAAAATCATCCTAGAATGCATTCTGTGAATTGAAGAATAATTTTGAAATGACACCAATAATTATCTACCTAATCTTGGTAAGGATTATCAGGAATTTTAATGTTTTTGGGATAGGTCTTAGTGCATTGTTGATGTAGGGAGATCAATTTTTGGTGTATGGGTTTCGACAGTTGAGGCAACATGAATGGACCTATGCTATTTATAATCTTGAGTTCGATATAATGGTTTATGATTTGATGTTTTGGGGGAATTATATTTTGGCAGAAAAAGGTTACTCTTTATAAAAATACAAATATCTTAAATTATATGTTTCCCAATGAAATTTGAATATATATAAGTGGATGTGGGTTGAGTATTTGTACTCTTTCACTTTTTATCTAGAAACGTTTTCCTAATAAGGGAAACTATTTTTTTGATGCTATAACTAGGGAAAATTAGACTCAGACAGTATATGAGTCTAGTGTTTAGTGGAAGATGATGGATTTACTGTATGAGATTTATGTAGTGTCTCAGGAGGGTTAGGAGAAGTAGACTCTCATGTTATATTTAGTGGATTATACACTTTTGAGGAAGATTATTGATTGGCAGTATGGAGATATAGTGGGATTAGCCTTGAGAGAAAGACTTTAAGGGGGAGACCTATTCATAAAGGAAAATTTATGAGGACATGATCATCTATCTGAAGAATTAATTTGTTGTGACTATGAGTTTGTGAGAGGAGTTAATGCATGAATTTCATGCTTCAAAGTGGGAGGTACATTCAGGTGTGAAAAAATGTACCAATATATACAATGATAGTTTTGGTGGCTATACATGAAAAATTAGATTGAAGGTATCGTGAAACCATGCTACACCTATCAACATGTGAAGGAAGAGCATCAACGAATTGGTGGTTTGATAAAACCATTTCCCTTTCCAGAATGGATATTGGAAAATGTGACCATGGACATTATGGTGGGTCTCCCAAGGAAACCTCTATAAAATTCCACTATTTTGGTGACTATAGAATGGTTGACTAAGGTAGTTCATTTCTTACTTATATGAGAGAATTTTTCAATGGAGTAGTTGGGAGACTTATACACTTGTAGGATATCCCATCTGAACAAGACTCCAAAAATATAATTTCTGATCGGGATTCACATTTTTCATCACAAATATAGAAGGTCATATTAAAGGTTCTTGGTATATAGGACTAACCGAGTATGAAATTCAACCAACATATAGATAGTTATTTTGAGAAGAATCTAAAGGTTACTGATGAAATTGTTCAAGTGTGTGTTTGAGCATTTGGAGGGTCTTCTGAGTAGTGCCTAGATCATAAGAAGTTTTCCTATAATAATATTTATTTGGAAAATATTTATATGGATCCATATGATACTCTTTATGGTAGGTCATTCAGATCACCTTTATGCTAGATGGTGGAAGGTGATTCCATGTTCTTTGGAACAAGTATTGTGAAGGAGATGTTGGAGCATGTTCAACTAGTTAGGAATCGTATGACTAAGACTCAGAATATAAATAAGTCATATAATGATAGAAATTGATGACCCTTACTATTTATAGTTGGTGATCATGTATTCCAATAGGTTTTTCCTAGGTTGGGTCACCGTAGGATATCGAGGTAGGGAATGTTGAAATCGTGGTTCTTTGGACCAGTTAAGGTTATGGAGAGAATTGAGATGGTGGTTTACTGATTGGTTCATCCATAGAGACATCAAGGTATTCATGGTTTTTTCCATTTGAAACAAATTCATCGGTATCACCTCGAACCTTCACATGGGGCTGATGTGTATTTTTTTTGAGATTGAGGTAAATGTATCCTTTGAGGAGAATCCAATATGTGTATTTGATCATAGTGAGAAAGTGTTGCAGGGAAAGGAAATGATGATAGTTCGTGTATTGTGGAACCATTTTTGGGTTCTGGAGGAAACATTGGAAATAGATATATATTTGTGGGTTCAGTGGCCCAATAATTTTACCAAATAATCATAGAGATATTTTGTAATAAAACTTACTGAGGAGATGTTATATGGTGAAGAGATTTTAAGATACAATCATTTCCTAGAAGTTTCTCAGACTCATTTACTTTAACTATTTTTTTTATTTTGTGTAATTTTTTGAGTTATTAGTTTCGGTCCTTTTGGGTGATACATGTGAAATTTAGAAGGAGGAGAGGTTGTGATTGCTTGGTTCAAGGTTTTCCCATAGAGTGAGCCCCTTCCCAAGAAACCATGTGAACCTAAATAGAGGGGATTCATACATTTGGACCATGGTTTTTACGAATGTGCACCCTATTTGTATAAAACGTGCACCCCCTAGAAGAGGGGCAAGGTTTAGGAACATGGTCTGGAAAACTATGTGACCCTGCCCAAGAAACCATGACCAGGTATTTAATTAACCCAAAAACTAGATTAAAAATTCCAAACCCCCCCTCTTTAACTGAAAATTGAGCCTAAAATGGACATAATTGATTCCTCTCATTTATTTAAGCTCATGGAAAACTTTCTAAGGCACACAACCACCATTAATCATGATTCAATTTGCCGAGTGAAGATCTTAACCTTTTTTGGTAATTTCTCTTAATCCCTGTTGGTTTCTTTCCACTCTACAATGTTTCTCTCATCCCTTGGTTGGTTGTTTTCCCTTTTTATGGATCTAGATCTAGATTTTTTGGATCACAATTCTTTTTACGTAAGATTTAGGTTACCAATCTAGATCTTGGTATTTATCTTTTTTTTCGCTTAAATTGCGCATTTATATTGGTGAGCGTTCATTATCAATCATGAGGTAGGAGGTCTGTTATTCAAAACCAAATGTCCTGATTTCAATTACTTGTATGTAATTTTAGAATTGATATCATATGATTAAAAATTTGTTTTCATTAATTTAATTAATTAATTTGATAAATTAATTAATTAAGGGTTTGTGAAATTAGGATATTGAATTGATTTATTTTTAATAATTGATAGTTGACTTAATCATGGGGATATTGTGATTTTTTATATGACTAATTATGTTTTGAATTAATTAATAATGATTATTGTGATTAAAAAATTAGTTGATGTTAATTAATGGTTGAATTAATTAATGGGACCGATGTGATTAATTAAATATAGAATTAATTAGTGGGACAAATGCGATTAATTAATTATTGAATTAATTAATGGGATTAATGTGAACAATTTATTGTTGAATTAATTAATTTAATTGAAGTGAATAACTAATTTATTAATGAACTAATGGAATTTGTGCGATTTATTATTTTTTGAACTAATTAATGGAATGATGTGAATTGTAAATTTTTAGATTTGATTAATTAATTATTGAATTAATTAATGGGTTTTTGTGGTATATGGGATATTGTGATACAAGTGAGATTGTGATATTGTGGTATATGTGATATATGTATGTGGGATATGGTCTACTACATCAAAATATCATAGTGATGAATTGTTTAAAAAATATATGAGAGACATGGTCAACTGCATCAAAATCCAATAGTGATATACGATGTACGAGATAGGTACTGAGGCTCCAAATACCTATTGGGTGATAGACAGGATGTTCTACACCCACGATTTTCTATTGTACAATTATCACAATTGGTTTTGATATGAAGTTAGATGATTAATGATATTAATAGAATTCTAATATATGATATCCTTTGGGTATATTTCATACTCTGGAATTGTCCCAAGAAGGTATTTAGTGTTTTAGTATCCTCAGGAACTTATATGCTAAATAAATAGTAATTAAATAAATGTAAACAATTTACTTTATTTCATGTATTTTATTTTTTACACCACTGAATGCACTATTATTGAGTTAATATTGTATTAGACATCCTTAGTGGTGACCTACTGAATTGTACTCATGTCATTATAAGGCTTCCTGATCAGCACCTAAATATATTTCATGGTGGCATGATAGGTTAAGGTCAAGGGACATATGATAGATGGATGATTATGGATGTGGAATGAATGATTGAATTATAGGTGATTTGGATCCTTCATGGAGTTTTTAGTGTTTTATTTTGGGGTTTTCATTTGAAATTTTCCGCATTCTTCGCATCAAATATCTATTCCTTTAGTTTTGATGTTTTATAATGTTTTATTTATCATGTGATACTGGTATTTTCTGGTTATGTGGTTATATTTATTGGATATTATTATTTATTTATGATTTTGTGCTAAATGATAATGAGTTTATTATCATCCCATGGTTGATATTGACCCTTTATACTAGTCAGCAACTTTTGGAATATGGAGAGGCATGCCTGAGGTATTGTGATCGAATGGATCGGGGCACCAGTGTATTATATCTGTGTTGGGATGTTACAATATATTCATTGGTAAGAAAAATGGATTTAACTAGGGAGATTTATACTATAGATTTAACTGAGGTCTAGTTATTTCTGAAATGTGTTATGAATATAGTTATCTATGTCCTGAAAAACATGTTTCTATTTTTTCATATATGTTTTAAATGTTTTCATATAATAAAAAGGTTTTTTATGTAGATATTATTAATTTCTTATACTCAGTGAATATTTAATAAATGTATATATTATATTGGTTTTATTATTTTTCCCTGATATAATAGTTTTTATTCTTTAATATACGTTACTTTGTTTTCTCCATCTATGTATTAAAATGTTTTTCATAGGGTTTTGTCGATTATTATGGACAAGTATGAGGTAAAAATGAAAACTCTGAAGATATTTCATGAAAAATGTGGTCCTTCAAAAAAATATATTTTGTTAAAAATGGATACATTGTAGAAATTCCCACATGAAATAGTTTTTCCAAATTCTCTAAAATTATAATATTTAAATTTCCTTGGGTGTGTAAGTGATCTAATATTTTTTAATGATGTATTACGTTTTGGCTGTATAAAATAGGTCCACTTTTTTGTATCTTAAATCCATAAATGCATAGATTTTCATTGTAGAACTGTATTCTTGGAGCACATGTTTAGGGATACCACAAGTGGGTTTTAGACAACATTAAAGATTATAATGTTTTCTAGTGAGGTTAACTTAAGATTTATGGATACAATCCAATGACTATATGTTTATGTTTTTTAATAATTTCAAAGGCATAAACACCCAATTTTGTGGTCTTATGTGATTGATGTATAAAATGAGCGCAAGTAATTTTGGGGAAATTAATGTTAATATAATCCTTTTTTATATGGTTTTTAGTGAAAAATGTATTTTAGAAAGAATGAGTTTACATTTGTGAAGATATTTTTGATGGTATTGAAAACCATTATAGTTTATGTTATCTTTGATGTTGAGGAAATTATGGGATATCACAATTTGGGAACATATGTTTTATTGATGACCATGTGATTGAAAAGTGATTTATTGATTAAATTATTAATAGTACTTTAAAATAATTTCACTATTTTTGGGAACATATATGATTAAGTTAAATTGAATATTATGGTATTTTATTTGAGGGAAAACATTTAATTGTATTTTGGAAGTATATTTGATTTTAATGTTTCTTTATGGTTATTTAGGTTGTCTATGTAAATTATTATCATATTGTGGAGAATATCATTAGCGAATATAGATTTTTGGGTATATGACTTTATAAGTGAATAATATTTTTTGGACACAAATGTAAAATTAATCTTTGAAGAATATTAGATCAGATACTAATAATTTTGGGTTTTTAATTTTTCTAGGAATATTTTAAATAATTTTAAGGTCATTTATTTATCTAATGGTATATGTTTAAATTTTTATGTTATTTTTGGGGCCTTAGAGATTATTATTGTTTATTATTTTATATTATGGTTTATTCATTTTGGGAACGATATTATTTTAACTATTTTGGTTTTAGTTAATGTCTAAAGACAGGAGGAATATCTAGTTATCATTTTTTGGATTATGTGATCTATTAGAAGTTGATTTTAGTTTTTTATACATGAAAAATTATTATATAATACTCATAGTTTAGAGAAAAAATTTTATATTATGGTGGAAAGTTATTGAAGGATGAGATTCAACTTTTCAAGTAAGTATTTTTCCCTATTTTTTTCATAATGATGAATTAATTCCTTTACTCTAGGAAATGGATATTGAAATAATAATGTTTTATTACATTTATTTATGTTGAATCGACGAACTTTTTCACCCCTTATTGGTTTATGGTTTTGTGTCATTGTATTTATCGTAATTGTTCACATTGTTATGATCAAAGATCTATGTCAATTTAATTCATTATTTGGACAATAAACTTTTCCTCCATTAAAATATCTCCACTTACCACTAATAATAACCTATTTGGAACCTAGTTATGGGTAATTCAACATGACCTTTTTACATCATTTTCCCTCTTTTCTAGATGATGTTTTATTGACACTTTTTACGATGTAATTTTTTTTAAAATTAATTTTAAAAATTAAAAAAATTGATTATCAATCTCATGAAAAAATTATACGGAGTAAAGTTATTAAAGTGGGGGATAATGTAATATCTGTATATTTCAAAATAAATACTAAGATCTATATCATACAATATACACAAATCTATGTCTAAACAAACCATGAAAAATTATTATTTCAATATGATGGTTAAAACATAGCATTTGAATTGGTGGGTATAAATATGATTAGAAAAATAATAAAATAAATATAAATTTCCCAGTCAAGATATTTTTGGCTAACAATTAGGATATAATCACCCAATTTTTAATAATCAGTTTTTTTACTCTTCCAAAATTCATTTTCCTTAAAAATGAGTTTTATTTTTTTATGAGCGAATATTATTATTAATCTATTTAAATTTTGTAAATTCTATTTGATAAAAATGATATTATTTTTGAAGCTAGCATGTAAAAATTATATTAGAGTGATTGTTTATATATTTCTGAAAAGATTTATTTTCTAGTTTTTAGTGGAAAATACTGATTTTTATTGAAAATTGTTTTCTTGTTTCACGAATTTAAAAAGTTCAATTTTATGTTATAATGGTTTCAAATTAATATTAGATATATTATATTATTGAATAATTTATTTAATTAGAATAAATTTTATTATTAAATTTTTTATAAAAATAATTCAATAATTGAATGGAATTTTTCTGAATTTTTTTTATTACATTTTCATTTTAATTTAAAATTAATTTAGACTACTTTGGGAAACTTTAATCCTGAAGAAGGAATGAAATATTTTAAATTATGATGGTAGATATTTTTAAATAGGTCCATTTTATTTTGGGTAATTATGAATTGTTACCATAGTAAATAAGTTTCACCATGGTAAGGGTAAATCAAGTAATTCTGCGTTAAAATAATATGATAAGGAAAAATGAACCTAACACCTTCTTATATCAACTTGTATGAGATTATTTTGTAAATTTCCTCAAATTTTCTAAAATATGGATTCATGGCCCATATTTATTTGATTTTGTTTAAAAAACATGACTGTAGTAGTTGATAATTGGAGGTTACTTTATTACAATGGTAATAAATACAAGGAATCAGATCTCAAATGATTAAATAATATAATAGTATTGGAACAATATATTTATAATAGAATCTCATATTAAAATAGAAAAGTAAAATAATAACTAGTATTTCTTATGAGGGAACCATTATTCCATTTAGAAAATCCCTATATATCAGTAATAAAATACATTCTTGCATCCTAGGGAATGAAAATATAAGGAAGTGGTGAGATTATATGCTCAGTAAGGGTATGCGTACAATTCAAGATATCAAGAATACAAAATCAATAGAAAATATTTAACGTTAAATGACTTAATAAATATCCCATTAAATCAATAACTTCAGCATGAAGAATAATATAGAAGGAATGAATGATGATCAAATAATCCCATATAACCAATCACACAAGCAAGGAAATTATCCATGGATATCATAACTATAAATAATTATGACATGGAAATAAAAAACTAATATCAAAATGAAAGAATACAATATTTCAATTATCATAAACATAAAATCCATGCCATGTTCCAAGACGTTTAACATAAATGGGTAAGGTTTGTGAAAAATAACTAAGCTAGTTAGTTTCAAGAGACCTACCGAGTAATTGAGGGGCTCTATATTTCCCCACCCATTACATACTAAGTCCAAATAATTTTTCATATTAATGGGGAAAAAATAATAAATATAAACATTCATTTTTAAAATCTAGAATACAAAATGTTAATAATTTCCCCAATAAATAAGCATATCATAAATAATTGAGATTTATATGGTGAATGGTTTAAAAATAAAATATCCATAGTCAAAATGAACATTATCCATGTAGAGAAATAACAAGGATGGTATCATTATAACATATCCCCAATGAATCATAAGTAAAACAGCAGTTTTTTATGTTTCTAAATTGAAAAACAATAATCATGTCTTTAGAAATATTCTAGAGGGAAATTTCTTTCTCACATTAAAAATTTCTCTTACAAAATAAAAAATTATAGAATATTTGTGACAAAATTTTCTTTGGAAAGCCTCATGGAATATTTTAAATAAGTCTTAAAATAATTAAACATGCATTAATCTTGGAAATTCTATTCATATTGAATAATTTAAATGAAAATATTATTTTCAAACTTTTAAAAAAGTAAAAAATTACATCTTTCAGAAAATGAGAGGAAGATTCCTTTTAAAATTTATTTTAAAATTTAAAAAAATGGTAAATTTTTATTTAATAAATAATTTTCATAATTATGAAATAATTCTTGATTTTGTTTTAGAAAATATGTATAAGGAAGAAAATGTTATTTTTGACTTAAGAGAAAAATTTACTCAAGTTTTCTTAAATGAATTTTCCCAATAATTTTAAGTATCACAAAAAGAAAAATGATATTGTTAGTTGAAAATTTAATAAATTAACATGTAAGAATAAAATATATTGGTTGTAATATATAAATATTTTTCAATTCTCCCAAGGGTGACATAAACATAAACAATCACGAATAATGATGATTTTTTGAAATAACCCTTACCACATTGTATTCTTTTGAATCACAACCACCATGAATAATCATATTCAAATGAAAATTTAAATACATTTAAGATAAATATATTCATGATATAAAATTTAAATTTAAATTATATAAACCACACAAAGGATATAAGTGATGAAAAAGGCATATGTCTCACTAAAGTAAAATTTAGTCAAGAAACCCTTACCTTATATGATTTCCTTCAAACGTGCCCAAACTTCCGATATAATAAATATATATTTATTAAAAATATATTAATATAAAATTAATATATATATATAGTTCTTTATATTATTTATTGATAATTTTTCATTACTCATTTATTAACAATTCATTAGTAAATTTACTATTCTTAGTGACAACTGCACCCTTTTTTAGGTATATTTTGGTTTGGTATATTGATACCTTGTTATTTGATCATTGCTCCATAATATGGAAAATATTATCCATGATATAAATATAAAATATATTAATTATATAAATACTTATAATAGTCCATAAAAGTTAAGGACAAAATAATGAGTTACACCATTCATGGAGATGGTAGGCCGTACATACAAAAAAACACAATTTTTATTTTTCGATGGATTGAAAAGAGAAATTTAAATCGTAATTAACATTTAAATAATAATTATTATATGATATATATATATATGATATATTCATTAATTACATCATTATTAACATTAATTCGAAAATAAAATAAAAAACATATCACATCACTTCTTGGAGTCGGTAGTCCACACGTATGCATGAGTGATGTTATCCTTTTTGAACTTATAGGAAAGAAAGAAGGTAAATGTGATATCATAATTATATAAGTATAATTATTTCATAATTATTTTATATAAACCGTAAAACCATTATTATATCCATGAATGTGAGTTGGTGATAGAAAATGAATTAAATCCGTTTACGAGGCGGTAGTCCTTCGTACACATTATAAATGAATTTGTTCGCATTTCTTGGAAAAAGGGATAGATAAAGGTTATTAATTTTTTTTAATAAAATTTTATATTTTTTGAGATATTTGTTTTATTATTTTACCATATATATAGAATATTTTAAGGGTTTAGAGTATGAAATAATATAAAGATGCAAGGTTAAGAACTATACATCATCTTTGGAAATCTAAGGATTATACATAAGGCCTCCCGAAGATGGTTTTATTTTTAAAATAGAGACTCCTGGTAATGGGGAGGGATATAAGGAAGGTATTTTCATATTCCTTGGATGAAAAAATGGTTCTGGATGTCATAAAAGATATGAGAGGGTGTTCTATTTTATACGTGGGGGGAAAAGATAAAATGGAAGTTTTGAAAAGAATAAATTATACCCCCATTTTTCATAAGAAAAATTATAAAAAATGGATCATTATTGATGATTAAATTAAATAGGGTCTAAATTTAGCTATAAAAAAATTGCACAAGTTTTTATCTCTTTTAAACACTTATATATTTATTATAACCCATTGGTAATCCCAATTTGACCTTCACCACAACAAATAATCTTCAATATTTTTATTATTCATTATGGAAAATATTTATTTTAAATTATTATATAATATTAATTATTATAATTAAAAATATTGAATCCATTTTACCAAATCCAATTCACAAAATATGAAAAATTTAATTTAAAATTAAACTCATAGAGATGATGAAAACAATTTCTCAAAATATTTGTTTTTAAAATATAAAATATATTTTATATAAAAATTTAACATATAATTTATTTAAATGAATTAAATTAAAATAATTACAATATAATTGAACTAATTTTACTTATAAAAAAACTAAAACAAAAAAAAATTAAAAACTATTTAAATGAAAAGGATCGTTCAATAAAAATCCGTATTTTTAACCATTCCTCAAAAAATTAAACTTTTCAAAAAAAATAACAAAAAATCAATATAAGATAATTTTGAAATAGAAATTTATAAAATGAAGTTAATTTTTTAAAATAAAGTTTCTACAATTGTTCAAAAATACATTTTATCATAAGTTTAGAAAATGGGAAGAAACACTTTTTTTACAAAAAATTATATTTTTATAAAAAAAAATTCTATTATTTTGAAATGTTTTTTATTTTTATTTATAATAATTCAATAAACAAATAATTTATTTATATATATGTAAACCATAAGACAATAATAATTTATTTACTTCTATATATATTCACCAATTTAATGGAAATGATATAATAGTATTCTATTTTATTGTACTTTTTGGCTTAGGATTGCATGTACCATAAATTACAGAAGTGATTATATTTATTTACAACGATAAAGATTGTAAATTATTTGGGTTTTACATTCTTCCTTGCATCAGAAACTTTTATCCAAAAAGTTCCCAAAATTTCACCTCGTGAAGTGATTTTGAAATTTCTTCCTCAGGATTCATCATCACCACTTCTATCTTATGATTTATTTAAATTATGTTTACTAACCAAGTCATATGATTCCTCAATGCTTTTTATCTAGTGTATATAATCTTAATATAATATTCATAATAAGATAGATCAGGTTCCAATTCTATTTCATCATTGGAGACCACATGCATTGCGTCTAGCATATACTTCCTCACCAATGATATATGGAACACATCATGTACTTTTGAAAGATTTGGTGGCATTACTAAGAAGTAATCCATAAGTAAAATTATTTCCAGGATTTCAAAAGATTCATTGTACGAGGGGCCCAGTTTCACTTTCTTACAATACATTATTAAATATATCTATGGGTGTACTTTCAAGAAAACATGACATTCCACTTGAAATTCAAAATCATTACTCCGATTATTGGAATATCTAGTTTTCTTTTTCAAAGCTACACTGATATGGGTTTTAATATTAGTTAAGTTTCACATTTTATACTTAAAAAATTAGGTTTCAAATAGATTCCTTTCTCTATCTTCATACCAAACTAATGGAGCGTGAAATATCTCTATATATAATGTTTCATACAAATGCATTTGGACACTTCAATAGAGGCTATTATTGGGAAAATATACCAATGGTAAAAACAATTCCAATATACAAATAAATTAATGAAATTATTACTTCAACTTGTATTCTAATGTTTGAATAGTCCTCTTGGTATGTCCTTTGGTTATAGGGAACTAATCTATGTACAAATAAATCTCATTATTAAGGTACTTGTAAATAATTTTCATGAATTTTGATGTAAATCATAGATCATTATCAGAAAAAATTGAATGTGGTGGTCCCTTAAATATTTGAAATTCAATAATATAGACTCATTCATCGCTCTCAAGAGGTATATCATCCATTATTAAGAGTAATTTTTTATATTTGGTGATCTGATCAATAATAATTCAAATTTCCTCATTATTTCTTGTAGTATTTGGTAATCCTATATAAAAGTAAACTATAATGTCATCCAGTATCCATATAGGAATAGTTTGGGGTATAATGAATCCTCTTGGATGCTTCCTCTTAGCTTTCACTTATTAGAAAATGAAACTTCTTTACCCATAGTTAGTAATTTCCCATTTCACATAATCCCACAAAAAATATTCCATCAAATTTATATTCATATTTGAGCTACCTGAGTGTATATAAAAATTTAATCAATAAGAATCATCAGAAATTCCCTTTTCAAATCTAGTATAGATTGAAAAAAGTATATATTTACAAATTTTAGAATGCTATCTTCAAAAATAAGGTCTTCCATTTTTCCACAAATCATGGAGTTAATCTTATTTTACAAACTAAATCATCAAACTCAGAACATTTTATATATTCTAATAAATATTTCTTGGAGATAATTGGAAAAATGAGCGATCTTTCCCCATTATTGAAAATTCCCAGAACTATATTTAACAAATCCATGAATATAATATCCATTAAGATCCTCATCTTTGTTAGGAATCCATTATATTTCCATATCAATACACCCGATACCTTATTTCCCTTCCCTAGCTTGCAGTGTATTGATTAACCATAATATATGAGTAGCTGTAGCCATAAAATTTATTTCATGGTGAGAAAAAATTATAAAAATATATATTTCAAACTCTATTTATGCTTGTATATCTTTCAATTTGCACCATAAATATAATGTATCCATATCATTTGAAAAAATATTATGGTTTCTAAATCCAGATCTTGGTTTGGATAGTTTTTTTCATGAATCATTAATAATATGATACATAAAAAATAAAATTATCATTCTATATAAGTACATAACCTAGTACCTTATTTGATGCATAACTATATATAAAAAATCCATCATTTTATGATTGTAGAGTTTTAATTGGACTATTCTTCTATCTCATCATAAATTCTTCAATACATTAATTATATTTTGTTTTCTATATACACTTAACCCCTTTACAAGTAATCTCAATAAACATGTTATAAAATCAAAAAAAATTAGAACAAATAACCTATAGAAACCTTCCAAACTAAAGAAACAATGTACCTCAATTATATTCATGGTTTCATCCATTCTGGGAATACCATTTTCAACTGATGATCATATGAGATATCATCTTTGGAAACAGTATGGAGAAGAAAAGAAAAATTTTGAAGACATAATTCACACTCTCAAAATTTCCCATATAATTCATTACTTTTAAGAGTATCATGAACTATATAAATGTGATTATCATTTTCCTCATTATTATTACTCTACTGCATGATTTCATCAATAAATAACACATAAAACTATCAAGAAATTCCTTGTTTACTCTTTTCATTAGATCCATTAAGACAAATGGTGATTTTTTCAATCTAAAGGGAATTACTATGAAATCATAATGTCTATTCGTCATACAAAGTACTATCTTCATATTATCTACCTTCATTACTCACAATTAATGATAAAAAAGTGAAGACCAATATTTGGAAAACATTGAGCTCCTGATAGAATAATTCATAAATGCTACATAATGGATAATATTTCTTTATACGAATATCATTTATTTACGTATAATCAATGAAAACCCTCATAGATCGAATTTTTTCTTGATGAAAATAATAGGGTCTCCCCATGGTGAAACATTCGGTCATATAAATCCCTAATCACTAAATTCATGTAGTAGTTTATTTAACACGATTAATTTAAAAGTATCCATTCTATATGGATTATTGGATATTATTCTTTCTTTAAGAATTAAGTCAATAGAAAACTCAACTTCATGCTCTTATGGATGTTTAGGTAATTTCTCAAGAAATACATCAATTTATTATTGTACAATTAGTTAATACCCAATTTTAAGATTATGTTTTCCATCTATAACTTGTGTCTACCCTTCTTCACTATGAATCTCATTCCAATGTGATACTGGGGTGGATGTAGATACAACTCAGATGATGTACTGTCCTTTATAAATATATCAAATTCCTCATATTAATATTTGATCATACATTCCTTCTCTTCGAAATAAATTATGGCACCATATTTGGAATGCCAGTGTATACCAAGTATTACATAAATATAAATCATATGTATAATAATTATTTTATAAAATAGGGTACTTTTATGTGTCATTATGGGTAATAATTTACACATCCCTGTATCAATGAGTCTTCCACTAGGAGTCTAGACTGATAACTCCCTTCTTAAGATGTTACTAATATATCTAATTTTCTTAGCAAATGTGGAATAAATAAATGAGTGTGAAGATATAGAATAAAATATAACATTACATAAATTTGAGGATATGATTTATGTATCTGAAACTATAAAATTAATTAATTCAACTTTAGCTATTATGATCTCATTATCTTGAACTTGATCCATTGTACTTTTTTGGGGAAGATTCTATTATCACCCGATAAAATCATTCATATAGTGATCCATCTATTTATAGTTGAATAATTTCACATTGGAATCATATTTCATAACCTTGAAATGATGATCATGTTTTCTTTTATCTCCACACTTTTTGAAACACACCCATTCTCATTTAGGATGTTCCATGATGTTTCTTTCCGAATTTTTTAAAATCATGAAATTCCACTCTTACATTAATCTTTTTTCTGCATTTCCATTTCTAGAGTTCCTAGCCTCCAATTTCTTATCATTATTTCATTATAAGCCATAAGAATTGTATAGTTATTTCTATATATTTATAGTATGTGACACTAAATCATCCTATGATGAAATTAATTGGGAAACTAGTCCCCTTTAAAGTATAATATTAATCATATTAAATAAATGATCAATATTTCTTTTTTGATTACATATATAGTTTGAAAAATTAATATATAACCTGTTAAAGTTGACTCCATACTTATCAAAATTTTCATCATCCTTTTTTTGAATGTCAATAATTATATCTGCATATTTTTTTCTTCTCACGGTAAATATAGTTCATAGAAGAGTACCTAAAAACCCTTATACAGTATATTTATTACATATTCATCATATTTAGTGTTTTTAAATTAATAACCACTATTTATCCTTATCACATGAGTGATTATAAACATCAATTAAAACCTTCCCCCTTTCATTACAACCCAAATAAATAAATATATTAAGGAACTTATCCATTGATAAACTACAAATGGTCTAATTGTCCTGTAAAATGATAGAGGACACTAATGCATGAAATGTTCTAGAATTGTTACACCACGTTGGAGATCAGTGGGATGCTCCACATAGGAAAGGTTATTGGTCATAAACTAAGTCAACTGTCCCAATATAGTTATAATTTGATTAGTTCTAACTATATCACTATCTCCAAATTCCTTAACTTTCCTAGGAGGTAAATCCATTCATGGATTATATGAATTGATACAGTCCCCACTCCTTCCAGGAACCATTTCTGATTAATAAAATACAGTAGATTATAAAATAACATTATGAAATGTATTGTATAATTCCAAAACTAGTGAAACACATAACAGAAAATTAAAAATTTACGTGAAGCTAAAATCAGAGTCATATAATTGTTTTTTGGGAATATTATGAAAGGATAAAATTATATTCAAATACATCATATTTTTTATAGAAAATATGTGAATTAACCAAATAATATCCCCCAAGAGTGTCAAATGATGTGTGTAACATGACCCATTTTCATGCACTAGAAGACGATCAATTCAAAGCCTAATGCATCTTTTTGGAGTTATTAACCCTAGGTACAACTATACCAGATCCAAATCTACTAGTATTATCAAGACATGGATGACTAAATTGTGAATCCATATAATGCATACATTACAAAAATGTTAGGATATTATCCTATACATAAAAATATCTATAATGTTAGTAATAAGTTTGTTTTTTTTATGATATATGTTTTCTAAAATATAGTTCAAAATTTTTCTACAAAACATCCTCTGATATAAACAATAAATTCACTAAACCTAGTATCTCAGAGATAGTGGTTAATTTTTTAGATTGGCATTAAATTCATGAAATCACATCTCCATAGTAAAAATAGTTTTTTAGTCTTTGAAAACTAGGGATATACTTGAATCTCTTATTATAATTGAAAATTAGAATCTAACATAATAATTTATTCTATAAAACCACTATTTCATTTATTATATCCTGACATATCTATCATAAAACAATTCCTTCTAACCTATGAAATTGGAACCTAAGAAAGGGGTGATATCAGATTCTTAGTAAGGGTATTGATACAAAAAACATTCATGAATATATAAGTTATAATTAGTATGGGAGGGAAAATAATTTAAAACACATTTTCTTTAAACAGTAAATTGATCATGAAAAATAATATATTATGAATAAATTATGATAAAATAATTCCATAAAACTAATCCCATAATCTTGGATGTTATGCATGGATATTGCACCTAAAAAATAACCACATGGAAATCAATAACTAATATCATAATGATGGAATGAAAAAACTTGGGAATAATAAAAATATAATCAAGGCCTCCTCCAAGACAACTTGTGTAAATGGGTAAGCCCTCCTTGAGATACCCTGGATAGTTTGTCTCATGCGACCTACCAATGAATCGAGAGGCTATAGAAATCCACAATAATCACATAGTAAGTTCAGTACATTCCTTATATAAAAGGGGAGAAACATAATCCATCCAAACAGTCATCTTGAAAATATATAATTTAAAATATTAACAATTTCACTAATCAATAAATGTAATCATAATCCATTCAGATTAATGCAGAGAATGGTATCAAAATAATACCTACCAATTAAAATAGATCATTATCCATCCAAATAAATAATAATTATGGTACAATTCCAATATATCCCAAATATATCATAAGTAAAATATGGTTTTCATTTTTGATAAATAGAAATTCCATAAAAATTTCATTATTTTTTGTAGGAAAATACCCTTTTACACTTTGATAATTAAACAAAAAATAAAAAAATTCCCACAATATTTGAATTTTTTTATAAAAGAATCCAGGAAAAATATAAATAAATCAAAAAATAATTGATAAATCATAAGGATGGGTAATTAAGTTCATGCCAAATCTATTAAATGAAGATACTCATTTTCTACTTTTATATAAAGCCAAAAAGTACCTCGTTTAGAAAATAATAGGAATATTCCTTTAATTTGTTTTGAAAACAAGTCAATCATGGGAAATTGTTTTTTAAAAAATATCATTTTTATAATGATTAAAACAATCTTTAAAATATTTTTAGAAAAAAATTATATGTAAGAAAAATGATTTTTGACTGAAGAGAAAAATAAAGCCATCTTTTCTTAAAAACATTTCTCAAAAATTATAACTATGAAAAAGATAAAAATGAAAACATTACATGAAATGTTATTAAATAACCATAGGAGATAAAAACTATTGTTTTTATGATTAAAAGATGAAAAATTTTCCTTATGGAGTATTAAACATAAAAAATCCTTAATAATGATGAGATTGAGAAATAAACCCTCACCACATTAGTATATTTTCAATAATAACCCCTTGAATAAAAATGAAATGAAACTTTTAATACCATGAAGATAGAAATATTAATGATATAACATACATAAGTTCAGTATATACCCCTCAGAATAAAATTAGTGTTGAACATGACATTTGTATCATAGAAGTGAAATAGGGATGAGAAACACCTACAATATGTCCAATTTGTATCATTCAAGTTAAAAAATCATGTATTATAAATATATATTTTTATAAAGAAATTAAATAATAATAATAATAATATATATCATACCATATATGATTTAATTATAAATTTTTATCACATGTTTATTATTTTTTTAAAAATTACTATTCAAAGTGATAACAGTTTTGATCATTCGTGTATGTTTTGGTTTGGTAGGATTGGTAATTTTAAATTGAATATGGTTCTATAATATATAAAAATTAACCACAATATAAATATAATATATATTAATTCTATAATTATTTTTAATAGTCAATAAATTTTATATTTATAAAAATAATTTACATCTTTCATAGAGACGGTAGGTCGTAGGTACACATGAATACTATTTTCATTTCTTAACAGATGGAATAAAATAAATTTATATAGAAATTAACATTTATTGAATAACTATTATTCCATATATAACATAAATATTCATTAAACTATGTCCTTATTACTTCCCATTTCTAAATAAAATGAAAAATGTATCACATCACTATGTAAAGGCCTTAATGAACACATACAGACAAGTGACATTATCATTTTTCAAGGGATATTAATTTAATAATATAGATTTTGTAGAATACTTTTATAAGTATTATTATTTTGTAAAAATCATATATTAAAATTAAATCTATCTTTATATCCATCTCTGAGAGATAGTGATGGAAAAAAATTAAAACGGTTCGCGAGGCAGTAGTCCATCGTGCACACAATCGAAAATTTTGTTTCCCATTCCATGAAAGAGGGGATGTATATATATTAAGAAAATATCATAAAAGAATATATGTACATGTAATATAAACTTGATATTATTTTATCACATTTAGAGAATATTTTCAGGGGTTAGAGGAAGAAATAAAATGAAGACACCTAGTTAAGAACCGTACCTCTTCTTTGGAGAACCGCTTTAGGTTTATAACTGAAACCATTATAAGAAAATTTTGTGATAAAAAAAAGATAATATAGATCATGGGGATAGATTTAATTATGGTATTTGGTCAGGTTTTTACAAAAAAAATTTATTTTTATGTTTGAATAAGATAATATAGTGTCAGACCTTTTATAAGTGGGGAAGCTGACAAACGTGGAATTTTTTAAAAGATTAAATTATTTCTATGTTTTTCAAATGAAAAAGGCCAAAACATGGCTCATTATAGAACCTTATATTATATAAGGCCAAATATTTCCAAAAAATATATTATCTAGATAGTAATTGAGGTTATCTAAACCCTTATCTTCTTAGTTTGACCTGTAGTAAACCTGTTTTATCCTTAAGTTCGATAATACAATTTTTACTATTTCACTGTTGACTAAGGGGAAAAAATTAATTAACATTATTATATAAAATAAATTAATATTATTATAAATAAATAATCTATTTTACGATATAAGATTAATATAATTAGTAACATATAATTTAAAATTAAGTCCACAAACGTGATGAAAAAATAATATTTAAAAGGAAAAGTTTTCAATTGTATAAAAAGTTTTTATATACAATTTGAACATATTATTTTATAAAAGGACATAAATTGTATAAAAAATAATATAATAGAACTTATTTTACTTTTAATTCATTTTTTACAAAAAATTGAACTTGTAAATGCGATAAACGAAAAGGTAAATTTCAATAAAAATTAATATTTTTCAATATTCATTACAAAATTCATATTTTTTGAAAATTATAAAATTTAACCATAAAATGTTTTTTATAATATTATTTTAATGTTTAAAATAAATTTTTTCAAAACATTTTTATAAAAATGGTCAAAATCAATTTTAATAAAATTGCACAAATTGCGAAAAAACCATTTTAAGAAAAAATAAACATTTTCAAAAAACATTTATTTTACTTTCTGATTATTTTAATTTTTATTTTAACTAAATTTATAACTAATTAATTTATTTATACATGTGAAAATAATATACCATTCATAATTTATTTATTTCTATTCATTCATTCCAACTTAAAACCTAGTTTATAATGGTATTCTATTTTACAATTCCTTAAGACTTAGGGATTCATTTACGATAACCAATCAATGATATTTAATCAATAAAAAATAGAAATATCATAATGTGTCTGTGTTATACATTTTGATATTTATAATATTTAATTAATTGATAAACTGAAAATATTCACTTTCCTGCTTTTAATATCTATAAAATTTTGTGATTGGGATACAAATAGAATATATTCAGTTCTAAATGGTTATTTTTTTGATAAATGATTGTTTATCATGGTAATTTAATTATAATTTTTAGTGATTAAATAATTACAATAAATATTCAGGAAACACCAAAAAAGTAGTTATTCAATTAATAAAAAAATATAATATATGATTATAATTATATAAAACTAAATATAATTTGGATGAATTATTATGTTCCTTAAATATTTTATTAGAATATATAATGTTAAGGAATTTTTAAATCATTATATTAGAATTAATTCGTGTCATTTATATTTTTAATGTCAAATTAAAAAAAATATTTCCAAAAAATTAAATTAATGGTATTTTATAATAAAAAATTTATTTTAAAATGATTTAAAACTCCTAAAAATCCATTCTCCAATGAAGGGATTTTGATATAGTTTAAAATATAAACAATGGTACATTAAGGAGTTAATTTTACTTTTATATTAACTATATTTTAGCATAAATAGTAAAAAACCCTATTATCACTTTATTTATCAAAAAGGGTAACCTGAGTTATAACTAAAAGATAAGCGTAAAAACAAAATATAAACCTATCCAAATTTTATTGTATTAAATGATGTTAGTACATCCAAATATTATCTTATAATTATATATTTTTTGTGTTTTTTTCATTCACAATTTCTTTATATTAATTTAATTTTTTTTGTAATTAAAAAATTTCACCTTTACCTCACTTTTAAAAGGGACCCTCATCTCCTCTGTTCATCACACATGATTTTTTTTTTGGGTTTGACTATCTCTACCCAAATATATTATTTATCCATCCCCACATCCTAGAGGAATTGGTTTGATTATAAATTCGTCCTATGAAGGCTTTTGGAATTGAGTAATGATGTTGTCTAAATGAGAAGAAGATAATGAACGTACGTGACATTTGAGAATAAAGATAAGTGTAATTTTTAAAAAAAAACTCAATTTAAATTATTTTGAATATTTATTTTCTAAATATTATTATTTCACATCCATATTCATGAAATTATTTAATTAATATATTTAAATGGACATAAAATAATTAGTAAGAATATTTATCTCCCTTTCAATTTTCATGAAATTGATTTCAAAAGTGATCTTTTTGCTGACTGATTTTTCATTCATTAAAAAATGAAAAATGAATGTTTTATTTTAACATTTAAATATCAAAAAAAAATTAGATAGTTGAAATTGTTATTTCATGTTTCGAATCCTTTATAATCATTAACATTTTCTTCAATGAAAAACCACTTTCACATTTTTTATAGGTACCTTATTATTAAAAATGATTTTTTAATAGGAAAAAATATTATGATATCCAAAAGTTATTTTCACATGTGTTTAAATTAGATTTAAGGGTTTTATGGTGAAAAGTTATAACATAAAAATATTTTTTTTCATATACTACTGGATCATTATAGTTAAATATTGGGTGAGATCAATATAACTTATACAACTGGGTGAGTGTGATACAACTTATTAGAATGGGTGAACCTAATAGAGATTATATGAATTGGTGTTCTTGATACTGCTTACACAAAGGGTGATCCCCAATATAGCTCTCCAATTCATTGGTAAATGTCCCTTTTTTAATATACATGATGGATATAGTAAACATGGTAGGTTACCCTTATGGATTTAACTGGGTTCTAATTATTTATAATAAGAGTTATGAATATAATAATTTAAGTCTCATAAAATTGGTGTCAATTTTCATTGTATTGGTTTTAAAGGTTTTCATTTAGAATTTTTTTTCTATTTATTCTTGGGGATATTATTTACTTCACACACTCAAATAATATTTATTAAGGATAAAAATTTCTTGTATATTCATGTTTTTTACTAGACTAATGGATTTCCATCTTTTATGTCCCGTAAGAAGATTAATGTTATCATCCCATATTTTCAAATGGGTTTCATAGATTTTTATTAATAATTACCAAAATTGTTGTGGTAAAGATAAAAATTTTGAATACATTCCTAGAAAAGAAAATGTGTTTCTTTTAAATAGTTTTAAATTATGGGGAAATGGATTATTTGTGAAAATTTCACCTTGTAATATTTTTTATGAATTAAATAAAACAATAAAACTAAATGTTCATTGGGTATGTAAGTAATAATATATTTTTCTATGATGTTGTATGTTATAGATAGATATAATTTGGCCAAATTTATTAGTATAAAATCTTGAAATATATAGATTATGATTTTATCCCCCGATCTATGTGTGCGGGTTCTCAGAAATCACAAATATCATAAATATACCTTTATTAATCACTTAATTCATAACCATACTTATATCCAATTTCATTTATATTATTCTTTAATGGTTATTACTGTTATGAATTATTTTTTATTTTCCACAATGATGTTTATATTTTAGATCATTTGTACTAGTCTCATAATTTTAGTTTTTGTTTTCAATATTCTTCTAAATTAAATTGTTACTATTTAATTGTTGACTCTATTATGGATTATTTTCATTAATTTATGATTAATTAAATTATTTTCATCAGTGTTTTAGACCTAAGTCTTGAATATAATGTCAATAATAAGCATGTTTTGATGATTTTTGATGAATGAGGTCGTTTCCTCATAAACATCATATTTATATACAAATACCATATTTATATCAATACATGGAATGAGGTGCTGGAAAACGAAAAATGTTGCATCATGGAGACAGTAGGCTTAAAAATGCACGATAATAATTGTTTTCTTCCTGGATGAAGTATTTGAATAATTTTTTGTAATAACATTAATATAATAACATTATAAAATATAAATTATTATAATATAATTATATTTTTTTGAATAAATTTTAAAATGTTTAATTAATAAGAAATCTAGGTATTTCATAATAATCATGTCGGGGACTCGATTTTCCATTATAAGTCTCCTAGAATTTGAAGGGAATATGATAAAAATTAGTGAATAGGGTATCGTGTTTCTAGTAGATATAACTAATTAGATAAAATAAAAACATTTTATAGAGAAGTTAGGATTAGTGGTGTGTATTGATGTAGTGATGATGTTCCCCTTTTACAACTGATGTGAAGGGTGGTATTGGAACACCTTCTATAGTGTTCAACAATGACATGGAACCATTCAGTGTTGAATGGATTTAAAAATATTCAAATTCTTTGGGGAAACATATCTTGGTCGTGAAAAATCTCAACATTTCATTTCTTATCGTTTTTTTTAAAATACCATAGGTCTTTTACACTTGGTTAATCTAAATTTTCCCTTTTACATTTACCTTGGTAATTAATTTCTAGAATTAGTAACTAATTTAAATGAAATAGATTGTGATTAAAATTTTAACCTAATTTTATACATCTAATTTGATATTTAAATATATTTTTATCAAATAAAAGATTTATATGTATTAAATATTAATTTCGAAATAAATAAGCTTAATCAAAAAAATAATAATTTTAGTGAAATAAAAATTTCAATATTAAAATGTTATACAATGTAAAATTATTTTTGATAATAATATTAATGACTTAAATTGACTTATTATAAAATATAAAATGGACACGAGGCTTTCAAAGAAGTACAATACTGAATATTGTATAAAATACTTTATTCTATGTGAAGACTAAAAATATTTTTATATTAATGTAACATATTAATTAGTTATAAATATGTTTTACCTCAGTTTTCTATATTAAAAAGTATTTTTAGATCTTTAATTTTATTCATTAAATCAATAGTTTATTAAATAAAAGGATTTATAAACTTATAAGGTATTATTATATTGAGTTAATTTCATAAAAATTCCATGTTTCATGAAAACTGTAATTTTCTACTAAAAATTTTCATTTTTAGAAAAAGATAAAAAATGCAGAGTAAGATAATTTTGATATTTTTAATTAAAAATTGTAACTAGTTTTTTCGATTAAAAAATATAAAACATAAATTTTAAATAATTTCTTGAATAAATTCTATTTAAAGAATGAATTTTTTCAATAGTTCATGATACAAAATTTACCTGATATTGTAGAGTCCTGGATGTTTCATCCCCATGCATAAATAATTCGATCCTTAGAATTGCAGTTATATCATATTCTGAAAAAATGTGGATAATTCTTCTTATTTATTGCTTATTTAGGCTCCCTGGTTCCCTCATCTAATTTTATATTTTTTCAATGGTCTTTCAACAAATGAGTTTTTTGATTCTAAAATAATTTATCTATAATGTCATGAATATGGATATTCTCTTTATTATAAGACATGTCAAGATGCAACACTATTCTCATAGATGTAAGAACATGAAATTGATCTGAATTTTATTTTCTCAATAATGAAACATAGAAGTTATCACATGATTTATAATGGTTGGGAGGAATATCCAAATAGTAAGCTAAACCCCTATATTAATTCTAGTATTTAAAAAACAATAATGTACCTGGGGTTTAAATTTTCATTTTTACCAAATCCTTCAACAACATTTTATGGTGAATCCATCAATAATACATGATCTCCAATTTGAAATTCGAAGTATTTCCCTTGATTTCAACATTTTTCTTTCATATACTTTTGGATTCTTTTATTTTATCATCAATAATATGTACTTTAAAAGACACATCCCCTATATTATCAGTGAAAACTAACCATCTTTATCCAACCTCTTCCCAAAAGGGTTGAGTATAAAACCTCTTATGGTACAATTCTTCTTATGGTGCCATAAAGACTCTTGAATGGAAGCTATTGTTGTATAAAAATTCACCAAATGTACATACTGATCCCACGTACCATGGATCTCAAGATAATATTATCTAAACATTTCTCATAATGTTTGAATGATTCCTTTAGACTTCACATCAATATAAGGATGGCATACATTTCTTATTTGTATCTTAGTTTTTAGATCCATTTGTATAATATTCTAGAAATTTGATGTTAACCAAGGGTGAAGGTCAGATACAATATATAGTGGTGTCTGATGAGGCCTTGAAATCTCATTAATATTGATCCAATCAAGAAACATAAGGGGTAAACATTCTATTGTCTCTATGAAATGATAATAATTTCTATGATTACCAATGATGACCCAGATATCATCAGTAATACTTAGATTATTTGTATGTATAGTGATAATGTACAATGTAAAAATTTTCCACCACCATATGGGTATAGGTTGAGATTTTTGGAATCTCTTTGGGAGATTTTTTTACTGTTTCACTTTTGGAGTACTAAGTATATAGACACATAATTTTGTTTTTCTCACATAATACTATCCCACTAGAAATTTTATCTTAAATACGTATACATCATTATGTTACTTTGGTTTATGGAAAAATTTATTATATGTGATACATTTAGCAGTTACCTTTTCAATTCTGGTATGAATGGAAAACAGAACTTTTTCCAAAACATCATCACTCCATCTCTATAGATTAATTCATTCAATTCTCTATCACACATTGCTTTAATATTCCATTGTAAGTTATTAAAGTACAATCAAGTCTTTTATAACCTTTAAATTTATTCTAGTTAAACAATTTCATTGAAATAGATTGATGGTTCCCCTTTTCAAGATATAACTGTATATATAATTATTAGTTATATGTATATTGGATCCTTCTTAATCATCATCGTGGTCAAAACTCTGTGGTCCCTCCTTCTCAATGCACCAACCACCTTATTTTCCACCATAGGGTAGAAGTGTATTGAGAAATCATAGTCATTGAGTGGTTCCAAACATATTCCATTCCTTATATTGATCCCTTTCTGAGAGAAGATATACTTTATAATCATTTGGTTCATATATATTATGAATCTTTCATAATAAAGGTAGTATCTCTATATTTTAAATGAATTGATTACATTTTCCAACTCAAGGTCACGTGTAGGAAATTGTTTTTCATGGACATTTATTTTCCTTGATGCATAAAAAATAAATCTATAATTTTTCATAATGGCACAACCGAATACTTTATTAGATTCATAACTATGAATAACAAACCCTTTCCCACAAGATCGTGTAGCTGATGCTGATAAATTAATCAGTCTTCTCATTAAATTATAAAAAGATTCATTCAATTCGCTTCGCCATGTGAATTTAACCCCATTACATGTTAAATTGTTTAATGGCATGGCCTATAAGGAAAAATAATGAACAAACCATCTATAGTAACATGATAAGACCTGGAAATATTAGATCTTGATTATTTTTTAGTGTAACCCATTCATTGACTACCTTTGTCCTTATGTTGTCAAAATGTATCCCATCCTTGGAGACAATATGATAAATAAAGGTAACTTCATTAAGCCAAAATTCAAACATACTATACTTCTCATAAAATTACTCTTTTCCTAATGACATCTAGAATTATATTTAGAAGACTCTCATGATCTTCATATTTATTAGAGTATATTAAGAAATCATAAAAAATATCCAATCATGATGATCCATGAATATTATATCCATCAAATCTAGAAAGTCATAAGATGCATTAATCAATCCAAAATGAATTACCATAATCTCATAATTTCCATAACTAATTCAATTTTGAATCATTTATATATCATCCTTTTTTATATAGAAATGGTGATAAGCAGAGAAAATATAGATATTTTAAATGTTTTGGGCTCCTTAATGTTGATCAAATAAGTCATAAACACAAAGAAAATGATATTTATTCTCTATGGTGATTTCATTGATACCCATGTAATCAATGTAAAACCTCATAGACCCATTCTTATTTTTCAAAAATAAAACAGGTTTCCCCATAGGAAAACACTATTGAATATTAATACCTTATCACTCATCTCTTGTATCTATTTCTTGAACACAAAAAAACCACTAGTTCTGTCGAATATTATTTTTTAGATATGGTTCTTGTAACATGAACGAGTTCAATGTAGAACTCAACATCACACTCTTGTGGATGACGAGGTCATTCTTTTAAAATAAAACAATGAATTTGTTTACCATTGGTACATCCACTATTCTACAGATACCATCATCCTCCATATGTAGCATGTAATGTTCCGAAGTGGGATCCACTTAACCTTTACCCTAATTTGATGGTTCACATGGCCTCAAGCACCTCTTCCAATACACCAGTTGCTAGAAAATAGCAAAAAGGGTGTAAAAGTAGAATAGTGGGATGAATATACACTCATATTATAATGGAACAACATATACAATCAATAAAATTAAATAGTAGAGGAATCACATATAAAAAAGAAGAATAAAAAGATAAGAAGTAGATGAATAAAAAATATCTAGGAAAATAATAAAATAATCAAAATCCCTCATGATAGCCTTTTATACATGTATTCGTGAAATGATAATGCAAAGGGTGAATAGGGGAGAAGTAATATATAATAATTCTATACAAAATATAAAAAATAAAAAAAAACATCTCCACTAGAATCATGATGTAGTGCCTGATCCTCTTCTCTGAAGCTCCAATTATAATATTGGAATATCAAAAACCAGTAGCAGGGCCTTTTTCATTATGAATGCATAAATAGAGATAATCATCTTAGGTACTAAATTTATCCAAAGTAGGATGTGAGATAAATATTTCACTAGGAAACCACAAATGATGTCTACTTTTATTTCAAGAAGTTATCTTAACTAAAAAATTGGAAGAAAATATTAATTAATTAACAAAACTGAATAAATAAATAACTAGTCCCCTCAGGTTCCTGAAGAACACCTATTGGGTCAACCTGGTTCGGTTTGTTATAGGAATAGAAGTCTAATTAGTCCCAATATATATAGTAATTTCAGTATATATATAATATAGGTATAGATATGTCATCCTCATATATGAACCAAGTATGTGTAGACATAAGTGTCCATATACCTAGAATACTTGTGCTATCTAGATTGGGCATAACTCATACATCCATGACCAATCTAACAAGACTGTAAGACCAATAAATAGGATAAATTGCCTACATCATAATAAGAGTTTGTGAATTTATGTCATCATTAAAAAAATAACATGTCACATAACTCCCAATGTACTCTAGTATCACTAGTGTGAGATTCCATACTCAACTAATGATGTAAGGGAGTGTGATTATCGATCATGCTCAAAACCATTTACTATCGTTTCACAATCTGTAAAAATGCATATTAATAATTATAATTTTCATGGGGGATTACCTTTCATACAACACACTTGTCCAACCTCTTTATATAAATATGTATTTGTGAATAATCATATTTATAATATAACACATGAGGCAATGCCTATCTTATAACTTATTATCCAATTATAATTAACAATAAAGCATTATAAGTATGAAATAGAATATAATAAATAATAACCAAAATTCACGGTTTTAATGTGTGATTCATTTAACCCATTAAATCCATTAAAAAGAAGGTAATTCCATCATAGTCATTCCTTTTAATTAATTTCAAGATATTCAATTTACTAATTCTTATAAATTAATTTTATAAGGGTAAAGGGCCCATTAAAAAGGTTACATAGTCAATGATGGAAATTTCCTACAAGAAAAATCCAACAATAAGCATTCAAGTCACTAAAAGGGGAATTGGGTTCCCTTTAATACTAAGGTCTCTATTAAGAACAAGTTTTATGAAGAAGTTATTTGGATGTAAGAATAAGTTTTTTACATGTGTATTGTCTTTGGCTGTCAATGATGATAAATCCATTCAATTTGTATAAGTTGATGAATCAATCTGACCATCATATCATAAAAATAGATCTCATAGTTCTTAAGAATGTATATCGTATTTAAAAGATGGTTAGCTGGAAGAAAATTATCATCAAATTAATCTTGGTTATAGAATGAGGATTCGATCTTAAAGAAGAAAAGAATCAGATTCAGTATGGATTTGATAGAAATATGGAGATGCATTATCATTTTGTATTCCTCAAAAATCATATGTATGTTATAAAACATGAAATTGTAGCTTGATGAAATATAGGGATTGGAGAAGTGTTGATAATAGTATTTTGGATTGGAAGAAAATAGGTTCTTTCAATCATATTCAGGCTAAAATTATTTAGGATTAACAATAAAGGATGATGTTACTAGAGGAATAAGAATTTACAATACATTCCATTATTGTAGGACAATAATATAACTGATATTAAATATAATCAACGTCCTGTTGAAATTCTTATTTTCAATAATATTTTTGGAAGAAGAAAGATTGACTAATTAAAATATTTCTATTCTTAATTCATTGGATTCATCATTATTTGAAGGCTGAGAAGGTTTATAGAAAATGTGAGAAACCAAAGGTGCTGGTTTTTGTCATAAAAAATTCCAGAAGGATTATATCTTTGAATAATGAAATTAATGTGCTTTGGAATAAATGAAAAGAAAAAATAAGTTAAACAGTTGAGTGTGATGTGTGTAATAAAGACAAGTATTGATCAATAATTCATTCAACCATTATTATGAAGACTAATTGTTTTTTCCTACAGGTGAGTTAAGAATAATTTCTTTATCAGGTGAGTGAAGAGATAGAAGAACAATGATTTGATTTTATGTACATTTATTCACATGTTTTTAAGAACCATTATATTAAAGTTGACTTTTACTATATGAATGATTCCAATAATGATAAAGTGATATAAACTATTAAATATAACTTAATTGGATTTTGGTACATTGGTCTGAATTATTGAAGAAATAAGAATATTTTATACAGAGTTTTTAAAGTGTTTTCTAAGGAATACATGAACCTTTCTTAAATAGTTTAATGAATATTTGTTTTTCATCATGAAGAATAAATTATAATGAGTGGATTTATGTTCCAATTGGTACAAAGAAACATAATGGTATGTATTTAGTTTTTAAATGATTAAAACTAGGTCAAGAAAATCATATTGATGAAATTCCCTCATCATAACGAAGAAATCATAATAGAAAATTGAAATAATAATCTGAATAATGATTCCTAAGAAGATTGAAGCTATCTATATCTTTATATATACTTCTAGTACAAAGCATCATAATTAAGAAATCATATTGGGAAATTCTAATAAATAATGAGATTCCGAACAGAATATTTTATATAAAGTATGAATCATTTAAAAATTCCAAGAGAGATCCAAAATTGATTTAAAATTAAATGAACTAAATAGGTAAAATATTCATTCAATGTTTAGGGAAGATTGAAAATATTGGATTTTCGGTAAATGGGGAAAATATTTTCAAAATCATTCTTAAACCATTTTGTTATTTCTATAAGAGTAGGAGAATAGTTTTTGTATTATAATATTATCATCACTCATGAAATAGGTGAGATAAGATCCATATTTCTAGAAATAAGAAGTTTTTAGATTATGCTTTATTAAAGAAGTTAGCTAGATAGATAAAAAAGAAGGAAGAATATAATATTCACTATTTCCATATCGAACTAAGTAATCACAATAGGATTTATAGGGTGATGATAAAAAATCAAGAAGTGGTCAAGTGTTATTTTGAATCAGTATTATTTCTATATTGAGCAATCATACCATGAAATCATGCTGAGTACCATTACAATGTCTAAGAATTTCTTACAATATTCTGAGTAAGAAATTGAATAATAATATTTATAGATTATATTTTTAATTTTTATCATGAATAATGATGACATAATTGTTAAAAAAAATTCTATAATCATTTTTTGATACTTGAATCCTATATAATACTATGTTGATCTTAGTTCTACATGAGTGTAAGGGAATATCCTAATCATTTTATCCCACAAAACGGATTATTTTCTTGTGGATTCGGTGTTATTGGATCATTTCCAAACTATTCCAAGGATGTATATACTCATGTTGAGTAGTGAACCTTATAATATATTGTGTTCTAATGGATGCGTGTTTGAATTGTTTTTAGCAAGGAAATAAATCATTAAAAATAGGTAAATATTTTTTCGTATATAAGGAAGAATACAAGAAAAAAATATCACTAATTCACCCCTCTCCCTCTTAGCGATACATCTATCTTGGATGGGAAATTACAGGTGTTATCACAACCAAAATTATCCTTTGTTTAATCTTTTCTAAAGTTTTGAAGAGTTATTTTGATGGAGAATTTGAATTTTGTGAATAGTTTGTGGATTCTGATCATCTATGGAAAGACGTATCATATTTGGAAATATATATTGATTCTTTATCTTATGTCTCTTGGGTATGATGTTCTTGAAGCTACAATTGATGGATATCCTCTTATAGATTATATGATTTATCTTAAACCTATTGATAAGAAGAATATTGATAAATTTGGAAGATCTAAACGTTTTTGACTCTCACCTCTTTCTGAAAGTGTGTTTTTTTAGAGTGAAGAGTCTTTCCATAGACAACGTAATTTGGAATATGTTTAAAAAAGTTATGAAGGTAATAATAAAATAAAGAATGCAAATTTATAAATTTGGAGGATGATGTTTTAAGATATAAATATGGGTTAATAAAAATCTATTGCTGAAATATTTACTAGGGTGAATGAATTTTGTATCCCTATCAGATGTCTTAGTGGACATTTAGAATATTCTATAATTGATTAAAAGATATTTAAAATAATTATCGACTAGTTTGACGTGAATGTTTTTTCATTAGAAGATATATATCTAGAAACATTATATCTTGATGATTTTCATAAAACTGTCATTACATATAATATTTGAAATGGGAATGTTATAAAGGAAAAAATAAAATATGATAGAGAAATATCTTTCAAAGATTCTAATATAGAAAACTCTAATAATGTTATTGGGAAAGATGATGTTGCTGACTCTAACTCAGAAAATGAGGTATATAAAAATCATTATTATATTTTATCCATATTTTCAAAAAAATTGATAAGAGTTATAGGTAAATATAAAGGTGAACATACTATGAAATGATTCTAATGTGGACACAATGGGAACTTTGCAACTAATTTTCCCCAAACAAAGAAAGAAGAGCATAGTGATAAAGAAGAAAAAAAATCCAAGAAGGTCAGGTAAGAAACAGAAGACAAGGATAAATCATATTCCAAAGGGAAAGGTAAAAAAATTCTTTAAATCCAAAATAATATGTTTCTTATATAATGTTGATGATGAAAAATATAGAAAAGATGAAACCAAAAAAATTTGATCATGTTGCTGATATTTATTTTATTAAAACATTTAATAATGAATAGTTTGAAAGAAGAATTTCTGAAGAAGAAACCCAATTATAATTTCTTCTTAATGGATAATCAATTGAGTTTATATGAAACATTATAAGTCAAGGGAATGAAGCCAGGAAGCTGAAAAATGAAAATTCTGCACCGAATGATGAGTAGGGATTTCCCAAATTAATATTCAATATGATGGAAGAGATTTATGATTTGAATTAATCTATTGAGAATGAAAAGAAGCTGAATAAATATATATAAGTGGAGTTGAAGAAAAAAGAAAAATATTTTGATTTCATGAAATAATAAATTTTTAAAAGAAAAAATATAGAAACATGTTTCAAAAACTATATCACTAATGTCTGTGAATGTTCTCTGAACTGTGAACCAGATAAAGATAAAAAATGTTAACATCAATGGTTGAAATGAAATTTTGAATTTTTGTTGATAAGAAGAAATATGGTAAGTTATGTATGTGGAGAATTATAAAAATGTCATAAAGTGATATGTTTTTGAAAATTTTTTAACCGTTCAACTTTCTATAATTTTTGGTTTTGATAAGGATGAAAAGAAAATCAACATGAAAAATAAGATTCTATTTGAAAATATAAATATTGGAGGACAATAAAGTACTATTAAGAATGATAATATGGTTGGTGAGAAACATGTTCATATCACTGGTCAGTATGGCCATTTCTATGGACAATACACTTTCTATGGATATTGATGGAATTATGGTGGCATCAGACACATAAAAATTATGTATTGGTTCAATCAATAATATAACACCTATTCTATAATGTTAAGAAGGTAAAATTTGAGGGTGAGTAAATCTCCTCCAAGTAAGAAGTATAAGAATTATTTTTAGAAGAAAACATAGAAGGTTGGTATGAAAAGTGAAAAAAATTTACAACCCATAGAAACTATTTACAAATGATGTGAAAAACCTATAAATCTTGATAAAGGATGCCTTGTTTTCTTACCTACACAACAATGTTTTTTTTAACAATTCCTATATGCCCGTGATGAAGAAAGAAATGAGGAAAGGAAATTCTCTTGTTGTAGAAACTGCTCGAAAATCTACAAAAAGACAATGAACATGTAGTATTGAGGGTGATTTTTTTTCTCATAAGACATGAGAGATAAAACTATTTAATAATGTGAATAAATTCATTGAGTGAATGGTTACTTTTAGAATCTATGAATATCTGATTATCAAATATTTTGTCTCAGTTATCATTGAAAAATAAAAATTGGAGTCCAAGAAAGCATTATATTTTGCTGGGATATAACACAACAATCTAATAGTTTCATACCTACGTGATGTAGAAAAAAAAATTATTTAAAAAAATTATGGGGCTTGGAGAAGAGTGAAGTGGATGGAAAGATAGTTACAACAGTCCAATATACAAAATGAAAATTTTGTCCAGTTGGAAAAATAAAAAATTATTATTACTTATGCATGGTAGAAAGGACTCAATTGTGGCATATTTTTTTCTGAAACATGTGTTAGAGAAAAATTGTCAAACTCTAAAAGTGTTATAGTGTCTGTGAAATTCATCATTTTCTAAGAATAAGAGATTGTTATTGTAAAATATATTATAAGGGAAAAATTTCAATCTCAATTCATAAGAAAGTTGAGATCTCTTCAGAATGACCCCTAGAACCTATTCCTTTCGATATCTATATGGAAATGGGTAAAAAATAAACTAATAGAGATAAGTATTTAAAAACTTTTATTGACAACTTTAGTCACATTACATGTGTTATGTATATGAAAATAATTTAGATTATATAAAAATGTTTAAAAGTTTTAGGAGGAAATATGAGAAGGAATGTGAGTATTCAGTGAAGAAGTTTAGAACTGATAATGGTGATGAGTAAAAAAATAAATAATTTTAATGTTATCTCGAGAATCATGGCATTCAATATCTATTCTTTTCACTATACACTCCTAAAAAATGTGGTTATTGACAGAAATAACAAAATGTAGGCGGTAATAGTGAGAACTATGTTAGTTGAACATGGTATTTCTCATTACTTTTGGAGGTAATCCATGGGAAATGATGTTAATATTCAATTATTTTGTTTCTATAGGATGAGTTCACATATTAATCCATATGATTTTTATGATAAAATTCCTTCTTTCATACACATTATAGTATTTGGGATTCCATGTATCATAAAGAAAAAAATGCGGAAACCTAGGAATGTTTGAGAAGATAGTTGATGTTGGAATGTTTAATAGACATGATCCAAAAGGAAGATTATAAATTTGTTTCAACAAATAGAAAAGAATAATTGTTGATTCTATTGATGTGAATTTAGTTGAAAGGGATGAGGAAGGAAAATAGACTTACAATGATAAGGAAGTTAAGGAAGAAAAGAAAGGTTTTATTAACAATCCTCATTAAGATATTTACAATTTTAATCCCACTCATGAAGAATAAACAAACAAAGCTATTTATAGTGATGAAGATGAATCTCAAAAATCTCATCATGTTCTGTGGAATCATGTGCAAGATTAGAACTTTATTTATGATCAACATAAACTGCTTCACACAAGATGAATAATTTCACATACGTATTTAGAATCTAAATTTAATCTTAATGATGTGAATTAATATTTTGATCATTTATAATGAGTTTAGAATATGAATGATGAGATGAAACAGGTAGAAAAGAATGATACATGGGAACTCATACCCATGCTGGATAAGAAATATTGTATTGAAACAAAATATTATTTATGGAATAATATTAATGAAGTTGTTTATGTGACAAGAAAAAAAAGAAAGATTGGCATGAAAGGATTACTCACAAATTGAATGTGTCAATTTTCATGATATTTCTTCCCTGGTAGAATGTTTAGACACAATTTGAAGTTTTCATCTTATTTCTTCACAACTAAGTTAATTTTTTTTCAAATGTATGTGAATTTATTATTTCTGAATGGGTATATTGATGAGGAAGTTTAACTTCACGGAACATGTGGAATTTTCCTGGGGAATGATGAAAGTTATGTGTGTACGATGAATATATCCTTGTATGGGCTAATACAATATTTTAGGGAGTTATATTCCAAATTGAATACTTGTTTGAGGAAGATGAATTTTATGAAATGTAGAGTTGATAAAAATCATTACATCCGGGAAATTCAGGAGTTTTCCTTCACCATAATTGTTTATGGTGATGAAATAATCTTTTCTTGGAATGATGAATGATGTTGTGAATGATTTCTGAATGGATGAAAAAGATGCACGGTATTTCCATGGAGGGTGAAATGTAATAAATTATTGGGTTACCAATCTTATAAAATAATGAACACATTTTTTATTTCTCAAGAAAATTATTCTAAGAAACTTATCAGGATGTTTGGAATGGAGAACTCAAAACTAGTTTCCATGAAAATTTTAGTGGGAACCATGTTGAATAAATATATATAATGCAAGTAAGTTAATCAAAAATTGTTTCCAAATATGACTGGATGTATGTTGTATTTGAAAACTTCAAGAGACAAAATTTTTTATTTTCTTACCTTATGTGAAATATTTCAGAGTGATCCAAAAGAATGCAAATTAATTTCTTGGAAAATAATTACCAAATATACCAAAGTCACAATCTTTTTTTGAATTAGGTATGATAGTTCAGAATGTATTGAATTTTTTGGGTATTCAGATGTGGATTGTGCATGAAATAGTGATGATAAAAGATCCCCTTATGGTGGTGTTTTCTCTTTGGGGAAAATTTGTGCCAGTTGTAATAAAAGGAAAAAATTTAGTAAATAATAGTAAGATTGAGGTAGATTATGTTGCTGATACTCAATCTTCTACCCAACTTATGTGGATAGAGACTCAGTTAGAATATATACTTATTGACGTGATGTTACCCTTGCTCTTGGGCTGTGATAATTAAAGTATAATAACACATAAAAGGAATATGATACAATATTATTGATAAAAAATATTGAAATCAAATATCATTTCATCAAAGATCATGTGGATAAGAATGACTTAAAGATAGAGTATGTACATACATCATTACGAGTTGCTAAAATTTTCAAAAAACCTTTACCAAAGGAATATTTTTATATATTTATGATGAACATGGGTGTCCAACCTCTTTATGATCAAGGTGGATGTACATGTATTTTACCCTTATATCATTTTATCTTTGGAAGTAATTTTCAATGGGTAATTATTATATATATATCCTAGGTGAAATCAAGTTTAAGAGGGTCATTTTGGGTAAGTTGAGAATCTGGCATGTTTGTTTCTGAACTATGCAAACTATTTGTTATAGTGGTTGTAAGAAAAGAAACTTTTTCATTATGGGAATATTGAAGAATTTGAATAAAAATGTTTTTTAGCACAAAATTTAATGAAGTGAATAAATATGTGAATAAAGCTGAAGAGGTTTCATGAGTCACTACTTTTAGACATCATTCTGTTGTTTTCAATGATTATTTTTTTCTATAATGAGTTATCTAATATACGATAAGAATTATTGATATGTAATTTAATACATTGGGTTAATTGTTTTATTTATTTATGAAGCATGGTTGAAAACCACATTGAATGATGGATTTATATTGGGAACAGGTTGGCTGAAGTAGGTTTTTCGAAGTAAGAAAAAGATTTTTTTACTAGAGTGTTTTAGTTTGTTGTCAACAAAGATAAATCAATTAACTTTTTGAAGGTTGAAATATTAGACTGACCATCATATTCCATAAATTGGGAAAATGGTTCTTAAGAAAGTCTATCGTATTTCGAATATGTTTTTATGGATGAAAAGACTCATCAAATTCACATTGGGTCCAAAATAGGATTCAAATTTTAATGAAGAAAATAATTGGATTTGACATGGATATAATAGAAATATGACGATGCATTGCAATTTTGTATTTATCACAGAACATAATTATGCTATAAAACATGTGATTATAGAATTATGAAATAATAGGGGGAAGAAGTGATGATAATTTTATTTCGTATTAGATGAAAAGAGGTGTTTCCAATCATATTCTAGACAATCATATTCTTGATTAGTAGGAAATGAAGATGTTTTCTAGAGGAATGGTAAGTTACAATACATTCCATTACAATTTATGTAAGGCTAAATATGATCTTAAAAAAATCAAATTTCGTAAGAATTTCATTCTTACAAGAAAATGGATGTGGAAGAAGTAAGATTGCGAAGATAAAATATTTCTAGTCTCAAGTCATAGGATTTAGATTCTTTTAATGGGCAAGAAGGTTTGTGGGGAATTTTAGAAACTTAAGGTTCGAGTTTTCAATCATACTGAAATCCAAAAGATATAAATCTTTTGAGAAATATGTTGATGATTTTTGAAATCAATGAAAACATAAAATATGTTAAACTACTGAGAATTATGTTTTTAAAAAAGACTGATATTGATCAATATTGTAGTTAACCATTTTCATCAATTCAAGTTGTTGGTTTTATAAAAGTAAGTTAAGAAGAATTTCCATACCATGAGAATCAATATAAAGAAGAAATCATATTGGGAAATAGGAATAGAGTATCATATTAAGACAGATGACATTTTTGAAAATATGAATTGTTTAAAATTCAAAGAGCGATCCAAAATTTATGGGAAATTAAATTCCATGACCAAATCAAAGAAAAATATTATATTTAAGGAAGATTGAAGATTCATGAAATTTTTTATAGTAGGAAAACCATTTCATAATCCTATATAAACCTTTTTGGAATGTCTATAAATAGAGGAGAATACTTTTTGTATTCTAAGACCTGTATCACCCATGATAGAGGAGAGAGAATTTCATCATTTCTACAAAGAATAAGTTTATAGACTGTGTTTTATTGATGAAGTTATCATGATAAAATAATAATAAAGAAGAATATCATGTTCATAGTTTTTTTATCGGGTTGAGTAATTGTATTGGGATTTTTAGACTAAAGAAGAACAATTCAACAATTCTTCATGTTGTATTCTAAGAGAGTATTATTTCTATATTTAGAAATTGAACATGGAAATCGAACTGAGTGTCACTACAATTTTCAAGAAGTTCTAAACATCTTTTGAGTAATAGTGTGATGAATTATTTTGAACTATTATATTTGTGAATGTTGAATAAGAACCAATGAATTATGTTGGATACAAAATCATTAGAAAATAATTTTTTCATACATGAATGACATGAAATATTTTATTTATCATAGTGGTATATGAGTTTAAGGGAATATCCTACTCAATATATTCCCTAGAAAATGATTTTTTATAAGGGATTCTATAGTATTGGATCATTTCCAAACCATACCAATGTCATAGCTACTCTTGTTGAGTAGTTAACCTTGTTAAATCTTGTGTTCATTTTAATTTGTGTTTGAATTGTTCTGAACCAAGAAATAAATAATTAATATGTGGAAGAGGTTATTTCATAAGTAAGGAAATGTAAAAGAAAAAGATATAACTCATTCACCCCTCAACCTCTTAGTGATAAAACTTTCTTGACTGGGAAATTGCAGTATCAAGGGAAAATACATGTCAAGGCTATGCTGGAATCTAAATAGGTGTTCCAGGAAATTAATCATTTGACAGTATAAGGGGAAAATCTACTTGGAACACCCATGGTGTGGCCATAAACGTGGTATTCAATATCTAAAATACCCAAAAATATTGAATAGGTATATAACATGGTTTATGGATCAAATAGACCTGAATAACATAATATAATGGGGGTTCATAGTAAGGGTCATTTTGTGGTACAACGACATAAATACGAGAAATCCAAACTCAAAGGGAAAACAACATGACCACTTAACTTAAGGTCGTAGATGACTCCCCAATCGATATCGACCACAACATTTATGTAGGGTGGAAGAGATATGGGAAGAGATCAAATTCCATAAAAATAGATAAAATGATCCTACACCAAAATAGAATAATAAATACAAAGGAAAACATAGATATTATGAAAAATCCTAGGAAAACATACTGAGATAGAATAAATTATTTCGACAGATCAAGGAACAAAAATTGGATAGGGGATCTAGATCAAAACATAGATGGAGGTGTTATTGTGATCAAAAGAGGATGAGAGGGGTGATAGTCTTCAAGTGGACGAAAGGGAAAAGGATAATGTTTTTCAACTTTATTTAAGGTTCAAAATGGTCATTTCACCGCAATATTCAAAAGGGCTCTTTTTGACAACATGGTTTGACCAAACTATGTGGAAACTTGGCTTAGTTCATTGGTAAAAGGGATATATCACACGGTTAGGTTCACAGTTTGACTAACAGTGCTTAAACCATGAAAAATGGCTCAGTCCTTAATATCAGTATCACTGCACGACAATGCGCCCTAGGTCACACAATTGCAAAAAAACTATGCATCCTAGTATTTTATCCCCATTTTAGGGATGCATGTTCCAAATAAGCCCTGGATGACCTCATGACCTCTGTGAATTGATTTTAATTCAAAATTAAGATAGGTTAATGAATTAAAGTTGAAAAAATAATTTTCTATACCTTTTTGAAAAGATGGATTATCCCATCCTCCCCTCTTTAAGGAAAATCATCCCTGAGTTGGACATATGATTGTAAAGAGGTAGTTTCAACAATGAATTTCGACCACTGAGTTTGTATATTAGGTTCAAATTCCATGGTATCATTCAATACGTTTCCATGTTTATATATCACCTGTACCAATGGATCTAACTTTCCTAGGAGTGTCTCTACAGTCCCATGCACAATACGCACTGGATACTGATCTGAGGAATTATCTAAATCCAACACAAACACATTAAGATGGAAGTCATGTGATGGGTCTAGATAGTATAGAAGAAGGTGACATACATGATATACATCATGAATATACCATTTAACTTTAATATTTTCCAACTAGTAATATAATATTCCAATTCATTTCACAACCCCAAACAAAAGACATCCACATAAAGAACTTATCCTATTTACGAATATGTCTATTACCCAAACTAAGCGAGACTCAAAGAAAAAAATGCATTCTATGACCCTGAATTTGATATTTCATTGAATTCTATTTAAAAATGACTGATATCCATACCATGTTGTCAATATGTGCTTTCTGATCATCCAGACCATCTCTATAGTCTCCTTTTTGAGCTGTAGTCCAATAATAGCTACGCCCATGCATCTAGCCACCCAAAAAGTGAGTGGAAAGGCATACCATATAAGATTTCATAAGGAGACTTCTTGATTATAAAATTAAATATATTATTATAAGAGAAATTAATGAGGGGAATACGTTTCTCCTAGGAAACCCCAAAGACATGGGAAAATGCACAGAGCATGTCCTCTAGAACCTGTATAGTATTCTTTTTCTTTCTTTCCATCTATGGTTGATTTCCCATGATCAAAATAACCAATGTACCCAAGGCCTTCTGAAACCCCTTCTATAACCATGATGTGAAATTAGAATCTATGTAATAAATGATAGAAAGAGGATCACCATGAAGGCATAATCCCTCCCTAACATATAGTCTTCCTAGTTCGTCTACCAAGAAGTTCTCTCGCACATGTAATAAGTGTGTTCCTATCATAAAAAAATCAATAACAACCCACACAGTATCATTTCCAGGAGATGTTATGGGTAGAAATATCACATAATCAACTGAAACATTTTCCCATTTCCACTTAGGAATGGAAAATGGCTATAGAATCCCTTCCAGATGCTGATGATGTCCCTTAACCCACTGATAGGTAGAGAAACAAGTGATGAAGCTGGAAATTTCTTATTTCATACAAGGCCACCAATACTAGTTTCACAGTTCTCAATACTTTTTGGTGATACCATGGTGAACCTGCCATGGTGGGGTATTGAATTTGGGCATAAACTCCTCTCTGATGTCTGGTGGGTTATATACACACCAATGGAACAATAAGGTGTCAGCCCCATCCATGGTCCAACATGATGATGTATAATCATATTACATGATTTCCCTTTGGACCAGACCATTGATATTAAATAGTTTTCTTAACCTCACTCATTCCATATGAGTAGAGGTCACTACTAAGACTGAGGGGATAGTCTGACCAAGGTCATCCTAATCCTCAATATGCATCTTTATAAATAAATACAAAATATTTCATTTGCTATCAGATTCCAGAACAGCCAATGTTTGAGTCCTATGGCTTAGAGAATCGGCCACAGAAATGCCCTCACTAGGCATGTAGGCTTGCTCGAAATAAATTGACTATATGTACTCACCCAAAATGTGCTGCTTGAGATTGATTCCCCACTATGTTAAGTAGTACGTGAGGCTTTTATGGTATGTGAATACTAAAAAATTCTATAAACATAGATAGTGTTTCAAACAACATAGAGAATATACAATAGTAGGTAGATCTAGGTTGACTATTGGGTAATTCTTCTAGTGATGCCACAGCTGAAGAGAACCATATGAAATGACTCGCTTGTCCTAAATTTGAAAGGTTCCATGCCTGATACCTGATGAATTGTAGTATACTGTATTGATCCTTCCTAGCTCTAGAAAAATCATTATCAGTGCTAAAGTCAAATGACCCTTCAACTCCTGATTGTCTAATTCAAAAGCTTCAGACCATATGAATTTCCCATCCTTATTTTTCAATCCCATTAACGACGATCAAAGGCTTGAGAAATACTCGATGATGCATATTTAGTATTCGATAATCCATCTGAAACTCCAAATTTAAAATATATTTTTTGGATACTCTCGGAAAGCTACAAATCCGACATTATCTTGGTCAACTGAAAAATCTTGACTCCAAGATAGTATATTTCGGTAAGTGGACACTATCCATCCAAAGTGGCATTAATTGAGCAAAGAATATAGGTGATTCTCTCAGATTTAACTCAACATGATCTTAATATGAGTCACATTGTCATGTCTAGTGAATAAATATTGACTAATATCGTTAATAAAGACTACGCCAAATGAATCCTGATATGGGTGGAAAACCCATTTCACATGATCCATAAAGATAGAAAGTACATTCTTTAGGCTGAATGGCATAACTTTGTACTTTTATAGACCATTTTAGATCTTTAAAGATGTGTGATGTATTTTTCAACTCCTAAATCACACTTGATGATAGCTTGTCCTAATATCTATCTTTAAATAAAACCATTGATACATGGTGATGATCAGGGGGAAATTCTATTTGAAGAAATGGATATCAATTCTTTATCATGAACTAATTCAAATGATGGTAATTGACACAAAGACTAAGAGAACTATCTTCCTTCTTGGTGAAAATGACCAGTGAACCCCAAGGTGAAGTGATGGGGAAAATAAAGCCTTTAGCCTCCAGATCCTCCAAATATACCTTGATCTGCAAAATATCCATAGGTTCTATCCTATAAAGGGGAATGGTTACTAATTCTTCTCCAATAACATTCTAAATTGTAAACTCTACCAATAAAACTAGTGGTAGACTAGACAATTCATGAAGAAATATGTATATGAGATACTTCACTACAGGAGGAAAAATTGCAGGTAGTAACCCCTAAACATATATGAAATTACTGGGAATTTGGGATGTCCCACTAAGTAGCCTTTTCTTCTCAGGTCCTGATCACGTAGCTTGCAAATACCATTCATCCCTATGAACATGCTTAATATCCAATAGTGATGTAAATGTCAACCATTATTGACAGTAGTAAATAAGGGCTCTATAGGGAACTAACCATTCCATTTCAATGATTATGTCAATGCCCATCATTTATATGTAATCGAGATTACATACAAAAATGTAAACTACCTATCTCAACGGGGAACTCCATAAAACATCAGGCACCCTCAAATCAAATTCCTAATAGGGCTTCTAGTGTTATAACACCATGTTAGTGTTCAATCATGAGGCCCAAACATCACATAATACTCTCATAAATAAATGAATTATACACACCTTCATCAAATATTGAAGACATTGAAATAGAGGATACTAGAATAGTACCACATATAGAAGTATAGTCAAGCTATGATCCTATGGAATATACTGGAATGATTGTAACTAGCCTATATCATGGACTTAAGTCACTGCCTGACATCCTTTTGGAAGCATGCTCTGGTGGCGCTGAGAATCTTATGTCTGAATGCCTCTTCATCAAACCTCCACCTCATCTAAATCAGATGGTGGTATTCTAGATGTCATCTTATCATTATACCACTACCCCACACTTTATCGTAGAGTATGTGTAGATCCCCACTCATTAGGGACTGTAGGAAAGGTTCTGTATAAACAAAAAATATGTCTCATCCTAGAAGAACCTCTGCACTTCACAAGATCCCACAAGCATCGAGGTTTAGTATGAACAACATCCTACACTGGTGGAAGATTAGGAAACTATATTCACATGGGGTCTGATCTCTACTACATCTATGAGTATCCCCAAAAATGTCTCTTTCTACCAGAAGACAAACCATTGGTAGATCTATGTTCCAAATCACCTTGAATCACACCTATATATTCCCTCAATTTCTTCTATTTAATAAGGGCGTGGTTGACTATTTCTTAAATGGAATTCAACATAATTTTTTTTTTCCTATGACCGAATGTTATATGCCATCCCATTCTATAATCACGCGGTGGTTATAAGATCATCTCCAACTAGAGGAGGAGAAACCCACTCCTTCTTAGTGAAATGAGAGGAATATTTCATAACTGATATACTCTCCTGATATAGGTTAATGAAATCTCTATCACTAATAAAAATGTTTAACATACCTTAACCCGTGCCTCAAGCCGGTTGGTCACATGACCTCAACCATGTCTCCACATATACCAGAGGCTTTCGAATATCAGTGAGGCTATAAATTTTGAATAGTGGGAATGCTATATGTTCATAACAGAATGTCATAGTAGATAAAATTAATAAGATTTAATCAATAACTGAAACATAAATAAATCTGAATAATAATATGATAAGTAACATGAAAATAAAAAAATATGAACAATCGATAATATAATAAAAATCCTCTAAGGTAGTGTCCGATACAAGTATGCATTTCCAGATAATGATAAATTGAAACTTGTGGGAAGGAAAATACATGAATTCTATACAAATTACAAAAAAAGAACAAAAAATATTTCACAATCATCTTGAGATAAGGCCCAGTCTTCTTCTCCAATGTTCCAACTACTTGCATGGAATATAACCAACCTATAACATGGCCTTTTCCCTAATCAATACCTACAGGAAAATAATCTTCTTGGGTCCCAAAAGTTATCCAGAGTAGGGTGTGAGATAAAAATATCAGTAGGCCACCACCAATAGAGTCTCTACGTAATCCAAGTACTGATCGAAACTAAATAGTGTTTAATCAATATTAATTAATTAAAAAATATAAATAAATAAATTTACAGCCAACATAGGTTCCTATAGGAAACTTGGTGAGTCTAACTACTTAGAATTATTGGAAAATATAAGTCTAATCAGTCACTATATATAGAAGTAGTATATATATATTATAATTATATATATTGAATCCACCTATATAAACCAAGTACATGAGGAAATATAAGGACATATACCTAGAATACTATTGATGGCTAGACTGGGAATAACTCTGATTTCCATGACCAGTCTAATGATCCTATATGCTTAAGATTAAGAGTACAAGACCTATGTACCAAGAAGTGTGTGAGGCATCATGCCTAACACTATGGATGATGAGTGATCCATCACGTCATGACTCTAAAAAGGAACGTGGTGCTTAAATTCCAATATCCTCTATTATCACTAGTGCGAGATGCCACACTCTAAACCTGATATAAGAGAGTGTGATTATCTGACATGATTAACACCCCTTAACATTTTTTCACAATTTGTATAAAGGAGTATTCAAAATTATAATTTTCATGGGGTATTACCTTCCATAAAACTCACTTTGCAACCTCTATATATAAATATGTCATTATATATATCTATATTTATAATATTACACATGATACAAGAGCTATGATATGTCATATTATTTAAATTTAATTATCAAGAAAACATTACAATTTTTATTACCATTTATTAAAGCATAACCAAAAGGTTTGGTTTCACAATCCTTTATGTGTCATTAATTTAATACATTTAATTCATTTTAAAAAATGGAAATAAATAATTTCTATTAACTTCAATTCAATTCAATAAATTCAATTTTCTAAAACATGGAAATTAAATTCATGAGGCTTAAGGGGCCATTTAAAAGTATACCGAGTCAAAGAAGGCAATCGCCTAAATGGGAAATTCCAATTATAAGTGGGAAATAACCTAAAGATGTGCCTTGGTTTCCCTTTAATACTAATGTATTAAGGGAAATTACATTTAATGGCCACAATTAAAGTTACTAATGTGTTTTGGAAAATTTATAATTTGACCATTTAAGGGGAACTACAACTTCCAACACCCAATGAGTGTCCATAAACATGGTAGGCACTCTCTAAAGTAACCAACATGATTCAATATGAATGTAAAATTGTGAAAGGTTAAATTAGACATGAATAAGTTAATAGAAAGTGGGTGATCAAAAAATGGATGAGGCATGGCATAAAAAAATAACATCAAGACATCAAAACCTCAATAGAAAACAATGTGACCACCTATCCTTAGGTTATATATGACTCCTATATTGATATCAGCCTCAGATTTAGAGTCGGATGGAAGAGATATATGAAACACTCTAATGAACATAAAATATATCAAATGAGATTGTACCTAAATAGTTAAATAGATCTAGAGGAAAACTATATTGGATGTAATAGACTACAGTGATCACTAAGAGAGATACACTACTTTTGATGGATTAAAGAATATACACAAAAAGATAGATCTACCTCAAAGTCTTGATGGAGGTGTTATTGATCTCAATAATGGAGGATAGGGGTGTTGGTTCACTAGAGGAAGAATGGGAAAATAAGAAAGTGTTACTAATTTTGGTGAGTGAAAATGGTCATTTCACCCCAAAATACATTAGTGTGTGGTTTCACCGCATATTTTGGCCAAACTATGTTTACAAAATGCTATATTCCCTGCAAATAGGGTCACTTCATATAGTCTGGTACACGGTTTGACTAACCATATGAAAACCGTGAAAAATGGTTGTGTCCCAAATCTACGTAGCACCGCACGACTATGCGCCATGGGTTGTACAATTGTAGACAAATAGTGCCACCCTTTCTTTTCTCCTCATTTTAGGGATCCAGGCTCTAAATGAGCCCCAAATGAAGCCGAAAGCTCTGTGACATGATTAGACATCAATATTAGGTCCATTTAAGTGATTCAAGTTGAAAAAATAATGATATAACTTTAGTAAAAGTTGAGTCATTACATATCACTTCATATTATTCTTTACCCACAATTTCATTAATGAGATATATCATGTGAGGATTATAAAAATAGGTTAAGGATGATATTTTCCCTCTAAATAAAATTATTCCACTTCAAATTCAATAATCATAATTCTTGTCTGTTGTTAATGAACTTTTTCATTACACTTCTAAAGACATTACATACCTAGTATCATGTTAATGTAATATATAGGTATTATAATCCTATATTTCACCTGGGATTTTCTATTCATCTTAATTCTTGGTAAAACTACATTGAAATAAGAACCCATTAATTATATTAACTAATAATGTCATTATCAATTACATTATCAGGAGGAACATCTCTAAATTTATTATACGTGTTAATATTGTCCCCATCCCTCTTGCTCGTTTCCATCTTCTACAATTTCATATACATAAATTTCTCATTATATTGAATGTTAAAATAAAATTACAACTAGTTTTCTAGACATTTACCAAAAAATAATGAGGTATTTTCAAAGTACTTCTGGTATTTTATATTTTTCATATAAATATAATCCCAGTGGTCGATACATAACATCCTTTCACACCAACTATAGCATCCTAGTCTCCAGAAAATCAGAATAGATAATTATATTACATTATTGGTACAAATTACAAGAGTTTTTGATGGATAAAATAATTTATTAGTCCTGGAAGATTAGATACATACATACATTACACTTAAAAACATAATATAATACATGAACACACTTTAATAACATGACTAGACCTTCCATCGTATCAGTGAAATTACAGATAGTCCTCCTTTAGGTTTCCTATGGAATTGAAAATAAATAAGAGTGAGCTCAGATGTATTGTAATGAGTATCATACAATGGAAGATTACTTAACATAAAAATTTAATAAGTGATATGGATAAAAAAAATTGAACCACATGAAGTCATAATCAAATGAAACTGAGGAAATTCCATATCCATGATAATAAATGAAACCTATATAATTTTAATCATTAATCTCATACTAATGGAATTAATAATATCTAATATCAATAACTTATTTTCCCGGAATTATTCCAAGAAAAATTAGATCACATTAATACAAAATTCAAGACATTATCCTAATATGGGAAGATACATATACAAAAAACAAACTTATTTTTTCTCAACAGACATGTCGATGCATTAGGGGACTATATAATGTCCATAAACACCATAATTTGTTTATACCTAATGCATTCATCAAAAGAGTCATAAATACCTTTCATACAATTACATTATTAACCTATTAATAAAAAAACTAGTATATTCATATAATTAGATACACGAATATCAAATACATAAACTCTAAATAGAATAATGTGGATGTCTAGGAGAACATCCCTTAATAAATGTGGAATCTATTGGGGTATCATCAATGTGTTATAAAGTACCGAATTAAAAGAAACATATTGTTCAGGGCTATTAAAATGTAATAATTTATCTATGGAAAACATAAATTGAGTTAAATATATTTAATTATTATAGGACCAAGGAAATGGTAGGGAAAATCATTCATCATGGTTCGTTATGAGTGTTTAAATATTTAAAATCATATCCAAAGGGTTATCTTTCTAGGTTTGAAATATTAGGCACATGCATTGTCCATTAGGTTGATGACTGAATCGATGTTCAACCACACCATTTTAGGGTGATTACCCCTTGGATAATTTTTTTCCACAACCATATCAACAATCCAACATCCAAATAGGGATGTGTTTTCTAGAAAACTATGAGCACTTTTACTTTACCAAACATCTAGATTATATTTACACCATGGAAACTTTTCATTGTGAATAAAAAATGAGGGAGTGATTACTATATAAACTTATAAATCTATAAAATTTAATTATATAAATTTCTAATATTCTAACATGGAAATGAATGCACCACACAAAATAAAATACGTGGTGATTATAACTTGAGTCCCAAAGAATAAAAATTGAGATAGAAAAGAACCACTTATAGCTTCATTAGGAATTAAATCACATACTCTTGGAAGATATGGATTAAACATGATATTATAATAGAATTAATAAATTAATATCACGATATATCATCTAAAATAGGTAGTATATATAAAAATTTAATAAAATTAGTTTTTTATTAAAAATTATTTCTCAACGAGAGGAATTTGAGAGGGAAAACCCTTACCTCTTGTCTAAAATTCCATGAATGTTCTTTAGCCTCATATATCATAATCATAAACATCTTAATAATTTAATTAATATCATTATTAATTTATATTTTCATTTTTAATCATTCATTAATGGTCATTCAAAAAATGAATTCTTGTGGTTTTCCACATCTCTATTTATAGTTTTGATCATTTGTACTATCTTCATAATAGCGGTGTTCAGATTATTTCTTATAATAAAGACCATTATTAATATATAATTAAAGCTATATTTAGGGATGATTTATAATAATGTTTAGTCTTATAATTAATTTTTGTAGTGTTTTAGAACATGTACTAGAATATAAATTCGATAATAAACATGTTTTGGACATTTTTGAAAAAATAAGGTTGTTTTCTTAATTGATAAAATATATAATGATATCATATCTCTTTTTCAAAAAAAATAATTATTTACACATTTATATGATTATATTATACTAATTATGTTCCAATTGTCATCAATGACAAAAATATATAATATTTTTGAAATATGTAATGAAATGACCCAAACTTGAACCCACCATGGTTAATGAATGATTATGAGATGGGTTAGTCATAATATCATTATAATGATAGTTTAATGAACTTATTTATTGTTTATTATTTTTATATATCATAATTATAATTAATAATAATAATAATAATTAGATATGAAAACATTATGTGATTTGAAAAAAATATTATCCTCTATGAAACCATATTATAAAGAATTAAGCTAACGATGATTTTTTGTTTTTCATATCAATAAAAGGTACATAAAATTATCATATTATAATGTTAATAGTTTCATAAAAATAATATTAATCCTTTAATATAATCCTTATATCCAAAAATTTAAGGTGGTTATGGAAAGTGAAACACATTCCATCGTGGAGGGGGTAGTATGTACAATAGATGAACAAATTTTTTATTATTATTAATAGATTGGATATTTGAATAAATAAAGGTAATAGCCATAATATAGTAATAATAATGTATATAAATTATAAAAATACAAATCTATTAGAGTTTATAGAATAAATTTTTGGTATATAATTAAGTAGAATACTAAGTAGTTGATAATACTAATGTTGTGCATTGATTTTTCCTTGGAAGTCTCCATAAATTTGAAGGGATTAGGGTAACTATGAGTTACTACAAGATTATTTTATTACGAGTGTGTTCTAGAGATATAATAATGAAATATTTTACAATAGAAATTCTAGAGAATTTTTTGTTTGGAAGTGGTGAAGGTGATCCCCTTTTATAAAGGAAATGTCGTTTGGATAACACCTTTACATTTTTCAATATGGAAATGAATCAATTCAAGAAAAATGACTCAAAAAATAGAAAACAATATAAGATAAACACTTATATTTTTTATTAAAATATCATGAATTCATTTATAGAAATTATTTTTCTTTTTTTTAGGACTTTAAGAGAAGCTTAAACTCAATTTACTCTATTTAAATTTACATTGGAAATTAATTTCAAACATTAGTAATTAATTTTCATAAATAAAATAAAATTGACATTTTTATCTAATTTTATAATTATAATTTAAAATTTAAATATAATGGATTCAAATATAATCTCAAATGGTGTAAAATTTTAATTTAAAAAAAATAAAATTAATTGTATGAAAAACATATTTTTGACAAATAATGTTTTTGGGAAATAATTTTATATATAATGTAAAATTATTTGGGATGATAAATTTAATAAAATATATTTTTGATTATAAAATAATTAATGTATATATGGATTATAGAGAAACCCAAAAATGGAATATTCTTTGAAAATAATTGATTCAATGATAACCAACCTTTTTAGAAAATGATTAAAAATTAATTCATAGATAATTTTTGTATGATGCATTAAAATGTGGAAATATTGTGGTCAATTTAAAATTCTAAAATTCATCTTATTGAAATTTTCTCAAAGTAAGGATCTTTTAGGGTACCATTTTTTCCATAGTCAATGATACAATATTTACATACTAAAGTAAATTCTTCAATTTTACACAAACTATCTTTTTATTTTATTATGTGTACGACTATTGAAATTAAATTTATATAAATTTATTCAAGGCCTATGGGGTAAGAGGATTTAACCTCAATTAGTCCCCCAATGTATTCTAGTTAATTCCAATCAAAGATAATAGAGTTTTGTTTTCATAATTTAGTATCACGTGTCAATATCTTTCAACACAAAATAAGATTATGGGTTAAAGACATTATTTTATTTAGTTCAATGTCATATTGTTTGTAATAATATACGAAACATGGATAAAAATTGTTCGTGCGGCACTTTTATATATAATACCCTTTCTAATATGAATTGTTTTTTTATAACTAAATAAGAGATGGTATGTTTGGACTTAAAAGAAATGTTATCCATTTGGGAAGGGTTAATATTATTATAGTGAAATCAACCCCATTTACTAAGAGAAAGTTCATACTTTATTACATTGGAATAACATACAAAGAATAACTACCTGAAAGACCAAATAGTTTAGTTGTATTTATAAACTAGATAGATACTTGAAATTTACATTATATTTTAAAACATAAAATACACAATGAATTTTAGTTGATAGTTCCATTATTCCCCTTATTGTATCTCTACATATCAATTAAAAAAATACATCCATGTATATTCAGGTAAAAAACAAAATAAACTAGTGATCTTAGATTCTAAATAATTGTAAGAGTATAACTAAAGCTATAAATAAATAGGGAATAATAAATATGGAAAGATAAATAGATGGGGCACATTCCATTTAATAATAAAATTGGGAATAATAATAAATGATTTAATAATGATCAAATAACTACATATAAATAAACACATGAGGATGAAATTTTACCATGTATACTCTTTTATAATTTAATAATCACATGTAATTTCAATATTTGTATTCAAAATTATGGAATTCATAATGTTGGACATCTAAAACATACTGTTGAGGCTTCTAGATTGATATATAAGAAGTTATAGTCTTTTCCTTTGAAATATAATACCTTCAACGATTGTTCTAGAATATTTATATAAATGGGTAAGGACTCATCCAAAACCTTATGTAGTTTGTCACATGAAACCTACCGATGCATTGTGTGGCTATAGAGGGCCATGTACATTACATGAAATCTCCAATTCATTCCTCATATGAAAGGGGTGAATCAAAAAAAAAATAAACATTAATATTTAATATTGCATATGATATTTAAATACATTCCCGAATCAATAAACATAAACAAAAACCATTAATAGTAAAATAAATTTTATCAATATAGTACATTCCTAGTTAAAATTATCATAAACTATCTAGAGAAATAAGAATGATGGTATCATTTAATTATATCCCCAATAAAACATAAGTAACATTAAGGAAAGATTTATTAGATTGGAAATGATTTTTAATGATGAATTAGAACATTTCTGGGGGAAAATATCCTTTCATAGAAAATCATCCTTTTTATATAATAACATAAAAATTCATAAAATAACATTAAAATAATTTTCATTTAAAATCACTTTAAGAATTTAATAATTTATAGAATATTAGGGACAAACATTATTTAAAAATATCCTTGTTAAAATTAAATCAAATATTAAATGAAATTAAGCTCATGGCATCAAGTAATTATATACATGTCTCATATGTTAAAAAGAACATTCCTTTTGCACTATAAAAATGTTAGAAAAGTTCCTCAGAGAGAAAATGGCTAAAATATTACTTTTAATTTTTTTTTCAAAATAAAAACATGGGTATACATGTGTTTAAAAAATAACTTTTATAATTATTACAAATTTCTGAAAGCATGTTTAGAAAACATTGTTCTAAAAGAAAAATGATTTTCAATCGGAGAGAGAAATGAAGGGTTCCACCTCACCCCGTGAAAGATGGATTATCAAAATCAATAAAAAAGAATTCCTTAAGGCCATTGGATGGATTAACTTAAATAGATGATAAATATCCAGATTTTATTTATATAGATTTATTTTAATGTTGAAATATCAAATAATCCCCCCTCGAGAGACTCATGAAAATGTAATCCTGAATAATGACAAGATTGTGAAATAAAGCTTTGAAACTTTGGAAACTATTGTGTAATAAATCCCGTGGATGAAATAAAATTAAATTAAACATTAAATAAAATGATTATAAATGAATTATTGATTAAACATACAAAAATGGTATTATATAAATTTCATTGAAGAAATAATAGGTGAATATGGTGCTTGTCTTGAAAAAGTAAAAGTGAGATGAGAAACCCTTACCTCACCCATATTTTTGGATGAACATATTGTAAAATCATGTATATTGGTTTTGAAAATGTTATTAACTTATTTAATAACCCTATTAATGTTTATAATATCATATATGATCCTTTCATAACATTTTACCACGCATTTATTAATAATAATTCATTATTCTCATTGTTTTATTATTTAATTGTTTTGTTTTCTCATGTGTTTTTTTCATGAATGATACAGTTCTTGGACATATTATATATTTACATTATTTCGTGAATAATACTCATGAAATAATTTTCATATTTATATAGTTATTATAAAATTTTAAACCAATAATGAAATATGATTATTAAAATTGAACTATGTTACAATTGTTGAGATGGTAGGCCATATGTACGTAGGAATAACATTTCCATTTTTCAAGGATCATTATGAAAGATATTAAGTAATATTTAAAATTTATGAATTTATAATAATATTATACATACCATATTGTTATATTAAATATAATTATATATATAATCCATTTGGTGTGGTGATTAAAAAGAGTCACACCTCTTCATGAAGGCAGTAGTCCACACGAACACAAATGATATCATCATTTTTCAGGGTGAACAAGACAATGATATATTATATTTTAATAATGATAATTATATAATGAATATAATTATTATTTGATATATATCTCATGTATTAATTATCATTATCAATATTACCTTCCATGTAATGGTTAAGTGAAAAAAAATCATATCGCTTCACGAGGTAGTTGTCATCCTTACACGTGAGCGATATTATCATATCCCATAAAAATTGAAAATAAAAAGGTATATATGATATAATGAATCCAAATTTATAATTATATTATGAATATAATATATATATAATTCATAAACATCTGTATAATTAACTATGATAGTTGGTAATGAAAAAACGAATGACATCGGTTCACGAGGCGACAGTCAGCTATACACATGATTGATGATTTTCTAACACAATTGATGGAAGTGGGGATGTTAGTAGGAAATTAAATTATTATGAAAAATAATTATTTGTAAAATAATGAGTTTATTATATCATAATGGTTTAATTATAATTAATGGAGGTGGAGGAATAAATAAAATAAAAACGCTCATTGAAGAATATTAATTCTTCTTCAGGTAACCTACTTTGGTTTGCAAAAAACCCTTCCATGGTTGGAAATATACAAAAAAATATTATAGGATGTGGGGAGGATTTTTTAAAATTTAATTGGGTGGTTCTTCACCGAACCAAAGGTGTGTCATGGTGGAAAACATTGTGGATAGCAGGTGTCCTTTTATAATTGTGGTGGGGACACAAGTAATTTTTGGAAGGTAAATAGTGTAACGACGTTTTTCATATCCCAAAAGGTTATAAAGTGGAGTATTTCGAATATTTATACATTATATATTTAACATATGGACATAAAATAGGTTTTAGGCAAGTTTTTAGTCCAATTTTACCCTTATTGTTTATTTTAAACCCCCGATAAATCCATTTGTATCTTAACCAATGTAATTAATTTTTACTATTTTCACTATTCGTTTAGGTAAAAATTATGTTTAAATAATAAGTAAATATAAATTACTTCTGTTAAAAATAGTTAATTCATTTTTAAAAATAAAATCCACAAAATTGAAAGATTTTAATTTATAATTTGTCTCGCTGACGTGATGAGAGAACATGTTTTCAAAGAGAAAATATTCAAAAGTTTACAATTTCATTAAATAATAATTAAATATAAAATGTATTTTAGTGTCATAAATTGGATTAATAGATATTAAATTTTACTAGTTTTACTTAAAAATAAAAAAAATTATAATTTAACTTTGTAAATAATTTAAACAACAAAGGAATATTTCAAAAAAATCACTATTTTTCACTAATCACAGAAAAATGAAATAATTAAGGAAAATCTCAAAAATTCATTGTAAGATAATATTGATGAAATAATTACAATTTTGAAGATTAATTTTTTCATATAAATTTAATTAATATGTAAAAATTATTTTTAAATTATATGCGCAAAGCGTGACTAAACCGATTTTTTTTGTAAAAAAATGGATTTCTAGAGAACAATTCATATTCTATATTACGATTATTATTTTATTTCAAAAAAATATATATCCAAAATTATCATAATATATATAGTAATATTCATTTCCTCCCCCATAATTTCTAGGTTGTAATGGTATATTATTTGATGATTCATTTCAACACGGGGTTATTTGTTTTGCAAGCTATCAAAGAGATTAAATTTATTTAAAAATAAATATTTCCTAAATTCTCAAGTGTTATATTTTATTATAATATTGGTGTTTCATATCAATAAATTCTATCAATATTTTTTTTTAATATTATATTCTTAGGGTGTTACAATTAACCCCCCATAAATAAATTATGTCCTCTTAGTTTAATCTTGATCTCGGTAATCTTGTGTTGGACATTTCGAAATACCATTGTTGAAAGATCCCCATTGTAATATTGTTGATAAAACATCCTATAAATAAGGGTAAAATGAAGTCTAATGGTCATATATAAGAAAACATTAGCAAATTTCTGTATTGGATAACACAACTGAAAAATGAAAACATAGATATGGTGGAAAAAACAAATAATTATAGAGAGTGATAGTAGATCATGATAAAAAGAAATTGAATGATCAAAGGAAATATAAGGACCTAAATACGATAATCCTATAATGATTTAAAATTCTATATGATTAACCATATATAATGGTAATAGGAAGACATTATGGTTTCATGAGTTTTTTCTGAATATTGAGGAATTATTTTATTATTTAAAATTATAAGGAAATATTTTTACATGGTATGTTTCTATTTCATAAGAAAATTTCATCCATTGGTTATTATTTGATCAATTTATGATTCATTTTTTACTCTTAGAAATTAATATCAAAAGTTTTATTTTTTTATACACGAAGTACTAAAATTCATTTTTAAAGATCGTAATATCCATAATAGAATAATAAGTCATTCCTTTGATCTTTAGATATTATTATGAAAAAATGGATAGCACAAGTTATCCAATATGCATGAATAGACATATGGTGAAATAATACGTTAATATCTAAAACCAAATCCAAATTAATACTTAAAACATTTCCTAAATTTATAACCTTATAAAACTTCAAAATGAATAAGATGTCTAACTTTAGAAAGAAGGTCACTAAATTTACAAAGTGAAGATATAAATAAGGAGTTCAAAGGTAGTTAGTACTATTCAATTTACATTATACATGTCAATCATCTATTTATCCCAACATCATTATCTCAAAATTAGGAACATATTAATGGTTATATTTCCCTCAATCATTTATTTCCCATGAATTTCAATATTCCACTACATAATTTTTCTTGGTGATCAGCACCCTTTAGAAAAACCATTAAAATCATCAATGAAAACATATTTCATCATAATCCTTATATGTTTCATGGATGTAAGTTATAAAATAATTTTACAATGTTTTTTGGATCCAAATGAATAATTATTTTAATCATTCCACATTATCTCTATTAATATAATTTGATATTCCTTTACACCTTTTCGCATTTAGAGGTATTTTCCAGTCACGCTTTGGGTATTGATTTCCATAGTTCCCCATTTACATTTAGTTGAATCATTTCACATTGCTCGATGTTTTATTTCCTTTAAAATCGTCATTATGGTGACTTTTTTTCCCACACATTATTGAAAATACATTGACTTTTATGAGTGTACCGAGCGTTTTCCTTCTACAAGTATTATATATTAGAAAATTCTTATATCCATTATTCATTTTTTCCTCTTTTTCACTGCCATCTTATTTGTCCCTTAAGTACCCTAAAATCAATTGGACTTGTAGAATTATTTATAAATCTTGATAGAACATGATACTATGTACTAGTATGATGAGAATTTTAGGGATACTAGTTCACTTTAAAGGATTTATTTATGAACATCAATGAAAGGGTCAATATTTCCATTGGATTACATATGTAGTTTTCATAATGACTTTCAATCCTTGCATTGTTAACTTTATAATTAAAAACATTATCCTCTTTATTTTATCATAGACTCATGAACCATATTTCCATATCAACTCATCACTCATGAGGAAAATATTTTTCCATGAATATTATTTTTGATATCCTTGCACTACATGATTTCTATTTCATCCTCATACTCAGTGTTTTGAATCTATAAGAACCATTGATCCAAATATCTTTAGAGATGATAAAATTCCCTGAAAACTTTCTCCCTTTCACTGATTACTAGAGGAGAAAATATATTCTTTAAGGAATATATATATTGCTAATCATAAAATGGATTTGTAGTCCCATTTAATTATAGAGGTTCTTGACACATAAATTGGTCAAACATTGTTACAACATGTGGTGGATTAATAGGCTACTCTGTAAAAGAGATTTTATAACACATAACAAGAGTCATCTTCCTAAATATGGTTATAATTTGATCATTTATAGATATAAATCCATCTCTATCTTCATTATCATTCCAGAAGATAAATATTTATATTGGGTAAATTCTTGTAAACACTTCCCATTAATTCTATAAGTCTCCATTTTTAATAGTGAAATACACTATATTAGATTATAAGATTCTGAAACAAAATTAATAATCCTAAAACTTGTGAAATAATAAATATAAATTATAAAATTTATGTATATATATTATCATAATAATAAACATGGTTTCTTTGAGGATATCATTATTTTTAAATACTTCATAATGATATCTAATGAAAATGTGAATTATACTAGGAATATCCCTTGGGACTATAAAATCAGGTTCAAATTAAAGAACAATGTCTTACACCAGGTGATTATTATGTTAAGACAAACACAATATAGAGTTATTATCCCATGGTATATCTATTTCAGCACCATATCCACATGAAATATAAAGATAGAAATTTATTTTCTAGGAAAAACCACATAATATAATTTTTACCAAAACATTATGATGTTCTTCCATGCATACCCTCAATGTAAATCATAGGTTTATTTTCCCAAATCTATGTTTTCATAAATATACTTACCAAAATTTCTACTAAACATCCTCTGATACCATGTAAAGTGACCTTAACCCAAAAACCTGAAGTTTGTGTCTTCTTTAATAAATTATCCTAAGATGTAAGGAATCAAAACCAAAATGACTGAATTGTTTAATTCTATTTATAAACTAGAAACATACACAAAATTTAAATTAAACTTGAAAACATAAAATAAAAAAATAAATCTCTATTATAATTATATTATTCCTCTTATTGTGTCCATGTATATTAATTAAAAAGTATTTCCTTACGTCCTAAGAAAAATTAAACATAATAAAGTGGCGATCTTAGATGCTCATTAAGGGTAAGAGTACATATGAATCTATGAATAAATAATCCATAATAAATATTTAATGGTAAATACCTGAAACACATTCTATTTAATCAAAAAATAGATCATAATATGGAATGAATAACTGATGATCACATAATTTTATATATGTAATCACATGACATTTAATGTTGACCATAAATATTCTAACTAATCGAATAATCACATGATATATCAACAAATAAAATAAAAAGTATAGAATTGATAATTATAGATATCTAAAATATATCGTCAAGCCTTGTTCCAAGACATCTAATACTATGAGGGCTTCTGAAAAAAATCTAACAGAATCTTGGATTGTTGCAAGAAATCTATATCAATGGGAATGTCCTTATCCAAAACCATATCTACTTTGTCTCATGATACATAGAGATTCATTGAGGGGATACAATAGGCCTCGATCCTCAGTTACTAAGAATAATTCATTCCTAATATGAAATGGGTGAATTATAATCAACATAAAAATTAATATTTAAACTAAAATATGAAATTTAAATACTCTCCCCTACAAATAAACATATTCAAAAACCATCTATCACAAAATAAATGGTATAAAAATAATTCATCCTTAGTTAAACTAATTATAAACCATTTGTAGAAATAATAATTATTTTATCATTGTAGTATATCAATGTTAAATAAAAAATAACATCAAATAATTTATTATTATATGCTAAATTATTTTCAAATACCACACAAGAAATTTTCATTAGTAAAACAAACATTATTTTAAAATACCCAATTTATTTTAAAACTATGGAATCATTAAAGTATCATAGAAAAATTTATTTAAAAATAAATTTTAAAGAAGAATAATTTCTGAATATTAGGTGACGAAATTTACTTAAAATGATCCTTTAAAACATGTATTTTCATATTCAATGAAATAATCATCAATGATGGTCGGTGATTACAAACATGATGTATAAGATTAAAATAAAATTCCTTATTCACGTTAAAATGAAAAAAAATCCTATTTCTGAAATTGAAAATGAGATTAATTTAAACAATATTTTTTAAAATAAAATATTGGGTACACAATTCATTTTAAAATCATTTTGAGATAGATAAAACATTTTTAGATCATGGTTTTTAAGAAAATGAATTTCTATTTTAGAGGGAAACAAATTAGGATTATCGAAAAAAATATCATTATCATTTTAAGTACAAATGAGTGGAAAATGGTAATATTAGTTTAAATATATAATTAAATAATATAGGACAATTAAATATATTGATTTTAATATTTTAATATAAAATAATTCCCCCACGGGATTCGCAAACAAAAATAATCTTGAATAATGCTGAGATTTGAAATAAATTGTTACCACATGGTATAGTTTGTTTAATAATCCACATAGATTGAATAACATTAAATAGAACATTAAATTCCAGGAACATTAATTAATTAGTTATATAACATTAATAATGGTTGTATATACATGACACAAAAAATACACGCTGAATATGGCATATGTATAACCAAAGTAAAAGATAGATGTGGAACCTTTAACTCATACTTCCCTTTGGTTTGACATATATCAAACTCCTATATAGCGGGTTTAAAAAATATTAACTTATTATAGAACAATATTAATATTTAAAAAATCATATATGATTTATTTATAATAGTTTGTCACCTATTCATTGACAATGTTTTATTATTCTCATTATTTCATGTGTTAATTTTCTTATTTTCTTAGGCATGTTTTTTTTCATAAAAGACCCATTTCATGAACATATTATATAGTGTCATGATCACAAGAATAATAATCCTAAAAAACTTATCATACTTATACATAAATTAAAATGTTTAAACTAATCATCAAATATGTTTCTGAAAAATAAAATATGTTACAATCATGGAGACAGTAGGTCATATATACGCATGAGTAACATTTCCATTTTTCATTGACAATTATAGAAAGAGATGACTAGTATTTAATATATAAATAATGAAAATAAAATCATATATATCATATTACTTCATTAAATATATATATATACCATACATGTGTTGTGGTGATGAAGGAGAGTAACATTGTTTCGTGAATGTTGTAGTCCAAACAGACATGAATGATGTTATAATTATTCACAATAAACAAAAATGATAAATTATATTTCATAAATTATAAATATGTCGTTAATATCCTAAATTTTTCATTTAGATCACATATATTCATTAAATGTATCCCTCTTACCTTCAATGTAAATAAATAGTGAAAAATGAATCTCATCGCTTCATGAAGTGGTAGTCCACCTTACACGCGAGTGACATTATCGTATTTCTCGTAGAGTGAAATATAAATATATATATATATTATGAAATAACTATATAGGTATAAAAAATTATTAATAGAATTTATTTACTTTATATCCATCATTATACTCAACCACGATATGTGTTAATGGAAAAAAGAATGACTTGGGTTCGTGAGGTGGTGGTCAACCGTACACACGAATGATGATTTCATAAACCATTAGATGGATGTGGGGATAGTTATAGGACATTATATTTTTATTAAAACATATTATTATTCAGAATATACTAAGGGTGTTATATCATCATTGTTTAATAATAATTTATAGAGGTGGATGAAGGAATATAATAAAAACACTCATTGAAGAGCATAGCTCTTCAATGGTTTGCCTCGCTAGGTTTGAATGAAATATATCCAAGGATGGATTTATAATAAAAATTAGGATTATAGGATAATTTTAGGGGATTTTTGATGTTATTTGGGTAGTTCTTTCCCAATACAAAGGAATGTGTAGGTGTGAAGACGAGCATAGAGGGGGTGTCATTTTATAAGTTTGGTGAGTGGAACACTTGTAATTTTTGGGAAAGAAAGAGGTGTACCCACATTTTTCATTTGAAAAAAATTATAATATAAAGTATTATTATATATAATAGATTATAGGGTATAAATAAATCAATAACAACAAATTTATCATGTTTTATGGCCAATTTTACACTTATATTGTTTGATTAACCCCTCGGTAAATCCATTTTTACATCGACAACGATAATTAATTTTTAGTATTTTACTATTAATTTTAGTATAATTGTATTTTACAATATTATAAAATATAAATTATTATTATTCCAAATATATAATCAATTATTCAAAAATCAATTAATTTACATGGTAATTTTTAATTTTAAAATTAATCTGATAGACGTGATGAGAAAGCAGTTTTCAAAGGGAAAATGTTGAAAAGAATACATTACATTTATATCAAAATTAAATATCAAAATGATTTAAATGACCTAAATTTTATTAAAAAATATAATTTTGAAATACTTTTACTATGAATCCAATCAAAAATTCAAATTAACATTGTTAATAATTTAAATGTGAAAGCATTTTACAATTAAAAATCATTATCTTTCAATATTCATTAAAAAATGAAACATTTTAGAAGGATTCATGAAATTTTCCCTAAGATAATTATGTTTTTATGAATGAAAAATTGAATTTTATTTTTCCATATAAATTTTATAAATATATTAAAAATTAATTTGAAATTATGTACAAAAAATTGACCAGACCATCTTTTAGAAAAAATAATGTTTTTTTAGAAAACTTTTATTTTTTGTTAAAATTATTTTTATATAATTTATAATCCATAGATCACCATTATTTTTATAATGTAGTTTTTAATATTAATACCCATTAACTTAAGTGGAAGATTTTAATGGTATACTATATTATTATTCATTTCAACTAAGGGCTGGGTGTTCTGCAAGCCATCAAAGAGAATAAATTTATTGAAAAAGAAATATTTTGTAAAGTATTGGGTGTATTATTTTCTTATAATAAAGGTTATGTTTTTCATAAATGATAAAAAATAATATTTTCTTATTTTAAAATATTTAGGTTTTACTCTTATTGGGAATGCAACTTGTTAAGGTAGGTTTTGCTAATATGGAATATGTCTAGATGTGCTTGTGTGACATCTTAATGAATACAGTAATTTATAGAAGGTTTTTATGGTATATAATATAGATATTTGAGTAAGAGTTATGTATTAGACACACTAAGAGGAATTTTCATTGTTTATAACAATGAGAGATATATCTGGGGCTTGTACGTTTTCAACAAAGGGATTCTAGACATGATCATTAACTTTGGTGAAGGTATGTTTTAATGGAATACAAATTTTTAGAGGCCCATGATAAATATCTATTTGAATAAATATCATATAGGTGTATAAAAGATACTCAAGAATATTAGATACCAGATATAGGGAATACAAGATGATCACCATGATCTAAGAGATGTGTCACTAATATCCTCAAAAATGGGACCCTCATTATCAAGAAAGTACCTTAATATTACCATATGGATCCTACTGGTCTTGGAGGAAAACCATAGATAGGTAACTTATCATGGAATACATTATCAATTTTGTGAATGATCATTTTCATATCCTAGTTAGTTATATCAAGATTCCACGGTTAGTTCCTTTCTTTAATTTGATTTCAATGTATTTGACCTTGGTGAAATGAAGTAGTGATGGGATTTTTGATGATTTGACATAGTTAGATGGAATAAGTCAAAGAAAGGACATTAAAGATTCTCGATAACAATAATTGATTTTCTTCTTAATATAGTAAAAATTAGGTTGAATCATTTTTATTTAAAGTCTATGATAAATATTTTGATATATAATTTATGCACCACAATTTACAAATTGTATAGGGGCTCTTTGTGAATACATATATTCTAAAAAATGTATGAAATTTAATATTGAGTTCATAAATGGTTCTCTGTGATTGAACTTATATGAATGATATTCCAATGATTTATCTAAAATGGATTCTCAATAATTTAAATCATGAAGGACACTTGTAGATGGGATTTATTAAGGGGCATCACTATTGTGATTAACAAAGGATACTTGTGAATGTGATTCTCAATAGAGTATATTTAGGGAGCTCTATAGGGATCATATTTGATAAATTAATCATTATAAACCATCATTCACTATACATTTACATTTATTCATTCTTTGGGATTGACCAAGTAATTACCTAGTGGATTTCATCAGTAATTTTCTAAAAGTTACACTTCCTAAAAAATGCAATCACTAATAGGTAGAGTGTTTATTTCTCAAATTGAAAGTGTTTCTCCAAATGAAAAAATAATACATTTTTGAATTATGACCCATGTATTTATTAGTGATTAATTCCAATAATATATGTCTATATAGGATGTTGTCAATCACAAGTGTCACTGGACATGTAAGTTCCATACTAACCTTTTAAAAGTGATATTATTTCACAAAGGTATTTCGTGATTATAAATTATTTCCATTGAATTATTGAAAATATTTTAAATAAATGATGATTTAATATTATTATGAAGTATCCTGATGTCAAGGAAAACAATTACAAATTTATTTGAGTGATTAACATTTCACAAGAAATAGAATTTAATTACAAATTTCTACCTTTATTGATAAAATATTCTCAATAATTTTTCACATTATAATATTCATTAAATGTGTTATAAACTCATTTATGTGTCAAAAAATTAATGTATCACCCTAATATATATCATATTGAATGATGTATATCATAGATAATTATGCATCAGTACACATTAGTATTCAAATAAGAAGATGTATCTCTATGTGAATGTTGTATTCATAAAAAATAATTATCAATATGTAAAATATATCATGAGAAAAATAAGTCTTCACCATATTAAATATATTAGGTAAAATGATTTATCACATGGTCGATGTTTTATCGCACACAAAATTTGGGTGAATATATTATCACTATAATAAATACAATATTGATAGTGAAAGAAGTCCTCATAACCACACACATCAACGTAACTACGGTGAATGGATTTTTACCTCAAGAATTATTTCAATATTACTAGTGATAGTAACAAGGTAAAGAATGTTGGTGATAATGAACTCAAATTACACAATTGGAAAACCTAACCTCTAGGATATTACTTATGATTCCATACAACACCCCATCTAAATGGGGTTATAATGACCTGGGTAATAATTAAGATAAATCGATGTCGAAAGTTTGGATTCCCTACCTAGAATAACTATAAAATGAGTCTCTATAACAAATAAATACTCATGAATACATAAAATTCACATCACTCATATCCTAGAAAGAACAGCCCTTATATATTCCTTCTCTTGGTGTCCCATTACTTTATCAAGGGGACATGACTATCAATAACTACAAGTTTAACATATAAGGCCCATAGGACCAATTATTATCTATATAATCTATATCAATATAAAAAATAGTTAATAAATATTTCTTGATTCCATCTTTTTTTGGAATCACAAACCCCCTAAAGTTCCCATATCACCTCTCTAACTTACAAACAATACCATGAGATCACCACTAGACATCATCCAATATGAGAGACTCATAACCAACTAGAGGCCTCCTTTGGTAAAAATCTATAGATACATGATGTATAGGCTCTCAAGGTACTAATTTACAATTTCATTCCCCACACATATATTAAAGAGCTATTCATCGATATATAAAAATAAACCACAAGAACATAGACAATTATTATAACATGACTTCCTAGTGTCACCACTCATGAGGGAAACAATTCAATGTTTCCACTTAGGTCCCTTACACCTTCACACCAATGCATAAAATTTAGGAAATGTTTTCATAACTATATAATGTGGTAGTAATAGGCACCAAATACCATAAACCATGTCTATATCTTTAATAAATTATACTTCGTGTTTTTCCATGTCATCACTAAAAAATAATTATCGACCACGACAACCTAATTGAATGAAGTGGATTCAATATTAAGTATATAAAACACATTATTAATTTTTGAAATCAATAAATATTTATTATATTTATACTAAATAAGGGATAAATGATAAAACTATATATCCATGTAAAAAACATGGGAAATGTGGTATGGTCTACCACAAACACAACCACACTCCCACTTCCGTCAAATGATCGATCACCTGATTCTAGTTAAAAAATATTATAAAATAAAATATGGTAAAAAAGAATAAATAGGGATGAATCTTAACTCATGATAAATAACAAGAAATCAATTAAATTAATATTTACCAATCCTCATCTAGGAAAACAACATATAATAGACATCATTGGAAAATTATTTCACCATGATATAGTGAAATTATCCATGGAAAACATAAATTGAGACACACTAAATTTGAGCTACAAGAAGGGGAAGAGTATAAAATGAAAGGGAAAATAATATATCTCTATCAAAAACAGAATTTTCTTAAATATATCTAGAATCTAAGGGATTCCTAAAGGTTAGGGATGGGGAATTGGTGCTACACCACATTCCCTCAACCCCCATAGGGAGAAAACCCTCGATGTAGATTTTAAAATAGTGGGGTGGGGGAGAATGATCATTCTTCTCCAACATTAAAAAAACAATACTAGGTGGTTCTGAGTACCTAGAGGACCTATTTCATATACCCAATCCCCCCACTGGGTACCCAGTGTATGAAATCCTGAAATTAGTTGCCCAATCAATTGATTATGTCCCCTGGGACCACCACTGGGCACCTAGTTCCACCATCTTGTTACTCGGTAACCAACTATACCCGATGACCTGGTTATCTAAAACTAATAAAGTATCAGATTACACTTTGGGTCTCTAGGATCCAAGATAAAATATTTTAAACATCCTTTTAATCATTTAAAATTAATATATGAATTCTAATTATCAATATAAATTTAAATCATTAAAACATTCCTAAATTAATGCTCACCTAAATAAGGGTTTTTATCCATATCTAATGACCCAAACTATTGGAGGAAATTAAAATGTACCCATAATAATTTTTATTTTCCATGATAATAATCCCCATTATTCTATCATAAAATACCATAGTCATTGATATCATATATCGTGTCCAAATTGTGATCTCTCAATGACTATGATAATGCTAATACTATACCCAAACCAGTGAAACTTCATAAAACTCTCAATTACGAACACTAATACTCACAAAAATGTGGGGGATAAGGACCATATTATTACCCACATGTGTTGACCACTCAATCCAAAACACACTCTTCATTAAACTTTAGTCACCCAGAAACACTATAGAGACCTTTTCGCACACACTGGTCTCCTTAGTGCATTGGTTCCTAGTGGTCAATTTCCTACTCAATCCATCATACCACCAGTATTCATGAGGCTAACATTACTATCCATTACCTATAAATTTCATGGTTTCTGACACCTTTCCCAATGTTCAAACCATATCCTATCAAAATAACATGTGATTTCAATTAAATAATTCCTATAATTCAGACAAATATGTTTGATAATTTTCACCACATGCAACACATAAATATAATAAATTTTAATTATTTTTAGACCATTAAAGTCCTAGGAACTGAATTAGTAGTTATGAACATGATTATCTAAATTATGAGATAAATTAATATATATATTTATATATTTATATATATAATTGTTATTTTGTAAATATTTAATTAGTTTATTAATATGTTTAGGAATCTATTCTTTAACTATAAATTTTATTATTTATAAGTAATTATAATATTATAAAATAAAAATATTAATAAAATTAAATATTTATTCATTATTGGTTTCTCAATTTTTGTATTATGGAAATCAAGAATAAGAAGAACTAGTATTTTAAAATGTATTTTCTTATAGAGTCTGTTTCTAATTTCATTTTATGATTTTATAAAAAAATTAATACAGAAAATTATAGACATGTAATTTTAAAAAATGAACTTATTTTTTGAAATTATAATATCAAAAATAGGTTAGTATATGTTTCTGGGTTATTTCTAAAATAAATATTGTTTAGGTAAATAGAAAAACATAGCAATATTTTCTAATACTAGTTTTGAAAATGGGTAAATTATGATAAATATTGATTTCAATGTTATATTACTCTATATTGATCAATAAAAATATTTTTTATGTCAATATAATTGATAAAATTTATAATTATATCCTATATATGAACATGATGCTTAAAAACACAGTTTTCTTAAAAAACTATCCTACATGTTACATGTGATAATATTATTATTAATTTGCCTACACATAGAAAGCTAATTTGTTGAAAATATTATCATATTTTAAATAATTTTTTTCACAATAGTTAACATGACTAATTTAATTTTTAGGTAAAAATTTGAGATTAATAGGATTAATGAAAATTACTATGATGATGAAAAAACAATTATTTTAATATTTTTATTTTGTTAATATCATTGAATTGATATCAAATAAATTAAAATATACCAAATTAAATATTAAATATTATATGTTATGTTAACATATAAATAAAAATATTAACACTCATTTATTTGGTAATCATTAATAAATAAGACTAACAATCTATATTCATTATAATGACATTTTTTATTACAAAAACAGGTTTTCTACACATTTTATATCTTAATTGAAAAGTTAATTTCATAATTTTTAGAATTATAATTGGGTTATGTAGTTGATAAATTTAATACTAAATAACAGAAATATTTTATATGGGTTATATTATATTTTTAATAAAATATAAAATCACCCTGCTAAAATCTATTTACCAAGTTTAAAACTAAAAGAGTAAAATGTTAAAACATAATGGTAAAACCCATTTAACATGTTTAAAAATGGTGTGTAAAGAATAATTTGAGAAATTATCGACCTAAATTCTTCAAAAAATACATTATTTTGATACATTTGTTCCATTGAAAAAGGAATAATGCAATGTTATCATGGAAGTGTAAATGGTATTCCCAAAAGTTCCCTTTAATTCACAAATAAATTGTGATCACATCCAACCCTCCATGGATATATTTAAATTTTTTTACCTATACATATGATAAAATAACCTATACTATATTTCCATCTCTGATATTTAACCCCTAGTTCTATATAAGTTATCATAAGGACTTTGATTCTTAGGAAGTTTCAATGTTAAATCAATTATCCAATGTGAGAATTACCATCTTTGAAATATTTTCTAATTAATATTTATATTCCAAATATATTATATGAATATAATTATAATGATATAATTATATTAGTTGAATAACCATGACTTATTCCTCTCTATATCCAAAAAACAATATAATTATTAGTGCATTGCATGGACTACCACTTCTGAAAAGATATGTCCCCTTTTTTTCGACTCCTCCATTAAATGATGTTTAAAAATATGTAATGGATGAATAAATTATATATCTATAATATAAATATTATTATAAAATTTCAAATTATTGTTTACCAACATTCCCTCTAATTCATTGGTAATGGTAAACATTAATCATACATACATGCGATTTATCTCATCTACGAGCAATGGGTTTCATTTGTCATCATGATCCTAGAAGAATAGACATAAAAATATATTTAATTTTGAAAAATTATTTCCCTAGAACCATTAATATTTTATATATTATGAACTTATTTTTTAATTGTTTCTACTATTTTCATTATACTTAATGAATTTTGAATAAATTGACTGAACAACCCCAAGAAACCGACGTTGGAAAGAAAAAAAATTATAAATAAAGAACATATTTAAAGGATTTGGTAATATTAAATATATATGAATAAGGATAGTGGATATATATCTAATTAAATTAAATTAATTATTCATGATTTTTATCACATATGATTAATGATTCCAAATAAGAGTTAAGGTTTCACCCACCATTTCTCTTCATTGATAGATGATTAAATGTTATAAAACAATTTATTATTTTTATGGATTTTATACTATCGAAGAATGTATCTTGGAACCAAACATGATTTAATTCAAGGGATATATACACCCATAATATTTTATATCTTTTAATTAATTGAATTTTGAATTACTAAATCCATATGGGTTACGTTAAAAAATTTCTTTCATTGGGTATTATTTTCTTTAATGAACATAAAATATTTTTAAAGGTTTTTATACTAAAAATTGGATGATTAACATCATCAATTATATTTATTCATTTTATTTTAAATAAATTTTATTCACTATCTCATTATTTTCATGGGTTTTTATTAGAATGCTTCTTATTCTGTAAGGGTTTCATGTGTCAATTTTCACTCATTTAGAAACTTTTCTTATTATAAAACATGATTAAATTGTAATTTTGTACATACAACTGCATAATTTGTCTTAATCAGGACAAAATTTAAATTAATAATATTTAATTTTTTAATCAATATTAATTCTCTCATGGGGTTTGGCTTAGAAATTTCAAACGTTTTTAGTATTTTATCTTAAAGTCCTCTCTTCTATACATGATAAATTTTATGTACCATGACTACTTTTTTATGGTTTAAAATTGATCTACCATCCCATTAATTTTTAATAATTTATATATTTTTTATTCGTGGGATATAATAAGAAAAAATCTTGTTATTTCCATCAAATTTTCTTTGACTCAAGTGATTTCTCTGTTGTAAGTGATATTCCATACCACCTTCACGACATATCATTTAATAGTTATTTTAATTTTTATTTATTTTATGTAAATATTATTCTCATGTACCTTTTATATTAATTTATATATATCCCTCACATATATACCCAGATAATTATTCATTTCATTGTTTTTTTTATACATGTTTTTATTTCCCTTCAACTATAACAAGATTATATAAACTTGGTTTAAGAGTACATTTCTATTTTTTTTCTCTGATAGATAATCACCACAATTAACTATTTTTAAACCCTTAATATCTTAAAAAATCTTCATTATTTTATATATAAAGATCTTTGTTCAATTATATATTTATGAAAAAATAAGTACTATCTTTATTTAAAAGGATCCTTTACTTATTTCTTAAGGCACCACCCATGTGGTTAGTTTTTATTCTTTCATCTCTGATATTCTTCCCATGAATTTTCAAATTCTGATCTCTATGTTCACGATATATATTTTTATAAATTATTATTTTTAAAATGATTTTTTCCTTATTCTCTTAGTAATAGACATAATTTATCCTTCAGTTTGTATTTTAATTATAATTAAGAAACCCACTTCATTTTTATGGGGTTGATCTCGCTTATGATTTATAAATGATTTATTTTCCTTATGTGGCACAAATCTGTAGGATTATGAATTATGTAATTGGTGATCAAAGAATTATATAGTTCTATAATGTATTAGGTAAATCATTATATCTCATGAGATCTTATATAAGGGATTATAGAGTGAACCCAATCAACCATGGGAATTTGTCCTATTATTTATGATGGTATTGGGAGTGACCCTTAACTTATGTTTTTGATATCATGTAATATGTTCATTTAAAATTTTTATTCTTCAATTATTTTATGATATTACTTTTTTATTCCATTATTAAATTTTCATAATAATATTATTTAGTATTCCATGTAATCCTTTGGCCTCTTATGTTTTGACTTATTTCATGTTTGGAAAAATCCCTCAAGCTATCACTAAACCATTTCTAATGTGATTATGTTTGTTGAAAATGTGGACATCAGTATTGTGATTGTTGAAAAATCAATCCATGACATACAAATTTGTTGAAAAAGGGGATTTCATGGTGGAATGTAAAGTTCAAGAGCTATTTTCAATTACCCATGTTTGATTCAAGAACGTCGACAAAGGAATTGATGATCTGGAGGGGGTACAAAAAGAACAGATACAAGGTGGTGCCGTTTTCCAGTGTTTGCCAAATTTTTGCGCTTGAAAATCGAAAATTGAAGAAAAAAGTGGTTTTTGGCAAAGGAACTTGCACGCCATGTACTTGAAGAAGAGGAAACTTTCATGCCTAATGTTTTTTAATATCATAAGGTAAAAATATGGAAAAGGATAAAGGGTCGCGCAGGTATTGGTGTGGCCGCGCAGGTGACTTGTGCGTCATGAACAAACATGTGTGTCGGTGCCTAGGAGGGTTGGAATGCTTCGTGCCATATGTTTTTCAAGATCAGATCTTCGAAATATGGAAAAGGAATTTGGGTTGCACCTGTGTCTTATATGGGAAGAAATCTGCGTGCTGGGACTTGCACGCTAAGGGGAGACTTGCATGCCGCCGCGTAGGTTGACCACATGCCTATAAATACAGGACCACCCCTCCTCATTTTCAATGGATTTTAACACTTATAAAAATCAGATCTCCCATCATGTAGATGTGGTGGTCATGCATGTGGTGTGTGGTCGTGCAGGTGGACTTGCGCGCCAGTGTTTGAAGTTGCGCGGAGGTTGGTAGATTCGAGCCAATATTGGCTGGGGTGTAAAAGGGGTTGAGTTGCGCAAGTTTGGAGTTGCATAATATTATTCTATGCAAGTGATTGAGGTAGACTTTCATGCCAGTTGTGACTTGCATGCCAATACTTTCACGCCAGATTAGACTTGCGCGCCAGGTAAGGTTGATTCACGGTGGTAATTCAGGGCTGCGTGAAAGCTGGAATATTTCCCGATACCTTCGATGTAAAGAGAGATTCATCTACAGGTGAATGTTGAACTTCAACATAGAATCCAAAGAAAACAGAGTATGTATTCATTATTGAAAATTAAGAGACCTACAGGTCTATAAATTATGAGTGGATCCTTTCTAGAGCAGTGAGCAAAGGAAGAGGAAGAAGTTGATCCTCTCCACTGGAAGCAAGCCAAAGAGAGAGAAATACGGGGTGCACCTTTGGGAAAGCAGTGACCTAACTCTAAACATTGTAAAGGGAGTGAGCCAGGGAATAGAAGTGATCTATCCCGAACTTTTTAAACAATAGTGGCAGTGAGCCTTTGTGGATTTGGTATAGTGGAACATCGCTATTGTATGATCCTTGGACTTATCCCAGTGAAGGTGAACCAAGTAAAAATATATGTGTCTGCCTGCTTACCTAAATTTCATTAAAAGCATCATCATTAGATAAAGAAGAAAAACAAGTGATAATAATTAAGACATAAGTTCAAACAAAGTGACCCTTTGAATAAAGAGGTCATGATCTAGTGGGGCATGAAGAAGTTTGAAAAATAATATCCAAACCCTGATTCACCCCCCTCTCAGGGTATATAAGAACCTATTGGTCCTAACATTTTCCCTCTTACTCCCTTAAGAGTGTTTTATTCTTATCCTTATCCATATGTATTTTCCCAAGGATAACCTATGTATTTTGATATGATATTGTTTTTGGAGAACTATCATGTTTTTAAAAATGATTATAGTGTTTTTATTTTTAAAATGGTGTATTTTTATGTCTTATCATCCAAATAAACGAAAAATCATAGTCCTTGGGATGTATTGTTGGTAAAGTATGTTATAAATCATAATGTGAAGTATGTTAAAGTTTGGTTCTATATAGTTGGTATCATAGAATTTTGTATTTATATTTAGAGGTTAAGATTATTTTACCTTAGTGAAAACCCCTAGGACTAGTCTAAGAGACAACACTATGAATAGAATAACAACCTAAAATTTTTGCTAATTAGAGATTACATAAAAATATAAGAAATACATCCACGTTTTGATAGTGTAAATTTGATTTGTATTTGTAATACATTCACCTAAGGGTAATGAACCCGTGAAGGGTTGGCTGAGCATTGACTTGATCCCCACTCTGATGCACAATGAGTGCACCTAATTCTACACAAATTTCTAGATACTCATGGAGGATATTTTTGGGTTCATCATATTTTGTTTATAAACCAATATGAAAGTTGGATATTCAAGTTACAAATGAAGACAAGTTTGGGAAGTATATAATAAACCATCATAATGTAAATAGGTTAAACCATGGGATTTATTAGATGAACCAAGTGTGTCCTTATAGAAATAAAAGTATTATATATTGAAATGAATGTGTCATTAGGGAATACATATTATTATTGAGATTTATTATTTTAATTATCATTTACATTGATTATATTTATAAACATTTTAGGTTATAATATTTGGTTTAAATGTGATCAGGTAAATTAAGATTATAATATTTTGTATCAAGAAAAAAATACAACTTATAACCAAACAATGGATAATACATAATAGGTAGATAATCTTATAATATTTCTATTATGATGAATAATAAGTGTTTTTTAGTCATACCTTAGGTAGTGAGGTTGATATCTTAATTAGTAAGGAATAATAGTAAAATGGTAGATAATATTTTTATATTCCTATTCTGATGGATAAGGAGAGTTTATTATTCATAGCAATATTAGTGAGTTTGAATTCATAATAGAAATTAAATATTGATAATATTAGTTGTTTTTATTAGAAAGTGATATTTATCCTTGATATTCAAGTATGTTCTAAATGTGATGATAGTTATGTGAACCATCTATGGATTATTATTCCGTACTGTTTGTTGAATGGTATGGAAAAATATTATAAATGGTATTAATAACCTTGAAAAATGATTTTATAACGAGTTAATATTTGTGTGGATAAGAATTGAAGAATACATGATTATGGTTTGGATAACTCTTAGGGTTAACATATTTTCCATGTTGAGGTAATAAATGATCGATTTATTTTATAAAACTAATTTAGAAACTATTGGTAAACTTGGGATTGATAATTAATTCATGATTTTTTAGGTTTATTTGATTTTTGGGATTATTATATATAAATATATACTAGTGTGTGACTATATGAACTATTTCCAAAGGATAACTATTAGTGTTTTTGATGAAAGATATGATTTCATTATTTTTTATTGTGTTACATATTCAAATGGTTATGGATAGTTATGTTATTTAGAATATATGATTAGAGAATATACATAAATGAGTATATGATTGTATGAAAGATTAATTTTATTTGAGGAATGATAAATAACTAAATATATCTATAAGATAGTTCATTAGAGGTTATATTCAATGGATAAGTCTTGAATGATGATTATTTTCAGAATACCTTAACATATATTCAATAGATAAGAGAAATTAAAATTTTTAGAACCAAATTTATTTAGGGGTGGAGAAGAATGTCAAAATATGATACTTTAATGTATATATTTCCCTCAAATTAATTAAAATATGTTTGATATCCTTTCCCATGTGAAACAATGAATTAAAATGACATCATGATATCATTATATCATAAAAAACCTAGTCGTTGAATTATTTTGTATGAGAAAATGTAATTGAATGACGAAATATATTAATATATAAGTATACACAAATACATTTTATTTTATAAAAATTTACATAATTTATTAATCTTTTTAAGAGTCAATATTTTTATGTAATGTAATTTTTATTAAATAAAAATATTCACATTATTTTTAAATGATTACCTTAATGAAATATAATATTTATTGATTATTTATTGCTTTATTGTTGTTTTATAGATATTAAGAATAATAACACCTATTAATTTTAAATTTTATTTTCCTATAATTAAAATTTATTATTAAATTTTTTTTTTATTTAAAAGATAAATTATAAAAATATGGAAATAAAATTTAGCAATATAAACCACATTTTTTTAATTATGAATGTCAAAATCATCATAGAAATTTTTTTTCGGGTTTTTATGTATATGATATTTAAGTAAAAAGTGAATCATTACGGTTTTCGCTAATACAATTAATGAGGATGGAGGGTCCAGTTTCTAGGAGTGGTATTATCGAGTTGTTCATCTAGTGTATCAGCTAGTCAAGGATGTTTTAAATGGATGGAGGTGGAGGTTCTGATGTTTTTAAGGAGAGAATAACCATCAGTAGTGGTAATGGTTCAATGTTCACACTGATGCCTGTTGACACTGGTGATGGATCATGCACCTCAAGTTGTGGATCAAGGAGGAAGGGTGACTTGGTTTTTATGACTTAAGGATTTCATGGTTCATTTTTCAAAGCAAGAATTGGTTTGGATTTAGAATTTGGACATGTTTATGGGTTTGATCGACGACAATGTAATGGATGATGAGCTATGTTCGGTGATTTTAATTTTCAAACTAGCTTTCTTTGGCGGGTTTTGATGGTTTTTAAATGATATTTTCAGTCTAATTTATTCTACATGGTTTGAATTTTGTTAAGGTTCATAAATAATAATGAAGAGTTTTTTTAAAAAATAAAAATATATATATTTGGAGGACCATGATAACAGTGAAACAATTATTTGAAAATTATTATTTTATTAACATCATGGAATTTATATAAATTAATTAAAATAAAATATTCTAAAAAATGAAACTTATATGATGTATAAAAATGAAACAAATATTTCAATAATAAATTATTCTTAAATAAATACTAAATGATATTAAGAATACATTGTGGTCTAAATTTTATTTTTCTAACAAAATAGTTTTCCTACACATTTCCTATTTTAATGAAAAAGAATCATTTGTAATATAGATAAATTAAATTGGATTAAATTGAAATTAAATATAGTTCTATAACACCAATATTTGGTTACATGGGTTATATTTTTTTAAATAAAACATAAAACCCCTTATTAAATAACTAGATATCTAGTTTTAATGTAAATGACTAAAATGTAAAAACATAATGGTAATAACCCAATAACATGGTTAATAATTTATTATAAATTCTAGGTTGAGTCTTTATCATCCTGAATTCATTATATCAAAAAAAAACTATCAATTTGACTATGAATAAGTAATATTATCATGGAAGTGTAAATTGTATTCTCAAAAATCCCATTTTCTTCACTTATAAAAGGGGGATCTCATCCTACCCTCTATAGTTACACGTAACATTTGAAATTTCCTTGAAAATATATCAAAAATAACTCTAAAATAATTAATTTTCTCATCCATTAGCCCCTATACTCCAGAGGAAATCTTAATCCCTTCACTTAATAAGAAATCTCTAAGAGATGATGAAGTCTCCTATGCAAGTATTACCATTCCATACCCTTTTATATTTATTATATCACTTATATAACTCTTTTATCCATATAAATATAATTAAATAAGTATTATTATTGTTATAATGATATATTATTATATTAATTTAATTACCATGACTTATTCCACTCCAGCAGCTAATAAGAAAAGTATAAATGATGATTTGTGTAGACTAAAACCTCCACAAAGCGACTTATTTTATTTTTCATCACCTCACTTCATAGATGATCAAAATAATGAAATCTATGAAAAAATATTATATATATATATAATGTAAATATATTTTATAAATGTTAAATTATAATTTACCTTATTTACCTCTCAATAATTGATAAAAGGAAACACTAATCATGCATATGTGAAATAGCGTCCACGAGAAATGAGTATCATTTTCTAGCACCACCCATCATGGACTGACATAAAATTATATGTTATGTAAAAATATATTTAATCAAAACTATTAATATTTAGAATATTATGAATCTATTGTACAATTATTTCTACCAAGGATAACATACATAAGACGTTATGATGAAATTGATCGAATGACCTCGAGTAACCGATGTTGGAAAGAAAAAAAATATTATAAATAAATAAAATATGAATTTAAAAGGTAATTGGTTTAATATATATAGTAGAATAATGTTCTTGGGTATATATCTATTTAACTTAACATAGTTATTCAAGAAGATATGTGAAAATGCAGAACTATTTTAAAGAAGAGTCTGGCGTCCCACATCAATTCATCTTTATTGAGACATGATTTACTCTTGTGAACCAATTTATTATTTCTATGGTTTATATTCTTAACATGATAGTATTTTTTAATAATTTATTATTTAATTCATGTTATTTATAGAACCATGTTATTATTATTCTAATGACTTTAAATTCACGAATTATGAAAGTCGAATGTGTTTCATCACAATGTTTCCTTATTTTATTATTTTTTTGTAATGAATTTATTTTAAATTGTGTATATATATACAATTATATCATGAATGTTATAAATTATCTCAATTAAAGATATATTAATGTAAATTTCAATCCCTTTAACCCACATTAAAGAGGTTTTAATTATAATTTTTCTTAATCTAACAAGGTATCTTATGTCGATCTTCACCTATTGAGATATATTTCCTGTTATTAAACATAATTTATTTGTAATGGTATATCAAATACCACTTAACGTTTCTGAATCAGAATTAACTTATATTTTTTGATGTGAAATTTTTTGTTTAAATTTATTTCTCCCTTTTTGTTTTCACTTTATAATTTTAAAAAACACGAGGGGGTCTTTTAAAATTACAGTCTTGAAGACATGTTAGATTTTATTTTCCATGATTAGTTTAATGTGATGTCAATTTGATATACCATTTTAGGAACATTTCATATATTATATATTTGTATTTAATTCAATATAAAAAACTAAATCATGTTCATTCCTTGAAATGGACTTCAAATCAAGTGTTAGATTGGTATTAAGGTATCCATTGTACATTCTTTGTGATTTTTCAGTTACAATTTCACATTATTTTTGTCCCTTTTATAAAACATTATTCTTATATACCTATTATATTTTTTATATATTACTTTAAATACATAAATAGTTAAATATACATTCAATTTTTTTGTTATTCATATTTTTAGTTTTATTCAATGTTCCCACATTTATATAAACTGGGTTTGGGGGATCGTTCCTATTTCTTGAGTCACTTGAAGCATCAATGCCAAAAAATGTTTTTAAAAAATGAATAGATTATATAAAATTTCAATATTTTATGAGGAAACATTAAGTTAATTTTTTTTAATTGACAATAATAAGGCCTTTCCACCATTTAATATATCATTTATTTATTTTATAAAGAGCCACCCAAGTGGTTCATTTTGATTTTCTCTTCACCTAGATCATTCCCATGAATTTTCTATATTATATCTCCATGATAAAGAACTGTGTATAATTTTCAACTACTAATGTTTATATTTTCATTTACTTATTCTATTACGAATACATATGATTTAGTATTCATATATTATTAGAATCGTAATTTTGAATCTAATTTCTTCACATGGGTTGATCATTCTTATGATTTATCTACGCTGTATTTTCTTATTATAGAAAGCATATATATGATTTTAATTTATGTTATGGGTGGGAAAATAATTATATATCCATCCAATAAATTAGGTAATGATTTATATCTCATGATATTTTATAAAATGTTTTAGGATGTAAATTGAATCCACCACGAGACATTGTACACTGTCTAATGATAGCCTTTGGGGTAACCCTTGAATTATGATTATGATATAATTTTTTATGTTGTTATCAAAATATTGATGATTTTAGGATATTATGATATCTTTTCCTTATTCCATATTTCTATTTTTTATATCATCCACTTTATCATACAATGTCACACTATTTTTCTCTAATGCTATGATTTATTTATATGTTACTCCTTTATTTGGATTTACAACTCACCCTTTTCCTAATGTATTTTCCCCATGATATCCCATAAATATTTAAAATATCAATGAGATTCAAGATCACTATATATAATTTTATTTGAGAAAGATGGTGTCTTTTTGTTAACGAATATGTATTTTTATGTCTAATCATTCCATTACACTAGACCTCTAGGTATTTGGCATGTATGATTATGAATATTTATTATAAATCAAGAAATAATATATGTATAATTCATGGTTCTCTATACTATCATATCCCATCTAGTATCCTTCATTTATATCCATAAACATCTCAAAACATTCTTTAACCATTCATGAATAATAATGAATCCTAGAAAACATCAAGACAACCAGTAACGTCTTGAGTCCTTAAAACCCAGAAAATCATAATGGAATTGAATACAAACCCTCAGGGCCTAACCTACACCAAGTTGAAGTCCACATAAAAATATAATTAATAAATAATGTTATCATTTCTTCTCCCTCTTTGTTACATGGCTCACTCATAAAAATCTATCTCCTTCTCTCCCCAAAATATCTAAAACAATAATTTTATGCATTTCCAATAGACTATCCAAGCATACACTGAATAAGAAACACCATGCCCCCTAAACCGAGTAATTATTAAGCTATAATATTTCATCCACCACGTGTATAGTATAAATATTTATATCATGATACTATGTAAAGATTATTTCAATTGAATGAAACCCCAATGAAACAAAATATTTTTAAATATTGATAAAATTTTAAATATGATAAGGCACACACCTCAGGTCACCACACCATTAAAATTTAATCAGGCATCATTGAGTCACATGATACCTAATCTATTCTCATATTTATAATAAATCATCTATAAATAATAATCATATTGATCACATATAACATGAATCACCCATGATTCTTATAAATTAATTCATATCCAAGTAATCCATCATACTAAAACAAAACCCAATAAAAAATAGAGGTGTTTTATTCCTATCACTTAATACATATCCCCATGTTTTATATTCATAAGGATTACCAAAAACCTGGATTTGTCCCCTCTCTCAACAAAACTCATATATCCTAACCTATAAATTGTAAAATAATGTTCCCTGATATAAATATTAAATACAACTCTCTATGATTTTGAGATAACACTCATCATCACTATGTTATACAATATAGTCTATAAACCATTTCCCATATAGTTAAAATTACCCCAATGTATCTCAAATTATTAAATCATAATCATTACATACAAATAAATTTCCATTTCCCTATTCATGGACCCTCATCGACATAAAATATCCCTATATCTGTATCGTCCTACCCACTATAGGTTGACCATCACAACTATATCCACATCGAGTTGGTTACCTCTAAGAAAATAATCTCATTAAGGCCTTATTAATCAAAAAGAAAAAGTTAGTAATGGGAAACATGGATTTATAATCCAATTTTACCGTATGATATATTGGATTAATATAATATGGGAACCAATATTACCCAAAATACCCAATCCTAGATTATAATTCAGTACATATAGATTCTCATAAAAATTCATTATTTATATAAAAAAACTAGAGCCCATTTTATTTGAATTAAAGCAATGAGTTGTATGAGAAAAAAATCCTTATAATTTGATGTCAAAAAATTAAACAACCAAATAAACCTCATAATCATATCATTAATCACATAAAAGTATTCATATGTAATTTTAGTCAACTATAAATAATATGGTTCATGAACACACACCTATTTCTACCCTGGTCTACGAACAAAATAGTAAAATAATAAACTTTGAAATAATGAATGGTAATCCAAAACTCAACTATATAAATGAAAGGTTGTAACATTATCCCCCACTCCCTAGAAACAGAGATTTCCATTCATAAAAGTTGTACAGAAGAACATACACAATGTATACACTATGTGTTTACTATATCTATCTTTATATACTATATTAAAAAACGAGGATAAAATAAAAAAAGTATTTTATTACAGTTTATGACATCCCCAACATGGTCATACTGAATGAATTTGATCCAGGTGGAACTGCATTATATCAACAACAACTCCCTATGTGATAGATATTTATGATCAATATTTATGGTTTAATAATACCCCAAAGAGAGATTATAATATCAATATTTTATAAATTAAAAACAGGAAAATCAATAAATATTAATAAAACTAATAACCATATGAATAAAAATATGATCATACAATGAATGGTATATAATAAATAACATAACCATGCTATAACAATATTTTACATGAATATATTCAATTTTACATCAACAGAAATTAATTCATGGATGGTCATATAATGATTAGGAAATAACGATGAATCAAAATAAATAAAGACTTAACTATGATCATTTTTATCTTATTATAATTATAATTATATCAAACTTTTAAATTTAGGATCATCCTCAAATGCAAGGGTCATCCCTTGAATCCTACATAAAAACCATAACATCTACCTACACAAAAACATACATGTGCATGTTATGGTCCTGAAACCTATTATACCGTGTGATAGTGTATCTAAAAAATCCAACATATATAAATATGTGTGTATAAATAATTTTATTAAATTAATAGTTATCCATAAACTCACATGAATAAATGCATCTCCAAATTGGGTAATCACGAATTCACTCTAACAGTTAATACATAAATTATTTGGCTATGGCCGGAATGAGATGATACTCATACAGTCTTAATACAATATATGTGAAATTAATTTATTAACACTTCTATATATAAAATATTAATGATATATAACCATAAAATTATTTATTGTGAATTATTAATGAACAAAACGTTATCCAATGTGAATTATAAATCACTATACTCATCAAAAAGGGTTAATGTCACACCACAAAAAAAATTATTTTTGAGTGAGGTATCACCTGGTAATTGTTTTATCCCCATACTAAAAAATATGACATTAATGATGTATTATAAGTTTAATGATTTATCGACACATAAAAAAATTAAAGGAAAATTGTGTATCCCTTCATGAATTAGGTATCAAAACAAAATAGTCATAAGAGTGAATGATGTATGTTCAGGTGAATGATGTATCACCACACAAAAATTTTATGGGTGTCTGATGTAAAAATTAGTTAATGATATTAAAAATAATAATAAAATTGGGAAAATGGACTACTATAAAATAATTACAATAATAGTTTTGAACGAACTATTACTATAAATATACACATAAACCAAAGATAAACACAACCAATGTTATTGATTTATCACCATAAGAATTATATTAAACAAACTAAAGATACTCACTAGGAATCCCTCAACCATGAAGTTGTACTCCTAGGTCACACATGGAAAGCATGGCATCATCGAAACTATTTAGGATCCCAAAAAACTACCAATACCACATATTTCACACTATAATAGGCACTCATTATGATAAATTCCTTATATAAGTTATTATAAACATATATCCTAAAAAAGGAGTTTCAATAATCAAATAGCACTTTAGTTTCCATAAATGATCAAAAACTCTTTTCTAGATCAATGATACCATTAAAAGATACATTCCACATGTATCATGGCACCATCTCTAGAAAATATTGAAATCAATAGATACATGTTTATGAATTGATGTTTATGGGAACTACCATGATCTTAGTAATATATAGTCATTAGTAATTTTTTTTGAAACCACACTTTGATCCACCTCAGATATACTCACAAACTTGTTGAAGATTCATACTACTTGACTAGTATAATGAAAATACTAGGGGATTAACCCCATCAATAATAATTGATGAGAAACTCAAACCAAATTTGATACTTCCCTTGGTCATGATCCATTTCTCTATGATGAAAGACATATCATGTTTCCAATTCCACTATATAGTCCCATCACATTAGTGATAAGGAAATTGATAACTACATAACAATAAATACAATTAGTGGACACTCTATGATTTTTTCATGAAACCTTATCCCTACCTCAAATGATGGTATACACTCATGATTTATATTTAGGACTCTCACACATTCTTAATAACATATTTAATACATTCAATATTTTCAAAACCATATAATATAGTAATATTAGGAACCATTTAGTTTAAAACATTATTATTTGATTTGGAAAGGAAGATACATCCTTGATAGAGCCATCTCCAATAGTAAATAATCAAACATGGTCCCTTAAATATACCAATATGCATCAAATTTTTTAATAAAAAACATAAAAATTATTTACTGAATACTTAATAATTATTCAATTAGGTATAAATGTGGTATAATTCAAAAAGAATCAAATCATTTTTAAAACCTCATGAGTCTGGCTATTTTAAACACCCAATCACCTCTGATCCCATTTTTATAGAAATACCTATAACCAATTTCTGAATGAACAAAAAAATAATTTATAATTTTTTGAAAAACTATGATATAATTTATATAGTGACATAACTTAATGAATAATAAATTAAATTATGCATTTTTATCCTCTCGATGTCTCCACTTTTCTAGAAACAATAAATTCATGTCGAGATTGAATGATTCCCTCCTGAAGTAGTAAATTATTCTAATAAATATATATCTTTTAATGCACCAAATAAAATACTTCACAATTTGAATAAGATAAAAGTATGTTGGAGATTATTATCCATTATTTTTATAAATAACACCTTCAAATCCATCTAGAATACAATAGTAGAATGAAGGTGAAAGATAAGGAAAAAATTTTAGACCCCTCTTCTATTTACTATACTGGTTCCAACCCCACAAAAGATTGTTGTTATAGATGTGGGCTAGAATAACCATTCTACATCAGTTTGGAAAAAACTGACCTATGTCCTACCAATTACAAGTGAAATGTTACTTTCCACCTTGTTCTGCACCATGTCATAATATATTTTTCGTGTGAAATTTCCATAAATCACTACCAGTGTCATTAATAGAATTCAAAGTACAAAATTTCATTGAAATATAAATTTGTTATTTCATTAACAAAAAACCATAAAATATAAAACAAATACATTACATGATAAATAAATGATTTAAAATTCTAAAAATTATAAAATAATTGAAACCAAAAGTAAATAAACACACTACAAGGTTGAAATTATATTCATCATGATCTTCCATAAAGATCAAACCTATAGAAAAAAAATTGAATTTATGAATGAAATTTTAAATATGATAAACATATTGATAAATTACATGACAGAATTTAATTAATGGTTTTAGTGAAATGTATAGTTTTTTACATAGGAATGTAATTCGACTATTGCATATATGCCCATTTGTCATGTTACTACCCTGAGATTCTCATTGTAAATTAGATCAATGAATTATAAAATTGTTAAATAGTTATATTTATTATATTATAATAGGAATATAGATGTCTTAAATTTTATGTAAATATAATCTTCTATATTTAACTAAACTAAAATACAAAATCATTTATAAAAATAACCTTCCAAGATATTAGTTTTTATCAAATATACATTTTCATAAAATTTATTATTTTAAAAAATTATTTTAATTATAGATATGTATATATGATATTAAATAATTATTTTAACAAAAATATTTTGATAATTTCAATTGAATGAATAATATTAATTAAATAATAATAATATAATTTTATGATATGAAATATATTCCTATTAATTCTTTTTATATATATTATATATTTTTTACAAATTAATCATTATATGATATTTTTTAATATAAAATTTTGTTCAAAAAACATAAAAAATAAGTTGAAAAAAACATAATAATTACTAGTCAGTATATGATAATAACAAATACATTTTTAAGGTAAATTATTTATCTTTATGTTGTTTTTTATGTACAATGCCTTTTAATTTTAAAAAAATAATATTTCATGGTTTATGAATGATATATTAAAATTAAAATTTTATATGTATAATAATTTTTTTTTAATTTTTTAATGATTAATAATTGATATTAAAAAATATTAAGATCAAATACTGTTTTAAAAATATTTTTCAATAAAAATAAAGATTTCTCTATTATTTATTTTTTCATTTAAAAGATAAATTTATCATGCTTTGAAATTGAATTAGAATTAATATATTTTAAATTTGTAATCATTACAAAAATTTTATGTAAATGATGTCATATTATATTTCTAGAAGAAACAATTATTGTTGTAAATGAGTAATTAGGGTAAAAAGAGATAAAAAGGGGTACAATGAAATGGATTGATTTTTTTAATATTTATTTTATATAAAAACATTATATAATTAAATAGTAATAGTTTTCATTGAATCCGAAAATAATAGAAAACATTTTATTAACTTACTTAACTAACTCCCATCTGATTTCTTTTATAACTTTCACCTAACTAAAGATTCCATTGAAATTTCCCTGATTTTTACCTATAAATGGTTCCCTTTTATACCTTCTAGAAAAAAATTATATACTTTAGTTTTCTCCTGAATTACTATCCCAATTCCATTTCCCAATATATTATCCATAATTTATAAACTTTGTTCCACATTAAGTATCTAAAAACCCTTCATTTCCAAGAGTCCCTTCTAGAGAAGATTCAAATATTCAAATTAATTGTTATTCTATCTCTAATTAAATTACATAAAATTATTCATCGACAAATTATTCATCATAATTTATCACTTCATTAATGTTTCTTCAAATAATTTCTTTAATATTGATATCCTAACTACATAATAACACTTTCTATCTCATTTATTTGTTTTTTGTATTCTAATTTTTATTTCTTTTTACAACCCACATTAATGATTATATAATATTTATATTATGAATTTTTATGAAAACATTATTACTATTAATATATTTGAATAATTATGTACTAATTTTTTTTTTCATAAATATTGAATTTTTATACATAATTATAGTCATCAATTAATATTATTTATTCTTATTGATTCCAAATTTCATATAGAGGATTCTTATTAATTTTTTACAAACCATCACTATAACACTTCGGAAATTACCATTGGAATTTATAACTAATTTAAACTCATCTATATCATATATATAGAAATTATAGAGTTGATGTATATTTTATAATGGCACAATGACCAAAGCCACCATATAGATATACATGTGGAACAAAAAAAATTGACAATGACATATTAATTAGAAATAGTTTATTAATTAATGGATAATAATAAAATAAAAATTAATACTTATAAGTAATACAAATTAGAATGTGGTTCTAATATAAATGATTAATAAACCTAAATAGAAATACATGATGTGTTTGTATGTCTTACCAGATAGGAATATTTTGTAATAGTTTTATTAACAGAATTTTATTTTAATTGATTCAGAATATTTATCTTTAAATACATTCTCAAAAGCTTTTAATATTCTACCCCAACAAAATATGATTTATTATTTTCTTATAAATTTTATTAAATATTTCATTTTCATTCAAAAAAATCTATTTTGAATTTATTCTTACTCTATAAGGATGTGTCATTATGAAACAAGATATTGACATCTATTTAGGTCATTTTATTCCTTATATATGTTCTTTTATGGAAGCCATATATGTATCCTTTTAAACATCCTTCATATTTCACATTGTCCTTTTCAAATATAAATTTTATAATTATTTTTTCAGGGTATATTTCTTTCAAAAGATAATAATTATTTTAAGGCATGTGAAACCATTTTCCATAAATTTCAATATTTACTCAGTATTTTATCTAAATTAAAAATTAAGTATTTTTAAAAGAATAATTATTGGGATAGTTTATTTTCATTAAATGTTTAAAAATTATTCAATTCCCCCACTCGAAATTCATTTTAATAGAACACATTATTTTGTTACAATGATAAACAAATATCATAAAAAATATTATGAAATTTTTATTACATTTCCCTCTCTATCACTCAAAGAATAGTAATATATGGAATTATGTTTAATGTATCACCTGTTAAAATTCAATTTTATGTTTCTTTTAGGTAACTGAAATTTTTGTATCTCTATAACTCATTCCAAAATTATTACTTTAGGATACATCATGAAATGTTTGTGTAATAAATTTTCATTCAGTGGGATTACAAATAATTTATTTATGTTTGATTCTATAAAGCACACATATGAATAGTTTATTATTATGTGATGGGTGGGTCCAATATATCCCCGTAATGGATGGATTAATGATTTTTTTATCTTGAGATCACGATGGGACATGGGTGGATAATTCTAGTCCACCAAGCCATTGTAGAGACCCCAAACATAACGTACATGGACAATATATTACTTTTTCGGAATAATTAATAAAAAACAAAAACCAACACTCAAGGACCGTAATAGTTCAGTGTCTTTGGAAACTCGGAACATAATCTTCTAATCATTGAGAAAGATCGTCAACATCTCCCATAAAGATCTCCCCATTTTTCATTCTTACCTAAAACCTTTCTTTATATCCTGGGGAAAAGAAAACATATAAAGGATGACCTCAAATTCTCAGTAAGGGTAAGCATGTAGAAAATAAAACAAACCATATACAATTGAACTTAAAATCATGAACATAATGTTTAAACATCAAAATCTTGATCAAAGAAAAAAAACATGGTAGTACGTAAGACATAGATAATAATGGAACATAAATAATGATAAAATGGAATGGTAATATAGCATGTAACTATGGAAAACCATTATGCACTTGATATGATTTCCATAGTAGCCAAGCAATTGCTTCCAAGACCATCTTAGTGGATAAAGTCCCTTACTGAATCGAGTTCACTCCTCATTCCAGTCTTGTATCACTGAACCAGATTAACTTTCCATTCCAGCCATGTCTATATCATGAGATATAAATCATTACCCAATGCATTGGATGGATATATAGGTCCCACCCATCTCATAATGAAATCACTCTGACTTGTGCCAAAAAATAAAAATAAATAATTTATTATAACCCAAAGAATAAAATTGGTTTCAAAGACATCATCTCTTCATAACATAATCCATATAAAAAAATGGATATCATTTTATCATAAAAATAATAAAACCATGTAAATATTATAGACATTATACATGAAATATAATCATAATAAAAAATTTCATCTTAGATATAAAATAGTTTTGAAAAACTTTTGAAATTGATTCTTGAGGAAAATATCCTTTCTTCTTTAAAATCAATTTCTTATCATAAAATGCCCTTCAATTTTAAAAGAAATGGATTTTGTTTAAAATAATCATGAAATCTTGTAGAGGATGATTCATGAAAATTAGGCCTTATGAAACTGTGAAAATCCATTAATGTCATATAACTTAAAAAAATATTATTCTCATACTTTTTCCGGAAAAGTCAAAAGTACCTCGTATGGTAAACAAAAGAATGATTACTTAAATAACATGTAGTAAAAGTAAAAAATGGGTAAAAATAACATTAAAAAAACATGAAACCTTTTTTAGAAAATAGGGATATGGATGATAAATATAACCCCATTAAATACTTACGAATAAACAATCTCAGATAAAAATGGGATTGAAAAATTATCTATTACCACAGATCCAATTTCATATGAATGTGTCTGAAAATCCGGTACAGTGGGATTAAACATATTATTAACTTGTAACAGAACCATAATAATATTTATTATATCATATATGATTCAATTAGGTCTTTTTATTACCCGTTCATTTGTCAATTCCATGTTAAAGCAACATTTTGGGTAATAATTGTTTCATTTATCATACGTGTTTGGACTTGTTGTTCTTGATATCATTACTTATATCAATATTAAATTACTTCCATAATGTAAAAAAACAATTTTTATATAAGATATATTCAGAATATAAAACATATAATAGATCGATAAATGGAATTAAATACACCGTTCATGGAGACAGTAGGTCGTACGTACGCATGAACATTGTTTTCGTTTCCTTATTGAATTGAATGGATGTAAATGACATATATATATATATAAATAAATATAGTAGCATTATTATGTCATTTTTATCATTATTACTTATTATATACATACATTAAAATCATTCTTGAATGGATTACATGGAGAATGAATCTCATCACGTTCGTGGATACGGTAGTCCTTATGTACACATGAGCGAAGATATCATTACCATAATTAATTAATGGAATTATAGTGGTTGATATAACATCTCAAAATTAGTATCATGTTATAATAAACATATAGAGTTATTATTTACACCATTATACCCATCCAAGTAGGGTGGTGGTGGAAAAATAAATTACACCACGGTGTGGAGACGATATTTTGTATGTACACACGTGTGGTGATTTCATTTCCCATAGGATGGATAGATGGTAAAATAGGGTTGTTTTATATTTATAATAACATATAATTATATGAGTGATACTGATTTTATTAATTTATTATGATACAACAATATAAGAATAAGTAGAAGAAGAAATTAATTTGAAACAACTGGTAAATGATATTACCTCCTCTTTGACGCGCCTCTTCTAATCCTCCTCTTAGGGCACTAAAGATGGACTTTGAAGAAGACCAGGACATCTATTATGTTTCTAGGGAATTTGATAAGTGAAATGGGCTTATTTTGGCCGAGCATCAAGGCTCAAGGTGTTTTGAATAGGAGAGGGAGGAGGTGCCATTTTATAAGAGGGGTGAGGGGCACCTTAGAAAAACATAAAATATTATTTTATAATAAATTCATATTTGGTTTATAATGGCACCAAAGGGACTTATTTTAAGGTTATGGTGGGTATGGGTCTAAATCCTCTCAACCAATAGGTTTTAGTCAAATTTAGGGTTCCATTTTAACCTTATAATTTAGATTTAACTCTAAGTTAAATAAATTAACTTTTACAATGTCTTCTTGTATTCTTATAATATATGGTTAATAAACAAACTATAAACTAACAATAGAACCTTAATTGGTTCCTTAATTTCATATATATTATTATATAAGTCTTTTGGCTGAACCATAGATTTTAATAATAGAATATCAATTAATAATATAATATTTGTTTTAAAAACTCTTTTAAGTCAATTTTGAAACAATTTGTTATTTTATTTTTCTTAAATACATAATAGCATTATTACCTCTAAAAAATTCATCTAACTAACCCCAATATGTTATATTATCCTGTAAAATTAGTGTATCTCATAAAAACTCTCAAATTATATTTATTTGGGTATTTATAATATCAATTATGTTTATATTTCATTAATAAGCTAATTACTGCATCATCATTGTGTCATAAATAAATTAAATTATTTAATGTGAAAAAATTATAAATAAAATATCATTATGCATGAAATATTTTTATATTTCTAATGAATTTTTATAGTCGAATTTATCTTATGTATAACCGAATATTAAAAATATATTAGTTATTATACTTTGATTTTAAATATTTTAACTCTTCTTTAAATAAAATAATAACAAATGTCCTAATCTAATCCAAGTGGATCTAAATGGTAATATTTTGTTCCGAAGGTTGTTTTTGGTCGAATTACACTTATCCAATAGAATTAGGACATGTGTTAGGGTAATAATAATATCATTTTTACCCTTAATTACCCTAATTACTTTTAACCATGGTAAATAAATGTAAAAAGTTATTATTCACCAAAAATTGATTCTATCTTATTGAACCACATTTTACTTCTTTATATTAATCGTGTATCTCAGATTTTTGAAATTCCACTCACAGAAGTGGTAAAATTATGTTTCATGTAAATTAGAAAATTCTCCTAGGAGGTGGGTAAAAGACAGTGAAATGTTTAATAAAGTTCTTATATATATAAAATTACTATAAAATGACTCAATTGGATTACATTGAACTTATATAGATATTATGTATCAATTTTTACTTAAAATAAATTTAAATAAAATAAATAATTATTTAAATAAAAATTCGGTTTTAAACTATAACATAGTGTTTTTTACTATTCATCAAAAATTGAATGTTTTCAAAAAAATACCAAAAATTCACCCTATGCTAATTTCGATATTCAAAATCCAAAAATGAAGTCCATTTTTAATGATAGAATTTATAAAATTTCAAAATGTGGATATTTCTATTCATAATGGCTCGTTTATATAATATTTTAATAACATATCGTTGTTTAGTGAAACTTGGTATTGCGTACTACACACACTGTCGAGGAAGGTCGTGATTGCATGTAATGCAAGACATGTCAGGGACGCGGGTAGGGCAAGCTCCCTTTGGTATTACGTATAAAAAAATCAAAAATTATTTCATTTATACATTAAAAAAAATCTCTACTTAATGTTGTGTAGAACAATTTCCACAAAACAAACTTGAAATTGTGTGTAATACAAGCCAAGAATTGTGTTGCGTATACTGCAAGCTAATACGGTGTTGCGTATAGTACAAGCTAATATTGGTGTAGTGTACAATAGAAGATATTAAAAAAATTAAAAAGAATATATCTCATAAAATTTCGGGGTGCTACATTCTACCCCCCTTAAAATGAATTTCACCTTTGAAATTCGTCGGGGTTATAAATCATTTACTACTTGAAAATTTCGTTCATAGAAACCCACATCATAAAATGTAATACTAAAACATAATTTTAAAAAGGTAAGTATGAAACATAACGGTTACCCAAATTAACTCAACACTATGTTTCCACATAGGAGAACATAGGTGAAATATGGATTTGGAAGATAAATCGAACCATCATGATTGGATGAAGAGTGGTAGAGAACATGGCTATGAAAAAGATATCAATCAAAAAGCTTTAAATTTGTGATAATCTAAGGTACCATCTGATTCATCAGATATGAGGGCACTAGGACAATATTTTTGGGTTTCAAGATCATTTCCTTAATGTTGAGTATTTTTTAAATTAAAAGAAATACTTACTTGATTTTGGAATAATCTTACTGTTGTTTGTGCCTTGAACAATTTAAACTTCATCTCTTAAAGAAATGAAGTTGAATTTGTCTTCCATGAAGTGTTAGCAGATCATGCGATAGAATGATAGGTCATTCCATCTGTCATAAACATATGGTTAGAAAAAGTTATATACATAAGTCCATTTATTGTGAGATTAATTGTATATGGTTCCTAAAATGGACTTATACTTCATCTATCATACCTCTTAATAAAATAAAACTTGTTTATACTAACCTGGGGATTCCTATAGGCCAGTGGTATGTGAGAATGGCCGGTCTCACTTCAGTTGTCGGTTCGATTCCCGCAACCTTGTCCTACGCGACGGGTTGTCGCCTGTCCTGTAGGTTGTACATTTTTCTAAAACTACATTATTATAACATTCCTACAATAATATCAAAAAAAGTTCTAGCCTTAAACAAAACTATCTTATGTCTAACCATAATTATTCCAATCATTAGAGTTATCTAAAATACTTTGGTCCATGCTCATAGTATAAAGAAAACAATTACTTGAAAGGTAACATAACAAGCACGTGAATACCATTTTTTATCCCCCATATATCATAAGGTATATCTTGTTGGTCACATTCCAAACATGTGAATACCTTAATCATGTATTCTTTTGAAACATGAATTACCATAGAAACATATTGAAAACATGAATTCTATCAAAAGTTAACTCTTTCCACATACCAAAATCCCAAACATTCTATATACTCAAACCATGATATCACTTTTTCCTTATATCAATCATGAGCTCATTAATACTATCAGACATATTATTTTATCTTAATCCCTTAATTATACAAATATCATCTGCTTTACAAAAATATTTCAATCACTTTTCATGGTTACATGAACTATATAATTATCGAAAACCACCAGAAACCATTACGTAGTTATTCCAATATTCCACAATACTATAAATGAGATTCCACAACATTATTTTGAAATCCCTTTAAATAAAAAAATAATCATTCCTCTACATCATTGTCATAATCAACATCTCCAATAGTAATCTCATGTGACTTTCATTTGTCCTTTTCTTTAAGAGGTTGTTAATCTCGATCACCACTAACCGTTGGATTAATTCATTGGTTAACATAATGCCCCATTTCCTTGCACTTGAAGAATTGATGTGTTGGTGGTGAATTCTCTGTAGTCATTTCTCTATTAACATCATTATCTACCTTTTTCCCATTACTCCAGCACTCAGCTGCTCGATGACCTTCATTTCCACACATGAAAAATTTTCTAGTACCTTTTATAAAATCTACACCCTGCTTCTTTCCACACTTTGATCATAAAGAAACATTCATCTTATTTTCACCATTGTTGTGAGATTTTTTCCTTAAAATCCATATTTTGTTTCTTCTCAAAACCATGAAATGGATATGTAACACCAAATACTAGTTCTACCTTGATATCACAACATACAATTTCCTCATAGCTACTGATGTCTCTTATAGTTAATTCCCCTTGAAGACTTGGTTTTAAGACACTAAAGAATTGATCAAATTTAATTTCAGGTTGGATGATAAAGATAGATGCATAGCTTGAAAGCCTTGTAAAATTCACCTTGTACATACCAAAAGATTCATCATCATTTTGATTATGATCAACGAACTCATTCTCCATCTTTGTTCGAAGAATACGAGGGAATTAATTATTGAGAAATAAGTTCTTGAAATCATCCCATTCCATGGATTCAATTTCCCCTTGGGGCCTTGTATTCTTAATTAAAGTCTACCACTGTTCTGCTTCACCTTATAATTGGTAAACAACCAGAATAACTTTTTCATGTTCTGAACATTGAAGTATGGAAATTATCTTTTCAATGGTACTGATCCATTGTTCAGCAACATGTGGATCAGAAGACCACTGAAAGAAGGTGGACATTGCGTCATGAAGGGCTCAATAGAATATTGTCCCCTTCTCTGCTCATTTGGATGTCCAGAATGATTCATATCTTGTTTAAGTATATCAATAATATATTTTCACTCCATCTCCCATAACATTGGTTTGTTCAGGAGGACAATCATTGGATTTCCGATTACATTGATCAACATGATTCCTTCAGGGTCTATCCATCATCTCAAACCAAAAAAGAATACTGTAAGAGGAAAAAATCATGCTAAGAAAAAAACATAATAAAGGGGGAGTACCTTAAAAATATAGCATCATAGGTTTAATTCTAATATCATTAACATAATTCTAATACTACAACCTATACTTATACTTATCCATAGGAACATCCCTAGACATACCTATGAAATATCTCTTGGGATTTCTCTAATGATTTCGCATCCTATTTTCCAAAGGATAACTCAACCTTTCCTCTAATACCAACTATAGAGACCCCAAACTTGAAGTAAATGGACATTACATTACTTTTTCAGATTAATTAATACATAAAAAAGAAAACACTCAAGGACCATAATAGTTTAGTGTCTTTGGAATCTCGGAACATAATCTTCTAATCATGGTGAATGATTTTCAACATCTCCCATAAAGATCCTCCCCTTTTTTTCTTACCTAAAACCATTATTTATATCCTGTGGAAAAGAAAACATATAAAGGGTGAGCTCAAATGCTCAGTAAGGGTAATCATGGTGAAATAAAACAAACCATATACAATTGAACTTAAAAACACGAACATAACGTTTAAACATCAAAATCTTGAGCAATGAAATAAAACATGGCAGTGCATAAGGCATAGATCATAATGGAACATAAATCATGATAAAATAGCATGGTAATAAAGCATGTAACTATGGAAAACCATTATTAACATGATATGATTTCCATATTAGCCAAGGCATTGTGCCAATACCATCTTTGTGGACAAAGTCCCTTAATGAATTGAGTTCACTCCTCATTCCAGTCCTGTATCACTAAGCCAGATTAACATTCCATTCTATCCATGTCTATCTAATGAGATATAAATCATTAACCAATGCATTGGATGGAGATTTAGGTCCCACCCATCCTATAATAAAATCATTCCTACTTGTTCCACAAAATAAACATAAATCATTCATCATAACCCAAAGAATAAAATGGGATTCATAAACATCATCTCATCATAAAATAATCCATATAAATCAAATGGATATCATTTCATCATAAAAATAATCAAACAATGTAAATAATATTGACATTATACTTGAAATATAATCATACTAAATAATGTCATCTTCGATGGAAAATATTTTTGACAAAACCACTAAAATGAATTCTTGAGGAAAATATCATTTCTTCTTTAAAATCATTTTCTTATCCCAAAATGTCATTCAATTTTAAAAGAAACTGATTTTGTTGAAAATAATCATGAAATATTATAGAGTAATCTTCATGAAAATTAGGCAATATGAAACTGTAAAAATCCATTCACGCCGTATAAGTAAAAAAATATTCTTATCGTACTTTTGCCGGAAAAGTAAAAAGTACCTTATATGGTAAACAAAAGAAAGATTCCTTACATATCATGTAGTAAAAGAAAAAAAATGGTTAAAAAGTACTTTAAATATACATGAATCCATTTTTAGAAAATAAGTACATGGATTATAAATATAACACTAGTAAATACTTATGAATAAACAATCTCAGATAAAAATGAGATTGAAAAATTATCCTTTACCGTAGGTCCAATTTCTCTTGTATGTGTCCGAAACTCCTGTATAGTGGGTTTAAACATATTATTATATTTTAGAAGAACCATAATAATATTTATTATATTATATATGATTCACTTAGGTCTTTATATTAACTGTTCATTTGTCAATTCCATGTTAAAGCAACATTTTGGGTAATAATTGTTTCATTTATCATACGGGTTTAGAATTGTTGTTCATGATATCATTACTTATATCAAGATTTACTAACATAAATAATGTAAAACATAATTTATATATAAGATATATTCAGAATATAATATATTTAATAGATCGATAAATGGAATGAAATACACAGTTCATGGAGATGGTAGGCCGTACATACGCATGAAAGCTGTTTTCGTTTCCTTATTGAATTGAATGGAAGTAAATGACATATATATATATATATAAATACAGTATCATTATTATGTCATATGTTTCATGATTAATTATTATATACATACATTATAATCATTTTTTAGTGGCTAAATGAAGAATGAATCTTACCGCGTTCGTAGAGACGGTAGTCCGTACGTACGTACGAGCGATGATATCATTTCCATATTTATTGAATGGAATTAGAGTGGTTGATATAATATCTCAAAATTATTATTATGTTATAATAACCATATATAGTTATTCTTTACACCATTATTCACATCCAAATAAGGTGGTGGTGGAAAAACAGATTACATAATGGCGTCGATACGGTATTTCGTACGTACGCACGCGCGGTGATTTCATTTTCCGTAGGATGGATAGATTGTGAAACATGTATGTTTCATATTTATAAAAACATATCACTATATGATTGATACTTATGTTATTAATTTTTTATGAAACAACATAAATAAGAATAAGTATAAGAATAAATGAATTTGGAAGACCTTGTAAAGGATATTACCTCTTCTTTGACGCACCTCTTCTAATCCTCCTCTTAGGGCACTAAAGTTGGTCTTTGAAGAAGACCAGGAAATCCATTATGTTTCTAGGTAAGTTGAGAAGGGAAATGGGTAGGTTTTGGCCGAACATCATGGCTCAAGTTGTTGTGAAGAGGAGAGGGAGGAGCAGCCCTTTTATAAGTGGGGTGAGGGGAACCTTAGGAACAACTTAACATTTTATTTTATAATAAATTAAAATTTGATTCATAATGGCTACAAAGTGACTTATTTTGAGGATATGGTGGGAATTATATTAAATCCTCTCAACCAATAAGTTTTAGACAAGTTTAGGTTTCCATTTTAACCTTATCATTTAAATTTAACTCAAAGATAAATAATTTATCCTTTACCATGTCTTCATGTATTTCATACACTATACGGTTAATAAAATTACTATAAACTTCTAATAGAAACCCAATTGGTTCATTAATGTCATATATATTATTATATAAGTCTTTTGGCTGAACCATATATTTTTATGAATAGAATATAAATTAATAATATAATATTTGTTTTAAAAACTCATTTATGTCAATTTTGACACTATTTGGTATTTTGTTTTTGTTAAATTCATAACAGCATTATTAATTCGAACAAAATATATCTAACTAACCCTAATATGTTATATTAACCTAGAAGATTAGTTTAATTCATAAAAAGTCTCAAATTACATTTATTTGGGTATTTATAATATCAATTATTTTAATATTTCATTAATAAGATAATTACTACATCATCATTTTGTCATAAATAAATTAAATTATTTAATTTCAAAAAAATTATAAATAAAATATCATTAGGTAGGAAATATTTTTATCTTTCTAATGAATATTTAAAGTCTAGTTTATCTTATGTATTAACATATATGAAAAATTTATTAGTAATTAAACATTGATTTTAACTATTTTAACTCTTCTTTAAATAAAAAAAATAATAAATGCCCTAATCTAATACAAGTGGACCTAAATGGTAATATTTTATTCCTAAGGTTGTTTTTGGTTGAATTAAACTTATCCAATAGAATTAGTACATGTGTTAGGATAATAATAATATCATTTTTACCCTTAATTACCCTATTTACTTTTAACCGTGGTAAATAAAAGAAAAAGGTTACTATTCACCAGAAATTTGTTTTATCTTATTGAACCACATATTTCTCCTTGATATTAACCATGTCTCTCGGATTTTCAAAATTCCACTCAGAGAAGAGGTAATGTTTTATGTAAATTCGCAAATTCCTCTAGGAGGTGGGTAAAAGATGGTGAAAAGTTCTATACAATTTTTATATATCTAAAATTACTATAAAATGATTCAAATGAATTAAATTGAACTTATATAGGTATTATGTATCAATTTTTACTTAAAATAAATTTAAATTAAATAAATAATAATTTAAATAAAAATTATGTTTTAAACTATAACTCAGTGGTTTTCACTATTTATCAAAAATTGAAAGTTTTCAGAAAAATACAAAAAATTCACCCTGAGCTAATTTCGATATTCTGAATCCAAAAATGAAATCCATTTTGAATGATAAAATTTATAAAATTTTAAAAAGTGGGTATTAATATTCATAATGTCTATTTTATATAATATTTTAATAACATATCATTGTTTAATGAAACTCAGTATTGTGTACTACACACGCTATCGAGGAAGGTCATGATTGTATGTAATGCAAGCCAATTCAGGGCTGCGTGTGGTGCAAGATCCATTTGGTGTTGTATACAACATAATAAAATCTTATTTCATTTATACATTTAAAAAAATCTATTATTAATGTTTCATAGAATAATTTCGACAAAACGAACTTGAAATTGTGTGTAACACAAGCCATGAATAGTGTTTCATATACTGCACGCTAATACGGTGTTATGTATAGTACAATATAATCTTGGTGTAGTGTACAATAGAAGAAATCAATGAAATTAAAAAAAATATCTCATAAAATCTATGGGTGTTACAGCCATGGAACATTGGTGGTTAGCCCAATTTCACTTTACTATGTGAAGGTGATTATCCTAGTCCATTACGATATGAATATTATCTAGTATAACCTTGAAATGTGGAATGATTTTATATGATTAGTCTTGTACCACATTAATATACAATTATCCATATCAAATTAATATTTTATCATGTTTTATCAATGAAATAAAATGGAATATATTAATCTTTCATGATGATTCTTTTTGGAATGTAATTATTTATTCCATTATTTATGATATTCTACCATATATTATGACCATATCATCCAATTTCCTATTATTTTAAACCATTTATTTCACAAATTTATAAATTTGATAAAATTATTATGATCTAATACTCTCTGTATTGTTGATATGTTTTTTATTTTCTAATTTTTTGAGCCCACTTATTCATATATTTACCTTTTACACATGAAAATATATGAAGGAATATGTCTAGAAAGAAATAATTTGTGCAGAATTTAGAGGGAGATATTTATGCATTAATGATTAGTAAAATAATTATACATTTAACATCCAATGATACTAAACCTTTTGGTTGTAAAAACATACTTGTTGTGAGATGTAATGTTTTATCATTGAAATTGTTTATGGTATATATATGTTAATCATGGTTTATCATAGTTTGTATCATAGTAAAGATTTGATAATTTTTGGATTTTGGTTATGAAGTATAATATAACCCAATTCAAAGTAACCTTTATTTAATAAAATGAAAAATATAGACATTTAATTGAGTAAGAAATAAAATTTCAGATTTTTGTTATTCATATGATTTTTTACAAGGACTTTCCAATGATATTATCACTTATTTTTTTGTTCAAATATTTTGATTTTAGTGAATTGATGGAATCTTGAGGATCTAATTTCATAACATGTATGGGTGGAAATGAAATTATTATTTCATCTAAAAAACTATTCATATGTGATATGGACTGAAATAATTCATAGAAGTGTTGGCTCAGGTTTTCAAGAATATCCTAAACTGTGTAGAGCTGTTGGATACATTGAATAAGGAGAAACTTATAATAAATTATTTCATGCATCAACATTCACCATCCATTAGTGTATATTCTGATCCAATTATTTATTAAAATTAGATAAATTTTATAAATTAATCTTGTCATATTATTCAACTATCATGTTATGAGAATGTAACATTGGATAATAATTTTTTCATAAGTAATGTGGATGAATGGTGGAAATTGATTCCGAACAGAAAAAAAGGAAGAAATTGACTCCTTGGAATATGAAGAGTTTATAAAAACATTATTCTTCAAATATTTCCATTAAAATTTTATTATTTTAATAGAGTGTTATTTCCTTTAAGTAAAAAATATAGGATTGGTATATTTTCTTATATGAAGAAAACATCATGAGAATTAAAATATATGGATCCACACTTATTATAAAACCAAAAATAAATTTTTAAATTAATTAGTGGATTAAAATGAATACTCTAAAATAAATATTCCATAAGTTACATTTTTTATGTATAAATATATTTTTTGATATTCTCTTATAGTGTAAATAGAAAATATAGACTTATATTATTCCTTTTGATCAATAAATAAGGGAAGGTAAAATTTCATGACAGTTCAAATGATATGTAATTTAGAAGAAAGAGGATTCAACTACCAATATACCATATTTTTTTGAGGAATCATATGGATAATTTTATCCAAGGAATAAGGAAATGTTTTATGTTTAGAAGAGAAGGCCATCGAGCATATGGGGGTTAAAGAGATATAAATTCCCAAATAAACAAAATATAATAAGAAGAATCCATTTAATTCTCCACTGACAGTTCTATTATTCATGTTTAATGAATCTGGGTAGTACATACTGTAATCATCAAAGGGTTAACAAGTATAATTAACATAAATAACCTCTAAGACCAAGGGAATAAGGTGAAGGCTGTAAAATATCTTCATTCAAAGTGGATCATGTAACTGATGTCGGGAAAGGTACAATCATTTAACACGCTTTATATTTTAATTATTTATTAGATTATAGTTTATTATATTATATTATACATTTCATGTCATAAAAACATTAATTTAATTCCTCATGAATTATATTTTGAATCATTTGTGAAAAACCCTGATATTGTGATCATTGCATCCTATGTATATAAATCCTCCTTGGTTGAGTTTTTGTGAGGATACATCCTAGAAATATAGTTATTAATCCTTGGGTATAATGTTATTTAACATTTGGAATATATCAGATATCTGATAATTGAGACTATATAAATTTTTGGGATAGATAATTTCATTCCATATCCCAAAGCATCACCATGTTGAATATGAATGCATGGATGAAGATGAAATTATATATGAAACTATTTACTTAATATTTGTCCTGGTACCGAATAATAAGAGGTACATTTCTCAAATGGTTTTGGAGGAATATGAAATTGATGATATTATTATTTTATATGGATATGATAATTTATTTTTTTATTTTTATTTTTCTTCTACATGATCCTATGTTTATATTTTCAACTGTACTCTAACAACATTCTATGATTATATCAAATATCCCTTACATAACGACCCCCATTGAGTTAAAATAATTAAATAATCACTTCAATAGAATTTATACAAGGGTTTTATTCCCCTAATTGAATATTCATAGATATATTCTGTCAATTTTTTATGATGAATGATCGATCAAAATTTCTTTTAATTGATCATCAGGAGAATTATATGATCACAGTCAATAGATTCTATCCTCTACCAAGTAATGATGTTTTTAATCAATATTGAGTGGATAAATATTTCTTAAATGTGGATCTTCGATCATTAAATAAAAAATAATTGGAGATGATAGAAGATATACCAAAAAAAGATTTTAATAAGATATTAACACTATGAATTTATAATATTTCCATTTAGACTTAAATGTTCCCTAACAGTTTTCATGTCTTAAAATAATGTAGAATTTTAAGATTAATTTGCTAAAATTATAGTAGTATTTACTGATGATATTCCCATATATTATAAGTGTAAAGAGGAAAAATAATATCATTTAAGGATTATTCATAATACATTATTAATGGAGATGTTTCTCCCCAAATTTAGTGAGTACTAATTTAAGTTTCAAAAGGGTAACATCCTTTTAGGACTCTAACAAGTATGACTTAAAACTTTTCACAATTTTTCCATTCTATTGATGGGGTAGTCTTGATTTTGAGTTGGTAGGATTATTATAAGGGTGGAAATTTTTTTTTGGACTCTCACCCATAAAACATTTTTTTTTCATTTAGGCTGCAAGAGAATTACACATCATGCAACAGACCCACATGTTGTGTAATATCCTGTACAGAAGTCATGAACAAATTTAAATTTTGAGGGTTACATGTTTTGATTTGTCATTTCTCATTGTCAATAAGTTAATTAATGCTTTCTAATTCATAGTATTGAAATTAATGTCGAGGAGATTCAATTTTTGGCGGTTTGGTTTTTTAGAGGTTTGATGTCATGTATTAGGATTACATGTCATGTAATACCTTGAATGCAGTTTTTAAAATGTGTAGTGTGGATGGTATTTTATTCTAATCTCAATTTTAGCTCCTTATCCCACGTCCTATGATATTCCCCCAGTGATCTCAGTCCTTTCTATCCCCTATGAAACCTTTTGATTGGCTTTGGATCATCATTGAACTTTTTGTGTGTCTTCTAGGTAAGTGTTCCTTCTTATTTTTCACGTTTCTCTCTATCTTACCTCTTGGGTCTTCAATGGATAATATTTTAATTGATGAATTTATTCCTTGTGGTGTAGGATCGTGCTTCTAGGTTGAGTTTAGAGGTCTTCTACACTAACTTTAACATGGATGGGTCTTGTTGCAAGTTTTGAGTTTCATGAAGAGGTTGGTGGTTCTATCTCTATTAGACAAATTGATTGTTCCTAAAATGCTTGATTTATTTCAATTGTTCACTAATATTAAATTTTCAACCATTATTTCAATTAATTTTATAAAACCACGATTATGGTGAATTGGGATATCTAAAATGGTTTGGCATGGAAATTTCAGAAAATCCCCAATTCCATGGAATTGGGGTGTGGTTATGGATATTGGATGATTTAAATAATTGAATGTTAATTATGGACTTTATGCGAATGTTTTCAAATAAATCTTTGAATTTAATTGTTGAAATGAATTTTGAAAGGATGGAAATAGTTTTTAATGGATTCCAATCTTGTGAAAATTGATTAAAATGATTTAATAGAAACTATTTGGTTTTATCTTCTAAAAAGGGAATATATTTGATTAAAACATGTTTTGATTTTAAATGAAAAAATTAGCCTTTTGAAATGGAATATTGGAATTTAATTGTATTTTATTAATTATTAAAATAAATTTCAAATCATTTAATAGATAATGCAATCCTTAGGTAGTTGGTGAGGTATTTGGATACATTATTTGCTGTTACGGCTTTATAAAACAAACCTATTATGGTTCATATACCTAATGGGAGGGAGATGAGTCACCTCTAGATAGTGTCATATGGAAGTGATTAAACCCATTTTATTAGGATCACTTAGAGAATGTGGAATCCTATAACTGGTTAATACTGTCGTACCATTTGTTAAATGACCTTCTTGCTTTCTTGTTTATTTATATATTAGATTTAAATGTATGCCAATGTTTTAAAACAATAGTACATTCCATTATTGGATTTACATAAATTGATTTATGTAATAGTTTTATTTAATCCTTTTTTTAGAAATATTTCATATCTTATAATGTAAATATTGTGATTTAAAGGTAATTTCCATCATTTTGAAAATTTTATAACATGTTTTACTTAAATATTCTCTTTAATTTCCAAACCTATTAATTTTTAGAATTGAATGATTTTTTTGGATAATATATATTTGGAATATGTTATTGAGTCATTGATGGTATCCTATAATTCTATTAGTATTAGTATCACACATATCATTTTCCTTTTAGTGTTTGTAGACTTTGTTCTTCCAGGTTCAACTAAAGGGAAGTTATCTCTTAGAGGTGGAACTATCTTTTGAGCTTGGGAGTTAGTGAGGCTTGTCCTTATTGACCTTGGGGCTATTTTCCCAATTTTTTTTTGTTACTTTTATTGATGAATCTTGGTCTCTTTATACCTTGTTATATTCTATTACATTTCACATAGTGGAGTTTCTTTTATATGCATACTGATTTTCGTTTCCCACTTTCGAAATGTGTTGTGGAAAAATCATCCCCACTTTCATGTTGTATGTGGCTAGTTTCTAGTCATTGACCCATGGGGATTGGAAACCCCCTTTGAGATTTGTCAGGGCCCACTCAGTTATTGGGTTACCAAGGTACCATGGATGGTTACTGATATGGTTGTATCAGAGGAGGCTATTGAGATTTTGTCTTGATGTCATTATGGATTTTTGAGATCTTATCTTGATATAGGAGGTTGTTTCAATTTGGTTCCATACCATCTCCCACAACAATGAACCTTAATTATTCCGGGTTTCTTAGGGAAGGGTGTATTATAGATTAGTTATATACATTTACATATTCTAATTTGGATAGAGTGGAATCGATATTCAATTGTTCAATCTGTTTGAAGTAAATTTTAGTTGTTCCTCTATTTGAGAACTTCCTAATAGATTCACCTTTTTGTGTGGATGTTGTTTATAATCACGACTCTATGAATATTTGAAAATCAGATCTCGGAGGAAGATCCTACTAACCAAATTGAGAAAATCCTCTTATGGAACAAAATCTAGTTGAGGTGATTGTGTGCACTATCCATGTTATGGGAATGGAACCACCTCTAGTTCTCATTCATGCATCAGGTATGGATTCTCAGGGGAATATTTTTCAAAATAATTCTCAAGAGTTACTTTTCAAGAAATAACCAATTCCACTAATCTTCAACATGTTGAGGAATGTTTTAGCAAGATAGAATGTCTCTTTTAGTTCATGGAAACACCATAAATGTTCAAGGTAAAGTGTGCCACCTTCATGCTAGAAAGACCAATAAGGAGATGGTAGGACATGACGGTGATGGAAGGGAAGCATGAATTATTATAGGTTGAGGAATTCATGGTTATTTTCATTAAATAGTTCTATCTGTAGTCAATGTTTTTGGCCAACTCTTTAGAGTTTTTCAAGATTGTGTAGGCTGATAGAACCATGACTGATTAATAAAATCACTTTGCAGATATGGTGCAATTTTATCCTATGATTGTATCCAATTAAAGTATTATGTCTCAATTATTTGAGTTAGGACTTAAACCCAATATTTTTTCTCATGTTTTCTTTATTAAAATTACCAGTTATGCTGATGTGCTGCAATGGTCTATGTTGGTTGAGATGGATTTGGCTAGAAATTCATTATTATTCATGGGTCTTTTCTCTAAGTGGAAGTGTTGGTTCCTTCAAAGGGAAGTGGAAGTTTGATGATTCTATTAGTAGTTCTAGATGGTAGTGTTACTCTAGATCACCTAAAACAACAAGATAATGTTAATTGACTTGCTACCAGTGTGGTAAGACAAGACATTATAAGAGGTGTTTCACTGAGACACCCAATAACTGTATATCATTCGGATGTTTAGGGAACTTATAGATATTCTTCCAATATTTATATTCTCCACATAGAGAAACAATATCAAAATATCCCTAAAACTATAAGAAAACTAGATGATTTATGTATAAAAGGGTTCCAACCACATGTATCTCGAAAGCATCTTCTTCGCGTAGTAGATGAGTCTCCAGAGGAAGAAGACGCAGGTCTAGTGATTTTGAGAGGTACCATTAGTATAGAATCGTCATTAGTGAATTCTCTATTTGATACTGGTGCATCTTAATAATTTATTTCAACCCATATTGTAAATCTGGTAAATCTTCCTTTTGAGAACCTATCTTCTACAATAGATATTACTAATCCCCTTATTATGAAGAGAGGGAAGGCTCTTCATAGTCCTATTTGTGTCTTCTCTCTTTCATATGTTGATATTTCATGGAGTTTTTGTGTTCTTGATGAGGAATTAATTTAAATAATATTCAAGATGGATTGTCTCATTACTAATAAATCAACGATTGATTGTTATCTTTATTGGGTATTCTTTTCTACACAAAGTGGTTCATCTCATATTATTAAAGGAGATTGAGATCTTCAGTCAAGAAGAGCTGACCCATGTTATCTAGAGTTGGGGAAAGTGATATCAGTGTTTTATTTTGATCTAGAGTGGGAATCTTTGGGCAATGATTTCCCTCTAGTCTTCATCGGGTTTTCTGACATGTTTCCTTCCTATTTCTCTTGTCCGCCACCAGTAAGGGAAGTTGAATTATCTATAGAGTTCATTCCTAGTTCTCAACTTGTTTCAACTCCATCCTACCTCAGGGAACTAGTATAATTGAAAGATATTATGTCTATGTTTTATGATCTTCTTGAGAAAGGGGTTACATACCCGAATGTGTCACCTTGGGCTGTGCCAATTCTCTTCGCAAAGAGGGTTCCTTGATATCTTCACCTATGAGATGATTATAAGAAACTCAATCGAGTCATGATATATAGAAAGTTATTTTTTCTATGAATTAATTATTTTTTTGATTTTAAGAATGGTGAGAAGTGGTTTTCAAATATCAATATTGGGTCTGGTTACCATTAGTTGAGGATTAATGAATCAAACATTAATAAAACAACCATTCAGATAAGGTATAAAAATTATGAGTACATTTTAATTCCCTTTGGTCTGAGGAATTCTCAAGTTGTTTTAATGGATTTAATGAACCAAATCTTCCTATAGTATCCGGATACTTTTATTGTGGTCTTTATGGATGAAATCCTTGTTTACTCTAAATCTGAGCAAGAACGTGTGAATCACCTGAGAACATTTTAGAGTTTGTAGGGAACTAATGTACTATATTAAATGCTCTCAAAGTGTTATTTCTAGATATTTGAAGTAAAATTATTGGGACATGTGGTGTTTGAAGTGGGTATATCAGTTGATCCTGAAAAGGAAAAGTTTGTTATGACTTGGGAGCAACCATAGAATGTTTTCAAGATTCTGATCTTCTAGGGCATATCCAGATATTACTACTGGTTTGGGAAGGACTTATCTATAATGACCAGGGCTTTTCATGTATATTTTAAATTATATGGAACCATTATAAGGATATGGAATCTAATAGCATTTGATTCTGATGCCCACTGTGCCCATAATGGAATTTTAATCTTTCTTAAGGAACATTCAGTAAACGTGTTAGCAGGAAATCTGAACTTTTGAACCGGCGCTCAGAATTGAAATCTGAGGGCACCAATTACCTCAATGTGGCGAGATTCACTTAAACGAGTCTTAACATCAAATGTAGTAGGATGAGAGAGGAAGTTGATTTTTTCGGTTTTCATGGATGATTAATAAAATAAATATAATTTATTTTTTAAATAACCCCACCTCTCTATTGGTTTTGGTGGAGAGGACTATAAGGCGTGGTCTTGAATTTAATGTAGGAAATTAAATTCATGGTTACACAAAAATGTGTAAACATCCAACAAGAAATTAAGGAGGTTCATTAATTTCACCAATTAATGAACTTCTCTTAATATTTTGTTGCAATGTTAACTCCAATCGTCTCTCTTTTTATGAATTCGTTGGAAAAAGAAGTGGTGTTTTTTGGGTGATGAGGATTTTGGAGGAGCCTCTTTATGAATAATGGATCTATCAATCAATGATCAAAGATCATTGTTAGAGTGGAATCATTGGAGGCTTTCTTTTATATCAACGAACACTGACCTAGCTTCAAATGCGGGACACTCTCCAATGACTCACGATGCAGGGTTTTGTCTTTTTTAAATTTCAAGAGTTTCTGAATCATTTGTCTTCCCAGTTGATAAGATGATAACATGGAGGGAATGGACCAAACAAATAAGGCCCAGTCCCTTTGACTCATATTCAATCAATGTGTTCTATACGATTGAATTATAGTGTTGGACCGAACCCAAATTAGAGGGATGAGAAGTGAAGGAGGTGACCCGGGAAGCCCGTAGGTGTGATAGGATGGAAAACGGACCACACGAGCTCACCTGGAGGCCTGAAGAAGACCGCTGATAGGTGATGGTGGCGGTCGGAACCTACTGGCCATGGTGGTGGCAGTGCACTGTCACACGCCGTAGGAGGAGGTTGTGGCACTAGGCTGCGATGGTCAACACCAGTTAGCGGCGGAGAAGGCAACACGTCGTTGTTTGCTGTAGGAGGAGGATGCCATGACATTTCAGCTACAGTGGTTGATCAGGGCGGCCGACACTGGCCGACCACAGAGGTAGGGTGGCGCGCCATCATACGCCGTTGGATGTGATTTTGGCGCAAAGTCTAGGCAGAGGAGGTACCCGCTCCCTACGAGTCCAAAACTACCCATGCAACGTCATGTGGCATCATTGATTGAAGTCCCGAATTACATAGTCATTCCATAGAAAAGGGGGAAACACCTCCCCCATGGTAGCTATAGAGGCCCCCGCACCCTCCTACGGACTGAGTTGCGCCCTATGCAGGCTAGGAAGCACCCTCCTATAGGCAGGGTTGCGCCACCCTACAGGTTGGGTGATGCCGCCCGATAGGCCGTGCCATGGCCCCTACAAGTCAGTCTGATCCACGGCCCAGCAGGCTGATCCCTCCATGTCCCTACCCAACCAGGTCTGTTCTTGCCAATTCAGGATGGGTCGGGTTTGGATGGGTCTATCCGACCAGGTCGACCCAGACCCAGACCCATCCAGGCCTAGTTTCACATAAAATCCCATAACATCAAATCTAGACATCCGTTTGATGAACCATCTATGGAGCTAGGATCGGTGGAGATAGGTTTTCCTTTTGGTATAATCCACTTGAATTTTGGAGACTGTTAGAGTATGACACGGTTTGATCAAACCCGAATCCAATCGGGCCCTCGTTATTAAAACTCTTATAACTCACAGTCCGAATGTCTGATTGACGCACCGTCTATCCTGTTGGAACCCTTAAGACATGGCAGTACTTTGGGTTACTACTTTGTAGAGCTTAGTGGTGGTCAAGGTACGCCCAATATGTTAAGGAGCATATTCTACCGAAATCGACCACACTAGGTGCGGGGAACCATGTGGTTGGCTGTCTTGAAAGTAGCGACCCTATGTAGATCAGCATCATAGCGACGCTGTGTGGATCACCATCGTAGCTACCTGATGAGGACTAGTTTTAAAGTGGTCCATCATGGATCAACAACTAGCAAACCTGTATGGGTCCTCATCGAGTGACCCTATGTGGATCAGTATTCGAGCAACCCACTATGGATCAACATTCCAGTGACCCTATGTGGATCAACATTCTAGAAAACCTGTGTGGATATTCAATAGTGTGACCCGACGAGGCTAGCCTTATAATGGCCCGTCTTGGAATAATGGATTACATCCAAGAGTGGATTGATAATAGGAAAACTTTTTTGTGGATCATATGTGGAACATCTAAATGGAATAAGATGATATAGTTTAAGACTTATCATCTACATTCCTAATCTCTGAGTTGTATACAAGAGTGAGCTGACTATTTCTTCATGCTTTGTGATTGAGATCTTTCTTTTTGGTTTTTCCTTTTTGGAACTCTGAGAGACTATTGGGGGTCTTAGGGTCTATACTGATTATTTTTATATACTCAACCCTACACAGGATTTTCCAACACCCTGTTGTGTTTTGTGCTAACAACAGACAACATTGAATGAGGTTTTAGATCCATGACTAAAGTGTTCTTAGAGGTTGACCTTTAGACGCGACGTTCCGTAGTGAAGACCGACCATGAGTTGTACCTACCATTTAGGTAGGAACCTTGGTATATTATTTTGGGAGTTTTTTTATATTTCTTTTGTTCTTTTCAGCTGGTCTTGTATTCTATCCCCCTTTACTTGCAACACTCACCCTTTTTTCTTTCAGTACACAATTTTTACTACAGATGTTTACTAAATGGGTTGTTATCGTTGTATTCTTAGTCTGTGTATTTTCCAGTTTAAGGTAAATTCCTTTCCATTTTTTAGGGATATGCATTTCAGTGCTAGTTTCCAACCCCTGGCCTATGGATGGCGGGTTGGGGGTATTCACTAAAAGGCCCCAAGGATGTGTTGTGACAAACTGGTACCAGAGGAGTTAGTTCTACCGAAGAACTAAGACTCAGATCTATTTAATGGAGAAATGATGTTATGTGTTTTGACAATAGTTTTTAGTTCGGGGAGTCCTGTATTGGTGTGGCGACAGACGTATCCATACACTAGGACCCTGAATTCTGATTTCTGACTCGGTGCAAGAAAACACTGATTGTGTGCGTTTTGGAAATGTTCTACAATGATATCTTTGAGTGATCTCACCAGGTATAACTTATTGACCGTGGCACACCTGTTTTCTTTTAGGATGCTACCATTTGGACAACCAGTCAGGATTCATGAGAGAGTATATTATGACGGCCCACAGAGCGATGAGACATCGGTCCACGACCCTCATACCATACTGGAACCTTCGGGTGGAATACTAGTAGCACCATTACCCATTGGAACCTGTATCCACTAGCACCACCAGCAGATGGTGAATTCCAACCAAGTGTGTTGCATGATTTTCAGCGGTAGAGGCCACTGAGGTTCCATGGCGAGAAGGATATGCAGGCGGCTAAGGACTGGCTGGATGCTGTGGCCAGAGTTTTCCACCTAGTTGGGACACCAGTCAACTAGATGGTGATCCTAGCTTCTAGTCTTTTCTAGGGAGCAGCAGTGAGATGGTGGTTCCTGACGCTCTAGATACATGAAGAGGCGACCCTCACCTGTATAGATTTCAAGGGACTCTTTATGGTAGAGTTCATTCCAGCTACTCTACACTTTGTGCATATAAATGAGCTACTACACTTACAATAGGGAAACCTGACCATGGCCCAGTACCCGATGAGGTTCATTGACCTCTTGCGATAATCTTTTGACATGGTGTGGGACACTTTATTTAGGGCCCAGACCATCAACCAGGGACTCTAACTAGATATCAAATCTTCGATGTTATCTCTCAAAATCCCAAAGCATGTTGGAGTTCAAGAGAGAGTACCCTTCATAGATATTTTCTTTGGTGAGTAGACACTGACAGTAAGACCCACCACCGGGTGACAAGTATCCTAGTCATCTACGGTTGGTAGTAGGAAGAGGACAGAGAGGTCCAAGTGAACCAGACCTTCTCGTGGACAATACCGATTTGTAGGGTTGGAGGTGTGAGCCTCATGAGGTAGAGCAAGCTAGTAGAGGAGCAGATTGTGCTTCAAGATCGACGGGCAGGGTCACATGGCTCGTGACTGTATGACCACCCGCACTGACGACCAGAAGATGGTCAAGGGACTATTGAGCCAGAAGTTGAGATTCAAGTGGAGAGGTATGTGAGCATCTGGTGGATATGGGAGAGGATCTAAATGTGCAGCAGGAAGTGGGTGGCGATTCAATGTTCTCTCACCACCACCTCCAGGTGGTCCACCCCGATCATAGGGAGTAGGTGTACCGAGATGAGCTCAGCTCTAGGAACCTGAGGACTATGACCACGGTGCTCTAGAGATTATTTGAGGTACGATCTGTGTCTACTCCACCTAAGCTGTAGTACATATAGACATATGTTCCAGTCACTCTTTCATTTCCACTACCCTTGTTTGGAGCTTAGAGTTTCCAATGGAGTTGTTTGATCGATCCTTTTGGATGGAGACTCCAACGGGAGGGGATTCAACGATTACACACTGGTGCCAGTAGTGTGAGATTACTATAGGAGGTGAGAGATTTTGATATGATCATATAGTAGTGGCATGAAGGCCTTACGACATCATCTTGGGTATCGAATGGTTATCTACAGTCTATGTTTAGATTGACTACAATAGGTGCAAAGTGCAGTGTGTCCACAAGGATGAGACCCGGTTTTCCTACACTGGTGAGAGGGTAACCTTTGCATCACATGATGGACTTTCTTGGAGGAGGGTGCAGTTGATCACACATCAGTGTACTACCCTTACCCTTGGAGATATTTATGTTGAGAGTCCAAGCTATCCTCTAGGGGAGGACCTGTATTCTGATTTCTTCCCTAATGATGTTCTGGGGAAACCTCCTTGCATTGAGGTGTAATTATACATCGACCTATACCACAGGATGCCACCAATATATACACTAGCATATAGGATGGCTCTTGCTGAGTTTTCTATGTTATGGGTACAGCTGGAGGACTTACAGACGAAGGGGCTTATAAGGCCTAGTGATTCTCCATGGGTAGCCCTGATTTTGATCATCAAGAAGGAAGATGGGAGTTTGAGGCTATGTTTGGAATATTTGTGCCTAAACTAGGTGACTGTGAAAAACCAGTATCCACTTATGAGGATTTAGGATCACTTCGATCAATTGAATGGATCTCATTGTTTTTTGAAGATAGACCTCATATAAGGCTACTATCATCTTTAGGTACGAGATGAGGATGTGCATAAAACGACATTTAGATGTTAGTATATCAACTATGAGTTTATGTTTATGCCATTTAGAGTGACCAAAATCCATGAAGTGTTCATGTGACTCATGAACATGATCCTCTAGCCATATCTTGATCGCTTCGTTGTGGTCTTCATCGACGACATCTTGATATACTCGGTATCGGAGGAGGTTCATGCCAATCATCCACAGATAGTGCTGGATAAAATATGAGAGAACAAGATTAATTGTATGCTCTCAGTGTACCAGTTCTAGATATGGGAGTTCCACTTTCTAGGACATGTTATCTTGGATGTTGAATTTGCAGTGGATCCAGTGAAGATAGAGGCTGCGATTTCATGGGAGCCACCCAATATGGTGATCGAGGTGCGGAGATTACGTGGGTTGGATGGGTACTACCTGAGGTTCATACTTAACTATTATAGAGTTTTGACAACCTTTTTAGCATTGACGAAGAAGGGGAAACCCTTTGTGTAGAAAATAGATGCCTGTAGAGTTTTTAGAAGCTGAGGCAGAGACTCTTGAGTTCCGCCATCATGAGGATACAAAAAGGGGGTGTTGGGTATGTAGTATACTGTGATGATTCATGGACTAGAATTTGATGTGTCCTCATGCAGGAGAAAGAAATGACCACTTATGAATCACGACAGCTGAGGCATCATAAGCAAAATGATGCTACCCATGACCTGGAGTTAGCAGTAGTGGTCTTCGCCTTGGTGATGTGGAGACACTACTTGATGGGTGAACAATTTAATATTTACTCTGATCTCAAGAGTCTCTGGTATATCATTCATAGATGGACCTAATCATCAGACTACTACATTGTCTAGTGTTCCTCCAGGACTATGACTTTGAGATACTCTATACTCAAGGGAAGGGGAACGTAGTAGCAGCCACACTCAGCAGTAGGTCTTGTCTATACTTGCTGAGTGAGGTGACAGAGATGTTATATACATTGCAGATAACCTTTGTAGATAGAGATGGAGAATATTACATCTAGTGTATGATTGTCACTCCCACACTTCTTCAGTGAGTTCGGGAGGCACAGTGTGAGGACATTGACTGTGAGGCTTGATGTGCTCTAATATCCTTAAGACAAGAACCTACAAGATTTTATGGAGTTTGGGAATACATCATCCTATTTAGAGGATACAACATGGTACTGATGTCACTACGGGAGGAGGTATTGAGGGAGTTCTGTACGTCCCCTCTGGCGATACATCTTGGTGTGGCGAAGATGTAACAGGACCTCTAGCGTCAGCACTGGTGGCTAGGGATGAAGAAATCAGTGGTGGAGTTTGTTTCATGATGCCTCACTTTTCACCAAGTAAATGCTAAGCATCAGGATCCAGCAGGATTAGTGAAACCATTAGAGGTACTAGAGAGGAAGTGGGATGGAATTTCCATGGATTTCATGATAGGGTTACATGTACGTCTAGGGGCCACGATTCCATCTGCGTGATCGTTGATCGACTCCACAAGTGGGCCCACATCCTACCCATCCAAGAGTAGGGATCAGTAGATGGCTTGGGACACCACTATATACAAAAGATTTTATGGCTACATGGGGTGCCATAGACGATCGTGTCTGAACATGAAGAACAGTTGACATCTTGGTTGTGGAAGGGATTACCAGAGGCATTCAGGACTCAGCTACGTTTAAGCACCACCACTCATCCTCATATGGATGGTCAGACATAGTGAACAATTCTGAAACTTGAGGACGTGCTTCTTGATTGCATCCAAGATTTTATCCATAGTTGGGAGGATCACTTTCCCTTGATGGAGTTTGAGTACAAAACAACTATCACACCACCATTTTTGTGGCACCGTATTAGGCCTTGTACAATCGACCATGTAGATCTCTTCTATGCTGGACAGACCCAGGGGAGTCAGCACTTTTGGGTCCACAGATAGTATGGGATACCACTGATAAGGTGCATATCATCTTGGAGTGGATGAAGACTACACAGAGCATGAAAAAGTCTTTTGCTGACAAGAGAAAGAGAACTTTGGAGTTCGAGGAGGGAGGCCATGTCTTCCAACGGGACTCACCTCGATGAGGTTTTTTTATATTTGGCTGGTGCAGAAAGATATCTCCGAGGATCATCAGACCCTTTTAGGTTCTCAGAAGTGTTTTTGAGGTGGCGTATTAGCTAGATCATCCCCCACATATGCATCGTTTGCAAGCCATTTTCCACGTGTCGCAGTGGAGAAAGTATGTGCATGATCCATAGTACGTTATCGACTGGGATGAGATGGATGTTGAAGATTGGGTGACGCTTACAGAGGTACTAAAGGAGATTGAGGATCGATAGGAGTGTGTCCTTCATGGATGATTGATACCTATGGTGTGCATCGGCTGGCAGCATAAGAACCTCTAGAATAGCACATGGTAGTGGGAGGCTCAGATTCATGATCATTACCCCCCAATAGTTTCCTTAGTCAATGTTTTGGATTTCGAGGATGAAAATCCCTAGGGTGGGGTGAATGTAAAGTCCCATATTTCCTATATAATGTGTTTTTTAAACATATAGAACTATTCTGAGGCTGTAAAATCTGATAGAGTTTGATTTTGATGCCCAATGTGCCTGGGAAAGTTTTTTAAACATTCATAAGGTACATTCAGTAAATGCACGAGCGAGAAATACTAACTTTTGAACTAGTGCTCATAATTGAAATATGAGGGCACCATAGAACTCCTAGTACCGATATTTTCTTAAGGGAGCCTTAACCTAGACCATAGTGGGTTGAGATTGGATATTTGGTTTTTTAGTTTTTGGGGTGGATTAATAAAATAAATCTATTTTTTTAAATAATCTCCACCTCTCGTTAGGTTTTGGTGGTGGGGACCACATGGGGTGGCCAGACATTTAATACATGACATTAAATGACCGATTACACAAAAATGTGTAACCACCCTATATTCTATTAAGGAGGTTCATTAATTGCACCAATTAATTAGGCTCTATAAATTTTGTGTTGTAAAGTTAACTCTCGTCGTCTCTGTCTTTTTGAATTCTTTGGAAAAGGGAGTGGTGTTTTTTGGGAGAGGAGGAATTTGGAGGTGCCTCTTGAAAAAGAACGGATACATCAATCAATGACCAAATATCATCATTTTAGTGGAATTGTTGGAGGCTTGCTTCAAGATCAATGAACAATGACCCATCTTCAAAGGAGGGACGCTCTCCAACGACTCGCAAGGATGGGTTTATCCATGATTAAATTTAAAAAGTTGTTGAATCATTTATCTTCTCCCATGATAAGATGCTAACATAGAGGTTGCGGGCCAAAAGAACAAGGCATGGTCCCTCCGGCTCATGTACCATCGTTGTGATCTACGCTGGTGAATTTTCGGGTTTGGCAGAACCCAAATCTGAGGGTCAAGAAGTGAAGTAGACTACTCGAGAAACCCGTAGGTGAGATCAGATGAAATAATGGGCCACTAGAGATCTCACGATGTCCTACGAAAGACTTCCAGCATGGTGGCACCAGTGACCCATGCTGGTAGGCGAGGGTGGTGGACGGTCCCGGCCGACTGCGGTTCTCGTGGCGCATCATCGCATGCCTAAGGATTCCGCAACACTAGGTCGCGGTGGTCAACAATCGGACGATAATGGTTACACAAGGAGGAGGAGGCGTCCAGTCAGACTCCGCTAGAGGTGGATGTGACTCAAATCCATAGAAGAGGAGGTACACGCTCCCTATGGGTCCCGCAGAGTCCAGGAAGCGCCATGTCACGTCACCGCTTCAATTCTCGAACAACCCTGCCATTCTAAAAAATGGGGGAAACACATCCCACAAGACAGCTAGGGTGGGTCCTATTCCCTCTTGCCGGATGAGTCGCGTGCCCCTACGGGTGATGCTACAACCTCCAACGGGCTGGGCTGCGCCTCCCTCTGGGTCGAACAATTCATCCCCCCTCCGAGTCAGGCCGCACCCCTTGCGGGTCGGGCCACACCCCCAGCGGTTGAGCCATGCTCCCCAGCTGGTTAGGACAGCTGAGGCTGGTTCGGGCTGAGTTGGGTCAAACCCAGGTCGGGTCGGTCCGACTAGGTCGGACCGGACCCAGACCCATCCCGGCCCTGTTTTGTTTAAAATTCCATAACATGATATCCAGACATCCATTTGATGAACTGTCTGCGGCACTAGGATCCTTGGAGCAAGAAGGTCCTTTTGGTATAATCCACTCAAATTTTGGGGAATTTTGGAGTATGGATGGGTTGAATCGAACCCAAATGCACCATAGATCTTGCTACTAAAATGATTATAACTCATAGACCAGGTGTCTGATTGATGCCCCTTCTATCATGTTGGAACCCTTATGACATGATAGTTAATTGGGTTACTCTGTTCTGGAGCTTAGTGGAGGTCGAGGTACAACTTGTATCTCGGGGAGAAGATTCTATAGAACTCAAGAACCCCAGTTGCGGGGAACCCTATGGATGGATGTCTTGGATGTAGATAACCTGTGTGGATCAGAATCATAACGACCATGTGTGTATCAACATCATAACTACCTGGAGAGGACCGATTTTAGAGAGGCCTGTCAAGGGTCAACAACTAGCAACCCTGTGTGGATCAGCAATGAGTGAACCTTTGTCGATCAACATTCCAAAAACCCTATGTTGATCGGTATTCTAGTGACCATGTATGGATTTACATTCTAGGGACCCTGTTTGGATCAACTGTAGCATCAACCAATGAGGACTATCCTTACAATAGACCTTCGTTGAACAATGACTTACGTCCAAGAGTGGATCGATAATAGAACAACTTCTTTGTGGATCCGTTGTTGGACAACTAAATTAAATAAGACGATATAGCATAATACTAATCAACTATATTCAAGATCGTTGAGTTGTATACCTATTATGAGATAACTATTGCTTCGGGCTTGGTGATTGAGGTCTTGCTTTGTGGGTTTTCCTTTGGGGAACTCTTGGAGACCTTTAGGGGTCTCGAGGTCCCTACTGAGTATTTTTAAACTCACCCCTCCATGGGATTTCCCTGCACATTCTTGTGTATTTTATAGATGATAGAAATATTTAACCGATGTTTGGGTGCTAGGACTAAATGGTTCTTGGAGGTGGAACTTTAGACGTGCCGTGTCACTATGATGATTAATTGTGAGTTGTACCTACCCATCAGGTAGGAACCTTGGAAGATCATTCTGAGAGCTTCTTTTCTATTGTTGTTGAAATTTTCAGTTGGGCTCATATTCTGAAACCCTATACATACAGTACTAACCCATTTTTACTTTCAGTACACATCCATTTACTACTTAAATTTACTATTTAGGTTGTTCTTGTTGTATTGTTGGACTGTGTGTTTGGAAGTTTAAAGGCGATTCTTTCCCGTTTTTTAAGGATATGACTTTCGGTGCCAGTCGCCAAACCCTAGCCTATGGAAGGCGGGATTGGGGTAGTCATGACATAGGCCCTGGGGGATAGTTCATGGCATTCTCATTGTTGGCTTCTTTGATGACAGCTCCAACTCAGAAGGGGTGATGTATTTTTGTGATGAAAAATGTCAGAATTCTTTTATTGAGCAGAAATGTCTTTTTACTGCTACATAGGTGTTGACTCTTCTAGAGGTTGGGTTTTTCTATAAAATATTTTGTGATGCATCAGGTTTAGTCTTGGGATGTGATCTTATGATGGGAGACCATGTAGTTGCTTATGGATCTCGTCATCTTAGGTCATAAGAGAATAATTATCTAACCCATGATCTTGAGCATGCAACTATAATGCCCACACTTTAGAGTTGAATAAATTACCATTTTGTTGAATGGTTTACCATGTTTTTAAACCATAACAGAATTAGTTATATATTCTTTAAAAATGATTTGAATCTTCTCCAAATGTGTTGGGTGGAGTACCTTTATTTGTTCAACTTTGAAATCACTTATACCATAGGGTAAGGGAGTGTCATTACATATGTGTTAAGAAGGAAACTTCCATCCTAGGAAGATAAGGAATCATCAGAAGAGTGGAATTTTTGGGCTCTCTTTTCACAGTTTCATATTGGAGTTTAGGTGGATGGGGATGATGTTTTTTTAGAAATCATTCAGTTATCATCTTATCTCATCAAGATGATTCATCAAGATCAATACCTTAATGCATAATTTCATCGAATTAAGGACTCTTTATATGGTGGGGAGACGGTTTTCCAATGTTCATTTTCCAAAGAGGGTGTTCTATGCAATATGAATATATTCTTTGTGACTTTAGTGGCAAGAAAGGCTGTGATGGGGGGTTTTCAAAATTCCTAGTGGACAGTTAACCTATCAACAAAACAATTCTTCTATGATGTGCAATGGAAGTTCAAATGGCCATGGATGAGGGGAGACATTTCCATGTTTGTCTCCCACTGTTATATGTGCTATAAGGTTAAGTCTAATCACAAGAAACCAAATAAATAAAAATGAAATATGGGTTGTGACCAATTGGTTGACCAAGTCGACTCACTTTATACCCATTTTTTATATAGCCAATGTTGATGAGTTTGGAAATATCTTTGTGAAAGAGATTGTTTGTTTTTACGGAGTTCCATCTGCTATAGTCTATGATATGCATAATTGGTTTACTTCTCGTTTTTGGAGAGGCCTTCTCGAGTCACTCGGATCATATGTTCATTTGAGCATGACCTATATTCCCAAGTTGGATGGCCAGACAGAGAGAGTTATACTGATTCTTGAGGATATGCTTTGAACCTTTGTTCTAGACTTTGGCAAGGCTTTGGATGATCACTTGGGGATGGTTGAGTTGTAACATCCTATGATTTCATAGTATGTTATCTCTTGAATTTAATTAAATAGGTTGCGCAATACATAACAACGAGTTCAAGCGCATCACAACCTATCAAACTAACTATTTAAAAAGAGTTTATGATTAATATTAACAACATTTTGATTTTTATATATATCCTATATAATTTTAAAATTCATATTTTGTGTTTCTTAGTCATAATATAAGGACAAATTTAATTTTTCAGATAAAAGAAGTATTTTTTTCAAAAATGTAGTTTTCATCCTTTTAATGGAAAACCCTTTTTAATTAAAATATTTGACAATTTTATATATTAAATTTCATGAAATTAAATTCTCCTTTAAAAGCGGGGTATAAAAATTTTGTTTGGATAAATTTTTGGTACTTTTTTGATAACTTTCATTTTTTGATGAATATTATAAAATACTAAATTTTAATTTAAAACATCTTTTTTAATAAAAAATACGTATAGTGTTAAATTATTAATTTGAGTGTTTTTAAAGTAAATTATATTATATATTTATCATTTAATATAATTTAGTTCATTTGATGTAGTTTCACATTTAAATTTTACATAAACACATGTCGATCTTTTGATAGTTTTTACTTCTTAAAAAATCGCTTTATGGTTTGTCATCGAAAATTAATTTTAAATTAATTAATGCAACACAGATGTTTTTAATTTGGTAAAATAGAAATATTTTTGGATTTGAAATATCAAAATTAACTTTGAGTGATTTTTTGTTATTTTATAAAAAACATTCAATTTTAGATGAATAGTGAAAAACTCTATGTTATTGTTTAAAACCGACTTTTATTTAAATTTTTTTTATTTTTTAATAATTTTTTTAATTTAATATAGATACATAATAACTATATTATTTCAATTTAATTCATTGGAGTCATTTTATAAGAATATTAGATGTATAAAATTTTATTGAATTTTTTAACGTCTTTTACCCACCTTCTAGGGACATTTTCAAATTTGCATAAAAAGTAATTTTACCACTTCTATGAATTGAATATAAAAAAATACAATAGAAACATTTGAAATCATTATGTAAAATATGGATCAATAGAATGAAAATACTTTTTGGTGAATAATAAATTTTGAATTTTATTTACCATGTTTAAATGTAAATAGAGTAATTAAAGGTAAAAATGATATTATAATTACCCTAACACATGTACTAATTCTATTGGATAAGTTTTTTTTTCAAAATAATTCTTAGGAAAAAATATGATCCTTTTGGTTCACTTGGAGTAGATTATGAAATTTATTATTATTTTTACTTAAAGAAGAGTTAAAAGTGTTAAATTCAATGTTTTATAACTAAAATATTATTATTGTAGGGTTATACCTAGTATATATTAGACTATAATTATTAATTATAAAGATAAAAATATCTCCTAATCATGGAATTTTATTTATAATTTTTAGAGATTAAATAATTAAATTTATTAATGACATAATGGTGTTACAATAATTACCTAATTAATGAAAGAATAAAATAATTTTTTTATAATTTTCAAAATAATTGTAAATTGAAACTTTCGGTAAATTCCACACATTTTAGAGGATAATATGAAATGTTAGGGTTTATTTAATGTATTTTTTTCAAAGTGATCAGGTTTTTTTGAAAATCACAAAAAACAAATACTCTATATGGTCAAAATTGACATAAATGAGTTTTTAAAACAAATACAATATTATCAAATGATATAATATTACTAAAAAAATAAGGATCTATAAAAGGTAATATATAATGACAGATATGTCATTAAATAACCACATGTGTATCTATTGTAACTTTATAGAATGTTTATATGCCATGTAATATAAAAGTTCAAGAAGACATTGAAAAATTTAAACTATTTATCTAAGAGTTAAATCTAAATAATAAAGTTAAAATGGTGACATAATCATGTCTAAAACCTATTGGATGAGAGTGTTTCTCCCATTAACTCCCCATCCTCTAAATAAATCCCTTTTTATTCATTTGAAATCTAAAATTAATTTATAACAAAATAATATTTCAATCTTTTCTTAAAGTGACTGTCACGTCTCTTATAAAAGGTTTCTTCCACTTCTCTAAAAATCACACCTCCAAAGACATTTGGATCAGCCAAAACCTGATAATATATCCTCCCAACTTCCCTTAATTCAACATAAAGGCCTTACTTTGATCAGAAAGAAAACCTAAGGATCCCTTTTGGTCCAATCAAAAGAAATCACCTAAATAAGAGGTGATAATTCTATCACCTATTTCAATGTTATTTTCATCTTCCACATCCTCTTTCATGGTTGTTTCCATACTGAAATAATAACCCCAGTACCTTATACATACTATGATGTTATTATAAATATGGTGCACCCATATTCATTATTCTATCCATCCTATGAATGGAAAAGTCATCATACGTGCATACATATGGTTCACTGTGTCCACGTCATGGTGGAGTTTTCTACTCAACACTTAATCCTATGGATGAGTATAATAACGAGTTTAATTAATTTAAATAATAAATATATCATGTTAATGATTCTTTATATATGATATAACTTTAAATTACATACGAATTCCCTATTAATAGAATGATATTGTCACCCACGTGTACATACAGATTACCATCTCCACGAACGAGATGAGATTCTTTCCACATCATAACCATTTAAATTTTTTCATTTTATGATTAAAAATATTGTTTATAAACTTAATGTTATTAAGGATATTAATAATATTAATTAGATCCATAATAAACATGACTTACATAACAAAACATATAATGAAAAACGAATCAGTTAACACCCGAAACAATAATACTACTGATATATAATTAACAAATAAATATTAAAAGATCATATATGATATCATATTTATGAATGTGATTATTGTATAATTTAATAACAATGATTTAGACATTAAATAGGAGGTTAAAGTACAATCAACCAAGGAAAATTACATGTTATGGGTGAATTTTCAATCTCTTTATTTATCTGAGGTTGTTTATATGTAAGTATATAATGGGACTTCTTAATCATCCACATCCGTGTTTCTTAAAAAATGAATTTCAAAACATTTTTTCCATTTACATGAATATGGTTCAATGTAATTTATACCCTTTTTGGACTTTCTATTATTTTTTAAAGGAATCTTTCCTTCATTTTTTAAACAAGGTACATTATGACATTTTCGACGAATTAAGCTATGATTGTTTTTAATATATACATAAGGTGTAGATATTTTTTCCACCATTATAAAACCTTCGAAGAATCCCTTACAAGTTTATAAGAATATTTTCAAAATTAATGTTTTCTTTTACAATTATGTGACATTTAAATTATTTCAAATTAGAAAGATATATTTATCTCAAATTGTTTTGATTTCATCTGTGTAAACATCCTTTGATGTATTTTAAACTTGTTTGAAGTTTATTTATTATGATACCATCTTGCATATTATATTGAAGGTTTTGTGATATATTGGACTGTTGATGTTTTATTTTTATAACATTCATGGTTTATGGTTAAAGTATTAACATTTCATATGCTAGTTTTAATACAAATGCTTGTGTTATGGTTCATCCTTTTCTAATAAGGCTAGAATTTGACTTAGTAAGTGATGGGTGGAGCCCGCTATAGCTCCTTGATGCATCAGTATGTCTCATGAGACAAACTAGTGTCTTGGAATAAGGCCTTGAAAAAATCTTATTTTTATTCTTGGCACAAGGCCTTGACTATGTGGTTATGATGTCCAGCATTATGCATACCATCATTATGAAATCAGCTACTAATATTACTTTTGATTATTCGACTAGTGGAATATCAATGTGAGTAAATAAATGGAATTATTTGATTTATCTTTTCCATTCTATGAAAAAATTTAATTTTAAAAAGTTTGTATTTTATTATTATACATTGCCTTCAATGTTTATGCTTATTTATGAATGTTTCCGCTATATTGTTATCTTTATTATGCATCTGAGCTCACCCCTTTATTATGTTTTATTTTTCCCAGTATGAGAAATAGTATATTACGATGGACTTGTAGGTATATACTTTGGGATATGAGAGTGTTCAGAGGATACACAATGATGTTTTTTATATTTCATAATATAATGTAAAACTTATGTATGTATATAGTACTTCCAAGGCAACTAATCTAATACGTCTTTTGAGACATGATCTCTAGTGATCATGATAATGTTATGTAATAATGCACTGACTCAAGGTAACTAGGGTCGGGGTGTTAGTGTTGGTATGAGAGGAAGTTTAGTACAATCCTTGGAAACTAGATTTAGAAAATATTTGAATAGATATCATTACCCGAAGATAGAATTTGAAGATTAATATAGAAGAACTTTATTGAATTTCGGTAATGTAGAGATTTTGTGAATTTTCAAGCAATACATCCCTGTCTGGATACAACCAGGTAAAGGCGGCTCTAACATAGAGGTTCCTAGGAGTGAAAACTCTGAAAAATTGTTTTAGGCTTGATTGAGGGTATCTTGGTATATGACAACAGGCCTTAATGCACTCTTGGTTATAACACTCCTGGGGGATATGATTAGGATAATTCACATTTTATTTACAAACCATTATGAAGGATTTATGTGTAAATTCCTCCTTAAAGAATTTTTTTATGATTATGGATTATATGCATAAACTGTTCAGTTTATGTTTGGTAATTTACAAGTTTGGAATTATACATTTCAATTCATTAACTAACCTAGTGTATGCCATTGTTTATTAATGGTTCCTAGTAGAAGGAATGAGAACTCCAACAAAACGCATGATCTTAAGAGTAAGAAGGATTATATTTTTCATGGTCTTAAGCTATCATTTAGAACGGATATAATCTCCCACGTATTCTCATCATATAAAGAAATAATATCATGTGTTAATAAGATAAGTAATGAATTTTCTGAGTCCTATGGCTTTGAAGGGAAGCGAAAAAATAAAAGGATGGTAAGGAGAAAGATGGATAATGTGAAGAATGGAAAGAAGGATTTTACTATATGTGATAACCATGGAAATAATCACCTTGGTAAATGCTTGAAGGGAATGGTATTTTTTTATAAGAGTGGTGAAAAAAGACACCAAGTACATGATTTCAATGGTAAGAAAACAGTTTCAAGTGTACAATGCTTCATCAGCAAGGATTTGGGATACTACACGAATCAATGTCCCAATCATCAGAGTATACCACAAATTATGATGTTGTATAATAACCAAGTGATGACATTATCGACGATGAAGAGGAATGACTAGTGTTCTTATGTTTTTATTAAACAATTATGCCATTTGAGTGTTGTATCAATGATGTACTCCTTATAATAATTTTGGAGTATATAAGGATTGTACTACATTACTATTTCATTATAGATTTGAGATTTTGTGGTACCAAGAAAAGTGACTCAATAGAAAGTTATTTTTTTGGAAAATACATGGTTGAATAAAAGATAATCCTTAATATGGTCATGATATTGAGGTATTGTTTTTAGAAAAAGGGATGATTGATTTGGATAAATTATATTGGATAGTATTGACTACCTTGGAATTAATTAATGGTTTGTTTATTCCATCATTGTTGAAGATTACAACATTTTTGGTTATAAGGAGTATATATGGTATTTTTTGATTTATAGAAGGAAAAATGAAGTACATACAGATTCAAATATGGTTTTCTGGTAATTCAGATTATTACCATGTCATAAGAGAATACACAATGAAGGTATTCACTTGTATATTATGTGACCTTCCTTATAAATTTTAGACTCTGAGTTTGGACTGAAGTATTCTGGATACCTATAAATGTTGGAATAGATTAAGGTCGACATTGGATAATATTGTTAAGGATAAAATATTTCTTAAAATTATTTTTCGATTATTATAAAAATTACAACCTGGAGGTTGGGCAACAACCCATCGCGTCCGGAAATACCATGAGACATGAACCCGCAATCAAATGGAAACATGGGTGAATCGCCTTCCACTGGCCTACGTGATGTCCTGGTTTGTATTATGTAGTTATTTAAAATTTTGTGAAAGATGAATTATAAATTCATTTTATTGAAACCATATATAATTTGGTTAAATATAATATTTTTGAGTTCTATTATCTTTTTGGATTGAAAGACGTGTTTGTGGTAGAAATTATTTAAAGGATTGAACTCTACTTGTCAAGTATTTTTTTCTTCTTATTCGATGAAGATAATAATTCATAAACATTATGTAAAGGAATATAAAACCAATAATGTGTTATCCTAATACCTGATGTTTTGTTGAATCGATGATATTTTAAATCATAATAGATTTATGGTTTTAAGGCCCTTAATTTTCAATTTATTGTTCACTTGTTTGAGATTGAAAACCTCAATCACTCCCTATAAATATTTACATTTTCCTCCAATTATGTGTCTATAATTTCCACAAATGTTCTCTTATTCAAAACCCTAATTTGGTGATGATTATTTAATTTCCCTTTCCCACTTATTAATAATAAATTTTTTAACCCTATTTCCATTATGTGTTTTCTACAAAGGTATTTTCTATTTTAACCCATTTATTTTCGAAGAACAATTTCAAATTGCAAGGAAAACATTTACTGAAGGAGGGGGTAATGTAACACCCCAGGATTTCATAGTATATTATTTCTTTAAAGAAATTAAATTTTTTATGCTACATGCCACACTGAGTTCAAGCGCATCATGGCATATCAAACCAGCCATTTAAAAAGCAGTTATGGATAGTGTTAACCAAAATTTTAATTTTATATATATCCTATATAATTTTAACTATCATATTTTCTGTTTATTAGATATACTATAAGGACAAATTCAATTTTTCAGATAAAGGATGTTTTTTTTCAAAAATGTAGTTTTTCATGATTTTAATAGAATAACCTTTTTTGATCTAATATTTGACACTTTTATATATTTAATTTAATAAAATTAAATTATCATTTATAATTGGGAAAAAAATTAAGTTTGGATAAAATTTTTGTACTTTTCTGATAACTTTCAAATTTTGATGAATAGTAAAAAATACTAAATTTTAATTGAAAACAACATTTTTAATTGAAATAATTTATAGTGTTAAATTATGAATTTGGATGTTTTTAAAGTATAATTATCTTATATTTTAATCATTTATATAATTTAGGTCATTGGATGTAATTTCACATTTAAATTGTACATAAACACATGTGGATCTTTTGAAAAATTTTACTTCTCAAAAACCTACTTTCTCGTTTGGACAATGGGAATTAATTTTAAATAAATTAATGAAACTCATATGTTTTTAAATTGGTGAAGTAGAAATAATTTTTTTATTTGGAATATGAAAATTATCTTATAACGATTTTTTTGTATTTTTGATAAAACATTCAATTTTTAATGAATAGTTAAAAGCACTGCATTATTATTTAAAACTGACATTAATTTAAATAATAATTATTTTTATTTAAATTTATTTTAATTTCAAAATAGATACATAATACGTATATTAGTTCAATGTGATTTTTTGGATTCATTTTATAATAAGATTAGATGTTTAAAATTTTATTGAATTTTTTGACGTTTTTAAACCCCCTTCTCAGAAGATTTGCAAATTTTCATAAAACATAATCTTACCACTTATTTGAATTTATTTTTAAAAATACAAGAGACATGGTTGAAATCAGTATGTAAAATGTGGTTCGATAGGATGGAAATATTTTTTTTGGTGAATAGTAAAATTTGAATTTTATTTACCCCTGTTAAAAGTAATTAGTGTAATTAAAGGTAAAAATGATATAATAATTTCCCTAACACATGTCCTAATTCTATTAGATAAGTTTTTTTGGACAAAATTCAACCTTATTAATAAAATATGTTCATTTTGGTCCACTTGTATTACATTAAGACATTTATAATTATTTTATTTAAAGAAGACTTAAAAGTGTTAAATTAAAAGTTTAATAACTAAAACATTTTTAATATAGGGTTATACATAAGATAAATTCGACTATAAATATTAAATATAAATCTATAAAGATTTCATAAATCATCATATTTTATTTATAATTTTTTGATTTTATATTTTTAAATTTATTTATGACACAGTGATGATACAATAATTACATTATTAATGAAAGATTAAAATAATTAATATTATAAATATCAAAATAAATGTAAATTGAGTATTTTGATGTATTCCACGATTTTATAGGTTAATATGACATTTTAAGGTTGTTTTAATGTATTTTTTTAATTTATAATGTATTTTTGACTTTCACAAAAACCAAATTCTAAATAGTTTTAAAATTCACATAAATGAGTTTTAAAAACAAATACTATATTATTAAATGATATAATATTCTTAAAAATCTAAGGTTCGGCCAAAGTACATATATAATTATATATATATGTCATTAATGAACCACTTGAGGTTCTCTTGGAATTTTTTAGTATGATTATTAACCATGTAATATAAAAATAAAAGAATACATTGTAAAGTTAACTATTTAACTCATAGTTAAATCTAAAATAGTAGGTTAATATGGTGCCATAAACTTTTATAAAACCAATTGGTTGAGATAATTTAGACACATACACACCTTAGCCTCGAAATAAATTCTTTTGGATCCATTAAAAACCAAAAATGAATTTATAATGAAATAATATTTCTAGCTTTTCCTAAAGCGACCCTCATCTCTCATATAAAATGGTACTTTCCCTCCTCTCAAAATAAGTCCTTTATAGCAATTTGGATTAGCCAAAATCTACTCAAATATATTCCCAACTACTCTCACTTCTACTTAGAGGCATTACATTTATCAGAAATGAATCCAAATGATCCCTTTTGATCCAATCAAAATGAAGCACCTGAAGAAGATGTAATAATTTAATAACCTCTTTTAGAGTTCTTTTCTTCTTCCACTTCCTATTTATTTTTTGTTTCCATAAAAAAAATAATAACTCCATTAAAATATATATACTTTTATGTTATTTAAATATGTTTCAACCATATTCATTATTTTATCCCTCCTATGAATGACTAATTCACCATACGTGTGAATGTACGACTTACTGTCTCCAGGTGGTGTTGTAGTTTCTTATTCAATACTTCATCATTTTGATGGGTAAAATAATGAGTATAATTGATTTAAATAATAAATATAACATGTTAATTATTCTTTATATATGATATATCATCCAATTAAATATTAATTAACAATCAATAGAAATATATTGTCACTCGTGCGTACATACGGATTACGGTCTCCAGGAATACGATGAGATTCATTACCCATCATAACCATTCAAGAATAAATTTCATTTTATTATTACAAATAATGTATAAGAACTTAATATATCAGTGGATGTTAATAAAATAAATCCTATCCATAATAAACCTGACTTATGTATCAAAACATTTAAAGGAAAACTAATTAGTTAAGACCCGAAACGATAACACTACTGAAATATCATAAACAAAACAATATTAAAAGAACCTATATGATATCATATTTATGTATGTGGTCCCCTTATAATTTAATATCCATGATTTAACCAATATACATGAGTTTTACATACCCTCTACAAAGGAAAAGTACATGTTAAGGTTTAATTTTACAATATCTTTATTTATCTGAGTTTGTTTATACGGAAGTATCTACTAGGACTTCTTTATCATCCACATAAATGTTTATTAAAAATTAATTTCAAAATAATTTTACTATTTCCTATAATATGGGTTAATTTCATTTATAACCTTGTTATAATTTCTACAATTTTTTAATGGAATAATTTTGTTATTTTCAAAACAAGGAACTTTATAACCTTTTCAATGAATGATGGTAAGAATGTTTTTTTATCAAATATGGATGGTGTGGCTATTTTCCACTGTTATAACACCTTCGAATCTTCCCTTACAAGTTTATATGATTATTTTCAAAATAAATGTTTTATTTTATAATTATGATACTTTTAAATGATTTAAAAATAGAAATATGTAGTTATCTCAAGTAGTTTTGATTACTTCTACGTCATCATCCATTGATGGATTTTACACTTGTTTGAAGTTGATTTATTATGATAAAATATTCTACATTTTTTAATGGTTTTGTGATATTTTTGACTTTGGTTGTGTTATTTTTATACCATTCATGGTTTATGGTTCAAGTTTTAACATTTCGTATGCAAGTTTTAATACGAATGTTTAAGTTATCTTTCTTCATTTTCATCTGTGGGATGCATTGGAATTAATAATTGATGGGTGGAACACGCTACAGCTCATCGATGCATCGGTAGGCCTGATGAGACAAACTAGTGTCTTGGCATAAGGCCTTGACAAAATCATATATGTATTCTTGGCAGGAGGCCTTGAATATGTGGTTATAATGTTTGGGATTATGTATTCCATTATTATGAAATTAGATACTGATATTACATGTTATTATTCGACTAGTAGAATATCCATGTGAATATATAAATGGAATTATTTTAATTATCTTTTCAATATTATGATGATGTTTAATTTTAAAAGGCTCGTGTTTTAGTCTTATACATCACCTTCAATGGTTATTCTTCTTTATGAAATTTTCTGCTACATTATTATCCTTACTCAAAATCTGAGCACACCCCTTTATTATGATTTATTTTTCCCAGGATGTGAAGAAGTATATTCTGATTGACCCATAGGGATAGGCTATAGGATATGAGTGTGTTCAATGGAGACACAATGATGTTTTTTATTTCATAATGTAATGTAAGACATAAGTTTGTATTTAGTACTTCCAAGGATACTATACTAATCGGTCTTTTGAGACATGATCTCTTGTAATCATACCAATGTTAAGTAATAATGAACAGACTCTAGGTAACTAGGGTCTGGGTGTTACATGAGTTCACTTATAAAAAACGTTACCAATCTACGATCAGGATGGCTCATTTTGAGGACTTGTATGGTTATTCTTCTAAATCTTTGTTTTGTTGGTAAAATATTAGTGAATGTTCCTTATTTGGACCATAACTGGTGAATGAGATGTCAAAAAAAGTTTAAATAATTCATAAGAGAATGATGATATCAGAGAGCCCATATATGTATAATACTAATCATCTGGTTTACCTTTGGAATTTTCAACCCGTGACTAGGTGTTCTTGAAGGTTTCGCACTAGTTGGTTCACCAATAGCTTGGGAGTCAATAAAAGCTTTCACCTAATTTTCTAGGATGTTTCAATATTGTTCATCATGAGGGGAAGGTTTCATACCATATATCACTACCATCACAATTCATGTCGATGGATAATTTATTCAGTGTATCACATATTAGTAATTATTTCTCCGATCCATCTTATGTTTTGAGTTGGAATAATATTTAGATTTAAGCTGATCTATCATTGAATGAATGACTGGTTATGATTGTTGATTCAAAGACCAAGGTACTTCTTGGGAGGATGATACATTTTTTTAGTGTGATATGTTATTATGGTTCTGATATTCATGATAAATGGGAACGTGAGAGCCTTATGAGAGAATTATGGCCCCATCCCTTTGACATGGAAACTTCATTATAATATCTCTCAAGTAAGAATGTTTTTAGGGTGGGGAGGTTGTAACATCTTATTCCTGCTCTGAAAGATACACCTTAAAAATATCATGGTTTTTCTTTCCATTAATAGGATAGTGTTCTGTTTGATTTGGTAGGATTCCTCAACTTTTGAAGACAAATAGTTTTTGGATTTCACCATTAAAATGACCTTTTCATGCAGGCATCAGGAGCATTACACATTTTAAAATATACATACATTCCATGTAATAGCTGACACATAAGTCATGAACGTCTATAGATTTTTAAGGGTACACATCATGATTGTTCATTTCAAATCTTGATGATTTAATGAATTGTTTAAAATTTTTAGTGTCCAAAGTAAATTTTAGTCTATGTGTTTTTTGTTGGTTCAAAATTGTATATAGTTCACGACATGTATCGAGATTACATATAATGCAATACCCCAACTGTGTTTTTAATATAGGTAGTGTTTCTGGTCCTTTTCTTCTTCCCTCATCACTAGCTCCTTCTCCCTTTACCTAAGTTATTTCCCAAGAGATCTCAAACCTTTCAATCCCCTCTGATCCCTTTCGATAGGCTTGATATCATCTTTACTCTTGGGGTGTGTCTTATAGTTAAGTGTTATCTCTCATTCTAAAAGTTTCTATCTCTCTCCTCACTTGGGGTATTCAATGGATCATATTGGAATTGATGGATCATTTCCTTGTGGGGTTGGATATTTCTTCTAGAGTGAGTTTTGAGTACTTCTACATCTTCGTTCACATTGATGATTTCCCTTTCGAGTTTTGAGTTTACGGAAGAGGTAGGTGGTTCCGTCTCGATTATACATGATGATTATTACTAAATTTCATGATGTTTTTTTAGTTTTTGATTTAAATTCAATTTTTTAATATTTAATTCAATTAAATTGATAAAAAATGATTTCAGTGAATTGGGATACTTTAAATGCTTTTGGCATGGAAATTTTGGAAAAACCCCAATTCTATTGCACTGGGTTGTGTTTATAGAAATTGGATGATTTATATTTTTGAACATAAATTATATATTTTATGCATGTGTTTTCAATTAAATTTTATAATTTAATTTTGTAAATAATTTATTAAAATGATTGAATTGGTTTTGAATGGATTTCAAACTTGTGAAATTATATTAAAATAATTTTATAGAAACACATTGGTTTTATCTTTTGAAAAGGGCATGTTTTTTATTAAAACATAATTTAGTTTGAAATTTAAAAATTGTTTTTTGGAAATAGAAAAATGTTAGTGTATTTTATTCTAATTGGTCTTGAAAATAATTTCCCATAACGTAATAGTTCATGCAATACTTATGTAGTTGGGGAGTTATTTGGATACACTCTACACTATTATAATTTTCTAAAACATACTGATAGTGGGTCACATCCATGATGAGAGGGGGAAATTTCACCTCTATACAGTGTTAGGGGGAGGTGAGTATATTGATTTTTTTAGATCACATAGAGTGTAGACTCTTATAGTTGGTTAATAATATTATACCTTTTGGAATATTACTACGTTCGTCGCTAGTTTATTTATATGTGCGAAATAAATTCATGCCAATGTTATAAAACTACATTACATTCCTTTATTTGATTTATATAAACTTATCCATGTAACAATTTTTTAATCATTTTTTTTGGTAAAATTACATCTCTTATAATGAAAATCATGTTTTATAAAATTATTTTCCTTCTTGTGTTGTAGAATTTCTTCATCAAGGTTCATAGAAAGGGAAGGGATCTCTTGCATGAGGATCTATCTATTGAGTTTGGGAGTTAGTGAGTCATTTCATTAGGGACATTGGGGATATTTACCATATTTTGGAACTTGGGTTATTTTACTTTGGGATTTTTATGCCTTGTTATATTCTGGTACTTTACCCCAAGTGGAATTTATTTTATATGCATATTGACATGCTTGTCTTAGTTCCACTATGTATGGTAGAAAAATTGTTCCCACTGGCACATTGTTTAACCCCAATTGGAAATCACTAACCTATGGGGATCATGTACACCCTTCAAGATATGTTAGGGACAACTCAGTTATTAGGATACCAGTGTACCCATGATGGTTTGTGATAAAAGTTCTTTTTTTATGACATATACTCACATTGGAGGATATATTTATAAAATCTTTAATGAAATAGGTGATTAATGAATATTGAGGAAACAAAATCTATAAAAAATATTTATAGTGCTCATTTATTTTCATGATACTAAAAATAGTTTTTTAGAACCATAAAATTATATTATAATACACTAACCCTGTTAATTCTGGTGGGATTAATATTCCTTTGGTGGAAGACATAAAGAATGATTTGAGGATTATAAAAAGTGGTTAGTCACTACAACTATATCAAAAATAATGTACAGTGATATAGGGTTCACAATATATATTTATGAATTATATTAGGGTTTTTTTGTTTTTTATTCAATATGAAAAGGTGATAGATAATCACCCATTTTAATTTATGGTTCAAGAGACAAATTACCCGACACCAGATTTGGAGTCGTTAAAAGAAATACAATTTTTATTATGGATATGGATTCATTATTAATATAATTAATGATATAAAATATATATAATTCAAAAAAAGAATAATTTATATATTCAAATAAAAGGATTTGATCATGTACCAAAGGAGATGGTTTTTATAGACCAAGGTATATTATTTTTGAATATATTACCACACTAGTATAGAGAAATTGTGGTTTATACACTATGAAATAAAGATCATTCTACCTTATCTATAATGAATATTTAATTGTATGCAATACCTATAGATTATAAAATTAATAAATTAGATAACATAATGGATGGGAAGAAATCCTATTTTTCTAAAGTGATTTCCCAACAATATTTCCTTGTGAAGATTAAGGTAGTTCATAAGGATGCTATGGATCTATACGAGATGGTGGAAAATATATTGATGAATGTCATTAAAATATATGTAACTATATGATTTGTTACTTATGTTTGTTTCAATGAATTTTTTTAGTCGATGATTTATATTTTTGATTATGCCCATAGAACATTATTATCTATTTACATGATAAGCAAAAATATTTATAGAGATCTCATATATAATTTATAGTCATATAACATAAAAATAGAAATAGAAAATTATATATCTCTATGCCTAGTTTCCATGTTTATCGAGGAAAATATCATATGTTTATTGGGATGAGGAAACCATTACCCATACTTATATGGATATGGTAATACATCACTACCAACTTATTAATAGTTCATCCCATGATAGTGAAATGAAACAATACCATTTGGGTTTTGATGGATTGGCATAAATATTTTTCCATAGTTACAATATTAAAGGATTTATTATTCAATCTACCAGCTATGATATATATATTGTATGTGGTAAGGCTGGAGGGTGTACTAATTTCAATTGTATCTAATAGTGAACAAAGGATCATATTAATGTTCTTGAGAATTATTCAACAATAATTTGATATAGTTAAATGATATATCATAATTAGTAATTTTAAAAAATATTGAAAATCTAAAATGAGCATTTAGAATTTGGAAGACAAGATATGATCATTCTCAATGGATTTAAATAGAATTTTGGAATAACATTCCCCCTACTAGAGTTCTAATACAATAAAAATTTCGATATTATCAATCATTATAGAACCATATGAGGTTTTATATTTTAAGGGATAGAGATATCTAACATTTTGGGATGATGATGGAGAGTGGAAGATATTAGGATGTAATATTTTTCATGAAATGATAGATAATTCCTAAACAATTCACCACTCTATAAATTTAATGAATTGAATATTGATGATTTATGTTGATATTCATTGTGATCCACTGTTTGAGGTTAGTAATTGATTAATCCTTTAAATAGAACCTTGTAAGATTATTATTAGATTTAGGTTGAAGGGGATGTTGGGCCGTAGATACATTGGTCCATTCAAGATTCTTGATCATATGGGGAACATTCTATCCCACCAATCATCTCTATAGTGAATGACATGTTACACATATCCATTTTGAGGATATAATATGAAATCCAACAAATGTACCAGACATAGAAGCATTATAAATTAAATATGATATTATTTATGAGAAATACCAATTGGATATATTTGATCATTGAGAAAAGGTGATAAGAAATAAGACCACTCACCATGTCAATGTTTTGGGGAGAAATATTAATATTAGGGAAACCACATGGGAACCTAAGGATGTAATGATAAAAAATTACCCCCATTTTTTCAGCTATGTAATTAAATTTCAAGGGTGAAATTATTTTAATTGTGGGATAGTGTAACAATTAAAAATTTTAGTGTGTAATTAACCATATATAAAAAAATTGTTTGAAATGTTGTATTACATGAAACACCAAAAAATAATTTATTTTTTTATTATGGTTGAACAGTATAATAAATATTGAAATACATTAAAAGATAAATGTACTAAATAAAATTTGGAATATATAAATGTAATAAACCTAAAACATAGAAAATTTATAAAAGGCTAAAATTCCCATCAATATGGTCTGTTATGGTGATCAGACCACCAATTATAACAATGAAAATAATACAAAACATTAGAGGTATAATAAAAATATTTGGAAATTAAATTATTTAATGTTATGACTTTTATAAGTGAACTATATTTTGTTATATATATTGATTTAGAATAATTGTTGTATATATGGTTGTTGGTCATTTTATGATTATTATATGTTCTATCAACAATCATGTATCAAATAGGCATAATGAAGATATTATAATATGAATCTAGATTTTTCAAATGTGATCTAAATATAATATCTTTTATTTAACTAAAATAATATACATGAATTCAGGGGAAAAAATAAATTTTATTGATTTTTTGTTGAATATATATATTTTAATTTATTTCTTATAAAAAATGATTTTTATGTAATATATTTATTAAATTAAAATACATACTTTAATAAAAATAGATTCATTATTTTATTGGAATAATTAAATTAAATTAAATAAAAATGTCATTAAATTTTAAAAGAGATATTTTATATGAATTTTTTTCTAAAATATTATATTATTTAATCATAATTGATCACTATTAAAGAATGGGTTTTATAATTTATTTTTTTATATGAAAATAAAAAATTTAACTTCTATTGAATAATTATTCCTTAGTATTGGATAAAATTAAATCCATTTTACGGAAAAATAATTATTTTTTATGTTTTGAATTTTCATTTCAATACACTAATTATATCATATTGTAAGTATTGTATTATTGAATTTTAATTTTTGTACACATAAAAGATGTCTTATCACCTATTTAATTATTAATAAATGATATGTAATAAGAAAAAAAACTCATAATATTTAAAACATCTTTATTTTATAAGAATAATTCTTTCCAAATATTTTATATTTTCATTTAAATTCCAAATTACTCTATAAGTATCAGTGGACTAGTGAAAACACATTAAAGGGTATGAAGGGGGTGGTAAATTTGTGTGTTAATCTTTTTACCAAATTTCAAATAATCTTTTAATTATTAACACCTTATGATATGAACATCAATTTCTTCAATAGAATAATGCATCTTTCTTACTTAACATAGTGCACACAACTATATGGAATGAAAAAAATTAGTAAATTATTGAAGATGTGTTTTTATAGGGTTCATACCAAATGAGGTGATACTCCCCAAGTTTTGATTATATTTCATTGTGTGTCTTGTTTTCTACAATAAATATATTAATTAATATTCAATGGTCATGTTATATATTTATTCTAACCAAATATCACAGTATCACAATGGTTTTAGAGTTAAAATCATCCTATAGGTTATTTATATAAGCATCACAGTAGTATTTAAATCACTTAACACTTTTAATTATATCACAACACTACACAATGTTCTCATAATATCCAGAATTTGATTCGATTCTTTATACTCATAGAATTTCAAAAAACTATTATTTCATCAAGATTTGGGCATGCAACACATTCTATATCTATATCCATTATTCATGTTATTCTTCAGAAAAAAATGATGGATTATCTCAACTCATTATTTTGGAATAAATCCTAAAAAATAATATATGGTTTGTATTAATTGAATATTATAGCCCTAGAATCATCCCTTTCATTAAAACAGTGAAACTCATATCTTTTATTACATAATAATTTTTGATCCTTACATGACTACGACTTTTATTTTATCTTCTAAATTTATCAACATAGAATTTCATCATATTCCTTTACTTCATATATCTTGTAAAACATATAGAAACATAAATATTATATATATATATATTAGATGTTTCTTATTGATTTAGTATTAACCACTCTTTTTATTCATTATGTGGACATTATTACTCTTTCTTGAAATAATTTCTTTATCTATGAAACACCTCTCACTTGTATTCCAGATCTATTTGATATTTTTTTTATTTTATCAATAAATATAAGTATAGGATACACATTATTTAATTTTGGATTCATTTTATTATTCCCATAAATGATAATATTGTAGGGGGGAGAATGAATGCCAACTACTACAGTCACAAACCATCTCCCCTATGATAAAATATATTCCATTTTAAAACAATTATCCCAAGAAAAATAATTGCACATTAACTATGTTATTTTCTACAGATTAAAAACTCTCATAAAATTATCTTCTAAATAAGAAACATTAGTTTCAATATGTCTCCTTCTACTAAATACTGCACACAATTCTACATTCAAATCTGACATTAAGTGGTATATAAAAATATACAGTAGCCTATTACAACGTGAACCATTTTAATTTTCTTTAGTTTATCTAAATATGTATTTTTTTATTTACTCATCAAGTTCAAAAACATATTTTTTTATATATCATTCCACAACATCTTTATTTATGTTTTTTATAGATGTATTAAAAAACATTAACAAAAATTTATGGGCTCATTCCCTCTATGACATTAGAGCATAAAATAAACATGTATAGATTGAGTGTATATTTGTAAAAAACATCAACCATCTCAACATAATCATATTATTCACACAAAATCTAAAAAGGAATTTATTTTATGATATTCGATTATAATATTGTTTATCATGTTCAACGATATATTTTCAATACATCTTTTGATCAGGTAGGTTGATATTAAAATATTCTTGTCTAAAACATCCAAATCAGTGGAATTACGATATTCTAACTCCCCTAAATTAAAAAAAATCTTGATTTATGGTTCATTTAAGATTCATGACGTTTTTAAATAGAAATAAAAACATAGGAATCATCCCTATTGATTTTCCATCCAAACACATCATCCTCTTAATTTCTAGGTTTTTCTTGTAGAACATATGGTTAAAATTATCATTAAGTTGAACTTCTTATATTTATTCCCACTATTAAATCAATATACTTATTTGAATGGATTTATTTTAATGTGTCATTTATCATTAAATATATTCTCAAATGTGGTATTGGTCTCTTATGTGGTTACTCTAAAATTTATGAACTAGATGGTGAATCCAATCACTTGATGGATCTGCTGCTAATTACATTATGTGAATCTACTACATGGATCCAATTTTGTAAGATATTTTTTAATATTTTAATCTATAATTAAAAATTATAGATTTATTAAAATATATTTATAAATACATTAACCCCCTCAAAAATATTCTAAAACTACTTTGAAACACCATGGAATGGTTTCTAATTTTTTTTTGATTTTTTCCATTATTGGAATACATTTTTATCATTATTCAAAGAAACTTTTCTTCATGTATATACTCATCATTGAGAATTTCAACTATTTGAATTTCTTTCCAATTATTTCCTTAATCCGTGTCATTTTATTCTTTGTATATGTTTGTAAATAATTGATTATAGTAGCCAATGTTCCTTATTACTCATTGATGGATTCTCTAAAACATCATTTAATACTATATTAAAAATATAAACCTATTTTATCTTGTTATGTACTATTTGTATGATGAAATATATATGTGTATCAAAAAAATATCTTATCATATTTTTCACTGCTTTTAAACTGCTATATATTATACTTATCTATCTTCAAAACTTGTCATTTTTCTATAGAAACCATATTAATATATATCTAATGTTTGGGCTACCAACATGGATACGACCCTACATATATTAAAGGGATGTACATCCCCTTTAATTTATTATGTAATCCAGTTCATTTAGATGGATACTCATTCTTCCACCTGTGTTATCTAGGGAATATATTAAAAAAACAGTCAAAAGGGGAGTTCAATCACTAACATTTAATTTACTATCAATAATGTGAACTCCCAAACACCATAGAAGCATGTAAATATTTAATTGGTAATTCACTATATTAATAACTCAAATTGAAAATAAATAAAAAGGGTGGAATATTCTCCATCCCCATGGACACTATAAGGAATGATGAAATTTATATTCTCTATACTAAGGACTCTATGAATTTTATAGGTAGGTAATTCATTCAGATTAGTATATTTAATAAAATAAATAATCTCACCACATACACTTACACTTCAACCAACCTCATCTTACTAAATGATAGAAATATGGAACCACATATTCTATTAAAAAATTTTCATCTATTAACCAAATATACTGTATATGGGAATATTCTTGGTGATAAACAACAATGGAAAATTTAAATATAATATACCTCAATTAATAACATTAATGTGACACAAAATATGAAAATCATTCTCATGGGGCTAATAAAACTCATATTCGTCATATTTCATGAATGTGTATTCACATAAAAAAGACATTAAAATATTAAAGTTCATTTTTGTTTCTCTATGTTAATTTTTTATTCACAACACCATTTATTAATCAGATGAAACAATAAGAAGAGAGAAGGGGAAGGGAAAACAATACCTCATTATTCATTTTATTTAATGGTAGCAAGAATAATAAATGAAGTGGAAAATATTTAAAATCTAGTATATTCACCCATATTGGTAACTCTCTGTCAAGGGGTTCCTTTTAAATATCATTGTGTTTTATTTTAGTTATATGTGGTACAAGTTAAAACCTAATACAAATTATGAGATGAATATTGATTATAAATGACTAAGATGGACAATTCATTCATTATAGTAAAGTATTACAACTTGCATAACTTCCCTGTTTTTGATGCATCACCTTAAATTATCTATATTTGAGCATAAAAAATAATATAGATATATCGTGGGTTAACATCAGCTTTTCAATATGAGAAATATTGTTGGTAATTTTTTCAATTAAAAAAAATTTATGGTTGAATCAATAATGTTCCTAGGATTCGTCATGATTATTTCACCATTGATTTAAAAAATATCTGCACCTTTGGGAAGCATACATTTTTTCTTATCTTTATCTTTAATATTTGTTGAAATATTCTGTTATCATTTGGAAATAAAGGAAAAACCTTTCATTTCATCTTGATCAATATTATTTTCCTCTTCCAACTGGGATGCACATATTGTAATGTGCTCCTTTATCCCTTTATTCGTCATATTTATATTTTTGGAATCCCATTTAATTGAAAAAGAATTGTTTTAATGATTAGAATGTATCTTCCTTATCCTTTCCATTTTTATAAGAGAAATAGTCATACGTCTGATAACCACACATCTGTCAATCATTTGTTGGATTATCAAATTTGTGAAAACACTCATCCTCTTCACCAAGAGTGTTAACTACCAAACCAATCATTCTAAGTCTATGTTGCATTGATTATTTCCTTGATTATTCTACATTTAAAAAAAATTATTTATTTTTAATTCCATAATTGAATGGTCCATGATGTGGCATATCCTACCATAGTTGAAACATCTTATTTTTTTTAATGTGATATCCTTCTCATCTTCTTTCATTGATTTCCTTGGTATAGTTATTTCAAATTTTATATTTTGATTCAATCCCATGGTGGACATGAAGATTTTTATCACCTGAATCCATTTCATCTATGGACACCCCCTCACATGAGAATATAAATATTTTTGGACTATAATTTGAAAAAAATTCTATATAATAGTTTTCCATTACATTTCAATATTCATATAACTTTTACAAATAATCTAATCTAATCTCCAGGGATAAATTCTACTTCCTTTTTAGAAACTTATTTTTCTAACAAGATTTATTATGATTTAGTTTATATCCCATATCTTTAGGTGTTATATTATCTTAATAGGTTGATAAATTATTCCAAATTTCAATTTCCTAGTTCCCAATCCTACAAAAACCATAATAGTGACACAAAAACCTCATTCTTCTCTCTTTATATATAGTCATTCAGGATTTACGAGGTTGAAAATTTTGAGTAGTTTTACTATTGTTTAGTAATTTTCTTATTTAAATTTTATTATTGCATAAAATCATATCAATCCTATATACAGTAGTTTTATTTTTGAAATTTAATCCACATAAATTTTAATATTTTTTCATTTTCCCACAATATTGATTAAATTAGATTTCGGGAAAATGTAATTAATAAGACAATGGGATTCATTTCTATATGATATTATTATGGGATTCCCTTTATATTTCTCCCAACTATTCATACCACAAATTAGGTAATTTATATAATCATTATCATTCTCTAATTTTTTTGGTAGAATTCTATTTGTCATATAGTTTAGATGTTCAATTTTTTTCCTCTTACAGAATTGTTTTGTCTAATTTCTAGATAAAGAAACTTTAGGTTGACAGTATTATCTTCATCCTAAATTGAAATCATCTAATATTTTTTCACTTTATTAATATTATAATTCTGAACCTAATGTATTCCAATTTCTTCATTAAATGGATTTTCAAGAGACCATACATTAATTATTTTGATTACCAGATGGGATGGTTTTAGATCTATTGAAACAATATAGATATTATTAGAATCATGGGTCCCATCCCAAAAAAATTAACAACATCATGTTTAAAAAAAACTTTTTAATCATTCACCAATTAGAGAAACTCATTCATTTAAATATTTGAAAAATTATTACAATTTATTCTTATGTTTAGTAAGTGTGTTACAACTACTGAAACATTGCACATATATATCACTCACAGAATTAGATTCCTTCTATAGATGTGACTTTTCATCTTAATTTCCATTGATGTATGAAAAAATTTATATGAAAACATTATTGGTAACATTATTAAAAAAATTATTTCATTATAAGATTCAACAAGAAATTAAATGAACTCCTCTTCCTCACCACATTAAGTTGATTTATAACATGACGTATCATCATAAATAGATTTATAACTATACTTACCATTCTGAATAACATTATGTAATGGTTACTCTACTTTCATTTTTAATTATATGTTATCTTTTTGGCCGGATATTTTTCCTTATTTTGTGATGTATTATAAAAAACCCTAAATATTTATTAATACTGATGTATTATTATTGATTTATTTTAGGTACTTCTAAACAATATTCAGATTTTTAGTTCATATAACAAATTAAAAAAACTTAAGGTCTAGAAAATATTTACATCCAATCAGAGGAATCCTAGGAACTAATACCGCTTGTTATTCCTATCAGACTGGTGTAGATACTCCTAAGAGGGGGTAAATTAGGTGTGGTCATTTTTTTCTGAAAAAAAAAATTAATCATGAAACACTATGTTATTTGAACATCCATTATCCATTTTGAAAAATGGATCATTTTTTTTATATAAAAGACGCACCGATATGTTGTACAGGTTATGTATTAATATTTTTCACATGTTTGTTACATGATTTGAAACTAATAAAGGAAACCTAATATTTATTATGATCAGGCTTCACCGTGTCATATATTTTCAATTATAAATATTATTATCAATATAAAATCGATGTGTCTTATTTTTATCGTAACCCCCATGCACCACATCACACATGTAAGGGATCAATATAATAGAAAAGTGACAAACTAGTCATATTGTTTATTTACAATTGATAACTTAAAATATGTAAAAAGTCTAACCCATTAAATTTGAAAATTCAACATGAGAGGTATTGTAGTATCCAACCTTGAATTTCATTTAACAGTTTCCTAAGATGATTTTCCACAATACCTAAAGAATGTTTCCATCAATTCCAGAGGCTTTTGTGTAGAAGAGAGTGCATATGGTGTGTTTTTATGGAGACTATAACCTCATTGATCTGAGTGGATCACTACGATATATGTATATACAAAAACTGAGAAACAGAAGAAGTAGAATCTATATGACCAGAACTGTAACCGGACGTACAATAAGATGTTAAAAAATGGATACAAGTAGAATACTGATAAATATAATACCTGGAAGCTAAATGAACAATAAGAATAATTTGAATAATAAATATATACATAAGATGATGATGACATGTAAATGTAATATACCAAAGTACGTATGGAATTTCAATGCAAGTCTACTTAGGTACCAAGACTGGGTAGTGTAGGGTGTGAGATAAAATCCTAGAAGTCCACCACCTACAGTGTATAGATCAAATCATCTCGTTCAATATAAAATGAACAATGTTCCATTAATAAATTCAAGAAAGAAGTAAATATATAAATATATTGAAATGGGTTCCAATAGGGAACCTACCAATTCTAAATACTTTATCATAGGTTGTTGAGTGTACACCAAGAAATATTTTAAGGGTAAGGTGAGTGATATAATTTGTAAGAAAATTTAATGACCCCAAGATTATGATTGGTATTGTCATAACATCCCTAAGTTTTCAATTCTAATGGTTCATTTCTTATTTAAAATATTGAAGTTAATTTTTAGTCCAATTAATCCTATTTATAATTATTGAGAGTCACCCTAAGGCCATCAATAGAAATCCTACATGAATTTCATGTATCCTTCTATGGGATCAGTATAAGTCCAATGAAAATTGGTCAATCCAAGGTGACCCAAGAATGAGATCCCATGTGTCACTCCAGGAATTGGGTGATGACATAAATAACTAACATGTGATCCCATCCCCATTATCGTATATACGGTTCTGTGTAGCTATCATGGCTATGTGTAACCTCATACCACTGAGCCCATCAATGGTGTCTCCCATCGGGAACCCATGTGACTCTTTTGTATGTAACATAAAAAAGAACAATATCTTATCCAAATAATACATACCATATCATCCAACCTTTATACATGTGATTAAAAAATTCTAGCTAAGGAAAATGAGCCCATCCAAGGGGTCTCTAATTCGAAACCCCTTGTATCACCCTCAATACTAAGGTGAAACAATTTAATAAATAATTTATATATATAAGGAATGTTGGTCAATAAATTCAATTTAATAATTCATTTATGGAACATGGGTGATGTATAACCAATTGAATAATTTATATAATCCAAAAAATTAATTTACGGAATGTGATATAGGGCCCTATCTCATGTATCATCACCCTAACAAAATAAATTTTTCATATCAAGGTATCTAGTGTAGGAAAAAACTTCATAATGAGTATTATAAAATTTAGAACACCAAAAAATTCAACCTCTATGGTGGAGCACACCAATTGGGGTTGAATAAGTCAAGGTGATCAACCTAAGGGGTTTATTCACCACTTTCTAATGTCACAATGGAAAATGTAAGGATTTATTTTTAATTTAATTAGAAAATTAATGGTGTTTCTTGAAAGTCCTAGCTCATAGAATGATGTTTCATGTTACAGAATTCAATGAAAAATGGGGAAAGAACCCAGACCAACTACCAGAGTCCCAATTTTCTTCCCTCAACTAGCATGGACTTTTTATTTGAGCTAATATGTACGATATCAAAAAAAATGTCAAATTTCAGGAAAATGGGGAAAATGAGCTTTCATTGTGATAGAAAAATAGATAGGAAGATCAAATAAAAACATAAAAGTATAGGGTTTAAGTGAATACATCTAAATTTATTATGGCTTCAACAATGATAGATTTGATTACCAGATGAAAGATATATAAAAATCCTACCGTATAGGGGTAGTAGGGATTCTCAAATGAGGAGAGAAGGAGAAACCCACTATAGAAAGAAAGATATAATAATGGTTTAACAATAAAAAATTACAATGGATTTTTCATAAAACCAATAAAAAAGTAAGGAGAACATGTTTTGGCCACACATTTGGCCAAACCATTCACTAAACACAGTCCATGTTCTTTTCCAAGGGGCACCCTACATGGGCTAGGTGAATGGTTTTGGATAATTGTGTACTAGCTATGTAGAGGGAAAATGTCCATGGTGGTCTCCAACACTGCATGGAATTCCTCCCCCTTCTACATGGTTTCATTGAAATTATATAACACCATTTTCCACTCTACATAACAACTACATGGTTAGGAAAATAAAGCTGGCTAGGATACATGATTTCTCTAAACTATTCTACCTAGTTTTTTTCACCAACTTCTAGGGAACTGGTCTATGATCAAACCCCAGACACCATCATTATGTCCATGACTCCATTAGGCATCATTAATAGAGAGATAATCAGTAATTAAAACAAAAACAATCCATTCCATTAGGAAAATTGGGATGTTACAACCTCCCCTCCTTAAGTCATCTAATCCCTGAGACTCCCTTATAAGGGTGGTAATATGTCATGTATGAATAGTTTGAGCCATTGCACACATACATCTACCAACCACTCCTAGATCTCTTCATTAACGTGTCAATGATTCCATATCTCTCGGGAAAAAGGAATAGTCATACCTCATAGATCAATCATGCTCCAATCAACAATACATATCAAACACACCAAAAAGGTGGCACCCCCCTTATGCTCAATATCATCAGGGTTAAATTAATGTGGTGGGTCAGCATGATTCCATCAAAAAATAAGATATATGGAATACATAATTCATGGAACGGTACCTCTGAGGTAACTAGAATTGATATGCTACCATCTGGACTCTTTAAATTGTCATGAATAGACCAATATATTGAGGTGATTACTTTACCTATCTCCCAATGTTTCTATGAATCAATCTAGGTGATGCACATTGAAATAACTGGCATCCCAACTCAAACAATAGAGGTCTATGATAATGGTCATTACAAAACTTCATCCTATATTGTGTTATATACATACACCCATGAATTACTTGAACTTTCTCTAAGGTCTCCTGAATGAGATAAAGACCCAATAGAGCTGCACCACCTGCCTCTAACCAGTATAAAGGTGAACGAAATGGACTACCATTAAGGGCCTCATATAGATCCATCTAAAGCATTTCCCATATGTAGTTGATATAGGAAAACTCAACCCAAGGTGTAATATTTTCCCACGAACCTCCAAAATCAAGGATATATTCCCGAAGCATATCCCCAATACCTATACCATCTGATCATGCTACTTGATGGTCTGAGGGTGATATTCTATACTCAAGACCACCTATGAACCCAATTCCTTTTTAACCCTTTCCAAAAATTCATTGTAAAGTGGTAATCTCAACCCAAAATGATATAATGGGTCACACCATTATGTTCAACTATATTTTTGATATATATCTATCTAGCTCATCAATAGAGATGGAATTCCATATTGGTATGAAGCATGAAACCTTGGTCAACCTGTCGATGATCACCAATAATGCATCTCTAACCTGGGGGGATCTCATAAATCCTATCACAAAATACAAGGTTAAATTGTTCTATTCCCACTTAGGAATGGATAGATGATGTAGAATTCTATCAGGTCACTGATTCTATGGATTCACCCACCAACATGCACAGCATTGAGTGATTAGACTTTCAATCATTCTCTTAATATCTCGACACCAATACTAATGACGTATATATCTATATATCATGGTAACCCCCGCATAAATATCCCAAACTGAGGTATGTGATTCCACAATCAAATGTTCTTGTATATATGAAGTTACCCATTCAAAACAATGGAAGACTTGGGTTTCAATTCCATCAACAACTATACTAGGTGTTGGGTTATCTTCTATGATTCACTTCCTCATGATTTGAACTAGGAAAACCATGCTTATTATTTCAAACATAAACATGATTTATTACATAAAAACTTCACTTGATACAACAAGGATGATCGAGAGGTCTAGTGTATTTGGGGCTTAAGAAAATTACATAAAAACATAAAACATGAAATACAACATCTTTATTGAAAACTTCTTTTACATGACCACTACATTCCCTCGTACTTTGAATTGCATGGGATAACCTGAAGACATGCATAAGAAAAGGGTGAGCTATAAGCCGAGTAAGGGAATAATCATGGAATAACATGAGGAATACAATACATGTTAGAAAATATGAATATCAATAGATCAAAAGAGAAGAATATACATAAAGTCATGATAAAGCATGAAAATCATAACATGGAAATGTGGCATCAACACTTAACATGGAATTATCTTGAGCTACGGCTCATTTCACATGAAGCATGAGTAAATCCTCATGGCACATGAATCACGAGTAAAGCCTCATTTCACTTTAATTTTCATGAGTTAAAACCCATTTCACATGACGTATCATGATACTATACTTTATCCAATGAATTGGAGCACTATGAGGGCGCACCCTTCTTAAACATTTCATTTCATGCATAAGTGTGCCCCATGGATCATAAAACATGGATTCATATACATAATCATTTATTCCACAATAAATGATAGTGGAATTAATACATAAACCTTTATAATCAATATATAAATGTACATAAAGGTGAATACACTGGATAGAGAAATGGTCATGGTATTCACTATACAATGACATTGTCTTGGAAGATCGGTGCAATTTCGGCAGCGTAACGACATGACATAAGAATTCATAAAAATTGTTGATGAAAGAGAGAGGGGTGTATCATCATATTTACATGACATGGACAGTAAGGGGTTATATAGATACATGTCCCAACAATTGAAATGTAATTTAGATTCATGATACAAAATAATTTCATGAATATAAATAAGGAGATGGAAATTCCTTCTGGAATTTCAGCATAGTAACGGGTGTACATGAGAGGCATTTAATGATAGATAAAGTGGTCTACCATCATTCAGACATAAATAGGGTAGTATAGGGGAGTTTAGAAACCATACCCCTACATTTATAATTGAAATTAAAAGGGCATAATAATTTAATTAATATTGGACAAAAATGAGAAATGAAAAAAACCCTTACTTGGATGTGTGCTTCCAAAGGCTTGAGAGAGGCTTGAGAGAGGATTCATGGGAGCTTGGGGAACCTTGGGAGGATTTTAAGGAGAGTAGGGAAGATGTTTTAATAACTCCAAAGGTATTTATTGAGGATAAAGTGTGATCTTTGGTGGGTTTATATAGGAAAGGTGATGGAATTCATTATTATTTAGGGTTGGGGCACTTCACATTAAAGTAATTCAAACCAAAAACCAGACCATGATTTTTGACAATGGTTTTTTCCAAAGGGGGGTGAAAAAAAAATATTTTATAAGGCCAAATTCCGAACTTCTTATGATGATGGGGTTGCTTATATGGAGGTGAGTCACTCTCCCAATGAAAACAATTTAAAAAGACCACATGTATAATAAGCTTTGAAGGGTCCATTAATTCTTTGTAATAAAAGTCAAAAACCCCCAAAATAAATTTTTTTTATTTTTAAAACATATATTGGCCGAAAATAAAGCTTATAGTATTTTATTACATCACTATTGGGTCATTATGATATAATAAAACACATTATATATTTAAAAGGTATTTAATTTTTATCCAAAAATTTGATTATCTCAGAAAATTATGAAAAATTATCCATTGGATAAATTAGATGTCCTGATTCCAGAAATAATATTTATTTTATATAAATACTTTTTTAATTATGTTAATTTTCACTTTTATAATAAAATCTGACATTTATAAAAAATTCACGGGTTTGGAAAAAAATGGATTTCAAACCTTAATAAAAACTACATTTGCATTCATAAAATTAGACAATCATTTATATTTAATAAAAAATAATTTAATAAAAATAATAATAATATTTTATTAAATTATTATTTAATACAAAAATTGATTAGTTATTAAAAATATATTTCTTAGTTGAATTTTAACTAAAAACCCTTTTTTAGCATTAAAACTATATTTACAAGGTTACAAAAATAACATGAAAATATATTCATTATTATATAAAAAAAATAATGTACATAACCATAGTGCTAAGGTCTTGTCACATAACCCCTTATATCACCTGCATAAGACTGAAGAGTAAGTTGTGCAATGGTGATAGACTCTTGGGGTGGCTTGGATAACATTGCTCAAGTGGAAATCCCTATCAACTTCCACTTCTCTCGTAGGCAGTCCCGCTCGAGCTTAACCTATTGGAGTTTGGCTTGGGCTTGGTCAAGAGTGATGCCCAATGACGCCACCTCAATTCTGAGTTCTAAAAAAATGGGCTTCGTATGGGGCACGTCTACTAGATGAGGCCATCGCTTCCTTTATATGAGCTAATTGGATTACTAAAAGCACTATTTTTATACTAATCTTGTGATCAATGTTCAATGACATTACTAGCAACGGTCACAATAATTAACATAAAACCAAATAATTTGACATTTTATAAAAACAATTTACATAATGATACATTTAATTAGATCAAGAGGGATTTCCATTAATTAATTTTTGGGTCGTTACATGAACCACATAATTAAATAACTTCATTATCTAAAAATGTATCAAAAGGGAATAGTTCATCACCATTGCTACTAAAATTGGGTTCACATGATGTTATTGAACCATAAGATGCAACTTATAGAACAAAGTAATCAATTGCCTCTCACCACTGGCCACCTTGAAAGATTACATCTGAGTCTTCTAGCTCAACGAATCTTCTTGGACAATCCCCTTCTTGGGTGTGTAAGTAAGCTCAATGATGAACAATTTCAAGTATTCCACCCACCTACAGAACCTCAGATTCATGAATCACTTTGGGGATACATATTTGAGAATTTTTTGATCTGTATAAATGAATAATTACTCTCCCAATAGATAGTACCACCAATAATTAATAGCATGGACAATAAAATCTACCTCAAGGTTATGTGTCGGATCATTTCACTGATGAGGTCTCAGCTAGTGAGACCAATACACCACAACCCGATTTCCCTACATCCACACTACCCCAAGCCCAATACCTGAAGCATCAAGATAAACAATATAACATCGTCCCATATCAAGAAGAATCTTGATCAACACATAGATATATATTTCCATTATCTCTTAAAAAATGTCTCACAATATGTAGTCTAGTAAAATTTCAAACCCTCCTTCAACAAACCTGTAAGAAGAACTACTATGTGTGAAAAGTCTTAGATTAATTGCCTTTAATATCCATCCAGACCTAAGAATATTTTTATATCAAACAAATTGTTGGGAGACTCCTTGAAAAAAATGATTTTCACCATCTATGGGTTAGCAGATATGCTCGTTTTAGATATCACATAACCCAGAAAGTGAACTATACTGATCCAAAATAGGAATTTTCTAAGCATCATATATATATTATTCTCTCTCTGTATACTTAGTATTATTCCATGATATTTTTAATAGTCATTTCTAGTGTGCGAGTATGATAATATGTCATCTATGAATACCAAAAAAAATAAATCAAGATATATTGGAATACAAGATTCATCAATACCATGAAGATTTTTGGTGTGTTTTTCAGACTGAACGACTTGATAAGGTACTCATAAAAGCCACACCTACTACAAAATGTTGTATGTGGAATGTCTAATTTCTTTAATCTCACCGGATGGTAGCCCAAACTCAAGTAGATCGTAAATAAAATTATATCTCCTTAGAAAAAGTTGACAAGGTCACTTATTTGATGAAGTTAACACTTGTTCATTATAAAAAGCTAGTTCAGTCGATAGTAATAGATGAAAAATATTGGGGTACTATTGTACTTATTATTGAAATTTGATAGGTGAACCCCCATAGTGACATGTAATGTCAAATAAAACCCCTTTACTCTATATCATGAAGCTTATTTTCAGAGTTCATGGATATATATTGGTTCTATTCTAAAGTGAGGAATGTAAACTAGTGCTGCACCGAGAAAATAATCGATGGTGAACTCAAACTCTCTCTCAAGAGTAATGCCAAATACAATTTTAAGTAATACATCCCTAAAAAGATCCACTATAAAAGGTAATTCCATAAACTATATTCCCTTATCACTCATAAAGAAATATGACATTTGGGATCTCACTCTAGCTATCCCAGTATGCTTGGATTTATCTTGAACTTCCCATATATCCCATTCTCACTTATGGATATATGTTCTAACATTATGTGATTTAAAAGGATACATGGTTGTGTTAGCAATATTCCTAGGTTCGATAAGGAATGATCTAGTATATACCGAGAATGAAATCAACATCAGTGATCTCGAGGATGAAGAATCTCTATAACAATTGTACCCACCTATCTCATGGGGACACTTCTTAAACTATCATATAGACTCATCTCAAAAAATTAATGATATTTCAAGAGTTACAACACTATTTGAGTAATCTATCACTAGGCCCATACGTTCCATAGTTGCATCAAATATAAAACAGGAAGATGAACCTATATCAAATAAGGTAGATACTATAGTGGATGATACTAGAATAGTACACCGTAGAGTGAAAGGTCTAGGAATATTCTCCTCAACAATAGGATAAACAACATAGATATATCATAAACCACAACCATGAGATACGTCCTATGTAGTCTGAGAAGTCCCACTTTACATTTGCTGAAACTCTGAGTACTGAGTACCTCAACCAAGACCACCCCCTAGGATTGATCTTCCAGGTGAATACAAAATCTTAGCATGATGTGGAGTCTCTGATCCTGCACATTTTGGTGGTGATGGAATAGAAATCATTCATAGGGAAATTGAGAAAAGGATCCACATAAAAAATCGAGGTGACCAATACTTCTACAAGACTGAAACACAATCAAGTTCCTCATACAATAGGACTTTTTATGGATGGGGAATCCACACTGGTTAAAATCCACATAACTGTCTTTGTGTGGAACCTTGATGGTACTTCCCCTGAATGTATCCTTGAAACGTTTCTTCATTCCATTGTATAAACCACCACTCTTCTAGGAAGTTGAAATTCACTATTTCATATCTCTTGATTACCTTAGGATCCATTTATTGATGAGGTCCTGATTCACTATCTCAGAAATAATGGTTATCTGAAAGATGTTCACCTACAAGAGGATGTAATATTCAAGAAAATCAATAAATCATCATGTGGTAGTCTGCTCATTACATGATAATGTCTATGTGAATCACTGTAATATAGTGATGTGTGCTGAATATTCCATCATTGAAATTTCTCCTTGGTAATGGTGAATTAAATTCAGAGTGTGATCGGTTCTCAAGGATTGTGGAAGAAAATAATTCATAAAGGATGTATGAAAGTCCACCCATACCATACCCTGTTGCTAGTCATCTTGATTCATTCCATCCATCAAATGTTTGGAGGCACCATACAACATGTAGGTCATGAGCAAGAACTTCTTATATGGAGGTGTCTCGATATGCTTGAAGATAGACATAATGACCTCCAACCAAAACTCAATAGCCTAAAGTCCACCATCCCGAGAAAAAGTGGGTGGATATTGTAGCTAGAACTCTATTGATACACCCTACGTAGAATGAAAGAACCAAATAAATCTATCCCAAAATTTATTATTAGAAACCAGTTGAAGATATTCTTGGGGTTTTTTATGTTGAACTACATGAGATAATGTGGTTGTATCATGACCCAAAACCTCAAGAAAATTCTGATTTATTGTCTCTTAGTGTAAAACCAGAGCTTATCATAGTGACATATCTTGTCAATTACCATGTTCACACCTCAGATATAATTTATAATAGATATGGAAGGTGATAAAAATGTACAGGTACCAATCCTTCCTATAACATGTCATAACCCTAAGACTGCTCTTGGATCTAGGTTCAGGTAATCAAAAACGTTCACAAAAATGTTATAGGAAACATGAACTACTAACCACTAATAAGGTCCAGTCAGGGTCATGATTTCAAATGACACTATTTAGGTTCTGGTATATTTAGTGTTAAATGAATGGTATAAAGGAAAACACCCTATACATTTCACTTGGAATCTTTATCTAGCGTTAAAATAATTTTTAGTATAAATTCCAATTTATTTAAAACAATTTTTATTTATTTAGTTATTAGTATCCTAGTCCAGTTAACTGCATCACCAATTCAAATTTATAAATTCCCATGCTCATTATACATTAAATTGGTGTTTCAAGTTATAGTATCTCAACCTCTACACTAGATAGGGGGTGTAGCAGGCCATATATAGTGTTTTAATTGATTGATATGTCATTGGAAATCACAAATCAAACCAAATAATGTGGAATTATTGACCAATTGAAATAATTATGTCATTATGGTGAATACTAACAATCTTCAAGGCATAACAGATAAGGTAGCACAACAATCACATGTAATACATGTAATTCACGCTAAAAGTAAATGTGGATTCTCATAATACATTACATGTAATCTCCTATTGTGCATAGTAGTATTCATTCTCTTATGTTATATCATATCATCAGTCCAAAGTAAAATATATCCCATCAAGAAAATAATAATTAAAATCAAGAACATCATCCTATATTGAAATCCATGAAACAAAAAAATTCATGTAATAACTGAATTCACCCATCCTATGTAATTTGGTTTTTCTTATTTACATGGGTTAACTACTCTCAGGAATAGGCACACTACCAAATTCTAATATCATTGTCTCATTTCTAATCTTGAATAATAACACTTAAGGAAAATATAGTTCTAATACCACATTGTAGCATCCTTCCCCAAATGTCACTTAACGGTGCCCCGAGAGGGTGGACCATTAGGTCTCAAGAATGCCAACCCGAACACCAAAGGATTCCAAGTAGTTGAGGGGGACAATAGTGTGTCCACGGGGAGACCATGATGTCATTCATCCATCTAGAATAATTTTATATCCCTTATCCTTTTTAGAAAACCTCAAATCTAGGTTGGTACCTATTAGGTGTCCTGAGTAGTTGGTTAGTATAACTCATAGGCCACCACCACAAGTATATAATAAAATATCTAGTAAATAAAAGATTATATAGTTTTATAAAGAATAATACACCAAAATATAAAGTTATTTATGCTTTAAATTTTACTACTCTTTATTCTACAACACTGACCCCCGGTGTTTCACAATGACACCTGAACCAATCATACATTCTTAAGCTCATACTGGAGTTTGAACCATACACCATAGGGATATCACAATTAATTAATTCATGAATATAATATTTCAATTCCACTCCAATTTATTCATTTATAAGGGCCTATAGTAGTAGTCTGGATCCCCAAGGGTATTTGTAACTTCAGTCTCTGACCCACAACTCATTTTTCAAATTCATATGTATATATATATAATATCAAGGTCCTAGAGTACTAGTTTTGAATTCCAAGGGTATTTAAAAAATCATTACCGAACACCCAACTAATTTTCTAGAATAATGCAATGGGGGCCAAGATAATGAGTCTGGCACCACATTTGTATAGAGATTATCAATCCCTGACCACCAACTCATTAATAAATAAATTACAAATATCATTTGTATCATATACATATCAAAGTTAAAAATCATTAACATTCTAATCAACTATTAACATCATGGTGAACCATTTCACTTATAAATTACAACCAGGGTTCTTCACTTTAGTTGTAAGCAATAAAATTAACAATTTAGTATTAATCCCTTTATCATCAACTATTCTAATCTCATTAACCCTTTAATGTTATGAAAATCAACCATTAAATATCATTATAATTTATGAAATAATGATTTAATTCAATTATATTAACCATTATTTCCATTTTAATAATTTATAAATCATCATTTCAACTATATTGGAACACCCCATGGGTGTCCATCAAGCCCATTATCAAAACTCCTACAGGTTCAATGAGATATATGATGGGTCACAAAATTTTAATGGAATTAAATTAAATTTTATAATATAAAATCAATTTCACAATGTGGAAATAAAATGTAATAATTATATACCCTTGATCCTAATCCAGTCTATGGGAATTTGAAATTATACCTCCTATATCAATATCATTAACAAAGTCTCTCCAAATAGAAACTCTTAGTCAATGTAGATCGATCGAATTCACAATGGAAGAGAAGATCGAAGATCAAAACCATGGACCATGATTTAATGAAGAACGATAAATCAATACCTATATCTAGACTATCAATAATGTTGATTCTATCCCTCTTCATATGACAAGAAATATGGGAGGTAGATGAACTTTAAACAAGGAATAGAATAACTTATTGGAGAGAAAATATTCTTCCATATGACCTTCCAGTTGCAAAAGAAAGAGTTTTTGGAGCCTTGGAACCATCTCTAGGGAATCGAAAAAATTGGAAATCATATTAGGTAAAATGGGGTGAATAAGTATATAGACTGGGGGTTCTAGATTTTATAAATAATATTTTACATTATCAATAACCTACAAGAATTGTTTCCTTGGCAGGTAGTATAGTTTGGTAATCCATGATCACTAACATTGATCCCCAACTGTCTATGGTACCCGGTTACTCTTATGGGGGTACATGTTTTAACAAATTGTCACTAAACATGAAAATCCCCTCTATATGGTGGTGGAATGGTTGGGGAGGGAGAACACATGGTTTTTAAAACAATTCACCATCTTCATGTGGCTAAAAAAGGGACACACTACTTCATGGGGAAAACCACATGGTTTTCCATAACCATGATCAAACTGTTCACTTCCCCACGAGCATCAAAATATCACTAAATTAAACTAAAATGAACCAAATTTATGAAAAAACTATCTTATGTTAAAAAGTGTAAAGTAATACATGTAAACGAGTACATGACATCCTTAGAATGGTTGTGATCATACAATCTCCCCACCATGTAATAACTCCTCCTCGAGTTGTACTCCCACACATCACTAATACTCCATGGTGAAATGGTGGGGATACATACCTTGCATATATGATTACCCCTCCCAAGTTTCCTATTCAAAACATCCATTCTACCAAAACACTCGAATAAATGACATTGTCTTTCCCCACAACAATTTTTCAGTATGATCCTTGAAATGAATTAGATGATCTTTATAGGAATAATCAAACTCATTCTCAGAATCATTAACATAGATCATATGATAAGGGTTGGTGTGGTAATACTGATGTATTGATACATGAAAGGATGTTTTCATAGAACTATTCCTCTGTGGAAGATCCAATCAACAACACAATAGTTCGATCATATCCACAATCTCAAATGTCACAAAAAATCTCGGTGCTCACATTACCTACTTCTAAATTATACCGTGATCCAATCATGGTGAAACTTTAAAGAACACAAAATCAACCATTTTAAACTCGATAGTCCAATAAAGTAAATCAGAATATGACTTTTTCCTACTCTATGCGATAACTGTATGTTTATAAATGAACTGAACATGCTTTATTGTATTATGCACTGGACTCAGTCCTAATAACTTATAATCACCTACCTCCATCCAATATAGTGGTGATGTTCTTGTAATACCATTAAGGACCTCATATTTTTTACATTTGAATAAGAACCTTATAAATGTTGATATAGGTTAACTCAACTAGTGCTAATTACATTCCACAAGATCTCCCACTGTCTAGGATTCATGCTTACAACATGTTTTCCTCTTACACCAGAATAGTATGCTTTGATTGACCCTATATTTTTGGGTGAAAATCCATAATCAGAAACACTTGCATAACTGAGGACTTATTTTGGACTTGATAGAATCATAAAGTGAATAACTATTTACAATATTAAACTATTCTCTATTGAAACCCATGAAAATAGACTATCTCCTAAACATTGAATTCCCCCAACAAATCAACTATGAATGTTTCATGGATTGGAATTAAATGGTACACTATCATCAAAACATATACATTAACCCATATTGAATCATTTTTCTAATGGATCTTTGGAATAGACACTAATAATTCCATGCTAACATCATCCCACATCCATTCCAAAGTATGAAATGGCTATAACAAACCAATAGATCTTTGATGATTGTCCTTCAACCACTGGCTGGTGTAGAATCAAGTCATCAAACTTCCAATATCTCATTCAATGATCTATCACTGATAATATTAATGTAGGTCATGGTACATTTTGGTCAATCAGGGGTTCACCATCCAATTTGAGGCATGATACTCACAAATGATCCCCTCACACATATAGAAAGGCATAAAAACATGTCTATAGACATAGATGATCTCATCATCATCTATAGTTCAATTAGGTGGTGACTCCCCACTTTCAATGATTCCCCTCATCTAAAAACACTCTGGATTCTCATACTACCTTTCCTTCATCTAGATGAGTAGTTCATATTCAACTGAATAAGATATGAGGCTCTTCTTCTCCTAGCCCACCTAAACCACTATGTGCATCTCAACCATCATTTTCATCATCATCTGTCAGTACCTATACCCCAGAACTACATGAGTTTGTGTCCTATGACTCAAGGAACCATTAACACTATTTCCCTTCCCGAGAAAATATTAATGATTAAATCCAAATGTCTATATATACTCAAACAATCTCTGATGTCGGAGATTCATATATCACTAGGAAAATAAATACATTAACGTTTTATGATCAATATACAAATTCAAATATTCACCAAACATGTTATGCCACAAAAATAAAAAGTAATAAACTAGTGTGGAAAACTTGAGATGATTCATAGGATAATTAAATTCATGTGACCTCAATTGTTGAAATAAATATTCCTTAGAATGATCACTCAACATCAGTATTGTCCCAAGTTTGACTTAGGATGCATAAGAATGAACTATCTACTCATCACTTGGATTAGGTAGGAAAAAATCGGTGTAGTAGTCAAACACTCATGAAATCATAGAATCAATTATCACATGTTCCTATGCATTCAAATTTGATACCCTTTTTGGTCATGATCAACAGTGGTACTTCCGAATGGGAAAAGTCATTGAGGAATCTTAGATAATAGAATACTAAACACATAAAACAATGGATATCAAAAACATTCTTGGGATGCTAACAAGAAACTATTGTCTAAACATTCTTCAGGGATACTAACACATCTTCTTTAATGATGATGTGACCCATGATATTTAACCAGTAAATACATAATTGACACATACATGTCAGGGATTATAGCATATTTTCTCTCTGTGAACTGATGATAGTGTCACAATGTTTCTCACAATCATCATGATTATATAAGTGAACAAATGATTCATTGAACTAAACTACCAAAAAAAGATCCCGTCATTGGTTGCATATTTGGTTTATAAAATACATCAACACAGAAGGGGTTTTTAATAGAAAATAGAATCACATATAACCCATACTGACCATTCCAACTCCAAAATGTCGTTCATTTTATATCTGAAGGTCTCACTCTTTGATAATGATACATTTATCTCGTGTAAATCTCGAGGAACACAGAAGACCCCATAAACTATTCAAAGAGATCCACGATATATGGAAGATGATACATGTTCTTAACCGTCATCTGGTTGACCATCTGATTATCAATATATAAGTACTACATACCAGCAAGCTTGTTATAAAATAAAACCATAGAACCCCATGGTGACATAATCAGATAGATTATTCCCTTATTAATAACTTAATGTAGCAGTGTATTATACTCTTGAAGATCTGTAGGTTCCATTAAGTAAGGGGGATTGAGAACTAAATTATCTCATAAAATGATCTCAATTCTAAACTCAACATTCCTATTCATTGATATCCCTAACTAGTCCTCTAGAGTCATTTCATTAAGCAAAAACCATATGGGTTGAAAAGTTTTTTTTCAAACCCCCATAATCTAATAAATGACTTGTATCCTATGCACTAAGATCCTCTTGTAGTAGATAAACTATACCTAGATAGATTTTTTTGATATCACATTCTCCATTATTAACATAACAGTTACTATCAAAAGATTCATTTATTAATGTCATAGGGTAACGATCTGTGTGTTCTTAGTTCAATACCAACCAATATATACCCAAAATTAAAGAAAAACATATCAAATAATGTATATAAATGGCCAAAATATATTGGTACTCAAAAAAATAGTGGGAACACTATTTTCATAGACAAATGTCACTCAACTACACTACCAATAGTGTTTCTCTCATCAAAACTCCACTCAAATAATTCACTGTCACGCTCAAACAATTCACCAGTTGAGAATAATTAAAATAATGTGAGGCTCATATATAAAATAAAGTCCCAGTAAGAGTATAAGCTTCAATAATAATACATATGACTATTGATGACCAAACTTTGCAATCTACAAGTATAAGATAAACTACAGGGAAATGACCTTACCCTATTCCCAGTGCTCTAATCCGAGTCCCCTATGATGCACTACCCTACCGATATAAGAACACTTCCCCTAAATCACCATGTCCACCACCATGAACACCATGGCTAGTAGAACTCCAACATCTTGACCCGTACGTGGGGGAATACCCCTTCTATATCCATAGTTATATATAGCTCCTCAATCGTGACTAATAATAAAATGGGATCCTATAGATCTACTATAGATTCCCCATACCATTTCAAGATCAACACTCCACCATTGGTCAGGTGCACTAGGTATAAATGTGAAATTGTCTACTATATAGATGGAAAAGCACTCGACTACTTCCCTAGGTAACTAATCCTTCTACTTTGTTATTCTATTTTCCACTTCTCTTGTTAGTTTTCCAATAATGATTTTTCCTTCCCTTGATATATGTACCTCCTAGTCATCTAGCGGAAACCACCTGTACCCCACTTGAATCCTGCGTCAGTTTCCCCTAATAAATAAGACACTCATTCACTACCTCAACAGAATTCATTAACCAAAATATGATCACATGATCTTTATATAACATTTAATTCCTCCCAAAAAACATTTCCTTGTAGTTTCCTAATCACTTACTATTGTTGGAAAAATGAATGTAAATTAGTGAAGTGACTAGCATTGTCCATCATATACAAACCCCCTAGGTAAAAAAAATAAACTTTTCCACCTACTATTATCTTAGTATATATAGATAAAAGTGATCCAAGAAGTTTTCCAAAAACGCCTTCCGTATTATGCTCTCCAACTGAACATCTGAAGCATGAAAATACTAAAAAATAATTACCTGATCCTGTAATATATAATCATCCATATTTAATATTTTTATATTAAGGTATCTATAAATGATAATGAATTTTAGAGATAGACTCAATCCAGAACATTGATTCCATAGGTCCCACACTCTCCAGTGAAATTTAAAGGGTGATACAACTAGAACTCCTAATTCGAATTAGACATATTCCCCACAACCCACACTAGTATATCTATATGAAATGTATAAGTTTATATATGATATATCAAATATACCATAACAACCAAATAATTTGTAGATTTTTTTCAAATTAATTTAATTATTTGATATTATTGGTTTCACAGAACTTTTAACATAGATTGTTTTGTTGAAATAAATTAGTTTGGTTTGGTTCCATGAAACTCAAAGTTATTATTTAACTAAATTCAATAATATTATTATTTTTTGGTACACTTAACAAAAAATTTATCTTGTGTTACACACATTACTGATTTCCTTTGATGTCCTACATTATACGCAAGCCCTAGTTTCACCAAACTAAAGTAGAATATTAATATAATTGTTAAAATATTATTATACTTTCCACATATCCATTTGGATTTAAGGTATGAATAAAATATTATATAAACATGTGAATAAAATGTTCCCTTTTTTATATAAATTATGGAAAAAAGTATTTGAAAATAAATAAATTTCATTTTTAAGAAAATTAATTTTCTCTGTTCGAACACCATTTTATCTGAAAAAGTAAAACAAAAAACAATTTACAAATGTTAATAATGTATTGAATAAAATTTTTTTACATTCAATCAATAGATTTTATTTGCAAAATACAATAATAACTCCAATTTTATGAATAAAAAGAAGTATTTTTCAGAAGGGAAATTTTAACACCTTTTAATGGTAAAACCATTTTACATACAATTTTCAAAATTTTAAATTTTTTTGATAAAATAAAGTACATTTTTGAAATAATATTATCAATATTATCTTTTGGTATATTTTTTATAATTTATTGAGAATTTACTTCATTTATTGAATTGTGAATAATACTAAATTTTAATTCAAATGTATTTGTTCATCCAATTGATTTGTAAGGATAAATTATATTTTTAATTGGTTTTAATTTTTATTTAGATAAATTATACAAAAATTAATCCAATTTAAGAAAATCTAATAAATTTCACTTTGTTATTGAATATATAAACATAGATAAGTTTTTAATGATTTTAGTTTAAAAACCTCTATTATTATCTTACACCCAGGTTTAAATTTAATTTAATTTTTTCGAGTTCTATGTTTGTAAGTTGTAAAATTGGATCCCATATTTTTAATCATAATAATTTATAATTTATTATATTATCAACTTATATTTTTACAAAAAATATTAGTGATTGTGATTAAAATTAATTACAACAATTAAGATAAAAGTTATCATAACTAAGAACTAAACCTTAATCATAGGGCATAAATTATCTAGAAACATGTAAAAAATTGTTCAAATGGAAATATTTAAAAAATATACTCTATCAGATAGAATGTTTTCCATTATTGGAGCCACATGACATGGGAAAAATGTGGGTGGAATTCTCTTTTTCAAAATTTACACGAATTCCACTCCTCTACTATAAAAAGTAACTCAGCACAATCAATTTTTCCCACATAATAATCCCTTTGGATCAACAAAAATATTCACAATTAATCTAAAAAACCTCCCTTAATCGTATAATCCTCCCATTATTCATAAATCTATCCAATTAATCCATTTGGTGTAAGCCAATTGGAGTTACTGACATAAGAGGTGACATCATTCCTCAAGCTCATTTGTATTATTTTAATTTTCCATCCATTAAACAGTTTATATTGCATTATTATATAATAAAATTAGTATTTTAAAAATTCTAAGATGTTTTTATTATTATTTTTCTACCTAGACATACACACACATCCATAAAATTGGTAAAGAACGTACCATTCTTGTGTACGGTAAACTACTTCCTCCAAAATTAATACTGTTTGTTTTTCTCATACCACCTATCAAGGTTGATAATTATGATGGAACTCAATTTTTATATGATATATATGATATTAATTTTTTATTTATTCTAACAACATTTTTTCATTTCTGTGTAAACATGGTAACCTCAATTGTAGAATTGTAGACTATCACCTCCTCAACGGAATGTGATCGGTTCGTCCTTTATCTGGAATGTATTAAAGATGTATTTTGTAAAATAATATGATATAAATAAAATAATAATGCTACTAGTATTAAATTATATATATATATACATATCTTTCATTTTCATTGTTTATTTAACATGACAGTAAAATGGAAACAATATTAATCTATACGTACGACCTACCATCCCCATGAATGGTGTATTTAATTTCATAATTGTAGATTTTAAATATTACAGTAAATAAGTATAATTTTTTATGATATTTTAATCATATTTTACATTATCGATATCATGATATAAATATGAGGGAGACAATATAACAAATAAAAACATAATATAAAACCAAAGTGATTATTACCCGAAACATAACATTAAAATTGAGTTGTTAATAAAATTGTAATATAAAGTAACAATAAAATAATATATGGAATTATATATAAGAATATGGTTCGATGTTAGATTTATTAAAAACATATATTTATTCTATATTATGTCTGAATGATTACATAGAGAGTCAAGACTTATGATAAAGGAATCTCATATCACTTTTTATTTTTGGAAGATACATTACATATCCACCACTTGATTCTTTTATGTGGTGTATATACTAACATGTTACATTTTATATTATTAATTTAAATTATTTAAGGATATTAAAATATTCAATTTATTTTATTATTTCATAGGGATCACCATTCTAAAGTTACTCAGAATGTAAGGGTTTTCTCATATCACTTTTATTTTCCATGAGACATAATCCATGTTCACCAAATATTTATAGTATGTGGAGTGTTTAATGAACATCGATTTAATATATGACTATTATTCTTAAATTTATTATTATTTTAATATGTGGTTAATTTTTATTATTTCAAGTAGTTTATGTTTTTATGGTTACCAAATCGATAATGTATTCTTGTCTTAATTTTCTTTATTTGACACACATTCCATGCTATACACATATATTAATTTACAAGGTGTATATAATTCTATTGGACATGTTATATAATGAAACTACTTATTCTAATGATATTTTAATCATTATTTAATTTTATTTTCTTACACATGGATTATAATTCTAGGATACCATGTGGTAAGAGTTTATTGAAACAATATCATCGTTTATTGAGACTTTTTTTATTATAATACAATTAATAAATTAATACAATAAATATATCAAGATAAATCATGGGTTTTAGTCTCCTATGTATATTCATTATGTATTCATTTATTATTACATTTTCAAACATTTTTTACTTAAGACAATTTAACAATTATTTTTATGAAAATATGACTTTAATTGTTTTTTGGTCAGAAATCTGTGTTCTTTCAAAATAGTGACCTTATTAAGTGTTTTAATTTTTTTTACTATTAGACTATTTTTAAATTATAGTTTTCTTCATTGTTTTACCATTTTAAATTGTTTTTAAATGGACTATTCTTGTCATTTTAGGATCAAGTACATTTCGAAACAACTATGGTGAAAAAGGAATGTTTTGAAATTATAAAATTACATGCCATCAAGACCACCATTTCCATAATTAATCTATCATATGTTTACAGGGTTATTTTTAAAGAAATAATTTTCATAATATTCTGTATTTTTTTGAATTTAATATATTTTTATAGAAAATTGTTTTTAAAAATTTTAAAAAGGTTTATTACATTATTTTTAATGCATCCTTTATATGTTTTGAAAATGATATTTTCCAAGAAAATGATTTCAATTATTTTAGGATTTATTTATATGTTTTTAATTCTAGTTTCTAGAAAAGGGTTTATATATTTATTTAGGTCATCTTTTTTTGGTTTGAAACTAAATTTTCAAATCATTTTCAAGAATTCTTTATGAGTTTTTATAGATTTTTCTAAAAATATATTTTCAAAACGTTTTCATGATTTCACTTCTAATTTTCATTGTGTTTTCAAGGAAATGAATTTTAATATATTTAATGGATTTATTTATTAGTTTAAAATGTTTTTTCAATGAAATGGTTTTAAAAAATTTATCAATATTTCTTTACATGTTTTAAAAGTGTTTTCAATGAAATCATTTTCAAAACATTTTCAAGATTTCATTATATGCTTTCAAATTGTTTTCAACGAAATGGTTTTAAATTTTTTTTATGTTTTTTGTATATATTTTCACAGTGTATTCAATGAAATGGGTTTCAACATAATTTCAATATTTCATGATATGTTTTCATGATTATTTTCAATGGAAATGAATTTTAAAAGGTTTTATGTTCTAAAAATCAATTTTCAAAAAAGAAAGTATATTTTGATAATTTTTTTTAAAAATATATTTGAATTTTTTTATATATAATATTTAATCCATTGGTGTTACTCATTACCTTCTAGATATATGATCTAATGGGTTCAGTCATTTTATTTTTATGATGGTTTTATATTTTGCTGGCATGATTTATGTGAAATCCATTCCTTTTTTCATGGATTATATAATTATAAAACCTTATTTTTATGGGTTATTATTTTTATGAATTGATTATGAAAACAAAATATTTTTAATATGTTAATATATGATTACATGATTGTGAAACATATTTCATTTCACGGTTTATGATATGTCTGTTTATGATATTGTGACACATGTCTGTATGATTTCATTATGAGATGTGTGAAACCAATATCTTTCGCAATGCATTGGGTAATGGTTAATATCTCATGAGATAATTATGAGGGTAATTTGAAATATAATTATCCACTGTGGAAGATGGGGAAACCTGGTCTACTATGAAATGATGGGTAAACTTGATCCACTATAAAATGATGGGGAAATCTGATCTAATATGGGAAGATAGGGAAACTTGATCCTCTTTGGGAAGATGGGTAAACCTAATAAATTTCTAAGAAAGGAAAATGAATTGGGATTGTGGTGTGTCATACCCAATTATTTTAGTCCCAATGATGTTCGATGATAATTTCTAAAAGTGTATATTATCTTATTGGGAATGATATTACATGTTTATATACATTCCTCAATTTTATATCTTACTCCTATGTTATTATTTCATGGATTAAGATATTCATTCACTTATGAATCAATCCTTATGAACTTATAACCTCTAGGATATTATTAATGATTATTATATATAGGGTATGATATTATAATGTTATGACCATGTTCTCATACCCTTATTCTCATGTTTATGGTTATATATCTCCTTTGTTTACTCTTACTAGGCATCTGAGCTTTCCCCTTTTTATGTTTCATTCCATAGGACGTGAAGATATATTTTATGTATGGTATGTATGTGATGAGATCTAATCTTTAATAACATAGAGTGAGATAATATATCTCACTCATGTACCAGTTTCTACATATCTATGTTTCCAAATACACAAAACTAATCTAGTATTTTAGTATATATTTGTGGAATGTATATAGTATTCTAAAAAATATCTATAATGTATGCACACGCATAGAATAATTTATTATAGTTTTTTATCATATAAAATGTTTATTCAACCTTTATAAACTAGGGTGAGAGAAACATAGTGAGAACAATAAGGAAATGTATGGGGGTAAGTCTATGGGAAAGGAAAAGTATTGAAAAATGTCATTGAATTTCGGTAAAGGATAGAGAGAGTGATTTCCTTGAAATACATACCTATCTTGATACTACATGATTATGTGGTTAAGAAACAGATGTACCTAAGAGTAAAAACTCTAAGAAGGTGCATCGGTCTTGAATCGAGTGTAACCTCATACATGACAACATGACTTACTACACACCTGGTTTGGAACTCCCAAAAAACATGCTTTTGGAATTTAAAAAAACTCATGAACCATCATAAATGATTTAAAACTAATTAGGCTATGAATAAATTCGGTTAAGAATAAGGTTTCATATAATAATGAAGGTTTCATAATTTAAACATGTCATCAGTGGTTTTTCGTGATTATGTCGATCCTCACTATGAAAACATTTTCTTACATTACGATTTTCTATTTATGTCAATGGAGGGAACTGGGAAGAACTATGTTAGTGATGATTGTGGAAGAAAAATTTCTGATGAGAAGTCAAATGGGATGATCACTGTAGCGAAGGATGTTTTAATAATTCATAATTTCATTTCATGCAACATGATTAAGAATGTGTACCTTAAACAACTCTCAGATTCACAAAACAAAATAACGAACATGTTTAATAAGCTTTTGTGTAATGGGGGTCATAGAGGAAAGAGGATTCAGTTATATACATGTCTATTATGTGGGAATAAGAACCCAAGTTAATTTTTTAGAGGGATATGGATATATTTAAACTGTGGAAAATAACGACACAAAGAAAGTAACTACAAATGGAAAATAAAAAGTTTAGTTAATGAAATGGATGGGAATATTGTACAACATAAGGTATTATCAATTGATGAATTTTTAGATTTGGAAAGTATGAGAATTAGAAAAATCGATTTCCTAAGGGGAAGTATCATGATGGGAATTTTCATGGTGGTAGAAGTAACATTATTTGCTAATAATGAAGAGGCCATTAATGACATATGATCGGTTTGTGTTATTATAATTTTATAGTTTAGAATAATGGTTAAATTTATTTTGATAAATTTTAAGACTTTATTCATATTTATTATTTTATGAAATTGGTATTAAGGAATAATATTAATGAGATTAATAAATTGATTGAGAATATTGTTTTATGAATGATGTATTTATGTTTTGGAATTCGATTTTTATATTATATGAATTATGAAATATATAATATTTTTTTTGTATAAGTATTTCATTGAGGATTTAAAAGCTTACGTTGAATGGTGTTGGTGAGGTAGAAAATTTATTTCATTGAAGGTGATATTTTTATTAAGGGAAGGTAACCCTTAAATTATTCCTAATATTTAGATAATAATGTCGGGATAATGACATATTGAATATGAATCAGTAAATTGGGTGTTATTAATTAACTCATAAATTAAAAAGGACTTCTTGAGAAATTATTCTTGATTATTATGGATGTAGATTACATCATCATGGATTTAAGGAATATATCCAGCAATATTTGTAATGAGGAAAAATCCATGTTTTCAAAGACGATTTAGGGTAATTAAGGTTATTAACAGGTTATAAAAGTATATATGATGAGGTTATTCACATGTTTACAATGTCAAAACCAAGAATAAATTCATTATATTTGGGGGATCAATGTTAAGATGATTTGGTGATCTTCTTTCTATATTTTTGCATTTCTATCCTCCAATAGGCTTAAATGGTTAACCATTTATATAATGTTTTATGTTAAACATTGGATGAGGATTTATAGTTTAAATTATTAACTCTCAATATGTGGATTTATGCATATTGGATAACATCTGATTGCAATTTTATTCTTATAGATAGAATAACGTGTCATTATATTTATGGATCTATTAATGTGTTAATGCTTCGGGAATGAAAAATTAACATTCATTTCTTAAAATAAGTGATGAAGTGGAAATTTATCATTGAAAAAAAGGGTGATGTTTTCCTGAAATCATGAAATTATATCGATTTATGAAAATTATTAAAAATTGTGAAAATGATATATAAATAAAAAAATTTCTTAATACATTAACTTTTGTAGGACAAATATCCTATTATATCATTATATATTTAATAATTTGAGGACCTAAAAATTCCATTAATCATTAATTTGTTTATGATTAATGACCATAATAACTTCCTATAAATATTTACACTTTTTCTCCAAGTCCATATTTTCACATAGCACCAATGTTTTCATATATGGAGAATTAGTTATTTGTTACTATAGATAATTGTTAGGATTTTAATTTTCTTTTTTAAAAGATGTTTTAGAATTTTTTTCTATGTGGGTTTATATGAAAGTAAAATTCATGTATTAAACCTTTAATAAAAATGTGTAATTTTGAGGGATAAATTCATTTTAAAGGTGTTAGAATGTAACACCTGGAGATTTTTTTAAATATACTATTTGAGTTAATTTAATTATTTGATAAAAAAAATTTAATGAAAATATAAATAAACCATGTGTTATATGAATTAACTATGTTTGGAATGGTTTCCATTAAAACCCATTTTATTCACTCACAACACACAACATTTAGATTATCTTCTGGTACTCGTTTCAATATGTTTGGCTTGTGTTACATGCAATACTGATTTCCTTCGACAACCTGTGTTACTCATAGGACCTAGTTTTACCAAACTAAAAAAATACTATTAATGCTATTATGAAAATATAATTATAGTATGAACATGACCATTATGATGGATGTTATGAATTTTATATTATATAAATATGTGATGAAAATTAACACTATTGGTAAGAAATTACTGTAATACATATTTGAAAATAAATAGATTAACATTCATAAAAAACTACATTTTTATATAAAAAAAATTTATCTCAATAAATTAATAAAACCACAATTAATTAATGTTTTTAATATTTTCAATCAATATTTTTTACACTCCATTGAATTATTTTATATGAATAATATAATGATAAAACCAATTTCATAAATAAATAATATGTATTTATCAAAAAGTACATTTTACCACAATTTAATTCAGAAAACATTTTAAATAATATTTTATAATATATTATAATTATTATTTGAAAAAAATAAATTCATTTTTAATGTGAAATATCAAAATTTAATTTGGGAATATTATTGGAATATTTTTTTAGAGGTTTATTTTTTGATGAATAATGAAGAGCATCGAATATTAATTATGAATTTTTATTAAATATAATTTATTTTGAAGGTCACATTTTATTTTTGGTCATTTTTAATGTTTAATTACATAAATAATACATAAATTAATCTAATTTAGTTCATCATAATAAATTTCACTTTGAAATTGTATATAAAAAGATAGAAAACATTGAAATACTTTTACTTTAATAACATGCGTTGTCTTACCATCTACAGGATTAAATTTAAATTCATTTCTACTACATCAATGATTAGAATTTCAAAAAATTTATCCAATATTTTGAATAAGAATAATTTATATTTTCTAATATGTTCCACATAGTTTATGAGAAAAAAATATTAATGAAATTTGTTAATATTAATTATAGAAATTAAGAGAAATACTTGCATCACAATTGAATAAACAATAAACATAAGAGATATAATGTCCTAAAAAAGATTAAAAAATACATTGTATGACCATATTTAAACCCAACACTCCATTATATCTGATTTTATTCATTAATGGATCCACTTGAATTGGGAAAAACATGGGTGTAATTTAGTTCTAAAAAATTTACATTGATGCCACACCTACTCCACTATAAAATGGAACTCACCCAAACAACTTATTCACACCTCTAATTATATTTGTATTTCACATAATTTGTTCAAATATGCACCCAAAATCCACAACTTAGTTCTATATTCCTTACTCTGGTCAAAAATAAATCCAAGTAATTCCATTTATGAAAACCAAAAGGTGTTACTCAAAGAAGAGGTAACATCTTTCCTAAATCTCATTTGTTTTATTTTCATTCTGCATCCCTAAACTCTTCTTATTACATGATTATATAATAAACATATAATAAAAAGTATTTATATATGTTTTTAGTCTAATATTTTGACCAAAACATACACACACGTCCATCTTAAAGGTAACTAACTTACCTTTCTTGTGTACAATGAACTACTGCCTCAAGAAACGATGTTGTTCATTTTTTAATTTACCACATATCATTGTTGAAAGTTATGATGGGAAAAATATTTTTATATTAAATAATTGATATATATAACATCTTTATACTTATATAATTATTATATAAAACCAACCTTCTTGCATTCCATTTTTTGTAAATACAATTACCTCATTGGTGGAAGTATAAGATACAGCCTCCTCAAAGAGATGCGATTCGTTCACACATTACATGCAATATATTAAGGATTGGACTAGTAAACCTTGATGATATATATGACAAATTTATTCTACTTTAATAAAATTATACATATATATATATATATCCATATTTTTCATTTACTTTTTCTCATTCAATATGATAGTAAAATGGAAATATGATTCATTCTTAGTACGGTCCGCCCTCTCCATTAACGGTGTATTTCTACTAATATTTTATCTTGTATAAATCACTATAAATTATAATATATTTAATATATAAGATATTTATATTAGATTATATATTATGGAGATCATGATATAATTATGTCGAAAAAATATATCCAATCAAAACAGTAGAGCAAAAAGAGATTATTACCCAAAATGTAACATTAACATTTTTTTAATTAAAAGGTAAAATAATTTCATAATCAAGTAATATATTGTATTATATATATTAATATGGTTATTTTAATGATTTATAATAACATTATATTTATTATATAATATTTATGAAAATTTATTAAGGGAGTCAAGACATAAGGTAAGGTAATTTCATCTCATCATTTATTTTCTTGAGATAATTCCATACTCACTAATAACCTCTTTTACATGGTGAGTATAATTATCAATGACATATTATATCATCAATTTACTTTACTTGTTTATATTTAAGACATTAATTATTGTTATTCATTTAAGGAGATCATGTGTATAATATTAGACAAGTACGAAGGGTTTGTTCGTCTCACTTTTATTTTCTATTAGGCACAAGAATTATTCACCAACTATTTATTATATGTGGTGTGTTTAATAGACATGGATTTATTAAATTATAATTATAATTAAATTTAATTATATTTTCATATAATTTTTATGTTCATTATTTTAGTGGGTTTATGTTTCAAAAGTTACCAAATCGGAAAAGTAATTTTTTCTCAATTTGCCTTCTTTGAGACACATTCAATGTTATGCAACTATATTCTTTTACAAGGTGTATATACTACCATTTGACATTTTCTATCCTTAAAATACTTATTTTCATCATATTTTAAGATTCATGTAAATTTTTTTTCTTACAAGGGTAATATAATACAAAGATACCAAGTGGTATGTTTTTAGTGAAACAATATAATCATTTATTATGATTGTATATTATTATGTTTTCATTTAATAATATTATGGTTCATCTTATAAGGTATCTCATAAATTTTCTCCTCAAATGTATATTCCTGATATATTTATTTATTTTTACCATTTTCCCACTCTTTCGTAATTAATATAATTCAAAAAACATTATAAAAATTCGACATTTTTTCTCATTTCAATCATAAATTCATAGTCTTTCAAAATTTAGTTTTCAAAAAGTAGTTTAAATTGTCTTACTATTATAATATGATTCATAAAAGATTTTTTTTATAAATTTTTTCCCTTTTACTAATTGTTTTTAATAGAATATTCTTTTCATTTTTTGATTAAGACACTTTTCTAAACTTTTATGGTCTAAAAGGTATGTTCGGTATGTATAGACTTACCCACCCTCATGATAGTTAATTTTTTGATGCTACCTTTATTTCTTTAAATTATTTTTTTAACGAAATTATTTTTCAAATATTTTTTGAAAATTTTCAAATTTATTGTATGTTAAGAGAAATTTATTTTCAAAAAGGTTATAAAAATTAATCTAAATGAATTTAAAATACTTTGTTATATGTTTTGAAAATGTAATTTTCAAAGAATAAGATTCCAGTGATTTCAAAATTTCATTTTATGTTTTAAAATACATTTTATAGAAATATGTTTTAAAATATTTTTAATTAATAATTTTAGGTTTAAAAAATGTATTTCAAAAATTTTAAATTATTTCATTAAAAGTTTTTAATTTTTTTTCCAAGAAAAATTGTTTTCAAAACATTTTAAATATTTTTCTTATATGTTTATACGATCTTTTAAATAAAATGGGTTTCAAAATTTTTTCAATAATTATTAATAAATTTTCAATGAAATAGTTTTCAAAACATTTTCGATATTTTTTTCAGAGTGTTTTAAAAAAAATGGGATTCAATATGATTCCAAGATTTATTTTTAGTTTTAATACTATTTTCAAAGAAATTGTTCTCCAAATGTTTTCAGGATTTCATTATAATTTTTTAATTTTAATTTCAATGAAAATGGATTTCAAAAGGTTTTATGGTTTAAAACTAATTTATAAAAGATGAAATGATATTTTCCTCAATAAAGGTTTTTAAAATATGCTTCAAAATTATTTTCCATATGTGATGACGTCCTTCTGTGTTACACATTCCTTTCTGGTAAAATGATCCCTAGGCTTCATTCATTTTATTTCTTTAGATAGTTTATATTTTGGTGAAATTATGTTTATGAAACCTATTTTTATTTCATGGGTTATATAATTATGAAACCTACTACTTTTCATGGTTATTTATTTTGATGAAATTATTATGAAACCTGTCTATATTACCTAGGTTAATATATGATTATGGGTTTATAACACTGATTTCATTTCATGGGTTATGATAATAATATATATGATATTATGGGACATGTAGTTATGAATACATTGTGAGATGGTTGAGAGATATATGTACCTCTAATATATTGAGAAAATATGTATATATCTTGAGATAAAGATGAGAATAATTTCAATGAGCATAATCAACTATGGATGATTGGGAAACCTAATCTACTATAGGTAGATGGGGAAACACGATAAACTATATAAATAAGGGGAATCATGATCAACTATTGAAATACGGGGAAACCCGATGCAATGTGGGAAGATGGAGAATCCTGATCCCTTACAATGAAAGTATAATGACTCAGGATGGGGGTGTGTCCGTCACTGTAGTTGTAGTCCCAATGAAGTACTTTGATATGTTTTTGAAATTTATCTTGTATTATAGGGTATGATATTACATATTTATGTTTATTCAATAATTATATTTCTTACTACTATGTTTTGCAATCGTGGTTTATTTTTTTTATTTCCATATAATTCATGCCTTATGAATTTATATTCATTATGACATGATTTAGTTTAATGAAATGCAATATATTATATTATAATTTTATGATCATGGTATCTAACACTTATGATTATGTTTATGCTTATGTATCTCATTTTCTTAACCTTACTAAGCATCTAAGCTCACTGTTTTTTATTTTTCCTTCCCAAAGTTATGAATATATATATTTTATGTATGATATTTCAAGGAGGGATTCTAGTTTTGAGAAAGTACTTAGTGATAATGTATCTCACTCATGTACTAGTGCTTATGTATCTATGATTCCAATGGAACCAAACTAATACAGTATTTATACATCTTTTTTATGTGATTTTTTATGTATTTTGAAAAAATTATTTAATTTCTACGTACTTTAATACTGGCTTGTTATAACTACTCTCCTCCTCCACCCAAAACTATGAGCACCTCTTGCCCTACTACTAAAGGATCATTAACATCAATGTTATCCTGTCTTCCTACCAACTATCATCATCATGGAGGAATGTATCTACAGTGAAAGAAACACGTATTATGACACATAACACATAATTAACACATTTACATAAGATTTATTCACATAATTTCATAATAATTTATCCATCACATATAGCCCCATGGTAAAAAATCGAGGTACCATCGCTACATGTTACCATACATAACCTAGGATGATGATAAAATAGTGTAAAAAAGTTCATATTCCAAAGTTTCCCATAGACAAAAATTTTTAACCATATCATATTTTAACAATTATCATCTTTAATCCATCATTAATTCATTATTAAGAATCATTTATTTTTAAACAACTCAAATGTGGAAAAATGTCTTCTACTCTTATAACCCACTCATAACATTCTTCTTTGTGAATTCATATCTTGATGCATGTAACATAAATTAATAATTTTCTAGGCTGATGAATTCTTACATAACTCTCATTCGAATCTAGGCTATGATGAAAACGATATAAAAAAAATAACATCCAACAAAAGTTGCATCAATCAAGTTGAATTAGCATTAAAATGTAACCAAATACATCAAGAACAATAACCCCTCCTTGGGTACTTCGATATTACCCTACATATGGGTCAGCTACTCCAACACATGATCTCCCTCGAATCATCCTAGTATCATGTATACCATTCCTAAATAATTATACAACAGAAAATAATAGAAAAATAACCTTTGATAGCACTTTTTAAATTCCCAAACTAGGATCCACAAACTGGTGCCCCTAGAGAGTTCAATACATGACCTCAAGCTTACCCCCCCATATTCTAGATGTTATCATGTAATAGTGAGGGCCTAATACATAATGTGAGGAGACTGTAACATCTTAATGAAATCATAAAAATATTGACAATCAATATTAAATAAAAAAATGATAATAAAGACCAAGATACAACAGTAATCAATAATCAATGAAGGAAAAAATTAAAAAAATCCCGAGAAATGGAAAACAACCTTATCCCAAAGCACTAAATATGTCATGTCATACAAGTGTCATTCGTCTAATGAAAATCCAAAACGTATGGTATACTAACATCCCCCAATAGGGTCCCATAATAATCTATAGCTCCAACATCCATTCATTATCTCAAATCCCAACTCAGATATTTAACATTGGTTTCTTGAACTTATCTTGTCCTACAAAAAAGAAATCTATTCGGGTTCCAATAAGGAAACCTGAGTAGGGTGTGATTATAACTCATTATTCCATCACCAATGATATCTAATGAAATATATATTCTATAACAGCGTATGTAGTTGTTTATGGGATAAAAAAGATCAATGTAGAAAGGATTTACATTTTGTTACTGTTCAGTTAACCACACAAGCCCCCAGATTCACAATGACACCTGAACCAATCATAACTTCTTCGGTTTATGCTAGAGTCGGAACCATACACCATAGAGATATTACAATTAATTATTTCACAATATTTCATTATTCAATTCAATTCCAATTTCACAAATGCATCTTGTCCTAGATAAGTATTCTATATCTTGATGGGTATTCAAAGAATCCTTCAATTAATGATAACTCATTGATCACATCCACATATAAATAAATACATTTCAAGAGCCTAGAAAAGTATTCTGTCTCCCGATGGTTATTTGGAGCACCATCCCCTTACCTCCAAAAAATTATTCACGTGAAATCATCATGGTCCTAGAGCATGAATCTATGACCCAATGGTTATTTCGACCATTATTCCCTGACCAAAACTTATTGATCAATCATTTAAAAATATAACATCTATCATATATATATCAATGTTCAATAGCACAAAAATTATTATCAAATAATTGTAATCATGATTCACCATTTCATTTATCATTTAAAACAATAGTTATTTACATTACTCATAAGGAATTGCATGAAAAATTCACCATTAATCCTTTTATCATCAACTGTTAAAATATCATTAACCCTTATATGTTAATCCAATCAACCATTTAAATATCATTATCAACCATGAAATAATGATTTAATTCAATTACATTAACCCATTATTATAATTTTTAAAATTCATAAATATTCTTTTCAAATTTATTGGAACACTCCATGGGTAACCATCATGTCCAGTCTAAAAAATCCAACTTTCCCAATGAGATTTGTGAAGGGTCCCATAATATAAAGGGAATTAAATTAAATTTCCTATTACAATGCCACATGAACAACCTAGAAGAACAATGAAATAATTACATAAAAATGGTCATAATAAAAACTATTGGAATTAGGTATTAAGACACCTACCTTAATGTTTTTGATGAAATCTCTCCAAACTCTATCCCTCAATTTGATGTAGAATAGTCAAATTCACAATAGTGGAGAAAATCTGGGATCAAAACCTAGCACCATGATCTAGAAAAACACGATTTGTAAAATCCTAGATCCATAAAATCTATAATGGATGAATCCATACCTATCAAAAGGGAACATATATAGGATATAGAGTGACCTTAAACTAGGATGGTAATCTATTACCGAAGATCCAATCTTCTTCCAATGAACCTTCAATTTGAAATTTAAGGAGTTTGAGGAACCTTGGAACCCTCTATGAAGGCTACAGAAATATTTAATGTAATATTTGTTTAAATTAGTGTTATTTTAGATATAATCTATGGGTTTAGGAATATTTTAATGAAGTTTTAGGGTTTAAAATTGATGTTCATGGTTTCCTAAGAAGGATATAGAGTTTGGAAAATTATTCACCCTAATTGTCCACCACTACATTAAGGGGTGAACACTAACACCTAGGTGGTAAAAATGATCAAAAATCCAAGTTTCAACCATGAAAACCCCATATGTATGAATGTGCATGGTTTGGGGAGGGTGGTATCTTGGTTTTGGAAAACATTTCTCCCCTTATTATTTCTCAAAATAGGGTACACAATTTCCTATGGAATACCATATGGTTTTTGATAACCATGAATCAACCTTGTATATCCCTATGGACTTCCTAAATTCTCAAACTCAACCAAAAAAATCCCAAATGTATGAACTAGATAAGGTATTATAAAAAATGTGTAAAATCATACCTAAAATATAGTATTACTCATCTCTAAAAAGGTAATGATATCACACCAAAAAAACAATATATACAGCATAACTAAATAATATATGAATAATATTAAATCAAAAAAATGAGGAAAACATTATAAAAATACATTTATGAATATAGGAATAATTTTGTAAACACTCTAGATACTAATAATCAATTAAATACCTAGCCCTGTCTACCATAAACTGGGGCCAGAACATCACAATCCTCTAAGGGAAATTTCAAATATTCTCCTTACCCATGTCAAGAAAAAAAATGTCTACATATTCACTTAGATGAATATACATGGATGATTATATAGAATCATTTTGATGTACACTAAAAACATCACAGACATACTTATTTGATTGTAACATGTTAGCATAGGATATATATAAAATAATGTGTTCGAAAATAATTATAAAATGTAATTATAAAAATTAGTAAATCGGAATACCAAAATAGTTTATATCAAAGAATAATTTAACATGAATTCCATAATAAACATGTTCAAATTATAGTAATTTGTATAAACATAATACCCATTATTTCCTCTTACAATACTCATTCTATATACTCACATTCAAATGAATGAATCAAAGATGACAATTCAATACATATGAGTGGAAAATCATCTTTAGTATAAATGTCTCATTTAGTTAGGAACCTAAATTCCCTCAAATAGAATAGTAAAAGAATTATAAATCAAACAAGTCTTCATATAATGAATCAATGAACACATGGAAAGCAACATTGGCCGATGTATCTCTTGAAATTCTTTCATTAAACAATTTCACTTTTAGTCAATTAAAGAAACATTATATGTGCATCATTCCAAAAAAATTATTTTAACACCATATAATAACGTCCTAAAAACAATAATGCATCAATGAGATTCCAATGATTTTTTTAAACAAAAATCATTCATATTTAGGAAAAATTATTGATATATATAATCCACATATATCAAAATATTTTCATTAAAAATTAATCACCCAATGATATTGGTGGATTCTAGTTCCTTCATCCTTCTATTTAAAGATTCCCAAAAACTCCAAAAACTCATGTCATAATCCTTATATGTAGACATAATAGTTCAATTAAAGGTTTATTTCTGAGAGGGAAAAATAGATCTACACTAATAAGAATGATAAATTGAAGTCACAACTTGATTTTCTTGATCTAGATTACCATGATCCATTGATATGAGCTCAAGATCAAACAGATATTCCAAAAACACATATAAGAGTCCTATCATTCATGATGTAAGGAAAAAGATGGAGAATTAGGCTCTAGGGGTAATTATTAGGATACACTTGAAATTATTGGATTAAATTAATAACATTTTATTGTTAATACACATATATTAACAAACCATACGCCCACCATATGGGTGCCACAGTCTCAAAACAACCAGATTAAATATTTTGGATACACATAATGAAAAGACATGCACTGACCATGCATAAAACCTTGATTCTTGATCACAAAGTTATCAGGGGGTCACAAAAATTCACATTCAAGAGACTTCTAAGAATCTCCCCATAGATACTCTTAATATGTTGCACGATTATCCTGGAATCCAAAAAATTTACCATAAAACAAGCCATTTGTGTGACCACTCAAACACATCCAAAACATTCCAAAATTTCCAAAAAATTTCCAATAACTATAATTTTCCAAACAATACTTCAAAAACAAATGAAAAAGTGGTACATATATTATATATAGGGAGTTACATTCTCCCCACCATTGGAATTTTAGTCATAATAGTGTTAGAGATTTGAAATTTTTAGAATATATCCCGTCTTTGATCCATCATGATTCCCTCATGTTCCCAGATCACCTCTTGAAATAGACCTTATTTCCAAAATAACCTCACAAAACAAATACATATCCCAAAAAATATCTTTTGTCATATATCCAGATAGTGTATCAGTGTGTGGATTAATTTGGAATCTAACTCAAGATAAACCTGGTCACATAATATTACTTGGTTATGATTAGTATTGTATATATTTAGTTTAGATAAATAATCACATTATCAGCCAATCTAATATTTGATGGTGTATCAAATTGTTATAAAATTCTAATAATTTGTTCATATATCTGAAAAGGTCCTGCAATCTGAAGAGAAAACATTCATTATTTTATCAAAAAATATTTACCTATCCATGGATATGCCTTCAAGATAATTTGGAAATTAATAAAATAATTTCCAAAGATGATTATCCACGTATGATTTTTGGTGATTCTAAAACACTACCATTATTTTCATAGTCATTTTAATCTTCTCGATCATCTCAACAATCAAGATAATTTGAATTAGTCAATTCCATCATTTATATATGAAAAAAATAATATATTGGCAATAAAAATTATTTATTTCTTTGGATGAGGCCATATATATCATGTCTTATCCACTTGTGAAATAAAATAACTACATTAAAAGTAAATGATCCTCCCATGAGAAAATAAAATATATTACTCAGGCTATAAACATTTATTCCACAAGTATAGTTTTTTCATTATAAGTACCCAAACAATTGGGGATGATATGCCATATTACTGTTTAATTGGGTCACAAAGCATTATTATATAGATTACCAAAACTGAGAGGTAAACCACATCTCCTGGTGAGATTTGATAAAAAACGGTACACCATCAAGTTTTACTAATTCTATAATATAATTAATTAAATGTTCATTTAATGTATTGAATTTATGGATTTAAATTATGTGGAATGAATTTGTGAGTATTGAAATAATCAGTTATGTCAAATAAAAATTCCATTTTTCTCTTGATAAACATTTGTAAAAGATTATAGTTATTTTTTCCAACTCTAATAGTAGTATTGGTAATGATTTTAACATAATAAATAGTCTTCGATGATCATCTTTAACCTTTAAACAACTGAGGAATTTGAAAAAATATTTTAGGGACTCCTAATTTTATAACCGACCAACAAAAATGTGTCCTTATTTCTATGTACATATTTTAGATACCTAGATGAATAACCCATTTTGAATAGTGATAAGTAGAAATAATATATTCTTGATAATATGGAGGAACTACAATTCAATTTAAAAAATGCAACACCATGTTGCCATATTATTTACATCCATAAATGGTCTCACCACCATTGAGTTTTATCCTCATTTCTATACAAATAATGATAGATATTTGTTCAATATTCACCTTCTCAACTTTATTACGAACTAGATTCACCAGGGATAAAAATAATACTCTATCAATCCCATTGAAATTTAGATGAATATTGATAATCAAGATCAGAATATACCAATGAATAAGAGTTTTTTTATCCAAAATATTATTTGAATTTTGACTTAGTGTATAATATAATTAATTCCTCTAACCTGATGTATACACCATGTTAAAATTTTACATCTGATGTTATTCTATCCATTACTTGTATCTGAAGATAAAATCTCTTCATGAAATATTTTGTTTCAAACCATCCTGATTGGTAAACATAGTAATATTATTAAAAAATGGAAATGACACCATGATTTTAAATAATGTACTACCAAATATTGTTCAAGATTGTACATTGAATAATTTTTTAATGTACATTGAATTGTCTTGAGTTGTATGCTATTTAGTGATCCCCATTAATTAGAACTCATCCCGAACAAGATCCGCACATATCACAATATACAATATATATATATTTGTTTTGTTTATATAATGATATGTGTCGATTTTATTCTGTAATTAATCTTTAGGAAGGATGTCTTTCAATAGATTCTACATTGCAATAAAATTCTATTCCTCATCAAATTTTTCATTGAAGAATAAATATTTTGAAAATTGTGAACAAAGTAATGAGTATAACCTTATAGTCATAGAATTTTTCATATAAAAAATACCTTATTATTTTGTTTCAAGGAGATAAAATATTCAAAATTTTTAAGATCAATTAATACACCTTCCTCAATAATCACACACCCAAGGAATCATACTTCTTATATCCCTAAGTAATGCATAATGAATTTATCATAAATCCATAGTTCGAATAGGGTATCAAAAACTATGTCAATGTGTTATTCAAGGACACACATAGTCTAATAAATCAGTAGGGTATAATTAATATATTTTATAAAAAATTAATCAAGGTATCTCTGAATTATATGATTCTTTAATGACATTAAAACTGTTGGTGGATTCATGATACCAAAGGGTATAAAAATGTAATCATAATGACCATAATGGACGCGAACATATAACATAAAAATATTATCCTTACTATCCTAAAGTTGGTGATATCATGATTTTACATCAATTTTAGAAATCCACTTGGATACCTTCAATTAATCGACTAAATCATTAATTCATTAAGAGGATACAAATTCTTCATCGTAACTTGATTTAGAATATCGTAATCAATGTAAAGCGAAATAGAACAATATTACATCTTCATGAATAAGACTACTATAGACCAAGGTGATGTACTGGGTATTATAATACCATTAACATCCAAATATTCCAACTATTCCTTAAATTACCCCAATTATTCTGGTTCCCACTGATAATGTAGAAGTGAAATATTCTTTGTCTCTAGTAGTAGATGAAAATAAATATCTTCTTCACTTTTAGGTGGTAATCTAGAGAATTTATTATGAAAAAAATATGGATATCAATCTACAATGGTTTTTAAATCTATATTCATGGTTTTTGTAATAGATTCTAAATTTTATGAAGTGGGATGATATGAGATTATCTCATCCATCAGTAATAAAGGGGATGCTCTACAGTAATTTGGATCCCAATATCATTTAATGAGATGTAACATTCCATTAAATTATTTAAAACACAATTTTTAGTCATAAAACATCATGTGGTATTTAAGAGAAATCAACCAAATCCATTCTTAATAATAGATCAATTATATTGATCTCTAGAAAATAAAAATAAAAAAATCAACCCCATCGATAATTATAGAAAATTTTAAACACTCAAATCTTATTCACACTCATTTATTTTGATGTTTTTTTCATACTCACAACACAATTCATTAATTCCACATGTAACTCCCTATGATATAAGGCACAAGATGTAACCATAATGGAATGCACCTGTTTTAAAAAGGCACTCACAATATTTTAGTTTGTAAGTATGGTACCTCAAATCACTGAAAGATGAAATCGATTTTCCAAGGGTATTTACTCCACATAGTAAAACCACAAAATTTTTCCTCTTAAACACTATTTTCATCCTTTTTATTTTTACATTGAATTATGTGTCATGTTTTTCCATGAATAAACTTTAGTCACTCAGTTATAGGGCCATGGATTTTGTTGAAGAGATCGACCCATATTTTTATAAGAGGATGGTGAAATAATGGAGTTATTTCAATCAGTTTTCCTTGGTTTCATAGGACAATCACATATTTGGAGACCCACTCGATCGTAATTTATATAGATTTTAGATGGTTATATATATTCTCTTTTCATATTATCTAATGATTCACATTGAATGTATCTTACAATTTTACCATGATTGGGCAGAAAAGAAACAGATACATTAAATTGGTTACATGGTTCCATGTTCCCTATGAATAGGATGCCCTTTTCCTCTTATTTCATGAATTGTATTTCCCATTTATTCCCATATATGTATAAGTGTTACCCACCAAAGTATCCAATGATTAATGTTTCCAAATACAATCTCTATTATAACAAAAATTTTATAATCATTATCACTAATGATGATTACTATAGATAAAAAAATTTAATCATATTCCGACTTCAATGATCTAAACATCTAGGTACTCGCTACAGGAGAAATCTAGAGAAATGAGAGATAGCTTCATGGACATATCTTTATAACCTATGATAGAGATAATTTCATGCGCGAGATTAAATAAATCTGTCATCTTCAAGATCTTCAAGGTTTTTGGGAAGAATTATTTGTAAAACAGTTCCTTCAACCATTGCTAAGTAAAGACCTAATCTTGCATAATATGAACAACAATATATCATCATTATCTAAAAATTATTTGGTCCTGTATATATCTCTCATTAATTTTTTATCATTGGGGGTTCTTATAAAATTGAATATTACATTAATATGGCCAATCCATGCCTCCATGTCATTAGGTCCTTTATCCATCAGTATATTGGTAGATTTTGTTTTTCTGAAATTCCAATGGTGGATTTTTATAGGGTTGTTATAGAATTTGATTTCACTTATCAATATCTGGGATGACATTAACTATATATTGAAATAGTTATTGATTCAAATGTAGTTCATGTTCGAAAATATTTTCTTCTGTGTCCTTGCATCGATTTCCCAATATTCATACTTGTTTCATCACTTTATAGTAATGAAAAATATAATCACAACCCCTACAGTATAACTGAACTGAAGTCTTATGATAATTTAAATAATGAATAACAAAATTATCACAATAATATTTCAAAAGTCATCAAATAAACTATATATATATTAGTCATAGTAGGAGGTATATCAACTAATTATTGATATCATACGCTCAGCTTCTAAACCCATCATGATGAGGCAAAACAATTAAAATGTTTTTCATAAAAACATGTTTTACCTAAATCAACCTGGTAACATTAATATCAAATTAAATAAGTTTTCTAACCCTTTTATGAACTAAATAAAATGTTTTAATGTGTCTTACTAGTAGAACCACTATCCTTACATATTATCTAGACTAAAAAACACTATTTTTTCATAACTAATCACTAATTACCCATCCCCTGAGGCACATGTTGTGAAATACCCCAAGACTACCTCCCAAGGGAAAGGGGTTGGAGACTAGCACCAAAGGTGTCAAACTGTAAGTGGGAGTAATTTTCTAGAGTACATGTACCCATGCACACACAACCACTTCCAAATTATGGAAAATTAAACATGCATACCACTAAACAACAACTGAGTTAAAGTAAAAATGTTATGTCAAATCTGCTAGAATACAAACCCAACAATAGAAAAACTGAAAACAGTAATGTATAAGGAAAACACTAAAAGTCATCTGCTAGAAAACCCACAGGATTGGTAAGTGTAGAGTAGCTACTAGAAGACATAGAAGTATGCCCCACCTACATGGTATCATTGGGCACCATCGGGTCCTAGGCTAGAATGTCCTCAGTCAAGGTGGCGATTGTCTACACCAGACTCAACACGTGCAGGCGAAGCCCATGTAGGGGTGAGTAGAAAAATACTAAGTAGGGACCCAAAAATTAAAAGAAAAAACACAAATAAATACAAAAACAAACCACAAATCATGATCATGAAGCATGCATAAGAAGAAATATATCTCAAAATAGGTATATTATAGAGTAAGATAGTAGGACCTTTAGTCGCATCATCAAACACCATGGGCTGCTCAAGAAATCCTCCTCAATGAATACAGTGGGCCTGTCGGGTCACATAGAAGCTCCATCCCACTAACATTGGGACTGCTATGGTACTCATCCATGATATGTACTATGGGTATTCTAGGTCATATAGAAGCCTATTTCAACCATGGGCATGATGGGTCACACAAATGATGCTTCCCAACATGGTTGTACTAAGGTACTCCACCGGTCGAGTACTATGGGTCTGTCATGTCATAGAGAAGCTAATTCGCACTGTGGTCCTTCCTAGTCACATATAAGACACATCCAACTAGTCCATAGTAGTCGATCCACACATTGTCTCTTGTCTGCAATCCTTAGGTCTCTGCCAACCCCAGGGTTTCCGCACGTAGCACGCTTGATCTCGGGAGAAACTCTCTGTAATCCATTTATTGGAAATAAAATTTAATGAAAATCTCCATAGATTATAAAAAAATATCTCCCACGTCGTGAGGGTTCCGACTCCCCCAAACAGCTCATCAAACGAATGCCTAGTTTTAATGATATTGGTGTTTTCCAAAAAGGGGATTGTGGGGTCTGCGTACAGTACGACCTGATCCAACCTCTCCCAAGGTTCATCGACCTAACCCAAACTCAATCAAGACTTGGTCTGGCCTAGTTTTTCCTAGCCTGGGTCCAGCCCTGTTTACCATTGGAGGACCGATTCCACATGGACGAGATGTAGCTGGAAGCCGTGTCGGGCTCCCCCTTTCCCTACGGGTCGTTTGTAGGGCCGCATTCTCCACCACAGTCAATAGACCACGGAATTATACTATGTGGTTGTCCAATCTGGCAAGCTAGATTTCTGACACACAGTTAGGGGACCATGTTCTCCCAAGAAGCAAGGCCCGTGGCTGTGGGCCGTTCCACCGAAGCAGCCAAAGGGTCGTGTTCCAACTACAAGCCACAAGCCTAAGAGATGTCTCCTACATCTTTGTCGATAACCAAGATATCTGTATTAGTCACCTCTAATATGCCATCATGTCATGCTTCCAAGTAGATGCGGATATCCCTGCGGGCCATTGGGTCTATGCTGGTGGTCCGTTCATCCCACCTATTGTGCATCTTGCCATAGCGCAGTCTCACCTCCCCTATGAAGGCCTCAAATTTTCTTTACCGCCATTATGAATATTTTACCACCAATAATTCACAAGGAGGAGGGGGTCGGGCCTTTTGGGATTTGTCCATGCCCTACCCATTAGTAGTTAAAAATGGTGGGCTAGGAATCACATTTCTATCGAAAAAATTTAATCCCTCTATAGAAAACATAATAAGAACACCCTCCTGCAAGAAAACACGATCCATAGATGAACCTATTTAGGGGTTTATCTGCATTCGTCATTTTTATAAGAAAGAATGGGGAATATCATGGACAATTCAAACCACTTCCTATAATCAGCTTGACATTGAATTGGTCTTCCTAAAACAATTCTAGAGGTTGAAGGCGTTCGTCACTTCCTTGTCTCATTCTTCATAAATCGTCGATTTTCTAGCGATCTTGTTGGAATTATTTGTTCTTCATCATAGGGAATGATATCCATAGGTTCATCAAGGAATTTCCATGGTTTAATTCTCATTTCTCCAATGAATTATCTTATTAAAAATAAACAACATCATAGTATTTCTGTTACACTACAACATCCAATCGTTATGCTATTTCATTTATGAAATATTGTATCTGTTACACATCAATTAATGCGTCGATACGCTTCACACAAATGATCCATTAATGTGATTCATTTAACATGTATCATCTCCAAAACATATCACTTTCATCCACTACTGAATGATGCGAGAAGAAAATAAAATAAATTTTTATGTTATTTTATTATTCACCCAAATGTTTGAAAATTATCTTCTCTATTCGACCCTTGGAGGTCGAATTTATGTTCTTTATAGAGGAATCCGGGTATTCCGAGTTCAATTATACCCTTTTATTTTTGATTCGAGAAATAGATTAAATGTTATAAAAATCAACATGCATGTTTACTGAAATGAACATAAAAAAGTTCAAAATTCTGTTTCGGGCTCCCCGGGCCTTAGAGTCACATCCCATCAAAGAGTGTTTTCTCAAAATAATTCCATTTAATTTAATAAAAAAATTATAAAGAAATTATATTATACTATCTTCTCCCCACCATAGGGATTTGTGTCCCAAAAAATATAAAAAAATAAATGGGGCTACTAAGCACGAATTTGAGCCTCCCACTACCATTTCTCTCCTGGAGATTCATGTGCTTCCATCAAACACGTATCAACTGAATAAACCATCCCCAAAGGACCCACTCCTGTCTGTCCTCTATCTACACTAAGAACTCCACAAAAATCTCCCCATTTTCAATGTCCAACATTCCTCAACCGATGACATGCGATGGATCATGCACATACCTTCTTAGCTACAACATGTGGAAAACATCATGCACCTGGTGCATCTATAGGGGAAGAGCTAGAGAGTACACCACCTCACCAACTCTGTTGAAAATATAAAAATGTATAATTATCCTCGAATAAAACATAATTCCCCATCTGAATCTCCATAAACCCCATTGAGTTGAAACCCTAAGGAAAACAAGGTCTCCCTCCTTAAAATCTTGGGGTCTTCGCCTCCTATTGACAAACAATTTCTCCCTACTATGTGGAGTCCTACTCCACTCTTGTATGATTATAACCTACTTAGTGGAAGCCCATACCAACTATGGACACATGAGTGCTAAAATCCTAGGTTATTTATAACATAGAGGTGATCTGTATGGCTTCCCGTAAAAGGCCTCAAATAGTGTTGTTCCAATGGTGGAGTGAAATTTGTGGTCGTGTGAAAACTCAACTAGCGGTAGGTGGTCCTACCAAATTGACCAAAATCAAGTACTCAAGCATGATGCATATTCTCTAGGGTATTTATGGTCCACTCCATCTGAACAACTGACTGGGGTTGAAAATCTATACTCAAGTGACATTGAATCCCGAACATCTCTTGCAATACCTTCCACAACCGATATGTTATGAGTGCATCACAACATGTGAATATTGTCGGAGGCACCCCATGAATCCGCACTATCTACTAAATATAAAGTTGTACCAAGTACTAAACTTATCCTTGCTCCTGGATGGGTATAAAGTGAGCTGACTTGGTGAGTCATCTAATGATCACCCAGATAGAATCATGGACCCAAGATGTGCATGGTAAACCCATCACAAAGTCCATGGACATACCATCCCACATACATTCTGGTACCTCAAGTGGTTGTGCCAAGTCATATGGGACCTGAAGCCCAAACATTACTTGTTGACAAGAGAGGCATTGTGAAATGATTTCTTCTACCACTTTCATCATCCCTGGCCACCAGTACTGACCTCAGAGGTCCCAGAACATCTTTTCCCCATAAGGATAAACCACCAATTGGGATATATGGAACTCCCTCAACACCTCCTCCCACAACATCACTGGTACTACTGTGCGTCTTATGACTAGGATACCAAGATCCCCACCCATCGAAAATCCATCACGATCCTATCTTGGAGATACTTGAGAAGGTTGGGCCTTGCGGTCAACATCGAAAAGTTTTCCCTTCCCTGAATCACTATATGATTGGGGGAGAGACACTCTCGATAGATGGTAAGATTATACATCACCATTCATGAAGGATATCTACATCACAACTAGTTGCCCCGTCGCCTAACTCATTAGTTGTAAACCAGACCTCCTATTGAGCACGTCTGCCACCATCTTCCCATTCCAAGGAGTATTGACTATCTCAAAGTCATAGTCCTAGAGGAACTCCAACCATCGCTGATGTCTCAAGTTTAGGTCCTTATGTGAGAATATATACCTGATAATCTTATAGTCGGAGTAGATGGTAAACCTTACACCCATCAAGTAGTGCCGCCACATCTTCAAGGAAAATACCACTGCTGCTAACTCCATGCCAGGGGTCTCATATTTGTACCCATGCTACTTCAACATTTGTGATCCAAATGTGATCACTTACATCTCCTACATTATGAAACAACCAGGTATGGTCTCTGATGCATCACAAAAGACTACATAACCAATGCCCTCTTCTGGTAGTCTCAAGATGGGGGAACTCACTAGTCTCTACCTCAGCTCATAGAAACTCTACTGGCACTTCTTAGTCCAAATTAAGAGATTTTACCTCCATGTTAAGGTTGATAAAGGTTCTGATACTCTGGAACAGTCATTGAAAAACCTCTAGTAGTATCCAGCCAACCCCATGAAATTCCACACCTCTGTCATGATTTTGTGTGGATCACATGCAAGCACTGCCTCTGTCTTCACCGAACACACCGCAACTCCAGGCTCCAAGATGACATGTCCTAGAATGTGGACCTACCAAATCCAAAATTGGAAACTCTAGAGATTATAGTAATGTTGGTGTTCTCATAGTGTATCCTGGACTATCTGTAGGTGTGTAACATGCTCCTACTGCGATGCCGAGTAGACCAAAATGTCATCAATGACGACCAACATAAATTGATCAAGATACGTCTTGTGTAAAGACCCGTAAATTTCAAGGAAATTTTTTTCATAAATTATCTGGGATTTTTCGAGTACCCAGTTTCTGACGACACCGGATTCTGAGGCCCGATGTGCCCGGAATCATTTTCCAAAGTTTAGCTTTGGTAAATTCAGTAAACGAACGAGTGGGTTTTTCTATCTTTTGAACCGGTGCACAGAATTGAAATATGAGGGAACTGATGGAACCCCAACACCAGTGATTTCTTATGAGGATCTTTACTGAAGATGCGTTTTCTTTGGAGGAGTTGTAAAAAATTTGGATTAAATAAAAAGTGAATAAAATTGTGTACAATTTTATTTATAATTCTAAGGTGATTTTATCCTACATGGGAGACTTACAGTGGGACACACTAACATCCTAACTACCCATGTGATGATAAATGTGAGGTGGGGCCCGCATGAGCTCCAACCCTTCACATTCCCAAAAACCTCTAAACCCCCCCATTAAGCTCTCTGATTTTAATGTTGGAAAACCCCTAGAACATAATTAGGTAACTCCTCCTCTCTAACATTAATTCATGACAACACATGCTAAATTAATTGATTAAACCTCTTCAATTAATTTAACTAAGTGTTTGAATTTTTAAGTTTTTTAAATTCATGGAAAAGTAAAAATAAAAATAGGAGAAGCTTATTTTACTATGGGGATAGAATTGTTGTGTGAGGAGGATTTGGAAGGAGATCTCTAAAGCTTTGAAGAACTTCTTCCTTCGATGAAGAACTTCTTCCTCCCATGAAGAATGACCATCCTTCTTGACGAAGAATGCTTCCCGATTCTCCATCAAGGGAGGAGACACCACCATGGGTAATTCGCAAACAATGACTTCACCTTTCTGACGTCAACGAATGATGCCACCTCTCCATAGATCACGTCAAGTGGTAGGGGTTAATTCTTTTGTTCATGTTTAATCATCATCCATCGTTGTTCGAGAATTGGCCGAATGTTATTGTCGTAACAGGAGGAGATCAGACCACACAAACACGACCGATTCTCCTCCCCTTCTTCTTGTTGTTCTTCGTTGATGGTTGAGGTTAATGTGGCATGGGACCATTGAACCGCGCAGGGAAAAAGTGGACCGCGGCCAGAGTGGGCCGAAGCGGCCCGCGGTAGTGGTGTGCGGCGCCGGCGCGCCCTGCCAGTGAGGCTGTGGCCAGGGGCGGGTCGCGGCGGACCAGGCAGGGGCGGCCGGACAACCGGTCACCGGTGTCTCGAAGAGTTGGGACCAGAAAGGGTCCCGCGGTTGCTCAACCGGTCGGCCATAAAAGCCGGTAATTTTTGGGAAACCGGGGGGTGTAACCCCCCCCCCCCCGACAGAATCCTAGGGCGGACCCCACGGGTCCGCCATTTCGGAAACAAGGGGTGGTGCCCCGCTCTGCGCCCTGCTCGACAAGCGTCGAGCCGCGGCTAGCTTCTGAGCCAGGCCGTAGGCTGCACGGGTTGGGACGGTCGCGCCCAGTAGGGTCAGGCCATGCCCAATCGGGCCGACCCAGGGGGTATTGGGCCGGGTCGGATTGGTCCCAAACCCCTATTTTCAGACTATGTTCGTTCAAATACCCATATCATGGGATACAGACCTCCGATCGATGCGCTGTCAGTTGTGTAGGTATCCTTGGATCAAGAAGGTCATTTCGGTATATTACATTTTAGGTTTAGGTGATGTTTGGGTATGGCCTAGGTGGTTCGAACCTAAAACCAACCGGGCCCTTGGAGTGGAAATGCTTATAACTTAAGGACCGGACGTCTGAAGGACGTGTCCTGAATTATGTTGAATTCCTCTTGGTGAGAATGTGATTTTGGATTACGAAATGTTTGTTTCGTATGCAGATGGAGTATGGTCAGGCTGGTTTTTGCTTAAAAACCAACCGGGCCCCTGGGACGGAAAACCAAATAACTCTCAGACCGGGCATCCGATTCACGCACAGTCTGTCGCGTTGAGTTTCTATTGATGAGACAAAACTTTGTAATACATCAACTCTGTACTTCATGACAGTTGATGTATCAAATCCCTTAGATCTTGGAGAATATCCTCCCAGAATCGACTGTGCTGTGTGCTGGAACCCTAGAACTAGCTGTGACTGTGACGACGACGACGACTGTACATGGATCCTACGTGGGTTCGGCAGTGAGGAGGACTATAATTGGATCCTTCATGGGTTCGGCAGTGAGGAAGACTATACATGGATCCAATGTGTGTTCAGCAATGATGGTGATTGTACATGGATCGAACGTGGGTTTGGCAGTGATGACTTCTGTACTTGAATCCTACGTGGGTTCGGCAGAGGAGCTGATTTTGAGGCAACATCTAATCATCTCCACCCCTCTTCGTGAGTAGTGTACCTGTGTGAGCTGAGTCTTGACTTGAAATCATTATCATCCATGTGACTGGCTTTCCTTCCAGTGTGGACTGGGTTGTTTTTTTTGTGGACTGGGTTTTACATGGGGTCATGAGTTGGAGCCAAACTATAATTGATGACTTAGGTATATGTATGAGCATATACCTAAGTAGAGTTGGTTGATACTTGGTGTTATTTATCATTCCTTTGTGGTATATCCTTTTTTTATTCTAGGAGACCTTCGTAAGTCCTGGGGTCCCTACTGAGTATCGTATACTCACCCCATCACGGGTTATGCCCGAACTACGTTGTTTTGGTTGCAGATGACAAACATCATTGAGCGTGGTTGAGGCTTGTGTAGTGGAATGATATATGGAGGTGGACTATCAGGCGGCATGTACACGGAGCAGAAGGCTGGACCTATAGAGCTATGGAGACTATATGTAACCACCATTCTGGTGGGATAGCCGGAGGATGACTTGGTGGTTACTGATTTACTTTACTGCTGCTTTACTTTATTTTCTGTTGTAGTGTACTTTCAGTTGGGTTTGTATTCTGGACCATTTATTTTTCAGCATTTACTTTTGTACTCAGTTTACTTAGTGTTTACTTCATCTTGCATACTCTATTGTGTTGTTTACATGTATATAGGCAATGCCTTCCCTTTTTATCGGGATTTACGCCTTGTGGTAGTCACGGACCAGGCCCCGAGGACGGGTCAGGTCAAATTGGTATCAGAGGAGTCAGTTCTACCGCAGAACATAGAACTCTGATAATTTATTCTTTGTGAAGCAATAGTGTTAAGAGTATTGAGTGTGGTTATCAGCCCAGGGAGTCCAGTGTTGGTGCGGCGGCTGACGTATCCATACACCAGGACCCTGACTTCTAATTTCCGACTCAGTGCACGAAAAAATTGATTAAATGTGTGTTTCAAAAGTTTTCTTGGTGATTACTTTGGGTCAGCTCACCAGGTATACTGTATTAACTTTGGCTCACCTGTTTATTTTTAGGATTGCCCCACAACGGAAGCCAACTAGGGTTCCAAGCATTGTGTGAGATGACAGCCCATCGAGTGATGAGGCCTCAGTGCAGGGCCCCATTACAACGGAGGCACCTGTAGTACCTATAGCCACCAAGCCACCGATGCCACCAGCCCCAGTAGCTGAGAGTGAACGTCGCCTGAGTGCACTACACGAGTTTCAGCATTAGAGGCCACCCGGGTTCCGTAGAGAGACGGACCCTCAGAAAGTCGAGGATTGGCTGGAGGCTATCGTCCGAGTCTTCAGATTAGTAGGGACACCAGCTGAACTCATGGTGATCCTTGCGATGAGTCTCTTGCATGCAGGAGTAGGTAGTTGGTGGATCCTGATGATCCATGTGCACGACGAGGCATCTCCACTTTGGATGGATTTTTAGATCCTTTTCCACTCAAAGTTTATTCCATCCACCCTCCATGTGGTGTGCATTCAGAAGTTACTACAACTGCGGCATGACAGCATAGCGGTATACCAATACTCGGCGAGATTTACTGATCTCTCGCACAACTCCACGGACTTGGTACAGGACCCATTATTCTGGGCCCGGACCTTCGATTAGGGACCGACGCATGAGATCAGAGCATTGATGATCTCCCTCAGCATTTTGACACAAGCAGAAGTACTGGAGCGAGCCCTTCTTGTGGAGAGCTTTTTTGCTGAGATTACACCAGCAGCGAGACCTACCGTAGGGCGACATGTAACAGAGTCTTCAGTAGATGGAAGTAGACAGATGTCACAGAGCACCAAGCGGACCAGAAAATTAGGTGGGTGACCTCAGGATACTGGTTTGAAGGTGTGGGGCACACGCAGTAGATCCAGTCATACGAGAGGTAGAAAGTGCTATGCTTGCGGTGGGCAGGGCCACATGGCTCATGAATATCCGAACCGCCACGCAGAGGAGCATTATATGGTTGAGGGACTACCCAGGAAGAGGTAGAGGTTTGACCGTGGTGGTCCGCAGGGAGTAGGCGGACGGGGTAGAAGAGCTGGCCGAGCAGCAGGTGGTGGACGACACTTCGAGGCTCTACCACCACCACCACCAGGAGGTCCACCCCGACCACATGGAGCTGGTGGACAGATGCAGGCTCAGCTTCAGGTAGTGGAGGATTACAACCAAGGCACACCTGAGATGATTTGAGGTACTATCTGTGTCTAATCTTCCCTTGCTGCATTTCTTATAGACACAGGATCATGTCATTCATTCATTGTTTCTTCTCTTGTTCGGATCTCCTAGATTCTGACAGGGCCGTTGGCTCGATCCTTACGGGTAGAGACTCCTATGGGAGCAGACTCGATGATTACGCACTAGTGATAGCAGTGTGAGCTTATTCTAGGAGGTGAGAGCTTCGGCTGTGATTTTCATGTATCGGCATCGAGGCCTTACGATGTCATCTTGGGAATGGATTGGTTATCTATAGTCCATTCTCATATAGACTGTATTAGGCACAAGGTGTTGTGTGTCCGCACCGATGGGAGCCGGTTCACCTTCACCGGTGAGAGGGGAGCCTTTGCAGTGCAGGATGGACTTACGTAGAGGAGATGGCATCTGATCACACATCAGTTGGCTAGTCTCATCCATGGAGCAGTTGATGTGCGGAGTCTGAGTTTTCCTATTGTGGCGGAGCAGTACGTGAAACTTTTCCCTGACAATGTTCCAGGACTACCTCCTTGCAGAGAGGTATACTTCTATATTGACTTGTACCCCGGGACAACCCCCATATCTACTCCATTATATCGGATGGCTCCCGCTAAGCTTCGTGAGCTGCGAGTACAACTGGAGGACTTATAGGGAAAGGGATTCATCCGACCTAGTGTTTCACCCTGGGATTATCCAGTTTTATTCGGAAAGAAGGCGGATGTGAGCTTACGACTATGTGTTGACTACCGTCGCCTGAATTAGGTGACCGTAAAGAACAAGTATCCACTCCCAAGGATTGAAGACCTCTTTGATCAGCTCAAAGGAGCATGATGTTTCTCGATGATAGACCTCAGGTCAGGCTATCATTAGCTCAGATTTCGAGACAAGGATGTTTAGAAGACGACCTTCAGGTTTCGGTATGGCCACTATGAGTTCTTGGTTATGCCATTTTGGCATAACCAATGCTCCAGCAGTGTTCATGAGTCTCATGAATAGGATATTCCTGCCTTACATCGATTGATTTTTCATGGTCTTCATCGATGACATACTGATTTACATGACTTCTGAGGAGGAGCATGCTTACCACTTGCGGGTTGTACTAGATACACTCCAAGAGAACCAGCTCTATGGTAAGCTCTCGATTTTATAGTTTTGGATTTGGGAGGTCCACTTCTTGGGGCACGTCATCTCTGAGGCAGGCGTTTCAGTGGATACTGTGAATATCGAGGTGTTACAAGCTTGGGAGCCACCCATGAGCGTGACAGAGGTGCGTAGTTTCCAAGTTCTGGATATATACTATTGGAGATTTGTGCCAGACTTCTCCAGAGTTGCAGCACCACTTTCATCATTGACGAAGAGGGGGGAACCCTTTGTGTGGTCAGATAGATGTTAGCAGAGCTTCCCGGAGATGAGACAGAGATTGACCAGTGCACCCATCTTGAGGCAACCGGAGGAAGGCGTAGGGTACGTAGTTTACTATGATGCATCAGGGACCAGACTCGGGTGTGTCCTAATGTAGGAGCATGAAGTGATCTCTTATGGTTCATGATATTTGAGGATGCATGAGAATAACTACGCTACCCATGATCTGGACTTAGCAGAGGTGGTATTCAACTTGATGATGTGGCGGCACTATCTGATGGGCGAGCGGTTTACTGTCTACTCTAACCACCAGAGTCTGAGGTACATCTTCTCGCAGAAGGACCTGAACCGGAGACAGTGGCGATTTATTGAGTTCCTCCAGGAATACGACTTTGAGATAGTCTATACTCCTGGGAAGGGGAATGTAGTAGCTGAGTCTCTCAGCAGGAGGTTGGGCATTCAGATACTTGGAGAGGAGACAGAGCAGTTAGCTGCTTTGCAGATATCCTTCATCGATAGAGATGGGAAGACTTTCCACAGTCACTCACAGTCACTCCTCCACTACATCAGTGGGTCAGAGAGTCACATCGTGAGGATGTTGACTATGAGACAAGACATGCATAAATATCCACAGGACAGGCACATAATGGATTCTCTGTAGGTGGAGATCATGTCATCCTTTTCAGAAGAAGTACCATGGTACCAGTTTCATTATAGGAGGAGGTGCTGAGAGAGTTTCACACTTCCCCATTGGTGGTACATCAAGGAGTAGAGTATATGTACCAGGATCTCAGATGACAACACTGGTGGCCGGGTATGAAGAAGGCTCTGGAAGAATTCGTTTCTCGATGACTCACCTGCCAACAGGTGAAGGTAGATCACCAGGTACCGGCTGGTTTGTTACAAACCCTAGAGGTCCCAGAGTGGAAGTGGGATGTGATATCTATAGATTTCGTGATGGGACTTCCACGCACATATAGAGGACATGACTCCATATGGGTTATTTTTGACCAACTCACCATGTCGGCCCACTTCTTACCTATCAGAGAGCAGGGCTCCGTTGAGAGCTTGGGAAGCCTCTACATTCAATAGATTGTACAGATTCATGGTTTACCATTGTCTATCATCTCCAATCGAGACTATTGCTTTACTTCTTGGATTTGGAAGGGGTTGCAGGAGGAATTTGGAATGAAGCAACACGTGAGCACTGCCTTTCACCCTCATACGGATGGTCAGACGGAGAGAACCATTCAGACTCTCGAGGAAAAGTTCTGTGCATGTGTCCTTGACTTTGGTCACAACTATAAGGATCACCAAACCTTGGTTGAGTTTGCGTACAACAACAGCTACCACTCCACCATCGGGATGGCACCATGTGAGGCATTGTATGACCGACCTTGCAGATCACCTCTGTGCTGGACAGACCCTGGGGAGTCAGCACTTGTAGGACGAGAGATGGTCGAAGCTATGACAGAGAAGGTACAGATCCTCTAGGAGGGGATGAGGACTCCTCAGAGCTGATAGAATTCCTATGCTGATAGGAGGTGGAGACCACTGTATTTTGAGGATGGCGACCACGTTTTTCTTACGGGTCTCACCTCGACGTGGATTACAGAGATTTGGCCGGGGCGACAAGTAATCTCCATGCTTCATCAGACCATTACAAGTTCTCAACAGGATAGGCGAGGTGTCATATCACCTGGATCATCCAACTCAGGTGTACTGGGTGCATGACGTCTTCCACGTATCTTAGCTAAGGAGATACATGCACGACCCGACGCATATCATTGATCACGGGGAGCTGGACATCGATGACGGGGCGACAATGTGGAGGTCCCGGTGGAGATCGAGGATCGACAGGAGTGGTTCCTATGTGGATAGTCAATTCCTCTAGTGCACATCAGTTGCCAGTACAGGAACCTTCAGGAGACCACATGGGAGCGGGAGGCTCATATATGTGTACAGTACCCTCATTTGTTTCACTAGTTTATGAGGTAGATTTACGGGGACGTAAATCCCTGAGTTGGGATTAATGTAAAGACCACTAAATTAGAAGGAATTTTTTTTCATAAATTCTATTGGATTTTATGAGCATGTAGTTTCTAAGGGCACCTGATTCCGAGGTCCGGTGTGCCCGGAATCATTTTCTGATGTTTGGCTCAGGCACGTTTAGTAAACGAACGAGTGGGTTATTATATCTTTCTAACCAGTGCTTGGAATTGAAATCCAAGGGCCCCAATGGAACTGCATCGCCGGTGATTTCCTAAGATAATCTTTACCGAAGATGCGTTTGTTTGGAGGAGTTATTAAAAATGTGGATTAAATGAAAAGTGATTAAAATTGTGTACAATTTTATTTATAATTCTAAGGTGGTTTTATCCTACATGGGGAAGCTAGGGTGGGACCCACTAAAATCCTAACTACCCATGTGAGGATAAATTTGAGGTGTGGCTTGAACGAGCCCCAACCCTTCACATTCCCTAAAACCTCCAAAACCCCCCATTAAACTCCTTGTGTTTAATGTTGGAAAACCCCTTGATCTTAATTAAGTAACTCCTCCTCTCCAACTTTAATTCATTCCAACACATGATAAATTAATTTATTAAACCTCTTCAATTAATTTAACTATGTGTTTTAATTTTATGTTTTTCAAATGCATGTAAAAGTAAAAATAAAATAAGGAGAAGCTTATTTTATTTTTGGGTTAGAATTGTTGTGTGAGGAGGATTTGGAAGGAGAGCTCTAAAGCATTAAAGATCTTCTTCCTCCGATGAAGAACCTCTTCATCTGATGAATAATGACCATCCTTCTCAAAGAATAATGCTTCCTAGTTCTCCATCAAGGGAGGAGACACCGCCGTGGGGAATCGTAAACAGAGACGTCACCTTTCTGACATCAACGAACGATGCCACCTCTCTGCAGATCATGTCACAAGGTAGGGGTTAACTCTTTTGTTGAAGTTTAATCATCGTCCTCCATTGGTCAATAATTGGATGAATGTTATCATCGTTACAGGAGGAGATCGGACCACACAAACACGGCTGATTCTCCTCCCCCATTTTCTTATTGTTCTTCATTGATGGTTGAGGCAAAGGCGGTGCGGTGTCATTGCACCGCGCGGGGACGAAGAGGACCGCGACCAGAGCGGGCTGCGGCGGTGGTGCGCAGCACCGTCGCATTGTGCCGGTGAGGCCAAAAGTGGTCGCGGCCAGGAGCAGGCCATGGCGGTGGGGTGCGATGCCGTCGCCATGCACCGGTGAGACAAGCCGCGGCCTTGGGCTACGGCGGACCAGGCAGGGGTGGTCGGACAACCGGTCGCCGGCATCTCCAGGAGGTGGGAACATGAAGAGTCACGTGGCGGCTCACTTGGCCGGCCATAAAGGCTGGACGTTTCCGGGAAAACGGTGGGGTGTAACCTCCCCCCCCCCCCCAACAGAATCCTAGGGCAGACCCCACAGGTCCGCCGTTTCAGAAACCAGGGGGCGGCGCCCCCCTTTACACCCCGCTCGGATAGCGTCGAGCCGCTGCCGCCATCCGAGCCGGGCTGCAGGCCACACAGGCTGGTCCGATCCGGGTTGCAGGCCACACACGCCTAATACGGCTTGACCCGGACCCCGGTCGGGTCGGACCGGGACCCGACCCCTATTTTTGGACTAGGTTCATTCAAACGCCCATATCATGGGATACAGACCTCTGATCAACTCACCGTCAGTTGCGTATGCATTCTTGGATCGAGGTGGTCGTTCGGTTATATTACAATCAAGGTTTCGGAAATGTTTTGGTATAGCCGGGTTGGTTCAAACCTGACACCAACCGGGCCCTTGGAGCAGAAACGCTTATAACTTAAGGACCAGACATTTGACTGACGTGCCATCAATTAATTTGAATTCCTCTTGGTGTGATGGTTCTTTTGGATTACTCCACTTGTGGTTCGGATGCAGATAGAGTATGATCGGGTTGGATTTAGCTTAAAAACCATCTGGGCCCCTGGGACGGAAAAGGCAATAACTCTCTGACTGGGCATCCGATTGATGCACTGTCTGTAGCGTTGAGTTCCTACTGACGAGATGGATCTTTTTAATACATCAAATCTGAACTTTGTGACTATTGTTTTATCAACCCCCTTGGATCATGGAGCGAACCCTCCCGGAATCGAGTGTGTTGTCTGTGGGAACCCTAGAGCTGGCTGCTACTGTGATAGCGACGATGACTGTACATGGATCCTACGTGGGTTTGGCAGCGAGGATAACTGTAAATGGATCCTACCTAGGTTCGGCAGTGTGGACGACTGTACTTGGATCCTACGTGGGTTCGGCAGCGATGGTTACTATACATGGATCCTACGTGGGTTCGGCAACGACGAATTCTGTACTTGGATCCTACGTGGGTACGACGGAGGAGAGGATTCTGATGTTACATCTAATCATCTCCACCCCTCTTTGTGAGCAGTGTACCTGTGTGAGTTGAGTCTTGATTTTCAATCATTATCATCGATGTGATTGACATTCTTTCCTGTGTGGACTGGGTTGTTCTTTCCTGTGTGGAAAGGGTTGTACATGGGCTCGTGAGTTGGAGCCGAACTAGAATTTATGACTCAGGTATATGTATGGTAATATACCTATGTACAGTTGGTTGAGACATAGTGTTATTTATCATTCCTTTTTGGTATATCCATTGTGGATTCTAAGTGACGGTCGAGAGTCTCGGGGTCCCTACTAAGTATCGTATACTCAAACCTGCACGGGCTATGCCCACACTACGTTGTGTTGGTTGTAGACGACGGACAACGCTGAGAGTGGTTGAGGATTGTCGAGCAGAACGGTATCTGGAGGTGGACTATTAGGCAAGATGTACACGGAGCAGACGGCTAGACCTGAGGATCTGAGGAGACAATATGTACCCACCCTTCAGGTGGGATAGCCGGAGGACGACTCAGTGGTTGCAGATTTACTTTACTACTGTTGAAATTTCTTTTAAGTTGTACTGTACTTTCAGTTGGGTTTGTATTCTGGGCCATTTACTTTTCAGCACTTAATTTTGTACTCAGATTACTTAGTGTTTTCATCATCTTGCAAACTCTTTTGTGTTGTTTACTTTTATAAAGGCAATTCCTTCCCTTTTCATTGGGATTTTCGCCTTTGGTGCTAGTCGCCAGCCCATGGCCTATGGAAGGTGGGCTTGGGGTAGTCACGGCACGGGCCCCGTGGATGGGTCGTGACATCTAGAATATCCTATTCATGAGTCCCATGAACACTACTAGGGAATTGGTCATGTTTAAGTGCTTCATGAAGAACTTATAGTGGCCATACCGACATCTAAATTATATATTCAGTACATCCTTATCCCGTACCCAAAGCTTATGATAGCATGATCTGAGGTCTATCTTCGAGAACCACCTAGCTCCATTCATCTGGTTAAAGAGGTCATAAATCCCCATTAGTCTATAATTTTTCTTCATAGTCACCTCGTTTGGGCACTTTAAGTCTATGCACAACCTCAAACTCCCATCTTCTTTCTTGAAAAACAATACTCGGGCTTCCCATGGTGAAATGTTGGGTCTGACGAAGCCCTTCACCTACAAGTCCCCCAAATGTACCCTCAATTGATAATGCTCCATGAGATCCATCTGATATTCTGGTGTAGATATTGGTTCCATCCCTGGATATATATTGATTCTTAAGTATACCTCTCTTCAATGAGTTTGTCCTAGAACATCCTTAGGAAAGTCATCCTCATACTCATCCACCATTAAAAAAATGCATGCAATCCTCTCTTCAACCACATTGGGGGTGGGGCCAGCCATTTGGTGAGTGACCGACTGCACCCTCAATTGAGAACGTCTGACATGTGTTTCAAAATTTCCCTTCTCATTGGTGATGGAAAAAATGGTCCCATCCTCATAAACACACCACACAATGCACATAATGCAGTCGATCGAGGTGGGAGACGATGTGTTCCAATGGGTCTCACCTTGATGAGGTTTGCGGAGATTTGGCAGGGGAGGCATGTAATCTTTGAGGTTCATCGGACCCTTTTAGGTTCTCAGCAAAGTCGGAGAGGTATCTTATCGAGTAGCTCTTCCCCCATAGATGCATTGGGTGAATGGCATTTTCGACGTGTCGCAGCTGAGAAAATACGTACATTATCTATCGCATGTTATCAACTTGGCAGAGCTAGAAATTGATGATGGGGAAACCATACAGAGATTACAGTGGAGACTGAGGATCTACAGGAGAGGGTCATTCGTGGACGATCGATACCTCTAGAGTGCATTCTGTAGCTGTACGGGAACCTCCAGGAGAGCACAAGGGAGAAGGAGGCTCCAATTCATGCTCAGTACCTCCACCTGTTTCCTTAGTCTATGTTGTGGATTTTTGGGATGAAAAGCCCTATGGTGGGAGAATGTAAAGACCAAGATTTTCCATGTTATTTTTTAATTATTTGGAACTATTCTGAGGCTGTGAAATCAGACGGTATTTGATTCCTATGCCCGGTGTGCCCGAAATGGAATTTTAATGTTTCTTAAAGAATGTTTAGTAAATGTGCGAGTGAGAAATCGTAACTTTTTAAATAGTTCTTGGAATTTAAATATAAGTGAACCATTGAACGCAGAACACCATGATTTTCTTAAGGGACCCTTAAACTCGACCACAATGGGTTGAGTGAGGAAGTTTTCTTTTCTTGGTTTTCATGGAGGATTAATAAAATAAATCTAATTTATTTTTTAAATAGCCTCCACCTCTCTTTATGTTTTGGTTGTGAGGAATACAAGGGGTGGTCAGGCATTTAATGCAGGACATTACATGACTGGTTACACAAAAATGTGTAACCCAACCAATTCTGGTGTGGGGAACCCAGTGGATGGCTATTTTGGAAGAAGCGACCATGTGTGGATCAACATCATAGAGACCCTATGTGGATCAACATCATAACTACCCAAAAAGTACTAGTTTTATAGTGTCCCATTGAGGATCATCAACTAGCGACCCTGTGTAGATCAGCATCAAGTGACCCTGTGTGGATTAGAATTCTAGCGACCCTGTGTGGATTATTATTCTAGATACCCCGTGTGGATCACCATTATAGAAAACCTGTGTGGATCTACAGTAAAATGACCAACAAGGACCATCCTTATAGTGTCCCATCATGGAATAGAAACTTACGTCCATGAGTGGATCAATAATTGAACCAATTTTTTGTGGATTAGTTGTGGAACATCTAAATGGAATAAGATGATATTTCTTAAGACTAATCATCTATATTCCTAATCTATGAGTTGTATACCATGTGTGAGTTAACTATTCCTTTGTGCTTTGTGATTTAGGTCTTTCTTTGTGGTTTTTCCTTATTGTAACTTTAGGAGACCTTTGGGGGTCTTAGTGTCACTACATGGTGTTTTTATACTCACCCCTTCATGAACTTCACCTGCACCTTGTCATGCCTTGTGTAGAAGACGAACCACTTTGACTAATGTTTGGAAGCTTGGACTAAACGGTTCTTATAGGTGGACCTTTACACATGACGTGTCATAGTGACAACCAACCGTGATCTGTACCTACCCTTTAGGTTGGAACCTTGGAAGACAATTATGGGATCTATTTTTCACTTTCATGTGTATATTTTCGTTTGGCGTGTATTCTGTCCCCTTTACTTATAGTACTCTCCCTTTTTACATTCAGTACACATATTTTTACTACTTTAGTTTACTATGTGGGTTATGATCCTTATATTCATGGATTTTCTGTTTGTAGGTTTAAGGGAAACGCCTTCCCGTTTTCTAGGGATATGCCTTTCCATTCAAGTCATTAACCCCTGGTCAATGGATGGAGGTTTTGGAGTTGTCACGGCACGAGCCTCGGGGGACAGGTAGTGACATTCTCAAAGTTGGATTCTTCGTTGACTACTCCAAATCCGAAGGGGTGAAGTTTTTTGTGAGGTAAAATATCATAATTCTTTTTTGGAGCTTAAATTTCTATTGACTACTACACCGACGTTGACTCTTACAGAGGTCGTGCTTTGCTATATATTATTTTTGTGATGCACCGGGTTAAGTCTTGGGGTATGATCATATGTTGGGTGACCATGTAGTTTCTTATAGATTTCATTAGCTTAGGCCAAAAGAGAATAATTATCCTACCCAAGATCTTAAACTTACAGCTGTAACATACATGCTTTAGAGTTGACGATATTACCTTTATGGTGAATGTTTTACCATGATTTTAGACCATAAAATCTGTAGTTATATATTATTTAAAAATGAATTCAATCTTCTCCAAAGGTTTTTGGTTGAGTACCTATAGTTGTTCAAATTTGACATCACCTATATTCTAGGAAATGGTAATGTCATTACATATGCCTTAAGAAGGAAACTTCCAACTCGGGAAGAGAAGGAATCATCAGAAGAGTCGAATTTTTGGGATCTCTTTTCATAGTTGCATATTGGAGTTTTGGTGGAAGGGGATGAAGTTTCTTTATCCAGCATTCAGTTATCATATTCTCTTATCAAGATGATTCATCAAGTTCAATATCATGAAAATAAATTTCATAGAATTAAGGACACTTTATATGGTGGGGAGACGGTATCCTAGTGGTCATTATCCAGAGAGGTTGTTCAATGCTCTCATAATCTATTCTTTGTACCTTTAGTGGCATTGAAGGTTGTGATTGGGGGTTGTCAAACCTCCTAGTGTGTAGTTAACCTGGGATCCAAAAAAATGTTCTCTGATGGGTGGTGGCAGTTCAAGTGTCCATATATGAGGTGAGACATTGTCATGTTTGTCTCTCATTACTATATGTGCCAGCAAGTTAAGGCTATGCACAAGAAACTAGAGAAAGAATAATGCAATATGGCTTGTGACCGGTAGGTTGACCAAGTCGACTAACATTATAACCATTTTAGAAATAGAAAAAGTTGAGGAGTTGGGAAATAATTCTATGAAAGTGATTGTTCGTTTTCATGGAGTTTCATCTATTATAGTCAATGATATGCACCATCAGTTTACTTGTGTTTTGGAAAGGCTTTCTCAAGGAACTCAGATCATAGGTTTGGTTGAGCATGACCTATATTCCACAATAGGATGGCCAGACAAAGTGAGATATACCGATTCTAGAGGATATGCATTGCAATTGTGTTATTGAATTTGGCAGGGCCTGGGATGACCATTTAGGGATGATTGAGTTGTAAACCCCAAATTCTCATATTATGTTATCTCTTTACAGTAATTCAATAGCATTCGCTACACGCAACACTGAGTTCAAGCACATAACGACCTATCAATCTAACAGTTTAAAAAGAAGTTATGAATAGTATTAACCACATATTAAATTTTATATATATCTTATATTATTTTAACATTCATATTTTTTGTTTCGAACACATCATATAAAGACAAATTCAATTTTTTTAGATAAATGAAATATTTTTTTAAACTCCACTTTTTCGCATTTTTATGGAAAAACATTTTTAAATCCAATATTTGAAATGTTAATATATTAAATTTAATGAAATTAAATTCTTCTTTAGATGTGGGGTATAAATATTTAGGTTTGATAGATCTTTGGTACTTTTCTGATAACTTACATAAATTGATGAATATTGAGAAATACTAAATTTTAATTGAAAACATCTTTTTAATCAAAAATATTTGTAATGTTAAATTAGGAATTTGAGTGTTTTAAAAGTATAATTAGATTAGTTTTTATAATTTAATATAATTTAGTTCATTGGATGTAATTTTCACATTTAAATTGTACATAAACACACATCAATCTTTTGATAGTTTTTACTTTTTAAAAACCTGTTTTCTGGTTTTGACGATGGGAATTAATTTTAAATTAATTAATTTAACTCATATGTTTTTAATTTGGTAAAATGAAAATCATTTTTGTATTTGTAATATCAAAATAATCTTTGAATGAATTTTTGGAATTTTTCTGAAAACATTCAATTATTTATGAATAGTGAAGATATTGCGTTTTTTATTAAAATCTAATTTTTGTAAATAATAATTATTATTATTTAAATTTATATTAAAGTAAAAATAGATACAAAAAACCAATATTATTTCAACTTAATTCATTGGAGTAATTTTATAATAATATTAGATGTATAAATGTTTATTGAATTTTTTAACATATTTTACCAACCTTATAGGCACATTTGAAAATTTGGATAAACCGAAATTTTACCACTTCTGTGAATTGGATTTCAGAAAACCAAGAGGTAAAATTGACATCATTATGTAAAATACAGTTCAATAGGTAGAAAATAATTTTTTTTTAATAGTAACTTTTGAATTTTATTCAGCATGGTTAAAAGTAAAATGGGTAATTAAAGGTACAAATGATATTATAATTAAAATAACACATGTCATAATTCTATTGAAAATGTTTATTCCAACCAAAATAAACATTAGTAATAAAATATGATCATTTTTATCAACTTTTATTAGATTTGGACATTTATTATTATTTTATTTAACGAAAAGGTTAAAAGTATTAAATTCAATTTGTAATAACTAAACCATTTTTAATATCGGGTTATACATAAGATAAATTAGATGATAAAAATTCATTAGAAATATAAAAATATTTCCTATATCATGGTATTTTATTTTTAATTTTTAGTCTTTAAATAATTAAATTTATTTATGACGTAATGATGATACAATAATGACCCTTGTAATGAAGGAATAAAATAATTGATATTATAAATATAAAAATAAATGTAAATTGAGATTTTTGAGGCATTAAACAAATTTTCTAGGTTAATATGAAATTTTAGGGTTGATTTAATATATTTTTTTAATGTGATCACGTTTTTTTAACTTTCATAAAAACCAAATAATAAATAGTGTCAAAATTGACTTAAATCAGTTTTTAAAACAAATCCTATATTATTAAATTATATAATATTCATAAAAATATATGGTTCAGAAAAAGGAATTATATAATGATATATATGTCATTAAGTAACCACTTGAGGTCCTCTAGGTATTTTATAATATTTTTATTAACCATGTAATATAAAAATACTAGAAGAAATTGTAAAAGTTAAACTATTTAACTAAGAGTTAAATATAAAATATAAGGTTAATAAGGTGACCTAAAAATGTCTAAAATCTATTTGTTGAGAGGGAATAGACCCATACACACCTTATCCTATAAATAAATCATTTTTTCCATTAGAAACCTAAAATTAATTTATAATAAAATAATATTTCAGGATTTTCCTAATGTGACCCCCACCTCTATTATGTAAGGGTACATCACCTTCTCTGCAAATGACACCTCCAAAGCCATGTGGTCAGCCAAAACATCTCAAATATCCTCTACACTACACTCACATCAACCTAGAGGACTTATGTTTATTAGAAAGCAATCCTATGGAGCCCTTTTTATCTAATCAAAAGGAAGCACCCAAAGAAGAGGTAATAATTTCACCACCTCTTTCAATGTTCTTTTCTTCTTCCACTTCCTCATTAATTTTTTATTCCAAAAAAATTAAAAAATCCAGTACCTTCTATATACTGTGATGGTAATTTAAATATGGTACAAACATATTCATTATTCTGCTCGTCCAATGAATGACAAAGTCACCATACATGTGTGCATACGGCTTACCATCTCCATGTCGGGGTGTAGTTTGTTATTCAACAATTCATCATTTGGATGGGTATAGTAATGAGTATATCTGTTATAAATAATAATTATAATATTTTAATTATTCTTTATATATTATATACTATCCAATTACAAACTAATTGTCCATCAATAGAATGCTATTGTCACTGGCACGTACATACAGATTACAGTCTCCATGAATGCGATGAGATTCATTCCCCTTCATATACCTTACAGAATTAATTTCATTTTATGATTAAAAATAATGTTTATAAACATAATATAATTATGGATATGAATCAAATACATCTTTTCCGTAAAAAATAAGGCTTACATAACAAATCATATAAAGGAAAATGATTCTATTAACACCAGAAACGATAATACTACTAAAATATCATTAACAAAGATATATTAAAAGATAATATATGATATCATATTTATGTATGTGGGTCTTTCATAATTTAATAACAACTATTTCACTGTTATACAAGAGTTTAACATACCCTCGACCAAGTAAAAGTACAAGGTAAGGGTTAATTTTATAATCTCTTCATTTATCTGAGACTGTTTATACGTATGTATCTATTGGGACTTCTTTATCATCCACATATTTTTTTATTAAAAATGTATTTCAAAATATTTTATCTATAGCCTATAATATCGATTAAATCCATTTATACCCATTTTCACTTTCTACAAAATTCTTTTAAATGAATATTTGTGTCATTTTCCAAATAAGGTACTTTATGACATTTTTGACAAATTAAGGTAATATTGTGTTTTAACTTATACGGCAGGTGAAACTATTTTGCACAGTTATAACTCCTTAGAATCATTAATTACATCTCTATAAGATTATTTTCAAAATAAATGTTTTCCTTTATAAATATGTGACTTCTAAATTATTTTAAAATAGAAAGAGATATTTATATCAAATAGTTTGGATTTCATCTATGTCAACATCCTTTTATGGATTATACACTTTTTTAAAGTTTATTTATTATAATAAAATTTTCATTATTGTATTGATGGTCTTATGATAAGTTTGACTATGTATGTGTTATTTTTATACCATTATAGGTTTATGGATATTTTATTAAAAAAATTTATGTGATTTTTAATACAAATGTTTATGTTATGTTTCAACAGTTTAATATAAGGAATGAATTTGACATAGTAAGTGATGGGTGGAGCCTGTTATAGCCCCTAGATACATTGGTTGGTCTAATGAGAAAAACTAGTGTCTTGGAACAAGGCCTTGATAGAATATTATTTGTAGTCTTGGTAAGAGGCCTTGACTATGTGGTTATTATGTCTGACATTATGCATTCCATCATTATGAAATTATCTTATGATATTATATGTGATTGTTCGACTAGTAGAATATCCATGTGAATAGGTAAATGGAATTATTTTATTTACCTTTTCCATATTATGCTGAACATTTATTTTAAAAGTCTAGTGTTTTAGTCTTATACCCTACCTTCAAATTTTATGCTTTTTTATAAACGATTACACTGTATTATTTTCCATACTGAGTAACTGAGATGACCTCTTTATTATGTTTTATTTTTCCCAGGATGTGATGAAGTATATTATGATTGACCTACATGGATAGTCTATGAGATATGAGTGTGTTAAAATGAGACACATTGTTGTTTTTTTATTTAAATGTTAATGTAAAACTTATTTATGTATCTAGTACATCCTAGGATACTAAAATAATCTATTTTTTCAAGACTTGATCTCCTGTGATCATGCCAATGTTATGTATTAATGCACTGACTTGGGGTAACTAGGGTCAAGGCATTACTATTGGTTTCAGAGTAAGTTTAGTACAAATCTTGGAAACTAGATTTCGAAAAACTCTGATTAGAGTAAATTACCCCATGATATACTTTGAGGGTTATTATAAAATAACTTATATGAACTTTGGTAATGTAGATATTTTATGAATTTTCAAAGAAATACATCCCTTTTTGGATACAAGTAGGTAGATACGGCTTCGGAACAGATGTACCTAGGAGTGAAAACTCCAACAAGGTGTTTCGGGCTTGACTATAGGTATCTTGGTACATGACAACAGGACTTTATTCACTATTGGTTATGGAACTCCCAGGGGATATGCTTAGGTTAATTAACATTTTCAATAAAAACCATTATGAAACATTTATGGTTAAATACCTCCTCAAAGAAAACATTCTTTTATGGTTATGGATTATATGCATAAACTATTCAATTAATGTTAGGTATTTTACAAGTTTTCAATTATGAATTGTGATTCATAAACTAACCTAGTCTATCCCATTGTTTAGAAATGGCACCCCGTAGAAGGAATGGGAACTCTAGCAATATGAATGATCAAAAGATTAGGAAGGATCATATCTTTCATGGTATTAAGACTACATTTAGAGGAAAAATAGTCTCCCATGTATTCTCATCATCTGAAGAAATAATATCATGTGTTAATAAGATAAGTAAAGAATTCTTTGAGTCCTATGGATTTGATGGGAATCAAGAGAAGAAAAGGATGGTAGATAGAATGATGGATAAAGGGAAGAAGGGAAAGAAGGATTTTTCCATATGTGATAACTGTAGAAATAATCACCTTGGTAAATTCTTAATGGGAATGAAAGAATGTTGTAAGTGTGGGGAAAAAGGACACCATGTACATGATTACGGGGTAAGAAAAAGGTTTCAAATTTACAATGCTTCATATGCAAAGAATTTGGACACTATAAGAATCAATGTCCCAATCGTCAGAGTATAACACAAAGAATTTTGTGGGATAATAATAAAATTATGATACTACTATAGATGCAGAAAAATAACTAGTTATCTTATGTTGTTATTAATGAATTATGTCATTTGATTTTTGTATCAACGATATAATGGTTATAAGAAATATTGATCATATAAGGATTATACTATAAGACTGTTTTATTAAGTATTTGAGATTGTGTGGTACCAATAAAATTGACTGAATTGAAAGTTGATTTTTTGGAAAAACACATGGTTTAAGGAATGATAAACCTTAATATATTCCTAATACTAAGGTATTGATTTTGGAAGCAGATATTATTGATTTGGATAAATTGTATTGGATATTATTAACTACCATGGAACTAATTAATGGTTTGTTTATTCCATCATTGCTGGAGATTAAAACAATTTTGTATTTAAAGATTATATATGGTATTATTTTTTTTAAGAAGAAATAAGAAAGTACATACCTATTCAAATATGGTTTTTTAGTAATTGAGTTTATTACCCTGTCTAAAGATAATACACGATGAAGGTATTCACATGTATATTATGTGACCTTCCTTATAAATTTTGGACATTGAGTTTGAACAAAAGTATTGTGGATACGTCTAAAGGTTGGAATGGATTAATTTTGACATTGGACACTATTGTTAAGGTTAAATAATTTCTGAAGACTGTTTTTGAATTATTATAAAAGTGACTACTTGGAGGTCACGTGACAACCCGTCGCGTCCGGAAAGGCCGTGAGACTTATTCCCACAACCGAAGGGGAAAAAGGGTGTATCACCTACCACTAGACTATGTGATGTCCAGATTTATATATTGTAGCTTTTTTTTAAATAATATTAATGATGAATTATAAATTAATTTTTTTGAAACCATATACAATTAGGTTAAATAGAATATTTTTGAGTTCTACAATCTTTTTGGAGGGAAATATTAGTTTGTGCTAGAAATTATTTGTAGGATGGAACTCTACTTGTGAAGTATTTCTTTTCATCTCCTTTGAAGAATAAATAAATAATTAAACATTATGGGAAGGAACTTAAAACCCAAAATGTGTTATCTTAATATCTTATGTTTTTTTGAAACGATGATATTTTAAATCATCATAGATATAGGGTTTTAAGGACTTCAATTTTATATTTATCGTTCAATTGTTTTTGATTAATAACCTCAATCACTCCCTATAAATATTTATGTTTTCTTCCAATTATGTGTCTATAATTTCCACCAATCTTATCCTATTCAGATCCCTAATTTAGTGGTGACTTTTCCATTTCCCTTTCACTCTACTTAAGACTAAATTTTATTATCCCTATTTCTGATATGGGTTTTCCACAAAAGTATTTTCTATTTTCAACATTTTATTTTCCATGAAAAATTTCAAAATATGTGGACACAATTTACTGAAGGAGTGGATAATGTATCACCCCATGATTTCATATAATGTTATCTTTATAAAGTAATTCAATAGGTTGTGCTACATAAAACATCGTGTTCAACCGCATCATGACCTATCAAACTAGACATTTAAAAAGTGGTTATGAATAATATCAACCACATTTTGAATTAAATATATATATATATATATATTATATAATATAAAAATTCATCTTTTGTGTTTCTTATATATAAAATAAGAAAAAATTCAATTTTCTAGATAAAAGAAGTATTTTTTTTTCAAAAATGCAGTTTTTAAACCCTTTAATGGAAAACCATTTTTTAATACAATATTTGACACTTTTATTTATTATATTTAGTGAAATTACATTCTAATTTTTAATTGGTACATAAAAGTTTAGTTTGGATAAATTTTTGGTAATTTTCTGATAACTTTCATATTTTCTTGAATAGGGAAAAATACAAAATTTTAATTGAAGACAACTTTTTTAATTGAAATAATTTGTAGTGATAAATTATTCATTTTACTGGTTTTAAAGTATAATTAGATTATATTTTTATCATTTAACATATTTTAGGTCATTGGATATAATTTCACATTTAAATTGTACATTAACAAATTTCAATCTTTTGATAGTTTATACTTCTTAAAAGCTCGCTTTCTGGTTTTGACAAAGGGAATTAATTTTAAATTAATTAATGAAACTCATATGTTTTAAATTTGGAAAAATAAACATCATTTTTGGATTTTTAATATCAAAATTATCTTATAGTGAATTTTGGGTACTTTTATGAAAACATTCTATTTTTGATAAATAGTGAAAATAGTGTGTTATTGTTTAAAAGAAACTATTATTTAAAAAATTATTAATTTTATTAAAATTTATTTTACAGTAAAAATAGGTATATAATACATATTTTAGTTAAATTTAATTCATTGGGGTAATTTTATAATATAATTAGATGTATAAAATTTTATTGAATTTTTTATCGTCTTTTACCCACCATCTAGGCATATTTACAAATTTGCATAAAATGTAATTTTATTGATTATGTGAATTGAATTTCAAAAATCTAAGAGGCACATTTGACATCATTATGTAATATGTGGTTCAATATAATGGAAATGATTTTTGGTGAATAGTAACTGTTGCATTTTATTTACCATGGTTAAAAGTAAATAGGGTAATTAAAGGTAAAAAGATATTATTATTACCTTAACACATGTCCTAATTCTACATGAAAAAGTTTTTTCCACCAAAATCTACCTTAGTAATAAAATATGATCCTTTTGGTCCACTTGAATTATATTAGGTAATTAATTATTATTTTATTTAAAGAAGAGTTAAAAGTGATAAATACATTGTTTAATAACTAAACCATTTTTAATAGAGGGTTATACATAAGATAAATTCAACTATAAATATTCATTAGAAATAATAGAATATTTCAGAAATCATGGTATTTTATTTATAATTTTTATACATTAAATAAATTTTTTTTGTGACACAACGATGATACAATAATTACCTTATTAATGAAATATTAAAATAATTATTATTATAAATATCAAAATAAATGTAAATTAAGAAATTTTATTTATTCCATGAATTTTATACTTTAATATTAAATTTTAGTGTTGATTTAATGAAGTTTTTCATATGTGATCAAGTTTTTTTGAGTTTCACAATAACCAAATAGGAAACAATGTGAAAATTGACATAAATGAGCATTTAAAGCAAATACTGTATTATTAAATGATATAGTTTTCCTAAAAATATAAGGTTCATCCAGAGGACTTATATAATGATATTTATTTAATTAATGGACCTATTTATGCTTTTTTTCATTTTATAGTATTTTTATTAACCATGTAATATAAAAATACAAGAGGACTTTTTAAAATTTATACTATTTAACTAAGAGTTAAATCTAAAAGAAAAGGTTAATATGGTGATCTAAACATGTATAAAACCTATTAGTCAAGTGTAGTTTGACCCATACCAACCATATCCTTGATATAAATCATTTTTGAGACAATATAAAAAGAATATGAATTTATAATAATATAATATTTCAAGCATTTCCAAAAGTGACCCTCACATCTCTTATAAAGGGTACATCCCCTTCTCTCAAAATCACACTTATAAAGCCATTTATCTCATCCAAATCCTCCTCAAATATCCTCTCAACTATAGTCACTTCAACCTAATGGCCTTAATTTGATCATAAATAAATCTTAATGGGCCTTTTTGATCCAATCAAAAGAAAACAAGTGAAGAAGAGGTAAAAAAAATTATCACATATTTCCATGTTTTTTATATACTATGTCTTCCCCATTATTTATTATTTCTATACCAATATAATAACACGAGTAACTAATAAATTTTTTGATGTTATTATAAATATGATACAACCATACTCACTATTTTATCTATCCTATTAATGACATGGTCACCATACATGTGTACTTATGGCTTACAATCTCTACGTTGTGGTATAGTTTGTCATTCAACACTTCATCATTTGGATGGGTATAATAATTAGTATAATTGTTTTAAATAACAAATATAACATATTAATGATTCTTTATATATTTTATAAAATCCAATTATATATTAATTCACCATCAATAGAATGATATTGTCGCTCGCACGTACATACAGATTACTGTCCCCACGAGCACGATATGATTCATTCCCCATCATAACCATTCAAGAATAAATTTCATTTTATTATTAAAAATAATGTTTTAGAACATAATATCATTCCTGATATGAATCAAATACATTCTATACATAAAAAAAATGACTTACGTAACACAACATATAAAGGAAAACAAATGAGTTAACAATCGAAACGATAAATGTACTGAAATACCATAAACAAAGAAATATCAAAAGATGAAATATGATATAATATTTATGTATGAAGTTATTGTATAATTTAAAAAAAACTAACTCACCACTATATAAGTGTTTAATGTTCCCACTACCAAGGAAGGGTACAAGTTAAGGATTAATTTTACAATATTTATATTTATCCGAGGTTGTTTATACCTAAGTATCTACTGGGAAATCTTTATCATCCACATCTTTGTTTCTTAAATATGTATTATAAGGAAATTTTAACATTTCCCATAATATGGATTAATTTAATTTATACCCTTGTTTGAGAATCAATAATTTTGTTTAAAGTAATCTTTCCATAATTTACCAAACAAGGTACTTTATGACCTTTTCAACAGATTAATGTAAGAATGTTTTTTGAAATTATACGGTGGGGGCGGCTATTTTACACCGTTATAATACCTTCAAAGAATATCATAAAATATTATATGAATAATTACAAAATAAAAGTTTTCATTTATTATTATGTGTCTTTTAAAAAAAATTTAAAATAGAAAGAGTTATTTATCTCACATTGTTTTTATTTCAACTATATCAACATCCGTTGATGGATTTTACACTTGTTTGAAGTTGATTTATTATCATAAAATCTTTAATATTTTATTTATGGTTTTGTAATATGCTTTATTGTGTATGAGTTATTTTTGTACCATTTATGGTTCATGTTTAAAGTATTAACATTAAATATTCTAGTTTTAATATGAATGTTTATGTTATGTTTCTAGCTTTTCATATGAGGAATATATTGTACATAGTAAGTGATGGGTGGCTCCCGATATAGCTCCTCGATGTATCGGTAGGTATCATTAGACAAACTAGTGACTTGGAATAATACCATGAAAAATTCTTATTTGTAGACATGGAATGAGGCATTGATTATGTGGTTATGATGTTCGGAATTATGAATTCCATCATTATGTAATTAGCTATTGATATTACATGTTATTTTCAACTAGTAGAATATCCTTCTCAATACGTAAATTGAATTATTTGATTTATCTTTTCCATATTATGATGATGTTTAATTTTAAAAGACTTATTATTTAGTCTTATTCATTTCCTTAAATGTTTATGATTATTTATGAAAGTTTCCACTATATTTTCAACCAACTTAGCATCTATGATCACCCCTTTTTTATGTTTTATTTTTCCAAGGATGTACAGAAGTATATTATGATTGACCTGTCAGGATAGGCAATGGTATTTGTGTGTGTTCAAATGAGACACAATGATATTTTTTATTTCATAATTTAATGTAAAATATATGTTTGAATATAGTAATTCCAAGGCTACTGAACTAATATATCTTTCAAGACATGATCTCTTGTGATCATGCCAATGTTATGTAATAATGAACTTACTCTTAGTAACAAGGCTCAGGACATTACATGATTTACCTTATAAACAAATATACTAATCCGCGATCAGGATGGCTCCTTTTGAGTACTTTTTTGGTCATCCTTGTAAATATTGGTTTTGTTGGTCAATGGTTGGTGAATGTTCTTTGGTTGGACCAAAACTGGTAAAAGTGATAACAGAAAAGGATTAACTAATTCATCAGAGGATGATTATAGAACAGAGCCGATATATGTCTAATACAAATCATCATGGTATAGCTGTGGATTTTGAAACTAGTGACTAGGTGTTCTTGAAGGTTTCACACGGGTTAGGTCATCTACAGCTTGGGAGTTAAGGAAATCTTGCACCTCATTTTGTGGGATGTTTCATGGTTGTTGATCATGAGGGGGAGGTTGCATACCATATATAACTACCATCAGAATTCACATCGATGGATAATTTATTCAATGTATTAAAACATAGAAATTATTTTTTTGATCTATCTCATGTTTTGAGTTGGAATAATATTGAGATTAATGTTGATATATCATTCAATGAATGGATTTTCAGGATTGTTGATTCGGAGACCAAGGGACTTTATGGTAGGATGAGGTGTTTGGTTCATGTGATATGGTAAATGGTTTTGATAATCACAAGACATGGGAATTTGAGAGACTGATGAGAGAATAATAGCCTCATTTCTTTAATATGGAAACTTCTTCATAATATCTCTCAGGTCAAAATGCTTTTAGGGTGGGGAGGTTGTAATAGCCTATTACCGTTCTGACAGATACACCTTAAAACGTTTCATGGTTTTCCATTCCTTTAATAGGGTAGGGTTTATTTTTATTTGGTAGGATTCCTCTATGTGTGAAGACAAATATTTTTTTTTATTTCACCCTTAAAATTACCTTTTCATGCAGGCTTCCATAACATTACATGTTGTGCAACACACATTCACATCGTGAAATGTCTTGCACACATGTCATGAAAGTCTTTATATTTTAATGGGTACACATCATGATTGTTCATTTCACATCATGAGGATTTCAAGAATTGTTTTAAATTTGTAGTCTCCAAATGAAATACTTGGCGATGTGTTTTCGGCGGTTACAAATCTTAAATGGTTCATGACATGTATTGGGATCACAAATTGTGTAATAACATAATTGTGTTTCTAATACAGGTAGTGCGTCTGGTATTTTTCTTCTCCCCTCTTCACTAGCTTTTTCTCCCATGACCTCAGTTATTACCCAATCAATCTCAAAACTTTATAGACCCTCTTAACAATTTTGATAGGCTTAAAATCATCATTAGGCTAGGGGTGTGTCTTCCAGGTAAGTGTTCTCTCTCATTCTCCAAGTTTCTCTCTTTTTATTATCATGGGTATTCAATAGATCATATTTTAATTGATAGATATATGCCTTATGGGAATGGATATTGCTTCTTGTTTGATTATTGAGTACTTCTACACCTTCATTCTCATTGATGAGTTACCTTGTGAGTTTTCAGTTTCAGGAAGAAGTAGGTTGTTCCGCCTCGATTAGACAAGTTGATTATTAAAAAATTGCATGAATTTTTATCATTTGATGATTTAAATTCAATTTCTCAATATTTATTTCAACTAATTTTATTAAAACCATATTATAGTGAATTGAGAGACTTGATATGGTTTTGGCATGGAAAATTTGGAAAAACCTCCAATTCCATTGAATTAGGTTGTGTTTATAAAAAGTGGATGATTTATATTATCGAACATAAATTGTGGATTTGAGGTATTTGTTTTCAATGAAAATTTTGAATTTAATTATTTAAATGAACTATTAAAATGATTAAATTGATTTGGAATAGATTTCAAACTTGTGAAATTGGATTAAAATAAATTTATAGAAACCCAATGGTTTATCTTTCCATAACGAAATGTTTTTTATTAAAACTTATTTCTGTTTTCAATGGAAACATTAGTGTTTTGAAATGGAAGGGTGGGTTTTAATTTTATTTTAAGTGGTATTGAAAACAATTTCCTATAATGTAAGATTTTATTCAATCCTAAGGTAGTTGGGGAGTTATTTGGATACACTCTACTCTATTACAATGTTCTAAAACATACCTACATTATCTCACATCCACAATGAGAGGGGGGAAAGTCACCTCTAGCCAGTATTAGAGGGAGGTGAGTATAGTCATTTTTTTAGATCACATAGAGAGTGTAGAATCATATAGCTGGTTAACAGAATTATACATTTTGGAAGATTACCATGTTGGTCTCTAGTTTATTTATATATGAGATATAAATTTATTCTAATGATATAAAACTGCATTACATGCCTTTGTTGGATTTATATAAATTTATTTTCGTAACTATTTTATATAAGCCATTGTTTTATAAATATTACATCCCTTATAATGTAAATCATGTTCTATAATATTATTTTCCATCATTTTGAAATGGTATATATTGTTTTTTTAAATATTCTCTTGAATTGCCAAACCTACTTATTTAAAAAATTGAATTCTTTTCTTTGGATAATATATATTTTTCATCTATTATGGAATCTTTTTTGGAATCCAACTAGGCTTAGGATCATACCCATCATTTCTTTCAGGTGTTATAGAATTATTTCATTCTGGTTCATGGAAAGGGAAGGGATCTCTTGGATGTGGATCTTGCTATTGAGTCTGGGACTTGGTGAGTCATGTCATTATGGACATTGGGTCGGTTTTCCATATTTTTGGCACTTGTTTTATTATAATTTGGGATTTTTATGTCCTGTAATATTCTGGTACTTTACTATGAGTGTAAATTATTTTATATGAATATTGAATTTCTTGTCTTTCTTCCACTATGTGTTGTAGAAAAATAATTCCCCCATTCACATTGTATGACACCATGTGGTAGTCACTAACCTATAGGGATCAGGAACACCATTCAAGCATTATTAGGGACAACTCGGTTATTAGGATACCAAGGTACCCATGAAGGTTCGTGAAAAACATTTTTCTCACATATCATCACATGGGATGGTATATTTATTAATCCTTTAATGAAAGAGATGATTGATGATTATTAAGAATAAAATGTATAAAAAATATTTACAGTTTTCAATCATTTTCATGATTCCAAAAATTGTTTTTTAGAATATTCTAATTATATTCTAATACACTAACCCTGTTAATTAGGGAGGTATTAATGTTCCTTTGGTGTATAACGTTAAAAATTATTTCTAGATCATAAAATGTGGTTAGCAACTAAAAAATATCAACACTAATGTAGATTGTAAGAGGTTTCTCAATAAATATTTCTGAATTAAATTAGGGTTTTTTTGTTTTTTATTCAATATGAAAAGGTGATAACCAATCACCTATGTTAATTTATAGTTCATGAGAAAAATTACCGAACACCTGATTTGGAGTTGTCAATTGAAATACTATTTTTATTAAGGATATGGAGTCATCATTAAAATCATTAATGATATAAAATATATATGTTTCAGAAAATAATAATTTATATATTCAAATAAAATTATTTGATCATGCAGAAAATCAGATTGTTGGAATAGACCAAGGTATATTATTGTTTATCACATTACCAGCCTAGTATAGAGAAATGCTGGTTTATACACTATGCAATAAGTATCATTCTACCTTATCTATAATGAGTATTTAATGGTATGAAATACTCATGGATTATCTAGTGAATAACCTAGATAACATAAGGGATTGGATGAAATATTATGTAGCCAAAATTATTTCCCAACAATCATTCATTGTAATGATTAGGGAGGTTCAGAAGGAAGATATGGAACTATATGGGAAGGTGTAAAATATTTTGATGAATATCCTTAAAATAGATATAATTGTATGATTTGTTACTTATAGTTGTTTCAATGAATTTTTTAGTTGATGATTTAGATTTTTGATTATTACCCTAGAACATCATTATCTATTAACCTGATATGAAAACATATTTATAGATATCTTATAGATAATTTATAGTCACATAACATTAAAATAGAAACTGAAAATTATATATCTTGATTCCCAGTTTCCATGTTTATCAAAGAAAATATTATATGTTTATAAGGATGATGATACCATTACCCGCACTTATATGTAAATAGTAATACATTACAACCAATTTGTTAATAAGTCATCCCGTGATAGTGAAATGGAACAAAACCATCTGGCTTTTCCTGGATTGACATAAATATTTTTCAACAGTTACTATTTTAAATGATTTATTACTCAATCTACTAGCTATGATATATATAATGTATGTGGAAAGGCTGGAGGGTGTTCCAACTTCAATTGTATCTAATCATGAACAAAGGATCATATTTATGTTCGTGAGAATTATTCAACAATAATTTTATATAGATAAATGATATATCATAATTATTATTCTTAAAATAGATGGAGAATCTAAATAGACCTTTTCGAATTTAGAAGCCATGTTATAATCATTCTCAATGGATTTCAATGGATGTTTGGATCAACATACCACATACCAGAGTTTTAATAAAATAAAATTTTTGATATTATCATTCCATATAGCACCATATGAGGTTTTATATTTTAAGGGATAGAGATATATAACATGTTGGGATGATGTTAGAGAGTTGAATATTTTGGGATGTCATATTCTTCCAGAAATGATAAAGAATTCATTAACTATTCATCATTATATCAATTTAATGAAATGAAAATTGATGATTTATGTTAATAGTTATTGTGATCTAGTGTTTGAGGTTAGTGATTAAATAATTCTTTTAAAAAGCACACCGTAAGATGATTAATAGATTTATATTTAAGGGGATGTTGTGCCCTGGATACATTGGCCCATTTAAGAATCTTGATCATATGGGGAACATTCTCTCCCACCAATCATCTCTCTAGTGAATGACATGTTCCACATATCAATTTTGAGGATATAATATGAAATCCATAAGTGTGCTAGACTTAAAAGAATTATAAATTGAATACGATCTTCTTTATGAGAAATAACTAGTGGATATCTTAGATCATTGAGATAAGGTGATAAGAAATAAGACTACTCACTGAGTCAATGTTTTGTGGAGAAGTCTTACTATTAGGGAAACCACATGGGAACCTGAGGATGTAATGATAAACAATTACACCCAATTTTTCCACCTATGTACTTAAATTTCAAGGGAGAAATTATTTTAATGGTGTGATTGTGTAACACCTAAAATATTTAGTGTGTAATTTACCACATATAAGAAAATTGTTTAATAAATTGTATTACATGAAACACCAAACAAAAATAAATAATGTAATTATTGTTGAACATTATAATAAATATTGAAATACATTAAAAGATAAATTTACTAAATAAAATTTGGAAATTATAAATGTAATAAACCTAAAAGTTAGTAAAATACAAAAAGGCTAAAATTCCCCTCATTATGGTCTGTTATGGTGATCATACCACCAATTATGGCAATAAAAATAATACAACACATTTGAGGTATGAGAATTTTTTTTGAAATTAAATTATTGAATGTGTTGACTTATATAAGTGAACTATGTAGTTTTATATATATTGATGTATTATGATTGTTATATATGTGGTTGTTGGTCGTTTTATGATTATTATATGTTCCATCAACAATTATATATCAAATAGGCATAATGAAAATATTATTATATGAATCTATATTTTTAAAATGTGATCTAAATATAATATTTTTTGTTTAAATAAAATGATATACATGAATTCATGGGTTAAAATAACTTTTAACAATTTTTTCTTAAATATATAATTTTAATTTATTTTTAATAAAAAATGATTTTAATGTAATATATTTATAAAATTCAAATACTTACTTTAATACAAATAAATTCATTAATTTATTGGAATAATAAAATTAAATTAAATACAAAAATATCATTAAATTCTAAAAGAGACATTTTTAATGAATGTTTTACCAATATATTCTATATTTTTATCAGAATTGATCACTATTAAAGAATGGATTTTTTAAATGATTTAATTTTTATATAAAAATAAATAATTTAATATCCCGTGAATAATTATTATTTAGGATTGGAAAATATTAAATTCATTTTATGCAAAAAATAATTAATATTTTTATGTTTATAATTTTCATTTCAATACACTAATTACATCATATTGTAAAGATTATATTATTGAATAATATTTTTTAATGTATAAAAATGTTTTATCTCTTATTTAATTCCAAATAACTGATATGTAATAAGAATAGAAAGACATAATGTCTAAAACATATTTACTCTATAAGAATATTTCTTTCCAAATATTTTATAATTTCTTTTAAATACAAAATTTCTCAATAATTATTAGTGGACCTATGCAAACACCTTAATGGGTGGGAAGGGGGTGTTAATTTTTTTTGTGGTAAATTTTTAGAAAATTTTAAATCATTTTTAAATGTTTAACACCTTGGGATTCAAAAAAATATTTCCTCTTTAGAAAAAATCATAGTTCTTATTTAACATAGTACATATAACTATATAGATTGAATTTTTTTAGTAAAGTATGGAAGGTGTGTTTTTACAAGGTTCATGCCTAATGAGGTGAACCTCCCCATGTTTTTATCATATTTCATTGAGTGTCTTGTTTTCTACAATAAATATTTTAATTTATTTACAACGGTCATGTGCTATATTTATCCAAACCAGATGTCACTATATCACATAGGTTATGGAGATAAAATTCTCCTATATGTTATTTATACCAGCATCACAGTAGTCTTTAAATCACATAACACTTTTGATTATATCACAACACTTCACAAAGTTGTCACTATATCCAGAATATGATCTAATTCTTCTTAATCACAGAGTTTCAAAAACATTTTTACATAATCAAGAGCTATGCATGGAACACATTCAATATCTATATCCATTATTCATTTTCTTATTCTGAAAATATTGATGGATTATCTCACCTCATTATTTTAGAATAAACCCTAAAAAATAATATCTATTTTGTATTCATTGAATATTATAGTTCCAGGATCATTCCTTTCAATAAAACATTGAAACATAGGTCTTTTATTACTAACTTATTTCTAAAGCTTACAGGGCTATGACTTCTATTTTGTCTTCTACATTTATTGACATAGACTTTAATCTTATTACTTGACTATATCTATCTAGTAAAATATATAGAAACATAAATATTTAATATATAATCGATGTTTCTTCTTGGATCAGAATCAACCACTCTTTTTGTTCTTCATGTGGACATTCTTTCTATCTATTGATATAATTTCTTTTTTCTATGAAACAACTCTCACTTGTATTACTAGATATCTCTCATCCATTTTTTTATTTTATCAATATATATAAACATTGGATACAATTTATTTATTTTTGGGTTAATTTTTTTATTCCCATAAATGGAAATATTATAGGGGAAGAATGAATGACAACAACTACAGTCACACACAATCTCCACAATGATATTATATATCCTTTTTAAAAAAATTACCTCATGAAAAAATGATTGAACATTTATGAAGTTTTTCTCTGCAGATTATAAACTCGGATAAAAATATCTTCCAAATAAGAAACATTAGTTTCAAAATGTCTCATTATAATATATATTGCAGAAAATTATAAATTCAACTCAAAATATAAGTGGTATATAAAAATATACAGTAGCCTATTACAGTTTGAACCATTCTAATTTTTTTAGTTTATCTAATGAAGTATTTTTTTATTTACTCATCAAGGTCAATATCTTTTTCTTATAAATATCATTCCATAAAATATTTATTTAAATTTTTTATATATATTTATTAAAAAATAGTAACAAAATTTTTTGGGCTCAGTCCATTTATGATATTAGAGCATGAAATAAACATATATAGATTTATTTTGAATTTTTAAAAAATTTAAACCATCTAAAGATAATAAAATTATTCTCACAAAATCTAAAAAAGAAATTATTTTATGATATTTAATTATAATTATGTTTATAAAATTCATCGATATATTTTTAATTCATCATTAAATCACACAGGTTGATTTTAAACTATTCTCGTTTAAAAATTCCAAATCAGTGGAATGATGATAATCTGACTCACATAAATTAAAAAAATCTTGAATCATGTAAGATTCATGATGTTTTTAAATATAAAAAAACATAGGAATCATATAAATTTATTTTCCCTAAAAATACATCATCCACATAATTTCTTGGTTTTTCACGTTAAACATATGGACACAATTATCATTAAGTTGATATTCTAATATTGATTCCCACTCTTACAACGATATAATTATTTGAATGGATTGATTTTAATGTTACCTTAATCATTAAATATATTCTCAAATTTGCTATGAAACTCTTAAACGGATACTCTAAAATTGATGAACAAGATGGTGAATCCCCTTACTTGGTGGGTCTTCTGCTAATTACATTTTGTGAATCTCCCACATGGATACACTTTGGTATGAAATTTTATAATATTCCAAGATGTAAGTAAAAATTATATATTTCATAAAAATTTTGTATAATTACATTCACCTCATCCAAAATATTTTAAACCACTTACAAAAACCTCTGAATAGTTTCTAATTATTTCTTAATTTTTCAATTATTGGAAGTCATTTATATAATTCCTAAAAGGTACGTGTATTCATTAATGTACACATTATTGAGTGTTTCAACTATTTGTATTTATTTCCAATTATTTACAATTTAAGAGCCATTTTAGTCTTCGTATACGTTGGTTAATAATTTATTCTAGCAACCAATGTTCCTTGTTACTCTTTAATGGGTTCTCTAAAAAATCATTTAATACAATATTCAAAATATAAAACTATTTTATATTATTATGTACTCTTTTTAAGATTCATTATATTGTTGTATCAAAAAAATATCTTATTATATTTTACACATCTTGTAAACTTATATATATTATACTTCTCTATCTTCAGAACTTCTCATTTTAATATAGAATCTATATCAATAAATATCTATTTTTTGGTATAATAACAGGGATATGGCCATATATCTATTCAAGGGAAGTACATACAATTTAATTTATTATGAAATACACTTCCTTTATATGGATACTCAATCTACCACATGTGTTCTCTAGGGAATATATTAAAAATACCCATCAAAAGGGAAGTTCAATCACAACCATTTGATTTACTATCAACAATGTGAACTCCCAAACACCATAGATGCATGTAAATATTTCATTTTAAATTCACTATTTCAATACCTCATATTGAAAATAAATAAAAATGGTGAAATTTTCTTCCACGCCATAGTAACTATAGGGAATGATAAAATTTTTATTCTCTATATTAATGATTCAAGGAATTAAATAGGTAGTTATTCCTTTAAGATTATTCGATTTAATAAACTAAATAATTTCACCACATATACTTCCTCTTAAACTAACCATATTTTAAAAAATGATATAGATACAGAACCAAATATTATATTATAAGTGTTTCATATATTATCCAACACTAACTCTATATGGGAATTTACTGGGTGGCAAACAAAAAAGGAAAATTTAAATATAAAATACCTATATTAATAACATTAATGTGATTCTAAATATGAAAATAATTCTCATGGGGATAATAAAACTCATATTCATCAAATTTCATGAACTTTTATTCACTTATAAAACACATTAAAAGAATTAATGTTCATTTTTGTTTCTTCATTTGTGTTTTTAATTCACAACACCATTTATTAATCAGATGTAAAAAATAGAAAGAGTAAAGGGAAAGGGAAAACAGTACCTCGTTATTCATTTTATTTAATGGTATCAAGAATTAGAAATGTAGTGGAAAATATTAAAAATCTAGTATATTCACCCATATTGGTATCTCTCCCCCAAGGGATGATTTCCAAATATCATTGTGTTTGATTTTAGGTATATATGGTACCAGATAAAACCTAATACCAATTATGAGATGAATATCGATTATGAATGAATAGGATAGAAAATTTATTCATTATAGTAAATTATTATAACTTTTATAACTTCCCAATTTTTGATTCATCACATTAAATTATCAATATTTGAGAATAAAAAACTAATATACAAATATGGTGGGCTAACATCATGTCTTCAACATGAGAACTATGGTGGCTAAATTTTCCAATTCCAAAACTCATTTCGATGAATCTCTAAAGTGTCTAGGCTTCTTCATGATTACTTCACAATTGATTTAAGAAATATATTCACCTTTTTGAAGGAAAAATTTCTTTTTATTTTTATCATTAATATAAGTTGAAATATTCTTCTATCATTTTGAAATAAAGTTACAACCTTCTTTTCATCTTGATCAATCATATTGGCCTCTTCCAATTGGGTTATAGATATTGTCATGTGCTCGTTTCTCACTTTCTCAAACATAATTATATTTTTGGAATCCCATTTAATAGAATAATTCTGATTATAAAGATTTAAAAGTATTTTCATTAGCCTTTTAATGTTTATAAGTGAAATAGTCACACATCTGACAACTACACATATATCCATCATTCGTTCGGTTAACACATATGTGAAAGCTCTCATCCTCCTCACTAGGAGTGTTAACAACCAAACCAATAATTTTATATATATGTTGAATTGACTATTTCCTTGATTATTCTACATTAAAAAAATATTTATTTATTTTTAATTCTATAATTTGATGGTCAATAATATGGAATATCCTACCTCAGTTGAAGCATCTTATTTTCATTAATGTGATATCATTCTCATCTTTAATCGCTGATTTTCTTGGTATAGTTGTTTCAAATCTGGTATTATGATTCTATCCCATAGTGGACAATAATGTTTTTATTACATGAATCCTTTCCATATATGGATACCTCCTCACATGAGAATAGGAATATTTCGGGACTATAATTTGAAAAAATTAGTTATAATTGTTTTCCCTTACATTTCAACATTCATATAACATTTCCAAATAATAAAATCTAATCTCTAGGGATAACTTATACTTCCTTTTTGGAAACTTTTTTTTATATTAGAATTTATTATGATTTAATTTATATCACTTATCATTCGGAATTATATAATCTTAATAGGTTGATTTATTATTCCAATTTTTAAATTCCTAGTTCCCAATACTACAACATACCTAATAGTGACAAAAAAACTGTGTTCTTTTCTCATTAAATATAGTTAATCTAGATTTAAGAGGTTGTAAAATTTGGGTTTTTTACTATTTTTTCGTTAATTTCATAGTTTTAATCTATAATGACAGAAAATCGTATCTATCCTAGATACATTGGTTGTATTTTTGGGATTTTACCAACATAAATTTGAATATTTTGGTATTTTCCTACAGTCTTGGTCAAAATAGATTCTGTGAAAATGAAATTAAAAAGAAAATGGGTTGCATTTATATATGATATTGTTATGGGATATCCTTTTTATGGCTCCCAACTATTCATCCCACAAATAAGGTAATTTATATAATCATTATTATTCTCTAATTCTTTTCGAAACATTTGATTTATCTTCTAGTTTGGATGTTCTAGTTTTTTCCACATATGGAAATTTATGTCTGATTTCTAGATAAAGACATTTTAGGTTGATAGTGTTATCTTCATACTCAATTGAAATCAACTAATATTTCCTCACATTATTTATATTATAATTTTTAACCTCATGCATTCCAATATCCTCATGAAATGGATTTTAAAGAGCCCATGAATTATTTTTTTTGATTACCTACTGGGTTGGTTTTACTCTATTGAAGCAATATGGATATTATTAGATTCATTGGTCACATCCTTAAAAGATTATCAAAATCATTTTTTTAAAAAACTTTTTAATAATTCACCAATTAGAGAAACACTTTCATTGCAATTTTTTTTAAAAATATTCTCATTTAATCACATGTTTAGTAAGGGTGTTAAAACTACATAAACAATGTACATAAATTTCTTTCTTGGATTCATATTTCTTCAATAGATGAAAATTTTCATCTTAAAGTCCCTTGATGTATGAAAAATTGATATGAAAATATTATTAGTAACATTATTAAAAAAATTATGTCATCACAAAATTCACCATGTTATTCATTGAACTCATTTTACTTACAACATGAGTTGATTCATAACCTGAGTTATCATCATAAATAGATTTATTAATACACTTACCATTATGAATAACATCATGTAATGGTTACTCTTATTTCATTTTTAATTCTTAGTTATCTTTTTGACCTCAGCTTTTTCCTTATTTTGTAAACTATTTGAGAAAACTCTAAATATTTATTAATATGTAAAGATTTTTATTTTTCTATTATAAGTACTTCTAAGTAGTCATAAAATTTAACGTTAATATTGTAAATTGAAAAAAACTTTTCATATAGAAAATATTTATATCCAATCAGATGAATCCTAGGCTCTAATACTGCTTTTTTAACTATTGGACTTGTGAAGATGCACCTAAGAGGGTGTAAATCAGGTGTGGTCAATTTTTTTATATTAAAAATTAATAATTTAATATTTAACCACTATGTTATTTGAACCTCCATTACCCCTTATGAAAAATGGATCATTTTTATTTTATATATATGACACACCGATATGTTGTAAAAGTTATTTATAAATTTTTGTCACATTTTTTTACAAGGATAGAAACTGATATGAGTAACATTATATTTATTATCATTTGGCATCACCATGTCATATATTTTCAATTATATATATTATTATGGTTGTGTCTTTTTTTTATCCTAACCCACATCCCCCCATCTCATGTGTGAGGGATCAATACACTACATAAGTCACCAACTAGTCCTACTAGTTATTTATTATTGATAAGATAAAATATTTAAATAGTATAACCCATTAAATTTAAAAATTAAACTTGAGAGGTATTGTAGAATCCTACCTCTAATTTCACTTAATCGTTTCCAAAGATAATGGACAACAATAGCTAAAGAATGATTCCCGAAATGCCAGAGGATGCCGTGTAGAAGAGAATGCCTATGGTGTGTTTTTGGGGAGACTATTCCCTCATTGATCAGAGTGGAGCACTATAGTATAAGTATATAAAAAGGTGAGAAATAGAAGAAGTAAAATATATATGACTAGAATTGTAACCTGACTTAGAGGAAGAAATTATAAAAAATAGATACCAGCAGAATACTGATTATTATAAAACATGCAACATAAATGAACAATAAGAAGAATTTGAATAATAAATAGATATAGGAGATGGCAATGTCATGTAAATTTACTATACATATGTAAGTATGGCATGTCAATGAAAGTCTACTCAGGTACCAAGACTGGGTAGTGTAGGGTGTGACATAAAATCCTAGAAGTCCACCACCAACAATGTATAGATCAAACTTCCTCATTAAATATAAAATGATCAATGTTCCACTAATAAATTCAAGAATGAAGTAAATAAATAAATAAACAATAATGGGTTTCAATAGGAATCCTACTAATTCTAATTGCTTCATCATAAGCTGATGAGTCTAAAACAAGGAATCCTACAAGGGTAAGGTGAGTGATATAATATTTAAAAAATGGAATGACCCCATGCTTATGAATGGGCATTGAATAATATCCATATGTTTTCAATTCTAATGGTTCATTTCTTATTTTAATGATTTCACTTTGTTTTTAGTGCAAATAATCCTATTTGTAATCATTGAGAGTCACCCTGAGGTCATCCGTGGGAATCCTAAAAGAATTACATGTATCCTTATATGGGCTCAATATAAGTCCAATGAAAATTGGTCAATAAAAAGTTACCCAAGAATTATATCCCATGTGTCACTCCGGTAATGGTGTGATGATAGACTGAACTAACATGTGATTCTATCCCCATTATTGTATATACGGGTCCAAGCAGGTGTCATAGCTATGTATAACCTTAGGCCATTAATCCAATCTATGGGGTCTCCCATAGGGAACTGGTGTGACTTTTCTATAGGTAAAAAAATTCAGATAATCCAATCCCAAAATCATCTACTGTATCCTAAAGCCTTTATACCTGTGAATAAAAAATTCTAACTAAGACAAAATGTGCCCATCCAAGTGGTACATAATTCAAAACCCCTTTTATCACCCTTGATACTAAGCTGAAATCATTTAATAAATAAATGATATAAATTTGGAATATTGGTTTATAAATTTAATTAAACTAGGCATTTATGGAACAAGGGTTATGTATGACCCATTGACTAATTTACACAGTACAAACAATTAATTTATAGCATGTGATATAGGGGCCTATATCATTGTTAATCAGCATAAGAAAATATATTCATCATATCAAGGTATCTAGGATAAGAAAGAAGTCCACAAAGAGTATTAGAAAATTTAGAACAATTGAAAATTATGCCTCTAAAGAGGATCACACCAACTGGCTTGGCATAGGTCAAGGAGATCATCCTAATTGGTCGATTCACAACTTTCTCATGTCACAATGGAAAAGGATAGGATTTATCTTTAATTTAATTAGAATATTAAACGTGTTTCTTGAACTTCCTATCTCACAGAATGATGGTGAAAATTAAAAAATTCAATGAAATGGGGTGAAAGAACCTAGACCACCTACCATAGTCCCAATGTTCTTCCCTCATCTGGCATGGGCCTTGGATTTGAACTATAATGTACGATATAAATGAAGCTGAAAAATGCCCTGAAAATGGGGAAAATGAGCTTTCAATGAGATTGGAAAGTAGAGAGGAAGATCAACTAAAAACATAAAAGGATAAGATTGAATATATTAAATTTAACATTATGATGGGTTGACAATGAGAGGTTTAATTACCAGATGAAAGAGATATAAAGAATCCTACCGTATAGGGGCAGTAGGGATTCAAAATTGAGAAGAGGAGGAGACCACCACTAGTGAATGAAATATATAATAAGGTTTTAACATATAAACATTTTAAGGGGTGTTTTATAAAACCAATAAAAATGGTAGGGGAACATTTTTTGGAAACACATTTGGCCAACACTTTCACTAACCATGTTCCATGTTCTTTTCCAAGGGTCACCCTATAGGGGTGAGGTGCACAGTTTTGGCTAACGATGTGCTAGTAGTGTAGTGCGAAAACATCCATGGTGGTCTACAACACTGAATTGAATTTCTCCCCCATCAACATGTTTTTACAAAAAACTACATGACTCTGTTTTCCACAACCTAACTACTTCACGGTTAGGGAAATCATACTTGCTAGGCTGCATGGTTTCTCTTAACTAGTCAGCCTAGTTTTTTTCATCAAATTCTAGGGTATTGGTCTCAGATCAGGCCCCAGACACCGTAATGAGGTCTATGACTCCATTAGGCATTATTATTAGGGAGATAAAAATGAAATAAAAAAATACATTCCTTTGGGAAAATTGGGACGCAACATCCTTTCCTCCTTAAGTTATATAATCCCTAAAGTTAACTTCTAAGGGAGGTAATATGTCATCTAAGAATAGTTTGAGCCACTGTGTGCATACATATTCCAACCACTCATCGGTCGCTTAATTAACGTGTCAATGACTCCACATATCTCAGACAAAAGGAATAGACCTACCTTAGAGATACTTTGTGCTACAATAAAAAATACATATCGAACACTCCACAAAGGTGGCATCCTCCTCCTACTCAATATCCATAGGGTTGAAAAAATGAGGTGGTTAAGCTTGATACCATCAAAAAATAAGATACCAAGAATACATCATTCATGGAATGATACCACTGAGGTAACTAGAACTAATAGGCTACCATCTTGAATCTATAAACTATCATGAACGGACCAATATATCGAGGTGATGACTTTACCTTCCTTCTAATGTTTATATGAACCAATCTAGGTGATACACATTGATTGAATTGACATCCTGCCTCAGACACCAGAGGTCTACGATTGTGGTCTTTATAATACTTCATCCTATATTGAGTTGTAGACATACACTTATGAATTACTTGAACGTGCTCAGAGGTCTCCTGAATGAGATAAGGAACCAAATAAAGCTGCACCACCAGCCTCTCACCAGCTTAGAGTTGAATGTTATGGACTACGATTAAGGGCCTCATATAGATCCATCTAAACAATTTCCAATATTATTATGATTTAGGAAAACTCAACCGAAGTTAAAATATTTTCCCAAGAACCTCTAAAATCAAAGATATATTCCTAAAGCATATCCTCCAATACCTGTATCGGCTGATCATACTACCTGATGGTCTGAGGTTGATATGCTATACTCAAGACAACCTATGAAACCAATTCCTTTTTCAACCCTTTCCATAATTGAATTGTAATGTGTTAATCGTGACCCAAAATTATATAATGATGTACACCATTATGTTCCACTATATTTTTGATATATATCTATCCTAGATCATCAAAAGAGACAGAATTCCATATTGGTATGAATAATGAAACCTTGTCAACCTATCGATGATAACCAATAATGCATCACTAACCTGAGGGGATCATTGAAATCATATCACAAGATCTATGGTGAAATTACTCCATTTCCACTTAGGAATGGATAGATTCTATAGAATTCTAGTAGGTCGCTGATGATATGGATTCACTTACCAACATGTGGAGCAATGAGTGATTAGTATTTCAATATATCCCTTAATATCATTACAGTAACAATGGGGACGTATATATCTATACATCATGGTAACCCCAGGTTAAATATCCTTATCCAAGGCTTGTGATTACCTCATCTTTTATTCTCGTATATTTGATATCACCCATTAACAATAATGGAAGACTTGGGTTTCATTTCAATCCACAATTATACCATGAGTTGGGTTATCTTCAGTGATTCACTCCCTCAAGATTTGAACCATGTAATTAGATAACTTCCTTATCTAAACATGTACTAGAAGGGAATAGGTCATCAACATAGCTTCTAAAATTGATTTCTCATGAAATTATTGAACCTCATGATGAATATAAGAGGACATAGTAATCAATTTCCCCTCACTGTTGGCCTCCTTGAACTATTCCATCTGATTCTTCCCACTCAATGAATCATCTTGGACATTCCACTTTCTGCGTGTGCAAGTAAGTTCAATGTTAAACAATTGTAGATATTACACTCACCTATAGAACCTAAGATTCAAGTATAACTATGGGGATATTTATTTGAGCATTTTTTGAGCTGTATAAATGAAGAATTACTCTACCAATAGACAGTACCACCAATATTGATGATCATGGACCATTAAATCTAATTCAAGGTTATGTGTAGTATAGTTCCACTCATGAGGTCTCAGCAAGTGAGACCAATACACTACAACCTCATTTTCCTGCATCTACACTACCCCAAGACCAATTCATGAAGAATCACAATATCCAATACAACATCATCCCATTTTAGGAAGTATCAATATAAACACAAAGGTTGATATTTCCATTAACTTATAAAAAATGTCTCACAATAATTTGACATGTTAAATTTCAAACCCTCCTTCATCAAGCCTGTTAGAGGAATTTCTAGGTGTAAAAACCAATAGATGAATTGCTTTTAATATCCATCTAGAACTAAGAATCTATGTAAATAAAATATATTTTTGGGATACTCCTTGAAAAACATGATTCTCACCCTCTACGGGTTAGCTGATATGCTCTCTTCCGATATGACATGACCAATGAAGTGAATCGTACTGATCCAAAAGTGGATTTTACTAAGCATCACATATATATCATGCTCTCTCAGCATACTTTGTATGATTCCATGATAGTTGTAATAGACATGCCTAGTGCATGAGTACGATAAAACGACATCTATGAATACCCCCAAAAAGAAATCAATAAATGTTGGAATACTCGATTCATCAATACTATGATGACTGTTGGTTTGTTTTTCAGACTGAATGACATGATAAGGTACTCGTAAAAGCCATAAATTCTCCAAAAAGATGTATGTGGTATGTATAATTTCTTGAATCTCACCGAATGGTAGCCCAAACTCAAGTTGATCATGGAGAAAATTGTAGCTCCTTAGAACAAGTTAAAGAGGACACCTATTTGAGGAAGTTGAAACTTGTTCTTTATAATAAGCTAGTTCTGTCAGATGTAATAGATTAAAAATATTGGTGTACTATTGGCCTTATTATTTAAATTGATAGATGAACACCATGGTGATGTGTGAGGGCAAATAAAACCCTTGTCTTCTATATCATGAAGCATCTTTTTGAGTTCTTGGAGATCTATAGGTTCTATTGAACATTGATGAATGGAAACTGGTGCTAGACCCAGAAAAAGCTCATTGGTGACTTCAAACTCTCTCTCAAGAGTAAGGCCAAAGAAATTTTCAGGTAATATATCCCGGAAATGATCCACTATAGAAGGGAAATCCATAAACTATATTCCCTTATCACTCATAAATAGATAAGACTTCTGGGATTTCACTCTACATAGCTCAATATTCTTGGATTTATCTTGAACTTCCTAGATATCCCATTCACCCATATGGATACATGTTCTAACCTTAGGTGATTTAAAGGATACAAGGTTGTGATATAAATATTCCTAGGTTCGATAAGGAACAAGAAATTATATACCAAGAATTACATCATCATTAGTCATCTCAAGGACAAAGTAACTCCAGAAAAATAGTAACCACCTATCTTAAGCGGACACTACTTACAATGGCATATATCCTCAGCTCAAAAAACAAACGGTGATTCTAGAGTTATAACACCATTGGAGTACTCCATCACTAGGACCAAATATTTCATTGTGGCAGCAAATATAAAAGAGGAAGATGCACCTGTATCAAACAAAGTAGATACTAAAGTGTATGATACTAGAATAGTACACCATACCATAAAAGGCCTTAGAATATACACCTCAGGAATAGGATAAAAACATAGGTATATCTTAAACCACAGCCAAGAGATTCTACCTATGTAGTCAGAGCAGTCCCACATTACAGACACTGAAACACTGAGCACTGAGTTCCTCAACCACGACCACCCCCTAGGATTGATCATCCAGGTGAAGAACAACTTTTAGAATGATGTGGAGTCTATGATATTTCACAAGTTGGAGGTGCTGGAATAGAAACCATTCATAGGGAAATAAAGAAAATGATCCATAGAAAAACTGGAGGTGACCCATCCTTCTAAAATCCTGACACATGATCAGGTTCCTCATATAATAGGGCTTTTTATGGACTAGGAATCCATACTGGTGAAACACCACAAAACTAACTCTATGTAGAACCTTGGTGGTACATCCCTCGAATGTATCCTTAAAACGTTGTTTCAATCCATTGTATAAACCAATATTCTTCTTGGATTTTGAGATGACATATTTCACATCTCAAGATTACCTTAGGTTCCATTTAGTGATGGGGGCCTGATTCAATATTTCTGAAATAATGGTTATCTGAAGGATGTTCACCTATAAGAGGATAGAATATTCCAGACTGTCCATGAATCTCCTAGTGGTAGTCTTCTCATTACATTACATCGTATTTTTGAATCACATTAATTTAGTGATGTGAGCTGAATATTCTATCATAGAAATTTCACCTTGTAAATGGTGCATGAAATCTATAACATGATGAGTTCTCAAGGATTGTCGAATAAATAGCCCAAGAATGGTATATGAATGTACACCCATACCATACCTTGATTTCAGTCATCTTGACTCATAACATCCACCAATTCTTGGATGATTCATGTAACATATTTTTAATGAGAAGGACCCTCCGCTATGGGGGCATCTGAATATTTTTGAAGATAGAAACATGACCTCCTTCCAAAACTCAGTAGCTTGAGATCCACCAACCCCTGAGAATGTGGTAGGATGCCACAGCCAGAACTCTATGGATATATCTTTCATAGAAGGGGATGGTTAGAGAGAACCCTACATAAAATTCAAGAACCAAATGAATCTATAACAGAATCTAGAATTAGCACTCAGTTGAAGATCTTCTAGAGGTTCATTATAAGGAACTATATGTGTTATTTTGGTTTGATCATGTCCCAAAATATCAAGAGTATACTAATTTCTAATTGATTGGTTTAAAAAACGATTTTATCATAGTGCCACATCTCTTCAATTAACACGTTCACACCTGAGATACAATTTATAATAGATAGGGAAGGTGATAAAGAAGGGTCATGTACAAATCCTCCCTATAACATGTCATAACCCTTAGCCTACATTAGGTTCCAGGTTCGGGTGGTAAAAAAGTTCACATAAATATTATAGAAAACATGACCTACTACCCACTAAAAAGGTCGAGTGAGGGTCATGATATCACATAACACTACAGAGGTTCAGGTATATAGAGTGTCAAATGAATGGTATAAAGGAAAACACCCAATACATTTCAATTTAAATCTATATCTAGCATTAAAATAATTTTTATAATAAACACAAATTTATTTAAATTCATCCTTATTTATTTGGTTATTAGCATCCTACTCTAATTAACTGCATCCCCAATTACAAATTTTAAATTCCCATTCTCTTTGTAAATTGAAATTGGTGTTTCATGTAACAGTATCTCAAACTTTACACTAGATAATGGGGTTTAATAGTCCATATACAATGTTTTAATTCAATGATATGTCATTGGAAATCCCCAATCAAACCAACTAATGTGGAATTATTGATCAATTGGTCTAATTTTTTCATCATGGTGAATACTAACAAACCTCAAGGAAAAACAGATATGGTAGCACAACAATGACATGTAATACATGTAATTCACACAAAATGTAAATATAGATTATCATAATACATTACATGTAATGTCTTATTGTGCATAGTATGATTCATTATTCTTTGTTATCTCATACCATTAGGCCAAGGTAAAATATATCCCATCTAGATAATAATAATGAAAATCTAGCGCATCATCCTATAGTTAAATCCATGAAACTATAAAAAATAATGAAATAATTAAATTCACCCATCCTAAGTAATTTTCTTTTTCCCACGTACACAGGTTTGATACTCAAAGGAATAGGCTAATTACCAACTTCTAATATCATTGTCTCTTGTCTATTCATGAATAATAAGACCAAAATAAAATATAGTTCCAATACAACTTTATAGAATCCTCTTTCAGATGTCACATAACGGTGTCTCGAGACGGTGGGCCACAAGGCCTCAAGAATTAGTACGGAAACACTAGACGCTACCGAGTAGTAGAGGGGGACTACAGTGTGTCCATGGGGAGACCATGTGATTATTCATCCGTATATACTAGGGTAGTTTCCCTTATCCGTTCTAGAAAACCTAAAATTTATTTCAGTTTCTATTAGGCGGTCTAAGTACTATGTGAGTATAACTCATAGTCCTTCTCCAATAGTGTCTAATGAAATATATAGCCATTAAAAATTATGTGGTTTTATAAAGAATAATAAAACAAAATATTAAATTAATAATGCTTTAAATTTTAATACCCTTTATTCAACAACACCGACCCCCCAGTTTCACAGTGACACTTGAACCAATCATACATTCATAAGATCATACTGGAGTCCAAACCATACACCATAAGGATATAATGATTAATTCATTCATAGAATATCATTTTCTAATTAAATTCTAATTTCATTCATTCATCGGGGCCTACAGTTGCATTCTGGAACCCCTGAGGTATTTGTAACATCTTTCCCTAACTGAAAACTCATTGTTTAAATTCATATATATATATATATATACACATATATATAATATTATGGTCCTAGATTAGAAGTTTTGATAACCACGGGTATTTGGAGAATCAGTTCCTAACTCCCAACTCATTTTCCAGAATAATGCATTGGGGGCCAAGATAATCTGTCTAGCACCCCATGTGTATAGAGATTATCAATCCCCTACAAAGAACTCATTAATAAATAATTTACAAATAAAATTTGTATCATATAGACATAAAAGGAAAAAATCATTAACCTTCTAATCAACCATTCAAGTCATGGTTCACCATTTCATTTACCAATCACAACCTCAGTTCTTTACTTTAGTCGTAAACAATAACCTGAATAATTCAGTATTAATCCAAATATCATCAACTATTCAAATGTCATTAACCCCTTCCTATTAAAAAAATAAACCATTTAAATTTAATTATAATCCATCCAATAATGATTTAATTCATTTACATTATACCATTATTCCCATTTTATAATTCATAAATCATCACTTCAACTATATTGGAACAACCCAGGGGTGTCTATCAGGCCCGATATCAAAACCTCTAGGTTTCAATGAGATCCGGGAAGGGTCACTAAATTTGAAGGAAATTAAAATCACATTTATAATATAAAATCAATTTCACTATGTGGAAACAAAATGGAATAATTATATACACATGATCATAATCAAGACTATGGGAATTAGAAATTATACCTCTTACTTTAATATCATTAACAATGTCTTTCCAAATAGAAACTCTCATTCAATGTAGATCGATTGTATTAAAAATAGAAGAGAAGTTCAAGGATAAAAAAATAGGGCCTTGATTTAATGATACAAGATACATAAAAACCTACATATATACCATCAACAATGGAGGATTTCTTCCTTATTTATAGGAGAAGAAATATGGGAGAGAGATGAACTTTAAAACAAGAATATAATATCTTATCGGAATGACAATATTCTACCACATGTCCTACGATTTTCAATGGAAGGAGTTTTAGGAGACCTATATCCCTCTCTAGAGCATCCAAAAACATTGAAAATCATATTAGGTCAAAAAGGGTTGAATAGGGATAAATGCTGGGGGTTCTAGAATTTTTTTTTTAAATTTATTTTTTCACGAACACGCATGAATTGTTTCCTTGACAGGTCGTATAGTTTGGTAGTCCTTGTTCCCTAACTATAAGCCCCTATTATCGATGGTTCATGGTTACTCCTATGTGGGTACATTTTTTATCAAATTGTACGACAACCATGAAAATACCCTCTATATGAGGGTGCATAGTTTGGGGAGGGGGACCACATGGTTTTTTAAAACACATCACCCTATTCGTGTGGATAAAAATGGGACACACTATTTCATGGGGAAACCACATGGGTTTCCGTAACCATGATAAAACTGTTCATAGTCCCATGGGCTTCTAAAATTCCCTAAATTAAACTAAAATGACCCATATTTATGAAAAAACCATGGTTTGGTAAAAACAAGGGTAAAATAATACATAAAAACGAGTATAAGACAACCATAGAAAGGTCGTGATCATACAATCTCCCCACCTTATAATAGCTCATCCTCGAGCTGTATTCCCACACATCACTAATACAACATGTTGAAAAGGTTGGGCTACTAATCTTGCATATATTCTTACCCCTCCCATGTTTCCTCCTGAAAACATCAATTCTACTTCAACACTCGAATAAATGACATAGTATTTTCCCATAATAATTTATCAGTATAATCTAGGACATAAATTAGATGCTCTTCAAAAGAATAATCAAACTCATTCTCAGCATCATGAACGTTGATAACATGATAAGTGTTGGGGTTGTAATACCGATGTTGTGATACATGAAAGGAAATTTTCATAGCACTATACCTCTATGGAAGATTCAAACAACACAACATTAATCGTATCCTATCCACAAACTCAAATGTCACAAAACATCTGGGCACCAACATTACCTTCTTCTAAATCCTTCAGTGACCCAATCATGGTGACACTTTAAAAAACACAAAATCACCGATTTTAAACTCAATAGTCCAATAAAGTCAATCCACATACGACTTTTTTCTACTCTATGTCATAATTGTATGTTTTGAAATGAACAGATCCTACCATATTGTATCCTGCATGAGACTCAATCCCAAAAACAATGAATCAAAACCCTCCATCTAATATAGTGGTGATCTTATCATCCTACCATGAAAAACCTCATATATTTTTGTTTGAATCAAAAATATTAAATTTTGATATAGGTGAACTCAACTAGTGCGAATTACTTCCCACAAGATCCTCCAATGTCTAGAATGCATGCAGACAACATGTCCTCTGACACCTGAATAGTATGCTTTGATTAACCCTCTATTTTTGGGTGAAAATCCATACCCAGAAACACCTGTATACCCAATGCCTTACGTAGGCCTTGACAGAATAACGAACTGAATAACGAATCACAATCTGAAACAATTCTCTATAGAACCCCATGAAAATATAATATCTCCTAAACATTGAATTCCCCCGAAAATTCAACTATAAATGTTTCATGGTTTGGAATAAAATGGTACACTATATTCAACACATTTATATTCACCCATATTGAATCATTTTTCAAAGGGAACTTTGGAATACCCACTGAGAATTAAATTTTAACATCATCCAACATCCATTTTAGAATATGATATGGCTATAACAAACCAAAAGGTCATTTATGATTTTCCTCCACCCACTGGCAGGTGTAGAATCATGTCATGAAACTTCTAATCTGTCTTTCTATGATCTATCACCAATACTATCAGTGTAGGTCATTCTAAATTTTGACAAACTAGGATGCACCAGCCAATTTGAGGAAAAAAACTCACAACTGATCCCCTCACACATATAACTAGGCACCAAAACATGTCCATAGACATATATGATCTCATTATCATATACAGTTCAATTAGGTGATGACTCCGCACTTTTAATGATTCCCCTCATCTAAAAACACTCTAGATTCTCGTACTACCTTTCCTTCATCTAGCTTAGAAGTTCAGATTCAAATTAATATGTGATGACGGTCTTTTTCTCCTATCCCACCTAAACCTCTATGTGCATCTCAACCATCATCTTTAGTATCTTCCATCTATATCTATACTATAGAACTGCAGGAGTTTTTATCCTATGACTCCAGGCACCCTTAAAACTATTTCCCTTCCCGAGAAAATATTCAAGATAAAATTCAAATGTCTATATATACTCAAACCATCTCTGATGTAGGAGATTGAAATATCACTATGAAAATATATACTTTAATGTTTTGTGATTAGTATAAAAGTCAACTTTTCAATCAACATGTTTTGCCACCAAAATAACAAGGAATAAACTAGTGTGGAAAAATCATCATGATTTATAAGATAATACCATTCATGTGACCACAACCGTCGAAATAAATATTCCATGATATGATCACTTGATATTTAAACTATTCCATGTATGACTCCCAACACATAACAAAACACTGTATACTCATCACTTGGATTAGGTATGAAAAAAATTGGTGTATTATTAAAACACTCACTAAATACTAGACGGTATTATCACATGCTCCTAAGAATTCAAATTTGATACCCTTATTCATCATGTTCTATAGTGTTACATCCGAATGGGAAAATTCTTTGATGAATATTTGAAAATAGCATACTAAACCCAAACAACTATTGATATCAAAAACATTCTTGGGACGCTACCAAGAAACTTATGCCTAAACATTCTCTGGGGCCACTAACACATCTTCATTAAAGATGATGTGACCCATGAAATTTAACCATTCAATCCATAATTGACACATAAATATTATGGATTATAGCCTATTATCTCTTTGAAAAATGATGACAAAGTCACGATGTTTCACAAGATCATCGTGAGTCTAGAAGTGAACCAAAGACTCATTGAACTCAACAACCACAAACAGATCCCATCATTGGTTGAAGATTTGGTTTTCAAAATCCATGAACATAGAAAGGGGCTTTAATAGATAATAGAATCACAAATAACCCATACCGAACATTCCTACTCCAAAATGTTGTCGATATTATATATGAAGTTCTCACTCTCTACTAAAGATACCTTGATCTGAATTTAACCTTGAAGAACACACTAGAACCCATAAACTATTCAAATAGATCATCGACATATGTAAGAGGATTCATGTCCTTAACTGTCATCTATTTTAACATCTGATAATCAATATAAATGCACTACATCCCATCATCCTTCTTAGAAAACTGTAATATAAAACCCCATGGTGACATAATCAGATGGATTACTCCCTTATCAATCAATTATTTTAGTATTGTATTATTCTCTTAAATCTATGTGAGTTTACTTTGTAAGGTGGATTGGGAACTGGTTTATCTCATAAAATGTACTCAATTCTAATCTCAAGATTCCTATTAAATGATATCCTAGATATGTCTTCTAGAGAAAATTCATTAAGCAAAAATAAATATGGATTAAAAAAACATTTCTTCACACCCCCATAATCTAAAAACTAACATGTATCCTATGAAATGAGCGCCTATATTAGTTGATGGACTATCCCTAGAATTCATTCTTGGATGTCACATTCTCCATGATGAACATAACTGTTACTATCAAAAGATATATAGTTTACTGTCATATGGTAACAATATATGTTCGGTCAGTACGATACCAACCAATACATAGAAAAAATTAATTTAAAATCCTATCATATAAAATATATAAAGATCCAAAATATATTGTTACTCACCATACTATAAGGAATTGAATTTTCATATACAAATTTCACTCGACCACACTCTTAACAATGTTTTGATCATCATAACCCCACTCAAAAAAATGACTGTTTGGCTCAAACCATTCACCAATTGAGAATTTTTGAAATAATTCGACCTCATATATAAAATAAAGTCCCAGTAAGAGTATAAGATTCAATAATAGTACCAATGATTTTTGATGGCCAAACATCGCTATCCACAAGTACAAGATAAACTAGAGGATAATAACCATCCCCTATTCACAATGCTCTAGTCTGAGTCCCTTATGATGCACTGCCCTACTAATATAAGAACTCTTATCCAAAATCACCATTTCCACCACCTTGATCACCATGTCTAGTAGAACTCCAACTACTTGACTCATACTTGGGTAATACCCCTTCTAATTCTCTAGTTCTACATAGATCCTCAATCGTGACTAATATAACATGGGATCATATAGATCTGCTATATAAGCCCCATAATATTTCATGATCAAAACTCCCCTAATGGTCAGGTACACTAGGTGTGAATGTGACATGGCCTAATATACAGATCTAAAAGCATTTGAATACTTGCCTGGGTAACTAATCCTTCTCCTTGGTTAATCTATTTTACACTTCTCGGGTAAATATTCCTCTAAATATTTTTTCTTCCATCGATATATTTACCTCCGAGTCATCTAGTGGAAACCACATGTACCCATGTGAATCATCTTTTAGTTTCACATTATAAATGAGATCCTAATTCACTACATAAACATACTTCATCAACTTCAATATGATCACATGGTAATTAATATAACATTTAATTCCTCCTTGAGAACATTTTTTATAGTTTCTAAATAATTCACTGGTGCTGAAAAAATTACTGTAAATAAGTGAAGTGACTAGCATAGTCCATCAAATACAAACCCCCTGGTTCAAAAACATATACTTTTTCACCCTCTCTTATCTTAGTATCTCTGGGTATAAGTGATCCAAGATGTTTTCCCGAAACTCCTTCCAAATCATGCTCTCCAACTGCACATCATAATCATGAAAATACAACCAATTCATTAACTAATCTTGTAACACATAACCATTCATCTTGAATATTTTATGTTATGGTATCTCTAAGTGTTCACGAATTTTTAGGATAGACTCAATCTAGAACTTATCTACCTTAGGTTCAATACTCTCTAGTGAATTTCAGAGGGGGATGCACCTTGAAATCCTATTTCATGTTAGACATATTTCTCACAACACATACTAATTCATTATCTAGGAAATGTATAAGTTTATAAAAGTTCCCACAAATCTACTATAACACCCAAATAATTTGTGGATTTTTTTCTAAAATTAATTTAATTTATTGATATTTTTTTCACGAAACTTTTAACAAATATTGTTTTGTATGAAATAAATATATTTGGTTTTGTTTCATGAAATTCAATGTCGAACTTTAACTACATGCAATAATTACATTATCTTGTGGTACATGTAACAAAATTTTAATATTGTGTTAGACACAATACTGATTTCCTTTGATGGCCTATGTTATACAAAAGACCTAGTTTCACCAATCTAAATTATAATATTACTATTATTTACAAAAAATTATTATAGATTCCACCATGATATTAGGATGGAAGGTATGAAAAAATTATTATATAAACATGTGAATAAAAGTTTCCCATTTTTCTATAAATGATGGTAAAAATTATTTGAAAATAAAGAAATTATATTTATATGAAAACAAATTTTCTCTGTACGGACACCATTTTATCTAAATAAATTAAACAAAAAAATATTTAGAATTTTTTTAAATATATTGAATACAATATTTTTAACTTCATCAAATAGATTTTATATGAATAAGATAAGAATAATTCTAATTTTATGAATAAAAGATGAATTTTTTCAAATAGAAATTTTAATTCCATTAAATGGTAAGCCCATTTCACATTGGATTTTCAATATTTTAATTAATTTTGAAAAATTTATCTTCTTTTATGAAATAATATTATCAATATTATCTTTTGGAATATTTTTTTTTGTAATTTATTGAGATGTTTCCTCATTGATGAATAGTGAATATTATTGAATTTTAAATCAAAAGTAATTGTTCTCATAATTGATTTGTAATTAAAAATTATATATTTAATTGGTTTTAATTTTTATTTAGATAAATTTTACAAAAATATATATAATTTAGGAAATTCTAATAAATTTCACTTTGAAATTGAATTTATAAACAAAGCAATGTTTTTAATGTTTTTACTTTAAAAACATTTATTATCATCAAAAAAGTGGGTTTAAATTTAAATTAATTTCTGCCACTTCTGTGTTTGATATTTCGAAAATTGGATCCCATATTTTAAATTAGAATAATTTATAATTTATAATACGATTAACTTAATTTTTACTAAAAATATTAGTGAATGCGATTAATATTAATTACAACTATTTAGAGAAAAAATATCATAACAAGGAACTAAACCTTAATCCTTAGGGCCAAAATGAAATAGAAACATGTAAAAAATTGATCTAAAAGAAATATTTATACAATATACTCAATTTTATAGAATTTTGTCTATTATTTGAGCCACTTGACATGGGAAAAATGTGGGTGGAATTCACTTTTTAAAAATTTACATGAATTCCACTCCTCATTCACTATAAAAAGGAACTCACCACACTCAATTGATCACACCTATGAAGCCCCCTAGATCAACAAAAATATTCTCAATTAATCTTGAAAAAAATTAACCCTTAATTCATTAATTCTCCCTTTTTCATAAACCCTCCGAATGAAGCAATTTGGTTTAATCCAATTGATGTTACAAACAGAAGAGATAACATCCTTCCTGTGGATCATTTGTATTATTTTCATTCTCCATCCAGTAAACACTTATTATTAAATTATTATATAAAAAACTCATTAACCGAAATATTATATGATGTTTTTATTATAAAGGTTCTTCCTACACATACACAGACATCCATAAAATTGGTAAAGAATATATCTTTCTTGTTTACGGTGAACTACTACCTCCCAAAATGATGTTGTTTTTTTCCTATACCACCTCTCATGGTTGGGAATTATGATGTACAATAAATTTTTAAATGATATATATGATATTAATTGTTTATTTATTCTAACATCATTTTTTCATTTTTTTAAACATGATAACTTTAATTGTTGAATTGTGGACTTTTACCCCCTCAAAGGAATGTGATCAGTTCGCACTTTATGTAGAATGTATTAAGGATGTAATTAGTAAAATTATATAATATAAAAGAAATAATTATGTTACTGGAATTAAAATATATATATATATATATATATATCATTTATTTTTTTATTCAATATGAAAGTAAAATGGAAACAATATTCAGGCACATGTATGACCCACCATCCCCATGAACAGTGTATTTAATTTTATAATTGTAGATTTTATAGATTACCAAAAATAATTATAAATAAATTATGATATTAAAACCATGTTTTACTTTATAGATATCATGATATAACAATGAGGGGGAAAATATAACAAATCAAAACAAAATAGAAAAAAAAAGCGATTATTACTCGAAACATAACATTAACATTGAGTTGTTAATAAACTAGAAATATAAAGTAAAGCTAAAATAATAGATGGTATTTTATATAAGAAAATGGTTTAATGACAGATTTATAATTAACTTATATTTATTCTATAGATGTTTTTAATGAGTACAAAGAGAGCAAGACTTAAGGTAGGGGAATCTCATCTCACTTTTTATTTTTGCAAGATACATTTCATATTCACCACTTCATTCATTTATGTGGTGTATATAATAAAATGTTACATTTTATATTATGAACGTAAATTATTTAATGATATTAAATTATTCAATTAATGTTAATATTTCATAGGGATCATGATTCTAATGTTAATCATGAAGTAAGGGTTTTCTCATGCCACTTTTAATTTCCTTGAGACACAATCTGCATTCACTAACTATTTATTATATGTGGTTTGTTTAATGAAAATGGATGTAATATATGATAATTATTATTATATTTATTAATATTTTTATATCTGGATAATATTTATAATTTCATTGAGTTTATGTTTTAATGGTTACAATGTCAGTAATGTATTTTTGTCTCAATATTCTGTATTTGACACACATGCCATGTTATACACCTATATTATTTTACAAGGTGTACATAATTCCATTAGAAATGTTAAATTAGGAAACTAAATATTTTAATTATACACTAACCATCAATTAATTTTATTTTCTTACATGGGGATTATATTTCAGAGATACCAAGTGGTAAGAGTTTTTTGAAATAATATCACCATTTATTGAGATTGGTTTTTATTATAATAACATTGAAAAAATATTACAATACAATTCTCAAGATAAATAATGTGTTTTCATATCCTATATATATTCATTAATTTTTCAAGTATTATTACTATTTTCAAATATTTGAACATAAGTTAATTGAGTAATTATTTTTATGAAAATTTGACTTTATTTGTTATTTCGGTTGGAAATCTAAGTTATTTCAAAATATTGTCTTTAGAAAGTGTTTTAAAAAATTTTATAATATTATAATAATTTATAAAGGACACTTTTATTCATTTATTCCATTATAAATTGTTTTTTAAAAGGAATATTCTTTTTATTTTCTAATAAAGTAATTTTTCGAACTTTTATGGAGAAAAGGGAATGCTTGGAAAGTATGAAATTACCTACCATCATGACAACCATTTCCTTAAAATCCTGTTGTATGTTTACAAGGTTATTCTTGAAGATATTGTTTTCCTAAAATTATTGAATTTATTAAATTTAATTTATTTTTAAGAAAATTTGTTTTAAAAAATGTTATTAATGGGTAATAAATTATTTTTAATTCATCTTTTATATGCTTTAAAGATGATATTTTCAAAGAAATTGATTTAAATTATTTTATGATTTATTTATATTTTTATAAATCCTTTTTCTTGAATTGGTTACCAAATTTCATTAGGCCTTATTCTAAGGTTTGGAAAAAATGTTTTCAAAACATTTTCCAGCCTTCTTTGTGATCTTTCAATGAATTCTCAAAAAACATATTTTCAAAACGTTTTCAGGATTTCTTTGTTAATTTTCACAGTGTATTCAAGGAAATGAATTTAAATATATTTTATAGATTTATTTATATGTTGTCAATGTGTTTTAAAAGAAATGGTTTTCAAAACATTTTGATGATTTATTTATAAATTATCAAAGTGTTTTCAAAGAAATTATTTTCAAAACACTTTCAAGCTTTATTTATATGATTGAAAAGTTCATTCAAATAAATTGTTTTAATTTTTTAATTTTTTTGTAAATATTTTAAATGATTATTCCATGAAATGGTTTTCAATATAAATTCATGATATATTTATAATTTTTCATGCTTATATTCAATGAAAATGAATTTTAAAAAGATTAATATTATAAAAAAGATTTCAAAAAAGAAAATATATTTTCCTCAGGTTTAAAAATATATATATATATAAATTATTTTCTATATGATATTGAATCCATTATAGTTACTTATTACCTTCTAGATATATGATCTAATGTGTTGAGTTATATTCTTTATTTGAAGGGTTTATATTTGGATGACACGATGTCTGTGAAACCTATTCTATTTTCATGGAATATATGATTAAAAAACCCACTATTTTATGGGTGATTCTTTTGATAAATTTATTATTAAAATAATATCTTTTTAACAAATCAATATATAATCACATGTCTATGAAACACATTTCATTTTATTGTTTATGATATGACTGTTTATGATCTTGTGACACATGTCTGTATGATTTCATTATGAGATGCGTGAGACCAATATATCCCACCAATGCATTGGGTAATGATTAATATCTCCGGAGGTAATTATGAGAATCGTGTGGAGTATCATGATGAATTATGGAAGATGGGGAAACCAGATCCACTCTAGAATTATGTGGAAAACTGATTCATATGAAATTAATGGGAAACCCAATCCACTATGGGAAGATGGGGAAACTTGATCCTCTATGTGAAGATGGTTAAACCTAATAAATTTCTAGGAATGGAAAATGAATGGGGATTATGGGTTTTCATACCCAATTGGTGTAGTATTAATTAAGTTCCATGATAAGTTCTAGAAATGTATATTTACTTATAGATAATGATATTACATGTTTATATACATTCAACAATTCTAGGTCTTACTCCTCTATTATTATTTCATGGATTAAGATATTCATTACCTTATGAATCATGCCTTATGTAATTGTAACATTTATGATATGATTCATGTTTATTATATTAAATGTATGATATTATAATGTTATGATCACACTCTCATGCCCTTATTCTCATGGTTATGCTTACATATCTCCCCTATTTACCCATACTAGGCATCTGAGATCACCCCTTTTTATGTTTAGTTCCCTAGTTTATAAAGATGTATTTTATTTATAATATGTCTATGAGGGGATTGACTTTTTGAGAACCTAGTGGGAGATAATATATCTCACTCATGTACTAGTGTCTACGTATCCATGTTTTCAAATACACTAAACTAATACTGTATTTGGGTGTCTATTTGTGGAATGTATTTAGTTTTCTAAAAACATCTGTAATGTCTCCATATGTTTTGAATATTTTTTTAATAGTTTTTATCATTGAAATTGTTTATTTATCTTTTGGACACCATCATATTTCCTACATCTCCCCGAAGAAGACTCGATGTTAGGACCGTCACCTGATCCACTAGTTTCCTAACCAAATGGAAATCTCATGTAACCCCCTTAGTCTTGTTCTTAGCCACCTTTGGTTTAGGATTTACTCTGAACCTATGGGATCAAAATTTCTGAATCTCGGGATGTATCTTAATCCTTCAAGCCTCATCTTCTAGTACTGTGTAGACCAAGTATTTCTCTACAGGTGGTTGTATAATGGGTGCACCACCTAGTGGTAACATCACTAAAAATGCAAGATATATCAATAGTTCATCACTATGGGGATCAACCTCATGATCCTGATCCTGAATCCAATTTTGAATACATCGCATAGGTTCCTTTAATGAAAATAATATGTACCACATTCAATGAGTATATCCAGAGATCCAACTCAAGAATGAAATGTAAATGACAACCCATTCTTATATGATGCATGTACCATTTTTTTACATGAAACCAAAATTCTCATGTATCGAGAATATAATTAGCGGGTCATAGTCTCAGTCTATAGATACATAAGACACCACACCAACACTGATGTCCCTATCCTGAAATCTAAACTCATGAAATTTGAAAATATTTCCACAAACCAACCTCATAAACTCTAGTACGATGATAGAGATGACTTTTCTAATACCACACAGTCACAAAACATCCCAATGGGGACCTTGTTGGGATTCCCCAAGCCAGCCTCCAATAGGTCAGGGGTGGGTGACTAGCACTAAGAAGTAATATCAATAACCTGGGAAACCATAGCCTATGTACCTATACAGATGGTCACATCTCTAAGACCATACAATTATAAAATATAAAATCAACTAAACAAACACAAATGAATACATATAAATCCCACAACTTGAGTATGACAGTATGTAAAAAAAGATAATAGGGACAAATATATTCCACCACAAAGAGATTGTAAATAAGTCCAACCTGAATGAAAAATTGGGACAACTAAGAATATACTATAACAACATACCTCAGTATTTTCTGGCTCACTACGAACCATCTAGACCTAGTCCTTCTTGGACTCTAAAAAAATGTTTACCATCTACATAAGGCGCAACACGTGGGGGAAAATATAATGCATGGATTAGTATAAAAAAACCCAATAGGACACTCTAAAGATCATAGTATAAAAAAATACATCCATATATAAAAAGTTATATGTTTACAAAACATACTGAGAAAATATCCAGATGTACTCAACAAAGACACTCAATCTAAAGGAATGTCAAAACTGTATTGAAAAAAATTTGATTCTAGATTGAAGGTTCCAAAAATTACTCACTAGTGGAAAAAACGTTTAACACGTCGGTATATTTCACATCGGTTCTATATAAAAGATGTGAAAAGCAGTAAAAATCTATTTATCATGTCAGTTATTCTTTAAAAGACCTGATAAAACGATGAGAATCAGTTTTTTACGTCAGTTATTTTATAACTGTGGTAATAACAAGTGAGATTTTCTTTATCACGTCGGTTATTTTATAACCATCGTGACAAATCGAATCTGGGTGCTTTATCACCTCAGTTATTTTATAACTGATGTGATAAAGAAAATCACCGCAATATATCACGTCAGTTATCAAATGAAATGAGGTCATAAAGCACCATTAATCAGTTCAGTTATAAAATAACTAACATGATAAATTATTTTGTTTGTGTGTTATTAAATAACCAACATTATAAACATAAAAAAATATTTTATCATGTCCGTTATTAAATAACTGACGTGATAAAGAATTTAAATTATTTATCACTCCATGTATTTTGTCATTCTGGTTTATTTGATCGGGAGACCTGCGACTCATCTATCTCACGAGGAAGTCCCAGAAAGGGTTCTTTGAAGTCGTTCCCTCTATCCAGGGTTTTAAAAACTCATTTATCATCTTTATTATCATCAAATCTATCAGGTTGACTCAAAATAGTCTTTTATGATTCACACAGCTCAGTTACAGTTTTTATTTTTCATGATTACCTAATATAATTTTTTGAGAGGTTATTTTTCAATCATTGTTCATGCTATCATGGTAAGTTTCATAGTGTTCATTTATACCATGTTAAATTTATTTCTAGTAAAATAAACCAATTAAAGTGATATCATTCATGGTGACAATTTCTTGGGGTTTAATCATGTGTGTGTGAGTGTATAGGGGGTGTCCAAGGGTTGGGGGGATGTTAATGTGGGTGGGGGTGTCTAGTGGAGTGGGGGCTCTCTAGGGTGATGGGGACTTCCATGGTGTGTCAAAAGGGGTGGAGTGGTGTCCAGGGGGGTGTGAGGGCTGTTCAAGGGGGTAGGGGTTGTCCAGGGTGGTGGTGTCCAGGGGGTGAGGGGCTGTCCAAGGGGGTAGGGGTTTCCAGGGTTTGGGGGTGTCCAGGGGGTGGGGGATGTCCAGAGGGGTTGGGCAGTCCAAGAGGGGCAGGGCTGTCTAAAACAGGGGGGGGGGGTTTCAAGAGGAGTGGATGATGTCCAATGTGGTGGGGGTGTCTAGGGGGTGCCCAAGGGTGTAGGTCGTGGTGTCCAAGGGGTGGGTGGGGGTGTCCAGAGGGGTGGGTGGATGTCCAAGGTGGTGGGGTGTCTAAGGGGTTCCCAAGGGCATAGAGGTGGTGTCCATGGGTTGGGGGGGGATCCAGGTGGTGGGGGTGGTGTCTAAGGGGTGAGAAGGATGTGCAAGGGGGTATGGGGTGTCTAGGGGGTGGGGGGGGGGGGGGCTGTCCAGAGGGGTTGGGGGTTGTCTAGGGGATGTGGGGCAGTCTAAGGGGGTGGTGGTGTCCAGGGGGTGCCCAGGGGGTGGGGTCCAAGGGGTGGGGGATTTTCAAGGGGGCGGGGGTGTCCAGGGGTGGTTTCTAGTGGGTGAGGGAATTTTACAGGGGGTGGGGGTGTCCAGGGGGTGTCCAAGTGGGGGTAGGGGGTGGGGGTGGTGTCCGGTGTGGGTGGGTGGGGGGGATATGCAGGGGAGGGGGTTGTGTCTGGGGGTGGGTGGGTGGGTGAGGGGGCTGTCCAAGGGGGTATGGGTTGTCTAGGGGGTGGGGGTGTTCGTGGGGGGAGGGGGGATGTACAGAGGGGTTGTGGCAATCCAGAAATTGGGGGGCTATCAAAGAGGGTGGTGGTGTCCTGGGGGGGGGGACCCAGGGGTGAGGGGGCTGTCTATGGGTGGGGGTGTCCAGGGGGTGTGGGGGTGTCTAGGGGTGTCCAATGGGGTAGGGGGTGGGGGGTGTCCAGGGGGAGTGGGGGGGGGGGCTTTCCAAGGGGGTAAGGGTGTCTAGGGGGTGGGGGTGGTGTCCAAGGGGGTAAGGGGATATCTTGGGGATGGGGTTTTCCAGGGGGTGTCCATGGTGGTAGGGGGGTGGGGGTGTTGTCCGGTGGATGGGGGGGTTTCTAGGGGATGGGGGTTGTTTCTAAGGGGTGAGTGGGATGTCTAAGCGGGTATCCTGTATCTAGGGGGATGGGGGTGTCCAGGGGGTGCTGGGTGTCCAAAGGGGGTTGGGGGGGCTATCTAGGGTGGTGGTGGTTTCCAGGGGGTGTCCAATGGGGTGGGGGTTGTGTCTAATGGGAAAGGGGTTGGACATTCCCCTCCCCACATGGACGCCACTCCCCCACCCCCCATGGACACCCCCACCCCCATGGACACCCCCACCCCCTGGACAGGACCCCACCGCCCTGGACACCCCCACCCCCTTGGGAACCCTGGACATCCCCCTACCCCCCGTGGACATCCCCTTCTCCCCTTGGGCAGCCCCCACCACCACTAGATAACCCATACCCCCATGGACACCCCATTGGCATATATATATACCAACAGTTTCATTGAAACTGTTGGAATATTTTAACTTCTGTTAGGATATACCAACAGTTCCTATAGAATCATGGTTATATGGCTATTGCAATGTCCATCATGCCAACAATGTGTGAAATGGTTGGGATATTATATACGAAAGGTTTCAAGGGTATTAAAATGGTTTCAAATCATTGGGATATGTCTAATTTTTAGTAGTGAACGTATAAATGTCTTAATATTTACACTTGATATTTCATTTTTACGGAAGGGTGAATATGTTATCCAGTTTCACCAAGATCTATTCTTTGTATACCATAAGAAGAAAGGATCCAACATGAATTTAAAACAGTTATATGTAACTTTATTTTAATTTTAAACTCATTTTCATGCATTTTTTTTCAAATACGCACCCCCATAGTCACTGCACCCATATGGACACCCCCCCCCCCCCCGAACATGCCGTCCTGGACACCCCCTACCCCCTTGGACACCCTGGACAGCCCCTACCCCTTTGGACAGCCTCTACCCCCTTGGATAGCCACCACCACCCCTCTAGACAACCCCCTATCCCCTAGGACACCCTCTTGGTATATATATCCCAATGGATTCATTGAAACCATTGGAATATTTTAACATCAGGTAGTCAATACCAATGGTTACTATAGAATCATTGGTATAAGGCTATTTTAACTACTATCATTCTAATGGTGTGTGAAACTATTGGGGTATTCTATCCAAATTATTTTAGGGGCTATTTCAATGGTTTCAAATCATTGGGATATGTGAAATTTTCAGTAGTGAATGTATACATATTTTAATATTTACACTTCCTATTACTTTTTTACGAAAGGGTGAATTTGGTATCCAGTAGCACCAGGATGTATTCTTTGTTTACCAATAGAAGAAACCACCCAAGATGAATTTAAAACTGTTATATCTAACAACAATTTCTTATTAAAATCATTTTCATGAATATTATTTTCAAATACACATATATTTGTTATATATTTCAGAATTTTTTTTCATTCAAAATATGATATTTTTCATATAAATATATATTTGTATTAACTTGACAATATGTATTATTTTGATATTTGTTATAATTAATAATGAGTCAATGTTGGATTACTGTACATTAAATGAGTAATGAATATGATGAAGGTGTTGATGACTTTTTTGGAATTTTCTAATCAAAATGTCCCATGTAGTGACATTTTTTTCTGTCCATGCCTAAAATGATTTAATATGAAGAAGTTAAAATGTAGAGAGGTCAAAGATCATCTGATTTTTCATGGTTTTAATATGAGTTGCAACCCTTGGATTTAGCATGGTGAAACTGGACAGAATGTTAGATCTATTGATGATGATGATTCGCAAGATGGTAACTCTGATGGAATTCATGATATGATCCATGATATTGTAGCAGAAAAAATTGAGGTAGAACTGACAAATATGTGTCTATATGGTGATGCTGAAAAATCATTGTATCTTGGTTGTACAGATTTTATGGTTTTGTCAGTAGTGTTAAGATTGATTAAACTGAATACGAAACATGGATTGAGTGGCATAATTTTTACAGAGATGCTACAATTGTTGAACAAAATTCTAATAAAAGACAATGATCTTCCAGATTTACATTATAAGTCCAGAAAAATATTATTCCTAATGGGATTAGGATGAAAAAAAATACATGCATGTCTAAATGATTGTATGATATATAGGAAGGAATATGAATTTTTGTCAGAGTTTTCTAATTGTGGTACAACACAGTATAAGTTGAAATAAAAATCACCAGCTGATGTAGATATTACACAGATCCCTTCCATAGTATTTTGGTATCTTCCTATAATTCATCATTTGAATAGTTTTTTTTTCTAATTCACATGTTGAAAAATGGATAAGATGGAATGCCGATGGGCGAATATGTGATAGAAAAATATGTCATCCATCTGATTATCCACAATGAAAGAAAATTTATGCGCAATATTCTACATTTGGTAATGAAATTAGAAATCTCAGACTAGGGTTGTGAGTTGATGGAATGAATCCATAACGAACCCTCAATATCACACATAATTCATGGCCTATTTTATTGGTAATTTACCACCTCTCTCCTGAAGTTTGTTTTAAGCACAAATATATCATGTTGAGTATAATGATCTCTGGTCCGAAGCTACCCAATAATTATATTTATGTTTTTATGTCACCATTTATTGATGAATTGAAACTTTTAAGTGAGGATGGTATTAGGGTGTCTGAATCTTATAAAATTAAACATTTTCACCTCCATGCAGTGCTTATGTTCACTATAAATGACTTCCTATCATATGGAAATTTTTATGGTTACAATGTTAAGGGGAATAAGGATTGTCCAATTTGCAATCAAATGACATCATATTGTCAATTTCATTATGGGAGGAAAATAGTATACATGGGCCATCAAATATTTTTTCTTATGGATCACTCTTATACAAGACTAAAAAAGGAATTCAATGGATCACTTGAATTTGATATTTCTCCAAAAACATTATCCCCAAATGTGTATTTTTAGTGGGTGGAAAACCTTGATATGACATTGGGAAAGACACATAAACCTGGTAATGATAGACATATTTGGAAGAAAATGTCAATATTTTTTGATATACCATATTGAAGATATTGTGAAGTGAAACATAATATTGATGTCATTCACATGGAAAAGAATATCTTATATATTTTTATTGGAACATTGATAGATATTAAAGGAAATAAAAAAAGATTGGTTGAATGTAAGATTAGACTTACTATCAATGGGAATATTTTTGGAGTTAGCTCCCGCTCCAAATGGATGATGAAGATTTCTTCCCTCAACTTGTAATATATTATCCAAGAGGGAGAAAATTAGCTTTTTCAGTGTCTTCGTGATATCAAAGGTCCTCAAGGTTATTCTACAAATGTAAAAAATCTTGTATCATTGAAGGATTTGAAGTTTATAGGTATGAAATCTTGTGATTTTCACGTCATTATGCAACAACTTATACGAGTTTCGTTGCATAGAATATTGTTCGTCAGTGTTAGAAAGACTATAATGAAGCTGTGTCACATTTTCAATTCAATTTGTAATAAAGTGACTGATGTGAATGATTTGAAATTTTCTTGGAAAAGGATGCAATTTCTATACTTGGTCAATTGGAAATGTATTTTCATCCATATTTTTATGATATAATGGTGCATTTAAAGATTCATCTGGTTCATAAAATAAAGCTTTGTGAACCTGAAAATTTTTGTTGGATGTATCCTTTTGAAAGGTATATGAAAATATTGTAGGGGTATATTAAGAATCCATACTGACCTCAAGCCAACCTTATTGAAAAGTATATTTTTAAAGTAGTTTTGAAGTTCTGTATGAGCTACTTGGCTGCGGCGGAGCCCATAGGATTGCATCCATATCACCATAATTGAGTTAATAATGACGGAAAGGGGATTCATGGATTGAAAGTAAAATTATTATCAGCTGAATATATGAAGAAGTTAGAATTATACATCTTGAATAACACAGCTAATGCTCAACCATATATCACATTGCATATTAACAAGTTGAAATAATGTCATCCAAAGAAGAAAGAGATATGGATTTTAAATGAGCACAACAAAACATTTTAGTGATGTTTTAAAAAGACCCTGCTTAGAAGATCAGATGTATCAGATACATTAAGATGCTTTATGGGAGGTCCATGTTTAAATGTTATAACATGGTCCGATTATGACATTGATAGCTATAAATTTCATATGAATACTCAAGACAACAGAAGTGTAGTTCAGAATAGCGGTGAATTAGTGTTTGCAGAAGCGATGCATTTTTCGAGTTATAAAGACAGAAACCCAATTTTTAAATCATGTGCATATTATAGATTAATTGAAGAAATATTGGAGGTTGATTACTTTAAAATTAAAGACCCTATTTTAAACTTCAAATGTTTTATCAGTAACAACACTGTTAGACATAATGAATTTGGAATGACAGTTGTTAATCTGAAAAGATTGTAAGACACATCAAATTATTTTATAATGGAACCACATGCAAAGAAGATTTTATATGTAGTTGATCAATCAAATATGGAATGTTCTGTTGTTTTAAAAGGGAAAAAACAATATCTTGGTGAGGATCAACATGAGGAAGATGTCGATTTTTGTGAGATCTCTACTTCTATGAAAATATTAGCAGAACATACTGATTAGCATATGGAAGACAAGGTTTGTGCTATAAGGAACGATCATGATGAAGGAATTTGGGAAAAAAATCCATTTATGCATTCCCAATTTTATAGGTAACATATGCTTATTTCTTGTTTAAATTTATTATTTTCATAAAAGGTTAGATATTGTAATGTTTTTCTTTATTAAAACTCACATTAAAACAAATAATTATAATTTTTTGTTTATTTAATTTTGTTTATTTTTGTTTATCATGTTTACCATTAAGTAAATTATATATCTATTATTTTTACTGAATGAAAATTACTTGACCATGTTTACCGTGTTTACCATGTCTACCATATTTACCATGTTTACCATGTTTACAATGATTACCATGTTTACCATAGTTCACCATAGTTTACCATAGTTTACATTTATGTAACTTATATATTTATTGATTTTGATGTGTGACAATTAAACTACCATGTTTACCATGTTTACCATATTTACCATTATTTAACATGCTTACCATATTAACCATGAATAATATTTTATAACATAGTTAAATTTTTCATTTTCTATTTCCATTAGTCTTGTAATAATTGAATTTGTATATTTGTGAAATGATGTTTGGTTTTTTTGATTTAAAGGATAATGACATATCAATTAGTTGATCAACCACATGATTATGGAGATGAGCATAATGATTATATCTCTAGTGAGGAACACTCACATGATCTTCTTGATGTTCCCCATTCTCACTCATGTGCTACCATAACGATAAAGAGTTCAAGAGTTGGTAAACATGGGTGCACACAATTACCAAAACTAGCACTTGCTTGTACACAGGACGAGAGGATACTCTTTGAGTTTGATGAGAATGATATTCCACGTGGTACAAAGGTAATAGATTTTAAGGGTTTTTTATCAACTCCGGGTAAGATAAAAGTGATCATTTTGTATGATGATTGGAGAAGTGAGGAAAAAGTGTTTATTTATTAATTATGGGAGACAATTTTAGTAAGATCAGTTGCTATTTTTTGTGTATGATTTAAATTTTTATAGTATAATATGTTTTACCACTTCGTTATCAGAGGAAATTTTATATTCCTGAAACTGGAGGAGTCAGGACGAAATTCCTATCAATGGCTGCTATGAGATGGAGGGATTTCAAATAAACCCTCACATATAATTTCATTTTTGTTCATAGGAGTCCTGAAAATCCATGTCGTATATATCCATTCATAGATGAAGAATTATTTTTGGTAAGGGAAAAATAAACTTTTATAAGCTTTATTATATAAATTTTCTTATTAGTGTTTTTAATGATTTCTTATTCTTAATTTACAGAAATCAAGGAAATCTCATCAGGAGATCCAATCATATAGTTGCCTATGGGATGGTATATTGTATAAGAGATACAGTTCATCAAAAATAGTTAGAGGTAGAATATCATAGGTTCACTGTAAAGGATATTATATATTGAAGAGCTCGAGTACCATTACCTACTGATGAGGTGAATAAAATTGGACATAGTATCGACTATTTTTTAATATGGCCATCTAGACTTCTGCAACTCATTACCATAGAGGTAAGTATGTTATATATTCTATTTTATTTTTTATTAATATTGATTTAACATTTGAAAACTAATATATTATTGTATATATTTTTATAGAAATACTTCAAAGGAAAAGAAACTCTATATAGACAACAACAAAGAAAAATGGTTATGACCTCAGATACAGATTCTAGTAGTTCTGAAAGATTGTCCAGATATTCAAATTTGTAGGCATATCATTATGAGTTTCCAATCGAAGGTCATGTTTGTGGACGTGCAATAAATTTTGGGATTTTAAAAAATGATATCATGGAGCAAGTTACTGGAGATACGTTGGGCATCAATCTGGTGCAATTTATTTTCCATGTAAGTCATAACACCTTTTCCATGTGTTATATTTGTTAAAAATTTATACTTATGTTTGTTTTGTATTAAGAATCATTATAAAATGTCTTAATAGAATGATCAGACTGATGTATATGGATTCATCGACCCCCATTAGAGTTCCCTTGAAGCACATATATTAGATGTGGAACAAAGACTGCTTTATATTGCTGAAATATTTGAACATAAAATAATCCCACAGTATTGGATGATGCCTTTTTGTGAGAGGTATGAAACATATCAATGGAAAATCTTTCATTATATTTTAATATAAAAAACCACTAAACATAAATTTTATTTATCAATGATCATTGTATTTTTGGTGTTTTTTACCCGGGGAGAAAAAACTTTATTAGATATGGTCTTTCCATAGATATGTGCATGAAAGTTTTATAAATATGTTTGGAAAGTATGTTTTAGTTTATTAATAGTGGTATATATTATAATGAATTTTAAATTTACCCCATTCATATTATTTTATAATAGGGGATGGGCTAACTTCTAAAAAAAATACATAAGAAAGGAGTGGCAAGATAAAATATGCAAAATTAAATGTAAATATCGAATTATAATTTGTAATTTTTGATGTATTATATAAAAATAATATTTTGAATTTACACTCAACTAAATAGAATTGTCATGAACAACATGTTGTCATCGAATGCAGATTTTATATGTTATGATTTTTGTAATAAATAATTACAAAAGGGCCACTTGTGAACATTGACCTAGTAAGATTTCAGATTAAACATGGCCATAATATTTCATTTGATTTATTCATTATATATGTTAACTACTTTTCTTTTAATTTTTATCTATTTGATGACCCTTAAACCTATAGTTCTCAAGAGGTTAAACACAGATAAGTGGAATGATCAAATTATTTTACAGGATTGATTGGATTTTAGTTTTTTTTGTAGTGTAAAATGTAATTTTTTGTATTTTAATTATAATTGTGTATTTGGTAGTAGATTAGATAGGATTTAGGTATTATATTTGACATTTTATCTTTTGAACGTTATATATGTGAATGTTTAATTTTTTTTATACTTCTTGTTTTGGTCTAGTTATGATGGTTTTTGTTGTACTGATTTTGGTCTTGGAGGGTGGGGGTGTTTAGTGGGGGGGGGGGGTCGAGTGGTGTGTGCAGTGGGGTGGGGAGGGGGTTTCTAGGTGTCCATTTTGGTGGGAGGGTGTCCAAGAGGATTGGAGGGCTGTCTAGGGAAGGGGTGGGCTGTCCAGGAGTGGGGGGGGGGCGCCCAGGGGGTGTTCAAGGGTGGGAGGTTTGTCCAGTGGGGTGGGGGGTTTCCATGGGTGGGGGTGTCCATGGTCGTGGGAGGGTTTCCAGGTGGGTGGGAGGACTGTCTAGGGGAATGGGGGCTGTCCAGGAGGGTGTGGGGGCTGTCCAAGGGGTTTCTAAGGGTGGTGGGGGGGGGGGGTCCAGGGTGTCCATGGAGGTGGGAGGGTTTCTCGGGGGTGGGAGGGGAATCCTGGTGGTCTGGGGGGCTGTCAAGGCTGTTTCCTTGGGGGGTGGGGGTGTCTAAGGGGGTTGCGGGTTTCTAGAGGCATGGGAGGGATGTCCATTATGGTGGGGGGTTTTCCATGGCGTTCATGGGGGTGGGAGGGTGTCCACGAGGGCAGGAGGGCTGTATAGTGGAGTGGGGGGTGTCTAGGAGGGTAGGGGTAGTCTATGGGTGTGTGTGTGTGGGGGGGGGGGGGGGTTCAACGGTGTCCACATGGGTGGGAGGGCGTCCAGGAGTGTGGGAGGGTTGTCCAAGGAAGTAGGGGGCTATCCAAGAGGGTGGGGGCTATAAAGGGTTGCAGGTGTCCTTGGTGTTCATGGTGGTTGGGTGTGTCCAAGAGGGTGGGAGGGATGTCCAGGGGGTGGGGGCTGCTTAGGGGGTGTCCAGGTGGGGGTGGGGGGGGGGGGGGGTCCATGGTGTAGTTGGTTTCTAGGGATGTGGGAGGGCTGTCTAGGTGTGTAGGGGAGTCTAGGGTGTCCATGTGGGTGTGGGGGATGTCCAGGAGGGTGGGAGGGTTTTTCAGGGGTGGGGTTGTCCAGGGGGTGTCCAATGGTGTGGGTGGGGGGGGGGGGGGGGTTGTCTAGTGGGGTTGAGGGGTTTCCAGGGGTGTGGGAGGGCTGTCCAGTGGGGTGCGGTGGAAGGGTGTTTAGGGTGTCCATGGGGGCAGGAGTGTGTCCCGGAGGGTGCGAGGGATGTCCAGGGGAGTGGGGGCTCTCTACGCGGTGTCTAGGGGTGTGTGGGGGGGGGGGGTCCAGTGGGGTTGGTGGGTTTCAGGAGTGTGGGAGGGTTTTTAGGGGTTGGATGGGTGTCTCATGGTGTGGGGGGGGGGGGTATCCCAGGGGTGTACTGGGGTGTGGGGGTGTCCAGATGGGTTATAGAGGTGTGGGAGGGTTGTCCATTGGGGGTGGGGGTGTCCAGGGTGTTCATGGGGGTGGGAGGGTGTCCAGGAGGGTGGGAGGGCTGTCCAGGGGGTTGGGGGCTTTCCAGGAAGGTGGGGGATGTCTAGGGGTGTGTGGGGTGTTCATGGGGGTGGGGGTGTCCAGGATGGTGGGGGGGATGTTTAGGGGGCTCTAGGGGTGTGGGAGGGCTGTCCAGTGGGGTGGGGGTTTCCAGGGTGTTCATTGTGTTTGGGAGGGTGTCTAGGAGGGTGGGAGGGCAGTCCAGGAGAGTGGGGGGGGGGTGTCTTGGTGGTGTCTAGGGGGTGGCCAGTGGGAGGGTCGGTCCAGGGGTACGGGAGGGTAGTCCAGTGGGTGGGTGGGTGGGTGGGGGGGGGGGGGGTCCAGTGTGTCCATGGGGGTGGGAGGGTGTCCAGGAGGGTGGGAGGGCTGTCCAGGGGAGTGGAGGATGTCTATGAGGTTTCGCGGTGTGTGTGTGGGGGGGGGGGTGTTTAGTGGGGTGGGGGATATCCAGGGAAGAGGGGGGCTATCAAGGGGGTGTACTGGGGTGTGGGGGGTTTGTATTGTGGGTTGGGGGGGGGGGGGCTATCCAATGGGTGTGCGAGGGATGTCCAATGGGGGGTGGGGGGGTGTCAGTAGGATGAGAGGGCTGTCCAGAGTAGTGGGGGGCTGTCCAAGGGGTGTCCAGATGTGTGGGTGGTGTCCAGGGGTGTGTGTGTTTGTGTGTGGGGGGCGGGGGAGGGTTCCAATAGTTTGGGAGGGCTGTCTAGTGGGGTGGGATTGGGGGGTGGGGGGTGTCAAGGGTGTCCATGGGTGTAGGACGGTGCCCAGAAGGGTGGGAGGGCTGTCCAGGGGGTGGGGCATGTCCAGGATGGTTGGAGGGGGGGGGGGCAGTCCAGGGGTGTGGGAGGGATGTCTAGTGGGGGGGGGGGGGGGGTTAGTCTAGTTTCTATCTGATTTTGTTCTTATTTAGGTCTTCATTGTAGGGCATAGTTGTGGATGAATGGTTTTATTAAAGAAAATTGGTTTTCACATCGGTTATTTTATAACCTATATAAAAAATGCATAGGATTGGGGTTTAACGTCAGTTATTTGAAAACCGACGTAATTAATGAATGGGAATGGGTGTTTACATCGGTTTTTTCATAATCGACATAATAAATGGAATGGAATAGCTTTTTAGATGGGTTATTTTATAACCGATTTAGTATACTTATTTTTATGTCAGTTATTATTTATCCAACTTAACAAATTATTAGAATATTGGTTTATCACGCTTGTTATTTTTATAACTGATGTGATAAACTCCTCAATGTTTTTTTTATTATGTTGGTTATTATATATCCGACATAATAATATATATACCATGTTATATATTTAAAAACTTACATTATTAATCACAACTCTGAAGCATTTTCCATGTCCATTTTTGAGGGTCCAATGTTAAAAAGACTTGATTATTTTGGTTTTTACATCAGTTTTACAATAAAAGACATAAAAAAATGTTTATAACAGCCCTTGTAACAACTTTAGCCATAAGACAACATAAAAAATAAAAAATAACCACCATAAAAAATGTTTTTTCAATAGTGACTCATTTGGGAGAACACAATCCTAAGTATAATAATACAAATTATGTCCATATAAGAGGAAAAAATCATCGGGACTCATCGTTGTATGTACACACTGAATGTACAGAGAGATAAAATGGATAGATGATGATTACTCCCAAGGCCATGTCGTATAAAAACAACTCAATCTAGATTAATCTAATAAGTAAAGGGTCAGTGAATATGTAGTATTGGTCATGATGATACCATGAACACAACCCTGGGAACAAAGATGAACAGAGGATCTCACTCCACACATCAGATAAGAATTCCAAAAACTCAATCCATGAAGTACTGCTAAAGGGGTCATTGTCCTATTAGTTGGAGGCAATTCCATACTAACCTCTATGGAATGGAAATGGGGAACACAACTCTAACAAATCATGTCTGTGATAAGTAAGAAATCGTATTGAAGTCTTGTATTGAGGTACACAAGACTTATAATAGGGTTACATGTCTTGTCCCATCAACCCTAGGTCCTACCTGTATAAATAACTATTGTCCCCTATCTATCTCTGTGTAATAGTACATCATCATCAGTGTTATATTTTTATTCAATAGGGTGGGGGGGAATACAAGAAACCAAGAACCTGAGAAAAAAACAGTCGACCTAGGGGGGTCTAATATAGTGGAGAACGAGGGAATCCCCACAGATTAAGTTAACACCCTCAGGCTTTAAGGAGGTAACTATGGCAAGGCAGGAGACATCAGAACCAGGGGTGGAAAGGTAAGCCAAGTGATCCGTGACTTCATTACCCTCTCTCCACGTGAGTGTACCTTGAATGCTGCTCCTTAGTAACTCTTTGCATCTCCTGATGGTGTACGTCACAGACGAAGGGATGGAGCCTCTGTCCCACAGGGATTCATGAATGAGCCTTGAATCAGTTTCCGCATGGGATATGGTAATATTTTTATGATTATATAGACTGAGCCCCATGAGAAGTGCCTTGGCCTCCTCATGAAGAGAATTTCCATTGCAGAAATGGGTCGTGAATGCTATGATCAAACTCCCTCCGAAGTTACGCACCACACCGCCACCTCTCATAATACCAGCGATTCAAGAGCCATCTGTGTTTAACTTTATCCCGCATGGAGGAGGCCTCCATCTAACCCACTGCCCTCACATTCCATCTATGGTCGGAGCCAGATCTGGTCATGCCTGCAGCATTTTCAGGGAGGGGGCTTCCCACCAATCTTTGGGAAGAGTAACCATATCGATGAGAAAAAACTTTTTTCGCACAATGATAGAACTCCTAGATGATTTGAGACCCTCTAATAGAGCCTTGTTACAGGCCTGCTAAAGGCACCAGCACCCAGCACTTAAGACCACCGAACGTGCAATATTCTCCGTTCCTTTGTCCGGTGTACCAAGAAACCATCTCCCAAAGAATGATGAATCCTAAATATTGATAGACAAGATTACTGTAAAGCCACTAATGAACTTCCACACAGCCTTAGCCCACTCTCCTTCAAAGAAAATAAGATTTGTGGTCTCCTAATTTTTGGAGCTACAACACTGGAACCAGGAGGCGAGGCTGACTCCCATTTTCTTAATGTTCATGTCCGAAGGAATGGGTGTGTTCCTTACACTGCAGTAACAGAAATTGTATTTGGTTGGAAATTTCTTTCACCACATTAAATCATATCTGGTATCCCGGTGCCCTTGAGGGATAGAGATCCTACGGAAATCCTTTGCGGTGAACTTCCCAGAGTGCGATGGGGTAAACACACACTTGTATCGTTCAGGGCTGAGGAGGATTGAGTCGAAAATGTATTTCTGGCTCTTATCCAGAAATGCAGAAACGAAGTCCGGATGATTGCTTGCCTCCATGAATGTTATCATAATATCCAAGTATCCTAGAAAACCCAAAACAGAGCCCGCCCAGTTGCATTTCCAGAAAATAATATTGCCATCTCCCACAAGCCAACATGAGTGCAGATGGAGGCTTGAGACCAGAGGACATATCCACTTCCAGAATGGGGATCCCTACACACTTTCAGTTTCAAAAGAGCTGGTGTAATTGTTCTACATGATCATCCCCCAGAGAGACGAATTCTCGAAAATATCCCTGGCCAGCTTGGCACGCATGCATTGCACAGTGTCCTCGACGCTCCTAACATTAATCCCACCTTCATGGATAAGGCGGGCGATTCTACCCCAAGAGACCCAATGCTTTTTCCCTTCCGCTAGAGCATCCCAGAGAAATCCCACTAGGATCCTATCAATGGAATTGATTACTCCCTTTGGTACTGAGGTAGAATCCATTTCGTACACCGGGATCGTAGTCAAAACACTGTTGGTGAGAGCGATGCGCCCCCCGAAAGAAGGAAAATGAGTTTTCCAGTTGAGTACCTGACCGGTGATCCTGCTCACCACCTGATCATAGTCCTGAATGCGTAGTCTACCAGAAGATATTGGAGAGCCCATGTACTCCATTGGTAAAGAGCCTGTCTGCATTCCCAGTCCACTGCACAGAGCAGCAGTCTAGCTAGAAACACATTTTTTGGAAATGTAAAGGTAACTTTTGGAATGGTTGATCAGCTGCCCACTCCAATAGCAGTACTGCTTCAAGATCCTGGTAATAGACTGTGTAGACTTCCTCCCAGTATTTTAGAAGATAATCATGTCGTCTACAATCATTATATGAGAGATGTTTTCCATGTTTCTTTTCCTTCGAAAATGAAGAATGTTGCCATTGGATATTCTTCTGTTGAGAACCATGCTGAGAGTGTCCTGGATAAGAATGATGATACTCGGGGAAATCAGATCTCCTTACCGAAGGCCGCAGGTGGCCTTGAAGAATCCATGGATCTTCCACATGAATGAAACTACCATCCAAGGAGAGCTAAAGCATCGGATGAGAATTTCCGAGACCCTGGGTGAGATTCCCCTACAAGACATGACCCTATTAATAAAACCCCATTATACTCTATCGTATGCTTTTCTCATGTCTAGTTTCATAACCATGTTAGAACCATGTGCCTTTTTTTTCAAGTCCCTGAACATATCATGTGCTAGAGCAATCGCCCCCTGTATTGATCAACCCTCAAAAAACTGTGTTGCTCAATGGAAATCCATTGGGGAAGATAAATGGCTAGCCTTGTGTTAATAATACACGCAAGAATCTTATAGGGGAAGTTTCACAAGATTACTGGGAGATAATGGAGTAGGGAAGAGGGGGCCTTCACTTTCTGTATAAGGACCAAGGTTGTGGCGCTGGAAACATGTGGGAGAACTCCTCCACGAAAGAAATCCTGAATAGCAGAGATGATATCCTCCTTGAAAACATCCCACGAAGCTCAATAAAATGATCAGGCGAAACATTATGGTCCCAGAGCACATTACTGGTCAAGAATCATCATGGCATCATAGATCTCAGGCTCATCTGGGATCCCTTACAAACTGGAATTTTCCTCAAGGGAATCATTGTTGGGAACTACATCCCACAGGTCGACACTACCGCTCGGGTGCCCATCTCCCATCCTCGTGTTGTGGCCTGCAAGAATATCTTTTTGGTAGGATGAAACCATGCCACCCAAAAGATCAATGTCATCCATATAGGATCTATCCTCGAGCCTGATATTGGGATTTATCATCCATCTCTTCTCCTAGATGCATGCATGGAAAAAAGTTGTGTTCTTGTCTCCCTCATGAAACCACTTGATCCTGGATCTTTCATGAGCCATACATTCCTGTCTGAGAATCATCTCTTCCATACAATTCTTTTTGCATGAGAGGTCCTCATAAATTGCATCATACCATTCTCCCTTTAGATCACCTTCTAGGCTCTCAATCTCTCATTTGAGGTCATCAAAATCATGGTTGGTAGGGGGAAGACTGCTTGCCCATTCCTGAAGCCCCAGTTTTAGCCGCCACAGTTTGTTGTGAATAGTCTCCTAGTGACTCCCTTGCACCGTTTCCCCCCATGTAGTCCTTACTAGATTGGAAATATCCGGATGGCGAGTCCAAAAGTTATAGAACTAGAACTCTTCTGAAGATACCTATTTTGGAGCCAGAGATAACAATAGTGGTGAGTGATCAGAAATCCCTCGTACCAGGTGGTTAACATTGGCATTCGGGAACACGGTGATAACATTCAAGTTATCGAGGCATCGGTCCAACCGGCTCCAACAACATCGATTTACACTTTGGTTTTTTCACCATTTGAAGTGGTCCCCAACGTACCCCATGTCCATTTGGCCCATTCGTTCCATGAACTAGACAACGTTCGAGCTAGCTGTACGTGGGAACTCCCCTCTCTCCTTTTTATCCGCTGGTTTGGCGATAATTATAAAGTCACCTCCTACAATCCATGGATCATCACCTGGTTCAAAATTACTAAGCTTTTGCCACATATTTTTGCTTCTCATATTATCTCAGCTCCCGTAAACAAAGGAAATGATGAATGAAAATTGTGCCTTCTTCACCTTAGTCACGATGAACTAGTCCCCCACCTAAATCAGATCCACCACAACGTCTCTGTTCCAGAAGATCTAGATATGCTGGTTGATTGGAGCGGCTTTCATGGACTCCGAAATTTTTATCCTATGTGTGAACTGATGTATTTTTCTCTGTTTTTGTTTATGCTCCAGCACAACAACGATGTTAACTTTTTGTTTCTTAATTTTGGAAGACATGAAGTCTCTCTTAACCCTTTACTCAAACCCGCGAGCATTACATACAAGGATGGATATCATTGAAACAACTCTGGCCTGACTTTGGCTCTTGGTGTCTTGGTCTCATGCAGATAGAGGCAACACTCCCGGTTCTGAACCATTTGAAGCTTCGAAATTGAACGGGTGCACACCCCTTAATCCAGATCAACACAGAAAGGTGAAGAAGAATACATGTTAGAGTGGATCTTAAGGGTCTTCCCTCTTACCGCACAAGGAGGTGACAGAAGCAGGGGACACATGACCTTCTCGCATAATTCCTGGAAGGATAATTCCATGGACCTTGCAGGACTGGTCGCATCCTTGTCGACAACCACATCCTTCAAGGGGTGGGTAGCCGTAGACTTATCTCTGAGCTCAAGCTGCCCTGTAGCTCTAGGGATCTCCCCTGTGGTCGGAAAGTTCCGCATCAGGGGCTCCATCGATCCAGCGGGTGGCCCCACCAAGGATTCCAGAAGCCCACCCGACGAGAGGAGCTAGCGGGGGCCAAAGATCCACCCTACAAGCTCTTCCAACCATGCAGGGTAGACCCTTTGAGACCTCAAAACCTAGACCGCACTGGGCACGACGACGACGTCTGATGATGAGGAAAAAGGGAAGCACTTGGAAGACACCAGGAGAGAAGGAGAAAGCTTAGCCTGAGGACCCGAGTTGAAATATGAAGAGGGGCCGACCACCCTGTGTTCAGAAACACCATGCCCCTGGACGGGCCTGGCCTCATGAGGGGGAAACCATGATGGATTTTTTTGCACATATGTATTGAATTCCCTTGGTGGAGACAGGAGGAACAAAATTTGGGAAACAATAGGTACACCATGTCTTGAGCCCACATCTCAGAACCCCGTACCTTCAGGGAGATCATCTCTGGGATGGGGGAGCACATGATAAGCTCCACACACATCCAAGTGGGGTGGGGGTGTCCAGGGTTTCCATGGGTGTGGGAGGGTGTGCAGGTGGGTGGGAGGGCTGTCCAGGGGAGTGGGGGGATTTCTTGGGGGTGTCTAGGGGGTGTCCAGTAGGAGGGGGTTCCAGGGGTATGGGATGGTTGTCCAGTGGGTGGGGGGGCCAATGTGTCCATGGGGGTAGGAGGGTGTCCAGGGGAGTGGGGGAAGTCTAAGAGGTTTCGTTGTGTGTGTGTGGGGGGGGGGGGTGGGGGTGTCTAGTGGGGGTGGGGGATGTCCAGGGAAGAGGGGGGCTATCAAGGGGGTGTAGCAGGTTGTGGGGGTGTGTATAGTGGGTTGGGGGGCTGTCCAAGGGGTGCGGGGGGGATGTCCAATGGGGGGGAGGGGGTTAGGAGGATAGGAGGGTTGTCCAGGGGAGTGGGGGGCTGTCCAGGGATGTCTAGAGGTGAGGGGGGTGTCCAGGGGGTGTGTGTGTGTGTGTTTGTGTGTGTGTGTGGGGGGGGGGGTCAGGAGGATATGAGGGTTATCCAGGGGAGTGGGGGGCTGTCCAGGGGGTTTCCATAGGTGTGGGGGTTGTCTAGGGGAGTGTGTGTTTGTTTGTGTGTGTGTGTGGGGGGGGGGGTTCCAATGGTTTGGAGGGCAGTCTAATGGGGTTGGATGTGGGGGGGGGGGGTTCATGGGTGTCCTTGGGGGTGGGAAGGTGTCTAGAAGGGTGGGAGGGTTGTCCATGGGGTGGGGGACTGTCCAGGATGGTTGGAGGGGGGGGGGCAGTCAAGGGGTGTGGGGGGGGATCCCGGTGTGTGGGAGGGCTGTCTAGTGGGGGGCTTTGTCTAGTTTATGTCAAACTTTGGACTTATTTAGTTCTTTATTGTAGGGAATAGTTGTGGTTGAACGGTTTTGTTAAATAAAATTGGTTTTTACATTGGTTATTTTATAACCCACGTAAAAAATGCATGGGAATTGGGTTTAACGTCAGTTATTTGAAAACCGATGTAACAAATGAATGGGAAGGGGTTTTTACATCGGTTTATTCATAATCAACGTAATAAATTGAATGGAATAGCTTTTTTACATTGGTTATTTTAGAACCGATGTAGTATACTTATTTTTATGTCAGTTATTATTTAACGGACATTACATATGACTGGCAGATTGGTTTATCATGCTGGTTATTTTTATAACTGATGTGATAAACACCTCAGAGGTGTAGTTTATTAGGTTGGTTATCATATAACCGGCATAATAATATTTATACCATGTTAGTTATTTAAAAACTGATCTTATAAATCACAACTCTGAAGCGTTTTCGATTTCCATTTTTGAGGGTCCAATGTGGTAAAGACTTCATTCTTTTGGTTTTTACATCAGTTTTACAATAATCGACTTAAAAAAATATTTATTACATCCCCTATAATAATGTCAGCCAAAAGATGACATAAAATATAAACAATAACCACCATAAATTTTTTTCCACTACTGACTCGTCTGGGAGAAAACAATCTTAAGTATAATAATACTAATTATGTGCATTTAAGGAGAAAAACTCATCGGGACTCATCATTCTATGTACACATTGAATGTAAAAATAGATATAATGCATAGATGATGATTACTCCTAAGGCTAGGTGGTATAAAACATACTCAATCTAGATTAAACTGATAAGTAAAGGGTCAGTGACTAGGTAGAATTGGTCATGATGATACCATGAAATCCACCTTGGGAACAAAGATGGAATGAGGTTTTCCCATGTAATATTCCCATGTACCAATATATGTAATATTACATGTACATTATGTACAAGAAGTGTCTGTGGTGGACTGCATGGAGTTCTCATGCTTGTGTACTCCATCCCTTGTCTGTATACCCATCGAGGTACATGCCATCATTTATAAAGGGAACCACACTCCCTATGATAGGGTCCCACAGACTGAGATACTTGTTTCCATCCCAAAACAATGTCCACCGCCAAGGGGGCCATACAACAAGTGGTTTTGTATTACACGTCATTGTTGACGCTCCTTTCGTCACAGAATCTAAAGATTGGAAAAGGGAATATCTCAGCTGAAAGTGATTCATCCTTTGAAGAAAACATAAAAAATCGACAAAGGCATGAACAAAGGATCAACAGCAAATCCACCGCGCAAGTTATACCACTGCCGCGCAAGTATACGTGTGCGGCTACCTTGGTCGCGCAGGTGACTTGCGCGACCTAAATGGTAACCGCCCGGTAACCGCCCTGGGTCTTCTATTGCCTATAAATAGACCCTGTGGGCCCCCCATTCGAGAGGATCTTTTTCCAGAAACTCGTATTGAAGCTCCCGACGCCCAAGTATCTTCTCAAAGCTTCTGAAACACTTCTAAGGTAATTTCTTACCTAGAACGGAAGATCTAAAGAGAAGAAGGAAGGCCTAAGTGTTGAAACTTATCAAACACTTGCGCGCCGACTTAATTCCTTCAATATAACTTGCGCGTCCCTTTTTTGGAAGAACCTCAAGGGGATTCTAAAGGGTTTTATCAAGAGTCGCTCAAGTATTTCAATTCTGATTGAAAATCGCCCAAGTACACCATGTGTCGCGCAAGTATACTTGCGTGACCAATACTTGCGCGCCGCCGCAGGACTTGCGCGCCTTTAAAGACTTGCGCGCCCCTATCTTTTTGGGTGCCCATCTTTCCCATTTTACCCCTCTTAAGCCATTTCACCTTTCCTTTTCAAGATTCAGTCTTCAAGACAATCTTCAAAGCCATTTATGGCATGATTTCTTGATTTGACTTTCCTATCTGAAAGGAATTCTGGGAAATCTCTCTTAAAGTCTAGTGATGTAAATATCTTTATGTCACTAAAATATGGAGAGTTCATTCATTCAACCTCATCCTTTAAAATGAGAGAATCTTAACCTGGGTCTCCTTTTCAGGAATAATCCCCAGTTATAAAACCTTTAATCTGGGCATCTTCCTCAGGAGTAAGCCCCAAATTCTTAAAGTTCCTAATCTTGGGCATCCTCCTCAGGAGTAAGCCCCAATCATAATTCTTTAACATGGGAATCTTTCTTAAGAATAATCCCCAACCTCAAATATGGGCATCCTCCTCAGGAGTAATCCCCAAACCTTAATCCCTAAACTGGGTCTCCTTTTTCAGGAATAAGACTCAGTCATAACCTTGGGCTTCCTTTTCAGGAATAAGCCCAAAGTCCCCTTAAACTTTTCTTAACCAGTCCTAATTTACCCTTGAATTGGGTTTCCTTTTCCAGAATAAAACCCAATCATAAGTCCCCTCCTAACTTGGGCAGTCATCCTTACATAAGCCCCAAACAAATTCTTATGATTGCATCTATCATGGCATAATTGTCTAAATTTTACTAATACCTCTTGTTTCTCACACCGAGCATGACTCACGTGAGCTTAGAGTGTAAAAGTAATTATGAAATTCATTTTTTGATCCATCAATCATAAACATCATACTCCATTACTCGAAATACGTGGGTTCTGATTCCTTTTCCAAAACAAAGGATATGTAGGTAGCCCATTTATGGGTTCGATCCCAACTTTGAAATAATATCTGTCCTTTTGAATGACGATAAACTTCAAGTGCCCCACTGAGTGGCTTTAAAACCAGCATGGTCATCATAATGACCAAGAGACTTTTATATAAATGTTTTGAAGGATACCATTGACCAAGAATCTCTAAACAGATATAGATGATTCTCTATTGATGAAGAACATCGAATACAAATAAAAGATTCTCTAAATTTCTTGCATATTTAATCATTGATTTTTAAAACTAAAGGAAAGCACATTTTATACTTGGTAATGTAATAAGGATTCACGAACATAACTTAAATATATAAAGAGAGTCCCGGAGTAGACAATAATTCCCATCAAAAAGGTGTGATGAGTCCGACCTCCCATCCTCTCGACCAATGCAAATTTCTAAGCCTCATTAGTCCACAAGCTAATGAGCGCCTGCCTTTGGAAAGTAGGTCCAAACGGATGTGGAATCATTGGATGTTTCTGGTTCTACGAACAAACCCTTTAGAAACCGATCGGAACGTTTGAATCTCCCGTCCAGGAGGTCATCCTCGGATTCCGCGCGAATCAAAAATGGTGAACCCGACCTGAATCCTTAACCAAGTGAAAGTGATGTTCTTCTTATTTGTTAAAGCCCCTTGGACCAACAAAGCAATCATTGACATGTGCTCATCCAAAAGATGCAGTGGCTGGATTCATCTTGATTATGTCTGTTACATGGAACATGCACTCTTTTCTCAAGATCTTCTGCAAAAAAAATGGCTTTCCTTAAATTCACCCCTATGAATACTGCTGCTGTGAACACCTCTACTATGAGTTCCGCTGCTGTGAAAACCAATGCTGCTACTCCTGCTGGAACGTCATCCGCTCTGAGGATGACGTCACCAACTCAGCGTCTTCATCGATGTGTTTCTAATGCACTGGTTAAGGAGTACCGTCACAACGGTACTATCCCAACTCTGGAGGCCGCTCGTCAAGCCCTCCAAGTTAACAACTCGACTTGGTCATCCGGACAACGGCGGCCAGCAATCAAGAAGTAGGCGGTGCTGACTACCGTCTCCAACCGTTTCGGGTCGTTATCCCCGGAACGCAATTTCCATTCACTCCCTTACTCTGAGGAATTGAATGAACAGGTCCCGCAGGACCTTAATTCAAAAAGACAGGAGTCCTTCTCAAGGGCTCCCATCAACAATCGCCTCCAGACTCGTGCGGTAGTGCGCCCTCAACATGATGAGGGTACCGACTCCAGGCATTCAGATCAAGTTCCTCGAACCCGAGCAGGCAAGATGAACCGCCAGAGATGGAATCCAGTTAACAATAGGCAGGTTGTCATCCCTGCCATCTCCGGAGAAGTCCACCAACCTAACATGGTGGCAAACAACGAGCAGACATACACACCTGCACGTTTTAATTCAGCTGTCCAGCAGACTCGTCTGGCAGCATCAAGCCGATCCCGCCAGGCAATTCCGGCGGAGTACCATATGCAGGAACATACATCTGCTTATACATCACCAGTTAGTCAGCAGGATTGTCTGACTACATATGATGGATCTCGTCAACCGCGTTTGGCGAAGTGTAATCAGCAGGCACATACACCTGCTAATACTAATCAGGCCTACCAACAGTCTCGCTTGGTAGCACCCGGAGAAGTCAGTCGGAAAGTCCCGACGACAAACAAGGGGCAGACTCAACTCTCTGCCTCCACACATGAGTACTGTCAGGATTCACTGACAGGAAAAGGAGGACAGGAGCAGGCACATACACCTACTCCAATCCCGGAATGGACGTATATCCCCGTTCCGGCGGCTGAAGTCACCAAACATATTTTGTCAATGGTGAAAGAGCAGAAGAAAATTCCTACTCATATTCTGGATGCTTGCCAGGATATCATAACAGCTTAAGCATCATCTCAGGGACAGACACATAAATCTATCCCTAGCAATGGAGTGACACATCAATGATTCACTCCGGAACAGACACACACAAATGTTCCAGTCCAAGAGGGTTATGGGGCATACTCCCCCATATCATACGGACAACCAAGTCAGGCACATACACCTGATTTGAGTGGAGATCGTCAGCCTAACCTGACCATCTTTCCTGATCAGGCACATACACCTGCTCAGAGAAATCACTTTCGTCATCAAGTGGTTTCTAAAGCGAGTAAGAAGGCATCTAAGAAAAAGATCCGCCCAGCACAGTCAGGAGATCAAAGGCCAATCTGCAACAAGGCCTTGCTCGATGCTGGAGTTCTTGAAGCCCTCAGACATTTATCTGTCGGAATTCAAGATTATACTCCCTCAGTTCCCAATAACTGGAACATTAATTCTGAAGGTCTTCAACAGACACTTCCTCATGAAGACTTGCTTCATGAAAATTTGGTCAATCATGAAGTTTCTTCTTCAGATGAGAGCCACAGGAACCCTCTGTGTGGTTAGAAGTCCAAGGAGCAAGAGATTTCATCTTTTGCTTTAACCCATCATGACGGTCCTCCTCATGGTGATGAACTTCACTGTGAAAGTCCTCTCCGCAGTAGTGATTCACGTTGTCTCGAAAATTCTTCAGAAGGCAATGTAGTGACGAGAAAGCCCTCCTATCTCGAGGCACTTTCAAACGTAAAACCAGTCATGTCTGATGCTTTACTATCGGCAGGTGAAACTCTTTCTCCATCAGAAGATAGCCTGGGGTTCAGGTTATTCTCCAAACCATCTCTGGGTCATTCATCTTCCAGCATGAATAGTGATTTCTCTACCAATCTTGTTGAATCCGATGAAGCAACAAGGAAACACCAACTCTGGTCCAAACAGGTAGAAGAATCTTCATTTAATGATAAAGAGGAAATGCTGAACATGAAAAAAAAACTGGCAAAAGGTGAAGTACCAGTCATGTTTTGGCCTTTGGCTGACTCCCAGTACGACATTCCAAAGATGTTGATGGATGATGGAATCCATGATATTCGTCTCAACATATGGAAAACTCTTTGTTAATTAAAGAAGAAGGTATTATCTTACGATGAATATGAAAATCATCTTAACATAATAGAAGGGTTACAACGCCAGATTGATTTGGCATCTCTATCAGTCTCTCGGTATCTGAAGGCTGAAAAGCAACAGAGAACCCTTCAACGTTCATGCCTTGGCGCACTAAGAAGATTGCGTCAGTTAATTGCCAATGCTCCATCTGATGTTCATATCAGAGGATGGGGTGTTCACGGTGCACTACATTTCACAGTGCTTTCCGGTCAGCAAAGCCCGCCGAAAATGGTCTCATGCAATGTTATTGCCCATGGCCAGCCACAGTCAATGGGCTTTGTTCATAATCAAAAGCTTTCTCAAGAACAAGCTTCAACTAGTTCCTCTCAAAATCAAGTATATAGAGAACAGGTTGTTGAATTGATCCTACATCAAGTAGGAGAGAATATTGCACACGCCTCTCGTCTGGAGCAAACACGTCATCAAATAACAGATGTTTCGGAAATCATCCAACGGTCTGTTGAACCAGGTGATAAAAGTGGATACAGGTTAATGCATCCAACTAATTTCCGAACTATGATTCGCAAGATCAAGAGAGATTTTAAGAAGATCTCAGACATAGCATGTCAAGAGACACCCCAACTTTCCAGACTGTAGACTTCTCTAACCCAACCCTCAGAGTCAACGAATGGGATTCGAGGAGTTGAGCGGAAGCAGCAGGAACATCCCCAGTCCACCGGACTGGGGACTTTTTCAAATCTTCAATCCTTCCCTGAGAGAAAGTTAGTATTCTCTCGATTAGGGAATAAGCCTCAAGAGGAACGAAGAGCCAAGCTGTCAGGAGATTCTCTCCAAGTGACGGTTCTCCAAGAAATTCCTGAGGGATCAAGTCAACGGAATGCCTTGTCTCATCATGGACATAGAAGGAGACAATATCACAGAAATGCTGATAGAAAGGATTCCATGCAATATGCATCCATTAATGTCATCAATGCCGTTGCTGATGATTCACCAGATGAGGCTCAATCAGAGGGATCAGACGAAGAGGTTCCTGCTCAAGAAGTCGCGCACACAGACCTAAATGAAGAAGGTGTGCGCAAACGTAATCAAAGGATTACCCAAAATTTGGGTATTCCTTCAAGTAACCCACTTCCCCCTCTCCGAAAAGGATCCAATAAGGGGAAAGGAAAGAATCATGTTACTTCTCACCCTTCCTCTGAAGGAGGTCAATCGCTCTCATTAGAGCAAAGGTTTGCACAACAGGATGAAGAAATAAAAGAATTAAGAAGGTTGAATGCAGAACTACTTTAGAGTAGTCTTCTTCTTAAGAATGCTGAAGTCCGACAGCCGAAGGAATTTTTTGTAACTACTGAGATGGATCAAGAATATCCTCCTTTATCAGTACACCCACAGAGGTCTAATCCTACGGGTCAAACGCAACAACGGTTGGCAGCACTACCATCAGTTGCAGCACCAACCACCACGTCTGTCCAAGCTCTATTCATTGCACCTACCCAAAACCAAGTTCAACCTGACGTTTCTCAAAAGTTAGTAACTACTATTGAGTCATTAACAGATCGGTTAGAAACTATGGAAGGGAAACGGGCGCAAGTTCAACCTGAAAAGAAAGTTTACCCTGAATGGGTAGATTCAATTTCTCCTCCATCCAGTTTTGGAAACCCTATTTTCCCTAATTTCAATGGATCAGGCGTCCCTGAACAACATTTGACGCATTACGTGTCTTATTGTGATCCTATGATGGGAACTCCAGAGTAGCAAGAAGCAGTGAAACTCAGATGCTTCGTGCGAACCTTGCAAGGACCAGCTTTTGTCTGGTATACAAGCATGAAATCCCGGTCAGTTATCGGATGGGAGGATCTTCGTCAAAAATTCCTTCTTCAGTTTAGCTCAACTTTGCCAAAAACGACAGTTTTCGATCTTACAAACTGCAAGAAAAGGGAGAATGAAAGAGTCTCTGATTTCATTGCTCGTTGGAAGGGATTAACGTATTCCTTGAGTTTATCACTCCCTCAGGAGGAATTGTTGCCAATATGTGTGGCAAATTTGCGTGACGAATTACGCACGCCATTGATCCCTGTGAAATACACAGGAGGGTTTCGAGACCTTACTTCAATCGCTCAACAGATTGAAGATTCCCTTATACAGGCTAAGGTTAAATCTCGTGTAATTCCATCAGCTCCAGGAAGAAGAATGGGTAAGGCAGAAACTGCTACAATTATGCTTAAACAGGCACCTGTACCTATTTCTACTTCAAAACCTTCATCTTCTCGAAGGGCTCCACCTCCTGAACGCCAACAACAAAGGTTTTTTCGTCCGAATGATCAAAAAGATCAACAACGAAAACAATTTGAGTATATGAAGAGTAAAACATACTCTTTCCGAAGTGAGCAAGTTCCTGGTTACTTCATTTCAGCTCTGGAAAATAATTTGGTTCAATTACCAGTGCCGAAGAGGCCAAACAAGGAAGGAGATGAAGACCGCCCCAATTATTGTCCCTTTCATCAAATGTTGGGGCATCCCATCCAGGAGTGTTTTTTCTTTAAAGACCTCCTGCAAAATATGGAAGACTTGGGACAAGTCAAATTGAAGGGTTCTTCAGCTCATGTAGCGTGTATTACCGCTACAGATCCAGAGGAAGGATGCGAGTGGGAGGAAGTCAAAAGCAAAACTGCGAAAAAATATGATGATTGGATGGTCAGAAATACAATCAATCGGACCCATTCCATTTTGCGAACACAATTGAAGAAGCCAATTGTGTCTCCTACAAAAGCTGCAGTAAAGCCTCCATCAAAAGACAAATCCTCAAAAGGGCAGCGCAATTCAAAGAAGAAAGAGGAATCAGGAGAAGATGAGTATGCATCAAAGCCTAAATTGTCTTTGACTCGGGCAGATTTCATGCCATCTACTTCAAAGCCACGGGCACCGTCCCCCCAAACGGCACAGCCTAAACAGGCTAACCTAGCAGAGTCTTTATCAGACGAAGAGTTAATCTTTGGTTCTGTTAATATGATTCAATTAACAGATTCATTTTCCAGTCTTGATGAGCCGGAATTCCCTGTATCAAATAAGGGAACCCGAGGAAGTTCTAGAGGTTCAGGATATAGGGGAAGACGTGGATCGTTCCGAAGCCACTACTCTAATTCTACCCCTGCTAGCACTGTATATGCAGCAGAAACTCGTGGTAGAGCCCTTCAGCGAGCTCAAAAAGAACAAGCAAGTTCTTCTGCCAATGGCCAACTCAGTTTCGGCACAGTTATTTTGGAAGACCGATTAAAAGTTTCATCTTCTTTATCTCAGCAAGTTTATGGATCTAATCAGTCTAATTTTCCAAAACCAAGGATGTTTCCAACTTCAATACAAGATGCATCAGCTTCCAAAGCATCTGCTTCCAAAGTACCTGCTAAACCGCATATTTCTATTGGGAAACGCAGACCTCTAGATCAAAAGTATGATATATTGAAACACTTGACCCAAGTAATAGCCAAGTTATCAATTTTGGATGCTTTAAATCTATCAAGAGAACTTCGGGAAGCACTCATCGAAGCTTTGTCAAGTCCTCAAGAGTTTGAAACTGAAATTGCTGCAGCTGAAATCTATCACATAGAGAATAATCCTGCGGAATGCCATGCAGTGATATCTTTTACTGATAAAGATGAAGATGATGTTGTGCATGGGCACATAAAACCTTTGTACTTATCTGGAAAAGTCAATGGTATAGATGTTCGAAGAGCTTTCATTGACAATGGTTCAGGAGTCAACCTCATGCCCATTCGCACACTTCGTCGATTGGGCCTCACGAAATCTGATTTATATCCTTCTACCATGATGTTGCAAGGATATGATAAAAATGAACAAGAACCACTGGGAGAAGTTACGCTCAGAACTCAGTTTGAAGATCTTGTTTCCAATTCGGATTTCATGATTGTTGATCAAGACTCAGCTTTCAATATCTTGCTTGGAAGACCCTGGCTACATCAGCATGCAGCTATTCCGTCATCATACCATCAATGTCTCAAATACTGTTTCGATGTTCAAGTTGGAACATTGTATGGTGATAAGGCCACGTTCAAGACATGTGAGTCTCAATACATTGAGGCGGAATTTTATCACATGAAGGGAAGAGAAAAATCTACAATGAAGGAAATTACCAAAGTTAATGCTCTGTATGGTTTGGAAAAAATTCCAATAAATCCATTTTCACATGTGAGTACAGATTATGTGTTACCTATCAGTCAAATTGACAAAATAGGCCCAAATAAAAATACTCTTATGGAAATATCCGTAATGTCAATTAAGGCAATTGAGCCAGACAACATTGGAGAAATTGGTAACTTACCAAGCAGTGATGAAAGCATAAGTGGTGATGTTTTCATTTCTTCTGCTGAAATCCAACAAGTCTATACTTCTCTAATCAGGCCAGAAGAAGTTATAGCAACACCAGAGGTGAATATTGATGTCGATTCTCAATCCATCATCTCATCTTTATTTCCCAAAGAAGACCCTTTATCATCAATAGGGTCGGAAATGGAAGCTTCTTCTTCAAAATGTGAAAATTTTGACATTTCTTATGATCATGAGAATTTCGTTTTTTCATCTACTTTGCAAGTAGAAACGGAAGAAATAACACATGATGAAGAGGAAGAGGAAGATCTCAGAGATGCTCCTCCAGCATTTGAAGAGGGTATCTCTACCACTGTGGATGAACTCAGAGAAGTAAATCTGGGTACAGAGAAAGATCCACGCCCCACTTTAATTAGTGCGTCCATGACCCTTGAAGAGCAAGAGATGTATATTTCTTTTTTAAAGAAAAATAAAGATATTTTTGCTTGGAATTATACAGAGATGCCTGGCCTTGATCCTGATGTTGCCACCCATCATTTGGGTTTGCCAAAAGAACATCGAGGATTCAAGCAAGCTGCGAGAAGAACACACCCAACCTATGCTGCCAAAATCGAGGCTGAAGTGGATAAGCTTATCAAAGCTAACTTCGTCAGAGAAGTTCAATATCCCAAGTGGTTGGCTAATATTGTCCCTGTAAAGAAGAAGAACAGACAAATTAGGGTTTGCATCGATTTCAGAGATCTTAATCGGTATTGTCCTAAAGATGATTTTCCAGTTCCGATTACAGAACTCTTAATTGATGCGACGACTGGCTATGAAGTACTTTCTTTCATGGATGGATATTCTGGATATAATCAGATCCGAATGGCCCCAGAAGATGAGGAATATACAGCCTTCAGAGCTCCTCAAGGTGTGTTTTGTTACCGGGTGATGCCCTTTGGTTTAAAGAATGCAGGTGCAACATATCAACGCGCCATGCATCGTATCTTAAAACCTTTTCTAAGAAATTTGTTGAATGCTATGTAGATGATCTGGTGGTTAAATCCAAACAATGTTTTGATCACTTGGCTGATTTGGAAGTCGTATTCCACAAGCTCCGACAACATAATTTGAAGATGAACCCCTTAAAATGTGCTTTTGGGGTAACCTCAGGAAAATTCCTCGGCTTTGTTGTACGCCATCGTGGTATTGAAGTCGATCCTGAGAAGACCAAATCAATCCTTGGTATGTCACCTCCTCGGAATTTGAAAGAATTACGAGGACTTCAAGGACACTTAGCCTATATTCGGCGTTTCATCGCCAATTTGGCAGGAAAAAGTTTACCCTTTACCAAATTATTGAAGAAAGGAGTCACTTACCAGTGGACTGAAGAATGTCAAGAAGCATTTGATGTTCTCAAGAAATACCTCTTAAGTCCACCAGTACTCATGCCACCTGTTGAGGGTAGGCCTCTTATCCTCTATGTGACAACTTTAGAGCGATCATTGGGTGCCTTTCTCGCTCAAAAGAATGATGCTGGGAAGGAAAACAGTCTCTACTATCTCAGTAAAACTATGCTTGAAGAAGAAACCCGGTATTCGAGTATTGAAAAGTGCTGCCTAGCATTAATCTTTGCAGTTCATAAACTGAGACACTACCTACAACATCACGAGGTCCAATTGGTATCTCGCAATAATCCGCTCAAATTCATCCTTAGTCGTCCAATGCTTACATGACACCTGGCAAGATGGGCGGTTATTCTACAGCAGTTCGACATCCGGTATGTGTCTCAAAAGGCAATTAAGGGCCAAGCTCTGGCTGATTTCCTGGCTGAACATCCTTCAGTGGAAGACACGTATTCAGATATCGAACTCCCTGATGAGGAAGTTTTCTCTATTCAAGAGAGTCCTCAAACATGGGAAATGTATTTTGATGGTGCTTCTAGAAGTCCAACAGGGAAGAAAATGGAATATCCTAAATTCAACAAAGTTGGTTTAGGAATTGTGCTCATTTCTCCAGATAAGGCAGTGTTACCTTATTCCTTTTTTTGTGGGAAGGAGGTACCAATAATGAAGCTGAATACCAAGATCTCAATACAGGCTTGGAGTTAGCGCTTCAAGCACAAGTGAATCACTTAAAGGTGAAAGGTGATTCAGACCTGGTAATCAAACAAGTCAATGGGGATTATGCCATCAGAAAAGAAGAATTAATCCCTTTTTTATGATTACGTCAGAGAATTAATGTCGGAATTCCCTTCAGAACCGACATTTTCTTATGTCCCAAGATCACAAAATGCTCAAGCTGATGCACTGGCTAATATAGCCACAGCTTTAGCAGATCCAAATCGGGACGAGACAACCATCTGTATTGCCCACCGTCGTGCAATTTCACCTTATGTTCAAGTCAGAACAGAGGAAATTAATGAAATTAGTCCCATTCCTGAACCGTATGGTCATACTACAGGATGCATGTCACCTATCAAGGAATACCTTCAAAATGAAACACTTCGACCTGATAGAGCCGAGAAAGAACAAATTCGGAGACGTGTGGTCAATTTTACTCTTTATGATGGTCCAAACCACCTCGAGAAAATTCTATACAAACGTGGTTTTGATGGAGTTCTCTTCAGATGTATTGATGGTGAAGAGACAATGGCTGTCATAAAAGAAGTGCATGCAGGAGTCTGTGGTGCCCACCAGTCTGGACATAGACTGTTTGATCAAATTCGAAGGCTTGGATACTTCTGGCCTTCAATGATACAAGATTGTGTTAATTTCACAAAGAAGTGTCATTCATGCCAAGTATATGCCAACTTCATTCATCAACCTCCAGATTTGCTTCATACAGCTAAATACTCATGGCCATTTTCCACATGGGGAATGGATGTGGTGGGACCTTACCCTTCAGCTACGACCAAGAAGTTTAAGTATATTCTTTCTGCTACTGATTTCTTTTCCAAATGGGCAGAGGCAGTACCTCTCAAAGAAGTCAGTTCTAAATGCATTGTTAGCTTCATCAAGTCTAACATCATTACTAGATTTGGTGTCCCTCATACCATATTGACGGACAACGGCACCAACTTCTGTTCTTCTAAGGTAAAGAAATTGTATCAAGAATACAACATTAAGTCCAACCATTCATCTCGATATCATGCAGCGGCTAATGGCCAGATAGAGGCCTTCAACAAGACTCTTTCAAACATACTGCAATAGATGGTGGATAAAGATAAGAGGTCATGGCCTGATAAACTCGTTCTTGCTTTATGGGCTTATCGGACTACCACTCGCAATGCAACGCGGTCTACTCCATATTCATTGGTTTATGGAACAGAAGCAGTCTTGCCAATTGAAGTTCAATTTCCCTCACTCAGAATAGCCATTTGTGATCAGTTATCAACAGATGAGCAATCCCAAAAGCGGTTGAATGAATTGGAACAGTTAGATGAGAAAAGATTGTGCACTTTTCACCACTGGAAAATCTATCAGAATCGGATAGCACGAGCTTTTAACAAAAAAGTTCATCTTCGTTCATTCATTCAGGGAGAATTGGTATTGGTTCTCAGAGCACCAATGATACCAGGAAAGAAGCCTCCCAAACATGAACCAAAATGGGAAGGACCTTATTCAATACATAAGGTCTACTCCAATGGAGCGTATTCTCTGATCTCAATGGATGGAGAACACATCACGACTCCAACTAATGCCAGATTTCTGAAGAAGTATTTTTTATACACACAAAATATTGTTCCCAGAACCAAGACTCTTACAATTGGTTCATACAGCAATGGTCCAGTATGACCTTAAACTGCAACTTCGTCCAACATTACGTTAAACTGTGTCACCTTCAATGTCCGAGATGACATTAAACTATATTGTGTCCTAGAAACATGACATTAAACTGTGTGGAACTTTCATCGTCCAGCATGACGTTAAACTGTAAAAAGTCCCCAGAACTGATATCCTCATATTGGTTCACCTTAGTCCTAGCTACATGACTTTAAACTGTACAGCACCAGTTCGTCCTTGCTATATGATGTTAAACTATACAGCAATGGTCCAGTATGACTTTAAACTGCAGCTTCGTCCCACACGACATTAAACGGTGAAAAAGTTCCCTAAACCATCCAGCATGACCTTAAACTGCATCATCCCTGGTCCATGTATATGACCATAAACTATTTGCAAATCCCTTATGTCCAGCAAGACGTTAAACTGTGACGTCCTAAATTACATGATGCTAAACTGTATAAAAGTCCCTCACGTCTGGAAAGACGTTAAACTATATAATCTCAAAAGTCCAGTATGACATTAAACTGCACCATTCACGGTCCATGCATATGACCTTAAACTATTTCGCACCTTCGTCCGACATGACGTTAAAATGGTACACTCTTTTGTCCTTACTGCATGACATTAAACTGCACAGTCCCCCTTTCGTCCAATATGACGTTAAACTATTTTATCCCCATCGTCCTAACTACATGACGCTAAACTGTACAGAAAATCCTTGATATGTCCTACATGACATTAAACTGTATTTTGTCCCTGCTACATGACACTAAACTGTGCAGCACCAATAGTCCTAACTGCAAGACTTTAAACTGCATAGTCCCCTTTTTATGTCCTACATGACATTAAACTGTACATCGTTAAGGTTGTTATTACCTCTTGTTTCTCACACCGAGTATGACTCGCGTGAGCTTAGAGAGAACATCAACCATAACACTCCCTTTGGGCCACTAACCATGTGTAAGTCCCAACAATATTTTTTATTAGATCATTGTCCACAAGAACAACTTTATCATTGATTCATTCTTTAATTGAACTACACAGACTTTGATCCTTGCCCTCCAGGCTGGGTATGTAGGCAACCTCCCAGGGTTCAAGCCCAAAAAACAATCTCTTCACATCGGTTCACCACAACCTCATATGATGTTGATTTGTGAAACCGCCCCTGGAATCAATATCTTTACATTGATTCACTTTTTTCCTTGTTATATGACGTTAAACTATACAACACTTTTGTCCGGTACGACAATAAACTACAATTTTTTTTTGATTTCCTCATTTGAGAAGGAACCATTATTGACATTGATTTTTTTTCAATCATGTTTCATTTCAAAAGACTGCGTGCATACATGGTAATGCCTAAACTTTTTATCTCAGGTTAAACCATCATTGCACTAAAGTCCCATTTCACCCTTCACATGTACGAACCAAATTTGTACAAAGGTTAGTTCTAGAACTACGTGGACTTGATTCCCATCCTTATGGTATACGTAGGAACATTCGAGTGTCCCTCGAATCCAGTCCCAAGTCTTTTGGGCGTAACCCCAAATTTCACTTTCAGTCCCTTGGCTGAAAAATCCTCATGAAAACACACACTGTGTATTCATTATTATGGTCCGAATTCTATGACCCTAAACTAAGATCACTCATACTTTCGTCCTGCACGACGTTAAACTGCATTTCAAGAACTACGTATGGCTTGATTCTCATTCTTATGAGATACGTAGTGAAGTCCAAGTTTCAATTCAGGACCCAGCCACAACATGATTATGGTTTTCATTGACCCATGTATCTCTATATACATTAGACAATACCCATCTTTATGTATTATAATCCTAACCTTAAATATTTTCAGATATTCATAACCCTTTTCATGACTTCTAGTCACAAAAATGTCAAACTTCTGAGAATTCTTTTGCCTGACTATGCAGCACGTGCCCATAGGTGGCCTTGCATAAACAGTCCACATAACAGACTTGTCAGCCAAAAGATGCTATTCATTTGACCATGCAGCCAATGCCCATAGGTGGCCCTGCATATTTCAACCCCCTAACGGGTTTTGTTAAATAATACTAACTTCATTCTTGGGAAGAATGCCTCTTTTGTCCTTATTTGTCTTAAATAACAATATGTAGGGATCCGCGAAAAAAATATAGCCATCCTTAACATATTTGTCCCATATCATTTTTCATGATCTGAAAGTATTCAAGTCTATGTTTTATTCTTCTTCCCTATGTTTGGGTCAGACCTTCGTAGGAGTGATATTCATCCAGTTCTTCGATATTCTTATTTGGAAATATCTTCTCCATATTCAAGTACCTCTTTCCATACAACAAACTCTATGCTTTAGAAAATTTGAATCTCCATAAACTTTCACTGGCTTTTAGCACTAGGAAAGTAAATTTCTGGGAGTTCTTTTGCCTGACTATGCAGCACGTGCCCATAGGTGGCCTTGCATAAACAGTCCACATAACAGACTTGTCAGCCAAAAGATGCTATTTTATTTGACTATGCAGCCAATGCCTATAGGTGGCCCTGCATATTTCAACCCCCTAACGGGTTTTGTTAAATAATAGTAACATCATTCTTGGGAACTACTTCTTCTAATGCCTTTTAGCTATTTTTCATATCATTCCTCAGATTCAAATATTCTTAAGCCACAGTTTACAGTTTTTCTCTCATACTTGAGTATGGTAATATGTTTTCATATAAACTGTCAAGGAATTGAATCCATTTTTAATCCATTTTCAGTCAAAGCTATTTCGACCTTAAACATTAGCCCCTTTATGTCCGGCGTGCATGACTTTAAACTGCCCACACAAAAGACAAAGGAACTCTGAATAAAAGTCAAGTTCCAGCTCACTAAATATACATTTTTTGTATGATTTAGGTAATATTAAGCAGTTAAAAGATTCAAAGTTTGTAGGGTTATTTGTAATAATCCTAGTAAAAAATCAAACTATGATTACTAAGCCCATTGGCTTAAGTAAAATTGAAGCAGGTAATGAAAGAATGCAGGTACAAATGATTGAAGACAAAAGTGTTTTTTTCATTGATACACAGAAGATAGAAAGACATCCACAGACTGGAGTCTCTTCTCTTTTTCAAGAATTACAGAAGATTGTCAACATAAGTCTTCATTTGATGTATAGCATCCTGAGCCTTATCAACAGTTACTTGAAGATCGTGCACTTGACCAGCTTCACTCTTTTCAGCTTGCTGAAGTGCCTTCTTAGCATCTGCAATTGCTTTAATGCCATTCATATGAGTTTCATCCAATGATTTATTAAGCTGATCAAGTTCCCCGGTAACAGTATCTAACTGTTGCTGGAGTTGCACCTGCTGGACGACCTTTTCTTTGATTTTTTGCTTCAGATCCTTCATCTTGACAGCATAATCAGCTTCAGCCTGGGATATCGCAGCCTCAAATTCTCCTTTGTTGACTGACAATTTCACTCTGGTCAAATCTTCGCGACTTGTCTGCACTTTCTCCCTCCTGAAAATGATCTGTTTCACCGCAGCATGGATCTTTTCATACCCAAAACCACCAAGTCCCATTATAACAAATTGGGATGACAATCGGGAAATTTTTGATGGTAGCTCTTCTAAAGGCACCCCCGATATGATGTTCCATATGTTATTCCATGCCTTACGTCGTGAAAAACTGAATGCTTTAAGCATATCTGGATCTGATTCAATATAATCGTCAGAAGGGGGTAGGTAATCTGGAATTAGCGCACTTAGGGAGGTGCCTTGTCCTGCCCTTTCCCCCCTGACTTGTGCTTCTTCACTTTCAATTCCCGTTGGGGCAGAGGCTGAGGCCTCATCTTCGGGTCTAGTCATTGCAGTTGATGGTCCTGCATGATTAATTGAAAGGTTTAGTCAGCATCAAAGGATAACGAAACAATGGATTGTCTTGCGAATAAAGTACAATCACAAATATTGTTATCCATTACCCAATGGTGGTTCAGAAACCTGAGAAGACTTCTCCTTATCTTTCCCAGTTTCAACAGGATTTTCAAGATGGGTCTCAGGAGAGTTTATTGGATTTAGCTCTACTTGAGCTAATGTTTCTACAATGATAGGGTTGACATCAGTGTCCACACCCTCTTCGGGCATTGGCAGTTCAGCAGCTTCTATGGAAGAAACTGCATATTATTTTCCATCATGGTTAGAAGTATATTTTTTTAAAAAGATATTTTGGGCGAAGGGTAGCACTCACGCCCAAGGTCTTCTAAATCACATGACAACTTAGCATGATCATAAAATTCTTCAAAAGTCATTCCTTGATTCATCATTTCATCCAATGATACTTCAGAATCTTGGTTAGTCTCACCAGTGGGAACATTTGCTACGTCTTCTTGCCGACTTATGTCCTGCAACCCCTGACCCTGGACAACATCTTCAGTAGTAGGAGGGATACTGGGAATGGATAGTAGCTCTTCTCCAGGAGCAACCAAGTCAGCCTGGGTCTGTGATTGTTCTACAGCACCTTCCACGACCTTTGAAGAAGGATCAGTCCCTTCCCTCAAGGGGGAAATTGAAGAAGCCCCTGCAATCCTCAGAAATATGAGTAACCATATGATTATGGGTATAAACTCATGATTGTTTGAAGGACTTACCACTACTAATGAAACTTTTAGCTATGGATTTCCTCCTTCGTTGCCTTGGCTTCTTTTGTTTTTTCGGAGTATCAGTAGTCTCCCTTATTGGCACTTGGATTGGCGAATGAAAGGCTATGTCCAGTGCCTCATTCATGGCCTGCTGGCCTGGAGATATCTCTCCTGGTTCGCGAGGAGAATCAGCAGCAGCCCCTACAGCAGTACCACCAGGGCTATATTGTGGCGAAGGAACCCCGGTTCCTTTCTTTGCAAGCTGCAAGATGAAGAAAATAACTTCCTTAAGTATAAAGCATCAACTAAAATCAAGTTGCAAATAAAATAAGGAAAGAAAACTTACATCTTCAGGAGCCACGTACTCTTGCCATTCCTCATCTCCAGAACCACCAGCCCCCTCAGTGGTGCCACGATCAATAATTTCCTTCACCCGCCTGGTGATAGGAACCGAATTATCAGTGGAATATATGAGCATTTCCATCTCTCTGATGTAAGCTCGCACTTCATTGGGGTTATCTCCGTATTGAAGGTCTTTAGAAGCTAGAAGATATCCTATCCCAGGAAGTTGTAGGCCCTCACACAAATCCAGCCAGGCGGTCTCAGTATCACAGTATAAGCTCTGCCATAGCTGAACAGCCTCTGGTCTTAGATATAAAGTCTGTGAGGAAGGTCCTACAATTTTTGATTTTAATTTCTTCCCGACTCCTGCAACTACAGATAGAGAATAAGAAAGTAAGGCTTATTACTTTATAAAGTAGCAGTGATTGAAGTTATTACAATCAAATAACTCACCAGGAGCTGATGGAGTGGGTCTTTTAACTCTGGCCGGAGGATTATATCGAGCACGAAACCGCTTTGCTGCCGGTTGTGCCTCATCATCCCCATCGTGATAATCCGATGAATCAGTTCTAGAAGAGGAGTCTGTTGAACCTATTTCAGGTGGAGAAGCGTCACCTTCATGAGGAAGAGTTTCTTTCTCTACAGTCCTCTTCCTCTTTCCCACTTGATATACTGGGTGATTCAATATCCCTTTAGGGTATGATGCTATCCAGTGTTTGGCATAAAATGTAGTCAGATAATGTGCCGCTTTTTCAACTGGTAGATCAAATACTGCCCCAGTCTTCTCTCTTGATGTCAGCAACCATAGTTGTCGAGCAACCATCGGATGTTGCTCTAACCTGACATGTACTGGAGGGGATACAACAATCTGTTGCAAACATTTGAATTGGCGTGCAAATCTATATGGATCATAGGCCTCGCATATGATTTCTCCATCAATCCTGGCTACTAACACGCCATCCCTGCAAGCTAGCATGTGTGCCCTCAAATCCAAATGGGATTTCCCATCATCAACAAACCGCCTGGATGGCGGACTTCCATAAGGAAAGAAGTTGAATTCCTTATACATGCTTAGTCTTACTTTCATGTCATAACCATTAACATCTAATGGAGCAATTCCAGAGAATTCTTGCACTGACGGTCTGAAAGAGCTTCCAGGAATTTGTAATCCATTCTGTACATTGTAAGTCCTGAAGTGAGTGGCGATCCATCCCCACAAAACCTGGAATGGTCCCACTATTCTTAAAGGAGATTTACCCTGGAATACGTGAAGTAAACTCCTGTGAATCTTTTCTAAAATGGGGGTAGCTAACCCAACCATTTTTCCCTCAGCCAACTTAGCCGCAATGACGAAGGTCCCTGGCCTAACGCCTCCCTTCGAATCCCTGACCGGCAAGAGATAAACACTGAGCCACATTGCCAAGAAACCCGCCAGAAGAGTTTTCTTTGGAATTCTTTGATTCACTTCATATCCCCATTTTTCAAACTCTCCTGCTTCTAGAGTTGGCCAGAATGTGCCAGGAGCTCCTCTCTTCTCAGGTTTTGGACAAGTGGTAGAATGTCTGGGCCGGGTATCCTTGGATTTCTTTTTCTTGGATCCTTTTTCTTTTGGCTTTATCCCTTTCTTCTCAGTAAGAAACACATTCATCCATTCTTCCGGATGAATATATTTTCTAAAATGAGTTAATGAGGTCTCTGAACTCTTGAGCCTGTGAAAGATTTTAAATAATTCTCGAGCCAAAGTAGGAGTCTTCTCTGGATCATTCCAAGTCACCTTGGGAGGAATGAATTCATCATACATATCGCCCAAGATTGGAGCTCCTGAAATCTTGTGGACATCCCACAAACTGATACCTACTTCTCTATGAGTCAAATGGAAAGAATTAGTCGCTGGGCCCTAGTGGCTGAGTATCTCTGGCACGAAGTTATCATGCCTGTAAATATATGTTTTCCCAACCCAAACAGCCTCATATATTGCAGCTCTCTTCAGATCCTCAATAAACTCTGCGCAAGTCTGTCGCACCCAGTATACCCACATCCAAGTTGGCTTCACACCTCCCCCAGGACGGAAATCCCAACTTTTCTTCCAGCCTTTGGATTGATCCATCTGAGCATTTCGGAAGATTGAAGGATGACAATGTGGTTGAAGCTCAGGTGTATGTTTTTTCAGATCTGGTGTGCAAGGGCTATGATGCATCACATAAGACTTCTCCACTGTTCCAGCAGTTTGAAATACTCCTCCGCCTGAGATATTTGCTGAAGCAAAATTGGTATAATTCTGAAACCACGAAAATGGAATATAATTCTTTACTTATGGAATAATGACTTCTTGCAGATGACCATGACCATACAAAGGTAGATAAGTGCAGTGAGGAAAGTCGCGATGATATTTCTTCAGATACTTAGCCAAATCTGGAAGAGTACTGTCTTTGACAGTATAGTAATCAGGGCCAATGATATCCATCATATCATCTATCCTCTTGCTAGCCAGTTCATCAATTAATCCAGGTCTAAGAGCCATTGAATCTGCACAGGAGTTGAATAAATTTAACTCTTAAATGAGTTTATTTTTTCATAAATTTTTTGAAAGAATTCGAAAAAATGGCTAAGGCATTAAGGCGCGCAAGTATGGAGATGTCGCGCAAGTAATACATGTGCCGCACAAGTTTTTGTCGCGCAAGTATTACCGCGCAAGCCCTATTACCTTGAGAGTAGCGCGGCAGCGAGGAAACAGTGAAAACAAGAGACTTGCGCGGCGAGGAAGACTTGCGCGGCGAGAGCTCGAGAAATCCGGAAATCCAGATGCATGTAACGGAGATGAGGCCGTGTATTTATAGGCCAGGAAGCCTACCTGCGCGCCACACCCAGAGCGCTTAAGGCCTGCGCGACGCAGACTTGCGTGCCGCCCTCTGCGCACTGAAAGACTTGCGTGCCCTCCCTTTTCCTTTGGAGGGATTCGATTTCCTCAGAGTCAAATCCTCATTTCTCTCCGGATCCAACTCTGAGGGGGGACTTTTGTTGACGCTCCTTTCGTCACAGAATCTAAAGATCGGAAAAGGGAATATCTCAGCTGAAAGTGATTCATCCTTTGAAGAAAACATGAAAAATCGACAAAGGCATGAACAAAGGATCAATAGCAAATCCACCGCGCAAGTTATACCACTGCCGCGCAAGTATACTTGCACGACTACCTTGGTCGCGCAGGTGACTTGCACGACCTAAATGGTAACCGCCCGGTAACCGCCCTGGGTCTTCTACGGCCTATAAATAGACCCTGTGGGCCCCCCATTCGAGAGGATCTTTTTCCAGAAACTCGGATTGAAGCTCCCGACGCCCAAGTCTCTTCTCAAAGCTTCCGAAACACTTCTAAGGTAATTTCTTACCTAGAACGGAAGATCTAAAGAGAAGAAGGAAGGCCTAAGTGTTGAAACTTATCAAACACTTGCGCGCCGACTTAATTCCTTCAATATAACTTGCGCGTCCCTTTTTTGGAAGAACCTCAAGGGGATTCTAAAGGGTTTTATCAAGAGTCGCTCAAGTATTTCAATTCTGATTGAAAATCGCGCAAGTATACTTGCGCGACCAATACTTGCGCGCCGCCGTAGGACTTGCGCGCCTTTCAAGACATGCGCCCCCCTATCTTTTTGGGTGCCCATCTTTCCCATTTTACCCCTCTTAAGCCATTTCACCTTTCCTTTTCAAGATTCAGTCTTCAAGACACTCTTCAAAGCCATTTATGGCATGATTTCTTGATTTGACTTTCCTATCTAAAAGGAATTCTGGGAAATCTCTCTTAAAGTCTAGTGATGTAAATATCCTTATGTCACTAAAATACGGAGAGTTCATTCATTCAACCTCATCCTTTAAAATGAGAGAATCTTAACCTGGGTCTCCTTTTCAGGAATAATCCCCAGTTATAAAACCTTTAATCTGGGCATCTTCCTCAGGAGTAAGCCCCAAATTCTTAAAGTTCCTAATCTTGGGCATCCTCCTCATGAGTAAGCCCCAATCATAATTCTTTAACATGGGCATCTTTCTTAAGAATAAGCCCCAACCTCAAATATGGGCATCCTCCTCAGGAGTAAGCCCCAAACCTTAATCCCTAAACTGGGTCTCCTTTTTCAGGAATAAGACTCAGTCATAACCTTGGGCTTCCTTTTCAGGAATAAGCCCCAAGTCCCCTTAAACTTCTCTTAACCAGTCCTAATTTACCCTTGAATTGGGTTTCCTTTTCAGGAATAAAACCCAATCATAAGTCCCCTCCTAACTTGGGCAGTCATCCATACATAAGCCCCAAACAAATTCTTATGATTGCATCTTTCATGGCAGAATTGTCTAAATTTTACTAATACCTCTTGTTTCTAACACCGAGCATGACTCACGTGAGCTTAGAGTGTAAAAGTAATTATGAAATTCATTTTTTGAGCCATCAATCATAAACATCATACTCCATTACTCGAACTACGTGGGTTCTGATTCCTTTTCCAAAACAAAGGATACGTAGGAAGCCCATTTATGGGTTCGATCCCTACTTTGAAATAATCTCTGTCCTTCTGAATGACGATAAACTTCAAGTGCCCCACTGAGTGGCTTTAAAACCAGCCTGGTCATCATAATTACCAAGAGACTTTTATATAAATGTTTTGAAGGATACCATTGACCTAGAATCTCTAAACAGATATAGATGATTCTCTATTGATGAAGATCCTCGAATACATATAAAAGATTGTCTAAATTTCTTGTATATTTAATCATTGATTGTTAAAACTAAAGGAAAGCACATTTTATACTTGGTAATGTAGTAAGGATTCACGAACATAACTTAAATCTATAAAGAGAGTCCCGGAGTAGACAATAATTCCCCTCAAAAAGGTGTGATGAGTCCGACCTCCCATCCTCTCGACCAATGCAAATTCCTAAGCCTCATTAGTCCACAAGCTAATGAGCGCCTGCCTTTGGAAAGTAGGTCCAAACGGATGTGGAATCATTGGATGTTTCCGGTTCTACGAACAAACCCGTTAGAAACCGATCGGAACGTTTGAATCTCCCGTCCAGGAGGTCATCCCCGGATTCCGCGCGAAACAGTCATTTAGTCTATTATTTTCTTTATTTATAGTTCTGGTTTTCATGTTGTCGTCGGTTATTTTTAAACCTGGATCCAATGCCATTTTCGCCAATCTCACACCTAGAGGTCGGACTTGATCAACCGAGCCTGATCAACACAGAAAATATTATTTCTCGTGTCCTAGTTTCTTAAATAATCATCCTAATTCCTCATCATCGTCGGGTGTCCATGATCTGTACTCACTCACACCAACCTATTCCTAATCTTATAACATCCATCACTACTACATGATTGTTATGCCATATCGAGTTTTGATATGTGATATAGAGCCATCTCATGGAGAAACATGTGTGAAACATATGATTACTCGATTTTTAGTGGAGAATCGTTAGGAAATAAAAATATTGATGACGAACACACATAGAAGAATGAGATAAATCCACAAAACAATCTAGAATAGGAAGGATCATTGACCATTTTCTATTGTCCTCAATTAGATTCCATAAAAAATGATGAATGAAGAACTAGAGTAAATAAAATTACAATATAAATCCCATATATATTTTCCCATCATAGAACACGTATGATCCCTAGATCAATTTTTTATTTGATTGATCCATGTTCATCATAGAAATAGAAAAATTGGAATGAAAACTAAATCAAACAACATCCTACCTCTACATGGATCGATTGTTGAGAAAAAAAATAGTTGGGCCATGATCATTGGTGATATCCTCTGAATTCGCGTCTCATTGATCATCGATATCTAATCCGGTCATCATCGACCAATGGGATCTTTTCCAATGTATCCAATAGATCTTTTCAATTTACTTGGTTATGTAGAAAACCCTTCAATTTTTTTATAAACATGTATTTAATGAAGGAAAATAGTCCACTGTGTTGACGAAGAAACAAAAGAATTTATTTAATTATTTTATTCACTTTTATGCCAACGATTACATTACTACAAACTCCCTACACTGACCAAGGAAATGTTACACCTTGGGTAAGACTCACATTCTAAACTAAATGGTCTACTCATTCTTCTGATATAGTCCCCCATTGAGATGTAATTCCTCTTTTTCATGAAAATTGAGGGCGTATGATATTTAATATATTTCCAACATTTATTCTAGGAACACCACGCCTCGAAATCGTATGCCGTATTAGTGACTAGTATCCAAAAATAATCCACAAAATATCTAAAAATTATACATGGAAATTTCATGTAATTAAATAGAAGGCATATTAATTAAAAATTTATTAACCAATACAAATTTCTTATATTTTGCAGTTATATAATTAATATGAGTTAATATTTTAAAGGATTGTCCATTCTCAAATAATAGTTTAATGTATTGAAAAATTAAAATCAATAAATTTTAAAATATTATTATGATAATATATAATATTTCAATATTTTAACTAACATGTTAATGTGAGTATATAAGGAATTTTTATGAGATAATATGAAGAACGCATAATTTTTTAAATAGTTATTTTTTAATAATAATTGATTTAATTAAATTTTTATTAAATAATAAATTTATAATTTTTTTAATTTAAATTATCTTGAGTGAAATAATTTTATGAATTACACATATCAATATTATCATAAGTTGAATTTTTGACATTATTTTAAAATACTTGATTTTTGGTGAATAGTGAATATAATGTTTTACCAAAACATTAAAACTATATAAAAGCCCTAGAAGTATATGAAAATTATTCATTAGTCAAATATATATTTTGGATGTAAAATTTAAAATTTTAAAAATAATAATTTTAATTTTGAAAACCTATGATTAAAATTTTCGTAGCTCAAGTAATATTTTCCAATGGAAATTTTTTTTGTTATTTAAATTTAACCAATCAATATTTTTGAAAAAAATCACTTTTGGGTTTATTTGAGAATATAATTAAATTTATTTTTTTATAATAAACCAAATTATATTATTATAATGAAATAAATTGAAAATTTTATCCCACGTATAACTTTTATGTTTTAAGAATTACGTTTCTAAAAACTGGATTTTAAGTGTTCTTAGAAATAATGTTAATATTAATTTTTATAAAACATATAAATATTATATGATAAAACTGATTACATATTTGTACCCGGTATATCTAAATTATATTTTACAGTCCATTTTATTTTTAGGAATTAAAGTTATATTACTTATTTAAAAACATGTTACCACTAGAAAATATAAAAATTTTAAAGTAATAAATCATGTGAAAAAATTAGACTTTTTAAAAATATAATAGCCTAAATTTTTAGACTTTATTTTATATTAATATTCCATATTTTTTAGTTATAAACTATATATATTTTTTCTACATGTTTAGATTGATTATTATTGATCATAAAATATGTCATAAAATATATAAATTAAACATTAAAAATATTATTCATTTATAAGTTTAATATATAAACCATATCAAATAAAACTTAGTATTGCACAAAATATATTATTACAAACCATGGATAAAATGCATCCATTAAATTTGTATAAATCAATTGGGGATAATATATAGAAAATAATTAAATCTTTAGTTCTTGAAATTTTGAGGGATCATCTTTAACCATTGGGATCACCAATAGTGAAAAAACCTATAAGGATAAAAATCACATTGAATTGAGAAAATGTAACAAAAAAATCTATAATATGAAATAATATTAAGAACCCCTAATGAATAAAATTTTCAGTTTTTTAATAATATAATTTTTTCATTATAATTTTATTTTTTTTAAAAACTAAATTTATAAATTTTAGTAAATGAATTAGAATAATCAAAAATAATTTCTTAATTTACAACATCAAAAATTTCTTAATATGTTTTACAGTGTTACTTTTGAAAGGGATGATTATTCATAAAAAATAAAGATTCTAAAAATTTATAAATTTTATCATTTTGTCTTTATATAATCAAATCCTAGAATATAAAAAAACAGTTTATATAATAAAATATTTATTTATGGAATAAAATTATGAATTTTAATGTATTATTTCAACATATAAATCCAATGTCCATCATGTAACACCCCAGGATTTCAGAGTGTGTTATTTCTTAAAAATAATTCAATAACTTGCACTACACGCAACACCGAGTTCAATCACACCATTAAAAGAGGTCGTGAATAGTATTAACTACATTTTGAACTTTATATAATCCTTATAATTTTAGAATCCATATTATGAGTTTCTTAGTCATAATGCAAGAACAGATTCATTTTCAGTATTGCACTTTTATCAACTTTTGATAGTGAAACCTTTTTAAATACAATATTTTAAACTTTTTGACTAAATGGAGACATCAAAAAATTTAAAATGAAACATCCCAAGCTTCCACGGTACGCTTTCCTTTGAATAAAACAGTAGCGTGTGTTGTACGCAACTTCGAGTTCTAACACACCGTAACGAATCAAACTAGCTGTTATGAATAGTAATACCTACTTTTTGAAGTTATATATATTTTATATTTTAAAATGGACTTCATTTTTGGATTCGGAATATAAAATTTATCCTAAGGTGAAATTTTGGTACTTTTCGGATAACTTTCATATTTTGATGAGTAGTGAAAATTACTAAATTTTAATTAAAAACAACTTTTTTAATCAAAATAATTAATAGTAATAAATTATGAATTTGAGTTGTTTTAAAGTATATTTAGAATATATTTTTACTATTTAATATAATGTTGGTCATTGGACATAAATTTACAATTAAACCGAACATAAACAAGTGTCAATCTTTTGATAGTTATTACCTCTTAAAAACACGCTTTTTGTTTCGACAGCGGGAATTAATTTTAAATTAATTTCTGCCACTTCTGTGTTTTGAATTTAGAAAAATGGATTCCATATTTGGAATCAGGATGTCCAAGTTTTGTAAATAGGTAACTTTTATTTTTAGACATTTTGAATAATTACTGCGGTAAATATTTTATTTACCATGGTTAAGGGTAAATCCGGTAAATAAGGGTTAAAAAATAATATTATAATAATACTAAATTACCCTAAAACGTGTCTTAACCCTATTGGTTGATACATGGTCGACCATGGGAATCTTTGGGTCGATTTTGGGACCCCATGGATCCAATTGTAAGTGATAATGACACTTTATTTTAATTAAGTTAAAATGAATACAAAAATGACACAAGCTTACATCATTTAGAAGAACAATTTGTACATAGGGTTATATATGTTGGATTTTAGATTATAAATATTCATTAGAAAGATAAAAAGATTTTCTACATAATGATATTTTATTTATAATTTTTAGACATTAAATAATTTATTTTATTTATGACACAATGATGATGCAGTAATTACTATAATAGTGAAAAATTAAAATAATTGATAATATAAATACCCAAATAAATATAATATGAAACTTTTAATGAATTAAACTAATTTTCTAGGATAATATAATATATTAGGATTTATTTAATTGACTTTGTTCGAAGTAATCATTCTGTTATGAGTTTCAAAAAAATCAATTATTGAATAGTGTCAAAATTGACATAAAAGGGTTTTTAAAACAAATATTATATTATTAATTGATATTAAATTCCTAAAAATCTAAGGTTCGGCCAAGAGACTTATATCATGATAGGTGTATCATTAATGGACCACTTGGGGGTCTCTTGTATGTATATGGTAAGTTTATTAACCATATTATATAAAAATACAAAGAGACATTGTAAAAGTGAAACTAATTAACTTAGAGTTAATACTTAAAGATAAGGTTAATATAAGTACCCAAAACTGTCTAAATTCTATTTGTTGAGTGGTTTTCGACCTATCCCCACCTTAAACTTTGAATAATCAACTTTGGAGCCTTTAGAAACCGAATATGAATTTATTATAAATTAATATTTCTATCTTTTCCAAAGGTGCCCCTCACCCCTCTTATAAAAAGGCACTCCTTCTTATCATTTCTTCACACCTCTAAAGCCTTTTGGTTCGGCCAAACTCTGCCCAAATACTCTCCCAACATCCCTCAATACAACCTAGAGGCCTTAGTTTGATCGGAAAGCCAACCTAAGGAGCCCTTTTGATCAAATCAAAAGGAAGAACCCGAAGAAGAGGTAATGATTTCACCACCCTTTTCTAAGTTCATTTCTTCTTCCACTTCCTCTTTCTTTGTTCTTACCATTCTAAAATAATAACTCCAGTATCTTACATATACTGTGATGTTATTATAAATATGGTACAACCATATTCAGTATTCTATCCAACCTTTGAATAACATGTCACCATACGTGCGTACGTACGGCTTACCGTCTCCACGTCGTGGTGTAATTGTTATTCAATATAATATTATTTGGATGGGTATAATAATGATGTGTAACTCATGAAAATAATAAATATAACATGTTAATGATTTTGTATATATGATATACCATCCATTTATATATTATTTTAATATCAAAAGAATGATATTGTCGCTCGTGCGTACGTACGGACTACCGTCTCCACGAACGCGATGAGATTCATTCTCCATCGTATCCATTCAAGTATAATTATCATTTGATGATTTAAAAATGATGTTTAAGGACTAGATATCATTCTGGATATGAATAAAATACAACAACCATGTCTTATGTAACAAAACATATAAAAGAAAATGAGTAAGTTAACTCCCGAAACGACGATAATTCTAAGATATTATTAACAAATCAATGTTAAAAGATCATATATGATATCATATTATTATATATGATTCTTGTATAATTTAATAACAACTATTTCACCATTATACAGGAGGTTAACCTACCCCAAACAAGGAAAAGTACAAGGTAAGGGATTTTTCTTATCTCACATTCAATTCCGTGAGATTTCCATTATTCGCCACTAAATTATTGAAAGTGGTGTATTGTGTACAGGCATTTGATATATATTATCATATTCATGTTATTCTGTAAATAATTTGGTGGTTATTAACTTTTGGCCATACGACTCAGTTGATTAATGTGGTAAGGGGTATTCATCTCACTCCTTATTCCCGTGAGATTCATGCCATATTGCCACCATTACCTTTTGTGTGATGTATGTACTGCCCATAATTATATTCTTTGTGTAATACACTCTAATTTATGTGTACTTACATATTCATTGTATGATACCTCTTTCACGGGTTGTATGTTTCATAAGTTACCAAACTGGTAAGGGTTATTTCACAATCTCTTCATTATCCGAGGTTGTATTATACATAATAATCTACTGGGATCTCTTTATCATCCACATCCATGTTTCTTCGAAATGTATTTCAAAACATTTTTACTATTTACAAGAATATGGGTTAAAGTCATTTATACCCTTGTTTGACTTTTTATAAGAGGTTTATAAAGGAATCTTTCCGTCGTTTTCAAAACAAGGTTCTTTTTAACCTTTTAGACAGAATTGAGCTAAGAATGTTTTTTTTAACTTATACGGCGGGTGCGGTTATTTTCCGCCGTTATAAAATCGTCAAAGCTTTCCATACAAGCTTATAAAGATATTTTCAAAGAAAATGTTTTATTTTATATGGATCTTAAATGATTTCAAAATAAAAGGAGATACTTCTTTAAAAAGAATTTTGATTTCATCTATGTCAACATCCTTTGATGGATTTTAAGATTATTTAAATTTGATTTATTATGATACAAAACTTCTATATTATTTTGAAGGTTTTGTGATATGTTTGACTGCGGATGTGCTATTTTTATACCATTCATAGTTTATGGTGAAAGTATTGACATTTCGTATGCTAGTTCCAATAAGAATGTTTATGTTATATTTCAATCTTTACTTCATATGAATGTGTTGGACAAGTATGTTCCAGGTTGGGGACTGTTTAAAGTAATCCCTCCAGGTTGGGGACTGGTAAAAGTAAGCCCTCCAGGTTAGGGACTGGTAAAAGTAAGCCCTCCGGGTTGGTGTTCGGTTATTAGAGGCACTCCGGGTTGGTGTCCGGTTATTAGAGGCACTCCGGGTTGGTGTCCGGTTATTAGAGGCACTCCGGGTTGGTGTCCGGTTATTAGAGGCACTCCGGGTTGGGTTCCGGTTACAGTTAGCCCCATGGTCTTGGGACGAGGCCTTGAAAAGTAATTAAAGTTTATCATTATGCATTCCAACATTATGAAAGTGGTTATTGATATTGCATGTGATTATTCGATTAGTAGAATATCCATGTGAACAAGTAAATGGAATTATTTCATTTTACTTTTGCCATACTATGTTGAAGTTCAATTTTAAAAGGCTTTTATTTTAGTAATTCATTGCCTTAAATGTTTATGCTTATTTTGAATGTTCCGCTATATTGTTATCCTTACTGGGAATTTGAGCTCACCCCTTTTCTATGTTTTATTTTTCCCAGGTAGTGAAGAAGTAAATTATGAATGACTTGCATGGATATTATGAGGGGTTAATAGTGTGGATATGAAGACTTTGTTGTTGTAGTAGTTTTTCACTTTGAAATGTAATGTAAAACTTTATGATTATATCTAGTGTTTCTAAGGCTACTAAACCAATCGGTCTTTCGTGATTTGATCTTCTTGTGATCATGCCAATGTTATGAAGTAATGCACCGACTCTGGGTAGCTAGGGTCGGGGCGTTACAGTTGGTATCAGAGGAAGTTTAGTACAAACCTTGGAAGCTAGATTTAGATAAACTCTGATTAGAGCACGTAGACCTAAGCTGAACTTTGAGGATTAGTATAGAAGAACTTCCTAGAATTTTGGTATTGTAGAGATTTTGTGAGTTTTCCGAGCAATACATCCCTGTCTGGATACGAGCAGGTAGAGGCGGCTCTGGCACAGATGTACCTAGGGGTAAAACCCAAAAACACCGCTTTAAGCTAGACTCGAACGGGAACTGGTGCACGACAACGGGCCTTGCTGCACTCTTGGTTACGACACTCCCGGGGGATATGCTTAGGATAACTCTCATTTTCTTTACAAATCATTATGAAGGGTTTATGAGTATATACGTCCTCAAAGGAAACATTCTTATGATTATGGATTATATCCATAAATAGTTCAATTTATGTTAAGTGTTTTATATGTATGGGATTATGTATTTTGATTCATAAACTGATCTAGTTTATGCCATTGTTTAGAAATGGCGCCCAGTAGAAGGAATGAGAACTCCGGAAATACACATGATCCAAAGATAAGGAAGGATCAAATCTTTCATGGTCTTAAGCTAGAATTTATAAGAGAAATAGTCTCCCATGTATTAACATCATATGAAGAAATAATATCATGTATTGATAAGATAAATAAAGAGTTTACTGAGTCCTATGGCTTTGAAGGGAAGCAAGAGAAGAAAAGGATAGAAGAGAAAAAGATGGATAAAGGGAAGAGGGAAAAGAAGAATTTTCCCATATGTGGTAACTGTGGAAAGAAACACCCTGGAACTTGCCTGAAAGGAATGGGAGTTTGTTATAAGTGTGGAGGAAAAGGGCACAAAGTACGTGACTGAAAGGGTAAGAAAATGGTTTTAAATGTACAATGCTTCATTTGCAAGGAGTTTGGACACTACGCGAACCTATGCCCCAGTCATCAGACTATGCCGCAAATGATGCTATTGGATAATAATCAAGTTATGATACTACCACAGATGAAGAGGAATGATTAGAGTTCTTATGTTGATTATGTCAATTGAGTGTTGTATCAACAATGTACTTGTTATAATAATTATGGAGTATATAAGGATTGTACTGCAGTACTATTTCATTAAGGACTTGAGATTATGTGGAACAAAGAAAAGTGACTCAATAGTAGGATAGATTTTTGGAAAATATATGGTTGAGAGAATGATAAACCATAATATAGTTCTGATACTAAGGTAGTGATTTTGGAATAATATGTGATTGTTTTGGATAAATTATATTGGATATTCTTGACTACCTTGGAACTGATTAATGATTTGTATATTCCATCATTTTTGGGGTTTAAAAATTTTTTGGATTAATGAAGTATATCCAGCATTCTATATGGAATAAGGGAGCATGAATGTAATCAATAAGGAATATGGTAATACATGATGAAGGTATTCATATGCTATTACGGGGTAAAAAGAATCTACATTATGCTTACCTTCCTTATAAATGTTGGACTATGAGTTTGGACAGAAGTATTTTGGATAGTTCTAGTTTGGATTATTTTGGATTGCCATAAAAGGACAACCCGGAGGTCGGGCGGCAACCCGTCGCGTCCGGCAAGGCTGCGAGACTTGAACCCGCAACCGAAGGGCGACAAGGGTGTATCACCTACCACTATCCCATGAGATGTCCTGGATTAAATAAAGTAGTTTTTTAAAAGATCTGGTAGATGAATTATAAATTCATTTATTTTGGAACCCTCTATGAATAGTATAAATAGAATTTTTTTTTACGAGTGAATGATGAGTTTTTGGTAGAAATTTATTAAGGGATAAAACTCTAATTTTAAAGTAAGTATATCTCCTTATGATCTTAGCCAATCTCATAAATAAATTCCTCATCATTAAGAAAAGGAACTTAGAACAAAAATTTTGTCCTAGATGGTACCTTAAATCATCACTAATTTATGGATTTGGGATTGTTGGCCTTTTCATAGCCATGTTCTCTACCACTCTCCATCAGATAATTGATGGTTATATTTTTCTTCCATATCCATATTTTCCTACATGGAACCCTAGTATGTGTTATTTTCATTAATCTTCATACTTTCCACTCTTTATTTAAAATAGAGGCCTCATCAATTCATTTTTCGATGTGGGATTTCAACTAAGATATTTTGAAATGTCAAAAATGTGTTATCCTAATAACCTTTGTTTTGTTGAACCGATGGTATTTCAAATCATCAGAGATTGATGAATTTAAGGACCTCAATCTTAGACTTGTTTGTGATTGATGACCTCAATCAATACCTATAAATATTTACGTTTTTCCTCCAATTATATGTCTCTAATTGCCACCAATGTTCTCCTAATCGAGATCATAATTTGGTGGTGACCCTTTCATTTATCTTTTCCTCATATTAAGACTAAATTTTAGTAACCCAATTTCCAATGTGGGTTTTCCCACAAATATATTTTCTACTTTAAACCTTTTATTTTCGAAGAACAATTTCAAATTGCGAGGACGCAATTTATTGAAGGAGGGGAGAATGTAACACCCCAGGATTTCAGAGTGTGTTATTTCTTAAAAATAATTCAATAACTTGCACTACACGCAACACCGAGTTCAATCACACCATTAAAAGAGGTCATGAATAGTATTAACTACATTTTGAACTTTATATAATCCTTATAATTTTAGAATCCAAATTATGAGTTTCTTAGTCATAATGCAAGAACAGATTCATTTTCAGTATTGCACTTTTATCAACTTTTGATAGTGAAACCATTTTAAATACAATATTTTAAACTTTTTGACTAAATGGAGACATCAAAAAATTTAAAATGAAACATCCCAAGCTTCCATGGTACGCTTTCCTTTGAATAAAACAGTAGCGTGTGTTGTACGCAACTTCGAGTTCTAACACACCGTAACCAATCAAACTAGCTGTTATGAATAGTAATACCTACTTTTTGAAGTTATATGTATTTTATATTTTAAAATGGACTTCATATTTGGATTCGGAATATCAAATTTAGCCTAAGGTGAAATTTTGGTACTTTTCGGATAACTTTCATATTTTGATGAATAGTGAAAATTACTAAATTTTAATTAAAAACAACATTTTTAATCAAAATAATTAATAGTAATAAATTATGAATTTGAGTGGTTTTAAAGTATATTTAGAATATATTTTTACTATTTAATATAATGTTGGTCATTGGACATAATTTTACAATTAAACCGAAGATAAACAAGTGTCAATCTTTTGATAGTTATTACCTCTTAAAAACACGCTTTTTGTTTCGACAGCGGGAATTAATTTTAAATTAATTTCTGCCACTTCTGTGTTTTGAATATAGAAAAATGGATTCCATATTTGGAATCAGGATTTCCAAATTTTGTAAATAGGTAACTTTTATTTTTAGACATTTTGAATAATTACTGCGGTAAATATTTTATTTACCATGGTTAAGGGTAAATCCGGTAAATAAGGGTTAAAAAATAATATTATAATAATAATAAATTACCTTAAAACGTGTCTTAACCCTATTGGTTGATACATGGTCGACCATGGGCATCTTTGGGTCGATTTTGGGACCCCATGGATCCACTTGTAAGTGATAATGACACTTTATTTTAATTAAGTTAAAATGAATACAAAAATGACACAAGCTTACATCTTTTAGAAGAACAATTTTTACATAGGGTTATATATGTTGGATTTTAGATTATAAATTTTCATTAGAAATCTAAAAAGATTTCCTACATAATGATATTTTATTTATAATTTTTAGACATTAAATAATTTATTTTATTTATGACACAATGATGATGCAGTAATTACTATAATAGTGAAAAATTAAAATAATTGATATTATAAATACCCAAATAAATATAATATGAAACTTTTAATGAATTAAACTAATTTTATAGGATAATATGATATATTAGGATTGATTTAATTGACTTTTTTGAAGTAATCAATCTGTTATGAGTTTCAAAAAAATCAACTATTGAATAGTGTCAAAATTGACATAAAAGGGTTTTTAAAACAAATATTATATTATTAATTGATATTAAATTCCTAAAAATCTAAGGTTCGGCCAAGAGACTTATATCATGATAGGTGTATCATTAATGGACCACTTGGGGGTCTCTTGTATGTATATGGTATGTTTATTAACCATATTATATAAAAATACAAAGAGACATTGTAAAAGTGAAACTAATTAACTTAGAGTTAATACTTAAAGATAAGGTTAATATAAGTACCCAAACCTGTCTAAATTATATTGGTTGAGTGGTTTTCGACCTATACCCACCTTAACCTTTGAATAATCAACTTTGGAGCCTTTAGAAACCGAATATGAATTTATTATAAATTAATATTTCTAACTTTTCCAAAGGTGCCCCTCACCCCTCTTATAAAAAGGCACTCCTCCTTCTCATTTCTTCACACCTCTAAAGCCTTTTGGTTCGGCAAAACTCTGCCCAAATACTCTCCCAACATCCCTCAATACAACCTAGAGGCCTTAGTTTGATCATAAAGCCAACCTAAGGAGCCCTTTTGATCAAATCAAAAGGAAGAACCCGAAGAAGAGGTAATGATTTCACCACCCTTTTCTAAGTTCATTTCTTCTTCCACTTCCTCTTTCTTTGTTCTTACCATTCTAAAATAATAACTCCAGTATATTACATATACTGTGATGTTATTATAAATATGTTACAACCATATTCAGTATTCTATCCACCCTTTGAATAACATGTCACCATACGTGCGTACGTACGGCTTACCGTCTCCACGTCGTGGTGTAATTGTTATTCAATATAATATTATTTGGATGGGTATAATAATGATGTGTAACTCATGTAAATAATAAATATAACATGTTAATGATTCTGTATATATGATATACCATCCATTTATATATTATTTTAATATCAAAAGAATGATATTGTCGCTCGTGCGTACGTACGGACTACCGTCTCCACGAACGCGATGAGATTCATTCTCCATCGTATCCATTCAAGTATAATTATCATTTGATGATTTAAAAATGATGTTTAAGGACTAGATATCATTCTGGATATGAATAAAATACAACAACCATGGCTTATGTAACAAAACATATAAAAGAAAATGAGTAAGTTAACTCCCGAAATGACGATAATTCTAAGATATTATTAACAAATCAATGTTAAAAGATCATATATGATATCATATTATTATATATGATTCTTGTATAATTTAATAAAAACTATTTCACCATTATACAGGAGGTTAACCTACCCCAACCAAGGAAAAGTACAAGGTAAAGGATTTTTCTTATCTCACATTCAATTCCGTGAGATTTCCATTATTCGCCACTAAATTATTGAAAGTGGTGTATTGTGTACTGGCATTTCATATATATTATCATATTCATGTTATTCTGTAAATAATTTGGTGGTTATTAACTTTTGGCCATACGACTCAGTTGATTAACGTGGTAAGGGGTTTTCATCTCACTCCTTATTCCCGTGAGATTCATGCCATATTGCCACCATTACCTTTTGTGTGGTGTATGTACTGCCCATAATTATATTCTTTGTGTAATACACTCTAATTTATGTTTACTTACATATTCATTGTATGATACCTCTTTCATGGGTTGTATGTTTCATAAGTTACCAAACTGGTAAGGGTTATTTCACAATCTCTTCATTATCCGAGGTTGTATTATACATAATAATCTACTGGGATCTCTTTACCATCCACATCCATGTTTCTTCGAAATGTATTTCAAAACATTTTTACTATTTACAAGAATATGGGTTAAAGTCATTTATACCCTTGTTTGACTTTTTATAAGAGGTTTATAAAGGAATCTTTCCGTCGTTTTCAAAACAAGGTCCTTTTTAACCTTTTCGACAGAATTGAGGTAAGAATGTTTTTTTAACTTATACGGCGGGTGTGGTTATTTTCCGCCGTTATAAAATCGTCGAAGCTTTCCATACATGCTTATAAGGATATTTTCAAAGAAAATGTTTTATTTTATATGGATCTTAAATGATTTCAAAATAAAAGGAGATACTTCTTTAAAAAGAATTTTGATTTCATCTATGTCAACATCCTTTGATGGATTTTAAGATTATTTAAAATTGATTTATTATGATACAAAACTTCTATATTATTTTGAAGGTTTTGTGATATGTTTGACTGCGGATGTGCTATTTTTATACCATTCATAGTTTATGGTGAAAGTATTGAAATTTCGTATGCTAGTTCCAATAAGAATGTTTATGTTATATTTCAATCTTTACTTCATATGAATGTGTTGGACAAGTATGTTCCAGGTTGGGGACTGGTTAAAGTAATCCCTCCAGGTTGGGGACTGGTAAAAGTAAGCCCTCCAGGTTAGGGACTGGTAAAAGTAAGCCCTCCGGGTTGGTGTCCGGTTATTAGAGGCACTCCGGGTTGGTGTTCGGTTATTAGAGGCACTCCGGGTTGGTGTCCGGTTATTAGAGGCACTCCGGGTTGGTGTCCGGTTATTAGAGGCACTCCGGGTTGGGTTCCGGTTACAGTTAGCCCCAAGGTCTTGGGACGAGGCCTTGAAAAGTAATTAAAGTTTATCATTATGCATTCCAACATTATGAAAGTGGTTATTGATATTTCATGTGATTATTCGATTAGTAGAATATCCATGTGAACAAGTAAATGGCATTATTTCATTTTACTTTTTCCATACTATGTTGAAGTTCAATTTTAAAAGGCTTTTGTTTTAGTAATTCATTGCCTTAAATGTTTATGCTTATTTTTAATGTTCCGCTATATTGTTATCCTTACTGGGCATTTGAGCTCACCCCTTTTCTGTGTTTTATTTTTCCCAGGTAGTGAAGAAGTAAATTATGAATGACTTGCAGGGATATTATGAGGGGTTAATAGTGTGGATATGAAGACTTTGTTGTTGTAGTAGTTTTTCACTTTGAAATGTAATGTAAAACTTTATGATTATATCTAGTGTTTACAAGGCTACTAAACCAATCGGTCTTTCGTGATTTGATCTTCTTGTGATCATGCCAATGTTATGAAGTAATGCACCGACTCTGGGTAGCTGGGGTCGGGGCGTTACACATCAACTTCAGAAATAAATTAAAATTCCACATTAATAAAAATTTCTTTGGCCTTTTGTTATTATTAAGTTTTTGGATGGTGAAATTTAGTTTGATATCACTTTCGATTCCATATACTTTTTTTAATATATAAATTCACATTATAAAATTCAGTATCTACGAAAATCATTTCTTGTAAATAAAATTTTTAGAATAATAATTCATTTAAAAAACTATTTTTACATCTTATGTGTTTTAATTTTAATGTTTATATTTTAAAACCATAAAAATAATATAAACTACAATTATTTTCAAATTTTAAATGAGATTTTTGAAATTAGGTAAAATATCAAATATTTATTTTTAATATTTACGTTAATTACTATGATTAATAACTAATCACCAAGGTAAAAGTATGTTAATGAAAATTTTAAAAAACTAAACGTAAACACTAAAAACACTCCATTTTATCTACAAAATTAGTGGATGAGGAGAATATAGACCCACAAAGAATTCCTATAATTTTTTTTAATATTTTGATTAAATAATGTTTTAATATTAACATTACATTTTTGTAAATGTAATGGTTACTTCGAAAACATCCATTTTCTTCACTTATTAAAGTGTAACACTTCCACCACAAAAATAATTTACTCCCCTTAAAATTTACTGTTTTAACTCCTCAAATTTTACCATCATACAACCCTTTACCATTTTCAAATTCTTCTTTCAACCATTATTTTTTTAGGGCCATGATTAATTATTAATTTTTGATAATAAAGACTCAAGATTCAAACATAACTATAAATTCAATTATACTTTTATTTTTCTCTAATACTTAAAAAATAATATAAAACCATCTTAACAAAAATAATACAGTTACAATATTATACATAAATGAAATTATATTAATTTTATAATAACTATTCAATCCTTTATAACCAATAATAAAAAAATTGATCATGCATACATGTAAACCATCACCTCCATGAATTGATGTTATTAATTTTTCAAAATCACCTATAATGTATGGTATCATGAAAAAATGTGATGAATAAATACCTTTTATATGTCATAAATGATAATTTTTTAAATAATATCACTTTGTCAATTTATTTAGAAATGATATTGTTAATCGTACATGCAATGAACTATAGCCTCCATAGACAACAAATTTCATTTATCATCACTACTAATTGTTGATGGTTCATAGAATGGATTTAATGGGTTTAAATGATGTTTATGAAATTTTTAAGATTATTAATATATCACATAATCATTATCTAAGTACATCCCATTAATCATTAAATCCTTATAACGCATTATAATTTGGTTCAATTTAATTTCCTATTAAATGATATTATATTTATTATGCCAAAAATTAATATGGGACTTCATAGGATCGAAATATCTTATAAAAGCTATATATTTAAAATTGATGAATTATTATGAAATGGTGTTGTTAATAATTAATTCATATATTAAAATATCATCTTCTGATAATGAAACATGTGGAATAATATTTCATTGCGATTCCCATTGTCAAAGATGTATTGATGTCTTTAATATAATGAAAACAGGACTTATAAAATAATTTATAATAAATTATTATTATATATTGAATTACCTAGGATTGATAAATGTGATACCAATTAAGGATAATTGATCCTTTCTTTATGATGTTTGTATGAAACAAAAAAATATATTCTAGAACTAGATAATGACAATAAAATATAATCCTATAATATATTAAAATGGATTAAAAATTATAATAATAGGGGATGTATGTTTATAATAATTTCATGATATAAATTAATAATATCGTTTTGTTCATTATAAAATAGGATAGAGAATATATGAGTATGGATAAATACAAGGTTAGAGTTTTTAATCTCAAATTGTATCTATTTAAAACATGTTTTATATTGTGCACCTAATTTTATGTATCAGGTATACATAATTCATATATGAGATGCTGTATCTTAAAATAAATTTTACTCATGGAAATTAAAGTCCAATTTAATGATAAATCTTTCAATAGATTTTTATTTTAATTATATTTATGTTGTATGAATTATTATTGACTGAAATATTTTGTAGATTCATAATAACTCCTCTTAGGTTATGATCATTAAAGATCGGGTTAATCTATCGAATAATGAATTCATGTTGTTTTTAAATATTATTTTGTATGGAAATCATGAATTCATATTAATATCTTCAACTCTAATTTTTATAAAAAAATTATTTATAGAACTAAAAAATCACATAAATTATAATGATATTTTCACTCTATTGAAATAATTTTTAATCCCTTTCAAGGATCTCCTTTACATAGTGGAAATTAATTTTTTTTTATCTCTAACAAAAATTTTATTTACATTTAATAATTTTCAAATAAATTTTTTTTACTCTTTTCGGTTGTATGTTTTAAAAAATGTTATTTCATAATGTTCAAATGGTTTCCCATACTTTAAAAATAAAATATTTTATATTCAGTTCCACATTAATTTTGGATAAAATATCTGTATTTTGAATGATCTATTATTGAAGCTTCCTTTTATATGTAAACTATTTAAAAAAAATATTCAATTAAACTTTTTAATACTTTTATGTATTTTTCAAGGATCCACTATTGGAAGTTTATTCCTTATGAAAATAACATTTTTAGAAAATCTTCACACCAATTTTTATTAAATTACATTTCAATGTGATAATATGCTCTTATTTTAAGCCAATGATAAAAGTGTTTTCTAAAAACACTTTTATGATTTCATTAACATTTTTTTATCTCTAAGTAAATAACATTCATTGATTTTATATTTCATAAACCACCGTCAAATTATTCTATTTGAATATTTTTTTAAGGTGATTGAATTTTTTGTATCAAAAATTTACCAGAATTTGGTCTGTTTTTGTGATACCATCTTATGGTGTTGGAAAACCAATTTTTTAATGGATTATTTATATTGTAATGAATGAAACCCATTTTCCCTATCATGGGTTTTTATTATATGTAAAATAATTTATGTCTTATGGTATTGATAGATATGGATGATGATGGTTGATGTCCTATATCACTATCTAATGCATTTCATAATGATTTAAATCTCATGGGAAAATGAGGTTATACCCGAACATTTTGTTTATTCAAAATATGATGTGTAAAAAGATTATTGTTTAAATATTGGAGCATTGGATTTTTTTTGGTTCATAACATGAATCATGTGCATTTTTCATATTCACAATATGAAATGTGTTATTTATTATTCACAATAAGAAGTGTGGGAATTATTTTGTTTATAATAAGAATCATGAATTTTTTTTCACAATATAAAACATAGGAATTTTTTTCACAACCTGAAGAAGGGGTATTTTGTTTGTTCACAATAAGAAACATGAGACTTTTTCTGTTCACAAAATAACGTATGGACATATTGTTTCTTCATAATGTTATAATTTCCATATGGTTATTTTTTTTCAAAATTTCTTTATTATTTTAGGTTCTAATGGAATATAACGTTCAATATCCATATGAATTTAATTATTCTCGTAGGATCCTGTTTATTATCTCTTGATTTCAATCTTTATTTCCATTATATATATTTTTTTAGAATACATTCCAATCTATCGTGATTACTCAAAAACGTATAATGTACCATGTTATTTTTAAAAATATAAATCTCCCATGTGCGTGTTTTCAATCACGCTTATGCACTATTCCTTGATAAAATGATCACATGTTTTCCCATACTGAGTGTTAGAGATCAACCATTTCTTTTTTTTCAATTCTCTAGGTTATACTGATATGTTTAATTTGTGGAAGGTATAAAATAGGGTATATAAGAGATAGATTAAAGAGAAATTATCACATGTTTTTAAATAATCTTTTTTATTTATATGGTACTAACTTATATGAAAAAGGGTTCTCTGACTGATGTGAGATTATTTTGAGATGTATTTTTTATATTATGGTAATTTTATAAAATAAAATAATGTTTAGATTAGGCCACAATTTTTTTTAATAATTGATATGTTAAGATATTATCAACCATATATCATCATTAAATTCTATATTCCCCATTTTTGGAGAAACATGACATGTGAAAAATGTGCTCTACTTATATCATGTTGAAATATTTAAAAAAAATCCATTATCCCCACCTATAAAAAGGGCATCCCACAACCTTCTCAACACCACTAAATGAATTTAGTTTCCTCAAGGAAGTATTAACATTGTTTATCATTAATAACCCTAAAAGTATTACTTGATCCTATAGTAATATAAAATTTTCTTAATACCTCAATTTTGAAAGAATCATAGAAGGGAATGCCTAATTTCTCAATCCGCGTACCTTATTTTAAAGAAATTCATTAATTTTATTTCATATATTGAAAATATAATTATATAATTCCAATAAAATTTCATAAGTAGTTTTTTTATACTTAATGATTTCATTATAATGGAATAACTGTTATATACCATTCCCTTTTCCATTAATAAAAATGAAACTATCGTTTTAGTGACGTGTCGAATATCGTATCCTTGAAGTGAAAACTCACGCGTTTTTCCATTATCTCCCTTCATTTATTATATGGTTAAAATTGAAAAATAATGAACAAATATTTAATATAATTATGATTATAAAGATAAAAATTATAATCATCATTCTTTACCTTACATTTTCAATAAAAATATGTTAAATGTGTGTTGTGTAGACAATAATCTCCATAATGAAACATATCTCATTTTTACACATGATTCAATATAATTTATAAAAACACATAAACTATGAATTAAAAGTGTAAAAATATATAAATAATATATAATAATGATATTAATGCTAAATAATTGACTTTAATAATCATAATCACTAATTAATTATTATATCATCATGTTTGGGTAGGTCAAACCAGTAACATGAAAAATTCAATAATATAATATTACATATGAGAATAACAACTTAATTAATGATATTATATTACAATGAAAAGTACATAATTATTTTTTTGGTTATGTATTGGTAACACTGATATTAAACTCATTAATTAAGATATTAGCATTTGTTCAAAATAATGATGACATAATTGCCCCTAATTTTATCTACATGAACTATAACTGAAAATATCATATAATGAAATAATAGTTTTTAAAAATATCATAAAACATTAATTGAATTACCCTATATTATCTTGGAATGAAGAAAATTGGGGGAATAATAAATAACAACTCCACTATTACAAAACAAGTTCAAATTTGATCAAGATTAGTCACATTTGATATTGAAAATAAATAACAACTAATATAAATTTTGAGACTAATTAATGAAGAAAATTTGAAAATTTTATATCTATGAATAATGTTTTTATATAGTTTAATAATATATCTATGTTTGTTATATATTTTCTTATAATGAATTCGATTATGTTTTGAATTGAGGTAAGGGTTTCTTCTATCCTATTTTCACCCATAAGACATATTTCTCAGTATACACCATTTGTTTTGTTGCAATGGTGTATCTACTATGCCATTAGTATTTTGCATCATGACACTATAATTAATAATGTTATTTAATATTTCATTTTAAATCATATCCTTTACGTTTTATTGACAAATATGTTCCTATTTTTGGAAAAGGTTCTTGTCTCAAATTTATTTTCATTAAAAATGTTTGACATTGAACACCATTATTTTTTTAATATAGAATATTCACTATAGTTTTGATTTAAATTATAAAAAATATTCCTTGTCATGAAATTCAACCCGAGATCCTTTGACTTCCACATAACCCATATCAATTTTGTTTGCTTTCCAACCTCATTTGGAAATATAAATATTTCTTAAAATATAATATATGTGGAGAAATTTCAATACATTTACCTCTGAAACCCCAATAATATTATTATCCTATTGTTATTACTAGGGTTTACATGTCACATCCCTATTTTATTTTCCCTCACAGAAATATTTTAACTCTTTGTAAGGAAATCAACCCCTTTTTTAGTGTTGACCAGGAATGTTCAATTTTGTCATGAACAAAATCATTGCATATTTTTTGTAATTCTATTATATATTCCCCAATAATTAATTAATTGAAATTTATACTCATTAAAATGATTTAAATGTTTTAATGAAAATATAAATGTTTTTCATATGCATCATTTTCATCAATGTTTCAAAATAATATATTTTTGATGTTTTCTATGTAAATACATCTATCCATAACCATTTTTATTTTATAAAGAACTTTTAATTCATGTTATCATTGTTATTAAAAGTAATTATTTTCACCTATTTTTATAAAATATTTATTTAAAAATATATCCAAAAGATCATGGATTTTTCTTATTTACAAGGATGCTTTTTTAAAAATTCCAAAAAAGTGTTTTTAAACAATGTCCTTATCTTTTGACATATCGTATTTTTGATTGAGGAAATTAACTAGATTCTATTATAAATTTTTTTCTATAGATATATTATGTAATGTTATTTTTTATTAATGTAATGTCTCATAACTACCTTGGTACTTCTAAATCATCCTCTATTATATGGAAGATATTTCATCAAATACCTTTAATGTATGAATATCCAGTTAAAATATAGATTAATTAAAGGGTGATCACATAAATTATATAAATAGTTTAATTAGGGAAAATTATTAACCGAATCATAATTCTTTTATCTATATGGTTTATGTACCATGTTCAACATTTTCATAAATTGATGGTATTTATCAATAATGTTACTTAATGTTTGGGGAAACCAATTTATTTTTCATGGGTTTAACTTATTATTTTCATGAAAGGTTTCATTATGAGAATACATTTGAAAAGGATATACAACACAATTTAATTCCATGAGTTATAAGAGACACTAATTTCAAGCATATTTGTAATGTTTTTTCAATAGTAGTTGGAGGATTCACATTGAAAATTCCATTGAATTTAATTTTTTTATTTAAATATATGATATTGTTAATTTAAAATGGAAATTGGATTTGAAATTTGTTTTTATTGACAATTTTTAAGAGTAAATTTCAGGAATGGTTGAATGTTTTATTGTTAATTATCTTGTAATTTTTTCTATGTTTTTTTATTTACTTTTTCTGATGATTTTTTTAAAAAATAGGCATCATTCCAACAAATAATTGTGTAGGGAGATCCTGTATGAGTAACACCCCATGTTTTAATAAATAAATTTAATGAAATGCGAGAAATTCAGAGTCTCTATATAATATAATTTTTTTTTGGTTGTTATTATAAAGTAGCTGTTAAACATAATTTTTCGATGTCTATGATTTAAATTTTGAAAAATATATAACTTTGGTTTTGATTAGTATGTTTTTTGGATTCTGCTAAAACCACCATCATTTTTGGATAATAGTGACTAAGCCTTTTGAATATTAATATTAATAGTAATTTGACCCTATTGAATAGTAAATTTTATTATTATTTAATATCCTTCTGTTTATAAGATAATGAGATGTTGGTTAACTTTTCAAGGTGATATAAACTGAGTTATAGTTTTAAAATTGGAATTTTTTGAAAAAATATAATTTTATTTAAAAATTATGTAAATAATAATTATAATATTTTTTCAAAAAGGGTTCATTTTTTAATTCTACACGGCGAAAAAAAAAATTATGGTCAATTTTTAGGATTTTTTTGAAATTCTTGAATTTTTTAAGAATAGTAAATTACGATAATATACCGTATATAGACATTATCAGTTAAATAATTTATTCCATGAATCATTCTTGATTTAATCATGATTTTTAGGAAATTAAAGGGTCTAATTACTATTTTGGGTCACACGAATCAAGACAATTCATTGTCATGAGAAAAAATATAAAAATAATGGTAAAAACTTCCTCTCCTCCACTATAAATACCACCCTCACACCCTCATACTCTCACACCTATTAAGATTTTAGAATTTTATAAAATTATATAAATACCCTTCTCAAGGCTTCTCCCCATGTCCAAGACCAACTGGTCCCACCAAAAGACCAAAACCAAAGGCCATAAAGGGGATCTCAAGGCGAAGAGATCAACTAGTCAATATCCTCTTTAATTTTTTCATTTTCTATACAATTATTTTAATTTTATTATACTAACTTAACCTCTACCATATCCAAGAGGCATGAGAGATCCATATTATTATATGTTCTGAATGTTATCATGTTTATGGAAAAATTCCACACCTTACATCATCTCCTCCCCCTCTTATAAATACATCGTTCCTGTGGTATTGATTTACCAACATCATTGAAGTGTGATTTCAATTTCCATTAATTACTTAAAAACTGGTTTTTAAAACATTTTAATGATTTAAACAGATTCTAATGTGTGTTATATAACTTCTTTTATGTTCTGGAGTGTATATATATTCATAATATTATGTTATAAAATGAAACAAGTTCGTGATTATCGAAAAACCGCCCAAACGATCTAAACAGAGGTCACTAATAGTTTATCTAATGATTAACACTCTTACAATATATACCATAAGATTTATGATATCATTTAATATTCTGAAAACACATTAATACTATTTCATTTCACTTCTAGATTTTCGCTTCCATTGGACTAGAAAATCCATTACGAACTGACTATAGGAATCATGTAAAGAACGTACATGAGGAAAAAGTAAATAATAGAAGAAAATTAATAAATGTTTCTAATGATGTTATAAAATGCTCATATAGGGTGTTATAAATAGGATTATGCTTCTTTTAAAAATTAATAACACTATTTTAGTCGTTATTTTGCAGGTTTAAACATGTCTGAAGTATGACTAACATGTGGTATGTGAATTCTCAACCAAATTTCCATTCATTAGGTTAACTTTATACTTTATTAATTATGTGGTATTAAAATTATTTTTGTGATGAATTTTTCTTATATTATGTTGAATTATGTGTATTAAATTTTATATACATATTCCATTCAAATATTAATTCTCATTTCAATTATATTATATTTTTAATGTGATTTTCTTTTAAATTATTATTTTAAGATTTTTTTTTACAAAAATAAAAAACAATGCATTTATGTAATTATTAATATTTTAAGATTATTTTATTGTTCATGGGAATTTTTTATGATGAAGGGTTGAGAATGTATCTAATTGAAATTCCATGGGTATGTGTATGTTGGAGTATAGTCATATGGTTACACCAACTGTAACTACGACGGTTAGACCATAAGGTAGCATTGAGGGTTACATTGTAAGGAACTCATGATAGTTACAAATCATAAGGTAGATATTAGGGTTAAAAAATTAATTATGTAATTCTCCAAGATACCTTTATGTTCTATTTATTTTTTCCATTTTTATGTAAATCTCATGTTTCACAACGTATGCATATGTCACTCTATTGGTAAGTATGTCTTTGTGAAAATGATTTCATATGTTTATGAGAATTCATGGACTAATAGACTCTGTCCTTATTTTTATATACATTTCTTATATGTTTTTCTCATCCCGTGTTTTTAAATTTTTTCGACATGTTTTAAGGGTTTTTGCGAGAAAGAAGGACATCAAGTTAATTGTTTTCAATATTTGTCCATGAAATCATATTTTTGTTCGATTTTAAATGTTTTATGATTCGGAATAATTTAATAATGTTTTAATGGTACCCACATTGAATACATGTTGGTTTATTTGTATGATGAATGTCAAAACTTTGTAAAACTCTAAATCCATACTATATCTAGAAATGTAATAAGCGTATTATAGTTAAAGTTACTGGAATTTGTAATATTTTAGGCTGGGTCCATATAGTTGGTATCAGAGAAAGGATTAATTAAAATTATTAGTTAGTATAATGTTTATAGAATATGTTAAATGATTTTACCTTATAATTATGTTCAAGTGGAATAACATTTACATGTTACCAGGTTTCTTCAATATGCCGGTTCATGATGGTTTTCCATAGAAGATACATGGAATATGATGTTGGATGGAACTGAGAAGCTAATATCTTCCTGAATCCACAACCAGGAACATTGGTAATTGGAATTGAGAGGTTTTTTATAGTAATATATTTTCGAACATAGGAAATAATTAGAAGTGGAATCCATGCAATAGAATAACCAGATCGACCACAAATAAGTATGATGATAGTGGAACATTTTATAAGGCAACACTCTCCTAATTCAAGTTGATCTTCTGACCCATTAGAAGATAAAGGAAATAATATATGCCCTATAATGATATTCAAGGTTATATAATGTTCAAATAATCAAATGGTTAGTCATTAAATTTATTGTTTTGAAGTGGATGCTAATCAATGGTGACCAATGGTCAAAAAATATAAGGGATTGAGGGGATACTGAAGCCTTATAGAGGGATGAATTCAAATGTCTTTTCCTTGAAAAATATATTCATATGGTGGTATGACAAAGGATGGAGATGAAATTATTTAAATTAAGAAAAAATGAGGAAAATTTATTTGTTGTGTATGGAGAAAACATTGGCTGACTAGAAAGGTACGCTCCAATTATAAGCTTGGATGTTGATAGAAAAATATACCATATTTTACTCAAGATTAATGCCATGATATCAAAGGGAATAGGATTCCCATGAGTTCAAAAGTTATGATAAATTTTTTTGATATGCTGAGTGGGTAGAAATAGAGTATTCTAATGACCACATGTACTTTGACAGAACGAAGAAGAATATGTCTAGATGGGAAGTGATTGGTAAAAAAATCAAATAAAAAATTATGGTAAAAATGTTCATTTTCTATTATGAGACAACAGTGGTAAAATCACCCTGGGGAATGCCTTACCAGAAACCTTATGTGTTTTTGATGTAGTAATCATTCAAATATGGCATGAGATTGTAATAATAATAATCAAAATAAATATTAGGATAAGAAAGCTGTAAGGTGTTTCAAATGTGGTGAGATGGTTCATTATGAAAATACCTTCCTAAAGTATGATTCAAGTGATGGAAAACATCCCTAATATAAGTAGAAACGTATAGTGAGATCCTTTTCACCAACATCGGTATATGTCGAACCATCAAATGAAGTGGTATTAGGTAATTTATTTACTTATATTTTTCTAATGTTTTCTTTGATAAGGGGTCTAAACATTCCTTTATTTATGAGAAATTTTCTATTAAATTAGAAATATCACCGTAACAAATGAGACTAGAACGTATCATTAAAATACTTGGCGGAAATTTTACAAACAAATCCATTTTAAGAATCTTCATATTGTTATCAGTGGAATGAAATAACCTGAAACCATGTTGTTTTTACCTTCGTAGAGTTTTATTTCATTTTATGTATGGATTAGCTTTCTGTTTATCATGATAAGATTGATTGAAGAGCTAAATAATTTTTTTTAGAAAGAGTTTCAGTTTTTATATACAAACAAACCCATAATATTGATAATATACTAAGAAGCTGAGAAATTTTTGAAATATAGAAATGGAATTTATCTTGAAAATATTTTTGAAAATAGGGGATCTGTTCATATTAATGACGTTCCCAAGGTAAATGAATACCTTGATATTTTTCCCAATCTGTTACCTAGTGTTACACCATATCAGGAGCATGATTTCACAACTGACTTAGTTCCTGATGTTAAGACAATTTCAATTCCCCTGTATAGATTAGCTCACATAGAACATCTTAAATTGACAAATCAATTGTAGGGGTAACTTCATAAAGGATTCATTCTTGTTATTACTTCACAATGGTGATCTTTTATTTTGTTTGTAAAAAAACATTGTCCAATGATACATTCCAATGATTATAGAGCTTTGAATAACATTAATTGTTTGAATAAGTATCCTTTTCCTCAGATATATATCTTGTTGATCAGTACTAGGGAGCTCAGTATCTAACCATATTGTCTTTATATCTGTGTACCATCAGCTATAGGTGAGGGAGGATGACATTACAAAAGATGATTTTGGAATTAGATAAGTTTTTTATGAATTTTTTGTTATGTCGTTTGGGTTAACTAAATCACCAACTATTTTGATGGATCTTATGAACATATTATTTCATGAGTTATTGGATGTGTTATTGGATGTGTTTATCGATAAAAAATTGATTTATTCTAGAAGTAAATTGGGTAATGAAAACAATCTAATGGTTATTTTTCAAACATTATAATAAAATAAAAATTATGGAAAATTTACAAACCGTTAATTTTGGTGGAAACAAATTTCTAATTTTGGTAACATTATATATAAAGATAGGATAATTGTTGATCCTACTAAATTTAAATTTTTTTAATAATGTCCAATTCCCCCAAATATAACTAATATTTCTAGTTTTATTAGATCAGTAGTCTATTTTAGAAGGATTATTGAATCAATTTCATGGATATATCATGTACTAAGAAGGCTAAATCCAAAAGTAGGTAAATTCAACTAGAAAAAATATTGTGATGATTTTATTAAGGATATGAAAATAATATTAGTCAATTCTCCAGTTCTAACCTAACCTTCCTAAAATGGATTGTTTGTCATCTATAATGATGATTCATTAAAGATAATATGATGAGTTATAATGTAGAATGATCATTTAATTTCTTATTCTTCAAGTCAACTATAACCTCAAGAGTTAAATTATCCCACATATGATTTGGAATTAGTAGCTATGGTTTTCTATTTAAAAATTTGGAGGCATCATTTATATGGTTCCAATAGTGAAATATGTACTAACACTAAAAGTTTGAAGTATATGTTCCCTCAAAAATAATTAAACCTGAGGAAGAGATGATGGGTTGAATTAAAAAAATATTATGATTTCATGATCAATTTCCATTCTGGAAAAGAAATCAATATGCTGGATTCCATGGGTCAAAATCATTAGATCTTCATTAATTATGTTAGGACTAGAACAAGACCCTTTGATAAATAATTTGATGAATTTTGGTTTCGAATTTGTTGGTGTAGGAAATTACTCTGTTTTGTTTTAGGTTTTATTGTTGTCATATTTTTTAATAAGAATTAAGCAAGCACAGATAGGATACAGTGAGTTACAGAAAAGGGAAGAATTGGTTAAAATGGGTAAGTTTCTAGAATATAACATTGACAAATAATTTTTTTTATTATTTGTAAAGAGATTATTTTTTTACTTGTGATTCTAAACTAATGAAATAATTATTGTATGAATATCATAGTTCTCCATTTTTAGTTCATCCTGGTAGTAGAAACATGTGTAGACAACATCGAGAGTTTACTAGTGTGACGGAAAGAATAAATATATTTTAGATTTTACCATAAAATCATTAACATGTCCACATGTTAAATAAGAGAAGAAATTACTGACGGGGGTTCATCAACCCTTATCAATTATAGAGTAAGAAACTAGAAAGTATATCCATAGACTTAATTATGGGACTACCAAAGACTTTGTGAGGTAACAATGCAATCTGGGTTATTTTTTTATGACTAAATAATTATGATAATTTAATTTTTTATTTTTAATACAATGTCCTTGGATCAGCCTTATCTGTTGTACCTAAAAGAGTTTTTCTGGTCTCATGGAGTTAGTCTTTCCATTGTATATGACTGTGATCCCAGATTAACTTCTAACTTTTGGAAAGGCCTTAAAAATTTATTGGGAATAAAATGAAATTTCAGTACAAAATTTCATCCTCAATAAGATGGGAAATTATAATGAAAGATTTAGAATTCGGAGGACATGCTTTGTGACTGTTTAATGGATTACAAGGGAAGTTGGGATCAAGTTATTTCTTCAGTGTAATTTTCTTATAATGAATTTTTTAATTATAGTATACATATGGAAAATTTTGAGCCATTATATGGAATAAAGTTTGGAACTACAAATATTAGGAAGATGTTTGGGAAAGGAAGTTGATTGGACCAAAATTAGTCTAGTAAGTGGCTGAGAAGGTGAAGATGATCTAGCAACACATGAGTATAGCTCCGATCCGGGGAAAACGTTATGCATGTAATAAGATTAAATATTTTTCTTTTGAGGTAGGTGATAATGTTTTTCTAAGAATCTCACCATGGAAACATGTAATGATTTTTTTTATGAAAAGAAAGCTGAGTCCATTGTTCATTAGACCATGTGAAATCTTATAGAATGTTGGAAAAGTTATCTACCGAGTAGCTTTGCTTCTGATTTTATCTCAAGTACACAATGTTTTTAATGTTTTAATGTTAAGAATGTATGTTCCAAATTTATCTGTTGTTTTGATCCTAGAAGTAGTTCTGTTGGAAAAGAACCATTCTTATAAAGAAAAAACTGTTCAGATTTTTGATCTAATGGAATAAGTATTGTGGAATAAGGTAGTCAACTATATAATGTTTTTTGGATAAATCAAATGGTTGAAGAAGCAACATTGGATCTCAAAATTCTATGAGATAAATTTTCCCTCACTTGTTCAATAATTAATTAAAAACTTTCGAGGAATCAATTTCCAAAAGTTGAGAAAAAAGTAGCACAACATTTTTTGACAAATAAATATAATGTAATTCATGAAAAAATATGTCCTTAAATAATGGAAAATTGTTTTTAGGATATATTTATAAAATATCTGTTAATTATTTTGGTCTGCATCTAGGATTTGAATTTCTAAAATCAGACATTTGTGGTTGTGATGAGTTTGTTATTTAGAATCTAATAAAACCAACTTGATTTTTATTGAACAGTAATATGAATTATAATATAACCCAAATTACATTTAAATCATATTATTATTTACTTTTTTTAAGGTTACAAGATAGTGAGATCTTGATTAATTATTTAGGGTGATATAAAGTGTGTTATTGTTTTAAATATGTTATTTTTCGAGAAAATTATGATTTTATTTAGTCAATAAATTAATCATATTTAAAAAATTATTTTTATAATAAATGATTTCATTTTTGAATTCTACACATCAAAAAAATGTTAGGGTTATTTTTTAGGATTTTTCTAAAATTCTTGATTTTTGATGAATAGTTAAATACATGAATATATTGTATATATAAATTACAGTTAAATAAACTATTCCTAGAATCATGGATGATGTAACAACCCTTTTTGGAACAAACATGATATTATTACAATTTTGGGTCACATGAATCAATAATATTCTTAATATTGAGCAATAGTGTTAAATTAATGATTAGAATAATGTAAAACTCTTCCTCTCTTCAACTATAAATCGCACCCTCACCCGCTCAACCTCTCCCACCTCTAACGAATTTATAATTGTATAAAATTTTACAAATACCCTTATTTATTCACCTCCACACATCAATGGTCTTATGTTCTACCCAAAAGGACAAAACCAAAGGCCTTAAGGAGGATCTCAAGGAGAATAGATCAAGAGGTAAATATCATATTTTTATTTTCTCCTATTATTTTGAATTCCTTTTCTTTTCACATATTATATTCCCCTACCCCTTATCCATAATTCATGAAATCCTTATAATATTATATATAATTCATCTAATCATGTATTTGTAAAACATCCTCAACATACTTTATATCCTCCCCCTCTTATAAATACATCATCCCTATTGTGTTGATTTACCAGCATTGTGGATGAAGTGTTTTAAATTTCCTTTAATTAATAAAAAAACTAGTTATAATACCATTAAAATGGTAAAAAGAATATTCTTAATGTGTATTATATAACTGATTTTATGTTCTCATGTTTACATTTAATCATAATATAATGTTATACAATTAAACGAGTTCATGATTATCGAAGAACCGCCAAAAAAATCTAAAAAAATATCATAAATGGTTTTTCTAATGATTCATCCTCCTACCATATAACCAAAATTATTTATTGAATAATTTAATATTATATAATAATATTAATGCCATTTTATTCCAATTATGGAGCTTCACTTCCATTCGATAAGAAAATACTTTATGAAGAGACCATGGAAATAATGTAAAGCACACACCCAAAAAAAGGAAATACCAAAAATATTATTAATAAATCGGTCAAATGATGTTATAAAATGATCATATTAGGTGTTATAAACTTCATTAATCTTCATTAAATATTAATAAAAACATTTTAACAATTATAAAATAGGTTAAAATAAGTTATTATTAAGACAAACCTCAGGTAAGATAATTCTTAACATAATTTCCCTTCTATGGGTTAACCTTCTAATTCATTAATTATGTAGTATTAAAATTATTTGTGTCATGTGTTTTTCTTATAGTTTTCTAATTATGTGTATTTAAAATGTATATACATATTCCATCCAGTCTATTAATTCTCACTTCAATTAAAGGATACTTGTAAGGGGATTTTTTTTTAAATTATATTTTAAAAAATTTAAAACATATATTTTTTATCAATTAGTGATATATTATTATTATGTTAAGGTTCATTGGAAATTTTAATGATCAAGTGAAGGACCTATATATCCTTTCAATTCATTGGGTATGTGAATATTGGAGGTTGGCCGTATGTTTACTGCAACTGTAACTGTGATGATTACACCCTATGGTAGCTGTGAGGCTTACATCATAAGGTAGCTATGAGGGTTACAAATCATAAGGTAGCTGAGGGGGTTAATAAATTAGGTAAGTAATTCACCAACATATCATTATGTTCTATTTATGTTTTCTATTCTTATATAAATATCATATTTCATAAATTTAGTATATGTTACATTATTTGTAAGAATTATGTCTTTGTGAAAATGATTTCCTATGTTTATAAGTATTATCGGACTGACAATATCACTTCTCTTTATATACCTTATTGATTTTATGTTCTCATCCAACGTTTTTGAAATTATTTCAATAGTTTTAAGGATTTTTAATAGAAATAATGATTTTATGTTAAATTTTATGAAGATTTTTCAAAGAAATCATTATGTTGTTTTGTTTTACATATTTTATGTTTTTAAATAATTGAATTCCATATTAAGGGTATGCACTCTGTATTCATGTGGGTTGATTTTATGAGTAATGTACTAACATTACAAAACAATAAACCAAAATGATCTTTGGGAATGTAATATGATTATTCTAGTGGCATTAACTTGAATATGTAATTTAAAGGTCACATCCTTATAATATGGGCAGATGTGGGTGTGTGATCCCACATTCAGACATGGAAGAATAATAGGCATGTGCAAGGTGAGTGATGTGGCTCATCCTCATATTGTGTCTACATATGTGTCAAGGAGCCCACCCCGATTCATGTTTCTGGCCAGCGGATGCGACACTGTGTGCTATAAACACCCCACTAACTTCCCTCTGATTCTGATGTGGGACATGTTTTTACAAGAATTACTATTCATCCATTAAATCATTTACATGCCCATGCTTTCTTTTATCATTACACTATCTCTTTGATATCTTTGACCTCTACTCTCATCAGCTACACAGTGCATCACTAGAGATCACCATCTCTGACCACTACTAGAGCTCCACCATGACTTGAAGTCCACTTCCAAGGCCAATGAACACCCATCATCACTAATTGAGCCTCAGGTGACCCCAATGACAACCATTTTAAGTTCCCTCAGGCCATTGTGAAGGATAGAGGGGTTTAGGAGGAGTCAAGTGACCCACATCTATTCCACTTTGTAGCATCCACATATCAAATATGCGATGCATTCCCATGAAACAGAAATTCCGCATACCCTTCACTTCTCCCATGCACGCTCAGGCCATACTAGAGCCACTTCCGTAGAATATCTTCAAACACATAAATCATTTCTGTGTTTTAAAAATCAGTACATCACTTCTATGTCACACCTGGGACTTAAATTAAATTATATCCATTCATATCCACTAGTTCAACAACCATTTTTACATTAATATTATTGTTAGACATGGATAATAACCACTCCTTGAATCCTATTAAATTAAGGGAAGGCTTATCCGAGAGGGAGTTTGACCCACCAATGAGAGTTCCATGACCAGAGGCAGGCACATCCACACGCTTCCAATTTTCAATTATTATATTATATTTTATATTATTTTTGTTTACTTTTTTATTTATTATAATTTTAATTTCCTTTAATTAAATAAACAATTTTTTGGATTTTAACTCTTCTTCTAGTTTTGATTCCAGCACCCATATGTTCTTGTCATTTTTCTATAATAATAATAATAATTATTTTCTATTTCATTCAATTTCTTATTATTATTATATTTATATTATTTATGTGTTTTATTTTCTTATTTTACACTATATATCTCTCTATTTATCTTCTTTTTATTTTAATTTTTTTTATTTTATTCTATTGTTCTTCTCTTCCTTATTTTTCATTCCACAATAATGCCTTACCCAAAAAAAATTGTTCTAACGAGAGGATTTTCCAGGGGATTTAGGTAGTTTTCTATTTCACTAAGCAGATAAATTATTATGTTTTATTTATGATTATTTTGAGAAAGAGTTGCGTTAATGAGTATTGTAGCTTTACAATATTGAATTTAACTCAATCTCATTTCTATTATTTGTTTAAATATTTCCCTTCCTATCTATTGGATAAATCTCTTCATATGATAGAGTTTATCCATTCAGTGGATGAATTTAAAAATGATAGAGCAATGTCCTGAAATATTTATTACTCTATATTGATGTGTGATATCAACCAAGATTACAAGAGGAGGTGGAATTGATATTGATAAAGGAATTAAATATTTAACACCCAGAAAATATTTTAAGAGTGACATTTCATGATAAAACTATCAAAATAAATTTAATCACTACTAAAGAGAGTTATGAAACCCTTATAAAAACCCAAAAATGACAGTTTCATTCTTTCTAATCACATTATTTATTTTCATGTGATTATAAATTTTAGAAATTCATTTTATGTCCCAAAATAACTTGTTTTGAAAACATTATAAAAACAATGGGAAATAATTATTTTATATGAATTAGATTATATAGGTGAAAGACTGATAATTATCCTCAAGTGATACTACAGTGTTCGACCTCTATTGTACACTAGGAAAGGAACTCTACCTTTTCCATGCCCTATGATAGGTGTGCCACAAAATACTGGAGTCATTTCGAGGGATCCAATCCAAGTTTTTGTATTTTTTTCTTTTTCATATTATATATACTGGTTGTTGATTTAACCCAAAAACTATAAAAATTACTTTCTATTTATGTTTCCAAATGATATTTTTTTCAAAACATGAAGAGTTACCCACATGTACAAGAACAAGAAAAAAAAAATAAAAAGATACTAAATAATGATGACCCGTTTCAATCATTGTGATGAAATTGTAATTACTTATAAATATTCATTTCCACATCTTATGACTGGTGGCCTTTCATGTTCTTTATGAATTTTTTAATGAAACACATTTTTATTTATATGGGATTATTATGATCTAATGATTGATTTATTTCAAGTGAAAAACAAATGTATAGATGATTATGGGAAGGGTCCTATATTTTCCTCTAATGAATTTGTAATGGTTTTATATATTAAGGGATAATTAACAGTAGACTTTCTTGGATATAATGAAAGGTTTAATGGTGTTCCTTCTTGGACATAATAACATACCAAAGGCATAGTCTTGTTGGATAATCTCAAAAATTAAATTATTATCCATCTTGTATATACTCGAAAAAATAATAGTGAACCTCAATAGATAGTCTCAAAATATGTTTATACTATATTATTATGTTTATAACATTTTTCTATACTTATTTTTATATATATGTTATTCTCTCATGGATTATGTTTATTAACTCATGTATCCACAGTCGGATTATTTGATTTTTTTTATTCTTATTAATATTTCTTGAATCATGTTTTATGAATAAGATTTGATGGGTTTGAATTTATTATGTATTTCTATTAAAATAATTTTATCATTTTATGATCACTTATGATCATCGTTTTTTTCACTTATATTTACCAATATTGAGAATCTCTGATAACTCCATACTTATATTTACATTTCCCTAGGTTATTGAAAAAATTAATATGTATTATATGTATAAAAGATTTTAAAATGTGGTGATTTTTTAGGAATTGTTAATTACTTTCTGTGGGTTATATAGTTGTTTAAATAATGGGAGAAATGTCCATTAGTTAAAAAATATATAAGTTTTGTTAAATAATGTTTTTTATAATTATATAAAACACTAATCCTTAAGATATCCATGGAATGTAAATTTTATTCTATGTGTGAAAGATATTTTAACAATGGAAGTTTATCAATGTTAGTGTGTATAGGATATTGATTATAGAACTGGATCAAGGATTATGGGTCTAAGGTTCCCCAATTTGAATTAGATGATGTTTTAGATAACTTTAATGATTATGATGTTAAGGGGTTATACGTTATGGTTGATCATAATATAAAATATATATATATAACCATTTATGTTATTTGAGGTAATATTTATTATTATAGTTAGTGACATAATATAATGTTTTGGAAATCCCCAGGGTTGCGTCTAGGGTATATGTCAAAACATAGGATAACCTCCTGATATTTTTTTAAAATATTTATTATATGGATTTATTGGAAATAAAATCCATTTATAAATACTAAAATAGGATGTAGGTTCTGGAAAGAATATATCTAGGGGTTATAACTGATAAAATTCATTTGGGGTATTATGTAAATCGTCACCTGGTGCATTATAATGAGTTTAAACTACAAACTAGGATTGATAATCCTATGGGATATGATTTGGTTAATTCCCATTCCATTTTTAAACCATTATGGATTATTTATTTACTGAATAATATTGGGGAAAAAGTTAATAAATTTGATAGAACCCAACATAATAGAACATAGGTTAAAATAAGATTTATCAAGGTTAAAATATATGAATTATAGTTTAAAAATATCATTATATAAAAGTAAACATATTGAGATTTAATTTTCATGAGGTTGTTTATGAAGAGTATCTTATGATGTTATTATTGATCTCTCATGAGTAAGACTTTTGGTATTAGGAACATATGGAGCCTATAGGAACAATGTTAATAATGTACATAACAACAATTATAGTATTTTTCCTAATAATAAATTAAATGGGATGGAATTTGGTTTTGAATATATTATAGTTTTACTCACCCATATATCTCTATAAATGATCAATAAAGTGATTCTTGAAAAACATCATAAAAAACTATATAAGGGATCAATTAAGTTTTATAAAATTTCAGGTGATTAATATAATTAAGGAAATAGGATTCCAATTCCTACATGTATAAAATTGTAGTCAAAGAATCCAAAAAAATGACTACAAGGAATAAAAAAAATTCAAGTGTGGATAAATCAGCATTCGAGCTCAATATTTTCAAAGGGAGATGAAGAGATTGGCCAATAAAATCGATTGTATTGGAGACCCATCTAATTTACCATTCACACATCGAGACAATAAATACAACGGGTTTTGGCATTATGTCAATAAGTTCCCTAATCCAATGTATAAATAGGATTATAGGTTTTATCAACCTCCTTAACCGAGGGAAAAATTAAAAGAGTATCTAATCATAATTACTGATGAGGATCCTGATAATTAATTTTCACTTATCATCCACCTTATATTTATTGTTAACTTATTGGATTACATCCTAGGGTATCTAGGATTTTTTCTAACATCATTAAATCACCACCATGGGGATTTTGCAGTCGAAGAAATTTATTATTGTACTACGTCCCATGTTAATGTTTAGAAGAACCTTCCTTGTGAAAATCTTAAAACATCTTTTATAAGAATTATTAGTGTTTATGTAAATGTATTATATATAAGAAAATATAATCCATATTAATAAATAAAACAGGGAAATCAAATTTCATATTTTAAGTAAAATCTTGATAATCTAATAGTGAATGTAAGAATATGATATCTCTTGGATGAAAAATTCAATTATAGGAGATTTAATATCTAATCATGAGGGACATTTACTACATATGATTGTATAAAATTCAACATTATAATTTAACTTTTCTAAATAAAACTGAAATATTTATTATATTTCCTGATATTAGTTTATAAATTGTATCATGATTAATATCTATATCCTAGGTACCCAAAGTTAGTTTCACATGAACGTGATAATAAAAATTGTAAGGATTCAATTTATTTTGGGGACCAATGAATGAGACAACCTACAATTTTGGAACATATTTAGATAAATTTATATTTTTTAATAACATACTGTACAAAAAACTGAAATAAAATGATTCAAAAAATATTTATTAACAATAATATTTTAAAATAATAAAATAATTATAAAATAACAAGATAATATCAAATTATAAATTATTACATTTAGAAGATATATATTTTATAAGTTATAACAAAGAAATATATTTTATCTTATCAAATAACTATTTAATTTATTGATAAATTAAAATCGACCAGTTTTGAAATTTTATTTTAATAATATGTAGTACATGAGTATTTTATGTAAGATGTTATCTTCAATTTGATTTTAATTTTTTGAGATATTATTAAGAAAAAATAATTATTAAAACGATCATTTTTAAAAAAATAAATTTTCATTGCATATCTATTTAAAATATAAATTAATGAATTTTTGAATTTTAATGTTATTTAGTTTTCTTCATTTTGGAATTCCACAAAAATATTTTATCCTATTTTGAGTTTTTTATATTTTTCTAAAATAATTGATTTTTTTGGTGAATAGTGAAAATAAAACTTTTACGAAAATTTCATCATTATAAGAACAACCAATAAGTGTATAAGAAGTTTTAATTGGTCAAATGTGTATTAAATAAGTTAAAATATAAATTATAAAATAATATGATCACTTTATCAAAAAAATCATTACTATTTTAGTAACATAATTAATATATTCCATTTAGAATAGTTTTTTAATTTCATTTAATTAAATAATATTTAGGAAAAATATGATTTTGTATTTATTTTAAATGAAAATAACTATTATTTTATTTATAATGAGATAATTTATATTATTATAATCAAATACATTTATAATTTTATAATACACATAAATTTTATGTTATGAAAAAACACTTCTTCAACAAACTAGTAATTACAAATTATATGTGATAATGTCAAAAGAAAATTTAACGACACAAATAAAATTATTTTATATATGGGGTTTTATATTTGTAATAATAATATTGGAATTTTGTATTATAGTCCATCTAATTTTAACGTCTCGAACTGGGTACTACATATCGGCGCACCATGCTAGTTGTTCAAATATCCTTAAGAGTGCCTCCCTATACACAATAGGATTTTGACTAGAATAATGGGTCAATAATAGATCATGAGGATACTATAAAATAATTATCAATGTAAAACGACTACAGAAAATAAAAAAATATAACTGTGAAAATTTTCAACAACCATAAAAATACTAAACACGAAAAAAACTAGTATCACATGATAGACCAAAATAAGGAAAAAACATCCATGAATAAATTCTAGATATGTCATTATATATTTGTGTCAATTTTCAAATGAAAAACCAAAATAATGACACTAAGAACTCTAAAGATGGGCCTAATATGAGGTTTTACTCCCTTATCCATGCTCTATTGCAGGTCAACTACGAATCATAGGTCTATTCCCTTCATCCAATATTGAAAACATGAATTTTATTCATGTATCAACGATAATAACTAGTAGGCTGTGAGTGCAACTTTGTAGGACATCACCAATGGTTTCTAAAACAATATGAATTCCATAATAGTGTATACAGTTGTATAAATATTATGTTACATGAAAAAATATATAATTTTCACACTTAATTACCATTTTTTAAAACAATGAATTGCTTGGGTTCATAATGACTCTCCAATAATCCATACAAACTTCGAACCTATCCAGAGTCTAAAACATATCATAAGAGGAATCACAATTTATTATATCATGGGATTTCATCAATCATTAAATTCTAATTTCATATTATTTCTACATGGATGTTTGGTCCAATTCTAATGTTGTTAGTGTAAAATGTTATTTGAAAAACACCATAGGTAATTAGAGCACCATTCCTTATCCCACACCTAATTTTTATCTCATATGTGAATTTCAAGCATCATTTAGTGACCTAGACTAATTATCACATGCTTGAATTTTATGAATAGAACACTATGTATAGAACCACATCGGTATTTTGTGCATTGGTCCTTTTCACACACCTCATTTGTCAATATATAACATATATAAGATATATCACATTTAGCAATGATAATCAGCATTAACCCAATTATCAATTATTTAAATAATGGTGCACCATTTCAATATAAAAAAACACAAATGGTTTATCAAATTAATCACATGGATATAATATTATCATTAAAAAATTAATACATTTAACAAAATTTAATCATATAAACCATTAAACCTACATGGTCAAGAAAAAACCATTAATTCCATATTATCAATCATTCCCATATACCCATTATTTGACTAATTTCATAATTCCATATCCCCCCAATTCTATAATATCAACATTCTACCAATTTTAGAATTCCTTCAATTAATATAACATATTAATCAATCCAATTCAATATTGAATTTCCAAATATAGAAATTAGAATTTGCTAATCACCTAAATGCAATTATAATTCATGACTATGGAAATTTACTTTTAGAATACCTACCTCAAGATCGTTAATAGATGTTTACCAAATATGAAATATCTAAATTGAAATAGAATGACCAAGATGACATCAAAAAGGATGATAGAGTAGAAAATCCTCGAAAAATATCAAGCCGAATAAGATCCATGAAATCCAAGACCAACAATATAAAAATGATAGATAATTTTTTTTCTTCATGGATGGATTCCTATATGGGTCAAAATATTTTTAGAACTATGTACCCTAATCATTCAAAAGTACTGGTGTTCTGCATGATAAATTCTAAGAGGTAACACAATTTGAAAAACATTGCACTAACAATTATTTGATGATGATAAGTTTACATGTGTGGGAGAACCATTTTTGAAAACTATGATATGACCATGCACAACCCCAAAACAATCAAAAATCATTTGAAATTAACCTGAATGTAATAAAGAATAATAGTGAACAAAATATACTATAAAATGTAAATGAGTACCCGAATGAGAATAAAAGGAATCACTATAAAGCTTAGGTACTTACATTCTCCCCATATTATAATAGCTCTTCCTCGAGTTGTACTCCCAAGAGTTTCTATGATTTAGAGGTAATATGACTGGTCCAGCAAGCCCACTTACCATTTTATTTCCCCTATGTTTCCTACATAACATGGATATGCAGCTACTATTCTTGAACTATTGTCCCACACCTTTAATACATTATCTTGGTGATACAGAACATGAATTAGATTACTTACAATTTACCCATAATTCTTGAGGTCAACATCATCAACATCGATAAAATAAGACACTTCAAGGTGATACTGCTGAAGCTGTGACACTGAAAAACATCATTCATAACATCATACTTATTTAGAAGAGAAAATTTTTATAAAACTAGTATAATTCTCTCAATAATATAAAAAGATTTCAAAAACCTAGGTGACAACATTCCCTATCTCCAAATCCTATGGTTACCCTATCTAGGAGAAGCCAAAAAGAACAAAAATTTACCCTATATAAACTAAATGGGACATCAAAATTGATCAACATACAACTTCTCCCTACTATGAGATGTATAAATACATTTATTAATTTTCAGAAACTACTCTGATGTATCCTATATGAGACTCAGTCAAAAAACTCAGACTCATCTTCCTCCCTCTTGCATAGTGATTATCTTCATGGCCTTTCAAAAAGTTCCTCACATGGTTCCCGCTAACTAGTTTCCTGATAACTATTGTTATATAATAACTCCACAAGAACTAATTGATTCTCACATGACCCACCTATGTATAAGACGCACACTGGTATCATATCCTTGAAAAACTGTATTGTATGATTTGACTACCCATCTATCTGTGGGTAGAAAGAAGCAATCAGAGATAAGTGCGTAAAATGAAACTTTAGTAATCGCTGCCAGAAGTGTGAAGAAAAATTTTAGTCTCACTCTCAAACGATATTATATGGAACCCCATGCAGATGGACTATCTCCCTAATGTATATTTATAATAAATAATCTTTTGAAAATATTTCCCATATAGTAAATAAATGAGTTATATTCATCCATCGTTGAATGATGAAAAGAATCATTCATATGAGGTATCCTCATGGTAGCTTGTACAAAGTCCGTAATAAAATTATCCCACTTCCATTCCAGAATAGGAAATTGCTGTAAGAAACCACGTGTTCATTGATGCTCGACCATCACTAATTGATTGGTGTAACATTGTGTCATGAACCGTGCAATATCCTTTTTAAAGCCTCACCAACAATAATTTAGACATAAGTCATGGTACATTTTGTTAAAACATAGATGATCCACACAATTACAGGCATGAAATTCACCAATCATCCCCTATATATACTAATTGTAACATCTATATGGTTATTGAAATAAATTATCTCATCCTCATCTATGAACCAATCAGAAGGTGACTCCAACCTTCAGGGACTTCACTTAATGCCAAGCATTTAAATCCATATGCTATATCTAGCTGATCTGGTTCAGAAGTGGGGGCACCACTGATACTTATATGAGGGTCATCATCTATTAGATCTCTTGAACCACAACATAAATCTCAACTCACAAATTAATCATTTCCCATTTTGAACTAGACTCCTATACTGCATGAGTCTAAGGAATTATTCATAAAGCATTAGAAACACTATTTACCATTCTAAGGTGTATATTCCAAGTCAAAATAAAATGACATCATAGAGAGTGAAATTTTTATGTGAACTGAAATACTATAAGCTCTCACAATTGGTATACATAGTAAAATTTTCTCATAATAGGTAATTCCTCCAACACTTCAAGTTATAAACCACTACAACATACTCTATGTCATGGGTATTGTAGTTATATTCATGTGTCCTCAAATTCTTGACCCATACGCCACAACATGATCTTCCTACCTCAATAATGCTCCAATTCATATCCCAGATTCATCACAAAATACAGAATACTTCAAACCTAGATGTGTATTATCAAAATTGGTGTTGTAGTCAATCACCATTTCAGCTATTGGAATGAATTATCACATAATGTATGAATCTCAATGTTAAATCCCTTGTGTGTGATGCTTGAATAAGTTTTTCCCAATAGGGAAATGTTCTTGATGAATGAATGATAATAACACTCAAAACCTATGAAGATACTGATATCAGATACATTCTGGGTTTATCTCATGAAACCATTTCCTACTTATTCGTATAGGTTAATTAACACACCTTCATCTGAGCTAATGTAACTAATGAAACAATCTAAAAATATCCACAACATCTACGTAGATATTTTTGTGTATATAGGAAACACTCTCATTGTACTCAATATGAAGACATGATATTCTGTGAGATCATCATGAGTCTTAGAGAAGATAACGATGATATCCATAGAACAATAAAAAACTGATCCAGGTACGAGTGGAATATTTGTTTTATTAGGGAAATAAAAATAACCATAGTATTCATCAACCCAAAATACCTCCAAAGAAACATTGTTTGGCCATAACAATTTATGAATGTTGTCTATTGAATATCAGATTATAGAACTATCATATGATGATACCCTAACCGAAAGATAATATTTGGTAAGACACTTTATTCTCTCAAATGGTCAATGAGATCACCGATATAACAAAGATGATAATAGTTCATTAGTATCATACATTTGAAGTTCTTATAGTCAATATATTAGGGCATAATCACATCAGACTTCTTGGAAAACATGACAGGAGAACCACCAAGTGATGTACTCTGATTGATAAATCACATATCCATAAAATCTACTTGTTGAGTCTTAAACTCTTGATTCTCTATTGGTTCCATTACATAAGGTTTAATAGAAATCAGATCATATCCAGTTATGAGATCCATAGTAAGATATGCATCCCTCTCAGGTGATAGCCCTGATAATTAATAAGGAATCTTGTTATGGAACTAGTCTAATACAGGTTGAAGGACATAACACCTCACACCCCCACCATCAAGAAACATACTTGTGATCTTGGTGGTGAGGATCCATAGTAACAGACGAACTATCCCTACAAAACCCACCTAAATATCCCACTCTCCAATATAAACATAACTATCACCCTCAGGTGATGTATAACTCTCTCAACTACCATAAAAATCTATGTGGGATAGTTATGATACCAAACAGTCCATAACAAAAATGATGTCGAATGCTGACATATCATGGATTTATAGATTCTATAGAAAACAATATTCTCTTACCTTATAAGAACACCCACTGAAAATAAAGATGTATCTTAACAATAATCCCAAAGGTGGATTGATGATTTTAAACCTACTCACAAAATCCATGGTCAGACTCATTTCGTTCACAAGTTGTGTAGATATAATGGAATGAGAAGGACCAGTATCAAATAAGGCACTATAAATCATAGAAACTATATAAATAGTACCTCTGACTATCTAAGTTCCATCATCTCTATCCACATATATAGGTTGAGTTGCATGAAACTGTCATGCCCCTCTTCCAAATACTAAATTTTGAGTTCCATCAGACACAACACTCTAATTATATGGGATCTATTTCTAAGAAGTTAATCATCCACTACCTCAAATACCATGACTTGAAGAACTATAATTGCTAAATTGATATGGGGTAGAAGACCCCCTTCGAGCACTTGAATTCTCCCTAGATCTTCCATTATTAACAACTATCCATCACTTCCTAATGAACTGTTATAGATTCCACGTCATTCCACAAGATGCGCACTCGACCAGTGGTCGGTGGCACTATTGACAAAGCTGACCCGACCTACCACAGTAGTGGTAGATAAAACTATTTATATAAATTGTAAATGATTGTTTCCCATTGAAAGACTACTTAATAATCCTCTAGTCAACACTCTCATAATGACAATTCCTACTCCTGGACGATAAACCACTAGGTCATCCTATAGAAACCACATGTCCTTCACTAGAATCCTATATCATTTTACACATATAAATTAGTGTCTAATGCATCACCTATGAATTTTTTTAGCCAAAATAAGTAAACCAAATACTTTATCTCACTTTTAATCCCGTTTTGAAAACTCTTCTTTGCATTATCATTATACCATAAAAATACTAGAAAATAGATATTCCAATCAACAAAGTGGCTAGGATAGTTCATCACAGACACACTCCCCTTGGTCAACCTCATAAACTTTTCTTCCCTCTATTTCCCAATCCTTTTAAGGTAAAATTATCTAATAACTTATAGTGAAATTCATTACACTCAATATTCCCCCAGCATTTCATCATGATATTAGATTTCCCACCAATGCTTCTGTTGAACATGTAACAAGTAAGTCTCAAGTTTTAGTCTCCTCCCAGTCAGAGTCTCTATGTGGTCAATGATATTCTAAATAGACTCATCTAGAACTCAATTTCTTCAACTCTACCCTCTCTATTAAATGTCAGAGGGTGATCCAACTATAATTCACATGTCAAATCAGGCATACCTTTCACCACCAAACATAGGAATTTTTCTATAAACAACATAAACTGAAAAAACCTCGAAAAAAAATTCTCTCTGACATCTTCACCTAGAACTATCATATCCTCGGGTTCCACTATTGAAGGATCATTCCATCCATGTCCTTCAATCAACATAATATCAAGTTTTATCATGGAGTCATATCTCTATAATGAAAAACACTTGTATCAAGACACATAACACATCATGAACCATTTCTATAATAGGGATTCATAATAAGCAATAACAATTTATCCTCTATACCCTACCACAAGGTCTAAACCGCGTTGCTAACACTACCCTAAACCAACCCTCACATGGGCCATGGATAACATAGGTTCAAATAGTTCTATATATCATGGAATCCCATTTTAAACCCATTTTTTCCATTCCATTTTCCATAGTGATAATTATTCACATTTTCATTTCAATTTCATATTTGAAGCATTTTTCATTAAAATTAGACATGTAAAGAAATCATTTCATATAAACAACTTACCAAAATAATTATTTTTCATGCAAGCCCAAAATTATTCTTATCACAATTATTCATAAGTAAATATAATGATGAATGCTTATAAAACTTTTATTCTATACCTAGACATGAAGAAAAATCGTAGAAAATAACAGTAACATAACGCAACATGTGCACCACCAAAGGTAAAATAACAGCCTATTGTGACAAAATAAATAAATAACAACAATCCCACACTTGGTACTTGGATTTTACCCCCATACGTGGGATATCTACTCCCATGATTGTGTTCTTATTAAAAGGACCACATCATCCTAATCTATTGCTTCTTTACCAAAATGTAAGACAAAATAAAAAAATGAAATCTCTTATGATACCAATTTGTAACTTACGGACCCAGGTGACATATTATAGTGCCCCAAGCCAATTGGTAACATGAATTCAAGTGCACCTCCCCATGCATTCAAGGCTGTTGAATAGTAGTGAGGTTCTATTATATATCATGGAGAGACAATACCATCTATAATAATGAAGTTAAATAGTTGAAAATAAAGAAACAATAGCCAAGTCACCACACCCAATAACCCAAATATACTCAAAACAAAGGTAAAAGACTACCTGAAAAAGAGTGTGAGGAATCACTGGAAAGGTCGGCATCTTAATCTATTTAATGGAATTAAATGTAAAATATGAAAAAGTAATAAACAATGGAGTAAAGGGTTTGAAAATTTAAATATTGAAACACCGACATTATTTAGGAGGCATATTATATATATTTAGTTATAATATATATATATATATATTATCTTTTAATGGAATTGAAATTGATTAGAAAATAATTAAAAAATGATATAATTTGATACTAACTACACATTATAAATTAATAAGTTTAATTTTAAAAAATCATTGAAAACTAAGTGTTACACACAATGGATTATTACTCACTATAGAGAAAATACATCTCGTAAAAGTTCATTAATCAATAAGGGATACTATATTGAAAAGAAGTAAATCATAATGGGTAAAAAATCCCCCAGACCATCTTCTACCTCTTAGGTCACTAATATAAAAACAAAACCCATAATGATAAGATCTTTATGAAATAAAATATAATTAATAAAAATCATTGATAAAAAATAATATTATGTAAACATTAGGATTAAAAATCTTATTTTATCAACAAACAAATTTTTTTATATTTGATTATTTTATAAAAATATAAAGATATGAAATAGAAACAACCAACATCATTTTTATTTATAAAATAATAATTTTTCTAATATTCATTTTAATATTTATTCTGAAATAGTTTTATTCATTGAAACAAAACATTGAATCCAAAATTACAATTTTAAAACTTTTATCATTATGAAAATTGTGTCATAAAAGATCACAAAACTATTTCACCAATAGAATAAGTGTTTTAGGAATAAAATCATTCTGTTCGTATTATTCTTGAAACTTATTAACCCTATGTTCATAATTGTTAGATCTCAATTAAAATGTTTCTTTAATACATACAATTTTTAGTATTTTCTTATATTTTACTGTTTTAATGGTGAAAATCATTTTATTCATTCTATAAAATGTAAATAACATTTATTTTATTTAGAAAAAACCATTTTACATCATAAAAATAAGTATTTATTATAATAATTTATTTTTAATAAATTTTGAATCTTAATAATGCATTTTTTTTAATTTTTTTTCTTTATGTTTGATAATTTTAAAATTAAGATGTAAGAATCATAATTTTTTTTATAAAATGATTTGTAAATTTATAATGAGAATGTAAATTTTTAGAAAAATATCATGTTAAATTTATTCACTTATATTAATTACAAAGGTTAAAAAATATTTTCCAATTTTAATGTAAATTAATAAAAAAATTATAACATTAATGGAAAATTCCAAAAATAATAAGATAACTCCAAAAAGAGTGTATGAGGATAATATTGAACCATTAATTCTACATGTATAGGTTTTTTAAATTTTTTAATCTTCCTACATTGAATATTAAATTTAATGTTTTGATAATGTAATGGTTACCTCCAAAACCACCCTCCTCTTCCCTTATAAAATTGAAACACTTACACCACTAAAATTTTCACCTCTTCTTAAAATTTATTCTTAATACATTTCCAATTTTTTCATCTTAAAACTAAATCCCATATAAATAATATTATATTTAACTTTATTTTTCATAAGGACATTGTTTCTATGGAGTTTCCCTAAAAATATGATGCTTCCAATGTTGGTACTACTTTCAGTAACTCTTTTCATTTACTCAACTTCTTTATAAATATTATATAACAAAAATATAATAATGAAAAAAATAAAATTATTATAATAAAATGTTATTATATTAAATTTTTAATAACTATTCAATCCTTTTTAGCAATTAGAAAAACAATATAATTTTGTTCATGTATATTTGCATAGTACCACCAATATGATGTGATGTTTTTCATTGTTCATAAGTGCATCTAATGTATAAAATCAAGGATGCCTATGATGAATAAATATGTTTTATATTTCAAAAATATTTTTTAAATATTATTATCTTTCAAATAACATTTTTCCATCAATTTATTGTGAAATCAGATTGTTAATCATGTGTACGACGAACTACCACCTCCATAAACAATGAATTTCGTTTTTCATCTACACCCATCATTGATGGTTCCTAGAATTTATTTATTGATGTTATATGATATTTATGAAATGAAAAATCAACTGTTTGTGCGACATTTTTGTTATATAAATACATCCCACGACTCATTAAATCATTATAACATGTTACCATATGGGTAGATTTATATTCCTATGTGACTGATGTCATAATGATTATGTCAAAAATGATTATGGGGTTTCATATGATGGGAATATCATCTAATAACGATATATATATGTTTTTTTAATTATTATATTAATGTAAAACCCTATTGAATAATACAATAATTAATTTTCAAATTTATTCTTGTGAATTAAAGAGTTATATTAGTCATAAAAATATTAAGTAATTTTTAATAAAAAAGGAAATTGTTTTAATTAAAAACTTTTCTTATAAAGTTTACTTAAAAATATTAGTTAATAAATTTTTGAATATTAAATTGATAAAATTAAAATTTGTTTTTAATTAATCGTATCAAAATTTTCAATTGGTGAAATAGTTTTGTTTTTTTTTTGAAAATATTTTTTACTGAATAATAAAAATATAGATTTTGGAACAAAGTTATTTTCTCCAAAAAATAAGTAATTTTAGATTCCCAATAAGATTTAATTTTATTTAAAGTAACCAAATTATTATTTATCATATATTCAGTCCACTTAATTAATTTTGATTAAAATTTATATTTGTAATTAATATAAGTTTTGTTTTACGTTAAAAGAAGGTTTTTTTCTAAAACCACTTTTAAAAGGGATATTATTTATCCTTTAAAATTAATTAACATAATACCTAATGGGGAATATTATAAGAGAAATATATAGTATATATATTAAAAAATATTATTTTAGTTTCATAAAATTATTATTATTAATTATTTAGTAAATAAGAATCATCTTTTTCAAAAAAAACAATCTTTATAAAAACTCGATGTCTCGCAACCACTATGAGATATATATTAAAATTTCTTTTGAAACTTTTTTATTTTGAATTTTTAAAAATGGATTCATTATTTAGAATAATATTAATATTTTTTATATTAATGTAATATATTTCATTACCAAAAACATTAGTTAAATAAATGAAATTTAATCACAGTGATTTGGGTAAGAAATCATGTTCACTTAGTCGGTAATTTTAATTGATTTGTTGTGGGAATGACACAATGATTGTCCAAAAAATATTTTATGGAATTACATAGAACATATTTCATCTTTTATCAAAAATATTTTATTATTGGAGGCACCTTATGTAAGGTAGACCACACAAAAGTGTTTACATTTCCATATTTTTAAGATTTCCACTCTACATTCACTAGAGAATGAAATTCACACTCCCCACTTATTCAAACCTACCAATCAATTTTTCTCATTAAAAACTATGAAAATTAAATTCCAAATTTAATAATTTAATGATATAATCAAAAATTTGTTTATAAATCAAACCAAGAAATTCCTTTGGTGAAACGAATAGGAGTCACCCGAAGAAGGGGTAACATTCATCAATGTGAATTTTTATTTTTATTTTAATTTTACGCCCCATTAAATTTTCTTTATACCATGATTAAATAAAAAAAATATGTATCATAAATTATCTAAGATATTGTATGTTATTTTTAAAAACTAAAAATTCACACACTTACAATACTCAGTTTACAAAATAATCTTTTGTATGTAAGGAAGACTACTGCCTCGTGAAACGATGTCGTTTGTTTTTTCATTTCCCTCTCTCATGTTTGGTAATAATGATTGAGATAAAATTTAAATATATTTTTCTTATATTTATGACTTAATAATCCGTATATATTAACTATATCATAAAAAACCTTTCTACAATTCATAAGATAGGGGATACATAAATTTCAGTTGTGTGTACGGCGGACTACCTCCCTAGGAAGCGATGTGAAATGTTATTCTCTAATGTGCTCAATTGAAGGTGATAATCATTATTATAGTGAATATATATGATAAAAATGAAATAATTATGATATTAATGACATAATTATCTATATATAAATATAATATATCATTTTCCTCTTACCTTTTTAGACACTGATAAGGTGATACCATCATTCGTGGATGTGTGGACTACATTTTTCTCGAAGTGATGTGATTAGCATTTTTTCATCACCACATAAATAAATAAATAAATACATAAATATATAATTATATATAATTACATAATTTGGTATTTATGATATAATTATAATTATTTATTGAAAAATTTTACATATGTAATTTCCTTTTGGATCATTAAAAATGATAATGTTACTCACACATACGTAAGACCTACTATCTACATGATTGAAATGTTTGGTCAATTATCATAACAATAATCCATGATTGGTTTAAAATGAATAAATTTATGTCCAAATAATAATATTATTTAATTATTATTATTTTTTATATATTTAAATAATTACCACTTTGACCATAGTCATCCTACCGAAGTCGTTTTTGTCACATAAAATGATTATGATCAAAACACTCAACGTAAGCATAATTTATTAAATAATTGAATATAAAATAATACTATGTGAAATGAAATTAATAATGAACCCAAAAACTGTTCCCATGAAATTAAATATTTATCATACATTTATTACTCATAAGATAAGGAAACACATGAGAAGTTAGAGTCATTATAAGGGACTTAAACTCAATCTCCTTTCCTTGAGGCCTATCATAATTTTTTGCACCATTATTCATTTATAATTTTTATATACATACCATTTTACATGTTACATTATTTAATTTTATATTATCATGGTATTTAATGTTTTCTATCATTACACATAAATGGGTTTTATGATTCATGTGTTTCCTAAGTGATAAGGGACATTTCCTTTAAAAAGATCTCAATTTAATTTGTTTCCTCAAACTATATTTATCTTCCATTTAAACGATTTTAAATTATTTTATATTGAAATAATAAGTTTTATAAAGTATATTTTTAATATTTTTTAAATGAGTTTGTAATGTACTTTTTTACATTTTCAATACAGTACATTTTGATAAAATAAAAAAGGAATTTTCTTTTGTCTGCATACACAAAAATAGTATTATTTATAACTCAAAAGAAATTATTTTATTTCTCAACATCATTGAATGATTTAATATTTTATTAATTGAAAATATATTTCTCATTTTATTTGGGTATTTTAATATTATTTTTTTCCAAATAAAAAGTGTAATTATATATTTAAAAATAGATTTTAAAAGAAAAGTTGTTTTTTATACATGTTTCAAAGATTTGTTTAAATGCTTTATGATGACATGTTTTATTATTAATGGTAAAATTTATATGTGTTTTCATGTGTTCATTGGAATAATTATTTTCCATTCTTCAATCCCTTACTTAGATTTTTCTACATAAATTACATTTTAAATAAATTTTCTTAGGATTTAAGGAAGGATAATGTAATGGAAGAAGTCATTTTATATGTCATGTAGATTTTCCATGAAAATAAATAATGATTTAATTATAAAAAAATTATATTATATAAAAATGGATAATAATTGAATATAGACAAATTTTATTTTATGGTTTTGTAATGTATTAGTTGTGGCACAAATATATGGAAATATAATCTTGAGATGATATTAAAATGTAAGAAAATTAATTTTTAACTTAAAATTATTTTATTATAAATTTTTACGTCTAGAACATATAGTTGGTATCAATGGTTGGTTTAGATGACATTAGATGTTTGAATAATGATTATAGTGCTTCTTTAAAGTATTTTATATCAAAGACATGTGAAAATATAATAGAATTTTAATATTAAAGAATTTATTTATCTAAAATATGAATTTTTATAATTATTTTCTATAGATAAATATTAAAGCTATTATTATTTGTAATAGATTGAATGATATACTTCTAAATTACTATACTAATATGATTGTAATTAGAATATAACAATTTGTTGTAGAGATGGCTTAGTTGAAACAAGTGAGAAATGTTAGTGGAATCCATGATAGAGAGGAGACCTATCTTCTAAAATTTAATATGTATTTTTTGGAGAGTTTATTATGGAAACATCCCTAATCATTCAGGTGATCATACGAACCTATGGTAGACATCTGGAAGAACCTTGATCTAGAGAATATATTTAATATCATGGAATATAAGGAAAGAAATGAAAACACTTTCCATCATAATTTTTATGGTGATGATTATTGGTGGTGGTATTTGGAGAATAATACCAATGAAAAATATGATTTGGATTTAGTAAAATAAAACTAATTTGAGGATCACTTCTATGAGAATTATTTCCCTATGTTTGTTGGGATCCAGATGCAAAAAAATCTATAATTGAGGTAAAAGGATAATGATGTTATAGCTTCATTTGAAAAAAAAAACATCATAATATTGGCCATGTTTGTACATTATTTTATGTGAGACACTTATAGTAAAATAAATATACTTTACTCAGTGTTCATGCCCTATTTTCTAAGATTAATAGACGATAAAAAAATAAAACATTACGAGAATGAGGTTAATCGTGATGAGAATGTTGAGATGGATTTTTCTATCAAATATATTTTTGAATATGTAAACTATAATTAATGGTCAATTTGGAAGGATACATAGAATAAATATTCTAAGTATTCTAAAGGTAAACCCAGAAAATATTCCTAGTGTGTCAAAATACATATCAGGGAAAAAATGATGGGATCTGTGAACTGTTACTGATGTGGAATTCTTTTCCCTAGCCTATGAATGAAAGAGAAATAATCCTAAATAATAAATTAATTATGTGACTAATAACCATCCATTTTTTTGTTTCTATGTTGCCTTGAGTTTTTAGATTACGATAAGTCATCCATTAAGTGAATTTTCGATGATGTAGATCTTCATGATCAGAATAAAAAATCTAAAGAGATGTCATTTACGACTACTAGAGTTAATGTCCGGCCACCAAATGAAGTTATTATGAGTATTTTACTTGTGTATTTGAATAATTACAACACATTGTTTGACTCTAGATCTTACAAATTATTCATTTATTATTTAAGTAAATTGGTAATATCACCTAATTAATGTGATATAAATTTTTTTGTGAATCCTCTATGTGAAAGTATTAATGAAACCAGGATTTATAGGATCCTTATTATTTTTATCATTGGGGTGGTTTTTCCTACATTTCTTTTATAACTAGCCATAATTCGGTTTCATACATTCTTGGTATTTAACGGATTTCATTTCATCAATCCATGATAGATTTGAAGGCTAATGAAGTTTTTCTGAATGATTTCATGCCTTTGATAACTGAAAAACATGTGGGGAAATTTATTATAGATAACAGTGAAAGATAACAACATTATATTGTTCAATATAATGAAACTGTTCATATTAGTGATGTTATAGTAGTAAATGAATATATGGATGTTTCCTCATATGATTTTATTGGTGTTATTTTTAATCGAGATGGTGAGTTTACTATTGACTTATTACCTGATTCTAAGATTATTTTATATCCCCATTATCTAATGGATCAAGTGGAAATTCTAGAATTGAAAAATCCACAATTGAAGTTATTAAATAAAGATTAAAAATGACCTATATTTTCACAATGGGGGTGATCCTATCATGTTTTTTTCTAAATGGAAATGGTTTAATGAGACGTTCCATTGATTATTGATCCTTCAATAACATCATTATTATGAAAAAGTATCCTTTTCCTCAAATCAAGGACATTTCCTATTATCTCTATGGAGCACAATTTTTTTTAAGGTTGGCTAAAGTTCAGGTTAGATAATTTGTTTGTATGGGAAGAGTATATTCCAAAAACTTTTCTTTGGATTACATGTGGTCATTATGATTTTTTTAGTTATGCCATTTTTGTATCATAATGCACCTATTTTATTTATGAACCTTATGAAAATAATTTTCCATGAATTTTTGGATACGTTTGTGGTTATAATTATTGATGAAATTTTTGAATATTATAAAAGTCAAGAGGAACATAAAAAGGACCTAATGGTTATTTATAAAACCTTAAAATAAAATAAACTATATGGTAAGTTTAGAATTTAAAATTCTGGTTTATGCCAGGGGTATATTTTTCTCAAATTTGGATTAATTGTTGAACTAGCTTATAGAAAATTAGTTTACAATTAACCAATACCAAAAAGATAATAATGATTCTTACTTTTCCTAGATTGGTCTATTACTATGAGTGGTGTTTTGAAAAAATTTCTTATTTTTGTATCCCACTGTCTAATTTAAATATGATTGTATTTATGTTAATATGCATAAAATATTGTGATTATTATTTTTCGGAACTGAAAAAGAATGATTGGTTAATTCTCATGTTTTGGACTACCTTCCAGAAATGGTAATTTTATTATATACAGAGATTCTTTGTTAAAAGGACAAGGATGTATTCTAGTAAAAAACATCCTTTAATTTCTTACAGTTCACTTCAATTAAATCTTCATGAGTTAAATTACTATATACCTGATTTGTATTTATATACTAATGTCTTCAATTTAAAAATTATATGCATTACTTTTATTGAGTAAAGTTTGAAATATATATTCATAAAAATGATTGTATATATAATTACACAAGTAGAACTAAACATGAGACATAATATATGGTTTGAACTATGCATGTATTATGGTTTCCCGATTCATTAAAATCAATGAAATGAAAACAAATTGGATGACGCTTTGAGTCAAAAAATTAATGCTATGATAGAATAGTTATGTCTGGAATGTAGCCCTTTGGTTAATGTTTTGATAAATTTTGTCATAAAATTTGTGGACGCAGAGACATACCATACTCTATTTCATGTATTAGTACAAGATAAATTGTAAAAAAGAATTATGTTATATTAGAAGGATGATGAATATTTATAGTAAAAAGAATAATTTGTTAAGAAGGGTATGTTTCTTGATTTTAATATAGATGAAGTAGGTGATTTATGCTTTAGAAGAATACTATATGTGCCTCGTGATTCATAGTTGATGGAATAGTTTTTGACTGATTCTCATAGTTCTCTATATTCTCTTCATCTTGGTAGAACTATGATTTATAGATACCTTTGATAGTATTCCTCATTGGACTGAATGGAAAGAGGTATAGATGGAATTTCAAGGAAGTGATTGACTTGTAAGTAGGTTAAATAAGAATGAATATTACCACATGTGATACATCAACCTTTTCTAGTTACAAAGTGGAAATTGGAAAATATATAAACGAATTCCATAGTTGTATTTTGAAATATTTCTCAATGTAATAAAATAATTTTGGTTATTTCTGATTTACTAATTAATTATTTACATTCCATTAAAATTTGAGATATGATGTCTTTAGATTATCTTTCTAGATTGTATCTAAAGGATATAGTCTTTTTTACATGGAGAATATATATCCATTGTTTCAAAATGTGATCTTATGTTTCAATCTAATTTTAGAAAAGACATCAGAATTCATGGGGTACTCAATTAAGTTTTATTTCAAATCATTATCCTCAACCAAATAGAGAGTCAGAGTAGAATGTTCAAACCATGGAAGATATACATCGTTTGTTCTCAATGGATAATAAGGGAAGTTGGGATCAACATCTCGCAGTAGTTTAATTTTCTTATGATAAAATATTTTATTAGATAATAAATATGGAAATATTAACGGAATTTTATTAAATGTTGTGTCAGACACTAGTTTTCTAGGATTAATTAGGTGAATGAAAGTTTATTAGACTATGAAATTTAGAATAAATGGTTGTGAGTTTTTAGTTTATTAAGCTAAACATGATGACAAATCAAATAAAGAAGATAAATTATGTAGATAACCTATGGAAATGTAATTAATTTGAGGTAGGTGATAATGTATTTCTCAATGTTTCTCCATGTAAAGGTGTGATGTGTTTTATAAGAAGGGGAAGCTAAGTCCTTAGTTTATTAGAACATATTAAATAACAGATAAATATGGATCATTTTTTTTAAATATTGTCTTTAACTATGAGTTAATCTCATGTGCATAATGTATTTCATGTTTTAATGATAAGGAAATGTGTTCTGGATTCATCTCATGTTTTAAGCCCTGATGTAGTTTAGTTGGAAGATAATAATTATTATACAGAACATCTAGTTTAGCTTCATGGAAATCTAAAGAATGTCTTGTAGAATATGGTGATTCATTAGTTTAAATTTTTAAATAAAAACCATATTATTGAAGAGACAACATGGGAATCTAAAAAATTCTATAAGGGAAATGTATCCCCAATTATTTAATAAGTGAATATAATTCAAAGGATAAAATTTATAAATTGGGATGGATGTAAAAAACCAGGTAATTGTTGAATAAATACTTTTTTATATTTATTATTATTAATTAGATAGCTATATTCATTATATAAATATGTCATTTTTAATCTAAAAATAATATTTTTAATTAAAAACATTTTTATATGGTTATATATAAAAGAATTAAATTTAAATTTTCAAATTTGAATATTGTATAACGAATAATTTTTTTGAAATACTGATATAAAATTTAAATTGGGTGATATGTTGTGATTTTTATGGAAATATTGATTTTTTTGGTGAATAGTGAAAACATTAATTTTGTAAAAAAGTTATTTATTTCCATAAATTAAGTAGTTTATAGGTCCCATAATGTTTTGAATGTGATTTTCGGAAAGGCATGAATTATTTATCATATATTTAACCCCATTAATTACTTATGCATATTTTTTATATTGTTTTCTAAAATAATTTTGTTTTTGGGTTTAAAGTTGGGGTTTCTAAAAAATGTTTTAAAATGCATAATGTTTCTCATTTTTAATTAATTAAAATAAACCCAAATTTGGAATTAGTTAAATTTTCTGTTTTTAATATATATTATTAACTGTTATTTGGTTTTCAAACAATGATAATTATTTTTCATAGGGTTAATATATATTTATATTTTTCTAAACCAAATACACTTCCTAAAAACCCATTGTCTCATAGAAACTATGTGATTAATATTAAAAATTATTTGTAAAATTATATAGATAGAATTAGGAAAATGGATTCCATATTTGGAATTACAATTATTTTTAACTTCATCAAACGTAAAATTATTTTTTACCAAATATATTAGAAAAATAAATTAAAATTAATTATAGTGGTTATGGTAACAAACAACATTACATAGTGGTTAATCATAAACATAAGGGATTGAAATGACCCAAAACATGCAAAAATTCGATTTTATGTCCATATTTATACTATAAAAACATTTTTTATGGATAATATTTAATTATTAGAGACATATGTGGTCAGGGAGAACTCCCAAGAGTGTTCCATTTTTTATTTTTACAAAAATGCCACTCCACCTCTACTATAAATGACCCTTCACTCCCGCCACATACTCACTTCTCTCAAGCCATTTGGATCACAAAACCCCTAAAAACACATAAAAATTAACTACTCTCATCGTAGAATCCATTAAATATAATAAATGTATCAAAAATTATAATTAGGTGCCAACCAAAATGAGTTACTTGAAGAACATGTAATGTTCATAAACATGTATTTTCCAATTGTTTCCTTCAAGAACCCTTCAATTATACTTATAAAATTATGATTAAATAAACACAGAACTCTTATAATGATATAATTTTATTTTATGGTTATGACGTAAAAAACAAGCTCAATAAAATTGGTTATAATTTAATAATTTGTCTATATGGCGGACTATCGCCTCATGAAACGATGTTGTTCATTTTTCCATTATCACATGTCATTGTGTGGATTAATGATGTAAATAATATTTATATATAATATTTATGATATTTATAACATATTCATAAAATTTCATTAATTAGATCATATACTCCCTTTTTACATTTCTTATAATGGGGGATACAATAATGTTGCTTGTGGGTACAGTGGACTGCCGCCTCATGTTACGATGTGAAACTCTTTTAAATAACGTGACACATGGAAGGAGAAAAATAATTATATAAGTAATATATATGAAATAAATTAAAATATATTTATATTAAATGAATATTTATATTTATGGAAATATAATATTTTATTTTCTTCTTACATGAATCACACACTAAAAAAGTGATAACATTGTTTGTGGATTTCATGGACTACTGTCTCGTCGAAGTGTTGTGATTCATCTTTTCTTTAACACATGAAAACAATGATATATAAAATTATAATAAATTAAATAATATTCCTTTTATGATATAATAATAAATATCAAATGGACGATATTAAGTACTTGATTTCCAAAATTATCATTGAAAATAGAAACATTACTCATATGTATGTAAGACCTACCATCTCCATGATGGTAATATTGGTTAAATTTTAATAAAAATATTATAGGATTAGTTTTAAACGAATAATTTATGTATAAATATTATAGTTATTTCAATATTATTTCACTAGATATATTTTAATAATTACCCCTTTGTGCATAGTCGGCCTACAAACTCATTATTGACACATAAACTGAATATAGTCAAAACACCTGACACAAACATAATTTATTCTGAATTAATAATAAAATTGAAATTAAAATAAATAATAATAATAATAAAATTGTATAATTGTATCAATAAGTTAAATAATTTACAATTTTTTTATTCATGGAAGATAAAGACACGCGGGATGAATTAGACATAAGGTGTGAGACTTCATCCCAATCTCTTTTCATTGAGACACACTATGATGTTCTTCACCTTGAATAATTTATAGGGATTATATATAGAACATTTGTTTTTTCATATTATTTATTTATATATTGTCATGGTATTTATTTTTTTAAATTTATTCTCTAATGTGATCTATGATTCATGTTTTCCCATGTTATAAGGGATCGATCCTTTAAAAAATTGACTTTAAATGATTTTCTATCAAACACTTTTTCTACACAACTTTAATGTTTATAAATGATTTTAAATCAATATAAATATTTATAAAGTATTTTTTATATATTATTCTAAATTATTTTTCAAATGGATTAATTTTCTAGTTAGATACTAAATATTTATAAAAATGAAAAATTTAATGTTCTATTATTAATGTACAAAGAAATCCTCATTTTATTTGGGTATTTTGGTATTAAAAATGGTTTTTAAAAGGAAAAGGTATTTTTATATTTTAAAGGGGTTTTAATAGAAAATGGTATTTTTTTTCTATGAGATTAAATGATATTTTCAATGGTTTCTTCTTTGAATAATGAAATAATAAATGAGATTAATGAATGATATAGAACTTGATAAGTATATTATGGGGTAGCCCAAATTGCACTAGGTGACCCCATTACAACATATTCGATAGAGTGAACCAAATAGGATCGGGTGAGCCCATTATATCTTATATTATTGATGTTCCCTGATAGCACTCCAATGCATTGAGTAATGTTAAATTTGATAATATGAAATGGGGATAAAGTTAAAAAGGTTTTCTCATATGAATTTAACTAGGATATAGTTACTTTTTATATTTGTTTAAAACATGTTATGAATGTTATTCTCTAATTTACCAAGAAGTATTATTATTTTCCTATTAATGGATTTAGTGATTTTCATTGATAAAAATATCTATGTGTTTTTTGGTTGAAATTATTACTTTCCTATTATAAATGAACATTGAAGATAATGTTAAATGATATTTGGGTTTCCATGTTTTCACTAGACTAAAAATTATCTTTCTTTATGTATACCTTAATGATATTTTTGTGCTCTTCCCATATTTTTAATTGATGTTATCTGGTTTTAATGATGGGAAAGGGAAAGGAATATTTCAAGATAAAGACAAGGAATATTTTCCATGAATATTAATTATTATTAATTTAAATTTTTTTATATTATGGTAAAATTGATACTAATCAGAAGTGTCCACTATTTTTTATGGTTTATTAATATAGGATTTATAGTCTCTTTTTGAAAAAACTCTAAACCTAGGAATGATAAAACTAAAACCACATAACAAGAATCATAATTCCCATATTCATAGGTAATATTCATGTCATTAATCAAAATAAAATAGTATATAAGTTCTCATTGAAAACTTATTATTACTCTTTCTTGAATAATTTATGATTGATGAACTTGTAACCACATAGTGACAAATGATTCCATCATTATAATGTTTGTGTTAGACAAAAAAACTAAAGTTCTAACACATAATAATGGAAATAATAAATAATCGATTAGTATATTTATATGGTTATTAAATAATTATATATAGAGAATTATGTTTATATTAAGGTACAAATATAATTTTTTAAGAAATTTACGTTCATTATATATGAGGATAGAGAACGATTGAGTAAGCATAAGTTCAAGGTATATTTTCTTCATATCAAAATTCCTCTATCTAAGACATTTTTTAATATTCACATAATTATATTTAAGTGGTGTATATAATTCATATATATGATATTATATCATAATGAAATTTTAATCATAATAAATGAATCCAAATTTAAACACACAATTTAAATATATTTTTATTTATATTATCTTCATGTTATTAGGATTTTTGAAAACTGAAATAGTTTCTAGAGTCATAATGAATCTAAATTTTTAGTATCTTTTAGGATTGACTTATTATAAAGTATAATCATGTTATATTTTATTTCCATATTTTTTTGGGTAATTAATGTCTCACACTAAATCATTATATTGTGATGAATATTTTTTTATAATAAATATAATTTTTTAAAGAATAATTCCCATAACATTTAATGAATTATTACACCATATACATCTTTTATACATTGACAAATGATCTATTTTCCACTGAGGAAACTAAAATTGTTTTTATCTCTAGTGGTCATAATATTCCCATTTAATAATTATAAAATTAATACCTTTTTGGTTACTCTTTGACAATGTTGTTTTTCGATAATAGTATTTTATAATTAACAAAAAAAATTCCTTCCTTTCAAAATATAATGTTTTATCATCAACCTCAGATCCCCTTTTTATAAAATTTACATCTCTTCAAAGATATTTTGTTGAATATTTTTTAATAAAATTAAATGTTTAAAAAAAAATTAGTTCACCTTTTTAAAACCATTAGTCTTTTAGGATCCACCATTAGAAGTTCAATTTTTTTACAAAAGGTAAATATTTTTCAAATGTTCCACTTCTCATATTGAATAATGATTACTCAAAGTGACAGTATGTTCTTATTTTTTAAAAAATATCAATGTTATTTTTAAAAACACTTTTATGATTTTACCATAATTTTTTTATTTGTCTCTGAAGGCATGAATCCCTTAAAAGTAAATTTTCATTAATATATATTTAAATATTCTTATGAAATATCTCAATATAGTGATTAATTTTTTTGTATCAACCATTTCTATTATTGTTATCAAATTCACTAAAACCATAATTTTTTTGGGAAAACCCATTTATCATATTATGGTTTATTTATGACGGTACGAAAAAAAAACATATTCATTCGCATAGAGTTTCGTGATTTGATGAATTATTTATGTCTTACGACACTCATATGTCTGGATTATGATGTTAATGGTCTTCTGTAACCAAACAATAATTTTTTTTAAAATATATATCTCGTGGCCAATTGATGTGAAACATGGGATTTTTTTCAACATTAATAATGAACATTTTTTTCTTCGTAACATGAAGTGTGAGATTTTTTTTTCAAAACATAAATTAAGGGAACATTTCTTGTTCCCAAAATGAAGCGTGTGAAAATTTTATTCAAAATAAAAAATGTAATTTTTTTAAAACAAAAAACCAAGGTATTTTTTCTCATAACATAATGTTTGGGAATTTTTTTATTCACAACCTGAGGAATAAGAATGTTGTTTGTTCACGACATGAATTGTGGGATTTTTGTTTTTCCACTTGATAAAGCATATAAATTTGGTTTTTTCATAATGGTGTAATTTATCCATACTAATTTTTTATTCTAATATTCTTTGTTATCTTAGGTTTGAATAGAATATATCATTTCCATGCAAAAATCATACCATTATTCTACATGGATCATGCTTATTATATTATGATTTCACTCTTTTTCAATGTTATATATTATTCTTTTTAGATTAAAACACTTTTAAACCAGATTTACAGAGAAATATCAATAAACAATGTTTTTTAGTAATTTATATATTTTAAATTAATTTATTCTCTCATTCTTATTATCTAAACCTCTGTGGAATTTCGGTTTGTTTTCCTATACAAAGCATTAGAGATTACTCCTCTATTATGTTTCCCTTACCCGGGTTATGAAGATAAGTATAACTTATGAGAAGTCTGGATGATAGTCTATAAGAGTAATATTATAGGTAAATGTTGATACGTTTTTTATGATTGGTTACCTATTTAAAATTCCAATTAAAACACTAAACCAAAACTTTATCTATGCTATTTGAGATTATATTGAGATGTACAATTTAAATTATTATAGTAATGTAAAATAATGAAAAATTTATCATAGGTCATAGTAAAAAATGCTTTTTCTCTAAGATAAGTCCAGCCTTATTATACCCTCAACTTCTATATTTATCATTTATTATTTCCACTTAGCATGAGAAACATTTTTTATATTTATATTATGTTGAAATATTTTATAAAATTCCATTCTCATAACATAAGAATGGGGCCTCCAACCACCCCAGCAATAGATATGAATAAATTCAGTTTCCACCGGTATGTTTTCCCACTCGCTATAATTTATAATTAGATTTCTTTTACATTAACCTCTTATCATAATAAATTTTCTTCACACCACTATTTTGAATGAATATTCTACGGGAAAGCCTGAATGTGAATAAATTATTTTCTTAAAATTTGATACATATCATTCTTAACAAAAAAATATAATTTTATAATTCATTAATAATGAAATAATTATTATTTATATAATGAATATTATTATTACAATGGAATAATTATTTACCATAGTTCACCTTTTCTAGTAAGAAAAATAAAATAGTCATTTGTGTCATGTGCAGACTACCACCTCCATAATTTGAAGTCTTCTATTTTTCATCACTCTCTATTTTCTCAGATTATAATGATGAAATTAGTAAATAAATATTTCATATGTAATATAATGATGATTATACAAATTAAAATTAGATTCAACCTTCATCCCCTCTCATTTCACTAGAAATTAATATGTTTATCATGCTTTGTGTGAACTACCACCTCCATAAAGGAACATATCTCATATTTCATCTTAATTATTTAGTATTTATAAAACACAAATAAAATATTATTCAAAAACATATAATTATATAAATAATATCATTATTATTATATAGTAATGACATTTATTAAAAATACACCACATTCAAAATATTAATAATAATACATTAATTATGGTATGTTATATTTGTGTAGGTCTAACTGGATACATGAAAAATGCTTTGAAAAATATTAAAGATGAATATGAGAACATATATATAGATTATATATGATATAAATAAGTAAAAATTTAATTGAATTTTATTTAATCGGGGTAAAATTTATACATATATCATTAATTCAAATACTAATGACCATTTTCTAAAAAACACCAATACCTAAATATAACTAATTTCATCAACCAGAATCATAACTATAAATCATATACATTGAAACTAATGACTATGTTTTTTCCCTTTTGAGGATTTGTAATATTTTTGACAATATTTTTGGAGTCCAACACTGAGTTATCATGATATTTTGGGGTATGAAGAGGATAGATAATGATATAATAGAATAATTAAATATTTTACAACATGAGCACACAATATTTCTAAAATAATATAATAGATTATATATATAGTCTCATATTTGAATCCAAAAACCTCCATTAAATCTATAAATTGGGTGTCACACTATGCCTGACATAACCATTATACATGTTAAGAGTTTTCCCTGAGCCCCTTCCCATAAGGAATAATGAATTAAATAAATAAATTTATTCATTTAAATATTATTAACATACATAAATATTCTTCCTATATATAAAAAAGGTAATTTATAATCCCTTGGGTTAGATGCATAACTTTTGGGATTGAGAGAGGTCTATTGAAGGGGGATTGTTAGATGATCAGTAGCCGATCATACTATAGAGACCATGCGCCAAATGAATGTTAACATCCTACCAACGAAATCAACATGTGACCAATCATCATAAGAGATTGATCCAAAATAGATATAGGGAATTTTTTTCTAGATTTATCAATGTTTTTATCCAATGTTGATTGAAATTGAAATTGCCTATCAAAAATTTATTCCAAAATCAAAGGTTGATTTTGGTTGATGTTTCTCCTAGATATTTTTAATTAATATTTCTATTTTTATTTTCATTTTTTCATTATTATAATGATAATGAATCGAGGAAAACATGAAAAACAGAGGAGGTTAATTCATGTTATTGTGTTTAGTCTTTTATTCCCCTTTTCATTACACATTCATTAGTGATGTTTACATTCGATGAAAGTTTGACCAGAACCTTATAGAAGATCATTAGGGAATCATTAACTGATGAAATAGATCATCTAAAAGGTTAATGTTTCTATTAAATAGAGTGATCTAGGTGCGATGATGACATGGGATAATTAGAGGTGGATCAGTATTAGATTAGGGTTTCCAAATTTTGATGTTTTGCATGCGGTAACAACACGATTAAGAAAGAGTTAATTTTAAAGATGATTGAGAGGATGAAATATAACCACATGTTATATTAAATATTTTTCAACATTAGATATAGATTCTACTATAATAATCAGTATTGGATTTTTGGACTTAGAGGATGATATTTAGGTGTGTAAGTTTTTGGAAAAATCCCAACTACACCGTCTGTTGTCCAAAGAACACATGTTGTGTAGTACCCCAATTTTGATGTATCCTATTTCATAAGAAATATATGATCACATTCCTTGTGGAAACTAGCACATAAATTGTTACCCAAACTAGTTGACTCACCATGCAATATTAAGGAACCTTGGTATAGACATTGTTAGGTAGACGAACATGAACAAAGTACACAGGCACACCCAGTAACCACACATACACATGTACCAAGACACGACCTGGTACATGTGAAAGAATAGATTAAACGGTCATGAATAAGTATTCAGAAACAACTTGTAACTATATATCGACCTATAACTGGGAATGAATAAAGTATATGGGAACGACCCAAAGTGTACTAGAAAGGGATGGAGCACAGGGGAAGACCTGAGGTTGGAAAGTCACACAATGTACTATTAGTACACACTGTCTACATTATCTAGAGTTTCTTGAGGACCATGTTATCTTTATTGTGGTATATGTTCCTTAGCGTATTATCAATTAGTCTATCACCAAGAGGATAGAGTTTGGAATGTCCTACAGAGCATTGGATGGGATCTCCACTACAGGATCAGTCTGGGATAGAGTTTCAGAAATATGTCTATGTTTCCTACAATGGGATCCTATATCATATCTTCTTCCCAATGATGGGTTTTTGAAATTAGTGTTTCTAGCATATATGAGAATTTATACCCACTTATTAGTTTAGTCTAGATAGGGTTTGATAAATTCCATAATCCCTAAGAGATATCCCTTATTTGAATATCAATGTCTTCTAATTTCAAGGGAATAAATTATCATGTAGAGTCTTAATGAGATTGAAGTATAAAATGATCACCATTAGAATTATCAATCTCAGGGAGTTAGTTCAATTAGAAAATAATTCCATTGAAATCAAATGTAGAGTCCTAGGATGGTTGTGTCGTCGTGACCTTACCCTAATATTTTGTATCCATCTTATGTATATCGATTTTCATTGGTATTTATTATATTATTTTTAACACCATTTTTTGATGATTATATGAATACTCTATTGATTTTTTTTTATTTGGGTGCTTCCTTTAAGTTATTGTTATTCACTCACTTGCATCTGCCATATTTTTTATTTAGATGACATGAAAATAAATGGGGTAGTATAAAGACAAGGTGTAAACATAAAACGTTTGAGATAGAAAAATTGTTGTCTATACCATGTGTTTCATTTGACTATAGTCTCTTCCTTCAAGTAGGTTGGAATTATTTTATTGTTTTTGTAGGATGGTATTTGGATCATTATTCTTCCAAATAAATTTTTCATACTATGATTATAGAATATAGATGTATGAATTAATTGGGTATCAGTTATACCTTTACATTTCATTATGGAATGTGATTTTTGAGATGTTTTCATGCGTGTGGGTACCTTTTCCTATGGCCTTCCATGTGTTTGATATTATTTCTTTAACCTGTTCAACATCCCCTATCTTATTGGTTGTGGGAATAGGGTGTTATAGTTTGCATATGTTTTTACAAGAGGGCCATAGTGGGTCGGTATGTGATGGATTGGTATCAGAGGAGTTTCATATTTGAAATATAGTTAATAGATTATCTATATTTGATATTGGTTTTGGAATAAAGTGAAAAATGATAAGGTGATTAATGTTCAGATCTCATGCGAGGGAACCCAGTATTGGTGTGGTGGCTCACATATCCATTCCCCTGGACACTAATAAACTACCTATTGAATAGATACATGTATGCAATGCTTATATGGAAAGCATTGGTGCGTGCATCATATATGAATAAGTTATGGTTTCCATGTCCATCTTGATTCCGGTCCCTATATATAATATTTATAGTGAAGCATATTTTCTATTTCAGGATGCCTCTATGATGATTTCTAAGAAGAAATCCATAGTATAATAATGAGGATTATTCACCTAGTGATTAATCCTTAATACATGGACCTGTTCTGGTTATAATAACTCTATATTCATTTCAATTAATTCATCCACCCATTATGCAACAAGCCACACAAGAAATATCAATGGATGAGGTGTGTAGGATAAGCAAATTTCATGAGTTTTGTGGTACTGACCCCTCAAGATTCAACAAGAGATAGGACCCATGGTAGATGAAGAATTTATTAAGGTAGTTACATTATTTTATAATCTCTTTGGGAAACCTACCTAGTAAATTATAGACCATGTGATAATCATTTGTCATTTCTCTATAAGGTAATGGTGGAGTATGGTGACTTTGATGTACAATGAGAAGATTCTTTCATGTATAGAATTTGAGATTATGTTTAAAATTGTTTTATCTCTAACTAAATTTTCAATACATTCACTTTTAGATGACATTGGAGCTTCAGTTGGGTTGTATGATGGTAGCGATGTATTCTTTGAGGTTTACTAACTTCCCACGATACTCCATAGATATGGTACAAGATTAATTCATTAAAGTATATACTTTTGATAACAGTATCCATATGTATATTTATGATATTGTGATACCTATTTTCATTTCTACCAATACTAGGGTTTTATAATGTGCTTTTTTAGTAGGCAGTTTTCTAGCTGAGTTACATTGATTGTTGTTTCTAATAGTGGGAACACAAGAACCAAGGATTCAGAAACAAGTAACTATTGGTGGAAATAGATATTTATTCACGAGATACAATTTAAGAGGAAGTCTCAAGATAGAGGGTCTATAGTTCAAGGATATTATGGTGGTTTTAATTTTTTAAATGACAAGAAATGAAATTATTTTGATGGTAAATACATCTTGCATAATAATTTCCAACCCACCATGCTACTAAAAAATAATTATTTTTTGTATCATCTAAGAAGTGATAATTCCTAAAGAGGGGAGATCACCAAGGTTGTAGACATGTAAGAGGATAATGGAGAGTAGAATGTTTTGGTAGATTGGTTGAAATGATTCCACCACCATCATCAAGTGTTATGAGATATGCTCAGGGAACTAGTGGTCAAAAATGAGGATAGTTACAGGAAGTGTTATCCTATGTACTAGAGGATCCAAGGATGATTAGATGTATGATATGTATATTTTACACCATATCATTTATACTGATAGAAATATGTGTGATCCACGCTTTTCAGGTTATATCTCTAGTTCAATAACAGTATATTCCAGTTGACCCTTTGTCTCCACCCTCGCATTTAGAGACTCTTAAAAGAGGGGATTTTATGATAAAAAAACATCTTCAAGAATTGTCACATTAATCTTGTAGGATAGATATTTCCTAAAGGTCATGTTATAGTAGTGATGAGGCCTTATGATTTCATATTAGGTGTGGACTATATAAGCACAATTAATGCATATTTTGAATGTTTAGGGTGGTGGATATGTTGCTCCATGTAGATGGGATGAGGTGATTCTTCATTTATGATAGAAAAAAATTGGCATAGTAGTATGATCTCATACAAAGGAGGATTAATCAAATTACTCACTAGTCAGAATGTATCACCCTTATAGTAGTGGATGTTATAAGAAATCAGTTTCCTATATAGGTGTAAGAGTATGAAGATGCCTTCCATGAGGATTTTATGATCTTACCTCCACATGGAGATATTGAAATTTATATGTTATGTCTCATAGGTTCTGTCCGAGTATCTACACCTGCATATCAAATTTATCCCATAGAGCTTCTGGATGTAAAGTTATTATTGGAGGACTTAAATATAATGGTTGAGTTCAGAACTTGTGTTTCCCCCGAGGAAAACATGGTGTTTTTTTTCATCAAGATGTTTAGTGAGAGTTCCTAGTTTTGAGTGGATTATCATCACCTTAACTAGTTGATGATGAAAAACAATAATCCACAATATAGGATCAATAACCCATTAAACTAACTATAGGGAGAAGGATAGTTCTTGAAGATTGATCTCAAATCATGAAATAACTTGTAATTCATAAGAATGGGGACTTTAAAAAGATAAAATTTTGATGTCCACATTGTATGTATGAGAAAGATGAGTAAGTACGACCATAATGTTTTGAGCACCTATTCCTGTCATATTTGTAATATCATTTAAGAAATCATCATGTTTCCTATAACATTGATTTTGTGACGTGTTTTACAATTTCCCACCATTAAATAAGAAAAATATGGTGAAATTTAGTGGGGTGGGGGCATGAATTTTTAGAATAATTAAAAGAAACATTTAAAATAAAAGTTTAAACATATGAAAGAAAATTATATCCCAAATTTTAATTCACTAGGTATCAATATAGGTTATCCATGATTAGTTTCAAGTCATATATTCTTATATGAATTTTATGTGTTCCAATAATAATTGTTCATCACATATTTTTGAATTTAAAAAATAATATCCTCTAGAAGTATCAAACCAGGTGTGTTGTATTTCCCTTTTTCATGTACCAGGTTAACTAGAGTCAGACCCAAAATACTTTTTCAGAGTTGGTACTCCAAGGTATATCTATGCTGATACCATATCAACTAGTAGTATCTATATGTGGATGTATTATCTTGATAAAACACTTAATCTACATTTCCCAAAATTTAGGGATGTTTTCTTAGACGTAGTATTATCCCTATGGTTCGTACTAAAGGGATATATTCCTAATCTCCATAAATGACTAATATTTAGCATTGATCCGAACTTTAGTAATCATTGTCCTTGTATACATATCATTACATTATTTTATGAATAATTAAACATCAAATTACAAGCCATGTATTGGGATGTATAGTGTCTCAGAAGACTAGATATGTAAAACTGAAAAAAAATGTCCTAAATAAATCATTTCTTTTTTATCATTCATTATGATCTCTCAACATACTTTGGGCCCATACAACAGCATAGGAAATCCATGGGATAACATGAACTAATGGATGAGCTAAAAAATTTTGTAAGGGATTAAACATTTAAACAAAGCTTAACACCTGGGTTTGAAGGAAAAAAATAAAGATATTAAATGGAGTGGTGTGATTAAAAATAAGTATTCATTACATGGGATCATATAATCATATATTCACAGTAATGTAAAAGAGACCTAAATCCTGAATTTATCAAAAGTCAAGGTTTTGTTTCACATAGGGGAGCACAAGTCAAGGCTAACCACTAAGGCAATGTAACATAACGTCTCATGAGAATAAATGTTACCAAATGCATTAGAGATCTATCTAGGAACACCCATTATTACATGTTCATGAATTTGTGTTCCTCAAGAATAATCATAATTAAGGAGTCAACCATAAATATAAGGGATACCCATGTGAATAATTGGTTATCATAATCTTGTCAAAAAGGCATAACCAAAGGGAATAGAATGATGGTGTCCATGAAATAATGGATTTTAATAATACATAGGCATAAAGGAAAATAGGTATATATAATGATATGTTTTTTCAAACTAAAGTGAAGGGTTGTATTTATAGAATTTATGAAACTTTAAAAACAAAACATTTTACTATGTTATATGGAAAACATTAAGGTGTATTTGAAGATTTTAAGGGAATAACATTTCATATATAAAAAATAAAACCAATAATTTTTTCATAATAAATATAGTGATTTTTGGAAAATAATGGTGGATTAATATGGATTATATAGAGAACTTGAAATTGGGTAAGAATTCGAGAAGTATCTTTAAATAGGGCTTACTTATTCGGAATAATAGTGTAAGGAACCATTCAAAAACATTTTTTTCAGAGAAAAAAATGGATGAATGGATCTTGATATATGAGTTTGGAATATATAAACATCCATTAGAAGATATACTTAAAAACAATTGAGAATTTAATTTCGTTAAAAAAAGAGAAATAATAAACCGAAGGAATAATGGAGGATCAGACAGACTCACTTACTTTAAGTATAAATGTTTTCTTCTCATGATATTAATTTCCTGGATAATAAAATTAGATTCACATAATTATTAAGTCCATAAATACTTTTATGTGTGTTTGATTTATTATAATTTTATTATGACATTTTATATCATTTTTATTAATTATAATATATAATTTTATTTCTCGGGAGAACTCATTTCATTGGGTTTGATGATCTGTATACTTGTATATGAGTATGGATGTTCTTTCATAAAGGGTATAATTATCCAGAATATAATATATATTATATAAATTAAAACAATGATGTTTAAATGGATATATATATTTATATATATTATTTTTTATATTTTATGAGGATTAATTATTAGATAAGACATTTAGAGATAATCATTTTCATTATTACGGTGATTATTGAGTATAATGAATTCATTTTGTTTTATCATTTACTATTATGTAAATATGTTACATAAGGGTCATAAAAATGGTTGTAGTACTTATATTATAGTTTGTTTTAACCATAAAACGTTTTAATAGCCTTCATTAAGTAGAAATTGAATTACACAAATTTGTTATCCCTGAAGGTTGTATATTGGCACCTCACGAATGATGATTTCATTGTTAAAAAAAAGTGAGAGAGTTAAAGGAGTTTTATTAATGATATTCAATTAAAATGATATAATTCTAGTATATATATGATTATTAATTTATCATGATAATTATATTAGAATAATTTAAGAGGTTATAATAAAATAAAAGAAACTTAAAAGGAATTAAAAGGAAAAGGAAGATGATTTTACATCTTGATTACTTCTTCTTAAGAGCCTCCTTAAATGATTTTTATTAGTACTTCTTCAAGACAAAAATATCCTAATAGTGGGGAGATGTTTGGGAAGAGTATGTCGTATAATTTTCACAAGTCTCATGCCAGGGGAGGTGGGAGAAAAGTATGTGGTGAGGGGTGGTATTTATAGTGGAAAAGAGGGGTTTTCCCCAAAATTTTAATGATTAGTTTATTATTTTGGCTCATGATTATGAATATTTTGATAATTATCACTGAAAATATTAAAATAATGAATTATAGTTCTATATTTTTTTGGCATACAAAATCAATACATCATATTTTCCTCAATAAATCACTTATCATGCATTTTTCATAAATAATTATATTTTTGTATTGAACAAAGATTCATGTATTCCATAAAAATAAAAAACATTCACCCAATAAATTTAATGATGTGTGTAATTGAAAAATTAATTCCATTTTATGAATTTTTTTTCTTAATATGATAAAAAAAAAATTTAATTAAAATCATAATTTAGTTTGAAAATATAGATTTCAAAATTAAAACTAACATAGTAACACATTGAAAAATTACTTAAGGACTTATGATGATATATTCAAATATTATGACATAAAAAAATTTATGAATTAATTTAGTGAAAATAAATTTTATTTTATATTATTAAATTATTTAAAAATTTATAATTAAATATTTATGATTTATAAAAATACCAAAACTTAATAAATAATTTTTTAAACTGTTTATTTAAAAATACTATAATATAATTATATCAAATTTTCTCTTATAATATAGACAAATTTTATTTACACACTCATAGGTGAGGTTACTATTAAATTGGTTTGTTTAATATACACAATGGTCACATTACTATTCGAATAGTAATATTACTATTTCATTAGTATAGGTTTCTTGATATTGAGGAACACTCTTTATTTCTTTCATTCATAATTCATAAAGCTTTCATTGTGTGCTCTTATATTTGTATACCATATGACATAATTATAAGAAGATAATTTATCTAGATAAATATTTGGGTAATTACAGATGTGATCCACTATATGGGACCTATCTCGGATAGAGTATTAAGAATACTTATGTGTTTCATGGAGTGGGATCCTCTATCATACCTAGATCAATATGTTTGTATTAGTAATTAGAGTGTCCACTATTCCCAGTCATTGATCTGATACATAGAGGTTTATTATAGATAGTGTTTTGTATACCCCATTTACCCAAGGGGGGATTCCCTAATTATATAAAGATTGAATCTATGTAATAGTAGATAATTCATCATGGAGAGGTATGATGAGCATGAACACTCAGTTGTGAACCATCAGAGACATAGGGCTCATAGAGTGAGTTCTCCCAGACTAGTTTTACTTTGAATCATCGAGAAGAATCCTAAGTTAGATGTACAGTGATGATGTTTTGATTAGACTAGGAACATACCTTGAATATATCTGGGCTATTATTGATATGTATCATATTTTTATTGGTCTTACATTATGATGATGATCTGACTGATCTCTTATTTCTTAATTTTTGGTGATTTCATGGAGTCCTACTATGTTTTGATATACTATTCCCAACATGGTATCTACATGAAAATGTTTCATCTCATATAGATGTCATGTTATTTGAAAGGTTCCTACATGGTCCAGGATAAGGCATAACATAGTTGATATAGATAGACTGCAGTGTGTAGCATGGGTTTAATGAAACTTTTGCCTTCCTATTCTATATGGTTAGACTTATTTTGTAGTTTTGGTTGTATTTTATTCTAGAATTTATGAATTCCACTAATTTTATTATTCTCTAATTGTCTAATATATATTTATAAACACATTGTGTACGAATTAAATCATTGCGTTTTAATATTGTATTATTTTTTCAAGATTTGAGCATACATACAGGTACCTTTGTGTTAGTACTCTCATGTGTGTGATATGCCTTATTATCATTGGACACTGTACCATAGCCTATTAGAGGTGGGATTGGAGTTGCACAGTGGGTTTAATGCTGGCCAAGTGGGCACCGATGGGGTGGGTTGTGATAATGAAATTCTAACATTTTAAACTATAATAATGATTCAATTCAATTACAGTATTTTATCTTGTAATAATGAACATTATGATAATAATAATGAAAAATGTAAATATTAAGAAACTAGTTCAAAATAATCTGGATTATTCATAACCATCCTTTAAAATTTATAATACATAACTTATATAAATAGAGGAAAAAATAAAAAAATTGTTTATATAAGTGTTTTTTTGGAAATTAATTGTGTTATTTAACAGAATTTTTAGATATCTATGTTTTTTATAGGATATTATATTTAATTATTTTAATTGGTGATACAATTTATGGATTTCTTTTGTCAAATATTCATCCAATATATATATTACCTGGAAGACACTATGTATTCTTTTGAATGGTGTATTGAATTAACATTTAATATTTTATATCATTATCTCATCATCAATAATGGTGTTTAATAATTCTTTTGAAATCAAAATCAATAAAGTTTTTTTCTTGAATTATTCAGTGGATGTAAAGTGTTATTTTAATAAATTTATTTTGATGAGTCATGTTTGATATTTCACACCATTGTTTATTTTATACTGAGTGATCATGATCCTATTGCCTTAACGTATGGAATATCTCCCATTTAATGATATTTTAATGATAATTTAATGGTCTTCATATAAGGATCTTTTGATTCTAAAATTAAATATATTATTTATGTTTCATCACAAATATTATTTTAAAATTGATATTTACTTTGAAAGATAAAACATAAATGAAAATTTGAATAATTTTACCTATATTATGATAATCATTTTATTCTTCATTGTTTATTCCAGAAGTTTTACTTATCTTATACCTATTTTATTTCCATGCATGGATCATTATTAAAACTGTCATAAAGAAATTTGTACAACCTTTTCCTCTCAATATGGAACCTACTTTTTTCCATGAAAAATTCTTTGGATTCTTTTATTGACAGCCATATGTATTCTTCAATAATTGATAGATGAAATTTTATAATACTTGACACTCTTTAGTGGTTTTAATTTTTTTTATATTTTTTGAATTTGAATTTTTCATCAATGATTTAAAAGTATATATTTATAATTTTTATCTTTGTAAAACATATTTCTACAACCACTACCATTTTATATTAATATTTTTATACATGTTTTCATGGTCCCTAAGAAAGTTATTTTTCCCCATGTATTATTAAATATTTTTTAAACAAGTATTCCAAAAGAATAATGATATTTTATATTTCCATGTTGATTTTTATATATCTATAAAAGTGATTTTAAAATAATTCAATATCATTTTCCATATCATATTATTCATTGAAAAAATTATTTAAATTTAACTATACACATTATATATCAGGATGTCTTATGTAATGCTGTTTTTTTCAATGATATGGTACATCACTGTATATGTCTTTTCAAATCACCAAATGTTATAGGCAAGTTATTCATTCCAGTTTAATTGATTTTTGAGTAGTTTTTTTTTCAATTTCATTGATTGAATGGTGTTCACCAAGATTAAATAATTTTTTCTATTGTGTAAAATTATAGACTAAATAATATAAATTTTATCTATATGTTGTAGGTACACTATAAATCATCATGATAATTGAAGGTTATTTTCAAATACAGTTATGGAATATCTTTGGATACCCATTTATTTTTCTTTTGGTTAACTTATTATGATTATAAATGGTTTCATTATGTGATTCAATGTGGAAAGGATATAAGAATCATTTTATTTCCACATGTTTTTTATCTTTTCTTGAAAAACCCCATTTTTAGTTACATGAATTAATTGTGATATGATGAATGATTGGTTTATAATAGAAATAATATTTATGGATGATGATGGATGGGTCCTATATAACATTCAATGAGTTTGTTAATGATATATATATAATGAGATAATATATTGTGGGACTTCTTATATATTCTAAAAAACTAAAGGGTGAGCCTTTTTAAATATACTAATATACCTAAGGGTGATTCTTCATGTATATTCATATAAAATAAATTTTTATCAATCATGGGAATAATCAGAAACAAAATCATTATTCATATTGGATATTCCAAAAAAATATCGATACTATATTCAAAATTTATTACATTGACTTACACATATGCTTATCCGCAGGTTATGCTTACATGGATTATGTTTATTGAATCATGTTTCCACACACTCTAATTAATTTCTTTTGTTATGAAATTTAGTATTTCATGAATCATATATGTTGATGTATGATTTGTTGTTTATTATTTTTATGTATCTTTGTTATACAAATATGCATATATCATTATAATTTATTATATTTTATTTTTCTTGGTTAATTTTACCCATGCTAACCATAAGACCTTGCAACATTCTTATTTTATATTTCCCAATATTATGATGAATATTAATAACTATGATTTTTTAAAATGGGTACCATATTTGTTGATTTTTTTGGGAAATTTTGAAGAATTATTATGGGTTTAAATGTAGTATTTATAGATGGAAAATATCCTTTTGAGGATAAAATGAGTGTTTATAGTTATTTTTTTCATAACACTGAAAAATAATTAATCCTAAAAGTATCCATGGAATGTAATTATTACATTACATGTGGAAAATATTAAAGCTATGTTTATTTATCAAATATAGTGTTTAAATTAAATAGTTTTTTGAACTAGATCTGGGAGTGTGGGTCTGGGGAACATCAGCGTCAGGGGTATTTTAGTTTATAAAACTAAATTTCTGTTTTAAGTAATCTCATAAAATGGTTAAGGTACCCGGTTTACTAATCCATTCTCCATCCATGTGGGAACCACTATCCCAAAATTCAAATATCACAGGGTATGGATGTACATTTTGGATATTTAGGCTCCAACCAAGAGAAACAACTCTATCAAATGTTGTATTGTTCTCATGGGGATATGAATGGTTTCCCATAACTGTGTTCCAACTATATTTCTCCTCCTGGAATCTCTCCAAATTTCACACAATTACTTGGGGAATCCTTTATGTTTCACCTAACCATGTTCCAATTACGAAACAACACAAAAACATTAAATACATATAAAAAATCCAAGATAAATTTGCATATAAATATCAATCAATAAATATCTCAAAAAAAACATTAGATAGAATAACATAAGTAAAACTATGTATTTTATAATCTCTTTGTCGATCTATTATATTTTACTATAAATCATATCCTTTTGGTGATCCCAAAGCCCACTCTTCTCTTTTTTTCGCGATCCAATTATGTATAGGCAGACAACTATTTATCTCTATGGTCATTTTCATATTCACATAAATGGAATTATTGTTCAGGCACAAGATCTCCCCATGATCTCATATCCCTATTTTAAAAAAAATTCCCCATAAAAAAATAAAAACACTAACAGTAAATAATTTTATTCTTATTTTAACAAAAACTTTTAAAAAATCCTCCAAATAATCAAAAGTTGGAATTGGATATATTCTTCTCAAATCTACACCACACAATTCAGAAATTAAAGTCAAAATTTCAAAATTTCATAAAATATATTGTAACATACTCCAATATGAATCATTTTTTTATATTTTCAATAAAAATATTTTTATTTATTTACAAAAAATGATAATAAGATATTCTTTCGAATATCATTCCACAACATCCATATTTATAAATACCCTACAATTGTATTAAAAAAATATAGTAACACCATCTTACATCTTGTCCCTTTCCTTTTATGTTACGAGAGCATCAATGAAGCCTATATTGAATTGGCACGAATATGTTAATAGTTAAACGTATTTGAAAAACTAATTTTATTCTACCATAGCTAGATTCCAAATTTATATTATGATATTTAAGAAAACCAAATTTTATCACTTGGATAAAATATTTTTCATATCATCTTTTGATCACAAATATTATTTTTTTCAATATTCTCAATTGAAAATACCATTTTAATAACATTTTTCTCATATCATTGAACATATTTAAATCATTCTGGAATCATGGATTATATATGATTCCTAATTTTATTGACAAGAAAGAACAACACTTTCATCATCCCAAATGATTTTCTCCCAAAGTACACAATTCGGGAAATTTTATGGTCTTCGAACCAAACATATGGAAAACATTATCCTTAAATGAATCATGTAATAATGATCTAAAAATATTATTATATTAGATTATGTTACTACATGACTCTTACAAAAAAATTTATTCTTACCAAGACAATAATTTAGCATCTCAGACTCTTAAATGGTCACTCACAGACCAATGAACTAGTTGTTGAATCCCATTACATGATACCTCTCCAATTGATTCCCATTTGCAAATATCCATACATAGATCACCTTATGGGAATCCCATTTTGTTTACAAGCCATGATAAATAAAACTTCTATATTTCTTCAGATTACATTAGAATGTCTTCATACTCTATATGTTATTAAATCACTTCCAAACACTATAAAACAAATCTTAATATTATTTTGAATAATAATAACAATTTTTACGCTTCAAATTGATTTAATGGTAAATTTTTGCATTTTTATACTCATGATTGATTATTTAATATATATATATATATATATATATATATATATATATATATATATGAACATACTTTTTATTCCAACATCACAATAAATCATTACATCATTTATCCAAGTAGTTTCATCATTTATTTCATTATCCAATTTTCATGGTAACTCCAGGATGGATTATCCAAAAAAATATACAAGTCTCTATTCAAACAATAAAAATATTGTATATTATTATGCATAGAAATACATGTAATCCATCCTAGGTGAAAAAAAAATTCCCATATCAAATTCTCCACTTATCATAAAATATTAAAAATAATAATTCCCCATCATCAATGTTTTTTCTTATTACTGTATAAACCAAACAAATAGTCTTATGATGTGAGGGATACCAAGCTGAATAATTATATCGTAATATTCAAGGTAAACACATTTTTCAAATTTATTATGGTGTACAATTCATATTGGTAGATACTTAATCAACCACCCTTGATCTCAAAGACATATATTGATATGATCATTGAGAAAAAAAAATAAAAACTCAATACAACGAGTACATTTTTCTCATAATAAAAATTTTAATTTGAAGAAATGTAGTCATAATTGTGGTTCAATATGTATAAAATGTTATGAGAGTTTCTCTTATATTTTATGTGAAACTATAATTACAATGATAAAAAATTATTCATATTTTAAAATACATAAAACTTGTAAAATGGAATGACTCAACTTTGTGGTTGTTAAATTGCTAGAAACGCATTATTAATAAAATTTTGGTATGGGATAAAACAATACCATTCTCACTAACATTTCCTATATAAAAAAATAAACTCTCATGTGATTATGGGATTAACCATTTTGAGTTATATGTTTCGAAATAAATATCCATAATTTTGACCAATAAATTGATATATTATCAACCCAACAAAAAAATTCATTATATCATTTTCATCATTAATTAGTAAAATAATTCAATCTCAAATATTCCTATCCATATTTTGAGAAAATATTTAACTAGAAGCTCATGAAAGTACATCATTTCCATGAGGCTCTTTATGAGAAAATTCATGTCTTTAAAAAATTTATTATTATTCCCCTAATCACATTGCTTTATATGCATCATCATACACTTAAAAATTTAATTAATAACATTAACTACATGTTTATTTAAATAAAAAATCTTATATTTAGGTGATAATATTACTCTAAAATAAAATTATCTTCTTCCTTAAATAATTATAAAAAATTCTTATTTGAACTGTTTTTGAACTTAGATGAAAATTGATATTACATTTAAATTACAATTCATTTTGAAAATAAAAATAAAATTTATTAATTGTAATTATTATTAATTGAATTATATTTTTATAATTGTATAGATTGATCATATAATTATAGTCATCAACAAAACATAATTATTATTATTGAGTCCAAATTGTGGATAATTTTATGTTATCATTTCATTAAAAATCGTCACCATTACTCCATTGAAATTACCAAGGTAAATCATAAATATATAAAAAACAAATATATAATATCTTTAGTCATTTTTGGGGAATTGTATTTTTAATAAAGTAGAATGGAATGAATCCTCTACATCCAATAATGTGTGGATTAAAAATAATAATTTAAAAAATAATAATTTTAATATTTAACAATTTTGAATTGATAAATAATTAAAACTAATTCAATTATATAAATAATATAAATTTTTTTATGGGTTTAACATGGATTGATAACAAACCAATATTTTATATACAATAACATAGAGTGTGGGAAAAAAATCATAATTTCATTGAAGTATATTCACGACCCAATCTTCTTTAAATTTTGTAATCTACTATATCTATTAATATATATTTTAAATATTTCAATACATCATAAAATTTACAAATATTTTGGTATTTTATCTCTAATTGTTGGGCGATTTTAATTTTTTCCAAAAAAAATATTTTTCATTGATTCTTACTTCCTAAATATGTGTTATTATAGAATAAAAAACACCAATTTGTATATCATTTATTTTAATTATTGTAATGTCACACTATTAACCAAATATGTTATTTTAATTAATTTTTAAAAGTAAAATTTTATCCTCTTCAATAAGATTAATATTTTTATTTACATCAATTATAATATAAATTTTATTATTCCATTATCGATTATGGTTTCTCTAAACCATCAAAAAATAAATTTAAAGCATTTATTACAATTTTTATAAAAAAAATTTATCTTCCCGGAACATTTATTATACATTATCAATTATCCTTATTTTAAGATGATGAATTATTAAGATGTATTATATTAAATTAATTTTTTAATTATATTCTTTTAACCCTTGGAAAATGTTTTCGAACATCAGATAAAATATTTTCATTATTATAAAATTAACATAATGTAAAATAATTTTCAATTATTCATTAATATTTCTCTTTATCTATGAATGAACAATTATCCAGGGTGTCCTGTGTCATGTATAAACCATTAAAATGTCATTTTATTTTTTTTGTGAGACAAATTTTAGTATCATCACAGGCAATTCCAAGATTTTTCTTCGGTGATATATCCAATAAATAGTATGAAGCCCTTTTTATTTATATTGGTTTATTTTTATATTATGTTTGATTGATTATATATGGATATCGTATGTATATTTTATCATTATGTGTTGGGTGTGATAATTTACCCACCTTTTATATTTGGCAAATATTTATTTTTTGTGAGATTAGGATGGGACATGAGCGACTAGCCTATGTAACCTATGTTTGTGTACAAGGGTGGATGGACTAGGTCCAATATTTTATGGAAAATAGGCAGATAGACAAAGTCCCCTTTTTATTGGAAGGTATATACCCTATTTCATTTTTATATTATTATGTGGGATGATATCATTTACATGCATTAGGATTTCTTATGATTATGTTTGTGATGAATTCCATTGTAATAATCCATATATTTCTATTATGGTATAATGTTTTGAAAAAATATTTCCATGGTATATATTATGTTTTCATGATGTTAATTTAGATTTTGTGTTTTTTATTCCAAGAACTATGATATTCAGTATTGTCTTATGACTAGTTTCCACAGTTATATCCTCTTTTTAATCTTTTTTTCACATGTTATTGATTTCTAAGATGATTATCAAAACATCCAAAGTAAATAAAGAATAAAACATTTTCATATTTATTAATATTTGTGAATTAAATATTAATTTTACTTTAAAGGGGTTTCTATGTTCGATAGCATACCCGATACGCAACAAAGAGATTCTTTGAAATCTTACGTTGCACACTAGTAATAAAATAATATTATTTTAAATGGTAGTTAACATGTCGCCATTGTATTAGAGGGAATGAATATAAATAACTAAAATATGATTATATATGTTTGTTAAATGTTTTTACATTTATCCAATAAAATATTAAGGCTTAAAATATGAAAATAATTCAATTTTAGGCATTGATACTCTAATATTCACTAAAAGGTTGTACTATCCCATTTTGATGGCGAACCATCATTAAATATAGTTTTTTCAGACTTATACATTATATTGGACCAAATAAAATTCTTCTTTAGAATCGGCACATCAAAATTTACTTTGTGTATATTTTTGGTATTTTTCCGATAAAGTTCATTTTTTAATGAATAGTGAAAACTTTTGTATTTTAATTCAAAACCTCTTTTTAATCTAATTTTTTTATATGATTAGATTATATTTTGAATTGGTTTTAAAGTTAAATTAGAATATATTTTTACTATATAATCAAATAGTGGTTGTTGGAATTAATTTCACTTTGAAATTGTACTTAAACTAGTTTCAATCTTTTGATACATATTGTTTCAAAAAAACACGCTATTTATTTTGACAGTGGGAATTAATTATTAAACTAATTAATGTAACTTATATGTTTTGAATTTTGTAAAATAGAAATAATTTTTGAATTTAGAATATCAAATATACCTTAGGGGGAAGTATTGGTATTTTTCTGAAAAACATCAATTTTTGATGAATAGTGAAACCACTAAGTTGTACTTAAAAACTGATTTTTTCGTTTAAAGGAAATTTTACCACCTCTGTGTTTGAATTTAAAAAATCTGACATACATGGTTGTCACTAGGAAGTAAAATGTGGTTCAATTAGAATAAAATAATTTTTGGTGAATAGTAACTTTTATGTTTATTAATCATGATTAGAGGTAATTAGTGTAGTTTATGGTAAAAATAATGTTTCAATAATATTAAATGACCTAAAAACATGTCCTACACTTATTGGATGTGTCATCGTCGACCAAGAAAATCCATGTGCCAACTTGGGGACCCCATGGAGCCACATTGGTAGGAAAATGACATTAATAACTTTTTATTTAATGTTAAAATAAAAATGTCACAAACATGAAATATTTTACTAAAATAATTTTTAAATGGGGTTATATAAGTAATTATTTTTAATATAAGTATTAATTGTAAATTTAAAAATATTTCCTACATCATGATATTTTTTTCATAATTTTTAGACATTAAATAAATTAAATTATTTATGACACCATGATGATGTAGTGATTACCTCATTATTTAACGATTTAAATAAAATGAAATTATAATGTAAAATATAAGACCTAAACTTGTCAAAAACCTATTAAATGGGTGGAGTTATAACCCTTATCACCTTATCATATAAATTTATAATTGTGGGACCCTTTTTATGCGAAATGCATTTTATAATAAAGTCTCTTTTCATAACTTTCCAAGAGTGCCCCTCCTCTCCTCTTATAAAAGGCCCCCACCTCTACCTCCTTACCCACACCTCTCAAGCCTTTGGATCAGCAAATCTATTCTCCTTTTATCTCTCCACATCCCTATCCTCATCCTTGAAGCCTTACCTTGGGCAGAAAGCTCTTCAAGGAACCCTTTTGGTTCAAACCAAGAAGAGTTACCTGATTTAAAGGTAGTGTTTTCTCTTGTGCTCTTATGTTTTATTTTGCTTCTAAAACCCCCTAAATTCTTTTTATTACTTTATTTTGGAACAACTCCAGTATCTTAGATATACTAGGATGTTGTTATGAGAAGTATTAGAGCTACACAAACACACACCTTCGTCTAATGGTTAAAGAACATACTACTTCTGTGGATGGCGATTTTCTGCCTCACGAAATGATGATTGTTCAGTCTTCTTTTAACACCGTTCATGGTGGCCATAAGATTTCAATATATTTATATATGATATATATTATGTTTATGTTTTCCTTATTCTTCTGTATTTTTCATTTTTGGCATAAATATATGGTTTCCATTGTGGGTAAACATGATAATTTCACTTTAGGAAATGTGGACTACTTCCCCCTCAAAGTGATTTGATTCGTTAATGCCATATGTGGGATGTATAAAGGATAGAGTTAATGTTATTATATATGATGTTATACTTGAATTATAATATAAACTTATATCATTATGATTTCACCCCATTAAATATGAAATATAAATGAAAGTATCGTTCATGTGTACGTACGACTTACCGTCCCCATGAACGGTGCATTTCATTTCTTACCTCTAACTATTATTTACTATTATAAATACATGTATATGATTGATATATATGATATATATGATATCCAAATCATGAATATAATTCTGGATATAATGAACCTTTTACCACATAAACAACATGTAATTGTAAGAAGTCCATTTTTGACTTAAGTACCAAATATCGACAAAATGAACTTTATTAAATTAAATGATTACATAACGTTTATAATATGTCAATAAGTTATATAAAAGGAATAATAAACTTGAAAAAGGTTCTTAAGAAAGTAGTAATTAACTTTAGTTTATTATTAAGATGATTAAAGAGCAATCGAGTCACGTCGGTAACGAGGTAAGGGTCTTCGTCTCAATTTCCTTTCATTGAGGCATATTTTTTTTATACACAACTTTTTTTATATGGTGTATAAAGCCCTTTTACTTTTAATTTTATTCAAAAAGAATCTTTTTATACGAAGTGTTTTAGTGAACGACAAAAAGGAATGTTTCTTTTAACTTACGCGGTGGCAAAGACCTTTTCTGCCACCATGTGTATTATTTGGTATTTGGATTCCTCAAAAAGTCATAATGTTTTTAATATGAAATAAATACCATATACCCTTTTATGTATTTTGGTATTGGAAAGAGATTTTATAATGAATTTTTTTATGTACATATATTTATGTGATATATTGTGATTGAAATGTCGAAATGTTTTATTTCCTTTATAATTGTTATGACTTTATAATAGTACTTGGACATTTTACAGGTGGTTACGTGATAAACCATATAACGGGTGGTGCCATGAATACCAGGATGGGTGGTTATGTTATAACGTCCAATGAATTGGGTATGGATGTCGGCCGTATGGATATTCCATTAAGTAATATGTGTGGAAGTCGACCGTATGGTTATTCCATTTAAGTATGATTATGTCCCAAGTTACCTTTATATGTTATGTGTTATTTATATGGGTTTTATAGTAATATTTTGGTTACAAAATGGTATGTATTGATATTTTATTCAGTGAAGAGTTTTTACTACTTCATAAGGTAAAAATTATTACTTTCATAATGTATACATGGTTTACTTGTTGTTTTGAAAAACTAACAGTTTTCATTCTTTTTGTTTCCCTTATTGAGATTTTTATACTCACCCTATGTTTTTTTGAAATGTTTTTCAAAGGACTTAATGTGGAATAGTGTCAACGATGGGATCAAGGGAAATTCATGCTATATAAAACATGGAACTAGAGATGTTTCTTTTTAAGAGTTTATATTTTATGGAATCATAGTAGAAGTGTCTACTTTTTAATCTTTTGAGATGTAATAGTTATGATCTAATTATTTAAAACTCCAAACCTGAAAAGATCCTCAAAGGGAATTATTCATTTAATTCAATGTTAAGTAATGTTTAAGGCTGGGGCCTTATTATTATGATTTAATAGTCCATGAATAATTGTGTTTTTTCTCACTTAAAAATCATTTGAGTTCAATAATAGTTATTTTTTCCATTTCCCTAGAAAAATATATATATAGGAATATGTTTAGAAAGAATAAAAAAGTGATTATTTTTTAGATATATTAAATAAATATTATTTATTTTGATGATTATAAATAAAATATCATAACACATTACATTTTTTGGTTCATGTATTTTTTGTTTTTATCAAATATAGGGTTTAAAACTTGAAATTTTATAATCCATGTGAATTTTAGTCATTGATGGTCACACCCATTAGGTATAATGTAAAGGAAACCGAGAACATGATTGATCCATCTAAGGAGATGATCCCTTAAGACATATACAATGTAGCGACCCCGATCCCAGGGTGCCAATGAGACATGATATACTAACATTTCATTATATCATTTTACAAATTAGATATCATGTCCCATTACTACAGAAGATCGTGAGCCTCAGGATTTGGGGAAACCAGCTGCTTCTGATAAACTTCACTAGCACAAACCATTCCTGAAAATTTTTAATCAAAAACGTAGGGTGAGAAAATATGCCCAGTAAGGGGTTTTAAAAAAATGTTTTAAGAAAACTCTTTCTCAAAGAAATCCTTTTGAAGAGAATAAAACATTTCGCTAAAAATAAAGCATTATATTTTCTTAAAACATGAAATCCAACATTTTTGAAAAAAACAATTGAATAGAGATGAAGTACATTCTTAAAACAAACATTAAAGTAAACATGATCAGAGATCGCAACACATGAAGAATAGATATTTCATAATTTACAACCAAGATTACTTTAGTTCTGAAAAGTCTATGCATAAGCAAGTAAAACATTCATAACATGATTCATGGGTGCATAATGTTCTTATAACATCTTACCACATGAAATACAGTTCTTATCACATAATTACATTTTCATAGTCATGGGAATTTTCAAATAGGGGATGTCTTGTTAGTTGAACTAAACCCTGGTTGACCATTTATCATCACATGCAGAGGTAATGTATAATGCCGGACTTTGTCAAGACCTTGCGTCAAGATCGTATAGCATACTTAACGGGTCAAGGCTAACCGCCAATCCCGCTTCCATGGTAGTAGAAGCCAAGGATAACTGCCAAGACCGTCACACATAATGTCTCATGAGACTCATACATTACCCAATGCATTAGAGCGCTGTATAATTCTGGGCGCACCCGTCACATCATTCATATTGTGCTATATAATCCAGGCGCACCTGTCACATTTAAGACCAATACATCCCTCGCATATCATGACATGGTTTTTTATTCATAGGGTTTCATACATTCTTGATCAACCCCCTTGTTACATACATATTCATAACTTGAAGGTAGTCCAATCATTAATAAAACTAAGACATGCATGCTAAAATCCTTACACATAAGAAATTATCTTAACAATTGAAGACATGGGTTTAAGGAAATGAACATAAACACTTTAACATTCCAAAGCATCATAATACCAAGGTAAAACAAGGTCGTCCATAACTAATACACACGCTGATAAATGGACATTGTGGTTGTTTAATTAAAACTGTGTGAATATAATTACAGTTAGAGATATAAATTGTGCAAATAGGTTCATCTTGGGAAGTCATGTATATGTGTATGCAAACTGCGTGAATATAGTTGTGTAAAAACTTATTTGCACTTTAAATAAAATGACCTTTCCTTTAAAAAGTTTGAAAACAATATAGGAATTACTTGAATTTGAAGACATCATATTGATACAAGGATATATATATATACCTATATATTTATAAATTTAGGTGCGTATACACACGTGCATGGGTTTATCAAATTATACCATACTCAAAAATATTCCACATGTTATACCTTAAACAAAATTAATGTTTGGTAAAAACATCTCTAGTTCTTTTACATAAAAGAAAAATGTGAACATAATTTCCATAAAACTATTATTGACATTAAATCAGTCTTGCATACAACAAGGTCGATCCATGAACATGAGTACATGTATATGAATACATGTATACACTTGTAAACTTTTAAGGGATTTATACTACCAATTTTCACAAAACAAAATCATGGTTTATCAATAATGATGATAAATGAAAATTTTCAATTGAAAGAACTATTTTGATATCAAACTAACCCTTAAACTTAATCATACATATAAACATGTATAAAAATAGTTTTGGGTATTGTTCTTAATGTAATAATCTTAAAGGGTACATATATTTTGTAATAAATCATTATGTGATATTGTGGTAAATTTTAAAATAAATAAATAATCTTGTTCTCATATTTGCACATAGATGTAAATATAAATCATATATAATCACATGTACATATATATATATGTGCTCTATATATTTTTATAATCTTACATGTTGATAAAATTACCCGTAAACTCCATTTTTTCATAGGCGAAATAAAATCAGGGCTATAAACATTGAGAAAAGTTTTGTATATTTGCATATATCATTTTATACATATATGTATATAATTATATATATATACATACTCAAAGTGTATATGAAAATACACGAACCTAAACAAAATAGATCCTCCGAATACCCTTACCACAGTTTTGGAATCCCACTCAGAAGCAGACAAGTATGGTCCTCAAGACAAGATTTAGTGTATAAAAAGAGGGTATATACATATAGGTTTATATATATATAAATACAAACTGAATCCAAAAAAAGTAGGATATGTCCCCTTACCATTTCAGAGGGAAGGAGTAGACGAGGGAAATGAAACTGCTCTGGTGGTCAGAGATCCAAAAGCGTCGGGTGCACAACCTCTCTGGCCTTCGGTGCAACCAAGGTTTTAAAAAAAAGAAAAAAAGAAAAAAGCAGACTCTTCGTGGAGACGTCGACCCGGGTATCTGAGGCGAAGTTGGTGCCAACCCGTGGAAAATAGGGGGAAAGCGGGGTCTAGTCGCTGGCTAACGAGAAGAAGACGAAGCCCTAACTATTGGTTCATCGGTGTGACGAAGAAGGAGACGCAGGACCTGGGGGAGGAAGAAGATACGAAAAAAGGGAACAGATGGTATTAAAATGGAGATCATCGTGCGACTCAGAAGCAGTGCAGCATTAAAAGAAACAGACAACTGCGATTTGAGGTGCTGGATCAGACAGCTTCGGGCTGCTGTGGCATTTAAAGAAATGCGAGTCTTCTGTTTTAAAAAAAAATAAGTTTTATTAATATTATTTCCTATTATAATATTATAACATTGTTGTTATTAATAATATTAAATTATTGGTCTAATTTTTATTATTTTAGGATAAGTCATTGGTCAATGGTTTATTTAATACTAAAATACATTTATTAATCAAAAAAAATCAATAATTTTATTATCCTTATTATATAAACTTTATTATTGTAAATCATAATTATTGATCACTTATTATTATATCATGAAAGGTCAATGGTTCATTTAATAAAAAAAAATTGATTAATTCAAACTTATCAAAACATATTATCATTTTTTTGTTTTCCTTTATTAACTAATTAACTTAATTCCCCTAATTAAAGATAAATATTATTAATGAAATTAAACACTAAACATAACTACATTTATAATTATTTTCAAAAACAGACATAAGAGTGTGTTGATATAAATATTACAATTACAAAACACATAAGTAAATGAAATCATGATTTGACATAGTTTTCAAAATTGTTAATTCAAATTATAAACATTCGCATTAATATTATTAATTATATTTTATTTAGAGATAAAAATAATACATTTAATTTAAGGTTTGATGCAACATATATATATATATATAACTCAAGAGTTTGAGTACATATTTTCTTAGACAAAGTAAAAACCCATCAGATTTTATATAATTACAGAATATATGTTTAATTTCTCAAATTAAAAACATATATATTAAATATTGGAAGAAAAATAATATTAATTTTCACCGTTCTGAAACATAAAATATCACATTTTCGGGAAAAAAGAAAAAAATTAATTATATTATTATTAATGTCAATATTTAAATATTAAAACTAATTACCTAATTAACTTTTTGATCCTTTCGGGGGTAAACCAGTCTTATCTCCAATGGTCCAAAATAAAACATTTGGAGAATCATGGGGGATCCAACAGTCATATTTATAGCCGTTAGGGTTCAATGGTCAAATTAGTGTTCTTATAAAGAGTATGGTCTCAGGGTATCCCTCAATCAAGGTGACAGAAGGAGAAAGGAAGAGATGGTTTGTGTGATTCCCTTGGTGCTCAGCACAGTTGTAGTGGCTTCGGCTATCTTCATGTATATTCTGATGGATGCAAGAAACCCTTACCGCCTTCTTGGGGTCCTTGTGGTTTTAAGTGGTCTCCCAATAATTTTAATTGTGTTTTTAATTGAGATTTTTAGTTAGCTTATCTTCTTGTTCGATCAGTGTGAGTTTTAGCCAGTGATATGTTACTCTTTTGAATAAAATGCCCTTTCGTTCATTCGGTGAGTTTTTCTATTTTATTATTATTATTTTCTTATAAGATGATTGTTTGTTCACTTAACAGGTGTCATTTTAAAACAAACTTGTCATTACGCAAAACATGGTTTCTCAGGTCGTTACATTACTTCCCCCTTCAACGAATTGCGCCCTCGCAATTCTTTTCATAAAAAGAAAAAAAACTGAAACCCCATACGTACAACATTACCGAAACAGTGGATCTGGCTCGGTTAATGGAATAAAACGTTGGCACATAGTTCTTCAGTTTCCTTAGCCCAGATGCACTTCAAACAGTATGTCTTGAACTCCTGCACGTGCATACTATACACGGGCTTCCAAAGGGAGGCTCGTGCGGTGAAAATCTTGGAAACGTCTGAGTAGATAAACTCCCTGATAACTCTCTGGGCCACATCACGCTCAAGGTAGTCGAGAGGAATGATGAGATTGAGGAGACTGAAATTAAAGACCTGGAACATATAGGATGCACTAAGGTGGACATCCTGAGCAGCTACGAGGAATCACGCTCTGGCAGAGAAGTTCTGTTACAAAGTAAAACACAGGAATAGGCCTTTATAGTACCTTCCTCTTCACCTATAGTAGGGGAGTTGAGCAGTGGTGGTGAGGTGAAATACATGATCATCCTCTTGTCACAAACGAAGAATCTCAGGACAGTTCGCGAGATCGAGTAGACGCTGACAGGACCCTCACAGGTGGAGAAAAGATGGATAATCCACCGTGCATGCCCTGATCATGATAACCTCTACTAACTCATCGGGTAGTGATGAGATGTTTGTTTGACCATCCATCTAAAAAAACATTCAAAAGGAAACTCTTAACAACCTTGATAAGGTAGAGGCAATAAAGGAAACATGAAACTATCATTTACGCAAAATTTTACATGACAAAGCCTGATTTTACTAAACGTACGCCACAAAGAGTGGAAAAGCTCCCTAACTCTTCAAACCACACGCAGGCTGAAAAGACAGGAATAAACTCATGGAAACATCTATGACGCCTCCTGTGTTTAGCGTGAGGGGTATGGAGTTAGGAAACATCAGTATACCCCTATTGCCTAAGAGACAATTGGGTGGACTCATTTTCCAACACTCCAAGGTCCATTAACTGGCCCCAGAAGCTGTAGTGCACAATCTGGCATAGGTAAGCCAATCGCAGGTCTCTGGCAGCAGTAGCTTCTTGAAAAGGGTTATCAAGCATCGTGCCAAATTTTTAGCCAGTTGTGAACACTCAGAAGAGTCCCTCGTGATACTATCCCCGATGTGCATAAGAGGGAAATTGGGTCATAATCATTAGGAGATAATTCATCCCCAATCCCTAGTGAAGACTAAGCACCCTAGGTGAGTTTGACACGTCGTACAGGTGCTTACATGTCATGCGATGTCGGGAATAATTTAAAATGTTCTCACGGCTAGCTATAGATAAAATGTTCTTTCGAGCCTCAGTGGGAAGAGACAGTAGGTCGGAAGGTACATTTTCCTCAGCCATCTGAAAGTTATATCATTTTTACTTAGTCATTCATAGCAATACATTCATACCACCTGGTTATCCAGAGTTTCCTGAACCCATCCTCGGATACCAAAAATAGGGACCCCGATCCCAGGGCTCTAATGAGACATAATATACTAACATTTCATTACATCATTTTACAAATTAGATATCATGTCCCATTACTACAGATGATCACGAGGCTCAGGATTCTGGGAAACCAGCTGCTTCTGAAAAACATCACCAACAAAAACCATGCCTAAAAAATTTAAAACATCTTAGGGTGAGAAAATATGCCCAGTAAGGGGTTTTAAAAAAACGTTTTAAGAAAAATCTTTCTCAATGCAGTCCTTTTGAAGAGAATAAAACACTTCTCTAAAAACAAAGCATTATATTTTCTTAAAACACGAAATCCAACATTTAAAAAAACCAATTGCACAAAGGAGAAGTACGTCCTTATAATAAACATTAAAGTAAACATGATCAGAGAGCACAACACATGAAGAATAGATATTTCGTAATTTACAACCAAGATTACTTCAGTTCTGAAAAGTCTGTGCGTAAGCAAGGAAAACATTCATAACATGATTAATGGGCTCATAAAGTTCTTATAACATCTTACCACATGAAATACAGTTCTTATCACATAATTAAATTCTCATAGTCATGGGAATTTTCAACTAGGGGATGTCTTGTTAGTTGAACTAACCTCTGGTTGACCGTTTATCATCACATGCAGAGGTAATGTATAATTCCGTTCTTTGTCAAGACCTTGCGTCAAGACTGTATAACATAGTTAATGGGTCAAGGAAAACCACCAATCCCGTTTCCATGGTAGCACAAGACAAGGATAACTGCCAAGACCATCGCACATAACGTCTCATGAGACTCATACATTACCCAATTCATTGGAGCGCTGTATAATTCCGAGCGCACCCGTCACATCATTCATATTGTGCTATATAATTCCGGGTGCACCCATCACATTTAAGTCTAATACATCCCTCACATATCCTGACATGGTCTTTCATTTATAGGGTTTCATACATTCTTGATCAACCCCCTTTTCACATACATATTCATAACTTGAAGGCAGTTCAATCATTAATAAAACTAAGACATGCATGCCAAAATCTGTATACATAAGAAATTATCTTAACAATTGAAAACATGGGTTTAAGGAAATGAACACAAACACTTTAACATTCTAAAGCATCATAATACCAAGTTAAAACAAGGTTGTTCATAACTAATACACATGCTGATAAATGGGCATTGGGGTTGTTTAATTTAAACTATGTGATTATAATTACAGTTAGAGATATAAAGTGTGCAAATAGGTTTGTCTAGGGAATTCATGTATATGTGTATGCAAACTGCGTGAATATAGTTGTGTAAAAACATATTTGCACTTTAAATAACATGACCATTCCTTTAAAAAGTTTGCAAACAATATAGGAAGAACTTGAATTTGAAGACAACATATTGATATAAGGTTATATATATATATATACCTATATATTTATAAATTTATGTGCGTATACACATGTTCTTGGGTTTACCAAATTAAACCATACTCAAAAATATTTCTCGTGATATAACTTAATCAAAATTAATGTTTAGTAAAAAAATATGGAGTTCTTTTACATAAAAGAAAAATGTGAACATAATTTCCATAAAACCATTATTGACATAAAATTAGTCTTGCATACAACAAGGTCGATCCATAAAAATGAGTACATATGTATGAATACTTGTATACACTTGAAAAAGTTTAAGGGATTCATACTACCCATTTTCACAAAAAAAAATCATGGTTTATCAAGAATGATGATAAATGAAAATTTTCAATTGAAAGAACTATTTTGATATCAAACTAACCCTTAAACATCATCATACATATAAACATGTATAACAATAGTTTTGGGTATTGTTTTTAAAGTAATAATCTTAAAGGGTACATATATTTTTTAATAAATCTTTATGTGATATTGTGGTAAATTTTAAAAGAAATAAATAATCTTGTTCTCATATTTGTATATAGATGTACATACACTTCTTATATAATCACATTTACATATATATCTATGTGCTCTATATATTTTTATAATCATACATGTTGATAAAATTACATGCAAACTCCATTTTTTAATAGGAGAAATAAAATCAGGGTTATTAACATTGAGAACAGGTTTTTATATTTGCATATATCATTTTATACATATATGTATATAATTATATATATATACATACTCAAAGTGTATATGAAAATACCCGAACCTAAATAAAATAGATCCTCTGGATACCGTTACCCTGGTTTTGGAATCCCACTCAGATGCAGACAAGTATGGTCTTCAAGCCAAGCATTAGTGTATAAACAAACGGTATATACTTTAGGTTTATATATATAAAAAACATACAAACTGATGCTAAAAAATGTAGGATCTTTTCCCTTACCAGTTCGGAGGGATGTAGTAGACGAGGCAAATGAAACCGCTCCGGTGGTCGGAGATCAAAAAGCTTCGGGTTCTAAACCTCTCTGGCCTTCGGTGCAACCATGGTTTTTTAAAAAAAAGAAAAAAAGAAAACAGCAGACTCTTCATGGATACGTCGACCCGGGTATCCGAGGCGAATTCGGTGCCATCCCGTGCAAAATAGGGGTAAAGCGGGGTCTAATGGCCGGCCTACGAGGAGAAGATGGAGCCCTAGATGCTGGTTCATCGGCGCGACGAAGAAGAAGGAGACGCAGTACGCGGGGCAGGAAGAAGATCCGAAATAAAGGGAAAGGCTTGGATTAAAAGGGAGATGATCGTGCAGCTCAAAAGCGGTGCAGCTTTAAAAGAAACGGACGATCGCGTTTTGAGGTGCTGGATCAGATGGCTCCGGGCTGCTGCGACATTTAAAGAAACGCATGTCTTCTATTTTTTTTAAAAAAAGTTTTTTTATTAATATTATTTCTGATTATCTTATTATAACATTGTTGGTATTAATATTATTAAATTATTGGTTTAATTTTTATTATTTTAGGATAAGTCATTGGTCAATGGTTTATTTACTACAAAAATACATTAATTAATCAAAAAAGGTCAATAATTTTATTAACCTTATTATATTAACTTTATTATTATTAAACCATAATTATTGATCACTTATTTATTATATCATTAAAGGTCAATGGTTCATTTAATATAAAAAAACATTTATTAATTCAAACTCATCAAAACATATTATCATTTTTTTGTTTTCCTTTATTAACTAATTATCTTAATTCCCTTAATTAACGACTAATACTATTAATGAAATTAAACACTACAAATAACTACATTTAAAATTATTTTCAAAAACACACATAAGAGTGCGTTGATATAAATATTACCATTACGAAACACATAAGTAAATGAAATCATGATTTGACATAGTTTTCAAAACTGTTAATTAAAATTATAAACATTAGCATTAATATTATTAATTATATTTAATTTAGAGATAAAAATAATTCATTTAATTTAAGGTTTGATGCAACATATATATATATAACTCAAGAGTTTGAGTAAATATTTTCTTAGACAATGTAAAAACCCATCAGATTTAATATAATTACAAAATAAATGTTTAGTTGCCTAAATTAAAAACATGTATATTAAATAGTGGAAGAAAAATAATATTAATTTTCACCATTTTGAAACATATAATATAATTCGAATTTTGGGGAAACATGAAATAAATAAATTATATTATTTTTTATTTCATTATTTAAATATTAAAACAAATTACCCAATTAACTTTTTGAACCTTTTGGGGGTAAATCATTATTATCTCCAACTATTCAAAATAAAACATTAGGAGAATCATGGGGGAGCCAATGGTCATATTTATAGCCGTTAGGGTTCAACGGTTGAATTAGTGTTCTTATAAAGTGTCTGGCCTCAGGGTATCCCTCACTCAAGGTGACGGAAGGAGAAAGGAATAGATGGTTCGTGTGATTCCCTTGGTGCTCAGCACGGTTGTAGTGGCTTCGACCATCCTCATGTTTATTCTGATAGATTCCAGAAACCCTTACCGCATTCTTGGGGACCATGTGGATTTAAGCGGTCTCCCTATAATTATAATCGGGGTTTTAATTGGGATTTTTGGTTATCTTGTATTCTTATTCGATTAGTGTGAGTTGTAGCCACCGAGATGTGACTCATTTGAATAAAAGGGCCTTTCTTTCATTGGGTGAGTTTTTTTATTTTATTATTTTTATTTTCTTATAAGATGATTGTTTGTTCACATAACGGGTGCCATTGTAAAACAAACTTATCATTACCCAAAACATGGTTTCTCGGGTCGTTACATACAAGGTACCCAATGATATCCCATCATATACAAGATAAATCTCTATATCAAGTTGACTACATTCTTTAAGCATTTGAACCACAAATTCCACTTAGGGTTTCTACAACCAAATCTACCACCTAGAAAACATCCTCAATCATTTATAATTTCCATAACCATTCTATTTGATGATCAAAAATAAGAAAATAATATATCCCATGGTTCATTGCTTAATATAACCCAACCGACAATTAGTTCCACAAACAAAATGTGTTTATGGTTTTTACTCAACGTAATTAAAAAAACCTTATATATGATATTCCATAAGAATTACATATAAACATTAATATCATATTGGATATATGGCCTACCTTATCTCTGATATATGGTTGGGTATGAAGATATAAATTTATATTTTATCATAAATCCTTACTGCTATCATAGTATGATAAGGGATAAAATGATTCAAATCTCACTCTAACCCAATCTATCAGATGTGTCTAAAAGAATAAATGACTATATCATATTTTAATTAATATAGATATCACCCTAAAACACATGTAATATCAATGTATGCAAGTGAATAAAAAATAACTATATAAAAATGAAGGATACTCTTATAAACAAGAATAAACATGTATCTAGAATTGCTAAATGCTACTATATCATTATGAATAGATTCACATATTATTCATTATAGAAAATATAATAATGATAACCCAATAACTATTAAATGTTAGTTATCAAATTTTACATCATAATGTAGACAATCACCTATTCCATTAGATTCATAACATTTGACCTATCTAAATTAAACTAACAAAATAACACTAAATTATCAATTATTCGCATAGATTAACCAAATCCTTATGAAGAAAATTCTTAATCTTTTATTATAGTGTTAGTATCATAATAATCCATCAATATTACACTATTTAAAATTATATTTATTTTATATATTCAACTTAAAAAATATTTCATTTCATTGAAATGTATTACACTATATTTGTGATATAATCTTTATTTAATTTCTATAGATGACTTACAACATAATTAATATTTAGGATCATTTAATAATTAATTATACTTAACAATTTCTATTATATTAAATAAATTCTCGGTAATCATATAGAAGAAAACATATTTAGAAATTAACAATTTTGAGTTTTATATTTGGAAACACTTTTAAGTAACCCCCAATTCTTTCTTAACATTTACCTATAATTAGAATAATTATATTAATTCCATCACATATTTTTATAATTATCATAAGACTCATGTAAACCCAACTTTATGTCTTTAAAAATTTCTTCTCATTCTTAATTAATTATTTTAAAATGTTTCATTTTTCATTAAACCATTGCTTAAAATTTTATTAATCATAATTTTTTTAATCTTCTATAGTGCCTCCAAAATGTCATTATGTATACTGATTAATAATATATATTATACAATTTTATTACTTTTGATAAACATTCATCCTTATCCCACAGAATATTTTTCTCATTCTAGATTGTAATATTCACCAAAATTATTAACATATTGTTATATAGTTGATGTTTTAATGATATTTCATTAAATTCAATTTCAAGTAATTGTAAACAAAAATAAATGAATATTTATTAGTTATTTAGAATAATTTAAATAATATTTTTAAGGTGAGAGAATTTTACTTTTATTTATATCCTTTCAATTAATTAAGTTAAATATTTAATAAGTTTACTTCACATTGTTTATGTTTATATCTTTTTTTTCTCAAACCATATCGAATGAATTATTACTATATTAATAATAAATTCTTCAATGAGTAAATAATTTTATCACACTTCATTATCTATATAATATTACAAATAATCAACAATATTGTATTCCATCAGGAATGAGGTGTCAAGAAGAGTACTGAAAAATTATAAATGTCTAAATTCAAGTATATAGATAAACCTAGACACCCCATTTTTCAAATTTTCTTATAGGGGGGGGTAGATATGGATTCCCTATGCTACCAGAACAAGTTACAGGATGATATATGTCATATATCATTCATGGATCTTGGATCACTTCAATAAAGGGTCTCATGTTCCCTATATTGTTTCACCACATCATTCTACACATCCTTAATGATTTCAATCTAGTCAGAGGGAAAGATAACATAGATTCATATAGGCCAAGTCCCATATTTTCACAACCACATAGTCATATAGACCCATGTAAATATTGTTTTCATTTTATAAAATAAAAAAATTCAATTGGGTTCGATATTACTGTATTATGCATTCTATACTATAGAAAGAGTATTGTATATTAGATCATATAAATAGATGATGAGATAAATAATTCTTCTCTAACATTGTTTGCACTTTTTTCACCAAGACATCATCTATTTAGACTATAAATATTTTCAAAATTCCCAGTTCACACCACTTTATACCACTAACATCTACCAAAAAACATATTCAATGTCCATGTACTTTAATTTGGAATCACCTTTCAAAAATTCATTCATTTGGTATTTTGTTTTGAAGAGATATATTGGGAATGAATTAAAATTAACTCTAATTTGTATCACAATAATTTTTATTATAATTCAATTTGGGTAATATTTTAAAGATATTTATACACTATTAAATACATATATAAATTCTATTTGATGTTTAATTTATTTAAAAATTATCAAAACTAACCACAATGATTCAAAGTATTTTTATGTTTGCTGGATTATATAATTTATATAGGCACTGGACATTTTTTATCTTTTTTAGATGGATTATAAAGAGATTTAGGATAGTTAATCAATTAATTATTCTAAATTTAAGAGATAATATTTTCCAATAAAAATTCAGACATCAATATGTCATATTATATGCATCTAATTTATATGATTCATCTATTTATATTCCAATATATAATATATTGATATTTTATTTCGTATTATAAGATCATTCAATTGAAAATTATTATGGATTTCAAGGCAATAAAATTAATATGATGGGATTGTCAGATAAAATGATCCATAACTTGGTCATGATGAACCACCTTTGGCTAGTGGTGAACCTTTTTCCAATGTTGGAATCTATGTGACAATACCCTCCAAACCATATCATTCATATCCATTCTAATATCATATTCTTATATCGTTTTCTTTATGTAATATAATACTTTTTTATAAAATTTTAATCATTTATAAAATTATACCACTAATTTTTTCCTATCATAAAAATTCATTATTATTATAAAAAAATATCTCAATGGAAATACACAAATTCAGAATCACTAAAAATGACAATTTTCATTTTAAAATATCATCAAGTCATAATTTAATCATTAATTATTTTTTGTAAAATTTATAATTTCCTTTTAAAACATTATTTGGAATTATATAAAATTATAGGAAATTTATAATTTATCTAAATAATTTATGAATGATGCATATTTATGTTATATTCTACTTGTTCTCAATATTTAATAAAATATAAATGATCAAGGGTGTAATATATCGAATAAATTATGGTGATTAATGTAAAAAAGGGAGTTTTCTATTCTCAAATATTTTATGTTGAATTTTTAAATAAAGGAATAGAATAATGTGATCATGACAGACTGATAAGGTCCTTATATAGTGGTGAAGAATAAATGAGATCATCATAATAATAAGAATAATGATTTTGAGATGATTTTGAATGAATATAATTGGATTTATAGTATCATATTGGAGATTTAAATAATATGTTATTATATAATATACATGGATTAATAATATGGGCTTGGGGGTTATAAGATGATTTCATTGGATAGAAGATAAGACTTAGGAGGGAATATAAATATATATAGTAGATTTGGTAGAGAAGTCATTAGAAATCATGTTCCTTGAAAATATGATATTTTATTCTGTATAAGAAGAACTATAGGATGAATTATTTCCATGATTACAAATAATATGAAGGCTTTAGTTATTCCTTGTGACATAAATAGAATGTTTCGATTGACCATACTAATGATATTCAATGAGGAATGATGATCTCTCCGAAATGCGAGCTACATTGATGGTGTAGTGGCAATAATCAGTAACAAGTGTTGCATATGGATTATACCATTGATGAGTATATTTCTAAGATTAATTTTTATTGAAATATATTTATAGTAAACATGTCATAAGTGGTTTACTCAACTGTTCAATATTATTAATGGACTAATAATGTCATGCTTCTTATTTGAGATCACTACAAACTATCATAAAGTTCTTTTAACGAGATGATGGATGAAGAGTCATTCGAGTATGATATAATACTTAATGTTTTAATTATAAAATATAATAAAATAATCATATTGGGTTAACAATATTAATTTTAACACCCCATGATTTTAAAAAGAACACTACGATCTATTACAAAAAAGCTACACAACATCGAGCCTAAATGTACAAAGGAATAGTTATTTTTAAATACGACCATTGTGACCTTGTGATTAAAGAGGATTTTATGAATACAATTTACTAATATATGAAATATATATGAATTTCTTTCTCAAAAAAAATTATTGATAAATGTTTATTGAATAAATAGTCAATTTTTATTAAATCTATTTTATTAAAAAAATATTTTTCTTAACAAATAGTTTTAATTATATTATATTAGAAAATATTATAATTAATTTATTAATTTTATAGAAATAATATTTTATAAGTAGAATATCATTTATTTTATCAGTAGGGAAATATTATTTTTGATATTATTTTTTTAAAATTTTTGTATTGTTTAAATTTTCAATTAATATTTTAAATATATAGATTTTAAAAAAACATTATTTTAATTTCAAGCATGTAAAAATTTAATTTTTTTAATAAAATTGATTCAACGTAAAACTAGTTCTCATTTGTTTTAAAAATTCAAATTTGGTTTATTGAAATCAATTTAATTTCCAATTTTTTTAATTGTTTTTAATACAAATATAATTTTTATGAAAAATTGTTTTCATGGGAGAAATGTATTTTTATGTTTATAAACTATATTATTCACTATTGGTGATTAATTTTTATGAATTTTACATATTATATATTCAAGATTTTTTTTAAAATTTATACAATGTTTTTATAACCAAGATATAAAAATAAAGCATTTATTTTGCATATTTGTTTCCTAATAGAATCCTTCGTATTATTTTTCAAGCATATTCTTAAAATTAATTCCTTAAAATAATATGTTTTTAATTTTTAAAGATTTATTCATTATTATGAATGGATAACTTCATATTTATTAAATATATCCATTTTATTTTCAGTTAATGAGAATAGTAACCATGGTAAAATTTATCTCCTTGGTAAGGGGAAAATCATATTAGTCTAGTTAAAAAATAATTGAAAAGGTAATTTTAATTCATGCTAATAAATATTTGAGGAATTTAATTCAACCCTTATAACCTTAGGGTGTATAGTTATTTTTTAATGGACACATTCCCATGAATATGAACTATCTAAAATTCATTCCAATGAATGTTAAAAAATGTTGTTCTCTTAGATTTAAATTTCTGTTATGTGTTCATGTATAAAAAAAATTGACTATAAATCAATATTAATGATAATATTCTATGTCATATAATTATATTAATCTGGGTAATTTATTTTTATTTTTTATATATAAAATAATTGTCAAAAATCCATGTACAAGTCTAATGCATTTTTAATTCAACTAGTATAAAAATATATTAATTTATTTTAAAAATATTAAAAGTGGTATAATTTGAATGATGTTATGTTTCCAAATCCCATTATATTAATATGTCATATTATCTATATTTAAAGAATTAGACTTGAAAAAAATAATCTTGACTAATTTATATTCAAATTAAATGTATAGTGTAACAAATGATATTAATTATATTTAATAATATTTAAAAATATATTAAATGATTTAAAATTGAAAATATATTATATAATTAAAACTAAATTATATATTGTTATTAACAGAAACCATATAAAACATGATGCTCTCTTTTCCTTTTATAATAAAAATATTATCCTTTAAATGGTTGAAAACATTTGTATTATTGTAATTATCTAAAGTGCTGGGTGGGGGGGGGGGGGTAAACCTAAATGATAAGTGTGAAAACATACTAATTTTTTTTAAAAAACTAGGCTTTATAATTTTCATTATTTTATATTAAAATAAAATCATTTTTGGTCCATTTTGACATCAAAATTACTTTATAAAAATTTAAAATTATATGAAATTCCAAAAGTGCACCTCTCATCTATTTTAAAAGGGCTCCACTCATTTGTCTTATTCACACCACATTGAGCCTTATAGATGAGTAATACAATAAAAAAACACTTTTATTCATACATATCGACATTAAAATTTTTATTTTCCTCTCAAATTACAAAACCTAGTTTTGTTAATGGAAGATCTAAATAGGTTGTTTGAAAAGAGAGGTAATATTTCTAGAAGATCACTTTCATCTTAATTTTTCCTCTAAGTATTATAATCATGTTATGTTATTAAAAAAATAATATAATAATTATATTAAATATAGTTAAATTTTATTATGATTATGAAACCACAATTATTCACTCTCTTTCCATCAAATGGAATGTGGAAGTATCACTTGTTCATATGTATGACTTACCGTCACCACCTAACGATACAATTAATTTATCATATCCATATATATGGATTGATATTTTGATGGGATTAATTATTATATATGATAATTATGAAATAATTATCCTTCTTTAATGATAATATCATATCTACATTCTAACTTTTCAATCCATTAGAAAACAATAACGTCGCTCATGTGTATGTGGGGACTAACACCTCCACGAAGAGATGTGATTAATTTCTAATTCCAATTTGAATTGGATGGTAATATAGATGTATTTAATTGATATATAAGTTATATATTATATAATAGTAATTAAATAATATTTACTTACTATGTACTTTTCTTTCATACATCTTCTTAAAAGTGAAGTAAACATTGAAGTTGTGTGTACGACCTACCATCTACAAGAAAAGTGTAATTCATTTTTCTATCACTACATTAATATATGACTATTAGAATGTAGATAATGAAGATATATGACAAAAATATAATTATTAATATTAAATATATGTTGTAGCATTGGTCAATGTATATTCCTTAAAACTGCAGAGAAAAAACATACATAAAAATAAATTAGATACAATCGGAAATAACGATCTTAATAAAATATTATTTATAAAAGGGTGATAAAATGTTATATTTAAATATATGATGTAATTATATATATGAATATTATTTATTAAAATATTTATAATTAATCTATATTTGTTATATAGAAGGATCCAATGCATAAGAAGTATATCAGAGCTAAAGTAAGGGAACCATCATCTCACTTTTAATTTTATGAGACATATTACATACTCACCACTTATTTCATTTTATAGGTGTATAAAATAAAATATTATATCATTTATGATTTTTTTTATGAATATTATGTGGATTTAAATTTTTATATAGGTATATTTATTTCACATGGGAATTTATAAAAATGACTCCAATGTGGTAAATGTTTTATGTCATAATCTATTTCGTTATTGGGATTATTTTTGATTAATTTTTTGATGATGAAATATTATGATATAACTCTAAATAAACTCATGTATTTTTTTATTATTTTTTTATTTCTTGTGAATAAATGTATTAATTTCATTTTCCTAACCTTATGTACTCAAGATACTAAAAAAATGTTTTTTTATGGAAAATCAATATTATTTCACCCTTCGGCCGAAATGGATTTCTATTCAAATCAATGTTTTGCAAAAATTAAGGTTTTTAAAATAATTATATGAATGTTTAAATTAATTTTTACCAATATCTAAATTTTTACCAAATGGTTTAAAGTGATTTTTATTTTTATTCCCAGATAAGGTACTTTTTTCCATTTTCAAAAATTGTGTGAATGGAATGTATTATTTTAGCATATATGAAATAAATATAGTTTTCATCCATAATAAATTTTTAATGTATTCAATATTTAATATAAATTTCCAATTATATTTCCAACGTAAATATTTCCCAAAAATTTACTCAAATATTTCTATTTTTAATGTTATTTTCAAAGTGGAAATTCTAATTTCCTCACGAAATATTTTTGTGGTATTATTTTCAAAATTTCCCTATATTATAATATCTAATTTTTTGATTATTATTTACTATTTATATAATGCAATTATATAATTATTAATCATTATCTGGATGGTTAATGGTAATATTTATGAGATTTTTATGAAAACAAATTTATCTTCCACGGATTATGCTATATTGAATTGATTAAATTTAAATTAAATATCATTTAATTCCACTAGCTATGATGTAATGTTATGAGGGTTGTTTTATAATATTTTGGTATATATATGTATGGTTTTAATTATGTGAAGGGTCGTAACATTATAAACTAAGAAATATGGTAATATTTAACCAGTGATTACAGTTACATTATCATTAATTATTGTTGTCTCATTATAAATGAGTACTGGTGACACAAAATTATATTGCCTTCAAATTCATTATGTAATGATTAATTTCTCACGAGTTGAATATTTATATAATGGGGAGTGAACCTAGTTCAGTAATATAAATTTTCCAAGATGATATTCAATGGATTAAACCATCAAAACCTTTTTGGGGAGTCATCCCAATCCACTACGATAGTCTTGGAAATATTTTATGACAAATAAGGAAATGATTTTTTATGATTATGTGACAATAAACAAACTCATGTCTTATGATAATGTTATGAATTAATTAATCATGTTCATTTATATCTTTATTAGTCATGTATTATTAAAAACCGATATTGTTTGCATGACTTAATATTATTTTCTATAATTTGCGAGATATGGATTACAAATGCTAATCTCATGTTCCCTTACCCTTCAAGTCAGGTTACACTTTTGAGAATTTTTATATATCCCTTAATTACCATAAATGAGCATCTATTCTCACCCTTTAATTATATTCATTTACCTAGGTTTATAAGAATGTTTTTTGGAATGAAAATTCTAATAAGTGGGTTATTTATGATGAAATTATTGGGACACACTTCTGAACTTGTTATTTTTGTGACCAATTTTCCAAATACACTAGACCTGTACTATTTTTGGGTTTATCATTAAATTATGTAATGAATATCCATATTATAATTTTATATATATGTCTATGAAACGTTTGGATCATTATATTTGATATTAGAGTAAGGATTAGTGAATATTTGAAAGTAAGAATGAGAAAACATTAATTGGAAACCTATGGGTATTTATAAGTAAAGGATAGCATCCCAATGGATTGGTTCTGATAATGGATAACCAAGGTTACAACGGAGGTGTCCTAGATTTACAGGGGTGAGGGTTCTTAATTTAGAAATCATATAAATGATTTTCAGTGATTCCTCACTAGGAATATTATAAATCACTTTATGATTTTTGGATTTTGTCAATGAATGGAACAAGGAGGAATCATGTTAACACTAATAAAAAATGGATTGACTATACTCATGTGTAACCTAATGAAATATGATATTTAATTTGATACATTTTGATAAATTAAAATTACATACCATTATATATTACTAAAATCATAATCCTTAAGAAAATATCAAACTCACCAAATAAGTGAATCATAATGTTCCTTGAGATATTGGGTAATGGAGACTATGAAGAATGACAATTCATCAACCGATATATAGATAATATCGGAAGAAGAATATAAGTGAATGTCCTAGAAAAACAAGATGATATTTTTATCTTTTAACAGATGGTAATAGAGAAAGTAATTTCATTTAAAAAATAGTTTTCTAGAGGGAAATGAATATAATCCAATGGTACCATTTGTATTTAACTGAATTATGTGTGGGGAATATGGGAATTATCCTTACAAATTACCTAATCTAGGGGTTATATCGGAGAATATTAGAAGAGAAAATAATTGAAATATTTAATTATTATGATTGGATAATAATGTTTTGGGAGTGTTATATAAATGATATTTGGATATAAGGATCATGAAATATCTAATGATCTCCCCACAGTTGAATTTGAAAAAATATGTTTAATTTGGATAAAGAGAAGATTGAAATTTCTTGGATAATGCTGTTAAACATGAAATTTATTAGTTTATGAAAATGTTATTTATGTAATCTTGGATGATTTTTATTGAAATTTGGATTTATGGGAATCATTAAACTAATTTTGAACTTATTTTAGGAATAAATATAGTGTTAAATTTTGGAAGCATATATGTTTTCATGATTGTTTAAAATAAATGTTAAGGATTTTAGGATGAGTTTATAGGTGTAAGTACGATCATCAATTAAAAAGCATCAACACCACACTTGTAATGCTTTTTGTGATGGTATTTTGATGTAATTTGAAACATTTACATAGTTTTATGAGAAATACTCTATTGAGGGTGAAATAACTCTATGGTGTTGTTATATGATTTTATGTTAGGTTAATTATGGTCTTATAGACTTTGGGATATAGATAATATTAATGGTTCAAAAGTTATTGATTTACATGGTGATATTTTCAAATTTTTGTTTTTCATGTTAAGGATTTCATTTCGTGTTAGTATTTAAATTCAATTGATGATATTTTGGCAATTTTCAACATATTCAAATTTTATATAGTGATTTATCAGGGTGATAAATGATATTTGGGAGAAGTTTCACTGGCATGATGTGTATATAAACCTTATTTTTAATATGTTATTTTACAATAATGATTATTTGTAAATAATGTAATTAAATTTTAAATGTTGTAAGTATAAGGGTATGATATAACCTCTATGATTATGAAATTCTTAAACAATGATGTCATTAAATATATTATGCCTTTGAAGATTAATTTTGTATTACTTAATATGATAGTTTAACCATTTTTAGAATTACCTAATGCTAACCATTTTTTGTTTTGGTTAATTTTTAAATACAGTATAAATTTCTTGATACACTTTCTTCAATCCATCATATGATTATTATTTTTCATCAACAATTAAAAATTAATCTCTAATAATCATCAATTGAAGAAATATATTATATTGTGGTGGAAGTTGATTAAATGACGATATTTTACATTTTAAGTAATTATATTTCTTGGTTTTCTTATTCTTAATGCTAATGGAATACCTAAAATCTATGAAAGTGAACCAAATACAAAAATAGTTTCCTATGACTTCAATTCTAATGAATTTATAGCCTTTTAACCCCAAATTGATTCAGGTTTTAATTATTTTTATATTTTTCCTAACCATATTTTATATCACTATATATGAGACATTGGGTTTTATTTTTCTCTTCCATTTCAATACATTCAATTGCAATTAATGTTATCATATTAGAAAGGCTAGTTTAATGGTGACATTAGTACTTCCATATCCCTCTTTTTAAGAGGATGTTTCATTAACCCTATTTATGATGTTTTTTTTCAGCAATGAAAATTTCAAATATCAATACCATGATTTTCGATAACAAGTTAATATTGTGAAGATGAAATTTATTAAAGGGGTATAATGTTACACATTAATATTTTAAAATAACATTATGTTCAATAGCATAGATGATGCACAACACCGAAAGAATATAATCCTTAAAATATTATTCTTAAAATATAACCATTATAGCCTTTAAATTAAATTCAATGTTAATAATAAGACTAAATAATTTATAAAATATATAAAAATTTCATTATATATAAAAATTTATTGATAATTTTATATTAAATAATTATAAAACTTTTACTAATGTCATTTCGTTCTGAAAAACATTATCATCATAAATGGTTTTATTGATATTTTAAGAAAATATTATAATTAATTTCAATAACTTTTAGAAAATATATTTTATAAAAAACATATCATTTTAAATTTATATATGTCAAAATTATCTTAGGATGGATTTTGTCAAGTTTTTTCTGAAAATTAAGGTCTCTCAATGAAAAATTAAAAAATAAAAAATTTTATTCAGAACTCTGATTCATTTCATGAATGGAAAATGTTCCATTTTTTTATAATTTTTTTTAATATGATAATTAATTCAATTTTTAAAAAAAATCAATTTATTTTCATTGCAATAAATTTTATTTTTTAATTTTGTATAAAAACATTTTTACACAATATGAATGTTTCTAAAAAACACTATACATGTGTGAAATATATTTTTACTATAAATAATTAAATTAATCCATATTTTTAATTATATTAATTAAATTTATATATTATACATTTTATAAAAAAATTTAAAATTCATTTCCTATTTTTTTAAACATGGGATAAGAATAAAAAAATTATTAGGCTTGAAAAATGTATTTTGTTAAAAAGTTATTTTCATCGATTTTTATGTGATTATTATTGAAATTATATTCCACGATATATTGGTATTGTGCTTGAATGAACGAATTACTTTATTTTTTTCATTAAGATAAAATTATGTAAATATTCCTCTTAATTATTTTCAATGTGAATTGTAGTTGAGGTAAAATATATCACCCTAGAAAAGGGTAAATCAGGTTAATTATTCCATGACCAAGAGATAAGGCCATAATTTTTAATTGTTATTTGTATTATATGAATTTAATTCCACCATTATCACCTTAGTGTTGAAATTTATTATTTTTAATGGACACTTCTCCATAAAAACAGACTATTTAATATTTAAAACAATTATAGTAACAAAATATCAAAATCTTTGTTTTAAATAACATTTTAATGTTATCATAGAGAGAAAATCCAGTTGTGAATGAATATTAATTGTAAACTAGTGAATAATGAAATTATATTAATAACGAAAATTTATTTCTTATTTTTAGTGATTAAATAATTACCTCAAATACCTGTGAAATACAAACATAGTATTTATTCAAGTAATAAAATAACAAAATAAATTATTTTAAAAATATTAAAAGTGATATAATATGAATGATTTAAAGTATCTCAAGAATTTCATATAACTGTATGACCTACTATAAGGGTTCAAAATAATCATATTCTAAATTTTCATTTTTTATAATATTAAATTTTAAATTATATGAAATTTCTTATGAATGCAATTGATGATATTTTTAAATAAATATTATTTTTAATGAATTAGAAGTCATAAAAATATAATATTTTTAAATTTTAATGGGATATGGTTATAAAAGTCAACCATTATTCATTTATGGAAATTTTCCATTTTATAGTAACATTATTAACATTTAATGGATACAAAAGATTAATATTTTTGTAATTTTCAAATGGGTAAATATGGGGTTAAAACTAATATATATTGGTAAAAAATTACCTAGAATGTGTACAAATGTTATTGGATTATAATATTTCAACTTATCCTCACATTTCCCATTAATTGTTTCACATTATATCCAATTTATAATTAAAAAATAATTTATAATAATTGAATATAATTGTGAGTTCCAAAAGTGACCCTCCCATCATTTAAAAAATAATACCATCTATTCTCTTATTCACACCACATTGGGCCTTATAGATTCAAAATCCCAATGAAAATTTAGATGTCAACTATTATAGATTCATTATGTAGGTTCTCATCTTTTCAATAACAAAATACAGGTTCCTTTAGAGAATATTTAAAGGAGTTTTTTCAAAAAATAGGTAATCTGTTTCACCAACCACATTATTTTTTATTCACTTTTTTCCTCCCATAAATATATAATATTCCTTATAAAATAATACATTAAGTATTATTAATATAAATAAATGTTATTATTATTATTAAACTATCATTATTCATCATATTTCAATCAAAATGGATGTGAAAGTATTAGTTGTGGGTATATATGCCTCACTGTCTCCTCGAATCGAATCAATTAATTTATCATCACCACATTTTAAGGATTCGTATTTTTATGGGTTTAATGTATATATAATATAATTTCAACATAAATATATCTCTATAAGGATATTATTATGTCTATCTTCTTACCTTCTAATCCCTTAGAAAATAATTACGTCACTCGTGTGTACTTATAGACTACCACCTCCACACAATGATAAATTTTTTTCTCATTTAAGATTTAACTAGACAATAATAAGGATCAATATAATGTAGTTATTTGATATATTTTAAATAATAATGATTATTGATTTTAATGTTTTTGATTTACTTTATTTTATTACATCGGTCAAAAAGTGAATACACCGTTCATGCTTTTGTATAACCTATCATCTACATGAATTGTGTAATTAATTTTTCTATCTATTCATTTATGGATGATTAAAAAAAATTATATTTTCAATATACTTGATACTTATATCCTGATTAACATTTCATGTGTTTGTATGTCCTACAATCTCTATGAATGGTATAATTCATTTTTCTATCAATACATTTATGGATGATTATAAACATTTGTATTTTTCTTGTTTTTGATACTTATATCATTATTAACATTTTATATACGTTTTAACCTTGATAAAAGTAAGTGGTGTTAAACTACTAAACAAATAAATAAATTAAAAACGAATCAAATATGACATGTAATAGTGATTTTAATAATGAATTTCTAAAAAACATGTGATAAAAATTTATAAGTAAATAATATATGGAATGATATATATGATCATGGTTCTGTAATAGTATTATAATAAATATATATTTATTAAAGAATATTTTCCAATGCATAAAAATGATTTTAAACCAAAGATAGGGGATTCTCGTATCACTTTTCTTCTGTGAGACATATTCCATTTTCACCACAAGAGTATTTGTGTGGTGTATATAATTCCCTTTAATTTATACAATTAAATTTTTATGAATGCTATATGGATTTACATAACCATATAATTTTCTTTTCATCATGGTGCATACGATTCAACGTTACCAAAATGATATGTTTTTTATGTCACAATCTCATCATTTATTCATATTGTTAATGATTATTTTTATGATGATGACATTTATTCTATTACTATTAATATTCTCAATACTTTTATACTTCTATGGTTATTCCTTGATACATTTTATTCCTTTTGTATTCCTCATAAAATTACTCAAATGGAAAAAAATATTTAATGACTATCGACCTTATTTAACACTTTTGTCGAAAATCCTTTTTATTGAATATGAATTTTTTTAAAACCTTTTAAATAATTCTTCTAAAAAATATTTTATAACTGTTTAGAATAAATTTAACCCATTTATCCATTACTAACCAATGTTTTAAAAGTAATTTCATTTAATTTTTCTACAAATGTCCTTTTTTGACATTTTCTAAAAAAATGTAAAAGGACCATTTTATTTTAACATATAAGACATGAAGAGAAATTACCCCCATCAATATCAATTTTTGTTTTAAAGATTACATTGAATAATTCCAAGATAATTTTCTATTAAAATATCATCCATAACATTTTTGAATTTTTTTTATTTTCAATTTGTAAAGGTTATTTTATCAAAGAAATATTTTAGTGATCTTTTAAAGAAATTTTCATATATATGGGGACTTCCATTAATGTTACCTGGAAGATCCAGGACCAGGAATTGATGATCCCAAATAAATTTATTAATGAAAAATAAACAATAGAGTTAATAATTGAATATGGGCTAAAAATTATTGGAGTTAACTAGTCCATGAATATCATCATCCACCAGAGATATAACATAACCAAGATCACTGAAAGACCACATTGTATTGTCTCTATAATCATCCTTTTGGAAAGATCATTTGCCGCCTAATTTTCTTTTCGATACACATGAGAAACATAAAAATTAACATGGTAGGAAATTTCAATAAATTTGAACCAAAATGGATGGAGCTTCAATGGAAAATCCCAGACCCTATCATTCAATGTGCTGATAGTTGTTTTAGAGTCAGACTCAATCCAGTGATTGGCCCATTTGAAATGGAAAACATACTTAATAGAAAAAATTATTAACCATAATTAAGCTTCATACACATTTACAAGCCCAATGTAATGGTGAAAAAAACATTTTAAAAACATAGTGTGTTTGGAAAATACCTCTATAGCCAGAGGTGTCACGACCCATCCCGTAGGGCCTGTGCCGTGACAACCCTAAGACCTCTTCTATAGGCCAGAGGCTGGAGACTAGCACCAAAGGCATAATTCCCTAAAACTGGGAAGTCATTTACTTTATAACCTGTAAACACACACACAAGAAAGCATACAGCTGGATACAAAACTCTAGGTAAACTGTATAACAAAAGAGTGCTGAAGTAAAAGGGGCCAGAATACAAGCCCAATAGTAAAGGTACAAGTAAAACGGAAATTCAATATAACTGAAGAAAGAGAAATGACGGCTACTAGATCATCCGCTGAGGTTTCTACATGATGGGTAGGTACAGATTGCCTCCTCCACACTCCACGTCTGTTTATCTCCTCTGGGTACCGACACATTGTATGGTCCACCTCTTGGTACCGTCCTGACCTGGTACTCTCAGCCTCCACAAGCGTTGTCCGTTGTGTGCATCCAACACAACAAGGTGTAGGAATATGTCGTCTAGGGGTTTGTATAACGATACCCACTGGGGACCCTGAGACCCTCAAGGTCTCACAAAATACATCCAGGATAAATTAAAATTAATGAAATCATCAGATAACACAACATAGGTATATTCCCACACATATACCAAAGCAATACAGTGATCCATCTCAATCCTGAGGAAAACATAGAAAAACCGACTGAGCTCAAATAATGATTTTATTCCAGGGGTAATATTATGTAATAACCCCAGTCACATTGTCGAAACCTTGGATGATGGAGAACTCCTCCTCTATCGAGTACCGTGGGAATACCGTGACACCAATAATGTTTCCCACTAACCTTGGGCTGCTGAGCTACTCCTCCTATCGAGTACCATGGATCTTCCGTGTCATCAAGTGCGCTCCCCACTGTGGGTCTTCGACATCACCAAGTGCGCTCCCCCTCGTAGCCTCCTGATGTACTCATCCTATCGAGTACCGTGGGTCTTCCGTGACACTAAGGCGCTCACAATATGGGTTTTCTGTGACACCGAGGCACTCCCCACTGGGCTAGTCGAGTCACTTAGAGTCGAAACGGTCTGTAGTCATCAGGACTCAGCCAGCTATTAGGTCTTCGCACTACGCTCGCTCGTCTCTTGGAAGATCCGCTCCACGAGCTACAGGTCGATACTCCAACTGTCACGAAGTCCCACTAATAAGTATCTCAAATGTCTGCCACATTAATGGGGTCTCAATGCCACCAATAGTGTGACAAACAGACGCCTTGTCTATGATTAACTAGACTTTTAGTCCTAGGGGCCCGATTGGATTCGTACTCAATCCAACCTGACTGTTTCCCATCTCAATCCAAAACTCCAGTGGAGTATACTCAAACGGACCGTCTCTCTCCAAGATTTTTAGCGCTGCTAATAGATTGTCAAACGAATGTCTGGTGCCAATGATATGGCAGAAGGAGCGTAAATGGGCCATAGTGGGCCCGAGTCTAGTCCTACCTGGTCGGACTGACTGGCCCCGACCTGGAATGGGTCGACTCGGTTCAGGTCGACCAGGCTTGACCCGCTAGGTCAGTCCCGACCCATGATTAGACCATGTTCCATGGGAGGTTTGGCAGCCTGTGGGGGTCGCCGGGCGGCTCGGCTGTGGGGTGCCATGAGGACGCGGGGCCAGTTCGGCTGAGGCGCCATGAGTGGTGCATGCCTGTTTGGCTGGGGCGCCGCAAGGGGTGCAGGCAGGTTTGATTAGGGCACCATGAGGGGCACGGGCCAGTTCAGCCAAGGTTCCATGAGGGGCGCGGGCCGAGGCACCATGAGTGGCGAATGCAGCTCGGATCGGAGCGGCGGCTTGGCTCAGAGTGGTGGCTCAAATCAGCAGCTCAACACGACGGCGTTTCGGCGGCGGCACGGAGCAGTGGAGGTCACTAGTGGCAGAGAGCCATTACCTTTTTCGCCTTCCTCCATTTCAAAGTACACATCAAAGAAGAACGATGGATGGGTCAAGCCATGTTCATTTGGCCCGCACCCTATGCGTTTAGAGTGGTATAAATTAGTTCAATTCTTTATTGAATATCAAATAATTATCATGAATGGAAGAGAGAATAATATATATCAATCACCCTACAACATCCCACAAATAATCAATCACAATTAATCCCCTACATTTAATTAACTGTTAACGACGATGAGGAGGGAAGGTTGGTCGTCAAAGACATCACACATTCGTTGCCTCCGCATGGGTGCTTCCGAGAAAAAACTCAAAGACGTTCCTCACAGGCATTCTTCATGGGGAAATCACTCATCAGTGGGGAAGCTTTCCCCCAATTCCACCCAAATGTAATCTGGTTCCAAAATAATAGATTAATCTATCTAATATTGTTTTGGAAAGAATTCAAAAAGATAAATTAATTCTGGTGGGTGGCATAATTAAAGAATAAGGGTTGACACACTTAAAGGTATGTGCGTTGGAAAAATTAATATAGAGGATGTCAAGAGGCTCCTCCACATTAATGGGGGGGGGTTGAGAGTTTCTCTCAATTAAAGGGGGGTTTAGTCTTGGCTGGTCCCCCCCACCATAACCTCTAATGGGAGGTTATGGTTCGAGTGGTCCCCACCACCATAACCTCTCATGAGAGGTTAAGGTCTGGCGGTCCCCCCACATCAACATCAACATGGAGGTTTTTTTCCGATAGACCCCACCTCCCAACACCCACATGGGTGTTGCAAATAAATATAAAATTGTCATACACTTTTATTTTTATTTTATTCTTACACAAAAAACCCAAAAAATAACTTTCACCCTCCACCAACTACTATCGAGGTGAATGTCTTCTTAAGTGAATACCATCCCTATGAGTTCAATGATACCCTCAAATTTAAATTCCGAGAACCAGTTAAAAAGGTAGAAAATCCCGCTTGCATGTCTACTGAACATACCAGGAAAAATTTCTGAAATTCATTTCAGGAACTCCAGGACTCAGAATTATGCGCCATCAATTTTTGTGGACTTATAAAATTCTCATTTTATAAAACAATTACATGTAAATTCTGGTTCTTTACATCCTCCCTTCCTCAGGGTTTAGGTCCCCATAATCCACTACTCAGACTAAGGGAACAAGTGGGGGTACTGAGCACACATCTGAGCCTCCCGCTCTCATGTGCTCTCCAGGAGGTTCTCGTGCTGCCAGTGAACGCACACAAGAGGTATCGTCGGTCCACGAAGGACCCGATTCTATAAATCCTCAATCTCTACTAGATCATCCATAAAAATCACCCCATCTTCAATTTCCATCTCACCATGGCCAATGATGTGAGAAGGGTCATGCACATATATCCTCACCTCGGATACGTGGAAGACGTTGTGCACCCGGTCCAATTGAGGTGGAAGAGCTAAGGGGTATGACACTTCACCAACTCTGTTGAGGACCAAAAAGGTTCAATGAATCTTGGAGATAACATACAGCCTTGTCCAAATCTCTACAATCCTCATCGTGGTGAGACTCATAGAAATATACGGTCGCCATCCTCAACTCCATAGGACTCCGTCCCTTGTCAGCATATGAATTATGCCTGCTCTGTGCTGTCTTCATCCACTCCTAGATGATCTGCACCTTTTCTGTGGTATCCCATACCATCTCTGGTCCCATGAGTGTGGAATCCCCTAGGTCATTCCACCACAAAGGTGATCTGCAAGGTCTCTCGTATAACGCCACGAAAGGTGCCATCCTTATGGTGGAGAGATAACTATTGTTGTACGCAAACTCCACAAAAGGCAAGTGATCCTTCTAACTACAGCCAAAGTCATGGTCAAAACCATGTAGCATCTCCTTGAAGGTGTAAATGGTCCACTCAGTCTGATCATCTGTCCGTGGATGGAAGGCAGTGTTCAAACGAAGCTAGGTCCTGAAAGCCTCCTGCAACCCCTTACATAGCTGGGAAGTAAATCGTGCATCACGATCGGAGAGAATCATCAAAGGTACTGCATATAGCCATGAAATCTTTTTCAAAAAAAGGCATCCCATGATCTCTACTAAACCATACTCTCTGATCGGTAGGAAGTGGGATGACTTTGAAATTCGGTCGACGATCACCCAAATAGAGTCATTCCCCCTATATGTACATGGAAGTCATGGCACAAAGTCCATTGATATCCCATCCCACTTCCACTATGGGGCCTATAATGGGTGAACCACGCCTACACATAACGGATGCTCTGCCTTCACTTTTTGAAAAGTGAGGCATTGAGTGACAAACTCCACAAATGATTTCATCATTCTCGGCCACTGGTGTTTTCGGCGGAAATCCTGGTACATCTTCGCCACACCTGGATGTACCGCCAGATGGGATGTGTGTAACTCCCTCAAAACATCCTCTTGAAGTGTCATTGGTACCATGGTATGTCCCCTGAAGAGGATGACGTTCTCCCCACCTTCATAAAATCCATCGGGTGTATGTCGTATAGATATTTGAGCACGTCATGTCTCTCAGTCAGCATCCCCATGATGCACCTCCCTGAATTGATGAAGAAGTGGGAGAGTGACTGTAAGATAATGAAGTAAATATACTCCATCTCTATCCATTAAGGATATCTAAAAATAAGGTGGCTTCTCCATCACTTCACCTAGCAGCTGTATACCAGATCTCCTAGTGTGCACATCTATAACAACATCCCCATTCCCAGTAGTATAGACTATCTCGAAGTCATAGTCCTGGAGGTTCTCAAGCCAACTTCGTTGTCTCAAGTTCAGGTCCTTCTAAGAGAATATATACCTAAGACTCTTGTGATTAGAGTACACTATAAATCACACTCCCATAAGATAGTGTCTCCACATCATCAAGGAAAAGACCACCGCTGCAAACTCCAAGTCAAGGGTAGAGTAGTTCTGCTCAAGCTATATCAGATGTTGAGAACCATATGTGATCACTGCTTGCTCCTACATCAGGTGACATACAAACCAATTACATGATGCATTGTAGTATACTTCATACCCTACACCCTCCTCTGGTAGCCTCAAGGTGGGTGCACTAGTCAGCCTCAACCTCATCTACTGAAAACTCTTATGAAATATCTTCGATCACCTGAAGGGTTGCCCCATCTTCATCAATGCTAAAAGTGGTATTGCAAATCTGGAGAAGACTGGCACAAACCTCTCGTAATAACTGACCAAACTCAAGAAAACTACATTCCTCCATCACACTCATGGATGGCTCCCAAGAAAGTACAACCTCAATCTTTTTTGGATCTACTAAAACTCCAGCATCCGATATGACATGTCCCAGGAAGTGAACCTCTTGGATACCAAACTAGCACTTCAAGAGCATACGATAAATCTGGTGATATTAGAGTGTGTCCAGTACTACCTCTAAATGATAGGCATTCTCCTCCTTAGTAATCGAGTATATCAGAATTTCATCATTGAAGAACACTACAAAGCAATCAAGGTATGGATGAAAGGTCATGTTCATGATCCCAATGAACACTACTGGAGAATTGGTTACACAAAATGGAATAATCAAGAACTCATAATGGTCGAACCGACACCTAAACGTTGTCTTCTTCACATCCTAAAATCATACTTCGAGCTTCTGATAGCCTGATGTGAGTTCTATCTTCGAGAAACACCATGCTCCCTTTAGCTGATCAAAGAGGTCATCAATCCTCGAAAGTGGGTACTTGATCTTCACAGTCACCTGGTTCAGGTTCCAATAGTCGACACAAAGCCTCAAGATCCCATCCAAGTTCTTGGGGAATAGAATCAGGGCTTCCCAAGGTGAAACACTAGGCCGGATGAACCACTTCTCATGGAAGTCCTCTAGATGTTCTCGTAGCTCACGAAGCTCCACAAGAGCCATCTGATATGCTGGTGTTGATATCGGTGTTGTCCCGTGGTACAAGTCAATGTAAAAGTCAACCTCTATATGAGGAGGTATACCTGGTACATCATCAGGTAAAACATCCACGTACTAGTACACCACTACAGGATTTGTCAGACTATCAACATCAACATCCTTGAGGGTAAGGCAAGACAACGGATTAGTGATCGACTGCACTCTTCTATGAGAAAGTCCATCCTATGCTGCAAAGGATCCGTTATCACCGGTGAAGGTAAACCTGGCCCTATACATGTGGACACACCACACTTTGCACCAAATATAGTAAATCTAAGAATAAACTATAGATAACCAGTCCATACCCATGATGACATCATAAGGCCTCGACGCCACTACTAGAAGATCCCAGCCGAATCTCTCGCCTCCTAGAATAATCTCACGCTGCCAGAACTAGTGCGTAATTGTAGAATCTACTCCCGTAGGAGTCTCTAGACATAAAGAACATTCCAATGGCTCCGTTAGAATCTCCTAGATCCGAATGAGGGTAGTGGAAATAATAGAATGACTGGAACCTGTGTCTATAAGTACTCATGATAAGGTGGAGTAGACACAGATCATACCTCGAATCATCTCTAGAGCACCATGATCATATAACTTAGCTGGCTGGAGATGAGCTCTCCCATGTCCACCTACTCCCTGCAGTCGGGGTGGTCCTCCTATTGGTGGTGGAGATAATATCTTAAATTGTCGCCCACCACTAACTGCACAACCAGCTCCTCTGCCACATCCGCTTACTCCATGCGGACCACCTCTTTCGAATATTTGTCTCTACCTGGATGGTCCTTCGACCATATGATGATCATCTAAATGGAGGGTCGGATAGTCACAAGCCATGTGACCCTACCCGACACATGTGAAACAGTTCCCCCTCCTGGCATGTCTGTCACCTCTTCGGGTGCCCCGCCTAATAGATCCAGAGTCATGTTGTCATCCACCTGTAGGTATGGTCCTCTTGGACCACTGTGACATCTTTCTGTGGCCAGCTATAGAAGACTCCACTATGTGATGACTGGTAGTTGGTCTCGCTACTGGTGATTGCTCATTACAAGAACTCTCCACCAAGAGGGATCTCTCTAACACACCCGCCTGCGTCAGGTAGCTAAGTGAGATAACTGAGGCCTTGATCTCCCACCTGAGTCCATTCTCAAAGGTCTGGGCCCTGATGAATGGGTCTCGCACCATATCTGTGGAGTAGCGTGAGAGGTCACTGAACCACACTGAGTATATAACCACAATAATGATGCTCAGATATAGATGAAGTTGCTCCTGAATGCACACTGTTTGAAGAGTGGCTGGGACAAACTCTACCCAAAACAGGCTCTCGATATCTTCCCATAGAAGCGCCACCTCGTCGTGGACCAGGAGCATCAATCTCCACCATCTTCCCATTTCTTCCTATAGATGGCCAGTAGTATGAATCACCATGAGGTATTCTAGTGTCTCTACAAGTGGGAAAACTATCACCACAACCTCCAGCCAATCCTAAGATGCCTGTGGGTCCATCACTCCCTAGAACCTCGGTTGCCTCTGGCGCTAAAACATGTGCAACACACTCAAGTGGCGTGCACCATCTACTTCTGGGGCTAGTTGCATCAATGGAGCAATGGGGAAAGTTACCACAGGTGCCTATGCTCATGCCTCTACTGAAAGATGGCCCGACATCAAGTCCTCGTCACTCGCTGGGCTATCAGTGCATAAAAATATTGGAACTCTAGATGGCTCTATGCATGGAGGCTTCCTAAAAGGAAACAGGTTCACATCAGTTAGAAGTTATACCTGGTTCGCTGACCCAGTGAGCTGACATAAAGAAATTTTTTGAAAACATAGACGCAATCAGTGTTTTCATGCACTAAGTAGGAAATCATAAGTCAGGGTCCTGGTGTATGTATATGTCGGAAGCCCCACTAACAATGCACTTCATGAACTGAAAACCACACTCACTACACTTAACAAAATTGCTTCATAGAAAAGATCATAGTCCTAAGTTCAGTAGTAGAACCAACTTCTTTTATACCAATTTTCCATGACCCATCCCCCGGGGCCCATGTCGTGACTACCCCAAGCCCACCTACCATATGCCGGGGGCTCGAGACTAGCACTAATGGCATAATTTGCTTAAACTGGGAAGACATTGACTTTATAACCTGCAAACACACACACAAGAATGCACACAACTAGATAGGGAACACTAATAAAACTATATAACAAAATATTGTTGAAGTAAAAGGGGCCAGAATACAAACCCCATTGTAAAGGTACAAGTACAACTGAAATGCAATACGACTGAAGAAAGAGAAAAGATAATAACTGGATTGTCTTCCAAGGTTCCTAACTGAAGGTTAGGTGCATATCGCATCCTCAAAACCCCACGTCCATCTGTCTCCTCCGAGTACTGACACGCCATATGGTCCAAATCCAGGTACCATTCAGACCTGGTACTCTCAGCCTCCGTCATCACTGTCTGTCGTCTGCATCCAACACAACAAGGTGCGAGCATAGCCCATGTAGGGGTGAGTATAACAATACTTATTAGGGATCCTGAGACCCTCAAGGTCTCACAAAATACATCATAGATAAAACAAAAAGAATGAAATCAACAGATAAACCTACTTAGGTATATTCCCATACATATACCTATGTTATCAAGTGATCCATCTCAATCATGAGGAAAAAATAGAAAAAATGACTCAACTAAAACCATCTTTTTATTCTAACAGTAGTATCAAGTAACATCCCCAATCACATTGTCGAAACGTCAGCTAATAAAGAACTCATTCTCTATCTGTTATAGTGGGCCTATAATGACACCATGTGTGAATCGCACTAACTATGGACATTTTAGGTACTCCTCCTATGGATTATAGTGGATCTCATGCGTCACCAAGCGTGCTCCCCACCGTGGGTCTGCTGCATCACCAAGCGAGTTCCCCTTTATAGCCTGTGGGGGTACTCCTCCTATCGATTAACATGGGTCTTCCGTGACACCATGGTGCTCCCCACTGGGTTAGTCGAGTCACTCCAAGTCGAAATGGTCAGCAGTTGTCAGGTCTCAGCCAACTACTATGTATCCACACTACACTCACTCATCTTTGGGAAGATCCGCTCCACATGCTAATGGTTGATAATCCGACAGTAACAAAGTCCCACGAAGAAGTATCTCAAATGTCCGCCATGTCAAAGGGGTCTCAATGCAACAGACGACGTGTCAAACTGATGCTTGGTCTGTGAGTTAATTGCCTTTCAGTCATGGGGCCTAGTTGGATTTGTGCTCAATCCAACCTGTTTGTTTACCATATCAAACCCAAACTAAAGTGGTGTATACTCAAAGGGACTATCTCGCCCCAAGATTTCCATCACTGCTAACGATTCGTCAAACGGATTTCTGGTGCCAATGATATGTTCGATGTAGTGTAAATGGGTCGTAGTGGGCCCGGGTCAGGTCCAACCTGATCGAACATACTCACCCTGACCTAGCATGGGTCGACCCAATTCGGGTCGACCCAGCCCAACCCGCACGGTTAGGCCCGACCTGTGATTTGGCCCGGTCCGCTAGGAGGTCTGGTAGGCCGTGAGGGCTGTGAGGGGCCGCGGAGCCCGCGAGGGCCGTATGGTGGAACGACCATGGAGTGCCGCGAGGGCGCAAGGCCGGTTTGGCCAGGGCACCATTGGGGGGGGGGGCTTCGGCAAGGGCGTTGTGAGGGTAATGGGCCAGTTGGTTGGGGGCCGCAAGGGGTGCGAGCCGGTTCAGCTGGGACACCGCAATGGGTGAAGGCAGCTCGGCCTAGAGCGGCGGCTCGACACAGAGGGGTGTCTCGGCTAAGCGGCTCGACACGACGGTGGTTCGGCGGTGGTGCGGAGCGGCGAAGGTCGTGGTTGGCGGAGCGCCATTTCCTTTGTCACCTTTCTCCATTTATAAGTACACATCAAAGAAGAATGGTGAAGGGGTTGGGGAATTTTCATTTGGCCCGCACCCTCCATGTTTAGAGTGGTAGCAAGTTGTTCAATTCCTTCTTCAATTTCGTTGAATTATAAAAAATGGAATAGAGAAGAATATCAATCAATCACCATACAACTTCCCACAAATAAATAAACACAATTAAACCACTACCTCGTATTTTTCATTGAGACGATGAGGATGGAAGGTCCATCATCAATGACAGCCCACGTTGGTTGCCTCTGCAAGGTGCTTCTTAGGAAAAAGTCGAAGACGTTCTTCACCAGTGTTCTTCGTGGAGGAATAATTAATCATTAGGAAATCGTTCTCCCAATTCCACCCGAATGTATAGTGTGTCCAAAATAATAGATTAATCCATCTATTATTTTGTTGGAAAAAATTCAAAAAAGATAAATTAATTATGGTTGGGGGCATAATTAAACCATGAGGGTTGGCACAATTAAAGGTATGATTGTTGACATAATTAATGTGGAGGAAGTCAAGAGGCTCCTCCAAATTAAAGAGGGGGGGGGGGGTTGTCTAGGTTGGTCCGCACCACCATAACCTTTCATGAGAGGTTAAGGTATGGTGGTCCCCACACATTAACTTCCAAATGGAGGTTTTGTTCCAGTGGACCCTACCTCCCAAAATACACATGAGGGTTTCAAATAAAAATTAAATGTCATACAATTTTATTTTTATTTTATTATTACACAAAAAACCCAAAAATAACATTAAAAGTCGACCAACTAACATTGAGGTGAAGGTCTTATTAAGTGAATACCGGCGCTGCGAGTTCAACAGTGCCCTTAGATTTCAATTTCAAGCACCAGTTCAAAAGATAGAAAAACCCGCTCGCACGTTTACTGAATGTACCCAATTTTTTTTCAGAAATTCATTCCGGGCACTCCGGGCCTCGAAGTCAGGCGCTGTCAATTTTCACTAACTCGTAAAATTACAATTTAATTAAAAATAAATTTACATAGAAATTCAGGGTCATTAAATCAGTTTCCATGGATGTTATATTTTTTACCATCCTCATTGACTTTAATCCCAGAATAAATTAGTGAAATATATCGAATAGATTTAAGGACCAAGGGCCACCTATATTTACCTGCAACCCCCAACTGTCTGAGAATATTCAGGTTATAAAAAAAATTATTCATCGCACAATTTTGAACTCTACCGGCAACATGAATCTCCATGTTCATGGAAAGAATGCTAGAATTAATGGAAGGAGACATCCAATCAAAATTAGCTTCATTATGTGAATTCCACATTGAAGAATGAATAAGGGATGTCACGGTGAGAAGTAACTCGTGAACCTAGTCACTAAGGGCATCTAGTGTGATGAACCCTAGCTGATCAACCAATTATCTGTCTACATCCAAATCCAATCAAAAATTCATGCCAACATATCACCACAACTTCGGTACAAATACACACTGGATGAAATAGTGTTGTGCATTCTCCACTACATGGAGACAAAATGACCCACAGAAACCATGTAGTGCCCTAATATTTTTAGCTGATCATGCACTGGAATCCTATTTTTCTAAATATTCCAAATATGAATATACATCAAGGGCTGTATAAATGGAACATCGAACATGGATAGCCATGTAGGGATCATACTGGTTCTTCTAGTATCCTTTTTTTAATAGTCATTAACATTGAATCACCCACTGCTTCTTGGATTCCAGGAACAAATATCATCATCCAAAAAGTAGTAATGTTGGATTTCTGTTATAATATATTTGAGTACAAATTCAAGACTACTGTAAGTAGTTAGAAAATTAATAATTGTAATCTTCAATTGCACATGAGGTATCATCAACTACTCCCAAATGAGATTATCAACCCCCAATGTGGTACAGTAATTCAAAATAGATTTCTTGGATAACAAAAATTTCTTATGCTTCATTGTTTTGGGAAGGAAATTTCTCATTGAGGGCTAAACCGAGGACCAAAGAAGATTATTAAAACCATCCAATAACTGCCTCTTGAATGTTATTGAAATAAAATCATAATAAGGATAATTAGAAGTCCACATATTCCATGTAAATTTCCAAATGAGGAAATTATTGATTATCTTGAGGCCCTTAATGGAATTAACCACAAATCATTTTGTTTAATATAGTCATTCAAAGAAATGGTGACTAACATTCACTCATTTCCTAACCCAGTCTAAATAATCTACCAGATCATGACTTAGAACTCCTTAAGTAGGCCTCTTGGCCATCTATATATGATTAATGATTAGAAAAACATCAAAGTGATGAAATAATTAACAAGTCATTCTCTTCCATATTTGGACATCTAATTACCCTTCCATCTACGAAGGCGATTGAGAATACACATGCCAATTCCCCTAAGAAACCATATTTTGACCATTCTACAAATTACGGGGAACACCAAGAATGGTAAATGGAAGATATCCATTCATTAATCCATTCCATTGGGAAATTCTATTCTCCATTCCCATAATAATCACATCCCCAAAGGCAATGAAGGATTATCCCCAAGATATAGGCTGCCAAGCCACTCCATCATAGTGGATGAAGAGATACTTGATAAAGGATATAGTCTTAAATGAATGATGACCAAAAAGAAGAATACCATCAACATGTATGAAATGTGATCTAATGAATCCATCCACACTGGATCTGATTTACTTTTAAAGTCCAAGCCAATAATGGTCATTGATGCATCTATTCAAGTAATCCTCATCAATGGAAAAAAGAATACCTCAAAATGGATGTCCATAGGGAACAACCCTTATGCATTGAAAAAGGCCTATAAGGGATCCTTTGATAAGGATGGACAAACTTGTAGATGAGAGGATGACACTAATAAATTTGGTAAATGTATTAGAAAACCCATATATCATAATAAAATTTAATAAAAAATTCTATTTTAGGGCATCAATTGTCATTGGGATGAAAAACATCAAAGAAACATGTCCTTCTTTCAGATTCCTCCTCATAATGTTTACACCATCCCATGTTGGGAATAAAGAATTCTAAAAAATACTACCTAGAACAAAGATATACTAGTTTTGAGTGATATGGTCTGGAATGAGTTTCCCCTTCCTAGTCATGAGGGTCATTATGATAACTTTGGGGATAGTTTTCCCAATGTCAACCATCCTAATGTCTTTGACATACATAACACAGTACTTATAAGGAATTAAGGCAGTGAAATCTAAGTAAATCCCATAGAACATGAAGGCATGAGTGAAGAAATACGTAAATAAATCAACTAGATCATTTTGAATAATGTCCCATTATAGCATGAATAATTTATTTGAAAAACCATCTAGTCTGGTAACACTATTTATATTATGAGAAAAGAGAACACTCTGAACCTCCTCATTTCCTGGCTAAGCAAAAAGAGACTTGTTCCAGTGCTCTTCAATACGAGGAATCATATTATAAAAAATAATACTAATTATATCTACACCGTAATAAACATAAATCACACTAAAGTAGTCAGACACTATATTAGAGAAAACATTTTTAGGGGTATACAACTGGCCAATAATTGTATTGACATTATGACCTACTTTGGTCCTCTTTTTCCTATGAAATTAATAGAATAAACCTGATTTCAGGTACCCTTTACTCTTCTTTTTGACATTCAAATTACTCATGTAAACCTCTCCTGAATTTTATGGATATCTCCCATCCTGGAGTACATCCATTGATATTGATTATGAATTACATTGGATATGAACTAGTGATTACAATCTTATTGTTTCTCTAGATAGTTAAATTTTTTGATGATATGTTTAGGAAACACATTCATTTTATATAGGTTATTATTTAATGAATTTATGAGATGTATACGAAACCCATTATATATTCAAGGGTTTTGATGTGATAATATTTTTAATTCTTTAAGATCCAGTGGTACACATAAGTATGGTTTTGATTATGTGATAGGAAGTAATGTAATAAATTAAGGATAGTTTTTAAATATTACCAAGGATAATGGATACATTAAAACTGAAGATGGTGTTAATGCTATAAGCGAGGAAGGGTAAGCATAAAATTAAATATCCCGCCAATGAATTGATTAAGTATTGAAATCAAAATGGATAAATTTGGTTATAATGTGTATTGAGACAAGTTCAATAAGTGAACTTCTCTTCTATGGTAGTAATGGGAGTTAACTTTGACTACCATTATTTTTGGGGAGTGAATCTAGTACACTATAATAGTCTTGTAAATAAGGCTTTAATACTATGAAAAATGATTTTATATGCTTATTTTTATCCCCTGTGCTCATGTTTATTTACTACTATTATGCTCTCATGGACCGTCTTAATTGATTCCCTTATGATTAATTTCTTATGAACTTCCATGATTTAATACATGAGTCTTTATTGAGATCAATGACGTGACGGGTATGGATTTCAAATGTTAAGATCTTGTTCTCATACCATTGTGATCATGTATTTTTTATGAGACCCTCGATATCTCCCTTATTTACCCTTACCAAACATTTGACCTCACCATTTCTTATGTTTCATTTCCCCTAATTGTATGGAAAGTGTTTAGGAAAGAAATTTCTAAGATGGGTTCTAGATAAGAGGACCTTAATGGGAGACTCTTACGAACCAATTGGTTATGTGTCCCTGATTCCATTGACATTAGACCTATATGATTCTGGATTAGATATTTACATTATGTAGTGATTATTTATCTAATTATATGTGATATATATGTATGTAAGGTATTGTTTTTTCATATTTATAGGATGATGAGTTGATATGATCTGGATATAAATTAAGGTTCTCTATCTTATATTATATGATTATGGAGTATGGAAAGCTCCATATTATCATTGAATTATGTGAGATAATGGAGAAGATTTTTTGGATCTTTAAAAATTAATACACAATACTGAATATTAGGAAGATCTATATATATTATAAAGAATCTGAAATGTATTATTTTTCATTGAATAAAGAGAAGAGTTTATTGTGAAATTTTTTGTTGGTGTCAATAAAATTATTTTCTATTTTGAAGTTATATGGTTCTAATAAATGACGAAGAATAATGAAATTCATATATTGAGAGACAAGACTTGTAAGTATTAATTAATTAATTTAATTAGACTATCTTGATGAAAAATAATAATTATTTTGATCGAGTTACTGGTGTATTCACTGATGTACACATTTTAGATCCTTAATTCTAAAAAGGTACTTATTATTGTTAATATTTTAGAATTTTTTAAAAGTGATATGAAGAACATTGAATAGTTCATTAATAGAATAGAATTGATATAGATAATTAATAATGATGATTTTATAGTATAAATGAGAAAAGTAACAAAATCATGTAGCCATCAAATATTAAAAATGAAATTAAACTATCTCTATAAAGTTTGTGCATGTTTATTTAATTTTATATAAGACTAAATATGATACTATTCTTGATAGATTCTTTACGTTCCAAAGGACCCACATGTGTACACTATATGATCAAGTAGGGTTTTTAATACATATGTAATTGTAAATTGAATTTTCTACCTCAACATATCTATTTTGAAATTCCTGCAAGATTAAATCAAGATGATATATTCCTATGTAATAGTATTTCTAATGAATAGAATCATATATTGGGATTCGATGAAGATTCCATGGATGACATAAGAGTAACTTGATCTTATATATATTTTGTTGTAAGATCACATATGGGATATGAAGTGTTTTATAAAACTAATCAATTGTTATGTAAATGTAAATTATTTAGAAATAGATAATTTCTGTTTTCATATTAAGAGATAATTTTTAGTTATTTTAATGAAATATAATAGTGGTGATTTTAGAAGATCAATAAAATGAATTTTACTGATTTAAATTCAATTATAAATTGAGATAATTCTAAAGAGAGATGTTATAGTATTTAAATTGAATGTTTTATCATAATTAATGGATGAAGATCATGGTAGATTTCATATTCAAATATAGAAACATTATAATTTTGATCAAATCAAATAAGTAAAATGTAAGAAGTTTAGTTGAAGAAGTAATTTGATGTTATTTAAATAAGATAAATACACCACAACCAATATATTTAAGATATAATTATAGTATATATAATTATAATGGAAGAATAATAATTTTATCAATATGGAATAAATAATGATTATTTTTTTATGATAATTCAAGAATGTTAATCGTATGGATAAAACCCATTAAACCAAAATAAATGATACTCTGGGAAATGAAATGGTAAACCATATAAAAACACTTTTAATTTTGTACTATATATCTCCATTAATATCATGTTTTATTGGTATCATGGAATTGATTTTTAATTTAACAATTCACTAACATTAATTGTGATAAAATGTGTTCACAATTTGATAAAAAAATTAAAACTAAGTCAAATCCCTCCATTAAATTCACAGTATCTATAATCTATGAAAAACATGGGGTATCCAATTAGGATACACAATCATTGATGTAGATTTTTTAAAGAAAAATTAAATTTATATTTTCCATGGGTATCAATTTTACATAATTTTATATTAATAATGAAATATTAATTCATAAGCAGACCTGAAAATCCTTTTTTAATATTGAGGTTCTATTTTTTATGGTGATATTTTTTCAAATATATTTTTCAAGTAATTTTATTAATAATTATGAATTTTTTTCTTCCATGGATTTCATAATTTATTCATCACAGCCAAAAGTGAAATTATGATGACCATAATTTTTTTTGAAATATTCATCTAATGAAATGGTATAGGATTTGTTCACTGATACATCTAGAAGAGAGGAAAAGAATAATTGAAAATTGGTGATTTATACCTAAAAATAAAATTTCAAATTAGACGGTCTTTTGTATCTTGATTGGGAAAATTAACGGTTAAAACATGAATTATGAGGATTTAGATGAGTTCATTAGGTGGATTATGAAAAAATTGAATTTTTTTCTTCAATGTAATTTAAATATGAATATAAAATATCATTTTATAAAGTATTTTCCACTTATAATTGATGTACATTTTTATTATAAAATAAACATAAGCATTTTTATTTGATTTTACAGAAATCATGAAATCAGCCTACCCATTTGGAACTCTATAAATTTTTCTTGATTGAAATTATATATTTTTATTTCTTTATTTTTATATGATTATTAAATTTTTTAATTGATAATAAAATGATAAGTTATTGGTATGTTTTAGGAGATGAGTGAAAATTCGGAATTGGTTATTAAAAAATGAAAATATCCCGATGAATGAAAAAATAAATCTGAGCCCACAGTAGAAAATCAAAATCTACTATATATAATTCATAAATTTTTCCAAAATTATAACATAAGAGGGAACGATTTTAATATTGAGGCAATAGTAAATAAGAAACCAATGGATTTTTGGACTCTATGGAAATATATTTCAGGATTGGTAAGGTAGAATACTTTCCATTATATGAATATGTATAACATGAAAAATGGGGAAAAATAATTTTTTCCTGAGGTTAATGGTGAAAAATAAATTTTCAACATAAAACATGACCAAATCCTGTTATATGGATACATTTTTATACAACTAAATCACTTATTTAAATATGATTTATTTTTAGCATTTTTATTTTTTAGGACATTAATATATTTTAATAATTTGAAAAATTGAAATTTTTTCATCCCCCACCCTCATAAAAGGACACCACATATCCTCCAGTCAGCACACTTAATAAGACTTATATATCATCAAGGAAATTACATAATCCTTTTATAAAATACCTCCACACATCTAGAAAGTCCATGATGTTTAATAATATTATCCTTTCAAGGCATACGGTGTAAGATAAATGAGATCCCTCAATGAAGATGAATAACTCATAATAATGTACGTTTAATTTTATTTATTCTTCCACCTTCAACACAATTATGAAATCTATTTTGAAAAAATTAATTTAATATTATCGAGATAACTAATTTTCATTATCATGGTAGATCTACTATTTTAACCCTATTTCATCAAATTTTAAATGAACTCATCACTTCTAACACCAAAAGATTTTGTGAATTAATATTTTATAATAAATTTAATCATTTTTATATTTTTCATTTAACAAAACATGAAAAATAGATTATTTTATATTAGTACACATTGTATAGAATACATTATATGAAACAACATGTTATTATGAACTACTCAGAACATAATGTCAAAATTCGCTATATAGAACACTAAAGTTATAGTACAATACATACAAGATTAACATTCCATGATGGCTTACATAAAACACAATAATGGGTTTTACCTGATAGTATAATATTATTAATATGTTATTATATAATTTAATAAGATAAACCAAGATTTTAAATTAGAGGTTTTAAATATTATAAAGCATTTTTTGATAATATATGGTTTATCAAAATATTATATGAAATCCTAAGTTACCATTTAATTAGATATGAATATAAAAACCAATTGAACATAAAAGGGAATATTATTATTATAGGCTACTTAAGCTGAATAACATAAATTAATTTCAATTATCTTGTTATATTTACATAATATATATGGTATATATCCAATGAAATATTTTTTGTATTCATCCAACAGATTGGATAGAGATAGTATGATAACTACCCCACTTTTATAGTTAAATACTATATTTTTATTAAGTCATTTTTATTACCTTTTCACATATAACCCATTTTAAATATTTTTTTTTGAAATTTTATGAATTTAATATTTAAAATAAAAATTAATCATTTAAATAAAACACAAAAATTAGGTTAGTATGAATATTTTGTATTTTTCTATAAGGATTACTTTTATAATTAATAGTTACAATTTTTTTTAATTCAAAAATTCCATTTCATCTAATTTATTTATTATATTATGTTATATTTTAAATTGGGGTAAATGTTTAATTAGATAATATTTTAATAAATTAATCCAATTTTGGTCATTATAAAATATTTCAAATTGAAATTTTATATAAAAACTCCTCATACGTTTAATCATATTTACATTTAAAACCTACAGTGTCATCCCAACTGCTCCATTAAATTAAAATTAATTTCATCCACATCTATGATTGGAAATTATAAAAATATATTTCATATTTTAAAACATCAGAATTAATAATGTCTAACAAATGCATCTTCATTTTGGAAAAAAAATTATTAGTGAATGCAATTAAAATTTATTATAATTATTAAGTGACAAATTAAGTCCAGAAAGTACTAAACTTTAACATTAAGAATCAAACGACCAGGGACTTTCCTGAGATCCATTGGCTTTCCATATTTTGACCTTATCATCCCTTATCTTGAATTTGGTCTATTATTGGATCCACATTACATGTTAAAAAAGTTTATGAAATTCCTTTGTGAAAATATTACAAGAGTGGAAATCCTCCTTACAATAAAAAATCACGCTCTCTTTCCACTTACCCACACCTCTCAATACCAATTGATGTCCCAAATACTAATAATATAATGTAAAAAAGTCCCTTAATTTATCATTTAATCCTATATTTGTGTATAAATCCTTCCAAATAATCGCTTTGATGAAAAACAAAATTATTTACCCGATTTACAGGAGGTTCTTATGTGCATGAAGAGAGTCATACCAAATGATATGAAGATATATTTCATGAATGATATGTATAATTGGTGTCATATACTTGGAGAAGCTAGTAAAAGATATTGTATCTTAATTCTGAGCTAGTTTTTCATTTCCATGATTCCAATCGCACAAAACAATACATTCTTTGGGAGTTCGTTTGAATTTTTTTAAGTATTCCATAATAGTTATGTAATGTCAATATAGGTAATGAAATAGTCACTATAGTAGGAATCAATGAAATTATTTAGTTAACATTTGGAAACAGGGTTGAGAAAAAATTATTGATATACCTAGTAATATTTCTAATGATTTGTATAGGCATGTCTCTAAGGATAATTATAAAGATGAGTCATTGTTTTGGAAAACTCCCTCAAATTATTGTAATGGATAGAGTGAGTGGTTTTAATAAAATACATCCCTATCTGGATTCTAAAAGTGGATTCCGATCTAGACAGATGTACCTATGGCTAACAACGATGACATGATTCCCTGAGACTGACTCGATGTAATATGGTATACGACAACGGGAAATTCTGCACACCTCGTTTGACAGAGTCGTGGGATATGTTTGGAAATTCAAAAACACTTCATGAATCATTATGAACGACTAAATAGGTTTTCTCAGGAATAAACTTTCATAAACTTATGATTTCATATATTATGCAAGGTTTCATAATTTATACATCATATAAGTGACTTTTCATTACTATTTTGTTCTCCATTGTGTTAACTATTTCTTACACTATGATTTTGGTTTTAGTAAATGGTTGGTAGATAGAGGAACCACATTAATGGAGATTGTAATGGAAAATGAAATGATTTCTCTCATGAACAAACTAATGATGTGGGAGATCTAATGTGAAATATTTTTACTATGCTACCACAGATTTCTCGAGCTATGAATCAATATGTGATTCCAAATGATTAATGAAGTGAACAATGTTATGTTGAGTCCTTCAAGAGGCAACATCTACCTTCATTCAGTGGGACTTGTGATCTACTATTGTTGAATACTAGATTAGTTCCACTGAAAAGGTATTTTCCATTCCCCAGGGTTCAAATCATGAATATATAATTCTGACATTTAATATGTTTGTAGGTGAAGTAGACTATTTCTGGTCTCTAATCAAGAATATAATGAATCAATAGAAATTAAATCCATAGACTTGGAATAGTTAAATAACTTATTCTTTAATAAGTTCATTCATCATGTTCTTTGTAAAAGTATGGAAAACTATTTCCTTGAGATTAATAAAATGATGATGAATCTATTTATAACTACAAGGATAATATCATAGGACTTGTGTGGTACAGTTTAGGAATTATCATCCAACTCGAATGTAGGGATTATATGTTCTTCAGTAGCATAAAGCCAAGTCTCATTATAGAGTTGGACACAAGAGAATTTAGAAGTTATGAAGAGATTTTTCACTATGAAATAATATTTTATAAAGAGATTGGAGTTATGTATCAATCATATTGATTTAATAATAAAATAAATATGGAGTTGAAAGGACAATCTACGAATAATAGAGATAAGAACATGATCCCCACATTATTCTCTTGCTGTGAGAAAATGTATGGTAGTAACTGTATTAATAGAATAAGTAAAAGTTTTATGTGTTGAAAGGAAATACATCGATCAATTGAATTCTGATGAGATTAGAAAAATTTATATCATTATTCAAACAACAATAAAAATACAATGGTTTCACCACCCACACATTAGACTTTTATTTGTCATGTCTATGGGATGTTCTCCAAAAAGTTACCAAATCCAAGGGTTAATAATGGGGATCAATCCCAAAAAAACTCTAAAGACAAAGGAAAAATTTAAAACACATGAGATCAAAATGGATGAAGTGAATCATGGTAATTGGTGAACTCCATTGTGGGGAATGTTCTGTGGGATTTTGTAAAAATAAGATCTATGAAAATCTTGTAGATCATTTATTGGAACTTGATATGTTTCTAAGAAATGATTATCTCTCTCTAAATGAATTTTGGATTACTAAATTTAATTTAATTTTTATAGATTTAAAAGGATGAATCTATTATTCTAAATATTTTTTTTTTCTCAAAAGTGCCTATTTAAAGAATAAATAATGAATTGTCTTTTAGAATCATGTATGTTTCCATAAGGATTTAGGGAAATTCATACTATGAATATGTTTTCAAGATAATATATAATGAAGGTATTCACATGTTTGGTATCTAATGACATGAGGGGTATAAATTTTAATCTTATTTAATGAAATTATTTCTACTATTGTGGGGTTTTCATCTTTCAGATGGTTATAAAGGTTAACCATTTTTGGAAAGTTTTTGTTAAACTACATATAAAGTTTGTGAGATTTATTTATTACCAAAACACATGAGGATTTGGACATAATGGATAACCTATTCATACAACCTTGTGATAATGGTAACTAAAGAGATATGCGATGATTTATGATGGATTTCATGATCTGTCGGTACTTCATGAATGAAAACAAAAACCCATTATATTTTGGTATGAAGGTGAATTAAAAATTGGTCAAGACCCAATGATAATGTGAGATTTTACATTGAAAAGTTAATACAATCAAGTAAGTATAAATTTTCATAAATATTTTCACATACATGACATATTTTAAAGTTAAATTTAATTTTATTTCCACTCATGATTTGTTTTTGGGGATTCAAAAGCTTTTTTGGAGGAATGAGTGAGATTAGGCCAAACCGTGAGCCCAATTCCATATTTAGAAATGAAATTTTATTCCTTTATAACTCCTTCATTTTTTAACAGTTTTTATCCATTCCAATTATAACATGTCCTTCCCTGACCTATTAATGACACCATATTAATTAGGACAATTTATAAATCAATAATCATAGTGGATATGACTTTTTATTTAAGAGATTTGTCCTACCCAAAAGTCCATTAACAACATTCAAAGTATTGTTTAATCATTAACATCTCCTTCAATATTTACATTTTTTCGGTGATGCCAACTCTACCCCGAGCCCACATAACAAAGGTAAGCCCCCATGCTCCCCCCCATTGGAGTTCGGTTTCATCGTGAATATGGATGAAACGTTTCTGAATTTATTAAATCTCCCAGATTTGAAGTGGTAAATAGATTATTTTATAACTCTTTAGTTTCTCACTCTTTTCCCCCATTATAGTTCTTAATTGATCTCTTTATCTTTGTCTTAATCTCCCGTTAATGGGTGGATGTATTCAAATTCAGATACTAGTGTATTTATGGTGATTTCTTCAATTTTTTCAAGGTAATTGATTTATTGTGGTTTTCTTCCTTTTCCCTTAGGGTTTCCTCCCTCTTTAGAATATGTTCTAAAATTTCCAGATGTTAGGGTTAGAACCTAGGGTTTTATTATGTTTCCTTTTTGTCAAATATTGTTGTCCAAGGTAAGATTTATCTTCCTTGTGGTGTGGAAGTGGTGCGATTGATGTTATGCACCTTACTTTGAGGGAGCCAACACTTTCAGTAGGTGATTTCATGGTTAATAATTCCTTGATGAGTTAGCTTTCTTGTTTTAATAGTTTTTCATGTTCCTCATATGTTCTGTGTGATGAGAAAATTATTTTTGAGGGATTTGGTTAAGCATATAATTTTATAATTTCATTTTATTGATGTTGTGAACATTTCAAATTTAACACATGTGGTATCTTTTGTGGTAGTTTTATAAAATATTAAATTGAGTTATTAGTTGTTCAAAGGTGCTAAAAATTATGTTTTTTTAATTCCTTAGTGTCATGTGGGCCTAGAAAGGGTGTCTTTGTAATACTTTTGGTGTGTAAAACTGTGTTATACTTCTTGAGAGAATTTTATGTAAAGGTGTGTTTTCATTTGTATCTTTCGTGGTATTATTCAAGGTGATTTTATAACACCTGAAAGTGGTTTTATAAATTTATACAGGTCTTCTAATTCTACATTGTTAGGATTTTGGTCCTTGAAATATGGTTTTGATATGGATTTTATAAGAAAAGTTTAGGTATACTCTTTAGAATTGTTTTACGAAAGATTTGAATGATTTAATGATTTCTGTAAGAGGTGAAACCATATTGTAAAACTATTTTAGAGTGTTTATATATTGAAATGGTAAATTTTAAATGTTTAAGGGGCTGTTTTGTGATGTGTTCCATCTTGTGAATTTTTTAAAAAAAAATTTGAAGGATTTACTAAAGTGTCTAAGAGATGTAAAAGTGATGTGAGACGTTTTACCTGAGTGTGATGTGAAAATTAGATTTTGGTTATGAAAAGGGTATTATGTAACATGTGACTGGGCTGTTATGTGAGTTGTAATATATTGGAATGGTTTCATACAAATTTTTAATTGGTTTTTTGAAGTGTTAATGAAATGTCAAAACTGTTGTGGGCACTTTTGGTGTGAGTTGGGTTTCAAATCGATTTGAATAAAAAGTAGACTTTTGTGACTTCTGTGGTATACATGTGGACTGTTTGGTCATTCTTTTATGATGACATGATTTTGGAAAGTGTAAATTATATTTCTTAACTTGTTGATTTTGTTTGAGCGTAAATGGAAAACCTAGGTATCTTGTTGGGGGGACCTGTACAAGTATGCTACTGAATCTGTGGGGTTTGTCCATAGTTTCACTTAACAAGATTGATGCTTACAAATCTAAATAAACAATTATGATTATGATTAGGAACCACTAGGTTATGGGTATATTCCCTACTAGTGGCTGGGGCATGAGAACATATATTTTGGTTGGTTACTCTCACCGAGATACGAGGTACCTGGGACCCACAACGAGCTAGTGCCTAGGGGGTTTTTCCTATTGATTGTGCTCATTATATCCTTTATAAATACCGTCGGCATACAATATATTTTTCTGGAAATTTCAGTAGCTTTGGAATTTATATTAAAATTGTGGATTCATTAAATTAGCCTACTTGAAAAATGATTTTTTTTAGTTGTATCTTTTAGAAACTGTAACTAGAAATTACATGTTTATGAAAACTTTCATGATTTTCATCATTAACTGTTTATCACATGTAATGTCTTTTTGGTGGTATACTACTAGGAATTAGTTCACACCCTACTTACTCCCTTGGTTGAAAGTAGGATTGGTTTTTTTTGTCACAGGTTGGGTACAGTTCTTAGTTCTAGTGGTTTGGGTTTCTAACAGGTCCTTGGGGGTGATGTCTTGTGGAGGTGGATTGAGGTTGGTTCCCCTTGCCATGAGGGTTCTTGGGATATCTCCCATCGGTTTTTTACCTTTTTTATAGTCTTTTTGATTTTTTTTAAAAAATTTATTTCTATTCTGAATTTTTGTAAAAGACGGTTTCGTTTGAAAAATTTGTATTCTTTTTATTGGATTCTTTTGTTGTTTTATTTTTATAAACTTAGGTAAATTGTTCCCAGTTCTCATTATATGATTCCTGGACACTTATTCTAGCCCGTGGGGATCATGAAAGCCCTTTGGTCCATGTTTTTAGGCTGGATTTGGTGCCGGTTTTGTGGGCAGCCAGATCTGGTTCGTGAAAAAATGGTATCAAAGAAGGTTTTGGTTAACTCTTTAGGTCAGTTTATTTAGGGAACAGTTGGGATAGTCTAGGGTTAGGATTTTTGGGACATGGTTTTCTGGTTATGGTTTGTGTTCCTAATAACCACACCTCATGATGGGATTCTAGTCAGTAGGGTATGTCGGGATTTATATGAGTTCTTTGGATTTCATGGATTGGTGATGATTAGGGGAAATGAAAAGAGAGTTGGGTTAATGGTCTCGATGAGCTCGAAGGGCCTAGAAATACATGTGGAGGTAGGGATATTCTCTTTAACACTCTCTGTGATGGGGATGTGATTTGAATATTGCCACCAAGCATTAGTCTATGTCACCCACTGAAACTAGTTTCCACTCATATAGTCTTATGTTCTTTAGTTTATAAATCGTGGAACATTGGTTTTAGAGTGACTTGGTTTTACGAAGTGTAAAGTTTTTGATAAATGATTGTATAATAAAGAGGGAATGGTTTTATTTTTGAAAATGGAGAACTGAATTTTAATAATTTTATCGGAATAGGAAATGGTGTGTATACACCTCTTTTGATAGAATTAACTATATCAATGTTTTTTTGAAAAAGTTATTCCAATAGAGTTTTCTAAACTATTGAAATGTGATGTAATGGGATAATATGTTTTGAAATTTATTTGAATAAAATTAAATTGAGTTTTTATTGGAATGATTTTGACTTTATGAAAATTTTTTATACGGTAATTTGGGTTTGATTTCTTGGTTAAGAGTCTTTAAAAAAAGGAATAATTGGTTGATTATATTGGTTATGAAAAGTGGAACAAGTCTTTGTATTAAATTTTGGTATTTTCATGAGATACCACATGAATGAGGTTGTATGGGATGATGGATGGTTAATGGAATGACTGTATGAGTGCCTGGATGGATATGAGGAGGGTTCCCGATGTGGCACGAAAACATACATGTGTCGGGCCCATGGGGTACCATTGGGGGATACACTAACCACTGGACCGTTTGTTTTCAAAGATATGATATTAAAATGAAAACATAATATATTTATGATTGGTTTGAGATAGTTTGTATTATATCTTTTTTGAAATGTTAATGTTGGGGAATGTTTTGAGTCTAATAACCCCTCTTGTTTGAACAATATTTTTGTTATGTGTTTGGTTGGTAAGCTGGTTTGAAGGGATTATTAGTGTTCTCCTATAAGAATATTGTAGGAATCCATTATAGTGTTTCCCCTCATCTGTTTGGATCTGGTTGAGGTATGTCTAGAACAATGGACCAGGTAGGTTGGGTCCTTCGGTTCCCTCGTTGGATTAGGTATGCCATATTAAGGGTTAGTGCACAACTGAAGTGCAGCCCATGTTGTTTCTCCATTAGTAGATCCTCCAGTTGATCAATTTAAGGAATCTTTTTCTTGATATTTTAAGATTGAGTCTACATCCTTTAATTTCTTGGTTTGGGGTATCCAATTGTAGTTGGAGACTGATTGTGGAAGGTTGAAAGAGTCCTTATACTCTTATGATTCATAATTTTCCGATGGTGGAAGGGGTCTGGGGTTGTTAGCATGAATGAGTATCTAGATGGTGTCAAAGAGGTCCTCTCAGTCCTTCAATGTCTCTTCGAAAAATGTTTTTGATGTTAAACTACAAGTGTTGGAAATTTGGTTATGAGAGGATGTCATTGACACTTTCTACAATAGTGTGTTGGCTTGGGATGTTGTGTAAGGTACCTCTCCAAGAATTGCTAATATCAATCACAATGGTCATGTTCGTTGACGCCTTGTGATTTCATGATCTCAATTGACTGTAGAGGTGAAAGTTGTGAAATTATCTGAGAGTCTCTAATGTATCCCTTGGATAAACATCAAAATCATCCATTTTAGAGGAAGGTGAGTATAGGTGTTCTTTATGTCTATTTTTTCTCCCTCGAAGAAACAAGGTGTGATGTGTGTGCATCTCCTAATCCATTATTTCAGTGAAATATTGAGTTTGGGTAAAGAGATTTTGGAATGTGTTATGTATTAGAAATATTATCAAGGATTGAGGTGTAGTTGTTAGTGGCACTAAAAGAAGAATTCTCGTTTAGGGGGTTTCCAAAGCCTAACTGTGAGGCCGAATATGCTTCAATAATTTGAGCTTCATCCATATGTTTCAAGGAGAAGTTGGCTCATGGTTAGGGGAAATCCCAGGGTCATTTAAACACTTGTACAATGTATTATTCTTAGTATGAAAAATAATAAGAGTTTAAACCTCTTGTGTCATCACCTTTCCTCTGTTGTTCCTATTCTGTGGAAATTGCTGGAGGGCCTTGTACCCAAGTCATCACCGAATGTCATTCCCTCACCCTTTTGTTTCCATTGAGTCATTATAGAATGGTTGGAAATTTCAATAGACATTTTGATGACACAGTTTTTTCACAATTAGTAGTGACTGTGTGCCAAGAATCCATGTAGAAAGAATGATCTACAATGTTAGTGCATGGTTTTCCAAATCGTGTGTACTAACCATGCTCCCTTCCCAAATATTTAACTTTTTGGTGCCTTTCTGTGTCGTCCCATGCTATTCGAGTAAGACAACTGGTTCTTATGGTTGGGAGACCCAATATGATTCTCATGTACGTTCCTTCATAAACATTGAATGGAATTCTACCCTTTGTACTGGGGTGTCTGTTCAAGCCTCCCCTATTCATGTCCTGATTTGGTCTCAGTAAAATATTGGTTTTATCTTATGGTGGGGTACCTATTTGTGTCCCCCCATACCAATAGATTATATTTAACCATGGTATTGGCTCGGTGGTAGGTAGTCTCATTTGGAAATTTCTAGAAACCAACATTATCCTTGAGTAAATGTTGGGATTGGAGAGAGCCCAACCGTTTTGTTAAAGTAATGTAAGTGAAACTTTTTTCTGAAGTTGTTTTTCATTTGGGTGAATTGCGTGAGTCTTGTTTAGATAGTTTTTGTGTAGTTTTTTTTGTATAAAGAATGAATTTTATTGATCATTTAAAGAAAGTGGTTTATGTTTTGGTTGTGAGATTAATCCATCCTTAATTGATTACTGGAGGTGTTTTGGCCCTTGGGGGTGAATCTTGGAAAAGAAGCACATCTTGGTTTATCAGTTGGGTTTGGTTTTTGTATCTGGCCTTACAATGGATTTAATGGGACATAAGGTTTTCGTGGTGGAGGGAATTTTCACATACATGGCTTATTTTTATGTTTAATTTCATTTAATTTCCATTCATACTTGGTTTTTGGGGTTTTCCAAGATTTTATGATGGAATGGGCTAGTTTTCATGAACTGGGCCAAACCATGGGCTCAATTCCATATTTAAAAATAATTTTTTAATACTTTATAACTCATTAATTTTTCAAAACATTTCATCCATTACAATTCCAACATTTCATTCCCTGACCTATTAACACCACCATACTAATTTGGACCATTTAAGAATCTATAATCATGGTGGTTATGGGTTTTTATTTAGGGGATTGGGCCTGCCTGAAAGCCCATTTTCTGTATTAAAAAAACTTTAAATCATTATTCTCTCCTTTAATATTTATTTTTTTTGGTGATTCCAACTCTCCCCCAAGCCCACATACCCAAGGACCTCCCCCCATGCTCTCCTCACCCTCTTTGGATCTCGGTTTCATTGCGAATATCAATGAAACTTCTCTGAATTTCTCAATTCTCCTAGTTTTGAAGAGATAAATTGATTATTTCAAAACTCTTTCATTTATCAATCTTTCTCATCAATTCCAGTTCCTAAATGATCACTTCAACGTTGTTCAAATCTCTCTTGAATGGATAGTTGTTCCCAAATTTAGATACTGGTGTATTTGGGGTGATCTCGTCAATATTTTTCATGGTAAGTGATTCCTTCTTGGTTTCTTCATTTTCCCTTAGGGTTTCCTCCCTATTTCATTATGTTCTCAAATGTCTAGAAGTTAGGGTTTGGGCATAGGGTTTTATTTGGTGTCTTTTTGGTCAAATATTGTGGTCTAGGGATGATTTATCTTCCTTGTGGTGTTGAGGTTGTTCGATTTATGTTTTCCACAATGTTTTGAGGGATTCGACACTTTTGGTAGGTGATTCCATTGTTATCCATTCCTTGATGAGTTAAATTTCTTGTTTTATTGGTTTTTCATGTTCCCAATATTATGTGTGTGGTGAAAACCCATTTTTGAGGGATTTGGTTATGCATTTAATTTTATAATTTCATTTTTATTGATTTTTTGAACTTTTATAATGTAACACACGTGGTAACTTTTGTGGTTGTTTTATAAAATATGAAATTGATTTATTAGTTGTTGAAAGAGGCTGCAGATTCTGTTTTTTTAATTCCTTAGTGTCATGTGGGCCTTTTAAAGGGGTTTTTGGAATACTTTTGGTGTGCAAAACATTTTTATTCTTCTTGATATAATTTTATGAAAATGGTTGTTTTCATTTATATATTTAGTGGTATTTTTAAATGTGATTTTATAACACTTGAATGTGGTTTTATAAATGTATATAACGATTAAAATTATACATTGGTAGTGTTTTGGTGTGGTATGGTCCTTGAAATATGTTTTTGAGATGGGTTTGATGAGAAACGTTTGGATATACTGTTTACAATTGTTTTACAAAAGATTTGAATGATTTAATGATTTATGTAAGAGGTGACACCATATTGTAAAACTGTTTTAGAGTGTGTATATTTTGAAATGGTAAATTTAAATTTTAAAGGGGATATTTTGTGATGTGTTCCATCTTGTAAGTGTTTTATAAAAATGTTTGAATGATTTACAAAAGTATGTTAGTGATGTTAAAGAGATGTGGGATGTTTTGTGTGAGTGTGATGTGAAAAATGGATTTTGGTTATGAAAATGGTATTATGTAACATGTGAGTGGGATATAATGTGAGTTTTAATATATATTAATAGTTTTATAAAATTGTTTAATTGATTTTTGGAAGTGTTAAAGAAATGTGAAAAGTGTTGTGGGGTATTTTTGTGTGAGTAGGATTTCAAATCAATTTGAATGAAAAGTGGACTTTTGTAACTTGTGTGGTATATATGTGGGTTCTTTGGTGAATTTTTGACGAGGAAATGATATTTTCATGTGAAAATTATATTTCATGGCTTGTTGGACTTTTTTATCACAAGGGGAAACCTGGGTATCTAGGTAGGTGGACGTGTACTAGTATGCTAGTGAATCTGTGGGGTTTTTCCATACTTTCACATTGAAATATTGACACTTAAAACTCTAATTAAACTATGATGATAATTTTTGGGGAACACTAGAGTATGGGTATGTTCCCTACTAGTGGCTCATGAACAAGAACATATATTTTTGATAATTTCTCTCACCGAGATATGAGGTACCTTAGACCCACAACGAGCTAGTGCCTATGGGTTTTTTACTATTGCTTGTGCTCATTAGATTTTTTATACTTACCATCAGGGTAGAGTATATTTTTTATGAAAAATTATTATCATTGGAATTTAGTTTTTAATTTTTAATTCTTTAAATTATTCACTTGAAAGATTATTTTATAAGTTGAATCTTTTAGAAACTATAACTAGAAAATAAATGTTTTTGAAAACAAGCATGGATTTCGTCATTGAATGTTTATCACATAGAATATAATACTGGTGTTATCCTACTAAGAATTGGATCACACCCTTATTACATGCTTGGGTGTAAGAAGAATTGGTTTGCTTTGTTGTCAAAGGTTGGGTACAGATTTTAGTCCCAGTGGTTCGGGTTTCGAGTAGGTCCTTGGTAGTGAAGTCTTTTGGATATGGATTGAGGGCGGTCCCCCTTTCCATGTGGGATCTTGGGATGTTTCCTTTTGAATTTTTACCTTTGATATATTATTTTTGAGATGTATTAAAAATATAATTTGGTTCTGATTTTTTTTTAATTATTGTTTGGTTTTAAAAACATCAATTCATTTTATTGGAGTCTTTTTTTGTTTTAAGATTACAAACACGGGTAAATCGTTCCCAATTCTCATTTTATGATACCCGGAAACTTGTTCTAGCCCATTGGGATCAGGAACGCCCTTTGGGCAATGTTGCTGACCAGGTATGGTACCTATTTTATTGGCGACCAGAACTGGTTCATGAAACATATTATTCAACTATGTGGAAAGAACCTTGAAATCAGAAAAGTTATCCTAGTACCTTATTTTCTAATTTATCAAATTTCTCCTTATATAATCAAAAAATTATGGATTTTTGAATTTTAAAATTCTCATTAACCAGTTTTCTATCACTCTCCTTGAAAACATGATAGTTATATTTCTCTTCCATGTTTATTTTTTCACATTGAAACTACGTTATCCTATATGAAAAACTAGATATGTGTTACTCTGTGTAACTGTTGGTTCCAACATTATTTTTATGAATGATGTTTTAATGTTAATTTTTTAAATGTGTTTCTATTAAAGTAACTTAAAATTTTTAATCCTTTGATATTCTAGATGAGTTTTAAGGGATAAATTCATTTGAAAGAGAATATAATCGAACACCATAAGATTTGGTGAATTATTATTTTTTAATTGTTATAATCTTTTTGATATTATTCATTTCACTAAATATTGAAAATAGATTATTTTATATTAATTAAATATAACTAGATTGAATTATACACATCCCCAATTTATCATTCACTATATGAAATATACTGTTTAACAATATATACATGGAATAGTGAGGTATGAAAATATTACAAGAAAGATTTCCTTTCCTCAAAGGCTTGCATAACATGAAATTTCGAGTTTTTCTGAACAGTAAGATATTCTTAAAATTTTATCATTTAATATTATAATATATAAACATATCCATCAAATTAGTGGTTGTTAATAGTTTTAAATAATTTATGAAAATATATTTTTTACACAAATATAATATTAATTCATATGTTACCAATTAATTATATATGAATCTGAAAACATATTGAATCTAAAAGAAAATATTATTATTATATGATGTTTTTCCCTAATAAATTAAATTATTTAAAATTATTGAGTGATATAAATTTAATATATTGTTATATATTCAATAAAATATATTTTTTATATTCATCAAATATATTTGATATCCATAACATAAGAACAAACACAATTTTATTCTTAAAAACCAATATTTTTATTAAATAATTTTCACATCATTTTAATAGAGAGCCCATTTTAAATATAATATTTATAATTTTTATATATTTAATGCTTCAATATAAACTTCATATTTTATGTAAAGAATAAAATTTTGGTTATGTTAAATTTTATGTATTTCTTGTAAGGATTCATTTAATAATGAATATTTAAAAAAAATGGTTTATTCAAAACTGATTCTTAATCTAATTTATATAAAAGAATAAATTATATTTTAAATTGGTTTCAATTTATAATTAGATAATAATTTTATCAATTAATCTAATTTATGGAGTTATAATAAATTTAAAATTGATATTGAATATAAAAACATAGCAATCTTTTGATCATTTTTACTTTAAACATCGCATTGTTGTCCCTTCTAAATGATTAATTTAATTTAATTTATTTCACCTAAATATTTACCATTTTGTAAAATGTATTCCATATTTGGATCAACATAATTTACAAATTTTAATAACATTAAATAATTATTTTTTCAAAAATACATTTTTGAATCCATTTAAAAGTATTTACAATGACTAAGAAGAAAATTAGCTTAACAAAGTACTAAACATTAAATTTATGACTTGAAATGACCTAAACATTTACCAAGAGGCATTGGATGGAAATATTTTGTCACTATAATCCATTATATCTAATTTTTTCTATTATTGGATCTACTTTACATGTGAAAAACATTAATGGAATTCATTTTTCAAAATATTACAACAGTGCCACTTCACCTCCACTATAAAAAGGTCTCATATCCTACAACTTCCACACACATATCAAGAACCATGGATCATCCAAAATATTCAAAATAATCTCTCTACATCCCTAAAATACTTCTTTAATCCAACATATGGATAGAAATTCTCCCAAGGAATCCCTTTTTTGAAAACCAAAAGTATTTACCCAATTAAGTGTGGCGTTCTTACAAATACGAAAAGAGGAAATACACAAGGTTATGTAAATATATTTCATGTATGATATATATAATAGGGATTATTGTACTGGAGAACCTAGTGTGAGATAATGTAGCTCACTGATGTACCAATGTTTATGTTTCTATGTTTCTAATGGCAATAAAATAATACGGTCTTCGGGAGTCCGTTTGTAAAATGTTTTATACACTCCACAGTAGTCAATTAATTTTTATGTACATTAATATTGGGTCTTTATAGTTGGTATTTGTGAAAATTTTATGTTATACTTTTAAACTAGGATAAAAAATCATTAGTGATATCCATAGTTATATTTCTAAAGATATGTCTAGGGATGTCTCTAGGTATAATAATAAGGATGAGTTAATATATTATTGAATTTATGGGAATTTCGGTAAAGGATAGAGTGAGTGGTTTCCTATAATTAAATATCTATCTAGATATTACAAGTATATGTGGCTCTAGAATAGCTATACATGGGCGTAAAAACTATAACAAGATATCCTGGGCCTTATTCTGGGTAATTAGGTACACAGAAAACCGGTCATACTGCACACCTAGTTTGACAGTCCTGGGGGATAAGCATTGGAAATTTATAAACTCATAATGAACTATCAGGAAAGATTTAAATATGATTTATTTATAAATAACTTAGGATTAAACTATGGTTCCATAAATTAATGATGGTGTCTTAATTTAGACATTCAATAACTATGTTTTCATAGTATTGTGGTTCTTTATTGTGATAATTATTTCTTTCTCTATGAATGTGGCTTTATCCAATGGTTGTAACATGGAGGAACCACATAAATGGTGATTATAAAAAAATTTCAACGAATAAACTATTGAATAACAAAATTGTATGGGATCATAAATGAAAAAACATGTTTCTTTCCTAACATAACATTCTCATGCTATAGATCCTATTGTGCTTCCAAATAAATAAAGGAGGGAACAATATTCTATTTACTCCTTCATGAGGAAATATCCTCCTTCTTTAAGTGGTTCTTCTGATCCAATTGTTCCTGATCATTGGACAAGTACCACTGAAATGATATTTTTCATTCTCTAGTGTTGTATCATGAATGATATATTCATTCTATTTATTGGTTAGAAGGTGAAGCAGACCAATGGTTGACTCCAATAATGATTATGGGGAAGAAATATGAAATCGAATCCATGGATTATGAAGAGATTGAGAATTTATTATTCAAAAATTACATTCATTATTTTCTTCATAAGAATATGGAAAATGTGTTCCTTGAGTTGAAGAAAATATATGATGAATCTATCAGTACCTATGTGTAAAAGTTTACAAAACAGGCAAGGTATTCTTCATTAATTATCACAAAAACATAAAGTAATGTTGATAGGTTCTTTGTTGGGTTAATTCCATGTCTCATAAAGAAATTTCCCAAAAGAGACTTTATTTTCTATGAATATTTTTTTTTCTATAGTCATAGTTTAAATGGTTTCTGGAGTGATTTATCAATCACACAATTATAATAAGAATAAGTATATGGAGTTCAAAAGACAATAAACAAACCACAAAGATAGAAATATGATCCTCCCATTGTGCACTAAGTGTGGAAAAAATAATGAAGTTAATTTTATTAATGGGACTAGAAAATGTTTAAACTGTATAAATAAAGGAAATGAAGTGGTTGAATTTCAAATTTATTGAAAAAAATTATATAATTCTGCGAATGATGAGAAATATCCACAAGATTCAACTCCCACACCTAAATGGTTAAATTATAGGGAGTTTAGGAATATCACCAAAAAGTTCCCAAATCTATGGGATAATAATGGGTATCATTTCAAAAAATCTATGAAGACATAGGAAAATGGAAAATAATATAAACCCACAACAGATGAAGTGAACCATTATTATTAGGGAACATCATAGTGGGGAATTTATAGTATGATTTCGTAAAAATAAGATGTATGAAAATATTATTGATCATTTAGTGGAACCAAATATAAGTCTAATAATTTTTTATATCTCCCTTTATGAATTTTGGGTTTGTAAAATCATGGGGATTTTCAGGATTTACAAAGATGACCCAAATATTCCAATTATTAATTTTTGATTAAATGGTATTTATGGAATAAAAGGTGAATTATATTTTTTATGCATGTTTGTTTTCCATAAGGATTTATGTAAATGAATATTATTTCCTTGTTTTCAAGACAATATATGATTAAGGTATTTGTATTTTTTATTCGATGACAAATGGAAGATAAATTTTAAAATGGTTTCATGACCTTCTTTTTACTAATTTTGGATTTTAATCTTTCAGATGGGTTATAAGGTTAACAATTTCAGGTTTTTTTAAGTTAAAATTTCGTTAAATTTTGAGAGAATAATTTATTATCACAACACTTGAGGATTTATAAATATTGTATAATCAATTTTATCTACCATTTTTTATGGTAACTAAATTTATATTGGAAGACTTATTATGGAAATCTTGATCTGTTAGTGCTTTAGGAATGAAAAAAAACAACCTTACTTTTTGGGAAAAGTGTTGAAGTGGGAATTAGTCAAGACACGACCAAAGGGTATGATTTTACATAGGAAGTGGTATATAATTAAGTAATTATGACATCAGATAAAAACTATTCAACTATATGTATATAATCTTGAAACTGAAATTTTTTTCGTATTACCTATTTTCTGATTAATCAAATTGTTTCTTATATAATCACAGAATTATGGATTAGGGACTATGAAATTTCTCTTCAAAAAATTATATATCACTCTCCTTCAGAACATAATAGTTATATTTCACTTCGATGGCCATGGATTCTATTTTTACCTATGTTCTCCTATTTAGAAACATAGCTTTGTGTTACTCTAGGTAACCATTAATGTTCCAAATTTGTTTTTTTAATGTATGTTTTAGTGTTTATATTTACGATGTTGGTTTCTATTAATGTATAGTAAAATTATTAATCATTTTATAAGCTATATGAATTTTAAGGGTGAAATTTTTTAAATGGGGGTATAATGTTATATCTCTTGGTTTTTTTAATTATATTATTGAATTTATTTAGTCTCTTTGATATTTTTCATTTCAAAAAACATTGAAAATAGTTTATTTTATATTAATGAAATATTTTTGGCTTTATTTATAAAAAAACCATGTTATATTGTAGTATACACAAAAAAAAGATTAACATGGTGTACAAAGAATAACGAGGAAAATATACATTATACATCAAATTGACTTTCCTTAATGTCGTCTGTAATAGACATTACCAAGTTTTACCAAAGAGTAATATATTATTAGAATGTTATCATTTAATATAATATGATATAAATATAGCCATTAAATTTTTAGATATAAATAGTATTACCAAATTTATGATTGAATATGGTCTACTAAAATATAATATGAATTAATGGGTTACTAATTTATTAGTTATGAATATTCAAACCATTTTAATATAAAAGAAAATAGTATTATTATTAAAAAAATTTCTATCAGAAATTAAAATAATTACAATTATTGGGTTATATTAATTGAATATTTTTTTAATATATTCAATCGAATATTTTTTTAATTCATCAAATTGATTTCAGAGATATAATATAAGAACAAATAAAATTTTATTCATAAAAAGCTATATTTTATTTGGAATTTTAGTTCCTTTTAATGGAGAAACCATTTGAAATTCATTTTTTTGATATCTTATAGATTTAATAATTTAAAATAAACATAATCATAAAAATATAAACATAAAAATTAGGATTGGATAAATTTTTGGAATTTTATGTAATGTTTCATTTTTCAATGAATAGATAAAAATATTGGATTTCAATTCTAAACTTATTTTTTATCTAATTTATTTACATGGTTATGTTATATTATAATTTTTATAAAAGTATAATTATATTATATTTTATCAATTAATCCAATTTAGTTTAGTATAAACAAATTCATATTGAAATTTGATATAAAAACATAGTAAACTTGGTCATTTTTTCTTTAAAAACATAGAGTGTCATCCCTTCTGCTGGATTAATTTTAAATTAATTCGTTTCACTTCTTGGATTAGAGTTTGTTAAAATGTATTCCATATTTGGAATAATTATTATTTATAATGTCTAATAAGGTCAACATAATATCTGATAAAACATTATTGAATACAGTTAAAATTAATTACATTGATAATGGAGTACTAAACATTCAATTTAAAAGGAAAGATCAACAAAGCACTAATCAAATAGCCATTTTATAAAACTATTTGGACCATATCAACCAATAGATTGAATTTAGAACATTATCGGATCCATATAAAATGTGTGAAACATGTAAGAAAATTCAATTGTCAAAATATTACAAGAGTGAAGTTCCTCCCCCAATATAAAATTCATCATATCCTCCTACACCCTAATATATCTCAATCCCCCCAGAATACCCCACCAATGCTCAAACAAGCTCCCAAAATTCCTCCATTTCTCATTTAACACTTCCTTTTAGTAGAGAATATTCCATGGAATCCCTTTGGTGAAACCCAAAATGATGTACCCGATTAAGAGGAGGTTCTTAAGAGTATGAAGAGAGTTAAAATTTAGTATTATGATGAAATATTTCATGTATGATATGAATAATATGGGTCATATTCTTGGTGAAACAAGTAGGATATAATTTAACTTTATTAAATAATATTGATTACATTTCCATGTTTCCAATGGCACTAAACTAAAACTTTCATTGGGAACCTATTCGTAAAATGTTTTTATGAATTTCTCAAAAGCTAAGTAATTTCAAAATACGTTAAGATTGGTTCACTATAGTTGGTATTAGGGAAAATGACTAGTTAATATTTTGAAACTATAATGAAAATACATTAATGAGATACCTAGGTATATTTATAATGATATGTCTTGGGAGGAAACTAATGATAATTATAAGGATTATGAAATATTTATGAAAATTACAAGAAATTTTGGTAAATAATAGAGTGAATAGTTTCTTGGAAATAACTCCCTATCAAGATACTAAAAGAGGATTGTTCCTCTTAATAGATGTACAGATAGTTAAAAACTCTGAATAAAATTCTCAGACCTAACTCGATCTATTCCAATACACGACAATGGGCCTTATGGGACACTTGGTTTGACACTCCGGAAGGATATTCTTTGGAAATTATAAAAATATTCAGAATCCATATTAAATGATTTAAATATGGGCTTGTTATTAATAAAATAAGATAAACCTATTTTTTCATAGATAAATTAAGGTGTCCTAATTTTGATATCCTATAATTTATTTTTCATTACTATATGGTTCTTCATTGTGGAAATTGTTTCTTACTCAAGGATTTTGGTTTTAGTCAATGGTTGGAACATAGAGGAACGATATTAACTTTTATTATAATGGGAAATTAAATGAATGTTATTCTGAACAAAAAAATTATATAAGATTCTGAATGGAAAGTGTTGTTTCTATTTTCACATAAATTTCTCATGCTATGAATCACAATATTATTCCAAACAAACAAAATATGGACCAAATTTATGTTGATTACGTCATGAGGCAACACCCACCTTCTTTCAATAGTTAATCTAATAAATTTGTTTTCTGAATACTGGATTATTACCATTAAAATGATATTTTCCATTCTCCAATGTTAAAATCATGAAAAAGTCATTCTGGTTGTATATTAGTTAAAATGTGAGGCATAATGTCGGTGGATTATAAAAAAGAATACAATGATGAAAAAATTAATTGAATCCTTTGACTATCAATATTTAATGAACATAATATTTAATATGTTATGTATTCATGTTCCTGAAAATAAGAAGGAAAAGGAGATCCTTGATTTGAATCAAAAGGATGATTAATATTTCAGTACCTATGTGGCTGATTTCAAAAGGCATGGGAGGTATGATTTGGGAAATATCATCCGACCAAGTAGTATGGTGGATAATTTATTCGGTGGCATAATGACATGCCTCAAAAGGGACTTATCCATAAGAGACATGAGAATATATGAAGGGATTGTTCGTTGTGCAATATATTTTTAATTGTAGGTTGTTTTTTTGTATCAATATCATGGTTTTAACAAGTAGATGTTGTAGGAGTTCCCATGACAATCTACAGACCATGGATTTAAAAGATGTGACTGACATTGTGCTCTATGTGTGGAGAGAATCATGGAGGGTATTTTAATAATGGTACAAGTAAATGATATATGTGTAGGAAGGTAGTACATTAAGGTAATAAATACCAAATTTATTGGAAAACATTATATAATGTGATGAATAATGTGAACAAATCCATAGTATGCAGTTCTCACACATCAGTGTTTCAATTTTAGGGAGTTTTTTCATTTCACTGATGTGTGCCCAAATACAAGGGTAAATAATAGGGATCATCACCAACAAACTATGAAGATAATGGAAAAAGGAAAATACTATGCAATGATATTGGATAATGTGAACCATGATAATTGGGGAACTACATAGTTTGGGGATTTTCTTGTTATTTTGTAATAAATAGATCAATGGAAATATTTTTAATCCATGAGTAAAACATGATATGAGACTAATAATTGATTATCTATCTCTGCATGAATTTTTGATTAGTAATATCTTGTTTATAATATTTATTTACAAGGATGAACACAATATTCCAATAAAATTGTTTTTTAGATATATTCATATTTAAGTAATAAAGGATGAATTATCCTTTAGAATCATTTATGTTTTCAATTGAGAATAATGGAAATTAAAATTATGGCCATGATTTGAAGAGAACATATGATGAATTTATTAACATGTTGGGTATGTGATAAAACATGGGGGATCAATGTTCTATTGATTTGATGACCTTCTTTCTACAATTTTTGTATTTTTCATCTTTCAAAAGATTTATAATGTCAACCATTTATAGAAATTTTAATTTAAAAATAATTTGGAGTTTGTGGGATTAATGTATAATAAAACCACCTGAGGATTTATACATAGTTGAACAACATCACTAAATACCTTATATTGATGGTCACAAAATAGATATGGGGTGACTATCATGGATCTCATAATCTGTTACTGTTTCCATAATAAACAAAAACACATTTATTTTGGAAGAAGAGGAGATGTGGAAATTGGCCAAGAACTGGCCATTGGGTGAGATTTTACATATTAAATCAAATAAAATCATGTATGGAAAAATTATTTGGAAATTTATTCAACTCTAACAATTGAATCTTGAAACTGAAAAGGTTATCATAGTTCCTTCTTTTCCAACGAATCAAATGGGACCTAAGAAAATCATGGATTTATGTCTTTCTAATTATTAAATTTATCTAGACTAAGTTATCTATAACTATAATATTTTACTTTATAGTAATATTACTCATCCATGTCCATGTATTCACTTTCAATATTTTTTCTCTTATGTGGAAACCCAGCTATGTGTTACTCGGGTAACTGCTAAGGTTGAAACTTTATTTTTCAAAGGAAGTATTAGTGTTTATTTTTATGATGTGGGTTTATATAAATGTAACATATATGTATTAAACATTTGATAAACAAGAATAATTTTTAGGGTGAAATTTATTTTAATGGTGGTAGAATGAAACACACTGAGACTTTGTGAATTCTTTTTTTTCTAATTAATTTTATCTTTTTTATATTTTTCCAATCCTGAAACACTAAAAATAGTTTATTTAATATTAATGATCTATTCAAATATTTCATTATACACAAAATATTTTTATCATTCCCTATATGTAACATAATGTTTAACATTCAATACATGGTAAAACAAGGTTATCATACATTACACATGACATTGACTTTCCTCGATGGCTTGTATAACAGGAAATAATGAGTTCTACATAAGAGTAATATATTATAAAAATATTATCATTTAATATAATAATATATAAAACAAGATGTTAAATTAGTGGTACTGAAGATTATGAAATAATTTATGAAAATATTTTGTTGACACAAATATAATATGAACTCATAGGTTAGAAATTAATTAGTATTGAATGTGAAATCTAATTGAATATAAGATAAAATATTATTATTATTAGCTATTTTATCCAAATAAATTCAATTATTCAAAATTAGATACGAATATTAATTTAATATATATATTATATATTCAATCAAATATTTTTGATAATAATAAAATTGATTTGATAGACGTAAGATAAGAACAAACCCAATTTTATCATTAATTACCAATATTTTTAAGGCATTTTTATTACCTTTTAATGGGTAATGCATTTTAAATACACTTTCCATAAATGTTTTAGATTTAATTTGTCAATATAAACTTAATATTTGTAATTTTAGAATAAAAATTTTGTTAGTATAAATTTTTTATATTTTTTTGAAAGGATTCATTTGTTAATGAATAGTTAAATAAATTGCATTTAAAGTCAAGATTTATTTTCCATCTAATTCATTTATAAGGATAAATTAAATTATAAATGGTTTTAAAAGATTAATTTAGATATTAATTTAATCAAGTAATCATATTTAGGTAATTAGAAAATAAAATTTAATTGAAATTGGATATAAAAAATAGTGTTTTTTGACTATTTTTATTTTAAAACAAGAAATGTTGTCACGTCTGTTGGATCAATTTTAAATTAATTTTTGCCACTTATTTGTTTGGAATTTGGAAAAATGGACTCTATAATTTGAATCATAACAGTTTTAATATCTAATATGTTCAAATTAATTTTAGACAAAAATGATTAGAGAATGTAGTTTTTATTAATTACAATGAATACGAGAAATATTAGGTTTACAAAGTACGAAACATAAAATTTAGGACCCAGAATGACTATACACATTTCCAAGAGACATTTTATGGCCATATTTCAATACTATATATCCTTATCTTGGTTTGGGTAAATTATTGAATCCACATTACATGTGAAAATGTGTATTGAATTTCTTTTCCAATGTAATATAACAGTTCCACTCCTCTAATATAAAAGGCATCATCTTCTTCGACATCCTAAGAATAGTGAATCCATTTTGATCACAAAAACTCTATTAAAATAATATTCCAACATCCCTCCCTACCTCCATGGATCCTCTTTTTTGGAATAAATTCTTTCATGAAATCCATTTAGTGATAACCAAAAACATTTACCCAATTAAGAGAAGGTTTCTACGAGTACTACGATAGTTATGAAACATTGTTTTTAAGATTTATCTCATGTATGATATTCTTAAGAGTTGTTTTAGTCATAGAAAATGTAGTGGAAGATAGTCTATCTCGCTTATGTACCAGTTTTTACATATTTATGCTACCAAAGGCACTAAAATAATATTCTCTTTCGGAGTCTATTTGTAAAATGTTTTTTTATGTGTTACGGAAATGTTTGGTAATTTCTATGAATGTAATTAATGGGACACTATATTGATCATGCGTACTTGGGGACTACCTCCTCAATTTAGTGATATGATTCGTCTTCCACTTCCATGTTTTATTTTTTGTTATTGTGATGGATTTCATGATTTTAATTTATATTTATAAAATAATTATTCTTCTATAATTATAATATCATAACTACCATGTTACTTTTCAATGCATAAGATTTTATAATTCCACATGCTCATATGAAAGGACTAACACCTCTATGAGGTTATGTGATTCATTTTTCATTTATATTTTTAATGTGTGTTATCTATGACAGATTTTTAAAATATTTATAATATAAATGATATAATAATTATTCTTTAGAGGTGAATTATTTTTTCCCATTTTATTTACATCCATAAAAAATATGAAACATCACTTATGTTTACATATAGTTTATTGTCTCAATTAAGTGATGTAATTCATTTTTAATCACTAATTTTTAGGAACAATTTAGAAATTAATATAATGAATATATATTATAATTATGTTATGTAACAGTCTGGGCCATCATGTATTATTAATTTTTAAATTTGGGAAGTCAAAATGTTTAAAGGATGTTTCAAGAGTATATAGAGCATTTGGAGTAGCATGATTTTTGAAATTGAATGTTTAGGATGTTAAAGTATAATTCATGTCATGATTTAGTGCATAAATTCATGTGTAGCTATAAATTCATATCTTTTCCTGATAAAGGTGTATTCCATGAAATGGATTGACAATCTTCAAAGGTAATTTACAAATTTTAATTAAATAGAGCCTCAGTGAAATGAAATTTGGTTATTGTTGGAAATATTAGGCACTCATTGAATAAAATGTATTCTTGAATTTTTATCAGTGTAACCCACAAAATTCACTTCATTAATATAGATTTCATTATGTGAAAATGGAATTTCTTGGTTTTAAATTGGGTTTCTGATCCAATTCTCCACCCATTCAAATTTCTACGCTTAATCTAATTTCATTATGTAATTTAAGATTTTTTGGGATAAATTTTAGCCCACATTCCTATTCCACAATATTAGTATTTTGGATGTTGAGTTTCTATAATTGGTGGTGAGTTCTTCTGCTTTATCAGATTGTTTTCTTCATTTATTCTTTGTGTTCTATTACAGTTATGATGGTTTTCGTTTCGGGTTTGTTTTTATGACCCCATGATGCATTGTAGGTTAATGCAACGTTTTCTTATGCTGTTTTAGATTAAATTACGATTATACATCTCCATAGGTTTTACAAGGAGATAAAAGAACTTCATTGAAGTAACAGATCCTTCTTCTTACATTTTTACCTACTATGTGTGTGGATTTCATGGGTTTGTTTCTCAGTGGGTGCATAATAAGGGTCAACATTAAATATGAAATTAATTGGGAATTCTAAAATGGATGAGTAGGGGGAGATAGAATATGTTTTTACTACTTTATAATTGTTATAATAATATTATTCTATGTTATTACATTGTAAAAAAAACCAATATTGGTAGACCTGTTTTCATAATAGTTTTCATTCCTTGATACCATAATTATGTCATTGTGTGATCAAACTGTGAATAAATGGATTAATAAAATATATCTGACTAAAAAATTAGTTTCCCCTAGAAACCTGGTTTTTTTGATATTACACATGATATATAAATTGTATGTGTGATAAAATCCCTTAAATAGTTGTGGAATCTAGTATGTGTTTCTTTTGTGAGATATAGTTCTTATTATATTTCCCTATGTGGTTTGGGTGAGTTTTTCTCTGGTGATGGATGTGAATAGTTGGGTTATGTGATGTATAGGGTTGTGATGTGTTGTTTAGTTGTCATGAATGTGATGTGGGATGTTTTGTGATGTGGTATACAATGTTTGTAGTGCACAATATAGATATTTTTTAACATGGTTATAGTGTAAGCTTTTTATGGGATTTGTGGTGTTGTTGTTTAGTCCATAGTTTATGTTACACAATTATAGAAGTTCTGAGGTAATGATAGTGTATATTTTATGAGAGGTGAGGATGTTATGTAAATATGTTTTTGATGGTGTGTTGTGGAATTGATATTGGATGTCAGATGTTTTGGAGATAGTTTTTTTAGATGGGATAGTTTGGGAATGGAATGATTATGTTAGTTCACGGTGAGCCCTGATATATATTTATATTATAAAAAATCAAAGTAGACATGGAAATAAATTATATGTGATGGAATTTGACATGTGGTAAATGGATGAAATTAATTTAATGAAGGAATGAGTTCTATAATTTGATATGGAATGGATAAATCAATAAAAAAATCATGTCACATGTAACTAAAAGGGTTAAATGTTGTGTCGTTATAATCAGTGGTGTGATGTGTTCTATCAAGTGGAACTATTGGTTGTGAAGGTTTGTATGTGGGACAATGGGGGTGGAGATTTGTGTTTGAGTGTAGATATTATAAATCCCATAGTTTGGGTATTATTTTACATTTTTATATCATGTATATTTGTGCTATTTTATATACACCCCACCTATGTTGGATATCTATACCAACACTTTTAGGTTGTGGGATGTAGGTGATTTCCCTAATATTTGGGATGATGGGGATAAAGACGGATGGATACCCTGTCTTCTATACTCTCCCATCAGAATTGATTTCACAGGTGTTTGCAGCCATGATTTCTAGCAATAGATCCATTTTCATGAGGGTAGATATGGTAATTATTATAAATTTAAATTAGAAAATGTCCGTTTTTTTAATTTTAAAATTCATCTGATTGAATTTTAATAATAACTATAACAGTGATTTTTAGTTTTTGATCCTTATTGTATATCATTGTACAATTCAGGCTTATAGTGTCTGAATTTGAGCCAAATTAATCATCAAATTATGGAATAATTTTTTTTAAATTTTTTAATTTTATTTTTAGGATATAATTGATCCCTATATGTGGAAAATATTATATTTTAGTATCAATGGATGATTTATAATGGAAGATGGACATTTTCGGATAAAGATGCAGAAATTTTGAGAAAATATCATAATGGGCCTTTGGTCCAAAAAAAAATTCATCCCAAAAATGAAGTCTAATGAAGCTCAAATTTTAACAATAGATAAATAATATTATCAAGATCATTCAATTCAGATAAGGCTAGAGAAAATATTTTTAATTTCAATGAGATCCCTAGAGCCCAATTTGATGATTAAATAATGGGCTATATTTCAATGCTGAAAAATTCATCCCCCAATTTCGAGCATAAAATTAAAATGGATGATTCAATTGGAATAAATTTTTTAAACTGATTACAACAAAAATGGATGTAAATATTTTTATTCTATGAAAATCCGAAAATCATCTGTTTGAAATTTAAAATTACCACATCCACATCAGTAAGTAATCTTGATTTTAATGTATAGTCTACATTCAAAAGTTCACTTTCTTATTTCCCTGACACCATTTACTATCATATTTAAATGGGATGTAATTTATTTACAAGGTTTGAACCTAAGACACCAAATACCTATTTAATGTGATTTTATTAAAGTAGTTATAGAAACATGTTTTATTCTTTAAATAATAATGTTACACCATAATTGTTTAATTTCATTTTCCTTGTTTCTCATGTATGTTGTTAATACAATTTTTTTTAATAAATGTTATTATTATTCACATTTTTTGTTATTATATTTAAACTTTGGTACCATTTAATCATGGTGTGATTTTATTAACATAAAAAATTGGGAAATTCCTCACACAATGGTGGATTTCTCCTAATTTATTTGTTTTCACTTCTTCAATCCAGTTTAATAACATTGACATCCACATTCATTTGAGGTGTATGCAATAGTCTAAGGATGTATCATAAATTGGGTTATCCTAAAGAGTTTCAATGGGGTCTATTTAATTTTATTTCATGGTATATAATATTTTAATTAGTACATTATTTTAATATTTCTTTTCGATGTTTTACATTCGTCTTCATGTTTTTCAAATTTAAAGACCATATATTTTGAGTACTATTACGATCCAATTCATTATAATGACCATGAAAGTGATCCTCAAAATGAATTAGTGATTTTGTATGGAATTGTTTAAGGATCAAATTGACGAATGATGTAGGGGAATTACTTTATTTTTTTTAAGCATCTTGATTTATTGATCTGAAATTTTCTATGAAAAAAATTCATCAATTATAGCCTTTTGGATAACCTAAGATTGACTCCTCTAATTTAATTGTTTCTATTAAAATTTTTAGGTGCATAATTTGTTAATTCAATTAATTTTTTTAGTTATAATAATAATCTATTATCTTGATTATAATCAACCATAATTCTAGCCACATCATACAAAATTCCCCAAAAAATATATGTGTTCACAGGTTTCTTCTTAGGCCTTTAGGGATTAGATCCCTTTAGTACTTAAAAACCTATTCAAATAGTAGGGTATATTTATGTGTCATATAATTTTTTCTCCATTTCCAGGGATCTTAAAATATTATTCCAAGACACTAAAAACAATTTCTCCACCAAAATTATATATTCTCACACCCATTTCTCTTATCTTTCACCCCATTTTTTAAGTGTGTCGTAAGAATAAAAAATCCCCATTTTAGACAACTACAAAGTAATATCTAAAAAATTAACCAATTATAAAATGATATAATCAATTGGTAATCCAATATTTGGAATCCTCTAAATAAAGTAATTTCTATGACCAATCCATGCATTATTACCCCACACTGAGTGAAATGTAAAATCATTGGGATGATGAATGCAAAAAGTATAAATTTAAATCCCTCTAAAGGATAGTATTAGATACAAATATTGGGATATTTTAGGATTTCCAATAACATACCCATTCTTTTACTCCTAAATTAATTGAAAAACTATGTAATCAAATAGAGAGAATGAATAATGATGATTCATCATTGATATTAGAACTTCAACTCATTAGAAAAAGGTGAGTAACCTATCTCAAAACATATGGTATCTTCCATAACATTATCTTGAGTGTCTACATTCCCAAAAAATCCCCGCAATGAATTTAGAAATTAAAAAACATTGTGATTTGGGATAGATAAATTGGATCAATGAATTAATATAAGTTATTTAAAATAGAAGGAAATTGATTTTTTTAGCTGAGGATAATTTCATATTATTAAGTGAGATTGTTGAATATAAGTACTTTATTGGTTTTATAAAAACCCCAATAACTAAAAAATTGGGAGAAATAAAAAAATTAAATTCCATACCCATTTCTGAAACAAATCTATCAAATTTTATTTTATAATATTCTATTCAAAATGAACCAATTTTGTTGATAAAATTTGAATATCAAACTGAGTTCTATTCAATGTCGCCACCAGTGCCTAAATTTCTTACCCAACCGAGCTCAAATTTATTCACTATACATCCCCTCTCATGTATTCCTTCATTGGGATAATAAAAAACATTCTATGATAAATTTTATCATTTCTTGAATCTAATAATGAGAAAAAAATCCTTAATGTGTTCTGAAATATAAAGAATGTAATTGGATGGACCATTTTTGAGGTTCATTGAAATATACCATTCATTGGGTCCAGTTTGATTTCTAATGAATTAATATAAATGCCTTCATACCCTACTCATTAGAGAGATAATCATGAACTAATTAGTGCTCTGTGTGGTATAATTATTACGATGTTTAAAGTGGGTATTGGGTATATTGTGGGTGGGGGATATGTCAAGGTAATGAATTTAAAAAAATTTCTTCTTGGGATGAAACCTGGATCTTGTTTTTATTTTATATTTTTTTTAATATTTATGGGGTATTGTTTTTTTACAAGGTAACCACCATGGGGTTTTTAGTTTGTTTTTTTTTCTACTGTGTGAGATTTAACATTTTAGGGAGTTTAGTATTTTTAAAATGAAACACAGGCCTTCATGATTTCAAACATGACAATAAATCATCCATGATTGTTTATTTCTGACATGAAGATTATGTGATCAATATCTTATTGATGGTTCATCAATATAAAACCAGGTGATTCTGATGCATGATTTCATATCCAATCACATTCTCCTACTCGTTCTTATCAATTCTGAAGTGTCTCTTCTCTTCTATTTAAACACTTAGGCTAGTTTCATTCTTTGTTAAGGTATTGAGAATTTTATATTCTTCAAATAAATAATTGTTATTTATGGAAAATTTCAAATCATTACTAATGACTGGGTTGATTTATATTATGAAACATTAAATTTTATTATCAGATAATTTGTCGTGCCTTGAATGTGATTTTAATTCATGTTTATGTTCATGAGAATTTTTTTTGGAAAGTGTGGTTATGTGATGTGATTTTAAATTTTTAACATTTTTATAATATTTATAAAAATTTCATAATGAATTTCAATTTTATTTTTGGTTTAATTTTGGGTACATAGTTTAATTTAGTCATATAATAGGGTTTTAGGCAAGTTTTAGTTTAATTTGAGAAACCAAAAAAATAATATGAAGACTTAGTAGAGAAATATATTGTCCAAATACAATGTGTTTGGAACATAGTGATCAGGACTCCATATATATCATGCACGGAGTTAGGCTTTTAATCTCTATTGTGGTTAAAAATAAAAAAAGGTACATGAAAAAAATCGTCTACTTATCTTAGTGTTTAATGTGATTCTCACCCAGTGCTTCTAGGTTTTCCTTAGAAAATGAAAATGGGCCCCATGTCTTTTGTAAGGAAAAACACATCATCACGATTAATTAAAATTGGATTAAATATAGATATGTATAACAAAATTGTAATGGGATTGAGATTGTGATTTTCTTTTGAACCCATCTCAGGAAAAATGATTTTGATATGTTTCAAGATTCTTTGGAATTATATCTTCAGTTGACAATTTTATGATATTTTTTTTTTGAAAAAGGGAATTTAAATTTAATATTTTCAAGATAACTTTTTCTCAGTACTAGAAAAAACCATGTTAGGTGTGTTATTATCCATTAAAATATGATAATATTAATTATTTATATTTTAATATACACATGATTTAGAGTCCATTAAAACAATTTCATTTCATTTTATTTATTGAACCTCATTTCACATCTTTATTAAATTCTAGTTTATAGTTTATTAATTTGGGGATAATTAATGGTCAGATTGTGAAATATATAATTTTCATTATTTGAATATTATATTTTTGGATATTATTTATTAATTTTTTATGTAAATTTTTTCTGTTAGTATCAATGGATGATTCAGGAGGGAAGATGGGGTTTTTTCCATAGATACATAAATTTCTAAAAAAATATGAATGGGCCTTAGGACCATTAAATAAAAGTGGATCCAATAATTCAATCCAAATCTGGCCCAGATTTAAGTAGAGCTAGAAAATTTATTGGGAACATTTTATTGAACTATGTCCAAAGATAAATTTGAATTTTTCATGGATATCCATTGTTCCAAAGTTGGGGAATAATTTATGGCCCATAAATCAAAACTCATAGAGTTATTCCACTATTTTGAACCTAAAAGTAAATTTTTTGTTCCAATTGGAATTAAATTATTACTGATATTAATGGAAACCTAGAGAAAAATATTTGTGTTATATGACCATCCAAAAAATAAATGTTTTAAAACACAAATATGAGCATCAATAATGAGAAAGAACCTTGATCAAAATTTTCTAGTCAACCTTGAAAATTCAAAATTACTTTTTCCAACACAGCATATACTATATTAGTTAAGTTGAATAGAATATTTTCATCAGGTATCTACCGTAGTACCAAAAATTTCCTAGTTATGGTGGTGGTGGTGAAGAAATTACGGGCAACAATAATATTATTTGAAATGTAATTTTATGGTGTAATTTTGTAATTTCATCCCCATTTTTCCCATGTAAGTTTATTGAATCACATTTATTTATAAATAAATGTATTTATTCCTCAATTTTTATATTCATTTTAATAAAAAATTTATACCATTGAATAGTGGTGTTAATTTTGTTTCTTAAGAAATTTAGAAATTCATCACACAATGGTTGAGTGTTTGTTATTTCATTCATTTCACCTCTTTAATCCCACTTCTTTAATTAAATTTCTCCATTTTGAAGGGATCCTTAAATCAATTTAACGATAAGCCTATAATGTTTTGACACTATGGTGTTGGATGGGGGTGGATTTAATTTTATTCCATGTTTTTTTATATTCTATTCAATTCATTATTTTAATATTTCAATTTTATAAGTTATTTTATTATTCATCATCATCAAATTAAAAAATTACATATTTTGGTTGATAGTTCAATCCAGAAACATAGAGTGATCATTAATGTGTTATTTTATGTGAATGGTTTATTAGTCTTGGTTTTTTTTATGATGTAATAGTTGAATGATTTTGGGAAATTACCTTTTTTTTGTTGCATCATGAATTAATGATCAAAAATTTCCTAAGAAAACAAATACATCAAATATAATACTTATGACAAACTAGTATTGAATAATATTATTTAATTATTTCTAATAAAATATTTACATGTTCCATTACTAAATTCAATCAATTTTTTTATCTAATTTAGTATTTCAGTATCCCAATTACGATCAACCCCAATGTTTTCCATGTCATAGACAATCTTCTGTAGAATATACATATCTATAGGTTTTTTCTTAGGTCTCTATGGATTCTACATTTACCTATAATAAAAAAAATTATTCTACCATTATGGTAAATTAGGGCATCACTATGTTGTTATTTCTATGATGAGAGATTATGTGTGCCCTAAATTTCTATAAGAGAGATGTGATGTGGTGGTACCTAAAACTTGAACCAGATTTTTGAAATTATAAGGATGTGGAAGGCATGGATGCATCCCAATATATATCACAGATGACGTAATTATATTTGGGAAAGATGTGAGGTGATGTGGTTGTGATGTAATTCTTGTGGAAGAGATGAAAACACTTAATGTTCTATATTGTGGTGTTAGATACGAAAATCAATGTGGAAGTAGTAGCTTATTTATTTTAATTGTTATGAGATTGATTCTATATTATTTTATGGGATTTGTGATTTGGTGATAATTCTAGGGTGATATCTGGTTCTAGCAAGTTAAACTTACAGGTTCTTCTTAGTTCATATGATTACAGACTAGGGAATAAGCATAATATCTTCACATGTTCCCTAGAAACGGTGTTTATGAACCTTCTGATTATACATGTTTTATTTACCAATTTATATAAACTATTATTCAGTTTTACTTGAGGAAATTGGGGATTGATCTAAAACTTTATACCTTGGGATTGGTTTTATTTTGAGTCGCATGCATATAATTTTTTTGCTACTTACATTGGGGGGATTTTATATGTATCATTTAACCTTAATCCCGAAAACTTGGATGGTTGATATTTAAATTTACATTATCAGATGCAGTTAATTTATGGTTGTTTATTCTATCTCATAATATTCTTTTACTATATAATCTAATACCTCCCATGTCTATGGTAATTTTTATACCCTATGTTCATGTTACCAACACAGGGCCCGATTGACGTTGTACATAGGATTCATTATCACTCATGCTTCATTGTAGCATTCAAAAATAGAGGTTTTCATGGAAGTGTGGACTGAATGGTTTTTGTTAAGAGGTGGGATGTATTTTGTAATTATGCACTATGAGGTTTCTAGTGGTTAGTTGGGATGTGGGTCCAATTGATCTTGGTGCAATACAAAGTCTAGGGATACTAGATAGAATATATGATTTTAGTGCTCCACATCATCTATTGCATGAAATCTGAGAATATTTAATGAACATGTGAGGGGACCCATTTGTAGGATAGAGTCATAGGAGAAGTTCAGGCATTATTATTGAATGTTCTTATGTATGAATTGTATTATTGTGCTAATATAAAATGATTTATGTATATAATATTTTATAAAATTTGATTCTACAATGATTAGGAGTTCTCAATTTTTTTTCTGGAATGGCTCAAGTTCATCATACATGAGTTGTTTAGGCAGTTTAGGATTAGCAGAGTAATCTGATGGATTGTAGAATAGTTGTATCAATAGTGAAATATGTGTCTTGGAAGTGGGATTTTCCAAACATTCAATGTAAATTCTTGGTAAAATACTATTTAATTGTATTAGATATGGATATATAGTGCTTCCTGGAGGAGAATGAGATCTATTTCAGTCTAATTCAAGAAAGGGATATGTTTTGGGTGTTGTGGTATGTTATTTATATGCTAGGATATGTGAGTTAGTGGTGGACCATGTTTCTTAGTTATTGTTATGAATAAAAGGAGTTGTGGACATAATTTCAAAGGGAGTTACAGTCGAAGTTCCTTTCAATGATGATCTGGGATCCCAAGAGGCAGGATATGATTTCTCTTTTGTAGAGGAGCATGGGTGTGCAGGAGTTGGGGATTAGGTTCGTGGACCTCCTATATTTTACTCTACATGTATACCTATATGATGATACCACATTTCATCTTATGGAATAATATTTGTGCTGAGTGATTATGTATAAATTAAAATAATTTACTCTCATGATGTATTTAAGGTGTTAAAATAATGATTTTATCAAGTAGATGATTTATGTTTTATTTGAGAAATTGGAGAGTGGCCAATAGTGAATTTTGTGAAGCTAGGATCTAGGAAGTGGTTCATGGGTGTTTAGGTTGTTAAGGATTCGGGTAGCGCAGAACTGCCCATGATAGATCCTATTTCTTTATTCAAGGGAAAGAGTCTTATGAGATCCAGGTGGGGGATTACCATTACAGGGTTATGTCTGTGGGGTACATGGTCACAACTTCGATCAGTGACAAAGAATTCGGGGAGGCCAGTATCTGTTATATGTTCAGCCCCTATAATGGAAGAAAAAAAATTTTCTTATAAGGATGTTTCCATAGTAGGGACATTTTACAATTGTTCAGATACCGAGAGATCGTGGATTAGAAAGAGGGAAGCCTTTTGGTGGTCCCATTCAATTGGGACCTTGTCCAAATCATTTTCATGAATTCTTATAGTAGATAGGATAAGGGTTTAGGCATGATCAGATGCATGGGTTAGTGGTGGAAATAATAATAGGGTGGGGACTTGTTTGAGGTATGACTAACTTATTATATACCATTATGTGTTCTTTGATTGATTCAGTATTCTTACATTGTTTTTTACTCCCAATTTGGCATATCCATTTGGACTGGATGTGGAGAAAATTTCCTTTTCCTTGGTATTATCTAATCTAATTTAAGGTTAGAATTAATTCTTTGATGTGTGTCAAGGATGTAGACTAATGACGGGGAAACACTAGTTAGTGGATGAAATTTACTTAATCAGATAAAAAAATCTGATGTTATCCTTATCATTGTTTTAATATATTATATGCATGAATATTTTGACTTCTTCTATAAGAGTGATTAGTTTTTTTGATGTGGTGGTCGAGCGAGTGGCATTCCATGGAGATAGAGGTTATCAGATGTGTGGTAAGAAAGAAGATCCTCTTTTTTCTTGGTTGGAAAATATTTATAATATGATTCGGTGAGGGAGGTTCCATGATTTTTTGAGGAGTTATTTTCTTTTTTTCTAGAGGAGGTTATGATACTACCACCATGATGTAGTGATAATTTCAATATAGAGTTACATCTAGCTGGGTCTCCATTTTTGTTGGATCCCTATTATATGGTGCCAATAAAGCTATGAGTTTTGATGTAGTAGGTGGATGATATGAAACATGGTGGTTCCATTTGAACTAGTGTCACCTTGGGGATCTCATGAATTTCTCTCCAAGAACGATGGTGGTAGTATATTGTTGTGTATATTCTAATGGAGGTTTAATATGGTGATGATAAAGAACCATTACCATTTTCCAAAGATATATGATCTTTTCAACCTATTGATAGGTTATATCAATTTTTTGGAATATATCTGGGGTTATGATATCACCATTTGATGGAGAAGGATGAGAATATCATGAAGACGACATTCAGGTATGTGTATGGGAAGAAATAGTTTTCTCTTATACCATTTGGTAATAATAACTCTCCAACAGTGTTCATGGGGATTATGATCTCTATGTTCCCGGAGTTCATCGACATGTTCTTCCTTATATTCATCGATGGCATATTGATCTACTCGATGTCAAACGATGTGTTTGTCAAGAATATCAGAGTGATTTTTTTGGTATGTTGGCACAAAAAGCACTATGGGATGTTTTCCAAGTGTGAGTTCCATATAAAAGAGGTTTCTTTATGTGGACATGTGATTCCTCAATAAGATTTGGAAATAGAGCCCTAGAACATTGAGGTTTTTTATCATGGGATCCAAATTAATATTTGGAAATGGTTTGAAATTTCCTTATTCTTGTGGGATATTATCAAAGGTTTGTACCCAATTTATCAAAAGTTATAGCCCCACTAACATTGTTGATCTAATAGGAATTGTTTTTAAAGGAATTATTAGAAATAGTAAATGTTTGGTTATTTCAAGGATAAGTTATCCAATATATCAGATTCCTAAGGATAGTGTGTTGTTTGAGGTTTTGTTTAATGCGTACCATCTATTCTTGGGATTCTTGTTAGTGCATAAGATATTGTGATCTCTTATCATTCATTGTAGTTATATACCATGATCTTAACTATTCCAAACTAGATTTGGAGTTGATTTTATAATTGATAGAATTAATGTAGTGGATTCATTATCTCATTAGTGAGTGATTTGTGGTTATCACAGACCATAATATCAATAAATATGTTTTCTATTAGAATTATCTGAATATATGTAGGTGTAGGTTGATGGAGGTACTATAAATTACATTTTTCAGAAATCTTATACACAGGGAATGTATAATGTGTTTATAAATGTATTGTGTTGGAAACCCCATGAACATGTGATAAGGGATTATACTAATGTTTATAAAAGGAAAGATGTGTTTTTAATGATTCAACATAAAATTAGGTAGACAAGTAGTCATGGTTTTAAATATTATATGTCTATATAGTCATCCATGATGTGTTTGGTGGTGGAGTCTCAGGGGGAACACTTATAGGAAAAGGTCTTACACTGTCATGTTTTCCATGTCGATGATACCGAGGTACGGTCATAAGGAAAATTTGAACCATATATTATTCTTGGAGAGGTTTTGTATTCCATTGGATGTGCATGAGGTTGTTCCCCATGAGTTTTCAACTCACATTTATTAGTTCATCCATGTCTGAAAAATATTTATTGTTTCTTTAGGAAGAAACTTTTCTGGTTATAGGTAAAATAGTTAGTGGAAGAGTTGTTGGAAAATGATTTTGTTTGATAACAAGAGAAATAAGAACATAATGTTATGAATGGATTGTTGAGGCCATTGGATGATAATGAGTGGAAGTGGGAGGACACCTCAGTTTTTTTTTCAAAATATTTCAATGGGCTCATAGAGGTAGTGATGTAATTTAGGTGATAATGTACTAACTAAAAATGGCAGCTAATTTCCTAGAGATCACTGAGTGGAGTGCCTTGGATCTGTTAAAGAGGATATATATATAAGTTGAGGTTAAAAGTAATGGGGTTGTAAGGATCATAATATTTGATAGTGGTCCTCATTTAACCTCATGAGATTAGTGTGGATCACAACATGAATTGTGATCCTAATTTTACCTTAACATGAATTTCCTCAATTGGAAGGATGTGAATTCATATTTGAAAATATATGTGCTGGAGGATATGTAGTGAGCCTACATCCTAATCATTGTTGGTTTATGGGTAATAAATTTTTCTTTGGTCATGTTTTTATATGAAAAACTATCAATCATCGATTGGTAGGGCCTTTTTTGATAAATTTTATAGGAATCCATGTCATTAATCATTGTTATGGATAGAGGATTGGGAGTAAGAAATTATTGGACCAAATGTGTTATAGAGCATGAATTGGAAGATCTAGTTGGATTCAGAGAATATGGGGGTGGTGTGGGGCCATCAAAATCTATATGATGATCATAGGAGGTGGCCCTTGTAATTTGAACATGGAGACCATGTTTTTTTCATAGCATCACATTGATGTGGGAAGCATAGGTTTGATATTTGGAGTAATCATTCTCCCCGGTTCTTTGGGCCTTTTGAGGTGTTGTGGCATGTTGATGAGTTCACATATTAGTTGAATTTTTTACTACAAATATAGAGGATCCATGAAATATTCCGCATGTCCCAACATCATCTATATCATCATGATAATTCCATGTCATTGATAAGGGAGAGTTGGATATCAAGGATGGTTTAATGTTTATGTAGAGGCCAATATAGATATAGGATAACTATGAGATGAAAATATGTGAAAAAATACCAACTTGGTTAACCCGTTCTAGAGGATTGGTGGCCAATATGAGAGTACATCGGAAACAGATACAAATATGTCCCTAGTATCTTGGGTTTTTTTTTGAGTTTTTCTTTTCATTACTTGGGTTTTCAAATATTGTGTGATATTATGATATTTCTATTTATAAGATTTATTTTTTCTCAATTTGTGATGTGGGATTTGTGATAAATAATTATATATATTAAATGGGGGAAATCTGAATCCAATTAATGATGTGTTATACTATGAAATGATTAAAACCATTTGGGTGAGTCAGTGTTCCCAAATATGATAATATCATGACATAAAATATGGAATTGCCTGATTTATGTGATTGGGTAGTGATGTTTGTTGGTTTTTGTAGTGGACATTTTGGGATGTGCGGATGTTGTGATACTATTATGGATGGCTATGTGGGAAATAGTGGCATGTGGCTGGTAGTATATGTGTGTTGTTATTCCTCATGATAGGTTTGGATATGGTTGTATGGTAATGTTGTGGTGAATGCTGATTTTGGGTGTGTTATTTTATTGAGTTTGGATGGTAGTGTTTTTTATGTTTACTGAGAACCATGATAAATATCATAAATGTTGATTATTCAGACCATTTCTTATCTTCAATGATTTGTTTTGATTCTCTTGGTTGATATTCATTTGATAGGTATGTAATGTAATGGTACATGCCTTCACATTCCATTACATTTCCATTTTAGACATTTGGAGGTGTACTATGAATTTTAGAGTAGGATGTAGAGGATTTGGAGCTACATGTTTTTTGTAATATGTATATTATGTTTTGAATTTTTAATTTTCATCCTGAGTTGGTGTTCTTGAAATTTCATAGCTTCAGCCTCATAAATTTTGTATGGGAAAGTGTCATTCTAAGAAATTTAATCACATCATAAAAACATAAATTCATGATGTGTAATTAAATTGAGAAAAGGTGACCTGAATTTCGGTAGATGTTGGAAATATGGGAGATTCATGACCTAAATTGGAATTAGGGATTTCAATCCATGTGACCTATAAAATTCACATTGTGAATATGTAATTCACAACATAAAAAGGGCCCTTTCTAGGTTGTAATTTTTTTTCAACCAATTCTATAAGCACTCAGCCATTGCATCTTCCTCTCATTTTTATAACAAACCATATAAACTTTTATGGATACTTTCCTACACATATTACCTTACATTGATTCATGGTTTTTGTGGTAGTTTTTTTATGATTGGTGGTGATTTCCTCTATATCTTCTCCACTGTTTCTTCTGCTCATCGCCATGTCTGCATTTTGATGATGTTAGTTTTCAATCAGGGTTTGTTGGGTGTTTTCCATTGATGATACCCTAATGCGGTGTAGGTATATCCATCATTTCATTGTGCAGTTGTGGTTTTCAAGATGATTCATCATTACAATATGGTGCACACAGAGATCTTAAATCTTTTTTAAGGATGGGGATCCACACTCTTACTTTTTTACATGATATGTGTGTGGATTTCCTATTTTTCTTCACATGGGTGCATATTTAGGTCATCAAAATTAATACAATTACATTTAATAGCTAAAATTTATGGGTCTGTAGAAATTCACCAATTTTTGACTTATTTTATATTTTTGATGATTATATTACTTCATGTTGTTTCCTTGTAGAAAATAACTATTGTTAAGAGCCTGGTTTTTATGGTAGATGATATTCCTTGAGAAACATGTTGTGTAGTTTTGGGACCGCATCATGGTTAAAGGATAAAGAAGTTATATCTTGAAAAATAAATTTTTTTTACATGAAATACTTTTTTTGTGATAATAATCATTCTAATTAACAAGGTAATGTGATAAAATCCACTAAATAATTATGCAGGATTATGTCACATTATATTTATCATTCTTGTGATAATTTTGTTACCCTATATTTTCTAGGGGAGTTTTTTTGTGGTGATGTAGTTGACCAGTTGGGCTATGTGATGCATGGGGCTGTGATTTAGGGGTAATATGGAATAAATTTAATGTGGGAAGTGGTGTGTATTGGTTGTGGTGTGCAATAAAGATATGTGCATTAGAGTTTTATTATGTGTTTATGGTGTGTGGTATGGATGTGATGTTAGCTAATGTTGTGTGGTGTGTAGTGGATGTTACATAGTTTTTGTGGATATGTGGTAATGATGGTCTATGGTGGATGATACTTGTGATTGTTGTAGTGATGAGTTTTGGTTAGAGTGGTGTTGTGAAAATGGTTGATGTGATGCATTTTAGGGATAGTTTTGTGAGATAGGCATGTTATGTCATGACACATTTGGGTTGGTCACCCAACCATCAATGAGATAAATTGTAATGAAAAAATGAAATTAAATATGATAATAAGTAAAAAATATGTTCTTGAAATAGATTTATAGTAAAAGTATTAACTAAGTTGAATGAATGAATGGACATTTTATTGTCCAATGGAATATATAAAATGTTAAAACCTTTGTAACTATTAACTAAAAGTGGGGAATGTTTTATAGCTATGGGTGGTGGTGTGATGTGTTGTATATAGTGGTTGAATTGGTTGTGATGGTTGTGGTGTAGTATAATGGTAGTGTCATGGTGTGTGGTAGTGAATTTTTTATGTACCCATAGTTTTGGTAGTGTGTTGTATCTATATATCATGTGTACTGATGTTATTTTTTCCATTCCCACCCGAGATGGATGACCTTACCAACAAATTCAGCTTTTGGGTTATGTGTGTTTTCACATAAATCTAGGATGTTGTAATACAGATGGCTAGATAACCCCTCATATCAATTCATCCTTCAATAGTGATGACCCATATGTTTATGAGAATGATGTGTAGTGATGAACCTCATGTCTTTGGAGGGGTTATGGATTTTGTGTCTATGAAGATACATTATATGTGACCCAGATGTCTGTGTGAATGATGTTATGTGATGATAACTGATTCTAGATACAGATACTTGATCTTGTGATGGTGGGTTATGTGGGGATGCATACAAAACCACATCAGTGATGGCCAAGGTCTTTTTGGAAGAGATGTGATGTGTTATGGATTTGATGTAATGTGTGTAGAAGGGATGCGAGCACATGATATTTAGTTTTGAGAATTATAAGTGAAAATTTAATGGGGAATCATCAATGGGGAACTATGATTTGTTTTGTTCTATATAATATATTATTAAATTCGATGTGTGGTTTAGTGAGTGATCCATGAAGAAGATAGGTTATAGTTAGAAACCGCTATAGGTTCTTGATGGTTCTGTTATTTTTCACTAGCACATTAGAAAGATATTACAACTAACACACCTAAGATGATAGTTTTGTTCATACTATGTATAATTTTATTCTCACACTATGTATAGAAAATATTTTTTAGGATTCTAGGAGGAATTTGAGGATGAAGACAGATACGAAAAGCTTATTTTTGGAGTGGTTATTTACTTATTGTTATTGACCATTTTGTGATACATACTATAGATATGATTATATGTATTAGTTTTCCCTATTCATGAATTTTGGGACTATTTTAGTTTACTCTTAAATTATATACTATATTGTTTAGTTCATTTATATACTATTTATGGATAAAGTTCAATTATAGTTGCCAGTGCCTCGCATATCTATGAGATTCATATACCATCAGTGCTACTCGACAACCCATAGATTGCTGGAGGAGGGAATCAGAGGGAATCATCTCAATTTCTTAATTATTGAATCAATGTATGGAGGGATTCATGAAATTTTATAATTAATGATACCAAGATTCTAAAACCATGATGAAGGTGTAAGTAAAAGAACCATTGCATTAAAATCTCTATGGATAACTGACCAGCATTCATAAGGATGTCCAATTTATGAATTTGTTTTATAAAAGGATAATTGGAGATTATAATGAAATTAGTAATAGTATGTTATATATGAATATTCTTATAGAATAATTTATTATAAATCCATATTCATTATCTATGAGGTTTGAATGTGTAAAATAAAAGATAAGACTTGAGGTAAGGGTTTTATATTACAATCTCATTTCTTTTCAGGATTTACTAAGATAAATTTCCATGAATGGAAATTGTATAGATATTATTAATTAAACATTATAAGTTTTCATGTAATCTAGTTATTCATGGATTTTTACGTAGTAATAAAATTTTACTATCTTGTTTACTTAAAATTAGTTGTGAAATGTTTTAAAAAATATGCCTTATTTATCATTTTCATCCATGAATACTTTTTGTTCCAAATCCATATTTTCCAAAAAAATGTCAGAAATGATTTTTTAAAATATAAAAAGACTACTTAAATTATTTTTTATTCCTGTTTGAATTATTAATTTTTTAAAAAATAATATTCAGGTCATTTTCAGAATGAGGTACATTTTTTCGAAGTTATGAACAATATCCTTATTTTAACTAGTATGAAGTGAATTTTATTTTCTGTCCCCATAAGCTACCAATGGTTTGAAGAATAATTTTATCACAACCATAATTATTATAATACTTTGTATATTTATATATTTTTAATATATAATTTGAATATGAAAAGTGTATTTTCTTCATTGAATATTATAGTGATCCATAAAAATATTTTTTATCTTGGATTACATAGTATTATGTCACATATACATTATTAAGGATATGATCCAATAAAATCATCCATAGTATTTATCCATATAGTTTATGATAATTATTATGTGATTTTTAAGGAACCCATTTACTTTCAATGGGTTATGTTATGGTGATGTGGAGGTTTATGATTTATCATGATGAGATGTTCACATAACATGTTTATTTTTTAGATGTTATGATATGATGATATGATGAATGGTTTATAATATACTAGGTAAATAATAATGTATTGTGATATTTTTATGGTAGGTTCTATTCTATTTCCGAATTTGTTTGTGTAATGTGATATTGATATCTTATGAAATGATGATGTTAAGCATAATCATGATTGAAAATATCTTTGTTCATATATTGATGTATGAATATGATTACTCTAGAATATACCACAATATAATGCATGTGAATTTTAGAAAATATATTTGTTTATATATATACCAGGTTTTGATTTCATTAATGTATTCCCACAATATTACTTATATACATGATTGCAAATAGCTTTGTGAACGTGTAGATGTAGGATTATTATTTCTAAATTCTATGATAAAAAGATTATGTAGGGACATGGTGGGGATTATCTATGAGGAAAATATAATTATGTATTACTGTTATGATTCCAAAAACATATGTGAATGATGATTACAAATTTAACACCATGTTTGATCATTCTTCTTGATATGACTTGATTTTTGAATCTTTGTTCTAATCCATTCTGGGTACGAATATTTTATGTTGTGAACATGCACTTAATTATGTTATCATAGAATATGACCTTGTTATGATTTAGTATAAATTAATATCATCTATGACCACTTTCATAAAGAATTCTATGTCACTCTTTCTTATATTTTCCATATATAGGTTTTTATTGAAGGTTATATTTTCAATGAGTGTAGATTGATACATTATATAATGAAATATGTTTGAGATGACAAAGGTTGTACTTAAATATGATGTTTATTCATCTATTATTCATGTTACTAAACCTTTATAGTTCTTATTAATGTTTATTTGGAAAATATTTTGAATATTAGTTTCAATTGTATAATTTATATGTATGTTATGAATCAATTTCTGTTATCAAACCCCATCTACTGATGCTCTGTGTATTTCATTAATGTTTTAATTCCCAACATATTATCACGTCCATATTTACCATCATCATATATAGATATCACTTTATATATATAGCATAAAAAACATCAATGATCCATCTGTAATAAATGGTAGTATAAATACATCTAAAGGTATAACTTTCTCACATAATAGGGTTCTACATTTATTGAATAACATATCATATCTCTTCAAAAAAATATAACATCATACTAGGATGTGGGATCAAAATCAAACCAATCATTACATGATATATAGGGGTATTCATTAAAAAAATTATCATATCTAGGTATCATGGGATAAACACGCACACACTCCTTCACACCTATACAAATCATAAAAAAAGGCCACAAGGAAAACACCAATATGAAAATGAATGTCACATATACCCATGGTTTGAAGGGAAACACATGTGTAAAGTCACATTATAACCACTATTGTCTATATGAATCACCACCACGGTCTATGGGAATCTCATTCATATTGGTTCAAGTTACATCCAACATGGTTTAAGGAAAAATATATAATGATCAAAGGAAATATATTGAATAATAGTTCATTTAACATCCTCTTTGTGCTATGTAAATTCACTCGGACTATAATGGAATAAGATGCAAGTCCTAAGAAAATGTCCCACAGCATGGTTTCAAGTCGACACACTAATCAATCTCTAACATTCCTTAGTATAACCTGCTACTAATAAATCATATTTTCACAAGATATATTCTTCATGATTAACGATAAAGGAGATTCCTAATCACCCTCTATCCATACTTATTGGTACCGACACCAAACCTCCCCACATGTTGATACTGTAACCCAGAGTATCTTCTAGACCCCTGGACCCCAATGGGAATAGTCAACTCCAAAATAAGACATACTTCGTTTCTAAGCTCATGATCATAAGTAATGGTCAAAATATAAGCTAAGGTCTAATCACACACCTTTAAAGGTATACCATTCAATTATTAAATGTGAAACCATTATGATAGCGAAAAATATATAAGGGTCATATGAAATGACAATAACTAATAACCTAGTGTTGGTTTCCCCACACATATATTGAGGGAAAACATTCTATGTTACAATGGAATAACAATTTTCAGCCTTGTTTTGATGTCCTAGAGGAATCATTTTTATTTATTGAAAACTATTAAAACATCTAAATACCATTACTCACTCAAGAACCTACGAAGGTCTCTCGTTAGGTAGAAAACATTTTCAAATCACGATGACCTCATTTCCAATAGATATTTTCAAACCGTACATGGAAAAATTCACTCATCTTTTATATAAATCCTCATGGTCCCCTCAATGATTATTTTAATGGTATCTTTTTCTATATTCATACTATATTAATCATTGAAATCATTAAGGAAGACATAATAGCTATAGAGCCATATGATGAATATCGAGGAAAACAAGATACATGGAAATAAGAAAGTAATATATAAGAAAACAAGAAATTATATCCATAAACACATATGTGATTGAGTATTGAAGGGAACACTTTCATCGAAGAAGGAATAAAATAACATCATGTCAATATAATCCTACTTTGCGAATTGATAAGAATCATATATGCTAAATACATCATCATCCATGCCATTTCATACCAACATCTCATTTTAAGGTCTGCTGCCAATTATAAAACTGAAATGTGATCATGGAGGAACCTTGAAATTGGTTAATATGAAGTAATGTTATCAATAAATACTAATAAAACATCTGATCAAGAAAATGACTCCAGATCTAACCATCATACCTAGATATAAGGCTCAATTACAATGAATTAGAGAGAATAAATCACCAAAAAAATGAATGGGGGGAAATCATTTACAATGAATCCCCAAGATCAAGTCTCCTTAGATGCATTTAAAGCACAATAAAAATTTGGTTGAATAATCTTGGGAATACTTTAATGGCCCTAGGTTCTGGAGTATTAGAGAAAATTTAGAATAACCCTTGAATTAAAATGTTTAATGTCCAAATAATTGAGTTATGGATCATTAAAAACATAGACACTTAGTTGGGCCATTTGGTAAGATAATACATGGGCCAAATATGAATGGTATACTACCATTCCGGTTAACTTTCATTATTTAGTGATCTGATCTTTCAAACAATGGGCCAACTATACATTTTTCTCTAGAATTAAATACATAATTTTTATGGAATGATACATAGATTGATAAATTTTGAACATTATGTATTCTTGGATAGAATGATTATCAATGGAAATGACACATTGTAAGAAGGATCCTGATGCCTAACTGTTATCCTCTATAAAATCCCTTAAAAAGTTGTACATTTTGATGGAGAATTATTATTGTTTAGGAAAAACATTCTCCAATACCAGAACCTTAAAAATTATTCTAAACAACCCATAACACAATAGAAAACCCCATAAATTATTCCACATAAACCCAAGATCAAAACAAGACAATAATTTTTTTATTTAATATATCCAAATAAAATTTCAAATATTGACAGGAATTTCTACATGTAATGATGTGGATTATTAAATACTTCCTACTACAATGTTGCTTATCCATGATAAGGCTATATTTTTATACATTCAAAATATCATATAATCCTAAAACTAAAAAAATCCACATCCCATAAAATATGAATTTCACACCTCCACAATCAAAATACAACACCAAGACCAATCATACCAGATTATCTATTAGAACATGGCTTCATTGGTGAGATTCCACTAAACAACCTTGATTTTATTCGTTAATAATGTAATATATGATCACATCATCTAACCAAAATCTCTGAAATCTAATAAAAACCTATATTTTAGATTCCTTGATTGGGTTTCCCAATAATGGGGACATTAGTTTTTATTTCATTTATAGAACTATGAATGAATAAACCAAAATGTTGGTTGGTTCACACCACCATTTCATTAGTTAGATGTTTATATAAATAATTGTATAATACAAGATCCCAAAATATTAATTCATAATGTATCAAAATTAACTTGTATCCACTTACACAATGGATCTATAATGATACCTAGATTATTCTATGGATTATTGAAATTCCACAAAATATTCTCTTTTCAATGGTTAGTCACCCATGACCAATTTAATGGTCCCTACCATAAATTATCCTTTTCATTATTGAAAGCAATCATGAATGTTTATCGCATAACATAATTTCTAGGATAGACTAACTACTTACACCTAATCACCAACTGAAAATAAAAAAAAATCATTGATAGTTCACACTAAGAATGACATACTTAATCATTAACAGTTACAAAGGTCATAGGTTATGAGATACCCCAACCAATGGTGTTCTACAAAAAGAATTGATTCTCTAATAGTACTCATAAATATAGAACCCCAAATACTATAAAATCAATAATACATCACTTCCTTGATATATTATCTTCCACACTGATATATATGGATGCACCAATTATGGTTTACAAACTGACTCACCACACAAAGGTACTCCAAACCACACAAATTTTACCTTTAACCATAGAAAAATTCATATTTCTGATGATTGAAAACAAAAATGTAGATTTCTCTCTAAGATATTTTCCCCTTACCCAAACAACCTATTCCCATCTACCAAAAAATCATTCATAATCATCTAAAACACCTGAACCACCACCAATAGATAGGTCACCACCCAATAAGTAGTAGTTCCAAAACCATAAAAATGTGAACAAACTTTATGTACATGGATTCAAACATGAAGGAATCCTATAAAAGATATCATGAAACAAATATTACACTTAAGAAAGAAGGTTTCCATGAGCATTTTAAAAATATACTATTTCCCAAAAAACCTTTTGGTCTCACATGAACCAAACATTTTCACTCTTTTGAAACAACATCAAACTCCTATGATAAATGCCTCACCGATTATATGGATAACATGAATATCCCATAATCAAAATAAAACTAATAATGGGTTGAAATCATCATGGAATCCTCATTTATTATTCTATGTATCTATCAATCTAGACATGTAATACCCAAAACCATGAAATCATGAGGTTACATTCAATACAAATAGAGTATCACATGGAATATAGAGGCATAAAAGAAATATGTATGAAAAAAACAATATATAATAAAACAAAAAATCATATCAATTAAGATTTATTGGATTTATTATTGATGGTCCCACCTACAAAAAATTTGGTATCCATGGTCATTGATTCCATAAAAATCATCCCCAACCATTGAAAAGAATCATATATTCTAGGTACATCCTCAACTGAGATCATTTCTATGAATGAATCTTCAAATGATCTTCCAATGATGCTATATCAAATTTTCAAACATGGATGATCCTAAAACATGTTATATACAATGTTAATCTATCACTCAGTAAAAAAAATTGTTATATTAAGTCAGATACTCTAGATTTGACTGCTACATCCAAGATATGATGCTCTAGTCCAAGGAAGAAGATTGAATCTAATAAGAACATGAATAAAAGAGTACAAAAAAGAACATAAATTTAATCCCTAATATAAAATCCCTATAGATTCATCTAATATGAGTTAGTTAAAGGGTTGTGTAGATAAAAATTCTAGATTGTCCACTAGGGGGGGTTAATCCACGGTATTATTTTCCAAATATACTTTCCTCTGAATTCCACCTCATGAACGTTTTTATGGATCTTGATGCACCAAGTGAAGTATCACATTCACATATTGTATGTATAAATGACAATAGAGGGAAGGAAACATGATAGTTGAAATGTTCAAAAATAATTCCAACACATTTCCATGTTTGTTAGACCCCCAAACATGGATTATCCACAATAATAATGTTACCAATTAAAATAGATGATATAGTTTCAAATGACATATTAACTATTGTGTCCATAGTAGAGGATGTTAAGACTACATGAAAAAGTGTTAATAGATTCTACAATGGTCTTCACAAATATCAAGTCATACATCGGGATCTTTATACTTCTTCACACAATGTTAACAAAAATTACACTGGCCTTCAAACTCATGAATCACACTAGAAGATATTTATACTACCTCATCCAATATTATTCATCTCCATGACTGGTAAAAGACTACAAATTCCTCAAGGTGATCTACCTCAACAATTGTACATGATTTTACCAACTCATGCACATCATCAAATACCTTTGAATCTTATTTCTCTTGATATGATATTTTTAATCATCTGTGTACAACTAGTTAATTTTGTGAACTAATGCTCCAGTTGAAATTATTTATTTATTATTATCAAATAACATCCTCACTCAAATCTATGCAAGTGATTCACAGTATTTATTTAATGATATTTTATGCCAGAATAATTTTTCACGGCCTACTGTTTTTTCCCTTTTGAAATCTAAATCATCATAATATTTCCTCATGCATGTGGGATACGTTTCATGTTTTCCGCAAATTTGTAAATCCTAGTGTAAAAAAATTAAATTTTACTTATTATTTTTATGTATATATCAAATTAAATATAATTTTTTATCTATTAATGTTTCCTGGTATATTCTACACAAACTATTTTATCATTTCAATGTTTTTCTCTAACAAACCAATGTTGTACTGATGAATAATTGAATTTGGTTGAATGAAACAATTATTCTGCACACATGTGTGTGAAAAAACTTCTTTCACACACAAAGTAGAGGGATTCATGAAACTATTATTATATGAGGTACTCGTTCTTCTATTCTTCACATTATCCAAGGAGTTTCATGAAATGTATTCAGGCTTTATAGAACGAGTTCATCAAAAAGATTACTAATATGTTATAAACTTAAGATCATAGTATTAAATGAGTATGATTAAGTCTTGATAATATTTACAGATTCTCCTATCTATCACACAACCGAGTAAGGATTTTGAGATATCTTTGATTTTGTGTAGGAAGAGAGCTTCACAGTGCTCTTCTTCACTCTGTAAAATGAGATAAAGAAGATATTCGAATGAAAATGGACTATTTTAATGGTGTTCTTATGTACTTATTGGAATTTCATTACTAAATTTCACACTTATAGCCTTTGATAAATAATTCACATCAATATTCTAGAGATATCATGTTGAGTCACAAATGATATTAATATCATTAATGTTTTTGTTAAATTAAATATATCAAAAGACGTGATTCTGAAATACATAGATCCCATTATTATGTATGGAATCCTCCATTCATGATTCGAGAATAATATGCGTGATTTTATCAAAATAACTTCATATTATGTAAATTATTGATCTCATGAATGCATGAAAATCACATTTGATAAACTTGTTCTGTAATAAGCTAAATAATAACTATCAAAATATAAAAAACATGGACACTATATGTTGTAATCATTTAATATCATTTAAATCCTTTAGATAATTTTTCTATTCTATTTTGGGATGATCGCGGTGGTATATGGAATGATTGGTGACCACTACTTCTGTCACGACCCGTCCTCGGGACCACTGCCATGACTTCCCCAAGCCCGCCTCCCATAGGCCAGGGGATAGCGACTGGCACCAAGGAGTAAATCCCGACAAAAAGGTGAAGGCATTACATTTATAAAGTAAACAAACACCATAGAGTAAGCAAGAAGAAGTAAATACTAAGTAAAAATGGATAAAATAGTAAGTGCAGAAACTAAATGGGCAAGAATAGAAACCCAAACTGAAAGTATGGTACAACTAGAAAGAAGTACAGCAACTGAAAGTTACGTAGCAACGTCAAGCCATCCACTGGAAGTCCCACCTGAAGGGTGTGTACAGATAGCCTCCTCAGCCCCTCGGGTCCAACCATACTCTTCGTGTACATTCCGCATAGTGGTCCACCTCCAGGTACCGACTTGCTCCACATGCCACAACCACGATCATCGATGTCCGTTGTTTGCATCCAACACAACGTAGTGTGGGAATTGCCCGTGCAGGGGTGAGTATACGCTACTCTGTAGGGACCCCGAGACCCCCGAAGGTCTCCCATAATCCACAAAGGATAAACCAAAAAGGAAATATACAATCACGAAGTAACATCCAACACTACATTGGTATATGCCCATACATATACCTAAGTCATCAATTCTAGTTCGGCTCCAACATCTGAGCCCGAATTCTATCAAGTCCACACAGGATAATACATCCCAATCCACACAGGATAACACAACCCAATCCACATAGGATAGAAAGTCAATCATATCGAAGATAATGATTGAAAGTCAAGACTCATCTCACACAGGTATACTTCTTCGTAAGGTGATAGAGATGATCAGATATAGCCACTGATTCATCTAAGCTGGGACCCATGTAGGATACTAAACCAGCCAAGCTGTTGGACCCACATAGGATACCGACCAGCTACTCTGCCAGACCCACATAGGATATCATGAATTGAGTCAAACACTACTAGACCGACGTAGGATACAAGAATAGTAGTCATTGCCGTCAAACCCACAGAGGATTTCAGTACGGTCTTCATCTATGCCGAACCCACGGAGGATTTCAGTGCAGTCTTCATCACCATCGAACCCACGGAGGATTTTAGTACGGTCTTCATCACTACCTAACCAATAGAGGATTTCAGGGCAGTCGTCATCATTACTGAACCCACGTAGGATTTTGGTGCAGTCATCATCGTCATCGTAGTCACATCCAGCTCTATGGTTCCCGCACACATCATCCTCATTTTCGGAAGGGTCCTCTCCACGAGCCAAGGGTTCGATACATCAACTGAAACTTAGTCCAGAGTTGTTGTATCTCAAAGTTCTGTCTCGACAAGAGGAACTCAACGTGACAGACATCACGTCAATCGGACGCCCGGTCTGAGAGTTATTGGGTTTTTCGTTCTAGGGGCCCGGTTGGTGTTCAAGTAAAAACCAACCCAACCGCACTCCATCTACGTCCAAACCTCGAGCGGAGTAAGCCAAAAGGTCCATCCCACTAAGGGGAATCCAACAAAGTCGACGACATGTCAATCGGGCGTCCGTAGCTCATGTTATAATTGTTTCTGCTCCAAGGGCCAGGTTGGTTTCATGTTCGAACCAACCCGGCCATACCCAAAATTCGTCTAGAACCTTGAGTGTAATATAACGAAACGTCTTTATTGACCCATTGATCGTATCACAATAGACGGTGCATCGTTCGGAGGTCTGTAGCCCATGATATGGGAAAAAGAATGAACCTGTCCAGTTTTAGGGGGTTTTGGGCCCGGACCGAACCGAACCAAGACCCCCTAGGTCATCCTAATCCAGGTCCGGGACTGGCCCATTAGGGCACGGCCCGGTTCAGGGGGCGTAGCCCGGCCCGGTGTGGGCGGTCCAGCAGGCATGACTGGTCCATGATGGCATGGGCACCGCGTGTCGTGCAAGCGGAGAAGGGGGGAACCACCACCCCCTTCGACGAAATGGCGGACCCCCGCGGGTCCTCCCTACTGTAGTTGACCGGGGGTTGAACCCCCAATTTTCCGAAATCTGGAAGGCCATAATGGCCGGCCAGCACCACATGTGGGACCAGTTGGTCCAGCCCTTCAGCGAATCGGCGGCTGGCGGCTCTGGCTACCCCCTTTTCTTCGCTGCTGCCTTGGTCCGACCGGCGCGGCACGACGACGCCACGCCCCTCCACCACGCCCCCCGGCCGCGGCCCATCGTGGTTCTCCAAAGCGGAGCGATGGCTCCAAGCCCCTTTGTCGTGGCCCAACTCTAACCGCGGATTCTTTCGGTCTCAACGGCGTAGCGTGACGGTGTCGTGCTTCTTCGCCGAATTCCTCTATGTTTCTGCGTTGTGTCGTTGCTCCACACCTCCTTCATTCTAGCCGCAACTAACAAAATCAAAGGGGAAGGAGGGTCGGCTGTGCTCGTTCGTTCTAACCTCCTCCCATTAAAATGATAATAGGCCGACCAAATTAAAAGATGATGAACGAAAAGAAAAATCAGGAAAAAAAAATTGACCCCTACCATGATAACGAGTTTATGTTCGAAGAGCGTCACGAAAAACGGCGTCATGGGGTGAGGCACCATACATGTTGATGAAGATTGTCCGAGGATTAACGACGTCTCCCTTCCTCTGACGCGGGAATAAAAACGAAGGATGGCGCATCTTCGTTCTTCGGAAAAAGGCGTGACTTCGTTATTCGTCGAGGTAGAAAAGTTCTTCGCAGTGAATATGAAGTTATTCCAAAATGTGAAGAACACTCCCTCCCTCAACACAATGAAGTCACCCCAATAAAATAAGGATTTATATTATTTTATTTCCTTTTCTAATACTTTTTAAAATTTGAACATTCAAAATTTAGTTCACTCATTTAATTAAACATAACTTTTCAAAATTAAATGAGGTGATAAGTTGGAAATATTAAATTGGGGGGGGGGGTTGAGGAATTATGAATGTGAGGGGTTGAGCTCGTGTCGGCCCCACCCCACCTTTATCCTCTCATGGATGGTTAAAAACATGTGGGTCCCACCCCCAACTCTCTTACTTAAGATATAACTACCTAGAGGATAATAAATAAAATTGTAATATAATTTTATTTATTCCTCACTAAAACCAAAATTTTAACAACTCCTCCCGAGGAAATGCACCTTCGGAACAGGTGCTCCTATGAAATTGTCGGCGTTGTAGTTTCCTCGGTGCCCTCATATTTCAATTCCAAGAACCGGTTCAATAGTTAGGAAAACTCGCTCGTTCATTCACTGAACTTACCCATGCTAAACTTCGGAACATGATTCCAGGCACACCGGGCCTCAGAATTAAATTCCATTAAAAACTGCGTTCTTGTAAAATGCCAAAGAAAATTAAGAAGAAATTTCGCTCGAATTTTACGGGTCATTACATTACTCCCACCTCAAGGCTTTACTTCCCCGTAAAGATACATCATAAACTAGGGGAACAAATGTGGGTATTGTGCATGCATCTGAGCCTCCCACTCCCATGTGCTCTCCTAGAGGTTCCTGTGATGTCCTATGATGCGCACTAGAGGTAGCAACCATCCACTTAGGACCCGATCCTGTCGATCCTCGATCTCCATCGGGACCTCCGCAAAAGTCGCCCCATCGTCAATGTCTAACTCCCCATGGTCGATGATATGCGTCGGGTCATGCACGTATCTCCTCAGCTAGGATACGAGGAAGATGTCGTGCACCTGGTACAATTAAGGTGGTAGAGCCAGGTGATAACCCACCTCGCCTATCCTACTGAGGACCTATAATGGTCCGATGAAGCACAGAGATAACTTGTCGCCCCGGCCAAATCCTCGTAATCCACGTCAAGGTGAGACCCGCAAGAAGACGTGGTCCCTTTCTTCGAACTCAAGTGGCCTCCGCCTCCTATCAGTATAAGACTTCAGCCAGCTCTAAGCTGTCCTCATCCGCTCCTGGATGACCTGGAACTTCTCTGTCATGGCATGGACCATCTCTGGTCCCACAAGTGCGGAATCCCCAGGGGTTGTCCAGCACAGAGGTGATCTGTAAGGTCGGTCATGCAATGCCTCATATGGTGCCATCCCAATGGTGGAGTGGTAGCTATTGTTGTACGTGAACTCCACCAATGGCAGGTGGTCCTCCTAGCTACGTCCAATTTCGAGGACACATGCACGGAGCATGTCCTTGAGAGTCTGAATGGTCCTCTCCGTCTGACCATCCATCTTAGGGTGAATGGCGGTGCTCAGACGTAGCTCTGTCCTGAATGACTCCTGCAACCCCTTCCAAAGCCGGTATGTAAAGTGAGAATCTCGATCGGAGACGATAGATGATGGCACACCATGAAGCCGTACAATCTCCTGAATGTAGAGACGTCCCAATCTCTCTACTGAGCCCTTCTCTATGATTTGAAAGATGTGAGCCGACTTGGTATGTCGGTCGACAATCACCCAAATGGAGTTGTGACCTTTGGAAGGACTTGGATGTCCAGTCACAAAATCCATAGATATCCTCTCCCACTTCCACTCCGGGACCTCCAAGGGTTGTACCAAGCCAGCTAGTACCTGGTGCTCCGCCTTCACCTGTAGGCAGGTAAGGCATCGAGAAACGAACTCTGCCACAACCTTCTTCATACCAGGCCACAAGTGTTGTCGTCTACGATCCTAGTACATCTTCTCCACTCCTGAATGTACCGCTAAAGGGGAAGTGTGAAACTCCCTCAGCCCCTCCTCCTATAAACCAGCTGGTACCATGGTATGACCTCTGAATATGACGACGTGCTCTCCTACTATAAAGAATCCATCAGGTGCTTGCCCTGAGGATATCTGCGCACGCCGCATCTCATAGTCAGCGTCCCCACATTGTGCCTCTCTGACCCGCTACAGGAGTGGAGGAGTGACTGTGAGTGTCTGAAGAATGGTAGCTCCATCTCTATCCACAAAGGATATATGCAAAGTGGATAGCTACTCCGTCACCTCCCCGAGTAGCTGGATGCCCATCCTCCTACTGAGAGCATCAGCTACTAAGTTCCCCTTTCCAGGAGTATAGACTATCTCAACGTCATAGTCCTGGAAGAACTCGAGCTATCGCCGCTGTCTTAGATTCAGGTCCTTCTGCGAGAAGATGTACCTGAGACTCTGGTGTTCAGAGTAGATTGTAATGCGCTCTTCCATCAGATAGTGTCACCACATCTTCAGAGCGAAGACAACTGCTTCTAAATCGAGGTTATGGGTAGCTTAGTTCTGCTCATACTGCCTCAACTGACGTGAACATTAGGTGATCACGGCCCACTCCTAGATTAGGACACATCCGATTCTGGTCCCTGATGCTTCGCAGTAGACTACGTACACTACTCCCTCCTCTGGTAGCCTCAAGATAGGCGTGCTGGTCAATCTTTGTCTCTGCACCAGGAAGCTCTGCTGACATCTGTATGACCACACAAAGGGTATCCCCTTCTTCGTCAAAGCTGAGAGTGGTGCCGAAACTCTGGAAATGTCTAGAACAAATCTATGGTAGTACCCATCTAGCCCCAAGAAACTCTGCACCTCCGTCACGCTCCTGTATGGCTCCCAAGCTAGCACTGCCTCGATTTTCGCAGGATCCACTGCAACTCCCACCTCAGAGATGACGTGTCCCAAAAAGTAGACCTCACATAACCAAAACTGACACTTCGAGATCTTTCCATAAATATGGGGCTCTCATAGTGTGTCTAGTACAACACACAAGTGGTAGGCGTGCTCCTCCTCTGTGGTCGAGTATATCCAAAAGTTGTCGATGAAGACCATGACAAATCGATCGAGGTATGGCTGAATGATCCTATTCAGGAGACCCATGACCACTGCTGGAGCGTTGTTTACACCGAAAGACATAACCATGAACTCATAGTGTCCATACCGACATCTGAATTATGTCTTCTGCACATCTTCATCTCGAACTCTGAGCTGACGATAGCCTGATCTAAGGTCTATCATTGAGAACCACCGTGATCCCTTGAGCTTATCGAAAAGGTCATCAATCCTCGGTAGCGGATACTTGTTCCACCTGGAAACTTGGTTCAGGGGACAATATTCAACACATAGTCTCAAGCTCTCATCCGCCTTCTTGGTGAACAATATCGGGGAAGCCCAAGTTGAAACACTGGGTCAGATGAATTCCTTTCCCTACAAGTCATCAAGTTGTACCCGTATCTCTCGAAGCTCAGCGGGAGCCATCTGATATGCATGATTGGATATTGTGGCTGTCCCGGGGTACAGGTCAATATAAAAGTCTACCTCTCTGTGAGGAGGTTGTCCTGGAACATCGTTAGGAAAAAGCGTCTGCATACTGATCCAGAACTACAGGAAAACTCAGACTCCGCACGTCAACTGCTCCTAGGATGAGTCTAGCCAACTGATGAGTGATTGGTTGTCCTCTCCTCTGCATGAGTCCATCTTACACTGCAAAGGCTCCCTTCTCTCCAGTGAAGGTGAACCTGCTCCCGTTGGTGCGTACACACCACACCATGTGCCTAATACATTTGATCTGAGCAAGGACTGTAGATAACCAATCCATGACCAAGATGATGTTGTAAGGCCTCGACGCCACTACAAGAAGATCCCAACCAAAGCTCTCGCCTCCTAGAGTAATCTCACACTATCGGCACGAGTGCATAATTGTCGAGTCTGCTCCCGTAGGAGTTTCTAGCGGAAAGGATCGAGCCAATGGCTCTGTCGTAATTTCCAAGCTCCGAACAAGGGCAGCAACAATAAAAGAATGACTTGCTCTTGTGTCTAAAAGAACTGCAGCAAGGGTGGAGTAGACACATATAGTACCTCTAATCATCTCTGGCGTGTCGTGGTTGTAGGCCTCTGTTGCCTGAAGTTGAGCCTCTCTCTGCCCGCCAGCTCCCTGTGGTCAGGATGGACCTCCTGGTGGTGGTGGTGCTAAAGCCTTAAAGTGTCACTCACCACCTGCTACTCGTTGAGCTCCCCTACCTCGTCCACATGCTCTCAGCGGTTCTCCACGGTCAACCCTCTGCCTCTGCCTGGGTGGCCCCTCAACCGTCTGCTGCTCCTCTGCATGGCGGGTTGGGCAGTCACGAGCCATGTGGCCCTGCCCACCACATGCGTAGCACTGCCTACTCCTCAGAAGGATGGCTCTGCACTATGTTCCCCACACCTCTGAGCCAGTGTCCTGAGGTTGTCTGGCTGATAGTCTGGTCCACCTGGACACCTGTGAAATCCGTCAACATCCAGCTGCTGACGACTCTGCTACGTGCCGCCCTATGGTAGGTCTCGCTGCTGACGTTGGCTCACCAAAAAAGCTCTCTTTGAGAAGATCTCGCTACAGTACTCTTTCATGTGTCGGAATACTGAGGGAGATCATAGATTCCCTTATCTCAGGCCTCAGTCCCTGCTCGAAGGTCTGGGCCCAGAAGAATGAGTCTTGTACCATGTCCGTCGAATAGCGTGAGTGATCTGTAAATCTCACAGAGTACTGTGCGACCGTCATGCTGCCCTGCCGCAGCTGTAGAAGCTCCTGGATGCGCAACGCGTGGAGGGTGGCTGGGAAGAACTCCAAGCGGAAGCGGCTCTCAAAGTCCGTCTAGAGGAGTGATGCCTCATCGTGCACCTGGAGCATCAAGCTCCACCATCTTCCTACAGCTGCGTGCAGGAGGCTCGCTGTGAGGATCACCATGATTTCAGCTGGTGTCCCCACAAACTTGAAAACTCGAACAACCGCCTCCAGCCAATCCTCGGCTGGCTGAGGTTCCATCTCCCCGTGGAACCTGGGCGGTCTCTGACACTGAAACTCGTGCAGTGCACTACGGTGACGTACACTATCAGCGGCTGGGGCTGGTAGCATCGGTGGCTCGGTGGGTAAAGGTATAGCATGTTCCTCTGCTGAAAAAGGGCCCTGCACCGAGGCCTCGTCGCTCGGTGGGCTGTCGGCTCACACAAGAGTCGGAACCCTAGCTGGATGCCATCGTGGGGCCATCCTGAAAAGAAAAAAGTGTGCCATGGTTAAACAGTATACCTGGTGAGATAACATAATTTAATCACAAATAAAACTTTTGAAACACACACGCAATCAATGTTTTCGTGCATTGAGTCAGAAATCAGAAGTCAGGTTGCTGGTGTACAGTTACGTCGGTCGCCGTACCAAGACTAGACTCCATGGACTGATAACCACACTCAATACCCTTAATAGTATTTCTTCACATAGAAGACAGATTAGAATCCTGAATTCTGCGGTAGAACCGAACTCCTCTAATACCAATTTGTCACAACCCGTCCTCGAAACCCGTGCCATGACTAACCCAAGACCGCCTCCCATAGGCCAAGGGCTGGCGACTAGCACTAAGGCATAAATCCCGAAAGAAAGTAGAATGGATTGCCTTTATAATGTAAACAAACACCATAGAGTAAGAAAGCAGAAGTAAACACTAAGTAAAACTGGGTACAATAGTAAGTGCGGAATGTAAATGGGCCAGAATACAAACCCAAACTGAAAGTAAAGTACAACTGGAAAGAAGTACATCAACTGAAAGTAAATCATCACGTCGAGACGTCCACTGGAAGTCCCACCTGATGGGTGGGTACAGATAGCCTCCTCAGCCCCTCGGGTCCAGCCGTCCGCTCCGTGTACGTTCCGCCCTGTGGTCCACCTCTAGGTACCGACTTTCTCCACAAGCCTCAACCACGATCAGCATTGTCCATCGTTTGCATCCAACACAATGCAGTGCGGGCATAGCCTATGCAGGGGTAAGTATACGCTACTCAGTACGGACACCGAGACCCCCGAAGGTCTCCCATAATCCAAAAAGGATAAACAAAAAAGGAAAGATACAATTATGAAGTAACATCCAACACTACATAGGTATATGCCCATACATATACCTAAGTCATCAATTCCAGTTCGACTCCAACATCCGAGCCCAAATTCGATCACGTCCACATAGGATAATACAACCCAATCCACACAGGATAGCACAACCCAATCCACATAGTATAGCAAGTCAATCATATCGAAGATAATGATTGAAAGTCAAGACTCAGCTCACACATGTATACTTCTTCGTAATGTGATAGAGATGATCAGATATATCCACTGATTTATCTAAGATGGGACCCACGTATGATACTAAAGCAGCCAAGCTGTCAGAACAACATAGGATACAGACCAGCTACTCTACCAGACCCATGTAGGATAGCAAGAACAGAGTCAAACACTGCAAGACCCACACAGGATAAAAGAACAGTAGTCATTGTCATCGAACCCACATAGGATTTCAGTAAGGTATTCATTGCTGCTGAAACCATAGATGATTTCAGTGCAGACTTAATCACTATCGAACCCACGGAGGATTTCAGTACGGTCTTCAATGATGTCGAAACCATGGAGGATATCAGTGTAGTCATCATTTCCGTCGAACCCACGAAGGATTTTTGTACAGTCATTATCACTGCTGAACCCACGGTGGATTTCAGTGCAGTCGTCATCACTGCCGAACCCACAGAGGATTTCAGTGCAGTCATCATCGTCGTCGCAGTCGCAGCCATCTCTAGGGTTCCCACACACAGCATGCTCATTTCTGGGAGGGTCCGCTCCACAAGCCAAGGGGTCGATACATGAACTAACACGTAGTTCGGAGTTGATGTATCTCAATGTTTCATCTCGAAAAAAGGAACTCAACGTGACAGACAGCGCGTCAATCGGACACCCGGTCTAAGAGTTATTGGTTTTTTCGTTCCAGGGGCCCGGTCGGGTTTTAAGTCAAAACCAGCCCGACCGCACTCCAACTGTGTCTAAACCTTGAGCAGAGTAATCAAAAAGATCTGTCTCACTAAGAGAAATCCAACAAAGTCGACGGCACGTCAATCAGACGTCTGGAGCTCAAGTAATACGCATTTTGGCTCTGAGGCCCCAGTTGGTTTCGTGTTTGAACCAACCCGCCTGTACACAATGTTCACTGAAACCATGACTGTAATATACCTAAACGACCTTGTTGATCCAAGGATCGCATCGAAACTAAAGGTGCATCGTTCGGAGGTCTGTAGCCCAAGATATGGGAAAAAGAACAAACATGTCCGGTTTTAGAGGGTTTTGGGCCCTGACCGACTCAGCCCGAGACCCCCTGGGTCAGCCCAGCCCGGTCGGCCCGGCCCAGCCCGGCACGGCGCGGGCGGCGCAGCCCGGTGCGGCTGGTCCAGCCGGCGGGGCCGGTCCAGGCCGACACAGGCACCGTGCACCGTGCGAGCGCAGAAGGCAGGGAACTGCCACCCACTTCGACAAAACGGCGGACCCCCCGTGGGTCCGCCCTTTTGGAGTTGACCGGGTGTTCAACACCCGTTTTTCCGAAATTTTTCCAACCCTAAGGGCCGGAAAACACCTCATTTGGGACCAGTTGGTCCCTCCCTTCAGCGAACCTGATGCCGACGGCTCCGGCCGCCCTCCTTTGCTCCACCGCAGCCAATGGTCATGGCCTTGGTCCGACCGGCACAGCACGACGACACCGCGCACCTCTGTCGTGGCCTGCCCCGACCATGGCCCTTCTTGGTTCTCCGGCGCTGCGTGATGGTGCCACGCCCCTTTGCCGCGGCCGGACTCTGGCAGCATATTCTTTCGGTCCCAACGGCGCCACGCATCTTCGCCGCATTCCTCTATGTTTCCGCGCGGTGTCGTTGCACTGTGCCGCCTTCTTTCGACCCACAACGAACAACATATAAGGGTAAGGAGGTTTAGCCGTGTTCGTGCGGTTCGACCTCCTCCCGTTAAAATGATAACAGGCGGCCCAAATTAAAAGATATAGAACGAAAAGAACAATCACGAACAAAAATTAACCCCTACCTAGATAACGAGTTGATGTTCGAAGAGCGTTGTGGAAAACGGAGTCACGGAGTGAGGCTCCATACACATTGACGAAGATTGTATGAGGTGTAACAAAATATCCCTTCCTTTGACGTGGGATGAAGAAAGAAGTATGGCATGACGTCGTTCTTCGGAAAAAGGCGTGATTGCATTCTTCGTTGAGGTAGAAAATTTCTTCACCGGGAAGATGATGTTCTTCCAAAATGTGAAGAACGCTCCCTCCCTCAACACAACGAAGTCACCCCAATATAATAAGTATTTAGCCTTATTTTATTTCCTTTTCCAATAATTTTTAAAATTTGAACATTCAAAATTTAGTTCACTCATTTAATTACACCTAATTTGTCAAAATTAAATGAGGTGATAAGTTGGAAATGTTAAATGGGGGGGGGGGGGGGGGGGGTTGAGGAGTTAAGAAATTGAGGGGTTGGGCTCGTGTGGGCCCAAACCCAACTTTATCCTCTCATGGTTGGTTAACAACATGTGGGTCCCACCCCCAACTATCTTACTTAAGATATAACTGCCCAGAGGATAATAAATAAAATTGTAATATAATTTTATTTATTCCTCACTAAAACCACAATTTTAACAACTCCTCCCGAATAAACACACCTTCGGAAAAGGTGCTCCTAATAAATTACCGGCACTGCGATTTCATCGGGGCCCTCCTATTTCAATTCCGAGCACCGGTTCAAAAGTAAGGAAAACCCCCTCGTTTGTTCACTGAACATACCCGAGCTAATCTTCAGAACATGATTCCGGGCACACCGGGCCTCAGAATCAGGTGCTGTCAAAAACTGCGTTCTTGTAAAATCCCAAAGAAAATTAAGAAAAAAATTACCTTGAATTTTACGAGTCTTTACAACTTCATGATAATTTCATGTGCGGAAATAATCAGTAAATCTAAGAGGAAGATGATGATGTGGATGTTTGATGGTTAGTAGATTACATTAAATAGAATTTTACAGTTATGACTATATGTTTTTAACTAGGTTAATACTACATTTATTTCACTCGTGAATCATTGAACCTTCGCTTTGTTGAGACATCCTTTATAATAAATTATTTTACATTAGCTGGAAGATGTGAATAATCAGGCACCATTTCTTGAAATACAACTCATCCTCTATCAAAACACCATTGTTCCACCAGACAAGGTGGTACCAATGCTCTTTCTATATTAACCACTATGTTCACGCATATTACCCAATGTATAAATCACAACCATGGTTCCATGGGAGATAGTTAGTTTCACTCTATCTTATGTTTTAGATTACACCCAGAATAAGGTCGATCGATCTCAACCGTGGGTATTTTTTTGGTTAGCCATATTTTTTGAAATATGTCCCACTATGGAATAAATAGATTAATTCTTTTTATAGAATAAAATATCCATATATATAATAACATAAATTCAATTCCACTAAAATAAATCCACTTTCTCATACGTCATCATGATAAATAATATTTTTTCACGGTCTTAATTAATTTGTAATTCATCTTATATATTCCACTATTATAATGTTTTACATGTTGAAAACATTTTTATATCTCTTAACATTATTTTCACATTTATTGGGATAAAATAACAATTGAATCATTTTCAGAATTGACAAGGTGAATTGATTAATATTTCATCCAATTCCATTTCATGGATCCATAACAATTATCTATGAATCATGACCTCATTTAAATTCATCAAACAAATTTCAACTCATTAATTACAAATGTTATAATTACATTGGATCAAAAATAACCTCCTTTTTATTTTTTTCAATAATTTGGTTAACTTATTTCTTACTTATTATTGATAATATAATGTTAATGATATATTTGGGTATCCTCTTATCATTATTTTATAAAAAAACATATTATCCTCCATTATATGACTCTTTGTTGAACAATTATAAGAGGGGGATTATAGCACATGTTTTTCATATCAAAGTGACTTTTGTAAATCAGCTATATGTCCACATGGGATAATAATATTTATAAAATATGATGGATGTAACTAAGGATTTCTATGTTGTCCATAAAATACCATGCATGTGAAATAACTATTATAAATTCTCAATTCTAATTTTAGGGGTTTCATGTAATAATATTTATCAATAAAATTATAAAACATATAGGCACATAAAAATGAATTTTTAGGTGAATTATATAATGCTCCACATTCTTGGTTCAATTTCAACTATCCTTAATAATGATAATTATTTCATTCAATGTAGATAAATGATATATATTATCATTCCAACTATTTCATGTTTTATAAAGTTGTTTAGAAATTCTATGTTCACTTTGTAGTGATGTTTTTATACTGTTAAGTCATAAATTCTCCCACTCAAGTGATATATAAATCTCCTTAAATTCCAAATACATATATAGAAAATCACACACACAAAAAATATTAATAAGGGGGTACCGTTTATTATTAAGGAGTAACATTCAGGCTGTGACATAACACTCACTATAGAACATTCTTATCTACCGATCTTAGTATGATATGATTTATTCGGGATACTATTTTTATTTTGAGTACAATGTATTTGAATATATTTATTATTCACATGAAATTTTCTTTGTGTGAAATTTAGTTTTTAACCTCAACATATAAAGCTATATTCTTCCTTAGGAAATAAAATATTTTCTATACATACATCAATTGTTATGAAAAGATCAATTTATTCATCCAAATAATGAGCCATTATTTCTTGATATATTGAAAAATAATTGTATCTCCACATGACCCAACACTATTTTTCTATTGAAGTATATTCCCTTTCAAAAAATACATAATATCTCCTAGAAGTTCATTCTAGAAGTTATTAGCTACGTGACCCTCATTTGTACGTCTTCTAGAAAATTCTTCTAATAATTCATATTTGTTCTGAATGAGCATCTATGATGGATTTATGTTCACAAAATTCATTCATTGAGAACTTTTTCTCCTTAATTCACCATAACTCACTATTTATTCATATGTTTTTTTATTAAAATATTTCATACCAAGAATATTATCCTTTTTCTATACATTTCACAAATATAGAAAAAACCATTGTTCTTATGTATTTCATGTTGATTTTTATTCTTTCCAAACACTTGTATTTATTACACTTATTCAAATGGTTCCTTTGTTTTTTTCTCTAGGACCTTGATTATATTGATATATATATATTTATCCAATTGATACAGTAGAGTATCTCAAATATTTCATCTTATTCCCACTAGTTTTAGATATATTTTTTATCCTTTAATATTAAATATAATAGTTTTCCTTTTAGAAAATTTGGTGAAAATATTACTTTCTCATTTTGGCCATTAATTTCACCAGTATTTGAAGATTTAACTTGAATATTAATTAAATTATAGAAATATTGTTTTCCTATCTTATGTTTTCTAATTTCATCATATTTAACATCACATACATGTGACCTTATATTTTTTTTTCAAGAATTGTAATGTTATTACATCATTCTAATGCCTTGTTCCTAACCTTCCAGAACCAAAAAATAGCATTTAAATCTTTTTTAACTTATTTTACGGTGTTGTCTGTATATAATTCATAGGTTGGGTACCTTTATTTTTATAATTATAACCCCCATCCTTTTTTTATAATTCATGTGGATCATATATTCATACATATGTTCTATCTCACCATTTATGAGATAAATTTCTTAGTATTTTTCACCATCCATTCTTTCAAAATTTTGATTTGGAAAACCATACAAGTAATATTTAAAACATTAGTATATAACACAATTTCCATGTTATGTAATTTATTCTTCTTGGATGATTTTTCTATTTTATAAGGCAATGAACTCATTATCTTCTCCAAGTCATCATCCTTTAAGAAGAATTTTTTTGAATCATCTATTTTTCATGAAATTTAGGTTTTTCAATCGTATGGTGATTATTGCTTCTTCTACATCACATTCAACACAAAAGAAATCATGTTGTTGGTGTTCTTATCATACTTAACTTATCTATGTTTATCTTCCAAACAATACTTCAGCATCATTATTTTTTGTTCAATATTTTTTGATTCATTTAAATAATTTTAAATAAGGTTTACATTTTTTATTTAATATATAGATGGGATTCCATGAAATCCATAGAAACCTTTTTTCAAATTTTCTAGTGAAAAGAAATATTTTATGAAGGTAATATAAAATAATTATTTATCATAAAAATTACATTTTAATTCTTAAATAACATAAACATATATTTTATTGAAGATGTACATTGTTTCATATCCTTATTTGAAATTATTTTTGGGAGTGGTGTATATGAATTTTTTTATCCAATTCAACTTCCATGTCATTACTCTCTTCTTCCAAATGTTATTTTTCATCCTAATGGCTCTTGATACCTATAATATTACAATTTAAAACTAATTTGGGAGCATTCATAATATTTTTATTGAATTAAACATTTATATCACTATGTGATACATCATCATAACAACTTGAGTAGGATTCATCAAAAGAATCACAATAAAGTAAATTATTACAACATATACCATATTAATTACCTTTAGTATGTAGGGTATCATGACTTAATTTATGATTCTTCTTCATCTTTGTTTTCTTTCATATCATTGTGTTCATCCGAGAAATAGAAAAAAATTAAATATTATATCCTCCTAAGATAATTAATATTTCTCTAGATGAGGTTTCTTAATCATTTTTTAAAATTTGTTCCTCAAAATTTCCATCACCGATATTTAGATGGAACATTCCTGTAATATAAATTATAGATCCCCATTCTGATTAGACAACTAAGGGTTGGGGGTGAGTCAATTTTTTAGTTTTTTGAATTATTTTCTTTTAAATTATATATCTAGTATATTTTATGGTTCTCAACCAACTTAGTGCTATCTTCTAGTCTAACATCATATGTAGAAATTATTTGATAGAGAAAAACACACATTACTTATATGGGTTTGTATATAGATATACTTATTTTCATGTTGGTAAGATACCTAATATATATTCCCCATTATAATATTATTCTTAATTATAATGGATGACACAATGTCACACAATATATTACCATTTGATTCCACATAGAAGGATATTCATACTAATTCACACTATATTAACAGAGTCGACATTGCTATTTAGTCTGTTGAGTCACACAAGGGGATCTCTATTCTGCTTCACAAAGTGTTTCCAGAGTCCGATCATGACTTCACAATCATATATATCATAATAGGATCATTATACGGCATCACATAATCTATTACATGTCAATACATGATAATTTAGTAAAAATCCCCCCAATTGATATTCCTACATGATAAAACTAGATCTTATCCACTCATGTACAACTTCATGTACCTTTTCGACTTTATGGTATTACACATATATTTATGATCACCAATGTATATCAATCTACCATAGTTAAAAATTTCGTTGATTGATATTAATTATTCTATCTTATGATGTTATGATCTCACTCAAATGCATACAATTAAAAGACAAAACGTTATAAATATTATATTATTCTTGAATGCTCTTACAAAACTCAATATAGATTATATTTTGAATTCTAAATTATCATAAGAGTGTCTCATTCATGGAACAGATATTTCATGGTCTTATAGGATTTTTAAACTATAGAACATAGCCATTGAATTTTCCTCTTTATTTTTTATGTACTCCTCAAATTATTTATTCTAATTTATTTATTCCAGGTTCCTTATATCATTTCCACAATATTATTTGATACACTATATTTCTCACAAAAACCACATTCTTAATTTCACTGACATAAACGATTGTAAATGTCATAGTTATTCTATACACATATATATCAGGCATGTTCTTGCTTTCAACAACAGTGGGATTCAAAAAATATCTATGTATACGATTATATCATTCATTTAATATTCATAACAACCATTAAGTTTTACACAATCCATTGAGTGTATACCAAACTAAATCATCCAGAAAGTGAAATTTATGTTATAAATATTTTTTAGTATTCTCATAAAAAATCATAAAAATATTTGTATAGTATCCTCTATTTCACGTAGTTGAGTATAGATCATGATATTACTTATTCCTTATACAATATAAGATATTTTTTGTTCTCTTTTTCAATAAATAAAATGAGATCCACAATTTATTTTAATGATAATAAACTCTATTGAATTGTTTCCTTATTATTTGTAGTTAGTGAACCATGGAATAACACCAACATAGATATTGATAATTAAGGTGCATCATGAATCACATAAATAAGGATAATTCATGAATAATATTTTTATCATAAAATAATTTTAAAAATAAATTATCAATGAACTATTTGAAAAAAATTAGAAGCCCTTAATACATGATGATTCCCCCTTTTATGATACAATACACAGTTTTATATGTTTATCACATGATCCTGGACTTTTTTAAATTCTCAAAATCATGAATGTGCACAAATGGTCTTCTATAACTTCATTTTTTATTTTTAAGAAGCTCAACTATTTAAATAATCCACGCATAGACACTGGATATTGTATTAATTTAATCTCATCATTTTCATCTAAATAAATACTCAATGATTTCTTGATAATATTTATGATGTCAATGGATCTATTGGCGATCAATTTTACATGAAGATGTCATATGTGGAAACTTTTAATAAATCTAAGAATAAGATGATGACATAGAGGATTGATGGTGACACATCACTTCACAATGGATAGAAGAATTATGTATGTATGTTTTAATATGGTGAATTTTATATATATGGAACTCATCCCATATTGAACCATTTCTCATTCAATAAATCATTTATAGTTCATTTAGTTCCTTTAGTGGAATAATGTGTTTAGCATTGGGTCTAGTCCCATAACCAAACGTCACACATTACTGACATGCCACCATGAAACCCCAATGGTGGAACCGATCCCCTATTCTCATGCACCTCCATGTGCACACACAACTACCCATATTGTTTCAGAAATATATTCCATCATGGGAGAAACTTGGAAACACATTCCCTTGTGATTGTGAATTATCCCATAGTAAGGTCTGTTAATATGGTCATTGTGGATTGTTTGGTTGAAAAAAAACTACATACACCACTAAAAACACATATATTTATTCAAATTTATAATATAATATCATTGGATATCTCACTATAAACATGAATCCATTCAATGTCTTCACTTATCCATAAATGAGCATGGATAATGAATTAATTAATATTTTCATAAATTTTTTCTTCTTCTAAAATATTCTTACAGAATATTTTTTAACATATTATAAACATTATGAAAATTACCCACACAATTTATTTATTAATTTAAAATGAATTATTATTTGAAAATAATCTATAAAAACAAGGGTAATTGATCAACCTTGAAATCCAACATGATATTCTGAATCCATATTAATTTTACATGCATCATCAAAAAATATGAACTCACCAAAAAAAAATTGGCTCATTGAATATTTTGTTTTAATATTTGGACTTTTCTTTAGAATAAAATAGAGTCTTTGGGACTTAATTTCATAGGGAAAAGTATTACGACCTATTAAATATTGACGGTTAATGGTCTAATCATAGAGTTTCAGATAATTCGAAACACTATCACATAGTTACTCACATGGTTAGATTAACCATGAACCTAATGTGATTTGTTAAATGCATTCCCAAGGAACCTAAAAATAATTATTTCACACTTTTTTCTCCCATTTGTTAACCATTCATTTGGATCTCAAAAAATTTGTAAATTTACCAAGGAATGTTTCATAGTATGGTAAACCATGCAAATTTTCGATGATTGAGTAGCATGGTTAGATGGGGATTGGTAACATAGTTATATGAACCATGTAATATAACCATGCTTCACCAAAAAATTGAAAACAAAAAGAAACACAATTTCCAAAGAATATGAATGGTTGAGGACAACCATTCTCTAACCATGAAAACAAAAAAATACCACAAAAACACTCCAAAACACCTTGATAATTCCAAAAACTACATCTACAAAAACCGAAGAACTAATAATAGAATTAATGATTATAATTAATAAAAACTAATATATGATCAAATAACCCTAAAATTTCAACATGTAATGATGCAGGTTGTTACTCAAAATTTAAAGAAGTTCACAATTTTCAATAATTTTATAGAGAACTCAATGCCCCCATTCACATTATAGGTTTATATAAGAATATGATCTAGGTGTTTTTATACAACACATATGCTTTTGTGAAAATAGGGATGCTAACTCATTTTATCCACATATATAGCCTTCTACCCTCAAATTCATTTTTATAATGGCTTATTTATTGGAAATAATTTTCAAATAATTACATTATAAATGATATGTTTATTTAATAATTAAAAAATCTATCCCCACAACAACGAAAATGTTTCAATAAAAAAATAATTCATGCTCCAAGTTCTATAAGGCCCCTGTAAGATCTTGGGCATCAACATAATACTTGTTATTTTAAGAGAATATTATGTGTAATTTTAGGATTTTATATATAACATTTTAAAATAAAAATTTTTATACTATTAAGAAATTTCACAAGAGGTGGGGGTCATTTAATTATTAAAAAATATCTATTTTTTATTTTTATAAATTAATATTTAAGGCATTCCAAAAATAATACGTCATATATAACTAATAAAATAGGTATAAAAACCTTAAATATTTGAAATAATTCCTCCAAAGTCTAATGAAGACATTGTGATTTTTTTTAAAAACTTTTTAACTATTGAAATTTTCATACTCAAAAAAACTAATAATATTACAATTGAAGGATAAGTATCAGAGTATTTTTCTAGGAAATATTTTTAATTTAAAATAGAGAGTATTATAAATTTAAACACACTTTGGATTTTAGAAAAGGTATAGTATCTAGAAAAATCTGATCCCTCTCCACTTTACAGAAGTCAAATATCATGTAGTTTTATTAATATAAAAACATTGATCTAAATCATTGTTCAATTATATATATATATAAATACACATTGGGAAGTACATGATACAACTAGATTCTTCCACTATTATCCATTAGAATAATGATATAAAATATGTTTTGAGAGCGTATCAAATTAGTGTAAAAAATAGTATAGTAGAATTACGATAGATTAATAAATAAATAAAGAACAAATAAAATGTAAAAAATAACATTGAAGAATAAAGAAAGATTAGAAAAGTTTTATGACGGACACATTATATGATCAATTATGAAAAGATAAATAATGATATTCTAAATATATTGTGTTTTGTTTAAATCTTTTGCTGATGTTATTTTGTAGGGATTTTTCAAAGACTGAATTTTTATATAAATAAATATTGTAATTGAGATTTCAGGACCACAATATTTATTTTTAGAAGGCACTGGTCAACACATTATTATGTCCACATTAAAAACTAACCGACCAGCTACACTTGTGCATGAGGGGTCCTAGAGATTTATATTTATTTTCAAAACATTAATTCTCCATTATAATATTATACTGAAATAAATCCTTATATTATGAAACAATTTTTGGAAATGAAGGATTTATAGTAAATTTTCTAGGGTAGCCATTGAAGAATTATAATTCATAAATACTCATACTGAGCTCTCTTTAATATGCATTAAATTCTATAACCTAGACATAGGAATATTAAATTATAATATAATATCAAATTGTAATGGTAGAAGAATCCTCAATGGAAGAAGACATTAATTAAAAATAGATATGAAGTTATGGTAACAGATTTTTCTTCATGGTAGTGGATCTTCTTTATTGACACACAAATTACATGATGGTATAAAACCTTATATAATGGTATAGAAAATCATCTAATGATAGAAAATTTCAACTAATAGTAGATAAACTATTATTATGGTAGTAGAAATGTTCTATTGGTAGGATATCTCTTTTGATGGTGGCCTATTTTTTCGGGTGGTAGAACATTTATTTTAAAGTATAAAATTTACTATGATAATTGATGATATATTCTGATAATAGAATATTTTTTCATTCAGTATAACAATACTTTTAGAGGTATCAAATGTGTTTTGACAGTAGCATATTTTTTCTAGAAATAAAATCTTTGAAATAGAGAAATACATGTAAAATAGAAAAATAGATTAGGTTCTATCATGCAACACATAACTAGATATTAAAAAAAATTACCATTATATTTTAGCATTAAAACAAAGTGTTTCTTGAAAGATCCATAAGTCACCCATTTTTTGTGATTATATACCAGGGTTTGAAATTAAAATCAAAACATTATTTAAAATAAATATCATTGAAAATTCATAAAAGAAATAAATAAGATTAAATTTCAATGAATTTTATGAAATTTATATTCCTGCTATAGTCCCATAAAAACAAAAAAAAATCATTTGACATATTATTTCTCCTTGTTTTTGGACTATCAATAATTTAAAAAATGTATGTTGACTGTTATATAAAAAATTATACATTATAGAAAAGAAAAAAATAAATAAATATGGATTATAAATTTTCTTAACGCTGAATTTAAAAATGATTACATCATGAATATAAAAAATAATTCCACTATTCAAATTCCAAAATTGATTCTGAATTGGATTCCCTAACAAGACGAATTTTTTCTTTAGAGAAGGAAATAAAAGGATCCTTGGTATATGGTTTTCTTAGATGAATGATGATAATTATTTAGTCCACCAGTCAAATATAACTCATTAATTATACTATTATAATACAAAATGTTAAAAATATGATGGTAGTAGTCCAAATATTGGTATAAATATGAGTTGGAATAGAGGCAGTCATAGGCATATAAAATGGAGAAATCACCTCATTCTGGGTATTATATAGAAAAGGTTTCATCTACTCATCATACTAATAGACCTTTCTACCACCATACTCTATAAAATAATAGAACATCCACTTCTCTTCCATAAACAACATCAACAAAGGGGATATAACTTTTACCTAATTTACATTCTCCATTAAGTCCCTAGTGATATGATCAATTGAAATATTTTAATGAAAGAACATAATGTAGGATTAGATACAAGTTTATTTGAATATAATATTAATATAATACATGATAACTTTGGTAATAAAACACCTTTCATCCCAAGAATCATTAACATATTATTGAACATGTTTATATATATGATCACAATGATACATATATAACCATTGATCTTGCTGATAAGAGATTGAAGAATCACATAAAATCCATTTCAGAACCTATTGAACAATACTTCTCACCCAAAAAGTTAAAAAATAGAATTCATAGAAGGAGGATGAGATCTAGAAGAGGATAATCCATATCTAGAAGAAAAATACACAAGCACCTCAAATATGGTGAGATCCCTCTTGGTCTGATCATCCCTCCTGTCCTAAAATTTGTGAATACCAACAACTCACTAAACTAGATTCTTATTCTCTACCTCAATATTCCAAATAATTAGAAATATATGATGTAGGATTTTACACAACCTTAGATAATATCTGGTATTTTTTATGATCCTTACAATTAGGGGCATAATCCTATGATAAATATGAATGACTGAAATATAAGATTATCTTTAAAGGAATTAATATTATATTGAGTCAAATAGATATATTGAGTAGTAATATGTGGTTAAAACCACTCATACATGGGTAAATGTTTAGACTAGATTGGAGGAAATCCATTTAGGGCATCACGTGATCTAACACCCTCACATTTCACGAAACCTACTAATTCTTCCTTATCACCATCTTAAAATATTTTGGAAAAGTGATCGAGTAGATATTCCTGGTTAATGACCTTTACCAATTATCCCTTAGCATCAATTAAATTGTAGGGATCCTCGGCCCACCATTATTATGTGCATTTCATCTATCATCATCACCATCATTATAATCTGAACCATAATAATCTAGTCCAAAAATACTAACCATGTAAACTTCTCCTCCCCAGTCATTGAATCCTCTACATCTAATCTAACTATGTTTCCATGAACTTTCCCTACATAAACTCATTTGGAGACACTATTCCAATAACTACTCAAAGTCCTTCCAGAATCAGATATATATTTGATGTGATTAGTCTTCTAAAATATGAATACACTATCAATATAATATGGAAAATCATATTAAATATACATTTCATCTTCAAGAAATTCATTATAAGATCCCTAAAACAGAACAAAATTAAAAACCTTAATTATTAACAAATTATCATCATATAATACTCTTCCATGGAAGGTAATTAAATATGAGAATAAAGTGTTAATGAATATATATTCTATCATCTTACTATGTCTATTTTACTATAAACATAAATTATGGTAAGTAATAAAAATTACTCAACTTCAATAAGGGATTGAAAAACATCTTTACATGATGAGTATATAAAAAACTCATATGGTTCAAAATATATATTAAGAAAATATCATTGTGTGAATGGATTCTTAATTTGATTGAAATTTTCATTAATACATTAATTTTATATATCCCAAATCATATACTAGGTTTCCCATTTAACATCATATTCATATATGTGTCATAACAAAACTATAATCCACTACATTGAATGGTATTTTTTTATCCACCGTTAATAGGCCCTTTGGATTCCATAATAAAAAATATTATTTTTGGATAATATAAAATTTTGATGAAGAGGCATGTTTACATAAGTCCATAATATGAACCATATGATATCCACACAAACATTCCTTATCCTATCTATTCTTGAGGAATAAAAAACAGATATCATAGAACCTCAAAGAAATAATTTTCCCTTTTCTAGGACATGTCATGTGATGGATGAATTTTAAGAGAAGTATACATTCTATATGTTGTTCTATAGAAATAATTATTCATTGATTATTATATCTAATGATCTATATAGGAGCTTACTAAAAAACACTGTATTTAAAGTGGGATATGATTCCTAATAATATACATTAACTCTATCATGGGTAACTATCATGATTTTTTCCATTTCCTGGAAGATAAATAAAGATCCTTCCCATCAACTAGGTTAATTATAAAATAAAAAATTTCCAAAACTAATACATGACATGTAGAATAAATTATTAATCCTTCAATGATCAAAACTCCACTCATTATTATAGAACTTAGATACCAATATATTATCTAGAAAAACATTCCATACCGGAAATTTTATTGATTCTAGCAACATTGTATCGATTTCATTCTCAGAAAAACTCCTAAAGATGATAAAATCAATTTCATAGAACAATGAGTGAACTATATCCACCATTGTATTTCTTATATGGTTGCTAGTCAATGGGATAATCATAAATAAGTGGTTTATTTTCTTCAGTATTATTGAAGATAATAAAAAGAATTAAGGTAAGAGATTGTGTTCAAGCGAGATATGGGATATGAATTTTGAAAGGTGGGTCATTAAAGAGTTTAATTCATAAACTAAATTGGTGCGTAAATAATTTTGGCAAAATATTGTTTTCTAATATAGAAAGAATTTTAATTTTAATATAATACTAAATTTAATAGTAAAAATTAAATTAGACATTATGAAATAATTCACGAAAGGGGGTTCATAGTGTTATTCATTCTTGATGCAAATTAACAATATCATTGAATGAAAATACTAGAGAAATAACACAAAGACTATAACACTCTATCTATACTAAATAGATGGTAGAAACTAAACATTACAACACAAATGAATGATTCTTAATGATAACATATCATTTAGGAAATAAGAATACTAGATTCAAAATAATTTAGGTAATAGAAGACTATGAATAGTATATAATACTATGCTCATTTCAAATATATATTAATCTCTCAATATTAAATGTCCTTGTGAAAATTTTAGCATATTGATGTTTATTTCTAAAGAATTCAAGAATTATATCACATTTCTTGAAATGATCTCTCAAATATTGATGTCTAGTTTCAAGTATTGTTTTTTTAATGAGAAACACAATTCTATGGGATGTTAAAAGAACATATATTTTCATTGTTTATTGGAATTTATATAAATTAATACCTATAGTCTGGTAGTGTTTGCTTCATAAAAGGAATTGGTGAATAGAATCTCTGTATAACTATTTATTTAGTTTCAACATTGATAATGAAGTTGATTTATATTTTTTTTCTATCCCATGATACTAGATACCTGTCTAAAAAGATTCGTATTTCCGAATATCTTTATTGTATAATAACCCAATAAATTCTACGTTGGAATAAAAATCTAATTCAATATATCGCCCTTTAGAGAAATAAATTTCAAAATTAATTGTACTCATGAGGTATCTGAAAATCATTTTATTGTAATAAAATGAAATACAACGGGGTTTGATAGAAAATGATCAAATAAAAATAATATATACATAATATTAAGTCTACTAATAGCCATGTATTTTAGACTTCAATTCATACCTTTGTAAGTTGTGTGATAAATGTTTTTCCTAGTTTCATCCAAATTCAGCATATGAGATATACACTTGTGAGTATCACTTCCTTTTCCACAATGCTTACCAAAACATTTCAAAAGAAAATATGTGTTATTCTAATATAATATAATTCCTACCTTTTAAAGAATTAAAAAACATATGAATAAATTTATCCCACCCATTAAACCCATTTTTTATCATTTTATAAAATTATGTACTCAACGTGTTCCAGGATGATAAAAAAACCATAAAAAATTATTTTCACTAGAAATAATCATTTGGAGATAGATTTATAACTAAATTAGGATAATCAATCCCTTTTGAAAAAAATTCCCAAATAAATAATGATCAAATCCTATCATACTATAATCTTTGATCACGTTTTAAATGATATAGGGAATTAGAAACATTAAAAAATTTATTTTGAAAATATGTATTTTGGAATATTTGGACTTTCTCAACAATAATATAATAATTAGTAATACTATTTAGATATTCATATTTGATATCAATTTGTTCTAGATTGAAATTATAATATTCTATATATGAAATCAGTATTCCAATGGATTGAATTCTGGTATCTAGTGTAATGGTTTCATCATAATCAATACCTTCATCATTACTAAAACCTTATGAAACTAATATAGTTTTGTTTCTAATAATAGTTCTACACTCATAAAACAATTTTCTATATGTATACTTGGTGAAAATGATAATATGTTTTTAGTTCTGTCGACTAATTTACATACATTATTTCATTTATATTTATTCAATTCTTCTTGAATAACTATCACCTATGGATGATGATTGATTTCTCCCTCAATTGTTTAGGTTCATTTTAAGTCCAAGAATATTGATGTTCAACTTGGATTCTTAGTGAGGCTCGAGCATGATTAATTTTATTAATGCCTCCAAGAAAAAGTACCTAGGGGATACATTTTGGTGTTTTAATTATTCTAGATAAGTATTAACTCGATTCATCCATATATTCTTCTCGTCTTGAAAGCATATGAGGGTAAATGTTTGGTGTTTTATTAGGTAAACCATCTTTATGATCATAGGATTTATAGGTATGTTGATATTTAAATTTTACATATCATCCTAAACGTTTTAAAAATCATTTTTTTCATCATGTGGATATGAGTACTAAAAAGTGTAAAGTATGTATTTTCCACATCTTTATATTTTTTTGTTAAATATGATATATCCATTACTAGTTTTTTAATAACCATGAAAAATTATTCCATAACATTTTAGTGTATTTTTCATAGTTCATCTTTTCTTCATATAATGAATACTTTGTATCCAAAAACGCTTAAGTAATTTTCATTGGGGTTTCTACCATTACATACTTAATATGGAAACCCTATTAAGATAGTTCTATTAACAAATATATTAATCCCATAATAAGATGTGCTAATAGCTCAAAACCAAAAATTTATTGGTAAGTCATATTCACTAAGAATAATTCATTCAAATTCATAAAATGTAACATTTCTCCATTATATAACCCCATTATGTTGATGTATTATAGGAGAAGAAATATTATGTGTATATCCATGATCATAGGATAGAGATTGAAACTCTTCATTCTCAAAATCATGGCCATGATCACTTCTCCTGATTTTGATGTGGGGTCCACCATGTTTCTATACTAACTTTTCATATTTAACCAAAAATAATGAGATTCACATTTTTGATGTGGGAAAAAACACGAAGTTATGTCGTAAATAATAATATAAAATTATATAATAATATTCATTTTACAACTAAACAAAAACTATAGATGTTACAGATAAATCCATGGAAACTAATTCTAGTGGTTGTGTTGTAAAAACCGTTATATTTTATTTAAATTGTATTTTTGTCTTTCTTTCCATTTTTTCTGTTAGAGAACAAATTATATTTTGAGAGTTATAGTTTTGGTAGATCCTTTACTAATACATTTTTAATAATATTTTTAATGTGATTAAATATTACTATAGAATAATATCATATCCCCATACCATGAATCCCTATGTAATAAAATTTAATAAGAGACCATTTATGATAATAAATAATCTAGGTTAACGAAATAAATATTATGATTTCTAAATGATGTTAATATTGAATCATGATTTCAATCTAAAATTTTACAGGAATTTTGTAGAACATTATATGTAAATTATCATCACATATTTTAGAACACCAAGATGATTATATATTAAGTCATATAAAAATGAAACATTATAAATAAGGATATATTCTGAGTTATCTATTTTTATATGGCCAATAATATTTATTTTATATATTTATTCAAATGTTTTATGTATCCTATCCACATACAGAAATTTATTAATTGTGTATGGTCTCCAATCATATGTTTGTAATTTCAACATTCATGATAGCATAGATTTATAGCAGATTTTTTAGATAATATTCCCTAAAATTAATCAAAAAATCAATGACTTTGGTACAAATATTCTCTTGGGTCTAGAGAATTTAGAAAATAAAGTCATTATATTCCACATTCTCATAACATTATTAAATATAGGCGAAGTAAAATATTCAGATTGAAAATAATTTTTAATTCTGAAACCATTAGTATTATTTCCAAAACATGATTTTTTAGATTTAGAGACTAATGTGTTATTCTTGGAATGATGTATAAAATAATTCATATATATATTCCCTTTTTATCTAGACCCATATCCAACTATATTATTTATTTTATAATTTTTTTACCAAGAATTATATTTACTATTTTATACTATCAAAAAAAATTTCTATATCAATTTTATGTATTTCATTTAGAAGTTATAGATCATTTTTTTCCTTTAACATATTGGAGTTATTTTCCTTTTATATAGTAATATTAGTTATATCCAAATCACATACAACATAAATATTGTTTTAATTTTTATTTATATTTTAATCCATTCATGGTATCTTCAATAATGTCATAATATTCATATAATAATTTATTTGAAATTCAATAGTTATTCGATATCTAAGACTAAAAATATATAGTACCTTAGATGAATTATACATAAATATTAGATTATGTTTTTTCATTTGTATCACCATGAACATTGTTAGAATCATTGTAACGATCTTCATTTGTACTCCAAATGGCCTTTATTACCTTATTTAAACTTTTCCCATTTTCATCATACTAATTATTAAAATTATAAATTGGATAGTAAATGTGTATATGTCCTTTCCTCTTATGTTCATACTATAATGTCTCATTAGAGAAGTCATCCATTTTTTCGTTTCTATTCTAGTTTCCCATTTTATCATAATTTAAATTATACTGTGACTTTGCAAAAATAATCTTCATTTTATAAAATGTCTTGAATCTTATTTCTATCAGATCCATGTATTCCTCACAATTGACATATGATTCACTCAAATATATACTTTCAACTTAAAAAAAGCCTCATTTTTGTAACGTGATTCATTAATAGAAACAAATTTCATTTTTTTGTGTATCATATTCATTATTAACATTGATTTCATATTCATACAACATTAGATTTCCAAATAGCACATTGACTGGTAGTTTTCTAATGTCACATTGTTATCAATTAGAAACTATAGAACCTCTCTATCGATGTAGGAAAAAAAATAAACATCCTTATTACATTATATTTCTCATCCACAATAATTCTTGTGGTAATCATAGCATTTTTTGATATCATTAATCCTCATATACATGCCAGAGATAGATTCAACATTTTCATCTTGAATGTTTTATATATCAGAGTATTTATATTCAATCTCATTTATTTAACATTATTTGTGCCCTCATTATATATAAAAATTTTATCCTGATTTTTATAAGACTATCAAAAAGATGATATTATATTAAACTCATCCTCTATAAAAAAACAAATTTAAGCATTAATGATTTTAAAATTAGGATTTTAAGTATATTTTATTTGTACATCCCATCTTTTTCTAGTTGTTTTTTTGTTCCTTATTTTTTATTTGATAGTTCTCAATATTTCAAAACCCCTGTTATTAGGATTTATATTCGTTTTTATTTTCAACTATTCATTAATTTGTTGATTAAAATGAGGAGGTATATTTATAGAATATCCTTCAAGCATAAAATACACATATAAAAGTTACATAATAAATATAAACCAATTTTTTTTTTTAAATTGATAAATGTCATGGAAAAAAATAAAAGAAAAACATAAAGTTATATGACACCAAATGATAGTCATAGTGAGTTACACAAGAGGTGGTTGGGGTGGGTGTAATGTCTTGGAGCTCTCCTGGACAATTAAATTTCCAATTCCTGATGTTGGAGGCATCCTACGGACCATCGGTGACTCATTGAGGAGTTTTCCAAATTTCAAGTTGAACGAATGGTGACATTGATGGGCATCAGTGTTAGGGCATCGCTGCCAGGGTGTCGGTGACTCACCCATCGTTGAGTAATTTACAGCTTCTCTGGGACATTTCAGTTTCTCTCTAGTAACACCACTTTGAAAATATAAGTGTTTTAATACCCCTTTCAAATTAGTTTTAAGTCCTGTAAAAGATGTTTTAAATCCCCAAAGATTTTGGCGGACTTTTAATTACTAAAACGTGTGACCATTTTAATTGGTGTCACCCCCTTTGCTGTGTTTTCCAGTTTCACCCTCTTACATGTTTTTCTCCTTCTAAAGGAAATATATCAACTCATATCCTTCCAATGGTCTATCTCCACCATCTACAAGGAGAATTATTAAATTTAAAATAATTATACAATGTGAATCTTCCCAGCCACATGGTCAAAACATGATCCTATTTTTTGGAACATTGAGATTACAAATCCTATAACTCTAGTATAGGGCATTTATCAAACCAAGATCTCCATCTTCCTTAGTATATTTCTTTTCCATGGTGCACATGTATGCCCCCTTCCAAAGACGAGTTGAGCCTATGTTATAGATCAACTGTTCGATTATTCTTGGAGTTACCTGTAGCGTCATCCTTAGTCCTTGGTGTAAGAAGAAAACATCCATCTTTCAGAATCCATGTAGGGGGTTTTCCTTCATCTATCATTACTATACATCTTCAGGGATGGATATGATGATGTTCTCTCACAATGTATATGGGACCAACTTTAACAAAGATAATAAACCAACATTAAAGAATTAAGGGGTGGTAAATATGATGATGTTGTCATATTTTACCATAATTATATGTTGTGGATTGTTTGGGCTCATGTTCACTAAAAATAGTAGTCGTTGGTGGTCCTTTCTTGTGCCCTAATGAAACTATGTTTTCTAGATAATTCTATGATTGAATGGCCATAACATGGAAAATGGTTTATCATGTAAACATGTTTGATTAAATGGATTCCTCATGAATAAGAAACCATTAGTAATCACCCCAGTTAACCAAAAAGAAATAAGGAACTTAATGAATGGTCTTGGCCAAATATGAAAACTACATTTCTTTGTTCAGGTGATATGCATATTGGTTCTGTTTAATTTGTTTTGAGGTGACATAGAGGGGAATGGAATATCTACTTAAAAGATTGTTGATTTCTGAATCTAAGGCCATGTAGAGTTGGTGGTAATTTTTTTAGACCGAATATGTTGGGGTCTTAGAATGGTTCTAGTAACATGATGGATCTCATTGATCCATTTTGATGTTGTTACTTATGTGAGAACAAGGATTGAATGCTTAAATGCTTTATTTTATTTTTTTCTTCTCGTTGTTGTTCTTGCTTGTGGTTCTGTTTGTTAGATGTTCAGAAGTGAAGGATTATTTAAATGGAATAACATGAACATTAAAAAAATAAAATGTACAGTGGGGAACTATTTTTATGAAATGGGTCGTTCCCTGGTTGTGGTTGTTCTGTACTTGTGCATGTAGGGATATTAGCAAGAGTGGTTGTGTATGGGCTGGTCATTGGTTTTGGGACCCTTATGTTGAGATGAGTTCTTGATTTCCTATATGTATAAATTTTAGATCTTCTGTTTCTTATATGTATCCCAACCATGCTAATCACCTTATAACGAACACCCTTATATCATGGGAGAGGTTGTTTTTACCAATATTCCTATGAGTGACTGGCTATTAGCTCCTCTTTTCTCCCTCTCCTAGGTTTCCCAATACTCTTCGGTTAGGTTGGGGTGTCCTAAGGTTCATTATGTCCTATGAATCTTTGGGAAGGGGTGTTTTAGTGGTTTTCCTAGGTGTGTGTTGGCTTATGTGTTTCCAAAGTGTCTTCAGGATGTGGCCTAGGTGACTTTGGGAATGAAAATGGTTGTTCTGGCCCAGGTGTCTTCAGGCATGGTGTTGGTTGTTCTGGCCCAAGTGTCTGCACATGTGGTTATGTGTGGTTGTGGTAGCCTATGTTTTTGTGGGCGGGATAGATGTGTAGTTGGGATGGACCATGTGGTTGTTCTTGGTGTGGCATTTGGACATCAATGGGGTTTTATGGGGGAGGTTTGATATGTAGGATGTCCTAAATAACTATTGGGGAAGTGGTGTGGGGGTACCCAAACATTGATGAGCTATTACTATTATTTTACCTAACTTGTGTTTTAGGGGGATTGTTCCTTAGTGAGGCTGGGTGGATATTTTTCTTTAATAGGTCTTTTGGTTACTTTTATTTTTTCTCACAGGGCATTAAAATACCTCCCCACTTGTGCATAATAGATTTTTGGATTCCACACTAAGTATACCATTATATTCACCCTACGTAAATATACCTACTTTTCGGTTTATCGGAGGACATAAAAGACCATTCCAAAACATACTATAATTGGAATAATGATAGTTGTCATTGATTCTTTTCATTATTTGGGTACATTCTTTTAGAGTTTCTCTTGTACCTTGTATCAGTTAATTTTTTGCGTATATATGGAATGGATTTTGAGATTTAATTTTATTTCAGTCATTTGAGTTGTTTAGGATTTACTATCATATATACCTATCTTGTTCTATAAAAAGGGTAATGCCTTCATTATTACTTGAGATTTTATACCCTTGGTGCTAGTCACCACTCTGAGGCCAATTGAAGGCACTAACCAGGGGCCATTATTACTCCTTCAACTTGAAGAAGGAAGGGTCCAACAATTTTCTGTCCCGTCCATCATCTGGGAGATGGATAGTCATGATAGAATGGTATAAAATGGGGGTTATGGTTGTGAGATAGGATAGAATATGTGGTTAGGATCACCGAGGATATCATTGGATGGGACGCTAAAAAATGTAAGGAAATATTGGTGCATGAAATAGGCCAACAAAGACCAGCTAGGATATGGTATTATAGATCCCCCCTTCATCCTATGAAATGAATCTATACCCAATGAATGACCAAGTTAGGCTACATTAGTTGCAGGGTATATAGCCTAGGAAAGGTTCATGGATCATAATGAGATGTTTTCTTTCTTTAATTGGGGTTTCTTTGGAAAATCGAATCAAATAATAAAGAAAACCATATGTAAATTCCTTACTATATGGGATTAGGTATTTGTTGTGTTCCTTATAATTATGTCACCAAGACCTCATCCACGAGTAGTGAGCGGAGTTGAGGCCCAGTGGGTTGATATTTTCATTCAACGGAGGGTTGAATGTGAGGAGGATGATGTACAATGGTAGAATATGCTTTGTGGATTCCAACGGTAAACTCTCGGAATGTATGAGGGAAACATCTCATACATGGAGACAGTGAGATGGATCGAGGAGCTGGTGATAAATTTTAGCATGATATAGGCTCTGATAGATTACCCGGTTCCTCTGGCTATGGGCTAGATGTGGGGAGTGGAACATCAGTGGTGGAAAAATTATCATTGATAGAAGAAGAATGATGAGGTTTCATGTTCTGAAATTGGGAAGAAGTTCCAGGAAAAATTGTTTTCTTTCATGATGAATGCTAAAAAAAGAAAGAGTTACTCTCCCTCTAGAAAGGTAGTATTTTGGTTAGGGATTTGGTGATCAAGTTCAAGGATCTCCTTATTTTTTTCCCCAGACCTCTTCCTGGATGATGGGTCACAGGGATGACACATAAAGGAGGTGCTCCAACATTCTCTTCAGTATGCTATTACTCCCTTCACTATACCGATGTACATTGAGGTTCAGAAGAAGGATAATGTGGTGGAGAGGATTCACATGCTGGGAGGTGTGCCATGAAAGGGGAGCTAGTTGAGTTCGTCAAATGGAAATTCTATCATAAATAGGAATCTAGGATTATGGTCTTCATGGTTTAGGCTGGTAGGCAGCAGGCCTCAGCTGTTTCAGCTCTAATCTCCCGGTCCTAGCCTTTTCTCCACGAGCACTGGGACCAAGGTTATTTAATTGTGGAAGTCGCAGAAATCATCATAATTATTGCAATTTCTGAGTGTTGTGTGGTGGGGGTACATTGTTTCATCACCTACCTCATTTGTAGTCGTTTCTAGGAAAACATTTTCAGCAGCGGCAGTAGGGGCAGCGAGCTCCCGCTCCACTGACGACAGATGGTGATGGAAGTGGCTGAACTTAGAGCGCTCCTCAAGTACCCCTTCCAGGGTGTCTTTAGGGAGGTAGCTGAAATATAAGGGGAAGAGAAGTTGGGCATGGGATGTTGCACACCATAGAGGGAGCAGTTTTTGATGGGCCAAAGGTAATTCAAGCTTTGATAAGCCAGTTGAGTACACATGCATGTGCCTTATTTGATTTAGATGCATCGCACTCCTTTGATGAACTCAGTATATATCATGCTTTGGGTATAGAAATAGCTATAATTTCCATGCACAGAATGATGATAATATTAGTTGGTGGTCAAACCTTCATGTTTGAGGTTTTTTGAGGATTCAGAATGATATTGGGGTCGCATCAGTCCAGTGGGGATCTCTTTCTGCTACAAATGAAACCATACAATGTCATCCGAGGTATCAAATTTCTGTTTTCTATGTACACTGTTATTGAATACATCTGGGGGAGGTTAGTGTATTAAGATATGGACGGATAACTTGTATCTTTAATTAGCGTGAAGAGTTTCTACCAGGGTAGTTGACATATGGACCACATCTTTCCTTGTTAGCCAAGTTAGTAGTAGAATAAACAGACTCAAAGATGGTGGATGTACTGGGTATTTTCAGTGAGTTTATATAATTCTTCCATGAAGAGGGTTAGACTCTACCCCGTCGATATGATGTTGAGTTCAAAATAGACTTACAACCCAGTGCGGATCCGATTTCGTTGGCTCCCTATTGAATGGATCCTTATGATTTGAGGGAGTTGTAGATTCAGGTTGATGACAAAATGAAGAATGTTTTAATCCAACCAAGCGCATCACTATGGGGTGATATAGTATTTTTCACAAAGAAGGAAGAAAATGGTCTCAAGGTATTCATAGACTACCGAAGACTGAATCCGGGGATGACCATGAAATGTTACAGCCTTCCAAGGAATAATGAACTTTTCATCCAATTGAAGGGATCATGCTTGTTCTGTCAGATCGAACTGTGGTCTGGATATCACCTGTTGAGGGTAAAGGAGGGTGAAATTCTAAAGAAAATTTTCAGGTGCAGAAATTGGAACTTTGAATTCATGGTCATGTCGTTCGACATTAAAAATGAACTATCTATGTTCATTGGGCTCATGAGCACTATTTTCCATGAGTATTTAGATCGGTTCATTGTCATGTTCATTAACACCTCATGATCTACACTTGTTCGGAGGAGGACCTGGTTGAGCATCATAGAACAGTTTTGGAGGTCCTCTGACACCACCTACTATACGAGATGTTTTCCAAGTGCATGTTCTATACATGAGAGGTTCCCTTCATTGGACACATGGTGTCCCGATAGGGAATAGAAATGGACCGGTCGAAGGTCAAAGCTGTAGTTTCTTGGGAATCACCAAATAATGTGGTAAAGGATCATTGTTTCCTAGGAGTTACAGGTTACTACCGAATGTTCGTAGTTGACTTTTTTGGAGTAGTAGTGCCTTTGATATCCTTGATTAGAAAATACCAGGCTTTTATGTAGAGTGATCAGTGCTAGGCAGCCTTTAGATATCTAAAAGCAAAGCTGGTCAGTGCCCCGGTGCTAAGGTTTCTAGAGGATGGGGTAGAGTTTGATGTTTTCTGTGATGATTCTTGTCAAGCCATAAGGTGTGTGATAATGTCATAATAACGGGTGATATCTTTTGGGTCTAGGTAGTTACATCCTCAGAAATGTAACTAAACCACCAATGACTTGGAGCATGCAGCGATTGTGTTTGCACTGAGGCTATGTCGTCATTAACTAATGCTGTACTTCTTTGTTGTCATCACAAATATCAAGAGCTTGAGGTAAGTCTTCTCCTAATGAGACATGAACATTTTAAAGCGAAGGTGGGTGGAGTTTCTCAACGACTAAGACATAAAGATATATTACACCTCACGAAAGTGGAATGTGGTTGTCTATGACTTGACATGAAAGTTACAGAAGGATGTGGTTTGGGAGTTAGCAGATGCTTGAAAGGCACTGGTGGTGTCGGCTGCTTTAAATCTACGAATAGGAGTAAAGAATGGTAGAGGTTATCTATTTCATAAGATAGTGTATTGTTCCTTGTTATGGTATGTGGATGTGTCTCAGAGGGGAGATACAATGATGGAAGTGATGCATGGTCATGTTATCTTGGGTGATGCTCAGGAAGGATTTTTGGAGGATAGTCAGAATCAGATGTTGTTCAAAGGGAAGTTGTTTGTTACTGTGGAAAGGCATGAGGGAGTTCTCTCTTAGTTACATAACTATCCACTAGTGGTGAACCAAAGAGTCTCTTAGATGTACCAGGGATTGAGATGTCAATTTTGGTAGACAAGATCAAACCGTGTAGTGGATGAGTTTGTGGGAGATTTCCTTATGTGTCAACAGGTGAAGGCTGAACAATGTGTTCGTATTGTCTGTTTCATCCCATAGACGTTCTCGAGTGGATGTGGGATGATGTCTTGACGGATTTTGTCATAGGGCTACACCGGGATGAGGGTGGTTTTGATGTTGTCGGGTTAGTGGTGGAATTATTGAAAATATCATCTCCCTTACTAGCATTTAAGGAGTCGAGCGTAGTAGATGCCTTGGAACATAAGTACGTGGGTGTACTTGTGTGGGTGCATGGAGTTCCCCAAAACTTCATTTCAGATCGAGATAAATGCTTTACATCATGAGTATGAAAGGGATTACATCGTGCATTTTTCTCCCATCTATGCCTCAGAACGGCTTTCCACCCTCAAACGGATAGCAATATAGAAAGGACCATCTAGACATTAGAGGATATGTTGCGAGCATGTGTAATGTACTTTAGACGATCCTAGGAACGACACATACCTCTTGTAGTGTTTTCTAACAAAAGTATCTATCAGTCTACCATTGGCATGGAAATTCTTGAAGCCTTGTATGGGAGACTGTGACATTCACCCATGTGATGGATAGAGGTTGGGGTGGTATGTTTTATAGTCCCACAGGTGGTGCAGATCATGACAGAGAAGGTTCATCTTGTGTGTGAGAGGATGAATGCAGCTCCGGACTGGAAGAAGTTGTATTCCAATCATACGAGGAGACCCTTGGAGTGAGATATTAGGAAACATGTTTTCTTAAAGGTCTCCCCTTAGCATATAAAATGGAGGATTGGAAAGAGATTAAGCTTTCTCCTAGGTATAGAAGACCTTTCGAGGTGTTGGGACAAGTTGGAAAGGCGGTATATGAGCTGGCATTACCACAATAGTTAAAGAGGATCCACATGGTCTTTCACATATCTCAACTCCATCAGTTTCTACACGATGAATCCCACTTCCTCTACTAGAAAGAGTTAGATATCAAGGACAATGGAGCATTCGTGGAGCGACCCGTGAGAATTGAGGATTGAAAGGAGAAGGTTCATCGAGGACTATCCATTCCCTTGGTTTTTGTGTTAAGGAGGCATGGTGTCATTAAGGATAGTACTTGGGAACTTGCGGCACAAATGTGTGCCCAGTACCCAGAGATTTTTTTTGTGATATGATCTTGTGTTTTCCTTGTGCCCTCCTTTTGATGTAATGTTATACCCCACTTATTGTATGATAAGTTGTTTTACTATTTCCCATTTTGTGTAAAAAATTAATAACTATGGGGAGGGGGGAACCTGATCCCTGATCAAGATTCATTAATTTGGATTCGATTAAACCCATGTGGGTGAGTTAGTGCCGCCTAAAGTGGATAATATCTTGACAAGGAGGAAGGAACCCCCAAACCTATGTTTCTGGATGTTGTGACTTTTTTTTGTGTTGTGTGGTCAATTATGGGAGAAGAGTGGTAATGTATCTGCTGGTTTTTCAGGATATTGATGTTGGAATAATTTACCTACATCTCAATATTTTATTCCATCTTTCAAACAACTCTAGGGTGGTTTTTCAGTGATAGGTATCTTATGATGTGGTTGTTCAGGCCCCTGTCTTTTCTTTGTGTTTACTCATGAATTCTCAAGGGAGAGAAAAATTTTAAAGGTATCTGATTCGATTTCTCATACCTTCATGGTACATATCTTTTCTAAATAAAGATGTTGGAGGAATCCAAAGGAACCCTAGTGACTCATTGATGAGTTTTACAAATTTCAGGTTGAAGGAACAATGGCAATGATCGGCAACGATGGCACCGATTGTCCATTGATGGAACCAACTAGAATTGGTGGCACTGATGGACATCAGTGCTAGGGTATTAGTGCTAGGGCGATAATTCTAGGGTGTCAATGACTCACCCATCAACGAGTCATTTCCTTGATTTTCGGGATTTTTTAGTTTCCCTCAAGTAATTCCTCTTTTGACGTAAAAGTGTTTTAATACCTCTTTCAATGGATTTAAAGGCACATAAAAGTTATTTTAAATCCCCCAAGATTTGGGAGGACCTTGAATTACCAAAACATCTTGCTTTTCCTCGGTGTCACACTAGTAGTAGTGTTTTATAGTTTCATCCCTATTAAATGTTTTTATCCATTGAATGAAAATATATCAAATCAAATACATCTGATATTATATCTCCACCATATTCGAGGAGAATTATTAAATATAAATTAATTATTATTTTTGAATCTTCCGTCATCAATGGTGAAACCATGATCCTATTTTCAATAACATTGAGATTGCACATCCTGTAACGCTTGGATCGATCCTTTTATCACAATGAGATCTTCTTCTTCCTTGGTATCTTTCCCTTCCTTGGTGCGATTGGAGTCCCCCTTCTGGAGACGATTCATACCTTCATGAGAGCCCTCCTATTCGGTTCTTCTGGGATTTTCCTACAGCGTCATCCCTAGTCTGTGGCACATGGAGAAAACATTGATCCTTGATCATCCAAGTAGGGGGTTTTCCTTCAAATTTCATTATTGTGACTCATGCGGGATATGTATGATGATGTTCTGATGGGATGTAGATGAAACCGAATTTAACTAAGATAATAAATGGACTTTAAAGAATGAAGGGGTGGGAAGGATAATGATGTTGTTATATTTTACCATTAATCTATGTTGGGGATTGTATGGGCTAATGTCCACTAAAAATCACAGCCATTGGTTGTCCTATCTTGCACACTAATGAAACTCTATTCTCTGTATAATCCTGCGATTGAATTGATATAACATGGATACTAGTTAATATTGTAAATGTGGTTGATTAAATGGATGCCCAATGAATAATAACTCTTGTGTGTTCACCCAGGTTATGCAGACAGAATGATAAAAATTAATGAATGGTGTTACCTAAATCTATAAACATCGTTAAATTTTTCTGGAGATATACATGGCAGTCTTTGATAAATTGAAATAATTTCTAAAATTTAGGATCAAAACTCAGTGAAAAAGTTTGAAGGAAACCAAAAATTGAAATTATCTTACTCAAACAAAAAATATTTATCTCACAATTTAAATATAACTATCACATTAATTGGTTATGAATAACTGTATAATTTAAAAAAGTTATAAAGAGAATAAATTTAATAAAATGTGGAATCTAAAACAAGTGGTTATGTATAAAGATGATTCATAGTCATGTCCAATTGGTAGAAGTCTACTATCAAGATCGTTTATTAAAATCGATACAATGATCCACCACATAGGTTCAATATAGGAAAACAACTATACATCAGGCAGTCCAGGATATAAATACAGTCTTCTATTATTAATTTTTAAATAAATTTATATAATTAGTGTGATGATAGTAATACTCTACACTCTAAAAAAGTAATGGTGATTGGGCATCAATAATAAATAGTAAATACAACCACAAATCGAAAGGACATTATAAGACAAGATTAGTGAGAAATATTATCGATGTATTGTGAGGTTATCTTTTCTGATAAATCATGAGATGATTACTAATGATTTTGATCCTCTATTTGATTTTATTTAAATAGTTCCATGATTTTACATTTTAGGTCTTTCGTAAAGGATTAATTTAATCAGGAAAAACATAATGTCATAGAGTGAATATGAAAATCTATATTTTTTGGGTAATAACTACTCCTTATTGTAAAAAAACACTAATCCCAAAAACAAACCCACTAACGAATCAAAATTGTGTGTGATGGGTTCATAAGATTTATAATTTTTTTAAACCACCAGTTATTAATTTTTGGATTTTAAAAAATGAAATCCTTGTACCATGTAAAGAATATGAGAAAAGCTGATTTTTTAATTAATTCTCTAGAGTATGTATTTAAAAAACCATTCATATATCCATGTACTAATAAATATTTAATTATAATTAAATTCCATAAAATATGAATTGAATTATTAAATTTGAAGGTAATGTGAAATAGACTTTTAGTAAGAATACACAAAAAATGAAGACATAAATAGAGGAAGAAATAAATTATAGAAGATCTGAATTCATAGTAGCATATTATACATTAGTTTAGTAGATCCCCATAATTGATAAAAGTATTCCTTTATGGCAGGATACCTTAACTAATGGTAGAAAAAAATCATATGACTATATATAAAAATAACAATCTATATCAGAACAAGTTTTCTATTAATATAACATATTTGATGATAACATATGTTTGTTGACTGTAACTGATTAGTTCTAGTTGTAACATATTCTTTTTTAGTAGAAACTTTTTTACTATGTGAGTGTATTTTTTTTGTGACGATAGATATTTTATATTGGTAGAAAAAGTCTAATAGTTTTAATAAAAATCAATTTGATGGTAGATGATCTCTTCGGACAGTTGAAGATTTTATCTTCCAGTAGTAGATATTACTAAGAGAAATTCATATAAAAAATATACTCATGATGTTCAATAATATAACACATAAATAACTATTAATAAAGTTATAATGGTTATTATTCATTAGAATAAGTTTTTTTGGATTGATCCAACACTTTTCCACAATAATCCTTTAGATACCTTTCTTCCCATCTAAATATTTCACATTTCCATGTAGTTCTTTCACATATTTATTCTTTTACACCATAATTTCCAAGAAACATCTCTATTTACCATAAATTTCAATTTTCATCACCAAACCATATGTTAACTCATCCATTACCAATAAAATAATTAATAAATAAGGCATTTATTTTTTTGAAACATTTTCAATATTCATTGTTAACAAACACAACCTAGAAACTAAAAACCCAAATGTACCAAATTTTTTTAAAAATTAAATCTATTTGGGGATTTTCACATTTGTTAAAAAAATTAAAAAATGTAATGATAAAAAATCAAACACTCATTCTTATTAAAAAATTTCAATTTAATTATGTTATCCAGAATTTACATAACATGTTCTTTAATCCCACTAGAATCATAATCATATTGAGAAACAAGGGTAACATGAAAAGTTCATCAATGTAATACTTTATTCCCACTATAGTGTCTGGTGCATGAAATTAATTTGAGTGATGAATTTACTATATATAATAATATAATAATGAAACCATGTCCATAATATAGCTCCCATTTTCCTTTTTTTTAATTTGATAAATCATTAATAATGTTTCCCAAAACACATTTTTTAAATTGAACTATCATATCATTTGTTTGTACTTAAGAGAAACTCTTCCCATTCAACCAAATGAACATTTCTACATTCTTAAGAAAAAATGAGCTATGTATTCCTTATTGAAATTTTTTAATGATCACATTTTCCCCATTTGTAAATTAGGCACATAAAAACTCATTTCATGGATACAAGAATAAATAAAAACCTCATAAAACAACACATGAGGGAATATATTAAATCCATGAAAAGTAAGGAATATTCATCAATAATTTCTAATCGGATATTCACAGTTACACTCTAAAGTCCATACAATAATTCTCTAACATTATATACGGTAACACCAAAATTAATTTATCTGCAACATGAATTTGAGTAATAAAATAATCCTTCATCAATAACCCTTCCTTGATATTATCATTAGATAAGTGATATTTGAATATAAATTGTAAATTTCATGAATTTAATAAATTGTATTTGATGAGATTAAGAGAAATAAATTTAAAAAAATTATAAAAAATATATATTTCACATTTAATATAATTTATCGATGTTTCTTCTTCATCAATATAAATTGAGTACAAACTTGAGTTAATATAATACATTTTACCATCATTTTAAACTACAAAATTGAATATTTATTCTTATGAATATAAAAAATAATCAAATTTCAAAGATATAATTTACCACTAAATGTAGACCTTCTATCTTCTATTAAAATATACTAATATACATATGTGTATCTAAAAATTACTTTCAAATATATAAAATAATAATTAAGACATAAGTCAGCCATGAATTTGATATTTTCTACCACAAACATCACATCCTGAAATTTCATTTACTTGGGATTAATCTATCACTATTAATATTGAAAAATGGAAGGAAAATTTACTGGGCTTCAAATTATTATGCACATAATGATAATAATAATTTTACAAAACTCTGTGATTTTAAAATATATTCCATCATCATTCGTTCACAAAATAAAATGAGTTGAAACTAATGTTGTCATTTCAAATTAATCCAATATTATATATTATATAATAACTCATTAGAATAACTTGTTATGAAATGAATATCCCTTGTATTCATCGTATCATCTACAATGAAAAAGAAAATATAAATTCTCCAAACATAGAAATTTTGACTTCACATATAATGAATTCATAAGAATATTGTAATTATTGTTTGTGTGATACCCTAATGATTATTCTATCAATATTGAAAAAACCGTAATCCATTAACCAAACTATATTTTTCAAATATACATAACTACAAACACCTTCACATAGATGTTAGAGCCTCTATATATACTATTCATGTCTATTATTGAATGCTCCTATTATTATGTTCAACCCATAAAGTCCATTATTTAACAAAAATCATTAATCTTATATTAATAAACTAGAAATCCATATTTATTTTATTTGTGAACATATTATTTTCACAAAATATATTAAATAATATTTATTTATTTTCTATTTTGAAATAAATAACCCTCAATTTCATTGATATAACTCAGAATAGTGAAACGTTTTCTTACCATGTCATTGGAAAAAATGGTTTATCCACATTTTCACCTTCAATAAAAATGAAAAAATTATATATAATGACTTCCTTATTCATAATAAACATGAGAATTAGATTTATTTTATTATAATATATCTATTTGGAACTATTATTGTTCTTTCCAATAGACTCAGAACACTCTACCATATCTGATTATTCTTTATTTGGTTACAGAGTTCATGCATCGTTTTTACCCAATTATCATATTTGTGTCCCCATATATTATATTTTGATATACCAGATAAAATGGAGATATTTATTGTATATAATTTATTCTCTACATTTACACTAGATTTATCTTTTCCCCAATGATGTTTTTATGATATATTTTAACCTGACATAACGACTTCCATGAATCTAATGATGTCACTTATTCTTACTCATTATTAATGTCTTTTGTAAAATCACTGTAAGCCCACTATTCTCCGTATTTGTTGTCTAACTCCATATCAGAATGTTATATAAAATTATCCTATTTTATGGAAATTTCACAACATTTTGAACTTAATTAATTTTTTATCTGTAAATAATATGTCATTAACATTAATTCAGTGTATTTAAATTTATATTATAAAAAATCTCGAATAGGGTGATGATCTCCCCAATACACAACAAATCTTTATGGTGAATGCATGGAAATTTCCAAATGAAATCCTTCAAATACCTCTTGATTAGATCATTAAATTTTTTTTCTCAAGTCATATTTTGTTTATCTTGATTGTCCTAAAAAACTACATTATTTAGGATTTTTCCCTAAAAACATATGATTCCATATCCAATGATTCTTATATATTCCTCCACATAATGTCTAGTAAAAGCATTTCCATTATTATTTTGAGTTGTTGATATATTCCACCAATGAATCATTTTATCAATCCATTCATCATGTAAAATATAAATGAAATCGTTTACTTTGGAATGATAAAAATACACTATGAAATCAAAATATAATAATTAATGAATGTCACTATGTACCTGTTTTAATCATTTTCTCATATTAGTATCATCGCACAAACTTCAACGTTGACCAAGTTGAGAATATCTTTAATGGCCATTAGTCTTCTTGATTATAAATACTTAGATTTATCCTTTAATTTTATAAAACATCACACGTATGGGTATAATTTTTTGTGAGTTTGAGGATATCATTGGATCCTTTGATAATATCCTTACATTCTTATAAATTTTTTTCAACTGTTAGTGTAAATTATTCCTTAATATATTTTCATCATTAACAGAAAATATCATCATGTCTTCATATTCACTAATAAGGTAGAAATTCAAATTCATGTTCCTCCCCTAAAACATAATTAAATTTACACTTTCCTATACAATGAAAATATTTTTGGTCAAATTGGTTACAATAATAATGTTACACAATTGGAGTAGACTACATATTTTTTCACCAAGACTTTGAACTACCTAGAAGTTCACACATCTCATTTCATTGACTACAACATTTTAATTCCATGGGAAAAAAATAATTGAGTGTTTATAATTTCTAAACAAAAAGAGACCATATTTATTTTATTTCCATGCCCATTACAAGATCTATATTTCCAATCACATGGATTGTGCATATTCAATAAATAATCCATACTATGTCAAGATTGATTCATTTCAAAAATATGTCCCTAAAATAAAAACTTTATAAGAACTGTTATATTTAATGGGGTCATTTAATACATTCCATGTTGTGATTACAATGTTTAATCATCCTTCAGATATAATGGACCACCTCATAATGCATGGTTAAAAATAGAATTTCATGTTCGTACAACATGATGATTGAATAAACTATATTTTCGGACTATATGGGGTCTCTTAATAAATATTCCCTTGTATCTTTAATGATAAGTGTATAGAAATATATCCACATCCCCTATACTAGAAATAGATTTCATCAAAATATCGGACGTGATATTATAATTTTTATGGAAATAATTTTTCTTATTATTCCATCTGACACATATTGTATTTTGGACAGACTTATTTATTATATCATATTTTTCAATAAAAACTATATATATTATGTTATTTATTTCTTATAATTTTTTGAGACCATTCATTTTGGTCTATTGAGTTCATGAATTTTGTTATGATTGAAATTGACAATCCTATAAAGAGTGGGATTTTATGATTTAACAATAATAATATCCAATTTTAGTTTAATATCTATCCCTAGTCATTTTACCCTTTTTTATATAAAATTTAAATTAAATCAACAAAATGGTCAATGGGATATCTATATTTCACCGTAAAATATATCAAATCGTACTTGAACCAATTTGGTGATGTCATTAGAAAGAATCAAAATCTGCTCATGATCATAAATGAATCACTATGAAACAATATTTCATCATTTAAGATCCCTGATTCAATTAACTCTTTTTTATCATTGTCAGTAAAACAATAAAAAATATTGGCCTTCTTTTAAATGGTGAGTTGTTTCTCACAATAGTTTCATATTTTATTTTATTTTAATATATAAATCCTTTTATATTAGTGTTTAAAAATGACTTAACTAACCCTTGAAATTAGAGATATATTTTCATATTATGAAACTAACCATTGGATATCATTATTTTGTCCCTAAAATAATCATTTTATTCTATTAAATATTATAAATCCACATTGATTAATACTCTTCCCCTACTTTTTTGAATCATTAATTTCCTACATTTGTGGGTTATCTTTAACATATAGAAAAACTTATTTGTTGAGGTATTTATATTCCTCAATTTTATAAACCTTTCTTCTTTAAGGATATCATTTTATTTTTAATGAATGTTCATTTTTAAGAATCTCATTTCTGGAATCCTCTTTCATTACCTATGACTACCCTTCTCTTTATTACACACTTAAACATGATTTATTACATAATCAATTCACATGATACAACATGGAATATTGAGAGGTATAGTGTCTTTGGGGATTAGTAATATTACATAACAACCTAAAACACGAATCATATCATATTTATTGAAAACATCCTTTACATGAACACTATGCTCCCTCGTAAAAATTATTACATGTTATAACCTGAGGACATGCATAAGAAAAGGGTGAGCTATAAATCCCAGTAAAGGAGTAAACTAGTAAAAACATGAAGAAGACAATAGATATTAAGAAATAGGAATATCAAAGGATTAAAAATAAACATGAACAAAAAGGCATGATAAAGCATGATTATCACGACACAGAAATTTGGCAACAATACGTAACATGGAATTAGCTTAAACCAAGGATCATTGCACATGGAATATTAGAAAACCCTAATTTCACTTGAATTAGCATGAGTAAACACTAATTGAACTTGAATTAGCATGAGTAAACCCTAATTTCACATGACTTATCATGATACTAATCTTTACGCAATGCATTGAAGCTCTATCAGGGTGCACCTTTCATAAGGATTTCATTTCATGCATAAATGTGCCACAAGGATCATACAACATGGAATCATTAAAAAAAATTTATTCCATGATAAATTTATGTGGGACACATACAAGAATCTTTATAATAAATAAGTAAATGGTCATAAAGGTGAATACCCTTGACAGAGAAATGGGTATGGAATTCACTACAAAATGACATTGGATTGGAAAATCACGGTGCAATTTCAGGTGTGTAAAGGCGAGATAAAATAATTCATAAAAATGGTTGATGAGAGAGAATGTGGTGTATCATCATTTTTATATGAAATTTATAGTAATGCAGTCATATAGATATATGTCCCATCATATGTAATGGAATTTAGATTCATAATTCAAAAGAATTTCTCGAATGTAACTGAGGAGATAGAAATTCTCTACGCAATGTCAGCATGGTAATATCATTACATGGAAGGAATTATTGAGAAATAAAGGGGTATACCATCATTAAAAAATCTTGAGAGAAGTATGGGGGTGGTGAAAAATCAAACCAAAACATTTATCATTGAAAATAAAATGACAAAATAATATTAAAATACCTAGATAAAATGAGAAAGGAAGGAATCTCTTACTTAGACCTGTGATCTGAAAGTCTTGACAGAGGCTTGAGAAAAGATTTTTGGGAGCATGAGAAGCATTGGAAGGAGTATAGAGATATGGGTGATGAGTTTGGATGAACTCCAAAGTATTTTATTGAAGCGTAAGTGGGATCTTGGGTGGGTTTATATAGGAAAAGAGAGGGAATTCTTTATTATTTAGGTTTAGAACACCGCACATTAAACTAATCAAAACCACAAACCAGAACATGTTTTTTCCCATCAATTTTAACAAAGGAGAGTGGGAAAAAAATTATTTTATAATTCCAATGGCCGAACATCTTAGAATAATAGCTTTGTTTATGGGGTGGTGAGTCACACTCTCAAGGAAATCAATTTAAAAATCTAAAATGTTTATAAGTCTTGCAGGGTCCACTAAAGATTTGTAAAATAAATAAAACAAACCTAAAATCACATTATATTAATTTTTAAACATATATTGGTAGAAGATGATATTTATAGAATTTTATTACATCAATATTGTTTCATTATGATGTCATAAAAAACATTACATATTTAAACGGTATATAATTTTTACCCAAAAATTTGACTGTCTCTGAATATTATAAAAAATTCACTATTAGATAATTTCAACATCCTGATTCAAAAAATAATAGTAATTTTATCCAAATATTTTTATAAATATGTGATTTTTATAGGTAAATTTAATTCCAATATTTATCGAAAATTCCTGGGTTTTGAAAAAAATAGCATTCAAAACGTAAAAACAATTACAAATATATTCTTAAAACTTTTACGATCATTTATACATAATAAAAATTAATTTAAATTTAATAATATTTTATTTAAAAATAATTTAATTAAAAAATAAAATAATTTATAAAATTACATTTCTTAGATGAATATTAACTAAAAATATTATTTGTGATTTAGAAAACTATTTACAATGTAACAATAATAAATGTATGTATATTATATTTTATATACAAAAAATATTGCACATAATCATAGTGCTAAGGTCTCATCACATAGCCCCTTATAAATCCTGTATAATACCAATGGGTATGTTGTGCTATGGGGATAGAATCCTTGGGTGGATCAGATAAAATCGCTCGGGTGGTAATCTCTATCCACTTCCACTTCTCCTATAGGTAGTTCCTTTCGAGATTAACATTTTGAAGCATAGTTTGGGCTTGGTCAAGAGAAAATCCTAATGATGCCACCTCCTTTTTGAGATCTAACAAATGGGCTTTATATGGGGCATGTCTACTGGATGAGGCTATCACTTCCTTTTTTTGTGTAAATTGGATTTGTCAAAGACCTATATTTGTACTAGTCATGTGATCACTGATCAACAGATATATTAAAAATATAACAATTATTTATATTATTTTGAAAAACCAAAATCATAAAACCAAATAAGGACATATTTTATATAACCATTTCACCTAATAATACATTTTACTAGATCAAGAGGAATTTCTATTATTAAAAGTTTGTCTCGTTACAATATTCCCCTTTTAAGAAGTTTTCTTTTCCCACAATAAAACAAATGCTGGTAACTCTACATTATCACTTCCACTGATTCCCTCATTGCCTATTAAAACATGTGTTTTCTCCAAAACACTTTAACACGGGGAATTATCTTATTTCATAGAACATTTCGCCTAATATCTATGATCGCCAATGGCTTCTCTTTATAAGAGAGGTCATTCTCTAATAGTATAACCTCTAGATTTAGTACATGTGAATGTTCAGGAATGTACTTCCTCAAGGGTGATACATGGAATACATCATGTACTTGAGATAAGTTCAATGGGAGTGCTAGTCTATATTCCCCTGTTCCAATGTGATCAAGGATCTAAAAAGGGCCGATGTACCTTGGAATACACATTTCCTTATTCTCAATTTTCATAACTCTCTTCCATGATGATATGTAGAGGAATACCAAGCCTCCTATTTTCATATCAAGGTCTTAACAATGGTTATCTGCATTACACTTATGTCGAATTTAGGCTGCCTTGATATGATGATGAATGGTTTTGACCCTCTCAACCATTTCATCGATCACTTCATGTCCAAGAAGCATACACTCACTGACATCATCCCAATACGCAGGTGTTCTACACCTTTTCCAATAAAGATCTTTATATAGTTCCCTTCAGATGCTCGATTGGAAAATGTTATTGTAAGAGAATTGAACCTATGGAATATGTTGTCCCATCCTACTTTGATGTCCATAAGACATGATCATAACATATCTTCCAGTTTCTGGATAGTTTGCTCAGATTTCCCATCAGATTGTGGATGATAGGCCATACAGAAGTTCAATTCAGTGCTTAGAGCATGTGGGAAAATTTTCGAAAACATCAAGTTGAATCTCAGATCATGATGACATAAAATATATAGTGGTACCCCATTTATCCAAACCAATTTTTTTATGTTAATCCATGGATATTGATCCAATTAAGAGTACTATCGAATCGTGACAAAATGAGATTTCTTCATAAGATGATCCATAATGTCCCATATAGAATTTATTCCTCTATATTTCCTTGGATGTCCAGTGTCAAATTCCATGGCAGTGTTGTCCCACTTCCATGTAAATATGGGTAGTGGTTGCATCATCCCTTAATAATTTTACCTCTATGCCTTCACTTATAGACATTCCAAGCACTATAATGTACATCCAGAAATCTCAATTTTCATATTGTCCCACCAAAAGTTTTCTCAGAGATATTGATACATCATTGTGCTCCAAAGGTTAATAGAGAAGGTTGAGCTATGTGCATCATTAATAAGACCCTTCATTATTTATGGATTATATAGTACATATAATCTTAAAAAAATTCCCACAATTCCATCCTTTTCAGCCACAAACTCTGAGGATTTCCCATTTGTGATAGCTTCCACCCATTTCAGTATTTCCACATCCTTTCATTGATCATTATTTATTTTCTCCACGAGAGATGGTTGAGTGATCATTTGAGGAAGAATTGATGGTTTTATTCATCTAATTATTCTTATGTCCATCCTATAAAAATCAAAGAATATTGAATCATTTTCAATTCTCATCGTTGCTAATGTTTCTGGATCTTTTCTACTTAGAGAATCTGCCACCTTGTTCTCTTTTCCATGGTGGTAATGGATCGAGAAATCAAACTCCTTGATGAGTTATTCCCATCTTCATTGGATAATAATAATCTCTTTTTATGTGATTTGAGGATATAGTGATCGGTATATATCTCACACTTCTCCCCATATAGATAATGCTGCCAGATTTTCAACGCAATGATCACAACTACAAACTCCAGATCTTGTGTGGGATAGTCTTGCTCATAGATTTTCAGATTCCTTGAGGTGTAAGATATCAATTTATCAGTCTATATCAACACACAACCCACTCCATTCATTAAATCATCACAGAATACCATAAAAAGATCTCTACTTGTCGGTAAAGTGAGCACGTGCGCAGTTTTAAGCCTTTTTATGAATCCTTGAATATCTTTTCTCATTCAACACTCTAAGAAAACCTTACTCCTATCATAGTTAGCATGGTAAGAGGGTTGGACAATAATGAGTAATTTCTCACAAATTGGAGACAATATAATGCTATCCCAGAGAAGCTATGAATATCAATTACCGATGTTGGCCTGGGCCATCCCTCAATTGTAGTTGTCTTGGAGGGATCCACAAATATACCATTACTTGTAATTATATGTCCCAAGAATGAGTCATCTTTCAACAATAACTCACATTTTCTATAATTTTCATAGAGCTTATCCTTCCAAAAATGTCTCTAGTATAGTTCTTAGATGATCGTCATGGTGCTCTATGGATTTGGATAATATTAGAATATCATCCATAAAGACTACCAAAAAGTTATCGAGGTAATCTTTAAAGTCAATATTTTTCAATTCTATGAAGATTTTTGGAGCATTATTGAGTCCAAAAGACATTACTATGAATTCATAGTGCTTGTATTATGTATGAAAAGTAGTCTTTGGGATATCATCTTTATTCACCCTTAATTGTTAATATCCTGACAAAAAATCCACTTTGGAGATGCATTGTGCTCCACGTAGCTGATCGAACAAGTCATAAATTCAAGGGAGAGGATAATTTTTGTTTATAATGATTTTGTTGAGCTCATGATAATAAATGAAAATGTTTATTGAGCCATTCATCTTCTTGATGAAGAGGACTGGAGCACCCCATGGCGAAGCACTTGGGTGTATAAACCCATTATCTGAATTCTCCTGTAGTTGTTTCATCATCTCCTCGAGCTCCAAAATAGCCATTCTATACCGATTCATGGATATTGGAAGCACACTTGGTGTAAGGTCAATTGATAATTCAACATCTCTTCTATGAGGAAGTCTAGAAAATTCCTCAGGAAACACTTCTGTGAATTCCCTAACAATGGCCATGTATTTAAAGATGGTTGCTTCCTTAGACTCAACCATCTGAGTGAGATACACATTCTCATCGGGTAGTAATATCAATTCTTACTATGGTAGTTCTTAAGACGATTCAACTTCCTTCTTTCACTAGAATAGAATTGGGGGTCAATTATATATATGGATAGTGATTTCCCTCTCATGACAATTTATGTTGTCTCTATATAAGGAAATTCAATCCATAACATGAATTGCAATAAATTCCACCAGTGGGAGTATGACATTCTTTACCAAGATGTTCAATACAAAAATTATTAGAGGGGGAGTTATATTCATGGGATGCAATGATTTACCCATTTTATATACTCACTGATATCATTACTTCCAGGATTTGTTGGGGTGTTGGAATTATTCTACAAAAAATATCAGGATACAAAAGAATGCGTAAAACCATAATAAAAATGTATGTTTGCTTTTCTTGAATGGAAAAATAGCATAACTATCACCACTTAATTTTCGGGGTTCACTTTGGTGTGTGATGGAAAAAGCTCTCCTTTTCTACCTTGAAGGTTATTGGTTTCCTCCGAGATCCCTTGGCTTAGGGAACTAATTTTCAAGGTCTGGTTCTTTGTATTTGATGAAATGAACTCCGTGTTGAGGCTTGAATGGAGCGTTCCTATCCTCTGTTGTAGCTGCAAGTTTTTCATGTCGATAGTTAATGGATAGGTTCCCTTCTCATTCAAACCTAATGCATTTCCTCGTCTTCTTTAGAAAATTTCTCGGGTGCTTATTTCACCACCTTTGGCAAGTGGGGTTCCAAATGTTCTAATCACCATTGGATTTTTCTATCAGATTTTCAGAATTGAAGTCCAGCTTTGCTTATTATCCCCTTGATACCTATGAGATTCTCTAATCTCCATTTATATCTTGAGGGAACATTGGAAAATTTCCTCATATCTGTCGAATTCATGGGATTCCAGGGATTTCTGCATTCTAGGATTGAGCCTACTAATGAAGCATTCAACCATGCATTCAGGGGTAATGACAACGCCAGAATCACACCGTTCAAGCCTTGTGAATTTTTCCTCATACACTCTAACGGATTATTCAACATTTTTGTTGAGGGAAATAATATTTCTTAACATATTTTGTTGGAGGATGCGAATAAAATAATTATCAAAATACATATTCTTGAAATCCTTCCATTCCAATGCCTTGATCCCTTCATCAGACTTCTTATTTTTTTATCAAATTCAACATTGATCAAATTAACCCCCCATAAGATAAGTATGCAGAAGAAACTTGTCTTGTTCAGAACATTGAAGGATGAAGAAGATATTTTCAATGGAGTTGATCCATTTTTCGGTGATTGAGGGAATAAAAAATCCATTATAAGTAGGAAGCCTCTGTTTCATTAAGCATTCGACAGTGACGTGTTCATTCTTGGGGGGGGGGGGGGGGTTAAACATTTTTCTTGCCCATGTTTCTATTCTGTGATTGAGTTAACTGTGATAGTAACATGACAAAGGTCTTGATTATTTCTCCCATGGGATTGGGTATCTCATTATATCATTCATCACATTGATCTTCGCATCGGTTGTTAGCTCAAGTCCTCCTATTACCAGAAATTGGCTAGAATAAAATGTATGTTAAGGGTACCACACAAAGGGTAATCCATGGAAAAAATGAATGACATATAAATAAAATTTATTTCCTTAACTTATGAATCTATAGGCTTCAATCTAGGTTATCCCTGATATAATTTATAACATATATTCTTAGGGGAATTTTTTAATTTCCATTATAATGGTTCATACTACTCTTGTAAATTCACAAAAGCATATCCCCTGAGAGTATCATACCCAAAAGTGCTGTAAGGCTCATTGTCATTTACCAAGATACCCTGGATCAAGCACAAACTCCTTGTCAGAGTTTTCACTCCTAGGTACATATGTTTCAGATCCACCTCTACCTGCTCAAATCTAGACATTGATGTATTTTCTTGATAAACCACTAACTCAATACTCACCAAAACATAGGATTGTTTTTATTATACATAGTTTTTTATATAAAGATTCACTAGTGTTTTCTTATCCTAATCGAAAAAATAACTAAACCTACCCTCTAATACCATCCATGACAACCCTGCTCTTTATTACACACTTAAACATGATTTATTACATAATCGATTCACTTCATACAACATGGAATATTGATAGGTATAGTGTATCTAGGGATTAGGAACATTACATGAAAACATAAAACAAGAAACACACTATCTTTGTTGAAAACATCCTTTACATGACAACTACACTCCCCTATGCCCAGCATTGCATGGTATAACATGAGGACATCCATAAGAAAAGGGTGATCTATAAAGCCCAGTAAGGGAGTAAACATAGTAGAACATGAAAAATAAAATACGTGTCAGAAAATAAGAATATCAACAGAGCATAAAAGAAAAATGAACATAATGGCATGATAAAGAATGATTATCACAATATGGAAATTTGGTAACAACACTTAACACAGTATTAGCTTGATCCAACTCTCATTGCACATCGAGCATCAGTAAACCCTCGTTTCAATTGAATTAACATTACTAAACAAACATTTAAATTGAATTAGTATGAGTAAACCCTCATTGAAATTGAATTATTATGATATTAATCTTTACAAAATTCATTGAAGCACTATCATGATGCACCCTTCATAAGCATTTCATTTCATGAATAAGTCTGCCACATGGATCATACCCCATGGAATCATTCCTCATCATTTATTACCTGATAAATAGAAGTGGAAAAAATACATGAATCTTTATAATCAATAAGTATATGTGAAAAAAGTTTAATACCCTTGATAGGGAAATGGGTATGGTATTCTCTACACAATGACATCGTCTTGGAGAATTGTGGTGCAATATCGGTAGCGTAACACCGAGACATAAGAATTCATAAAAATGGTTGATGAGAGAGAAAAGGGTGTCTCATCATATATACATGAAATTTAATGTATGGGCGTAATATAGATACATTTCCCCACATATGTAATGGAATATAGATTCACAATTCAAAATAATTGCTTGAATGTAAATGTGGAGTGAGAAATTCCTTACGGAATTTATACAAGGTAACAGGTGTACATGCAAGACATAAATGAAAGATAAAGAGGTATCCCATCATTAAAACATAATGAGAGCAGTATGGGGGAGGTGAAAAATCATACCCAAACATTTATCATTGAAAATAAATAGACGTAACAATATTAAGAAACTTGGGTAAAATGAGAAATAAAGGAATCCCTAACTTTGAAGTGTGATACGAAACGTTTGGATTCCACTTCAGAGAGGATTATTAAGAGCTTGGAGTTCCATGGGATGATTTTAAAGAGATGAGGGAAGAGGTTGGAAGAACTATAAAGGATTTGAGTTAAGTGTAAGTGGGAGAATATGTGGGCTTATATAGGAAATGGGATGGAATTCTTTGTTAATTAGGTTTGGGACACCACACATTAAACTAACCAAAACTACAAACCAACCCATGGTTTTGACCATGTAATTTTCCAAAGGGGTGTGGAAAACAATATTCTATAAGGAAAATGATCGAAAATCTTAAAATAATAGGGTTTTTATCGGGAACTAAGTCACACTCTCAAGGAAATCAATTTAAAAATCTAAAATGATTTATAAGTCTTGTAGGGTACACTAAGGCTTTGTAAAATAACTAAAACAAAAATAAAATCACATTATATTAATTTTAAAACATATATTGGCCGAAAATAATGTTTATATAATTTTATTACATCAATACTGGGTCATTATGATGTCATAAAAACATTACATATTTAAATGGTGTTTAATTTGAACCCAAAAATTCGTCTGTCTCTAAAAATTATGAAAAATTCACTATTGGATAATTTTGACATCCTGATTACAAAAATAATATTAATTTTATCCAAATAATTATATAAATATGTGATTTTTACATGTAAAATTAAAACTGATATTTATCGAAAATTCATAGGATTTGACAAAAATAGGTTTCAAAATGTAACAAAAGTTACAATTGTATTAAAAAAATTAATATCATTTATACATAAAAAATTAAATTAATATTAATAAAAATTTATTAAAATATTATTTAATTCAAAAATCCCTTAATTTATCAAAATATATTTCTTAGTTGAATATTAACTAAAAATAATGTTTGTGTATTAAAAAACTATTTAAAAAGTAATAATAATAAAATTAATATATATTATTTGTTATATATAAAAATAATGCACATAATCATAGTGTTATGGTCTTGTTATATAGCCCCTTAAAACACCTGTATAAGACTAAAGGGTAAGGTGTGTAATGGTGATAGACTCATAGGGTGGCTTAGATAACGTCGCATGGGTGGTAATCTCTATCAAATTCAACTTCTCCCATAGGCGGTGCCTTTTGATATTAACATGTTAAAGATCAGCATGGGCTTTGTCAAGTGAAAATCCCAATGACACCACCTCCTTTTTGAGATCCAAAAAAATGGGCTTCGTACATGGCAAGTCTACTGGATGAGGCCATCACTTCCTTTTTCTGAGTAAATTGGATTTCTTAAAGCTCTATATTTGTACTAATAATCTGATCACTTATCATAGATATATTAGCAATGGTCAAAATTATTAGTAGTATATTAAAAATCAAAAATCTTAAAACCAATGAAGTTCATATTTAACATAACCATTTCACATATTAACACATTTAATTATATCATGAAAAATTTATATTATTAAAATTTTTGTTCATTAAAATCTCCCCCCTTAGGAAATTTCTCCATCGAAATTTCATTTTCCCTCACTAAAATAAATGCGGGTAACTCTACTTCATCACTTCCTCAGATTCCAACGTTGCCTCTTCAGACATGTGAAAACACTATGACGAGTGGAATTGTATTATTTCGTAGAACATTTTCCTTACCATATATGATCTTCAATGGAATCTCTTAATAATAGTGGTCATTATCCAATGGTACAACCTCTAGATTTTGTACATCCAGAGGTTCAGGTATGTACTTCCTCATGAGTGATAAATTGAATACATCATGTACTTGAGATAGGTTCAGTAGAAGTGCTAAATGATATTCCACTATTACAATGTGATCAAGGATCTTAAAAGCGGTGATGTACCATGGAATAAGCCTTCCCTTATTACAAAATTTCATAACTCTCTTCCACGATGATATGCAGAGGAATAACATATCTGTAACTTTGAACTCAAGTTATTTCAAATGGTTATCTCCACTAATCTTCTTTCAACTTTGGGCTACATTGATATGATACTAAATCTTTTTATCATTATCTCCAATTTCATTTACTATTTCTTGTCCTTGTAGCTTACACTCACTAAATTAATCCTAATACACCGTTGTTCTGCACCTTTTCCCATAAACGGCTTCATATAGTGCCATTCAGATGCTCATGTGGAAACAATTATTATAGGAGAATTCAACCAGGGGAAGATGTTTGTCCCATCCTCCTTTAAAGTCCATAGGACATGATATTTACATATCATTCTGTGTCTGAATAGTTCGCTTAGATTGGACATCAGTTTTTGGATGATTGGCTATGTAGAAGTTCAATTCAGTGGTTACAACATTTTGGAGTCTTTTCTAGAACTTCGATTTGAATCTCGGATCATGATCGGATAAAATATATAATGGAACTCCATGAAAATTTACCACTTATTTGATATAAATCCATGGAAGTTGATCCAATGATAACTCCTCTCGAATTGAGATAAATTGATCTATCTTCATAAGATGGTAGAAAATAACCCATATAGAATTGTTTCTTAAGGATGTACTTGGAAGTCCTGTGACAATGCCCATGGTAATGTTGTCCCACTTTTATGTTGGTACGAGTAGTGGTTGCATCATCCCCTTATACTTTTTCCTCTATGAATTAACTTTCTATTATACTAGGCACTTTGATATATATTTAGAAATCTACTTTTTCATATTGTCCCACAAAAATTTATCTCTGAGATATTGATATATCTTTATTCTCCCTAGGTGAATATAGAAGGTTGCGCTATGTGCGTCATTCAGAAGACCCTTCTTGATCTCTGGATTAGATGGTATAAATAATCATAACCCCAATCTCACAATTTCATCCTTTTCAACCACAAACTCTGAGGATTTCCCATTTATGAAAGCTTCCACCCTTTCCAGTATTTCCAGATACATTCCTTGATCATTCTTTATTTTATTCATGACGGATGGTTGACAAATCATTTGAGAAATTATTGAGGATGTTCCCCACTTAATTATTCCTATGCCCATCCTCTACAAATATCAGAATATTGGATCCTTTTAAATTCTCATTGTTGATAATGATGCATGATCCTTTTTACTTAGATCATTTTCCACATTGTTTTTATTCCCATTTTGGTAGGGGATCGAGAAATCATAATCCACGATGAGTTCTATCCATATTCATAGGTTCATAATAAGATCTTTTTATGTGATTATATGTTTGAGGTTATTGTGATCAATATAGATCTCACACATCTCCCCATAGAGATAATAACACCAGATTTTCAAAGAAATTATCACAGCTGCCAACTCCAAGTCATGTGTGGGATAGTTTTTCTCATGTATTTGCAGTTTCCTTGATGTGTATGATATCACAATATCATTCAACATCAACACTTGACTTAGGCCCTTCTTCTATGCATCATGGAATACCAAAAAAAAATTCTCTACTTTTCGGTATAGTGAGAACATGAACAGTTATATATCACCTATTGACTCCGTGAAGATGTTTTCACATTCATCACTCCATGAAAACCTTACTCTCATCTCATTTAGCGTGGAAAGACGGTTGAACAATCGTTATAAATTTCTCACAAATTGGGTATAATATCCAGCTTACCCCAAGAAGCTACAGATATCAATTACCGATGTTGGATTCAACCATCCCTCAATCGAAGTTGTCTTAGAGGGATCCACAAATATCCAATTTCTTGTGATTATATGACCCATGAATGAGTCCTCCTTCAACAAGAACTCACATTTTATATACTTTTCACAGAGCTTCTCCACCCATAAGGTCTCTAGTACAGATCTTAGATGATCCTCATGATCATACTTGGTTTTTGAGTATATTTGAATATCATCTATAAATACTAATAGAAATGTATCCAGGTTATCCCAAAAGACAATATTCGTCAAATCCATGATGATTTCTATTGAATTTCTGAGCTTGAAAAGCAATAATATGAATTCATAGTTCCTGTTTCCTGTACGAAAAGCATTCTTGAGGATACCTTCCTTCTTCACCCTTACATGGTAATATTGCAACCAAAAATCCCCAATGGAGAAGTATTGTGCTCCACATAGATGATCTAACAAGTCATCAATTCAAGGTAGAGGATACTTGATCTTTATCTTGATTTTTTGAGCTAACTATAATCAATGAAATGGTGAGTTGAACCATCCATCTTCTTGACGAAGAGGTCTGAAGCACCCCATGTCGAAGCACTTGGGTGTATAATCCATTCATCCAGATTCATTTATAGTTGTTTCATCATCTCATCAAGATCCAAAATAGCTAATCTATAAAGAGTCATGGATATTGGAAATGCTCCAGGTATAAGGTTAACTAATAATTTAGCATCTCTTCTAAGAGGAAGACTAGAAAATTCCTCGAGAAACACTTATATGAATTTCCTAAAAATAGCCATATATTTAAGGATTGTTAGTTCCTTGGACTTAATCATCTGATCTAGATACGAATGCACATAGGGATCTAATATAAATACTTACGATGATTGTTCTTAAGAACATTCAGCTTCCTCCTTGAACTTGTATATAATTGGGGGTCAATTATCCACATGAAGAGTGATTTCCCTCTCATGAAAATTTATGTTGCATCGATATAGGGAATGAAAATCAATGCCCTGAATTCCCTCAAATTCCACTAGAGGGAGTATGAGAAGCTTCACCAGGATGCTAAATCCACAAATTGTTATTGGGGAGGAGTTATATTCAGGGGATGAAATGATTTCCCCATTTGTTGTACTCACCGACATCTTTCCAGCCATGATTTTTGGGGGTGTTGGGATTGTTCTACTAAACGTTCTGGTTAAAAAAGAATTAATACTACCTTAATAAAAAAGTATGTTCACTATTCTTGAATGAATAACTAGCATACCTATCACCACTACATTTTTGGGGTTCACATTGGTAGTAGTAATGGAAAAACATTCTATTATACCTTGGAGGTTGTTCATTGCCTCTGAGAACCCTTGTCTTAGGGAACTTATTTTCAGGGTTCCATGGTTCTTTGTAGTTGATGTAATGAACAGAATATTGAGGTTTGAATAGAGCATTCCTCTCCTTTATTGCAGCTACAGGTTTTTAATGTCGGTAGTTAATAGCTAGGTGCCCTTCTCTTCCACACCTAAAGCATTTCCTCTTCCCCTTTAGTGAATTTTTGGGGTGCTTCTTTCCCCACCTTTTTCAAGTGGGGTTCCAGATTTTCTTAGCACCATTGGAATTTTCCATCAAACTTCCAGAATTGAAGTCCACCTTATGATTTTTATCCCCATGATACCTCTGAGAATCTCCTATCTCCATTTCTACCTTGAAGGAACATCAAAAAATTTCCTCATAGCTATCGATGTCATGGATCGCCAGGGATTTCTGTAGGCTAGGCTTGAGCCCACCAAAAAAGTGGTCAACCTTGCATTCAGGGGTAATGAAAAATCCAGAGTCATATTATGCAAGCCTTGTGAAGTTTTCCTCATAGGCTCTGATGGATTTGTCACCTTTTTTATTTAGGTAAATAATTTATCTTTCCATATTTACTCAGAGGGTTCATGGAAAATATTTATCAAAAAACATCTTCTTGAAATCCATCAATTCCAACACCTCGATGTCCTCCTCATGATTCGTATTTTTGATCAATGTCCACCATTGATCGTCTTCAACCTCCATATGATATGTATCCAAAATTACCTCATCTAATTCAGAACATTTAAGGATTTAGATGATATTTTCAATGGAGTTGATCCATCGTTCGATGATTGAGGAATCAGTAAATCCATTAAAAGTAGGAGGCCTTTGTCTCATGATGCTTTAGATGGAGACTTGTTCATTTGGGGGGGGTTGAAAATTCATTTTGACTCATGTTCTAATATTATTCTTGAGGTAACTAAGAGAGTATCATGACAATGTTCATGATTCTTACTCCCATTGTATTGGGCATCTCATTAGAACTGTCATCACATTGATCATCGCATCGGTTGTTAGCCCAAGTCCTTCTATTATGGGCCATTGGCTAGATTAAAATGAATGTTATGGGTAACCCATAAAAGGTAATCCAAGTACAAAATGGTTGAATTATAAAAAATTTGTATTTACATAACTTATGAATATATATGATAAAATCTATGTTATACTTGATCTACATTATAACATATATTCATAGGGGAATTTTTTAATTCCCTTAACAATTGTTTATACTTTGCTTGTAAATTCACCAGAGCATATCCCCTAGGTGCTTCATAATCAAGAGTGAAGAAAGTCCCATTTTCATGTATCAAGATACCCCATATCTAGCCTGAAACTCCATGTCGGTGTTTTTACTCCTAGGTACATTTGTTCTAGAGCTGCCTCTACCTGCTCGAATCCAGAAATTGATGTATTTCCTTGATAAACCACATACTCAATACTCACCAAAACATTGAGATGTTTTTATTATAATTTTTCTTATATCTAAGGCTTTATAAGGGTTATCTAATCCTAATCCATAGGATAACTAAAACTACCCGCTGATACCAACTACGACCACCCTTCAACTTCTACAAAAATGGGAAAGGGAAGCGCCCCCTTATATCAGCGCTAAGAAATACCGCTGATAAAGGTTACCCTATATCAGAACTTTTCTAGCGCTGATAAAGAGGCCATATATCAATTCTAAAAAAGCACTGATAATGAACTCCTTTATCAGCGCTAAAATTTTAATGCTGATACAGGGTAACCTTTATCAGTGCTAAAATACCGCTGATAAAACGACCCTTTATCAGCGCTAAAATTTTAGCTCTGATACAGTAATGATTTATCAGTTCTTTTTTAGTGATGATAAAGGGTACTATTATCAGTTCTAAAAAAGCACTGATAAAACCTTAGTGCATTTTTTTATAAAGTCGTTCGCACAGTGCCCTCGTTTTATCACGACCTAATTCTCTCGCAGTAATGGAACCCTGTGACTCCCCTCTACCGCCCACTGAGATCACGTTGTCGGACCTCCGCCGCCATCGCTTATCGTTGCCGGACCTCCGCCGCCCACGGAGTTCGCGTTGCCAGACCCCCGCCACCCTCAAGCATCAGTTTGTAGGACCTCCACTGCCCGCAATGATTTTAATCATCGGTTTTCCGGACCTGCTTTAAGGCATGTTTTCCAAATCTTTTTTCAATATTGTTCTCCTCTCCCATTTTTATATCATTTTTTAACATGATTTTTTATTCTATGGGATAGTATTATGGATTGACCGATTGAAGAAAATGAACCATACTTGATGTAAAATGATGTAAAGGGGATTATTCACAAGTGTTTTCTAATTTTCATTATATTTCTCCAGAACATGGTGGTTGTTTACTTTTATTGTTGAAAATAAGCATTCTTTTTTGGTGGGGTTTTTTGATATGTTTTTTTGTTTGTTTCGTTGTGATAGATTCCATTAGAGGAAAATGTGAGATGGTTGAGGTGGTAAATCCTAGAGTGGGGAAGAATCAAGCTTTCTATTGTTAAAAAGATGTAATGAGTGGGTAATTGTGGGAGATGGAATCATTAGTTGACATGGGTTTTCCTTTTAGTCTCCCTGTGACATAGAATATAGTTGTTAATGATAAAATTTAAAAGGGTTTTGTGGGAATTGAATAAATTCATTGATAAAAATGAAATGGTGGCTATAAAACTATGATCACCCCCTACGCAATGAGTGTATCGGGTGGTTCCCTCTTCTAAAATTCAAATATGTGAGTTCCTTTAGCGAGATATAAACCTAGGACCACTCTTAATTCAGGAAACATCCAACTCTAGGTGATAATCCTATGTTTCCTTAGGTGATGAGAATATGATGTCCCAATGTTATGGGAATATGAGATATTCATTATCTCCCAAATAATGTTCCCTTGATTATACCTCATGAGATATTAAATAGATTCATTAGGGGATATGCCTAAGAATCACCTAAGCGATGATTATAAGATCTCTTATTCATCTCCTAGGTAATGATCCTAGGATTATACCTCACACGAGGATCATGATATTCCTTAGGCGATGTGCCATAGAATCCCCTATGTGATGAGCATACTATCTCTAAACACTTCCCTTAGTTGATGATATTATGTTCTTACTTGGTGTGTTAAAAATACGATTCATTAGTTGATGTATATATAAATCCTTATGTGCTATGAAAATATTTTATGAACCCAAATTGGTGTAGATTCCTCACATATAAAATGTGATCCACCATGTGTAATGAACATAAGATTATAGTGGTTATAAGACGTGAATTCCTTCTACAATAAGAATAAGTTACCAATTATCAATCATGGTATGACTCTTGTATTACAGATAATACACCTCATGTCATGAGCAAATGAAAAATTAATAACCTCAATTTTAGATGAATTTTATAGTTTATCAATACACTCAACACCATTGTTATATTCAACTAAAAGTACATTCCCTATAACTAGAATAATAATTGTAATTAACTGGTTTCCACTAGAGAGTAGAACCGAAAACTAGATTCAGAAAAATGTCTTATATGTGGAACAGAGACCCAGAATAGGAATCATACTCCAAGAAGGAAACTATAGAAGGAATATCTAACATCCCATTTTCCCATTCCAATAATGGGGACAATATTATCAACCATGGAGGTGGACTCTTTCCACCTTTGGAAATATGTAAGTTAAGATATGAGGATTGTGGCTAGCCCATGGAAAGAGATTCAAGCCTGAGTTATTTCCCCAATAGAGGCGTAAAGAAATTACCCATGAGCCCAAATATCCAATTCAAATGGGCCTTATTCTATGGTAACCATACATATTAGGCCATACTCTAAATGAAAACATTCCCACACATAGAGGACCATATTCACTAAGAGGGCCATACTCCGACTAGTTGAAAAACCCCAATACCACATAGGGTCATATTTTTTGTGAATCCAAAATACACTCATTAGTCTATATCACCATTTAGTTAGACCAAAAATGTCTTATCACTCATATTTACCATACTAACTTTCACTTGGTATCATTCGAAAAAATAATCTATAAAACTTGATGTTAAACTATATCAATTATTTATTATTAGAAGTAAATTGCACATGGTTGTGGTAAATACCCTCGGTGCATTCACTAACCCATGACATGTTAGAGGATGGTTTTATGGGGACACTAGACAAAAATATACTAACCAATAGAGGGGTCTAAATGTGTATAGGCCACGAAATATTCTTATTAAAGAATTTTATTAGGAGATATGATGGGTTTTGATGTTAGGAACATTTGAAGATTTCAATGGTTAGGTTTTGAATGTAATTCATTTGAATTCATTTGTATGTTTTGGGTGTACCTTTCCTTAGGTTTCAAATTATTCTCTTAGTGGTTCTTCATTGTTAGTGGTTTTAGTCTCTTATTTGGGTGAAGGGATGTGTTCTTAGTATATTTCCATCTTAAGATGCTCTTCATGGTTAGTGGTTGTAGTCTCTTATTTTGAGATGTATGATGTTCTTGGCGAGGGCCACTATCTAGCTAGTGGTATCATTGTATATGAGAAGGCATCGATGTAGTTGGAGATGTATGATGTTCTTCATTTGAGTTGACTCATTCAGATTCCAAGTGGGTGTTTCTATACTATATCTTCGTTTTGGGATTCATGTGTTTCATGAATTCATATTTTATCCATTTGAAGTTGGTTAGACATGATTTGATCATTTTGAAGCACAAAATAACACTATTAATGAAAATAATATATGGAATGGATGGTATCTTGTTGTGAATTAACATTTTTCATTGAAATAAATTAGGTTTACTTCTACCATTGGTGGATTTGATATTATAAATGAAAATCATGGTTACAAATTTTGATAAGTTTATTCGTTAAATAAAATTCAAAATGGTTTGGCATGTGTTTGTTTATTGAATTTTTTTGGGAATGATTTCCAAAATAAATTAAAATGCCTTGTTTTTAAATGTTTTATGGTATTGGTATTTTAAAAAATTTTGGGGGATCGATTGTCCTTTTGAACAAAATACCTTCGATCTCGACCACCATCAATAATTTGTTGGGGGTGACATTAATTTCATTTCTAACCCAAAGGAAAGGAAAGGTAGAAGCCCATTCCAGAGGAAGGCCATCATGGAGTTTGTTCAATTCATGGCTGGGAAGGGCCTCATTGATCTCAGCTTCTCAGGTGACAGTTTTACCTGGTGCAACAACTGTAGGGGCCATCACGACTTGTGCAGTCTATTGGATAAGTGTCTAGAAAACATTAAATCCACTAACCAATTCTCAAATACCATGCTTTTCAATCTTGTTTTCGGTATTTTGATTCCCTCCCACATTTTGGTTTCCATTTCTTCTTGGCATGATCATCAGGAACGATTTCAATTCCACCGGTAGTGAGTATTTAGGCATGATGAATAAATACTAATGGTTAGGCTCTATTAATCTCTATTTTTTATAAGGAAGTTGTTCTCTTCTACTGTATTTTGAATTATTTTTTTGTGTACTTGAACCATAAATACTAATATTTGTGATTAAAATAGGATGGAGATGAATAAAGATTGGATGGATGCTAATCATTTAACAGTACATTACGAGAACAGAGTGAAAGAGTTCATCAAGTTTGCAAAGGATAAAACCAAGGATCCTTCTCAAATACTTTGTCTATGTTTACGTTGTTGTTATTCTAGAATACTTACTCCAGATGAGTTGGAAGAACATTTGATATGTCATTGAATATATCAGAGTTATAAATGATGGAATATACACGGAGAAAAAGTGAATTTAGCTACTAGCTGGGATAAAACTATGTAATATGGATCGTTAGATATGAATACAAATATGGATAATAAAGAAGATCGTATGGAGGATGTGATTATAGATGTTAATGATGATGAAGATCATATTGAGGAAATGATAAAGACAAATCCAGATGAACTCCGTGATTGACCAAAACTATTTGATAAGTTAAAGAGTTGTGCAAAGAGGCCATTGTATGCTGCTTGCACTAAGTATACAACATTGTCAGCTGTATTGAAGTTGTATAAATTGAAATCAAGCAACAGATGGAGTGATATCAGTTTTATAGAACTACTTGCTCTCTTGAATGACATGCTCTCGGAAGATAATGAGCTCCCATGCTGGACATATGATGCATGACAAATGTTACGCTCGATGGGAATGATTTCTGAAAGAATACATGCTTGCCCGAAAGACTATATATTGTTTCGCAAAGAGAAAAAATCACTTACAGAATGACCAATGTGTGGTGCTTCTCAATACAAGAATGATAAATCCAATCCTTTGAAATTTGTATGGTACTTTCCAATCATTCCAAGTTTTAGGCGTCAATATAGAAGTGAAGAAACTGCAAGAAAATTTTCGTGGCATGCAGATAAAAGAAATAAAGATGGGTTACTACATCATTCGGCCGACTCTCCTCAATAGAAGAAAATTGATCATGAGTATCATGAAGAAAAAATTATAACTTGCCACCCTGGTTATGCATGAAGCAGAAATTCATCATATTATCTATGCTTACATCAGGACCAAAACAACCAGGTAAGGATATTTATGTTTATATGGCTCCTTTGATCGAGGATTTGAAGTTATTGTGGGACTGAGCTATATTGTTGTATGATGATTATAAAAGTGAATAATTCACGTTGAGAGCGATGTTGTATGGGAAAATAAATGATTTCCCTGCTTATGGAAATTTGTCAGGTTATTCATTAAAGGAACTCAAGGGTGTCCCGTGTGTGAAGAAGATACAGAATCAATTAGGTTGAAGCATTAATCAAAATCTGTGTTTCTTGGACATCATAGATTTCTACATCGTCAGCAGAAGTACCGATCTTGGACGACATCATTCAATGGATGTTCAGAAAAACGTGCAACACTATCTCCACTAACAGGTGATCAACTATTTGATAAAGTAAAAGATCTGAACACTATTTTTGTTAAACCATTTTCTAAAAACCTTACGAAAATAGGTTGGAAAAAGATATTAGTTTTTTTTGAATTACCATACTCGAATTTTTTGTACGTCAGACATTGTCGTGATGTGATGCATGTGGAAAAAAAATGTATGTGACAGTGTTTTCGGAACGTTTCTAAATGCACCTAGAAAAAAAAAATGAAATTAAGGCAATGTTGGACATGGTTGACATGGGAATACAAGAAGAGTTGAATCACATGAAGGGTGAAAATAGAATGTTTCTTCCTCCAGCTGCTTATACTCTTTCTAGGGTGGAGAGATATCAGTTTTTCATCTTCTTCAATGATGTAAAGGTTCCTGAGGGGTTCTAATCAAATATCAAGAACATTGTGTCACTGAATGATTTGACATTAAAAGGTTTGAAATCACATGATTTCCATGTTTTGATGAAAGATCAAATTCCTATAGCTTTACGTTGAATTTTTCCAAAGAATGTTCTTCATACATTAACCAAACGTTGTTTCTTTTTCAAAGCTATATGTAGCAACGTTTTAGACCCGGGGAAATTTCCAGCTATGGAAAATGAAATTTTCATCATATTATGTGAATTAGAACTGTTCTTCCCGCCAATATTTTTTGATATGATGGTTAATTTGATGATTCAATTGGTGTGAGATATTGGACTTTGTGGTCATGTGCACTGTATATGGATGTATCCTGTTGAACAGTATATGATGATTTTGAAAGGGTATGTCAAAAATAGAAGTCGGCCAGAGGGTTGTATAGTAGAGCGATATATTGATGAGGAAGCCATTGAATTTTGTACTGAATACCTATCTGATATAGAAATCATTGGTCTCCAGAAATATCATCACACTGGATGCATTGAGAGTGAGGGAATTTTTGGAAGAGAAGTTGTGACAATCAGTATTACATATCGGGACCAGGCTCATCTTTATGTGTTGCATAACAGTTGGGAGGTTTCTCCATATATTAAAACTCACAAAGAAATTCTTAGGCAGTGGAATCCATTGAGGGCTGAAAAATGGTTGTCAGATACACATAATCACCAGTTTATTGGATGGTTTCAGGACCATATTTTTAAGAAGTTGGATGAAAATCTGAATTCAATTTCAGAACGTCTTCGATAGCTAGCCGCTGGACCAAGTGTGTATGTATTATCATACAGTGGTTATGTAATTAATGGTTATACATTATATACAGATGAACATGATGGATATAGTACCATGAAATATAGTGGAGTAACACTAGTGGCTGAAGCAATGCTTGTTTCTGGTAGTAAGGAAAAAAATCCAATTTATGCAAATATGTCATACTTTGGCATTATAAAACTAATATGGGAGTTTGATTAAATGACATTCCAATTTCCAATATTTCAATGAAAATGGATTGATAAAAATAGTGGTGTTAAAATAGATGAATGGGGATTTTTGAAAGTTGATTTTAGTAAAGAAGGGTACAAAGAAGAACAGTTTATAATGGAATCACAAGCGGTACAATTTTTTAATGTTCCAAATACCGAAAAATGAAAGTGGTCGATTGTTATGTTATCGTCCAAAACTACTGAAGGTTCTGATTAAAATTCATTTAGGACGATCCATTTAGTGGAATGTCGTAATCATTTCAGAGCGGTCCCAATGCAGATGATGTTTTTTATGTTAGAGGAGACCACAATGAAGGGATTTTGTTAGTCGATAGAGGTGTCAAATCCCTTCAACCTTTGAAAAAAAGAATGAGAGTTTAGTAAACAGATTATATTTTGTTTGTAATATAGATCTTGTTATCTCATGTTATTATCTCATTATTACTGAATTTATGTAATCTGAATTAACTATTCATCCACTTCTTCAGATAATGACTTCTGCACATTCTGATGCTCCTAACCTTGAGGCTGAACAAGTCTCTTAAGCAGCTACTGATGCGGCTACTGCTGCTCCTACTGCTACTGCAGCTCATGCTGCTACTATTGTTGCTCCTGCTGCTGCTCCTTCTGCTCATGTTGCTGATGTTGTTTCTCCTGCTACGCCTCTGGTTGCTCCTGCTGCTCCTCTTGCTATGGCTCCTTCTACTACTGCTCCTTCTGCTGCTCCTCCGGCTGCTCCTGCTGTGGTGGCTTCTGCTTCTCTTAGTGTTGAGGTCCAATGACCATCAACACATGTCGTTAAATCCATTATAGATTAAAATTTTGATGATGTTGATGTCGATGAAATGGTCGGGAATGAAGTACCAGCGTCACGGAAATCACAGGTGCATCGTAGTTTGATAGTGTCAGCCAAAATTCTTAAGGAGAAAAGAAAAGGACTTAAATTTGAAGCTGGATGGAATGTACGAGGCCAACATGTGAATCCCAAAATGGATATATTTAGCAGATACATTGGAGTTGTCACTCGGCAACACGTGCAGAGTGAAATAGATTCATGGCACCATGTTGTGTCCAGGCTGATGGTTGTGATCTAGGAAGAAATTACGGTAACATTATGAATTTATTTATTTAATTTACAAGCAAATAAAATAATGAAACAATATCTTACTCTTCTCAATCTCTTGCAGATTACATTTATAGTATATGACTCACACAATGATTATGTACTATGGCTTGCATGAATGATTCATCGAGGTTTTCACACCATTTTAACAAGATTCCACCTTAAAGATTCTAAAGGTAAAATAAACCCGCTCCCACCCATTTTCTACGCTCACCTGATATCCCAAGAAGCATGGGATTCATTTATTGGCCGTCATGGGGATGAGAAGTTTCAAGTACATTGTGAGTGATAATACGTTGTTTGAGGATACCTCTATTCATCACTTTGATTGTCAATATTTCATTTATGAAACAAAAACTCTGTACTGAAAATAAGGAACGTGCTTCAAAACCAACGTACCCCTATCGTAAAGCAAGGATGGGGTATGCTTCATTAGAAAGGAAAAATGTTACATATTTTAAATTTACAATAATATTGTTAGGTTCCAATAAACAACATCATAATTATTTTTCTATGTTTATATGTAGATTGATGAGTCTAAAACCAAAAGCACTTCCATCCCACGTCATGTGCTATTGAAGGAGGCACGTGTGAACAAATAAGGGAAGTTAGTAGATGAGATCACACAAAAAGTGTGGGAAATATGTGTATGTATGACACGAAGATAAAATAATTTGTTTAAAATTGCCATTATATAAAACTAATTATTTATTTTCCGATATCTGACCGTCACATGAATCATCTACTCCTGTAGCTGATACAGACCTATTATCGACGACTTTGATGCAGCCAGAAAAATACAGTCGTGTCAGAGGTGCAGGGTTTGGGGTGCCACCCTGATTATATTTTGAGAAGAAGAAAACAATGGATGATACAGATGATAAATTGGAACAAATGAGAGAAAAAATAGTAACCTTTAAAGAAAAATTTCAATGGCAGGGAGAGTTGCTAGAAACTTTTATGGGTGGGAAGCAAAGGGAAGCCACAAATTAAGATCAACCACCACATAAACATCCCACCCCACCCACACCAGCTTTGAGGTGAGCCATTCGCCTCAAAGAACTGTCTTATCCATGGTAATAAATATTCTAATAATTGTTCCCATGAAATAAGAATTAGAAAAACACTGATAATTTTTATGTACTTATCTTCTACAGGGTGATAATGATTGTGATTTATATTTTTCAACACCCACCTATCACCTTGTAGCGAGGGATGAAGTGGTCAAGATCCCAAATGCCACACTGCATAATAGACCACTTCCGAAAGATCATCTAAAAGTGACGATTACTATTGCTCATGATCCAAAGGCAAAGCTACCTTTTCCAATTTTTGATGATGATATTTATATGGTCGAAAAGGCTATTGGGACATTCATTGCATGGTCGTCACAACTTGTAAGAGTACATGCAGACAAAGAGGTATTTATTTCCTTTTCTTTTCAAGATAAACTCTTAACAATTAATGAAAAAAGGTCTGAACCAATGATTGTTGTTATAGAAGAAGAAAGGGAAGGGGGCGAAAACGTCGGCTCAAAACCATCTAAAGGATCGACTAACCGATCCCAAGGAGCTATTGAAATCACAATAACACCACCTATTCTCTATCAACATTTACTAGCATTGAAGACTCATGCGAATACAAAGCTAAAAGATGGTAATAGTCATATAGTGTTTTTCAATGAGAATATATACGGAGAGGAAAGTCAAGATTTCATTGCTGCTGAAAATGTAAACGAAATACTTGAAAATGGTTGGCTAGGCATCACAGTTGTAAATGTATATATGAGGTATGTTTACAGGAATTTATTTTCCAAAAGGTGATCTAGCGTGGAAATAGTGACTAAATGAATTTTATATTGTTGATAGAAGCATTTATGAAAAACAATTGAAGGAATTTTCCCATGAGCCAAGATTTGGACTGGTTAGTCCTCATATCACATCAACACACCTAACAAAAATAGATCCATAAAAAAGGGATGCAATAGTGAATGGCTTGCTGAAAACATTTAAATGCAAGATTACAGATGACAGAATTTTCCTAATACCAACCATGCAGGGGTAATACTCTACCATTAAAGCATATCATTTATATTTTCACTTCTTTTATTACTTATTACTTTTGGTGTTTTTAGGAATCATTGGTTGATAATTGCGGTGAACTTGGATACTATGAAGATTTATTTTCTGGATTCAAAGCAAGGATATCCATCAAACTGATGACACATGATGGAGTTTGTGAATCTGTAAGACACTACATCTTACATTTTAAGTCTAAACATCAAGTAATATAATTTATATTATCTTTTACTGAGGATTATATTATGATAGGGCGGTGTATAATTATCATCTAAAAAAAGTAATGAGGACAGGGGATAAGCATAAGGAGGTGAGCAAGTACTACGTCTTGACAAATATCAGGGTATAAAATTTCACTATCCAAACACATCTCAACACAAGTTACTTATTCTCTTAATGATCAATTTTTTTGCAGTGTCCAAAACAAACAAACGATGATGATTGCGGTTGTTATGTTTGTAAATTTATGAAAGAGATCGTTTTTCATCAGCAAACTAGCATCCCTAAAGAGGTATTTTTAAAAACAACTATTAGTTCATTTATGTTATTTATTAATTCATTATTTTTTAATTTTGTAGTACTACTCTGACTTCCGAAAAGCCTCAAAATCACAAGAGGATATAGATGTGTTCAGAAATTAGTGGGCCGCATACCTGATAGAAGATTGTACACAAATACAATGAAGATCTGACATGGGGACATGTACAATTTGTGGTCATTTTTGAGAGGGTTAAGGGGATCAATAGATGAAACATTTTTGTATGTAAATGTTCATAGGAAAATTTTAATTGTTATTAAATAAAACATCATTTCTCTAATGAGTAATTTTCCCATTTTAACAGATGATATGAACTAGCAACATGCATGAATGCTGAACCACTCAAAAGGTCTCTATTTTGTTTCAAATGGATAGGATTTTAAGTGAAAACAACAACTGACCTACAGAAATCTGACCAAATGCATTCGGATTTCCTTGAACATTTATAAGAATGATCCAAGGGTCCTTGGTGACGTGTACGAGTAAACCTTGCCTCAATCGGAGGGATGGTGTGGCCGCTATCACTCAAAGAGTCTCTATTTTGATTAAAATGGCCATGATTTTAAGTGAAAACAACAACTAACCTATAGAAATATGAACAAATGCATTAGGATTACATTGAAATTTTATATGAATGTTCCAAGGTTCCTTGGTGACGTGTATGAGTCATCCCCGCCTCAATAAGAGTCACAGTGTGGCTGCTAGCAGTCAAATGGTCTCTCTTGTTTAAAGTTGACACTATTTTAATTGAAAACAACAACTGACCTACAGAAATCATACCAAACACATTCATATAGCATTGATCGTATATAATAATGATCCAAGGGTCCTTCGTGACATGTACGAGTCAACCCCACCTCAATCTGTGGCATAGTGTGGCCGCAAGCACTCAAAGGGTCTCTATTTTGTTTAAAATGGACACAATTTTAATTGAAAACAACAACTGACCTATGGAAATCCAACCAAAAAAATTCAGATTGAATTGACCTTTTATAATAATGATCCAAGGGTTTTTGGTGACGTGTACGTGCCAACTGCGCCTCAATCAGAGGCATAGTGTGGCCGCTAGCACTCAAAGGGTCTCTCTCTTGTTTAAAGTGGACACGATTTTAATTGAAAACAACAACTGACCTACAGAAATCCAACCAAATGCCTTATGATTGCATTGATCATTTATAAGAACAATCCATGGGTCTTTGGTGATGTGTACCAGTCAAACCCGCCTAAATCCAAGGCACGGTGTGGCCGCTAGCACTCAAAGGGTCTTCATTTTGTTTAAAATGGACACGATTTTAATTGAAAACAACAACTGACCTAGGAAAATCTTACCAAACGCATTTGGATTGCATTGATATTTTATAAGAATGATCCAAGGGTCCATGGTGACGTGCATGAGTCATCCTTGCCTCAATCCAAGGGACGGTGTGGCTGCTATCACTTAAAGGGTCTCTATTTTGTTTAAATTGGACATGATTTTAATTGAAAACAACTACTGACCTACGGATATCTGACCAAACTCATTCATATTGCATTGATCTTTTATAATAATGATACAAGGGTACTTGGTGACGTGTATGAGCCATCCCCACCTCAATATAAGGCACGGTGTGGCCGCTAGCACTCAAAGGGTTTCTCTTGTTTAAAGTGGACACGATTTTAATTGAAACCAATAACTGATCTACATAAATCCAACCAAAAACATTTTGATTGCAATGATATTTTATAAGAACGATCCAATGTTCCTTGGTGACGTGTACGAGTCGACTCTGCCTCAATCCGAGCCATAGTGTGGCCGCTAGAACTCAAAGGGTCTTTATTTTGTTTTAAATGGACTCGATTTTAATTGAAATCAACAACTAACCTACAGAAATCTGACCAAACGCATTCGAATTAGATTGATATTTTTTAAAAACGATCCAAGGGTCCTTGGTGATGTGTACGAGTCCAATTCTCCTCAATACATGGCACAGTTTGGCCGCTAGCACTCAAAGGGTCTCTATTTTTTTTAAATGGACATGATTTTAATAGAAAACGACAAATGATCTATGGAAATATGACCAAACGCATTCAGATTGCATTAATCATTTATATGAATGATCCAGGGGTCCTTGGTGACGTGTAAAAGTCAACCTCGCCTCAATCCAAGGCATGGTGTGGCCTCTATCACTCAAAGGGTCTCTATTTTGTTTAAAATGGACAAGATTTTAAGTGAAAACAATAACTGACCTACTGAAATCCAACCAAAAGATTTCAGATTGCATTGATCAATTATAAGAATGATCCAATGGTCCGTGGTGATGTGGATGAGTCAACCCCTACTCAATATGAGGCACGGTGTGGCTGGTAGCACTCAAAGGGTCTCTATTTTGTTTAAAATAGACACTATTTTAATTGAAAACAACAACTGACCTACGAAAATATGATCAAACGCATTCGTATTGCACTCATATTTTATAAGAACGATTTAAGGGTCCTTGGTGACGTGTATAAGTCAACCCCTCCTCAATATGAGGCCTGGTGTGGCCGCTATCACTGAAAGGGTCCCTATATTGTTTAAAATGGACATGTTTTAAGTGAAAACAAAAACTGACCTACGAAAATCTGACCAAACGCATTAGGATTGAATTGATCATTTATAAGAATGATACAAGGGTACTTGGTGATGTTTACGAGTCAACCCTTCCTCAATCTGAGGCACGGTGTGGCCGCTAGCACTCAAAGGGTCTCTATTTTGTTTAAAATGGACAAGATTTTAAGTGCAAACAACAACTGACCTATGGAAATCTAACCAAACACATTCAGATTGCATTGATCATTTATAAGAATGATCCAACGGTCCTTGGTGATGTGTAAAAGTCAACCTTGCCTCAATCCGAGTAATGGTGTGGCCGCTATCACTCAAAGGGTCTATCATGTTTATAGTGGACACGATTTTAATTGAAAACAACAACTGACCTACAAAAATCTGACAAAACGCATTCTGATTGCATTTCTATTTTATAAGAACGATCCAAGGGTCCTTGGTGACATGTACGAGTCAACCCCTCCTCAATTTGAGGCACGGTGTGGCCACTAGCACTCAAAGGGTGTCTATTTTGTTTAAAATTGACACAATTTTAATTGAAAATAAAAACTGAACTACAGAAATCTGACCATACACATTCAGATTGCATTGATCTTTTATATGAACAATCCAAGTGTCCTTGGTGATGTGTAAGAGTAAACCCCGACTCAATCTGAGGCACAGTGTGGCTTCTATAACTCAATGGGCCACTATTTTGTTTAAAATGGACAAGCTTTTTAGTGAAAACAACAACTGACCAACGGAAATCCGACCAAACGCATTCGGATTGCATTGATCATTTATAATAACATTCCAATGGTCCTTTGTGACATGTACGAGTCAACCTCACCTAAATCCGAGGCACATTGTGGCCTCAAGCACTCATAGGGTCTCTATTTTGTTTAAAATGGACACGATTTTAAGTGAAAACAACAACTGAACTACAAAAATCTGAACAAATGCATTCGGATTGACATGATCTTTTATAAGAACAATCCATGGGTCCTTGGTGAAGTGAATGAGTCAACACCAACTCAATTCGAAGGACAGTGTGGCCGCTATCACTCAAAGGGTCTCTATTTTGTTTAAAATGGACAAGATTTTATGTGAAAACAACAACTGACCTACGGAAATCCGAACAAACGCATTCGGATTGCATTGATAAATTATAAGAACTATCCAAGGGTCCTTGGTTACATGTATGAGTCAAACCCGCCTCAATCTGAGGCACGGTGTGGCCACATGCACTCAAAGTGTCTCTCTTGTTTAAAGTGGACACAATTTTAATTGGAAACAACAACTGACCTACATAAATCAGACCAAATGCATTCAAATTGCATTGATACATTATAATAAAGATACAAGGGTCCTTGGTGACGTGTATGAGTCAACCCTGCCTCAATATGAGGCACGGTGTGGCCGCTAGCACTCAAAGGGACACTATTTTGTTTAAGATGGACATCATTTTACTTGAAAACAAAAACTGACCCACGAAAATCTGACCAAATGCATTCATATTGCCTTGATATTTTATAATAACAATCTAAGAGTCCTTTTTGACGTGTACAAGTCAACCCTACCTTAATACGAGGTATGGTGTGGCTGCTATCACTCAAAGGGACTCTATTTTGTTTAAAATGGACAAGATTTTAAGTGAAAACAACGACTACCCTACTGAAAACCGATCAAACGCATTGTAATTACATTTATAATTTATAATAATTATCCATGGGTCCTTGGTGATGTGTAAGAGTCAACCCTACCTCAATCCGAGGCACGGTGTGGCCGCTATAACTCAAAGGGTCTCTATTTTGTTTAAAATGGACACGATTTTAATTGAAAACAACAACTGACCTACGGAAATCTGACCAAAACCATTCCGATTGCATTGATCTTTTATAGGAGAGATCCAAGGGTCCTTGGTGACGTGTACGAGTAAACCTCGTATCAATCTGAGGAACGTTGTAGTCGCTATCAATCAAAGGGTCTCTATTTTGTTTAAAATGTACAAGATTTTAAGTGAAAACAAAAACTAACCTACGGAAATCCAACCAAACACATTCGGATTTCATTGATCATTTATATGACCATTCCAATGGTCCTTGTTGACATGTAAGAGTCAACCCTGTGTCAATATGAGGCACAGTGTGGCCACTAGCACTCAAAGGGTCTCTATTTTGTTTAAAATGGACATGATTTTAAGTGAAAACAACCACTAACATACAGAAATATTACCAAACACATTAGGATTGCATTTATCCTTAATAATAACGATCCAAGGGTCCTTGGTGATGTTTTTGAGTCATCTTCGCTTCAATCCGAGGAACGGTGTGGCCTCCATCACTCAAAGGGTCTTTCTTGTTTAATGTGGACACGATTTTAATTGAAAACAACAACTGACCTATGGAAATCAGACCAAACGCATTCAGATTGAATTGATCTTTTATAAGAACGATCCAAGGGTCCTTGGTGACATGTATGATTCAACCCCGCCTCAATCCGTGGCACTTTGTGGCTGATAGCACTCAAAGGGTCTCTATTTTGTTTAAAATGGACATGATTTTAATTGAAAACAAAAACTAACTTACATAAATCCAGCAAAAAACATTCGGATTTCATTGATCTTTTATAAGAACGATCAAAGGGTCCTTGGTGACCTTTAAGAGTCAACTCCACCTCAATCTGAGGCACAGTGTGGCCACTATCATTTAAAGGGTCCCTATTTTGTTTAAAATGGACATGATGTTATGTGAAAACATCAACTGACCTACGGAAATCCAACCAAACACATTAGGATTGAATTGATCTCTTATAATAACGATCCAAGAGTCCTTGGTGACATGAACGATTCAACCCTGCCTCAATCCGAGGCATGGTGTGGCCGCTAGGACTCAAAGGGTCTCTATTTTGTTTAAAATGGACATGATTTTATGTGAAAACTACAACTGACCTATGGAAATACGACCAAATGCATTCTGATTGCATTGATCTTTTATAATAACGATACAAGGGTCCTTGGTGACGTGTAAGAGTCAACCCCTCCTCAATCCGAGGTATTGTGTGGCCGCTACCACTCAAAGGGTCTCTATTTTGTTTAAAATGGACACGATTTTAATGGAAAACAACAACTGACCTACGGAAATCCGACCAAACGCATTCGGATTCCATTGATCTTTTAAATGTGGGGTCCTGGCATGTGATCTATCAGGGGACTCATATATATCCAGTCATGGTTTTCCTGGTATACTAGGGTGATCATGTATTTGGGTCTATGATACTTATGGGCTTATATCTGGATGAAAATACTCCCATTTGGGAGGGTGGATATGCTTATGGGTCTTATTCCTTAAATGAGAATACTCTCATATGGGAGTGATGAGATGTATATAGGTATTATTCCCAAATGAGAATACATCCATAGGAGTAGGATGAGATTCCTATCGGTAATATTCACTAAATGAAAATAATCCCATAAGGGAGGGCTGAGATGATTATATAGATTCTGCCTCAAATGAGAATACACCCATATTGGAGGGTTGATATGCTTCTAGGTATTATTATTTGGATGATAATACTCCCATATAGTAAATAATTTATGCTTCTTAGTATTATTCCCTAAATAAGGGTACTACCATAGTATAGCGATGAGATCCTTGTAGGTCTTAGGCCTCAGAATTGGAAGAACACATATGGGTGGCCTGAGATACTATTGAGGGTATTCCCTAGATGAGAAAACTCCCATAAGTGGATTTCCATGATGGAGTATAAATAAAACTCACATATTGGAGGTCAATGATAATTATGTATATAGTGGGGAGACCATGGTATATTATATGTTTTGTGTGGTTCCTATGATGTACTCAGAGAAACCCTAACATTGGATGAAGTAGGTATGGTTGATCAAGATTTAATACTTGAGAATAAATGCGTCTTGATCTAGATGGTGTAGCACTTGGTCAAACTATATTTTTATAATACTGACACGATCCTTGTGAAATTCTCGGTAAAAGTTCAGCAATTGGAAAATTAATTTTGGTTTAATCATGGTCATAGATTTGAGGATCAATGATGATCTTTTTATTAGTTTTATTCAAATTCTTTCTCAACTAGGTTTTGCATATTGCCTGATCATGCACTTACAATAGTCTTTTGTAGGTTTAATATTGGGGGTTTATTAATGAGATTCATCCCCCCCCCCAGTATGTGCACCAGGTGTCTGTAAAAACCGTATAACTTCTTTGAGGTTGAGAACATGATTCATAGTGGATAATGAAAAGTCCAAAGATTTATGTATTGATAAAACACACCCATGTGGAACCTTAGGATTGAACTGGAAAGCCCCCTGGACACCCCCTACCCCCCTTGGACAACCACTACAAACCCTTGAATAGCCCCCAAACCCCCTGAATTCTAAATTGATTTCTTTAATTACTTGATTAACTTATAAATTATGTGTCAATTGTGTATGGGTATAATTGTTTTATGGGTATACATGGTCAAATTTCTTATGATTTATGAGTTAATTTTTTATGGGAATAGTTCCTTTAATTGGCTTATTGAGATGCTGTTTTTTTTTTGCAGGTGTTCGGGTGTACTGCTGTAGATTTATCATAGCAGTAGAGAGGGAATTTATTAGCACTCTTTTAGCACTGATAAATCTTGCTTTTATCAGTGCTAAAAAAGCATTGATAAACTACACCTATATCAGCGCTAAAGAAGTTCTTGTTTAGGGCTGATAATGGGGTACCCCCTTTATCTGCGCTGAGCTTTACAATGATTTTTTAGCGCTTTTAATGCCCATTTTTAGTGCTGTTAATGCCCATATTTGTAGTAGTGTTATCTTTATTATATACATAAACATGATTTATTACATAAGATCTTAACCTGATACAACATGGAATATCAATATTTATAGTGTCTTTGGGGCTTAAAACATTACATAATGACTTGAAACATGAAACACAACATCATTATTGAAAACGTCTTTTACATGACCACTACACTCCCTCATACATTGCATTTCTTGGGATAACCTGAAGAGATGCATAAGAAAATGGTGAGCTAGAAATCCCAGTTAGGGAGTAAACAAGGCATAACATGATAAATAAAATACATGTTAGGAAAGAGGTAAATCAACAAAGGATAAAAGAAACATAAAAATAAAGGCATGATAAATCATGATTCTCAAAACATGGAAATGTGGCAATAACACTTAACCATGTATTTGCATGAGCCAAGGATCATTTCAGTTGGAGAACATGTAAACATTCATTGAAATTGAATTAGAATGAGTAAAACCCCATTGTAATTGAATCATCATGAGTAAAACAACATTGATCTTGATGTATCATGATACTAATTTTTAACCAAAGCATTGGAGCTCTATCAGGGTGCTCCATTGATAAAAATTTCATTTCATCCATAACTGTTCGACATGGATCAAACAACAAGAAATAATTAATCATCATTTATTCCATGATAATGGTATTTGAAACACATACATGAATCTTTTTAATCAATATGTAAATGTTCATAGTGGTAAATACCCTTGATAGAAAAATGTCTATGGTATTCACTACACAATGACATTGCCTTGGAAAATCATTGTGCAATTTCTGCAGTGAAACGATGAGACAAAAAAATTCATAAAAATGGTTGATGAGTGATAAAGAAGTGTATAATAATATTTAAATGAACTAAAAATTAATTGGTCATATAGGAACATGTCCAAACATATGTAATGGAATTTAGATTCATAGTTTAAAATAATTTCTTGAATGTATATGATGAGAGAGAAATTCCTTACGGAATTTTAGAATAGTAACAGGTGTTAATGAATGGTATTAATGAGAGAAAAAGGGGTCTAAAAACATTAAAAAATATGGAGGGGTGTATGGGGGAAGTAATAAATCAGACCCCAAAATTTATAATTGAAAATAAAAAGAACAAAAAATATTAAGAATGTTGGGTAAAATGAGAAAGGATTAAATTCAATACATGGAAGTGTCATGCAAAAGTCTTGGGAGAAGCTTGAGAAAAGATTTTTGGGAGCTTGGGGTGCCTTGGGAGAATTATAGGGAGAGGAAGGGAGATGTTGGATGAAATATAAATGATTTTAGTGAAGTTTTTGTCGTGTCTTGGTGGGTTTTTATAGGAAAAGAGAGGGAATTATTTATTATTTAGGTTTGGGACACTACACATTAAACTAATCAAAACCAGAAACCATCCCATGGTTTTTGCCAATGGTTTTTTCCAAAGGGGAGTGGAAGAAAATATTTTATATTGCCAATTCCATATGTTCTTAATATAATAGGATTTCATATGTGGAGGTGGGTCACACTCTCCAGGAAATCAATTTAAATAGCTATAATGTTTATATGTTTTGGAGGGTCCACATATGCTTTTTAGAAATAAATAAAAAAAAATAAAATCAAATTATTTTAATGTTAAAACATATATTGTCCATGAATAATGTTTATTGTATTTTATTAAATCACTATTGGGTCATTAAGATTTCATAAAACTCCATATATATTTAAATGATATTTAATTTTACCTAAAAATTTGACTATCTCAGAAAATTATGAAAACTTCAATGTTTGATAATTTCGACATCCTGATTCCAAAAAATAATATTAATATTATCCAAATAATTTTCTAAATATGTGAATTTTCACATTTAAAATTAAAACTGACATTTATTGAAAATTCACAGGTTTTGAGAAATACCGCTTTCAAACATTAATGAAAATTAAAATTATATTCATAAAAATTATACGATAATTTATAATCAATAAAATGTAATTTAATAATAATAGTAATAATTTATTAAACTATTATTTAATTAAAAATATGATTAATTTATCAAAATATATTTCATAGTTGAATATTATCTAAAACTACTATTTTTGCTTTAAAAAACTAATTACAAAGTAATGTTAATAAAATTAATATATTTTATTTTTTATATACAAAAATAATGCTCATATTCATAGTTATATGATCTCATTACATAACCCCTTAAAATGCCTACAAAAGACTGAAGGGTATGGCGTGCGCTGGTGATAGAATCATGGGGTGGCTCGGATAACATCGCAAGGGTGGTAATATCTATCAACATCCACTTCTCCTGTAGGGGGTACCATTTGAGCTTAACATGTTTAATTCCAGATTTGGCTTGGTCAAGAGTGAAGCCCAATGATGCCACCTCCTTTATGAGTTCTGAAAAAATGGGATTCCTATAGGGCAAGTCTACAAGATGACACTATCACTTCATTTTTCAGAGTAAATTTGTTTTGTTAAATATGTATATTTATACTAATCATGTGATCATTGTTCAATGGCTATATTATCAATGGTAAAAATTATTAATATTAATTCCAAAATTCAAAATCATAAAACCAAAAAACTGTATATGTTATATAACAATTTCAAATATTAATACTTGTTATTAGGTCAAGAAGAATTTCAATAATTATTGGTTTGGGTCATTACATTTCCCATTATTATTACATTCCTTATGAGGAATTCATTTTCTCTAGAATCACAAAATTTATTGGGTCACTTTAAAATGAGGTGATGAACCATACTTTATGAAATGAAATATAAATATATTTTAAAATTGAAATATCATTCTTCATATTTTGTATTGGAGAAATGTAATTTCACTATTTTGTTGATTTGGGAATATTTTATTCCAATATCCATCAAAGGAATCTATATTTCCAAAAAATAATATCTCAGGATTTTACTTTACCATCGAATAATTATCATTGAATCTGTTCTTCGTATGAAATTATAGTGCAATAATTATTATCCATTGTAATATCTATTGTATCCCAATCCACACTAATAGTATATTTTTATTGAATATATGTGTAAATATGCTATTAATTTAATTTACAATATTTACATCACTTATGGTTTTTAAAGGCTATGAATGTAATCCCTAAACAAGTTCATCATTTAATAGAATGAATCTATATATTAATTTATGCTCTTACCAAAGTCCTATTAATTTCATAAACGATTAATTAACATTTATTCACTTATTTTTGAGTCACATATGTTGATGTTATCATTTTTTCCCATATAGTCGATAAGTATTTATACAACATAAATATCTTATAGGTTGGATAGTGTAAATATCCCTCTAAAAAATGGTTCATTTGCAGTTATTATTATGCACTGATTGAATACTTCAAATAATTCTCTACTCTATATTACATTAAATTATATACATAGAATATATATGAACATAGATTTCAAAATATCATAAATAGTTCCACAACTAATTCTTCTATAATTAAAAAATTTCCACATCAAACATAAGATTCTTATATATGATCATTTTATTCCATGGTTTTTAATATAGGAAAATTCCACAAACTTAATCCCTTATTTAATATTACATATTGGTCCAAAACTGATTTAAATACCTTTAGATGAAGAAGATAATCAGAGTATAAAGATTTAAAATGAATCCCCTATTAATTATTTCCACGTAGGATATAAAAACACATCTATCTATATCTGAAAAAGATTATATTATGATTTGAAAATCAATTATTCGAGAAACAATTTAACATGACTGACACCCAATGGGATACATATAAGGATTTTATTCAAGGAATTATTTTGGAATCCAATAATATAAAAAATTGTTCCTCTATTTAAAAGTTTTGAGAGGAATCAATATCACCCATGTTTAAATCCTTATAAAAATGAGAAAACAATTATCTCTCAATTGATTATTAGACAATAATTTGTTAAAGTAGTCATCATGTAATTAGATTACTTAATGAAATTATTTTCTCTTGGATTGTAGTATCATGAATATAATATCTCATCAATGTGATGACTTCCCCATTACCATGTAATATTTTATCTATGAAACATATTTTTTAGTTAAAATACAATCAATATTGGATTGACTATGTATATTCTTTGTGAAAAATAATTGTCACAATATTGAATTTCATTACTCGTATTTGGTCTTTAAATTATTATAATGGAATAGAATAAAATATTTCATATTAAAAAATATACAATATATTATTATTACTAGGATTCCAGATACCTAAACATATCATTTAAAAAATTTTAGAAAATAAAATTAAACATAAAAATTATATTAATAATTTTTTAGTCATACTATTAAGTCCTTAAAATTATCCATAATTATCTTATTAGTTAAAAAGGGATAGTAAAATTAAATAAATTAGTCATCTCTAAGGCTTAGTAAGGGGTCTCATAAAAAAGTAGTCATCCAATAAAATAATAATAAATAAAATATAAATAATAAATAGAAATATTTCATTCCATATAACTAATAATATAATTTTTTAACATATCCAAAGATGACAAAAAAATATAGATAATCCCATGAAAATCATAATAATAATTCATAGTGCTTGTATACATAATTTCATATATCTTAATCATTCAGGAAATTCCCCATGAAAATGATTCATACAAAAATTAGAAAGGCATACACTATATATTTATATTAGTTTTTCTAATGAGACATATTTACACATAGACGGGCTATATGATTTTGTGACCCAATCCACACTAAAATTTTAATAATGTAACCACATAAAATCATTGGGTAAAAAATAATACTTAATAAAAATTCCTTAGTAAAAAATATCAATATTGAAATAATATGTATCTGAAATTAAAATATTTCCCTATTAAATAAATGAAATAACTTTCTTACATTGATGCATTTAAGCATAATCAATGTAATTTAATGGGAATTTGGTGAAGTAAATATGACAAACCTCAATATTGAAATATCTAAAATAATATAAAATATATCCATATATTATAGAACATATATATGAAGATAAAAAAATCATGATATATATGAAGACTGAGAGATAATATATTCTCCAGAAAAAAATTAATGGAATACAACCCTTAAAAACCAAGTAAAGTATATACAATAAATTATTAGGGGATGATTGAAGAAAATAAATTCATCAATAGTGTAATAAAAATAGTATGGTAAGATCCAGTGAACAATAAATAATTTAATATAATAAAAATATTAAATATAAAGACAATATGTGAAAAAAAAGGATACATGTAATGAAATCCCTCACATTTATAATAAATGATATTTTCAGAAGGGAATAATTTAAAACCTAAAAATAGTTGAAATTAATGTGATATAGCAAGAATACATGGTGAGTAACCCTATCAGAATAAATTAATGTAGATGGTGGCAAATTAGGATCATGTGAAAAGCCAAAAAAATGATGAAAAACTCAAGGAAATGAAAGTGTTTATGAAATCCCATACCTCGAGTCCCAAAATTCCCTATATATCGTGAAATATCATACTACATAAAGTCATATTAATTATCCACTAAAATATATTTTTTTAAAAAAATAATTCATTATTATAATCACATTATATAACGAATCATTATATTTTATTTAGTTACTAACTTGGTATAATTCACATTTGATGGTATGATGTTCTTTATTTCATAATCTCCTAGAGTTATGAGTTTTTCATTTAAAGTTAAAATCCCATTTTACAGTCACTATATTATCTCTAGATGTTATAATATATAATATCAAAATCATTCCAAAGTTAATAAATATAAATAAGTCACCAAATAGTAACTACTAAAAAAATTTCTTGATAAACATTTTTTTATTGTTTAAATTTACTATGATAATTTACTATTAATGTAATTTTTATAATGGATAAAATTAAATAAAAATATAATAATAATTATATTATGGGAATATTAATTTTATATTAAATCATAAAATTAATTTTGATTAATATCAATGAAATACCTAAATTTATGAAAACATCATAGTTCAATTATGTTGTTCAAAACCACCATGGAGAGTGACGTTTTCGAATGATATTTAAAAAAGGGGAAAACTCAAAAAAATTTCATGATTTATAAAAAATTAATATTATAAATAGGATTCAATTTTCATATTATTTTAAAATTTTACAAATGTAATTACAAATATTAATAGGGTAATTAAAAAAGAAACATTTTCTTAGAAACCATATTTTGATGTAATGAATAATATTAAAAAAGAATGGAGAAATATGATGGATTTTTTCTTATAATTTGTAGATCAAAATAATTAAAATACCGTCTATATTATATCATGACAGTAATAGAAGTGGTAGTTTATGGTTTCTAAATGACAAAATTCCAAATAAAAAAATATAATGAGGCCTAAATATATCTTCATGTTTAAGTTTACTTCTTTTGATTAAACTTAAGGATTTCCATGGAGAGGATTTTGGACATAATATTGAATTGAGGATATTAAAGGGGAAGTGAAGAGAGTTATTTTAGAATAATTTTTTGTGAAAAATTAACTATGTATATATTTTGAAAATGTTAAAATCTGAATCACTTTGGAAAGAATCAATGACATTGTCCAAAATATACATCCCTTTTGGTAAAAAATGTACTATAAAATGTAAAGTGTATCAAAAATGTAAAATTATTGATATTATAAATTATTTATATTCCCCATATTATTCATGATAATAATTTACATTTTTTATTAAATCATAACTAATGATTAAAATTAAATAACACATAATGTCATTCTTCAGGGTCGTAATTGATATTTAATATAGACAAATTAAAATTATTTAATTAATGTTTATAATATTAATTATGATTTAAAATTATTTTTAAAATCCATATCACATAATGATTAAAACAAAACAATATCACCTTAATGTTTTGGATACCATTTATTTGACTTTTTCCTTGTATACACACTAACATTATGAATATTGTGAAAGAGTATTGAATAATTATCCTATTATATAATATTAAAATTAAATGAATTTTTTATTTTAAAAAATATAGAATCATTTATAATATATTTTATTCCCATATATATCATGATAACTTTAAAATGTAATAATTTTGACTTTCCTTACATTGAGCACGTTCTGGGTAAATAGTATGATAAATAACTAGTTATATATATATATATATATATTAAATTGAGAAATATATATTTTGTTTATTTATTATTAATACTATTTTATCTATTAAATTCTACAAAGAAATTATGTCTACATAAATAATATATTACTGGAAATAACTTTACATTTCAAATGTTTCATAGGGACTACATCCTCACTAATTAAATTATTTAATATTTATGTTGAAATATAAATTAATTTATATTAATTTAATAATTTTTTGATGATAATTTTTGTATATAATAATTTTAAATAATTTCCATATATTTCAATCACAATTATGTCATAATATATATATATGATATCAAAAAAATATAAGATTTGTAAAAATGTTGATTATTTAGTATTGGGAAAAAACATTCTTGAAAAAATACCAAAAATTAAGGTTAAGATAATTTTGATATAGGGATACACATATATTAGGTAAAATTTATAAAATTATATGTTTAAAACATAAAAATAAAACTTATAAATATTTTAATGAATAGAAAACATATCATTTTTACTAAAATGATGTAATATAATAATATACATTGTCCAACAGTTTTTATAATGTATTGTTTACCAACAAATGTATAATCTCATGTCTTTCAATCTCCCTACCTTAAATAATTTATTCCTTTTATATTTTTCTATACTTAACTAATAAAATAATGTGTTATATTCTTCTTCATTACTTCTTATAATTCCCACATTGCATCTTCTAAATATTTATTGCTCTAATGAACTTTCACTAGTATTGTTTTTAGATTCCACAAAGCCTTATCTATAGAGTCATGAATCATGATATGATATCCCTTATCAGAAATCTAATATTCTAATTCTGTTACTGTAACATCATATAATCATTAGATCTAGATTGGGTTATAAAAATATAAACATTATATTTCTGACATTGATAATGAAAAATATGACACAAATTTTTTAAAAAAATGGTCAATGTCTAATGGAAATAATGGCTCACATACAAAATTACCTTATAAGTTTAGATTTTTAGTGTACTGGGACATAATCTTAACAACTCAGGAATATCAATAACTATCTCATAATGATTGATGTTATCCCCCACTATACCAAACATTCAAAATAAAACATAATCCTCATCCATGTGAAATACTTCTAGATATAGTTCATTTATCACATTTCTGCGTGACATGGGGGAATTAAAACACTAGAAGTATGAGCTCGATGCTCAATAAGTGTAATAATGGGAGGTATGTAGGAATAAATGACCATAATAATATGTGAACATGAGCTTAATTTTTGAAAAGTTAGCCCTCCATATAAAATATCATAATCATTATTTCGAGAACAAATCATAAAAACAGAAGAACTAAATCCTAAAAAAGTAAATTTGACATAAAATATTGAATTATAAAATACACATAATTACAGAAAATATTACATGAATGATACCTACAAAGACATTTGTAAAATTATAGGAATGGTATTTTCACTAATGGAACACCTTTGGGATTAGTACATGCTCCCGTGTACCCTCTAGTTATGAGATTTGGATGTCCTCTAGTGTGTGCACACTTATTGCGTGCTTAGGATGACCTCTCATATACCATCATGTTGTGGGTTTGGGATAACCATCTGTGTACACTTTTTATATCATAGAAAATTTATCATTATCAAATTTATTGGAGAGAGATATAGGTCTCACCTGATACAAAATTAAAATCATACATTTGTGCACCAAAGGAATATATATCATTCATAACATCTGATACCATGTAATGAAATGTGATTCGTAAACATTTTATCATAACATAACACATGGAAAATAAATAGATTTCTTAAATATAATTTTATTATAAATATAAAACTCCATAAATAAATTATTTATAATAAACATGAATAATATCTGTATTAAAACATAACTAACCCCAATATTTCTTATCATAGATAAAAAATACTATTGAGGGACTAGTTGAAATAATTCATGTGGAAAACTAACTTTCATCTTTGAAAACTGTTTTTAAATGTTAAAAAATTTAGAAAACCATATTTATAGAAATAAATGTTTAAAAATATAATCAAATCATTGAAAGAAAAATTTTACACATCTTTTAAATCCAATTACAAGAAATATTTTAATAGATCATTAAAAAGGGTTTTAAAACATTTTTAGAAAACATGGTTTTTGAAAAAAAAAATCATACAAAGGGAGAATAAAATTACATTAAACATATAATATAATTAAAATAATTAGATTCATGATATTATTTGTTAGATTTTAGTATATTTTTCTAATAAAATAATATAGTTTTATAACACAGCATGTGTCTCAAAGAATGAAAATTGATAGAAAGTTACCACACCAAATGGTAAATTTTAAAATGAAAACCCCATGAATGAATTATTAATGTTTAAAAGTAAATAAAAATAAATTTAAGGATATTAATATTATATTCATTTAATTTTAATTATATACACAAAACAAAATAAATATGTGTAGATTATGGGGACATTCTCATAGAAATATAAATGATACTACAAATCCTATTACAAATATCATATAGTTGAAGATAACTTTATTAAAATGAAACTGTTATGTTTATTCACTATAAATACAAATAATATATGATTAAAAAACAGATAATATAATAAAAATCCAAATCAATCATAATCTAATAATTTCATTATTATGGAAAAAACAGTTTAACCCCATGAATGGAAATTGAGTTATGAATCCCCATACCACTTTATAATCAGTTGAATCATATGCCCCATAAAATAATAGTTGTCATGTGTAACAATTAATACCCTGAATATAGTGATATTCACTATATTACATATCAAAGGTAATTAAATACACAATAAAAAAGGATTTTGTGATGAATAAGGTGTTTGTCTCAAAAAAGTAATAGTGAGATAAGACTCCCATACCTCACACAGTCATGTTGTTTTCATACTTAAACATCCTATAAATTGGTTTAAAATTTATATTAATTCATTATTGAACTATATTTATAAATATAATACCTTATATGTTATTTTTATAACATATTACCACCTATTCATTAACAATATTTCATGATTTCCATTATTTAAATTGAATTTGTTTCATGGTTTTTATGATAGGTTTATTTGTGTAAAATTATATATTTATGTGACACATGGAAATAAAATTTTACATTATAATAATAATATTAAATTATTTACTTGAATTTTTAATTTTTATTTCCTTACGTATTAAGGAGGTGGTTTGAAAATAAAAGAATATAATAAAATAAATGTGGTACATTCGGAAAATAACCTCTTGAATATCACCTCCTTGGGAGAACCTTGAAGATCTAGAATTTTGTATTATGATGTCAAATGAATAAATTGCACATGGGGATAGTAATAAATATTGTTTTTTAATATCTTTTATGAGATTCAAGGCTTCTAGGTCAAAATGGGGTTTTGATTGGTTGTAATTATACTTGAGGAGAGGTGGGTTTATGTGATTAAAATAATGATTATTTTATTTGTAAAGCCAACTACATTGAGGTTGAATTAAATTGGAAAACATTTATTGGTAATTAGTGTTTTATATAATCTGTAGGTTCTATAAATACATCATGCATAATTCAAATATTTCTAATTTTGTGTATGTTAAGCTTTTACCTTTTTACTTTAACTACTATCACTATTTTACCTATACTACGATAAATAATTTTTTACCATGGTATGTTTATATCAAAAAAATTAAATTGAACATAAAACCTAATATATTTATTTTTATTATAATTATGAAATCCATTTTATTAAATTCAATTCAAATAATTGGAAAATTAGATATAAAAT